>CM060934.1:201402902-203902902 GCA_030765085.1 Allium cepa | reverse complement strand
AACCCCGTACAGCTTTTCAATTTTGGATAGCCAACTTCAAACTATCATATCTCATTCAATTTTTATCAAAATTTGATGATCCACCCATCAAAACGACCGCGAGAACAAGAAATACAATTGAAAAAGGAGTGGAAGCAAAATATTCAAATCTATGGATGCAATTTGAAGAATACCTTTGACAGTTTTGCCTTCTTTTTCTCTTTGTTCACCAAAACTTTATTTGACCATAACTTAGTCATTTCTTGACGGATTCGCATGAAACCAGTGGCATTGAGAAGCAGATGGAGAGAAGTATAGTATCAAGTCAAGTTGTAGATGAGAATCAAAAGCTTTATATTGATCCGGTACCCATTTTATTATCGATCGCCATTATATATCCATTAGTTCTTCTATATCGATGAATGATTATCTGGCATCTTTTAACCAACAGTCATTAGGCATAACTCTTCTCCTGCAAAACAACATAACTTTTTAAAGAATCAAGTGTCTTTTCAAAATAACTAAATATAGTTTTAAACAAAAATATCATGATGACTCCGTGACACATTCATATGAAAATTGTATTAATAACTTAATAAAAATTGCCATTTTAAAAAATTTCAAAATTCAGATTATCAAGCTTTGAAAACCTTGCTCTAATATCAAATGTGGGAAATGAGGATTAATGACCTTAAAGCTAGGATAAACACTAGAGGGGATGAATAGTGTTTATAAGAATTATTAAATCTTTTCGAGTTTTTTTAGTTTGAACACAAATGAATGCAATATTCAAACACAGATATGATCACAGAATCAAACACAGATGCAAATATAAAGTAAAAGCAGTAAAGGAAAGAACACTCTGGATTTTATACTGGTTCGGAGTTACCCTACATCCAGTCCCACACACAAGTACAGATTTCCTTTCAAAAACAATCTTTACAATTGCACCCTCGATTTCAAGACAATGAGGTACACCCTCCAGATTCACAATCCTCTGGGTAGAGATACTTGATTTCCCGGGCAACAAGTTCACCCAATTGATTTCCAAGGCTACAATCACACCTTATCTCGCTTGATTGATTTCCAAGGCCACAATCACCTTTTCTCGTTTAATTGATTACATAGAAGCCTATAACTCTGAAGAGCACTGAGAATCTTGTTGAGATAGTGATAGAGAATCAAACCAGAAATGATCTAGTTAGATTCAATGTTAATTTCGAAAGAGTAATGGTAAGAATATATATAGAAATGTGGAAGAAGAAGAGGAGTGAAAAAGCAGAAAATTCATATTGAAATTCGTTGAAAATATCCCCTATTTATAGAAGAATAACAATCATGTCTATTCGTGAAGAGATATGACGAATAGACACTTCTTTTGAAAATTAAATTTTGATTTCAACTAACATTATGTCGACATAGGGTACGTAGGCATGTCGACATCCCAAAGGATATTTTGATGATTTGATTTTCTTTGAAAATAACTTCTATCTTATATTAAAACAATTTTAAACTTTATAAATATACTTGACTATAGTTAAAATACATGAGTAAATATATAGAATAATGTATACAAAATTTTACTATAATTTTATATTTAAATCTAAGTATAAATATTTAACTTATTATTATTAAAGATAGTTTAAAACTACGGATAATTTGATTTTGAAATTAAAGATCATTTTGAGGCTAAAAGTATTTGAAATCAGGATAGATGTTTTTGATGCTTTTAAAAGGAAGATTTTGAAACCATTTTGAAAACAAGATAATTTTGTAAAAACATTTGAATAAAAGATTAGCGGATACAAAACAATGTTCCACTAGATTTTTCGTAGTTTCTATCCTACTTAGGGTTCCACCACTTTAACAGGCTCGAAGTAGATTTCATTCCACGAATAAATTGGATTTTAAGATGCCAGTGCTTTTCTATGAGTTTTAACAAAATTTCTGATTAAATTACTTATTCTTGATTCTTGAAATCTTGATAATCTTGATATTCTTGGTATTCTTGATCCTTATGAGTCTTCATTCTTGACATCTTGAATTTTTGTACTGTACAATCTTCATTCTTGGTACCTGCATGGTTAAATTCTACATATACATATATTTCTAAACATAATGTTAGTGTTTATATTTTATAATGTATTCTAAGGTTGTTGTCATCAAAACTGTCATCTCAAGGACTAACAATTCACTTTATTTTTAAACCTTAACTTAAGTTTTAATTCCATTCCAAGAATCACGTTCAAAATTTCATAAGTTCCAACTTGTCTATATCCAATAAACATTTTAAATAACTACTAGAGTTTAAGCAATTACTTAAGCATTTCAAAATCATTTTTGAAATCAGTTGTGTCCCAAAATCCTTTGGTATAGCGAATTATTCCTTTGAATTTCAAAACCAAACCCAACTTTTTCAAACACCAACTCAAATCATTCAGGTAGTAATTTCCCCTTTGGAAACTCGAAAATGAATATCGATGATGCTGGAGTCATCACCGAAATTATTTTTCAGCAACCGAAGTGAGTTTAGTGCTTTTACTTCATTCAAAAATATTTTCAAATATTTTTATTTCCAAATCTCACCAGATTTCATATCTAATTCAAAAATATTTCCGAATAATATCACCATTGTTCCTCCAAAACCTTTGAAAATCATTTTCAACCCAAAGGAATTTTAATTTCCTTAATTTTTGAATTTCAAAGCCTTTCCATCTATATTTAAATATTACTCTATAATTTTTTCCCATTTCAAATTATAAATCACATTTACAAACCCTGTTTTGTTATATAATTATTTCTCTTAACCTTTAGTTATAATTTCAACTTTTATTCAATTTCCACAACACAATGATAATGATTTAATATTATCATTTCCTAACAACTAAGAAAACCGTATTTAACTATAATAATTCCTGAAAATTATTCCTTTTATATAAAAAACAATTTGGGTTAAATTATTTCCATTTACCCTATTTTAAAACAATGCCCCATCGAATTGTTCTATTCAAGTGTTTAGAGATCTCTATCAATAACATTAATTACTCATATTGACCAGAATCCATAAGCCATTCAACAAACCAATCAACACCATACAAAACAATTTTATGTTCACTAACAAATATGCACTCATATCTATTAACACACTCTAACGCATTCTAGGGCACTACTGACCCCATCTTGACTGAGTAATCCCCACCAGAGCCCCGCTTAATCTTCTGCTCTGATACCAAGTGTAATGACCTGCAAATCCATACCCCTTTGAGAGGACAATATTCTCCATCGGTCCAACTCAAATTGGATGGAAATATGATTTATTAAGGGTGAAGAAGAAAAAGGTAGAAGAAGAAGAGAAGACAAACATGTAGAATCTCACAATCGTAGCGGAACAATATATAATAGATAACAACTGATCTTTACATCAAAACAACTATTACTGTTGTATACATTACACCATCAGAGTACAGCACAATCAATAGCATAATACTGGTCAATTATAGTAACTTGCCCCCACAGAGTAGAATATATAGCATACCATACACAGCGGAAAATAAGTCGGATACGTGATATACGTCTCTGTCATCCAGCTCATCTCCTGAGCTCTATGGCATCCTATTTTTTATCTGAAATACTCGGTCTGACCCGAGAATTATAATAACACACGAGTCAGTTTGGAAAACCAACTTGAGAAAAACACACTCAATTGAATTATTAAGGTTCTAAAAATCCTTTGAAATCAAAGGTATCTCGTAAGACCACGCCACAAATAAACATGCCAGGTTTTTACCTAACAATAATTAAAACATTTCTTATCAAAATCCTCTGATATTATAATAGTGTCCAAGTACAAATACTTATTCAAAAAGCTAAAATGCTTGCATCTTACGTTCCAGCATAGTTGGGCATAATCAAAACCGTACGGCGCTTATTGGAGATTGGGTTTCCATACAAATGGCAATGCTACTGGTGTACCACCCATCACAGTACCTAGTCTAGATCAGCGTATGGAGGACCACTCCCGATCCCCTGCAACACAAGACCATAGCAACCCCTTACTGGATAGCCTGAATAAGATCATCACACGGTTTTGGATCAGCAACTGCCCACACAACCGAAAAGGGACTCTGGATAGAGATGACCTTACCCTACTTAGGTGCTACCCACTTAGCCTTGACGCACCTTCCATGTTTTGGCCATTCCCGGTTGATGAGTCTTGAGGCTACGATTAACTTTTTAGTACACATTCACTTAGAATGATCATCGTCCTCCAATGACAATGTACTGATAGCATTCATCCATACAAGTCCTTTCCCGGTCCGAACGGAACCGAAGGCACCACTACTACTACATCCATTTTGGAATCACCCTCGGAATTAGTAGCAATTAGCCCTTGCACTTCACTACTCCATCTATGACTCTAAGCTCTTGTCTTTTTTACGAAAATATACTCGTTGGATCAAAGTAGTTTCGTATCACAAATCCAATCCCGGTCTCTTCGAAACAACGTTCGCTATTCCCAGTAACTCAACCCCAGTTCTTTAGGAAATAAACAGATGAAAATAAAATCGAAGATCACCTCCTAACAATTAGTGGACGGATTTTTTTATAAACGTCCTAGAAGATTGAACGAGTTTGTACGTATAGTATAGCACCTTGAATGGCAACTATACCATATAATTCCCATACTTCTCCTAGATATTTCCAAAGTTATATTCGGGTCCAGATTTTGATAGTCGGTTATTTAACTATGAAATAAACAATCATTTAATCAAATACTTTATTTCCAATGAAAACAACAAGCCCTATTGAATTCAGTTTTTAAATGAATCAAATCACTTTATCCAAACTATACACTTAAAATATTTAAAATAAGCAACTTAAATTCCTTGTTCAAAATAATACTTATGAAATTCTATAATAATTTTCCAAGTAAAACGTTATCCAAAAACTACTTTTAAAATAAAGCTATTATATAAAGTATATTATTTGGTAATTATCCTTTTAAATCATAATATTAATTTACCTCTTTAAAATAACTAACTACTATAATCAACCTAATTAGTATTTACTTTAAGAAAATTTAAAACAATAATGTAACGACCTAGATTTTAAATTTAATTTAAATTGATAATTAAATGAATTTTTGAATAAAATTGTAAGATAAATTAATTTAAATGGAAGCGAGTTTCCCCGATTCGACTAGAAAATATGTAGAGTCATATGGATTTGAAAATTTGTATATATGTGAATATATATGTATATACATTAGATATGAATTGTAAAATTAATGGTTTGAGTTTATAAAATAATATAAGACAATAAATATTAAAGTAAGATAACAATAAATATTGAAACTAGAAATAGAAAAATAATATGAGATAAATTTTAATAAAAAAAAATAGGAAGTAGAACATTTGCTAAATTCTAACAACATAATAAAATAGAAATTTATTTGTATTATAAAACAAGAAGATTTAAAGAAAATAAAATACATTTAAATATGAAAAGAATGTAGACGAAAATAAAACAAACAAATAAAATACAAAGGACTAAAACAAAAATATGTTTTCATGAACACTTAAACAAACATAGATGCAAAAGCTTGTGAAAGAAAATAAAAAAAAACAAAACAAAAGAAAAAGTAACAAATCAAATACAAGAGCTTGTATATTAAATCAAGCAAGTTATGTTATGTACATATAGGAGTAAAAACAAACCTGGTAAAGCAAGAATAAAATGTAGGCCGTAACTAAGGAAAACAAGTACAAATATAAGCATGGAATGAAACAAGTAAACAAATACATAAATATGCATAAACAAGTACCAAAGCATTTAAGGCTGGCACAAAGAAGATATCCTACAACATACCTCTAATACACTTCAACCATGCTTATTTTATTAAAATAACATTACCTGTACAAATATTGATATCAGCCTGCATACTTCTCTTTACATACATCAATCCTCATTTTAGTTCATTTCAAAGCAAGTAAAAGAAAGTTTGAAAAAAACAAATCAATTTCTTCTTTTTAGTTTCATTCTGCAAAACTGAGAAGAAAGGCAAAACCAGAAAAAAATGAGTAAGCTTTCTTTCTATAAATCTAAAAACAACAAAAGCCAAAGTAATTTTCAAGCATGCATAATCAAGTCTACAATCTGATATCTGAAGCATTTCAAATGCAAAGAAAAATTTCCAGGCCTCTGTTTTAAAACCCATCAAAGTGAGTAACTTCATATATATTTTAAGCTTCAATTTAGATGTATGGTAAAATCTGGGGTACTTATAGCTGTATATCAATGTATTATTCTTTTATTCCGCTGTGTTATTTACTTAATGTTGTTATAAGCTCCGGCGAATCGGATTTGAACGGTCGAATCTATGGCATTCGAATACGATTTGAAGTATGGATGTCGACTTTCGAGCGGGCAAAATCCGCGTCGTTACATTTGGTATCAGAGCTAAGGTTGAACTTTAGCTCAGGAGTATAACACATTAAGTAACTCATTAGAGATAGCGTGAAGTAAACCCTAGAATGAGTAATCCCTAAGATATCCGTTTGAATGCCTCAGTAAATTCTCTTACTATCCAGTGATAGTAAGTATGAGTGTAAAAAGAGAACGAGATAGGGGACAGGAAAATACGACTATAATTGGTCAATGCTCTGTAACAACAGTGGAAACAACTTTCTTATCAATTTCCTTTGATTCGTTTCCAAATCCTTTTGATTGCTTCGTGGCAGCTCCAGAAGAAGTTTTGATATGATGTGGCTCTACGATTCGTTATAGAAAATCCTTATCTTTATCGATTTCTTATCAATTTCTGATTTAAACTTTAATGAATTTGAAATTTAGAATTAAAATTTTGAATAAATTGGAAAATTTGAAATTGAGTTAAATTGATTAATAGAAGAAGAAGCTAAATCGAATTGTATCGATAAAACGATTTCGTTTAAAACCAAATTTTGAAATTCTGTTGTAATTTCTTGGGTTGGTTGAAGTCCGAAGAGGGACAAATTAGTATATATTTTGGGATATTCCGACTTGAATTTGGAATCCATATCTTGTATTTGAGAAATTATAGAGTTTGAGTCTATCTCTGTGTTGCTTTCGTGCCTGCGAATTTCGAGGACGAAATTCTTTTAAGGGGGGAAGTTTGTAACGACCTAGATTTTAAATTTAATTTAAATTGATAATTAAATGAATTTTTGAATAAAATTGTAAGATAAATTAATTTAAATGGAAGCGAGTTTCCCTGATTCGACTAGAAAATATGTAGAGTCATATGGATTTGAAAATTTGTATATATGTGAATATATATGTATAAACATTAGATATGAATTGTAAAATTAATGGTTTGAGTTTATAAAATAATATAAGACAATAAATATTAAAGTAAGATAACAATAAATATTGAAACTAGAAATAGAAAAATAATATGAGATAAATTTTAATAAAAAAAAAAATTGGAAGTAGAACATTTGCTAAATTCTAACAACATAATAAAATAGAAATTTATTTGTATTATAAAACAAGAAGATTTAAAGAAAATAAAATACATTTAAATATGAAACGAATGTAGACGAAAATAAAACAAACAAATAAAATACAAAGGACTAAAACAAAAATATGTTTTCATGAACACTTAAACAAACATAGATGCAAAAGCTTGTGAAAGAAAAAAAAACAAAAGAAAAAGTAACAAATCAAATACAAGAGCTTGTAAATTAAATCAAGCAAGTTATGTTATGTACATATAGGAGTAAAAACAAACCTGGTAAAGCAAGAATAAAATGTAGGCCGTAACTAAGGAAAACAAGTACAAATATAAGCATGGAATGAAACAAGTAAACAAATACATAAATATGCATAAACAAGTACCAAAGCATTTAAGGCTGGCACAAAGAAGATATCCTACAACATACCTCTAATACACTTCAACCATGCCTATTTTATTAAAATAACATTACCTGTACAAATATTGATATCAGCCTGCATACTTCTCTTTATATACATCAATCCTCATTTTAGTTCATTTCAAAGCAAGTAAAAGAAAGTTTGAAAAAAACAAATCAATTTCTTCTTTTTAGTTTCATTCTACAAAACTGAGAAGAAAGGCAAAACCAGAAAAAAATGAGTAAGCTTTTTTTCTACAAATCTAAAAACAACAAAAGCCAAAGCAATTTTCAAGCATGCATAATCAAGTCTACAATCTGATATCTGAAGCATTTCAAATGCAAAGAAAAATTTCCAGGCCTCTGTTTCAAAACCCATCAAAGTGAGTAACTTCATATAGAATATTTTAAGCTTCAATTTAGATGTATGGTAAAATCTGGGGTACTTATAGTTGTATATCAATGTATTATTCTTTTATTCCGCTATGTTATTTACTTAATGTTGTTATAAGCTCCGGCGAATCGGATTTGAACGGTCGAATCTATGGCATTCGAATACGATTTGAAGTATGGGTGTCGATTTTCGAGCGGGCAAAATCCGCGTCGTTACAAATAAAATAATAAATTTTTCTAAAAACATTCTTTTAAAACATCTTTAACACTTCTAATTTATACTTAAGAATCTTTCTTTGAAAATATACTTAGCTTTTCAGAAAATTACACTTTCCACTCCAGCATAGCCTGTCTAATCATTTACAAATCCTTCTCAATTTATCTCCAGTTTAATTTACATCCCAATCCCGTAAATTTTCTTTCTGACATTTTAAAAATAAAACACTATTTATTTTTAAAAAAAATTGTGATTTCCTCATAAATTCCCATCGTGAATTTATAATTTCAAAGCATCCACTGATAAATATTCACTTTTTTTATAAACCTAGTTTATAAATTACATAGTCTCATTCTCCTTTTAATTACAGTTCCAAAATACTTATTCGATTCCTAAATAGATTTTCTGAATTTAATTCCATTTTGAAATTTATTTCTTGATTTATCCAAATTAACCCAAACACTTAATTTCAGACTTACTCCTCTTTTTTGAATTAAAATCTTATTTAAATCTGGAACATTAATTTCACACTTTATTTCAAAATCCTATTATTTCTCCCAATTCATTTAAATCTTACATTTAAAATATATTCCTTTGTACTTAAAAACAATATTTCTTAAGTCCTTATCCTTAAAACCCTTTTAATTGATATCTATCGAAAATCTCTATCTTTCCATACTCGGAATTTATTTAGTAGGATTTTAAAAATCAAATGTTTTACCTTTTTCCCAAATTCCTTCTTTTACCAAATTCATTCTTTTAATTTTATCCAATCTCATTATAAATACTTTAATTATAAATTCCCCTTTTATTTTCCTTCAAAAGTCCAATATTTATATTTTTTGAGATTTTAAAATGCCGAAAATATATCTAGCAATATCTAGCATCCATAAATTTAATCTTCCAACATAATCTATCACTGATTATCCAACATTTCATATATCACTAAAATGAAAATAAATTCAACATTTTTGTGGAATCCTATTGGATCCCTCCAACATGTTTCCCTACATCCATAAATATTAGCATAATACAAAAACACCAATCCCACTTCGAGGGGGATATCTCAGTATATAGGGTCATCCGCTATTACACGTGGTGTATAGGGCCTCATACGCTATATAATGCGAGAATATCAATCACTCCAATATACGTATACTATTATATATAATATTATCCAACAGATAAATTATAAATTAATCAATCAAGTCAGGCATCCAATAATTTAAATTTAACATTTAATTTTAAAAAGGATAATCCAAATGAGTGAGAAAATCTCACATTTATTTTTATTTGCAATCCACTTCAATCTCGACTTGGTTTCACGATTTTCGACTTGTATAAACATTACACGATTTATTAATATTCGAAATAATCAAAACAATCAATTTTATTAATTTAATTTAAATCAACAATTTAAAATTTAAATTAATTTCCTATCATAAATAATTTTCTTAGTAACTAAAATAATTAAATAAGTTAATTAAACATGTTAATCACCAATACATTATTTTAAAATTAGATAGTAAGTTTAAAACATGTATATTTCTTTTTTCTTCTTTCAACAAAGGACAAAAAAAATTACTTTACGGTTCTTTCTTTTTTCTTCCTTTTTGAATTAAAACATTTTAAAACATCTGTAAAAAAAATCTTCTTATTATATAAATATATATATATATTCTTTATAATAAAATTAACTACCCCAAATTTCAATAAGCTTAAATAAATTACAGAAAATACCTAACTCCACCTGTGAGCATCGTCTCGAGCTCGTGAAACCCCACCAAAGTCGGCCCGATGCACTCGAACACGATGACACGACACCCGCAACGACACCCACGACTCCTCGAGCCCACCACGACCACGACCACCTATGACAAGCATCGCCTCGCCATCATCATTCGCCATACTCGGCCTCCTACGTGTGTGCATACGCAAACGTACACCCGCCCAGTCATGACTACTTCAAACACACCAGCCAAGGTCCCACCTCCATGAATTGAATAAAGCCTCATGATTTGAATTCGAATGGAGATAAGCTTCGGCTATGCTTATGAACGAAGATTTTTTTCAAAATCAAATTCGATTTGAATTTTCTGTTCCGCCATATTTTATTCTCTAGAGATTCGATTTGAACGAAATGACGCATCGCTTGTTTTAGAATAGAGAACGGCTCATGATTTTTATCTGAATTGGTTTGGTTGGAGACAAAAGGATGTGATTTTGAGTTTGAGATGAAAGGTTGCGTGATAAAGTTAGCTATAGTGATTTGAAAAAAGGAAAAGCTGATATGGATCGAATTTTGACCAGTCAAATAATATATATATATATATATATATATATATATATATATATATATATATATATATATATATATATATATATTATACTTAAACTTAAATCATCTCGAAATCATAACCTAAAATTTTGACCTCCCATCGAGGCATGTCACTAGGTTTTTATACTATTATACCCTTATTTCGAACGTAATGGAAAAGGTTTAGACTCCTAATTCGATCGTATGGAGAAGATAGCTTTTTGGAGAAAATATTATATTGAATTTCGACATAAATTTCAACACGTTTATATACCATACGATCACACGATAACTCCAAAATCTATGAAATTTGAAATTCGATAATGATAATATATTACGGATCCAAAGGAACTAGTTTCGTCGAATTTCGAGACTGTGCCCTGGAAGGCTATGTTAAATATCACTTTAAACGATATATTTTCAAAATTGAACAAATCACTATTAAATTCAATTTTAAAACTTTATTATCTTCAGTATTACTAATATAAATTTTATAAGCCTTCAAATTATTTTTAACAAGCTTAAAACTCAAGATTCCATATCTTACTCAATTTTCAATTATTAAATTCAATAATTTAATCATCCAATAGATAGTTATATTTGAAATTCAAGTCAAAATTCCCTTTAAATATTTAAAATCAATTTAATATTCCAATTTCAAATATTCAAAATTCTGGGTCGTTACATGTATCGCGTATGGGTGATGGAGTGAAGGATGCATTCGTATCGATGATAGATAACAGACGAGTTCATATCGATCCGAGCAATGGAACGTTGCACCGATGGAATGGGAAACTTCGTATCGATCTATGGTGGGAGTTCGTATCGATCCAAAGCGATCGATACGAAGGCTAGGATCTAACGATCGATACGTAGGCGATGTATTTGATTGGTATGAAGTTGAAGGTCTTTAATCGATACGAATTGACCTTTCGGTGATCGATACGAAATGTTGATTTCTCTACTCGACACGAACGGTATTTCTGGTGATCGATTTGAACTTGCACTCTGATGGATACGAAATTTTTGCACACTCGAACATTTGACTTTGACGAGCTTCTGCCTTGCACACCTGGACTTAACTGTTTCACTGCATATGACTTCCCTTTGAAGCTCGTCGATGGTACTCTAACTTGACCTATTTGACGAACTTTAACTTGGATCAATTTTCAGGTTTGGATGGCATGTGATAGTCAGCGATGACGGTCACTCCGGTTGAATCTCGAAGTCTTATCATTTGAACATTTCACCAATCCCGTAGAATTTCTAAGTATTATGTAGTACTACACTCCACAACACATTCACGCACTTCATGCCGGGGGACACACAGGTTTATTGTCGTCTAACGATGATTTTTACTAAGTTCAATGGCTATGGAACTCGAAAGTTCGTAATCATAGGATGTCCAGAGTCCACCCCTTCCTACAATTGAAATGCCGGTTATTGCAGCCGGTGCTATTAGCCCTGCATGGGCTGAATTGCCAGGAGCAGTCTTTATTGCACACCTACAAGATTTTGTTCCTTCCAATATTTATGAAGATATGCTGGCCAGGATTTTCCTAAGGCATAGGCTGTCGATAAACGATATCTTATTACCAAGGCCAGAGGATAGAGCTCACACTCCCTCGGAAGGATACATAGCTTGTAATAGATTTATGTGTGTAGCTGGGACACTCCCTCCATTTAATCAATTCATCTGTGAAGTTCTACTTTTCTTGAGGATCACTCCATCCCAATTGCACATGAATGGGTATGCCCTACCGAATAGTTTATTTATCGTCTTCATGGGACACCTATTCCAACCCCCAACTCCAGAGAAAGTCGGATATTTGTTTAACAGAAAGAATCGAGGAGATAATCCTTCCTTCACTTTCTCAGAGGCAGTTAGGAACTGTCAGATCGTGGTCGGGGATTAGAAGAAGCTGAGCTATTTCAAGACTAAATGGTTCTACATTCGGTGTCCACTGGGGTTCGCCAGATGGTGGCTAGCAAGACGTAAGTGCCCTAGCCTCTTTGCTGATTAACTGGATAATAGGAGTTGATGTTGAGTCTAACATTATCTTTCTTTTATAGCTTCAATTCCGTGACCTAAAGGTGCCCAGTTTAAGGAGATAGTAAGAGTTCTTCAAGAGGTGCCCACCGAAAACAGAGAGATTGATGAAGTCCTTACGGACGAGAATCTGATTATCGTTGGGCTAATTGATAGAGATCAAAGCATTGGACTCATAGGAGTTCTTAGGATGGCCTCGGTGAGGCAATCTCGAAGGAGAGCTCCTGGGATAGTAATTGCTGAACCAGGCGGTGATGAGAATATGTCTGCTGGAGATGAGCCCGCGGCTGGGCCTTCGCAAGGTCCTCAATCTTTAGAGCGAAAGAGAAGAGGCAAGTCTACTGGTTGAAAATCTATAAGGCACAAAACCGCCATAGTCTCTTTATCTGCTACTAGTCAAGAGATTCCTCCTTTGCAGATGGAGGTCTCTTTTGCAAGACTGGCGCACATCCCCATTATGGATGACCTAACTTTCCACCAAGAAACCGGTTTAGAGGGGCTTCAAAGCGCTTTAGACATAGGAGAGCAACCTCCTCCAAGTTCGGATATTACTACTGGTTGGTTGGGGGGTTTGCACATGCATACACATACTTCACAACACCACATAAGTTCTAATCACAAGCTATTCCTCTCTAAATATTACCAACTCTGTTTCTCTTTTCATTTTACAGATACGATGTCAAGGCGGGGATCTATGCTAGGCAGTCTTCGTTCTGCACGCCATTCATCTAGGTCACATTCTAAGTCTCGCAGATGTGAGGCCGATAAAGAATGAGATCGCATCTACTCCAATCAAGAGAGAGTGCGCTATGAGATGGAAAGGGAGGGATAGAGGGAGAGGAAGTATAGGCACTGTTTTTGGTCGCGCTCTCTACCACCTAGAGTTCCAACACAACCTTCTAGTTTTGGCAAACAACCCTTAGAATCTTCACATCAAGTGCCACCTTCTCATACTTTGAGATGTGATGAACAACATCGGAGGATCGAAACCGAGACCTACATCACCATTGAGCAAGTTGTCACAGAACCCACCAGGGAAGGAGCGATTAGAATCGTTAAGTTGAAAAAGGATTTCCCAAATGTCTGTTTTGACGGCTTCATATTTCCTCTACACTTTAAGCAAATTCCCAATGAGGCAGAACAAATGATGCTTGACTACATATATGTTTATAGCCAATATCGAGAATGAATGAAGACTGCTGAGAAAGTATTAGCGGTGGCCTTTGAGTGGATGAAGATAATCGAGAAACTAAAATCCAATCTCGCTCAAAGGGACCACATAGTGCAAGTGCTCACTACTAAGAATGAAAATCGGAGGAACTCAGATACATAAGCCTTGAAAAAAGTCGATGAGGCGAACAAGAAGATGGAGCAGATGAGGCAAGAGCACCAAACCTTAGTCGTTGATATGGGCCATAGAAATGCCACCATCATAGCTGATAGAGATAATGCACTCAAGGAACTTAATGAGCTTAAGGCAAAGTATGCTGAGGTCATCAAAGAAAAGGACGATGCTAATAAGGCTGCCTAAAAGGCATGTGATCAAGCTATGGAACTTAGGAGTGAGCGGAATGCGGCTGTACTAATGGTGCAGGAAGCCGAGGCTAGGGTAGAGATTGAGGCCAGAGCAACAGAGGCTAGGCTAGAAGGCAACATTGAGGATCTCTTCATTACATATAATGAAAATTTTATGAAGCATAGAAATTTGAGCTGGCTCGAAGATTATCCATTACATCTGTATAATGCCTGGTGCCACTTGATTAAAGATGAAAAAGCAGAGCATTATACCGAATCCGTTGACGTGTTCGAATGGGAGAATCGGGTGCTGACTGAGCATGAGAGAAGAGTTCTCCATGATTTCACTATCATATTTGAAAAAGAGAGACTCGCTACTCAGCATTTGCAGGCTGGAGACTATTCTGGCATTGAGCATCATGATACGAGCTCTGAAGTTCCTATGCCAACCCAGCCCAAATCTACTCCTACAGTTGATCCTCTATCTATGCCTACTTACGATCCTGATCAACCGCAATTGTCTCCAGCTCATGAGAAAATCTCCGAAGGAGCCCTGGCTCCACTCACGAGCCAACCCAAGGAAGGTATACTGAACACTTATTGAATTCATTCCAACTTTGGAGAGCTGCATCGACCGTGCCCCTACAACCCAAATGTAGCGTCATGAGCAGGAGGCCCTTATGATGGAGGAAATCACAACAATGGCCGCTGCTCAAATTGAGGGAGTGCAGGGGAGCGCTTTTATTTTTGACGAATGGATGATTGAAGAATCCTTAGTCATCAAAGTGGCCCACTTACCGATCTTCCATTCGTCATGAGTGAAGGCACATTCACAACCAGCTCTTCGAGCCTAACTAGCAACATTCTCGTGGATGCTCAAGAAAATCATGAGGAAGAGATAATGGCGGAGATTAATGCCGAGATGGAAGCAACCGCATAGGCCAATGGTATTGGAGGTGGTATGGCGGGTCCTGGGCCGACTCCTCTATGAATGATTTCTCCCGGTGGTACAGTTGTCGACACTGGCGTGCCTCCCTCATCTTCCTACGTCGAGAGTGTTTCTATTCCTCGACTCTGTATTCAGAAAGTATTCCAATTCCCGTGATTTCAGAAGAAGAGATTACCATAATTCCTCCGGTTGGAGACTAACCACCAAAAGGCAAAGGCTCAAAGAGGCATCCGAGCGGTAGCTCTAGTGGGTCGACGCCGAGGAAGAAGAAGAAGAAACCAAGGGAGTAGACATGTCTTCTTGCTCCCTTTTTTGGTATATAGCAATTTCTTTTTGCTTCTTGTAGGCCATGTATAGATGCGGGTTCGGCCCCTGCTTCTAGGAAGTCTTGGAATAATTTCGTACCTATCCTTCTCTTTAAAAGAATAGTTGAAATGAAATTCCATTTCATTTTCAGCATAATTTTGTGTTTATTTCTTAAATGTTTTAGCACTCGAATTTTCATTCAATGGACTTATAAGGCTTTAGTTTCTGAATCGGATCCGAGTTCGGTTGTTATATCGTAGTTATGGCTTCAGGTCATACCCGAACGTTAAGTGAAGTCCCAATATTGCACTGTCTCGATCAGTAGCTGGTACTTTAGTTTTTCCCCTAGTCCCGGGGACAAATTTAAGTGGTTAGTCGGCAGTCGCTTTCTGCCTTCGACAAATGGAGCTTAACTTAGTCGGAACAAAGTTGAAACATGACAAGTTCGAGTGGTCGGATCACACTCACTCATTTATTGGTAATCGCATCCACACTTTAGGGACTGCACTTGTGTATCGATAGTTGGTCATGCCTATTTATTGTTTAAAGATATGTCCGTGCTCTAGGGAATTAAGTTATTTTACGGGCAGTCAGTCACACCCGTTTGATATTTAAAATTTCGCCTGGACATTGGGGACTTAGATTGATTTGTGGTTGATCAATCACACCCAATTGGTGTTTATACACCATTCGACACTCCTAGAACTCAGAGTTGTTTCACGGTTATACTCCAACCCATGTTTTGGGGACTTAGAGTTAGTCGTTAGGTAGTCAGTCACACCCATTTTGATGTTTATGCTCCAGTTTGCACTCTGAGAATCTGTAGTTGGTCAACAGACGGTCAATCACATCTATTTTGAGTTTTAGGATTTCGTTCGCACTCTGGGAACGATAGATTTATCTAGATCATGGGCGGTCAGGTCACATCCACCTTGGGTTAACAAATGAGGTCGTTAGATAGACGGATCCATCCTCCTTAGATTTGGATTAAACATGGGCGAAGTCATTAGGTGGACGGATCCACCATCTTCGAGCCTACATTTGTAAATTTGTACTCCAGCTCGCACTCTGGGAGTTAGAGTTAGTTAGAGGATTGTCGTTTATCAATCCTTTTTGGATCCAATGAGATGGTTTGCCCCCATGCTCGAGTTTCACTTAGCAAGTGACTGGTCGTATCATAGTCACTCCTTATTTGATCAAGTCCCACCATAGGATGGAACTCAGCTCTTTGTGCATTGTGATGCTCGTATGACGCATTTTAAGAATCACTGCTCTGGTGGGAGAGATGGCATTTTATTCCTGAAATAAGAAAATATGGCAAAGTCAGTTGCCTTATCACAAATTCAAATTTCGAAATGCATAAACAAATTGCAAATGAAAAGCAAGCTGAATGAATAAATAAAGTCTGCTATGTGTAGTAGCGACGATGAATCCGGCCATTCCAAGCTCTTGGCAAAGTGAGACCATCAATGGCAGATAATTTAAATGTATCATCTTCAAGTCTTCGTTCTATAGCATAAGGTCACTTGATCCTAATGGTTTTGCGGGCTCACCAATACTTATCTATATACAAAAATGTATTACCTTTTGCATGTAATCATAATTTTAGTCTTAACTGTGACAAAGCCCTACACATTGAAATTTTGGACAATATAAGCCAAGGCAAATTGCTAATGTATATAGCGCGACCATGTACCAGTCCCATCTAGTATTCTAATACCGAGTCATTTTCACTTAGGGATCCATTCCCATAATTTTCTTTGGAAACCTTTTCCAAATGATTTAAAACTTTTAAATCAAACTCAACAAGGAAATTACATATATACTACGCTTTATTTAAAATCACCTTGTCATGTTATATACACACACACACACTTTACTTTAACCATAGCTGATGAAAATAATTAAACCTTTGAAAGTACCCCTTTCGACTCTATTGAAAGTACCCCTTTTACAACCATTGCAAGAATCTTTTTTGAAACCAAGTAAAACCTTTCATTTATCTATGCCAAAAGGCCAACACCTTCCAAACCATTCTCAAAACCTTCTCAAAACCATTGAAAATGTAACGACCCGGAATTTAGGGTCGCTAAATTTGAACATTTAATTCATTTTAAATGTTGAATATTGATTATAATTTGAATTTTTAAGTAAAAAGACTTTGGTTAAGTTAATAAAATTAGTTAAATTTCGAATACGGTAATTTAATTGAAATTTGAATAATAATAATTTAATATTAGAATTGGGATAATTGATGATTCTGGGTGTGAATGGATACAAAATTAGGTTCTAAAATTTATTTTAAGTCTAATTGGATTTAAACAGTAATATTGGACCATTGATGGAATTAAAAGTCCATAGATTAAATTTGGAATTTTATATTAATTTAATAACGGAATTTAATAATATAATAATGCAAATATTCAAATTTCGATTTAAACTCAACCAGGATGATTTTTAATGTGAATATAAATTTCATACGAGTTATAATAGAGTTAGTAAAAATTTAAAAGTGAAATTTTAGATGATTTCGACGATTTTGAAAATCGTTCGAACCTATCGACGAGTGAAAATAGCCTTCCGGAGCATGGTATCGGAATTCAACGAAACTAATTTCATTGGATCCGTAATAGTTAGTTATTATCAGACTTCAATTTTCGTACCAATCGGAGTTGTCGTTTGACCCTGGCAGCGTAAAACGCATAGAAAATACTTTAATCAATTTAATTTAAAATTGATCGTTTATTTCCGTAACTCGCGTATATGATCGACTTAGCTTCAGAAACACATTCTATTGTGTTCAGAACGTAGATAAACCTTAGGAATGCCTATCAGCACGCGTTGTTTGGAGATCGTTTGAGAGAGTTACTTTAAAATGGTTTTAATATTAAAATAATATATAAATACGTTCATATATTCTCGTTTAACAAGAAAACCCTAGCCCTATTTTCAGAGCCGCCATCTTCATACTCCTATGGCTAAAAATGTCCCTCAACTTTCCACGCTTCTCTCTTGATCCAAGCGATTTTAGGCTAAATCTTCTACTGGAAAGTCGGAGAGTAGCTCGAGCTTTACGAAGTGGATGGTGGTGATGGGTTTTGGCGAAGCGTAGAGGGGATAGGAGGGCCGCGTTTGTTGGGCGTTCGCGTTCGAATTGCGATGCGTAGGGGCTGTCGAGTACGGCCGGATCTTGATCGAAGGTAGAGGGAGCTATGGTCTTCATTGCGGTGGTGGCCGATCGTGGCCGTGGTGATCGAGGTTGGTGCGGCGTTCAACCCTAGTTCGTGAGTTTGGGTTCGGCCGTGAACTGGTACCGCACGAGTAAGGAAGAAGTAACGTTCGGCCTTGATTTTGCATCCTCGATCGTGCGGCCGTGAGTGCTATTTGATATATATTAAAAAAATGTAATTTATTTATATAAATGTTTATACAATCTTTAAAATTCAATATCTCACTCATGTTTTATCCGTTTTTGACGAAACTGGAAACGCTGGGATCGTAGAGATTAACACTACGCAGTGGTGCAGTTCTGAAATCATTCCGGGCAAGTAAAAATTTAGGTTAAATCGAACACCATTCGGTTTAATTTAAATTTCGAAACGCTCGCCGAAAATCCAAGGTGAGTTTAACTCACTCACATCTGGAATATTAGTTAATTTAAATAGCCGATATTTAAATGAATTGTTTGATTGGTTGAATATGATTGAATCGATATATGTTGTTGTGCTAATATTTTTGGATGCAGGGAAACAGGTTGGAGGGATCCATCTAGATCCCTCACAAATAGAAATTAATTTATATTCTGCGATATACATCATTTATTATTCTGTGATAATTTGTTTAGAGCCTGATATGCACTGTTTTTTTTATATGCTGTGATGCATTAAATTTAAATTTGAATTGTGTTGTT
The DNA here is from genome assembly GCA_030765085.1 of Allium cepa. Classification (NCBI taxonomy): domain Eukaryota; kingdom Viridiplantae; phylum Streptophyta; class Magnoliopsida; order Asparagales; family Amaryllidaceae; genus Allium; species Allium cepa. Next base: position 203,883,374 of record CM060934.1, on the reverse strand, counting down.
CTGTGATTGGGAGAATACGACCTAAAAACTTTAAATATAAATAGATGAATTGGGTTTAAAGAATATAAAAGAAATTCCTAAGTAAAGAATTTAAAAGAGATTAAATCCAAGAAACGGGTTGGAGAATTTCAAGTGTTTGAAATTTGGTTCCAAAGAGAATTGAGAATTGTTTAAATAATAGCGAGATTTATTTTAAAGGATGAGAAGTGTGCTTTCTCCTGGAAATTTTGTTTTGTTTTAAGAAAGCTTTCAAATCTATAAATTTGCAATTTAAATATGTCTAGAATATTTTTAGAAAGAAATATTATTTTAAAATATTTTTAAGAGAAATCAAATATTTGATTAAGTAATTATGATATTTAAGTATTTTGAAAGAAGTATAGTAGTATTCAGTTTTCAAAAGAAAAATTTTAATATGAATATTTGATTTAATAATCTTATTTTAAAAAGTGGAATTTTATTTAAAATACCTAGGAAACCCTATATATTTCCTTAGGTATTATTTTCAATTAAATAATTTCTAGAGTTTATTTTAAATATTTTAAACGTAAGTTTGAAAGTGATTTCCAGGAAATAGCAATGTCTTTAAAATAAAAGGAGTTGTTTTAAAAATATGGGAAGGAATTTTACGGGATGAACGTAAAATTGAATTGGGTAAATCGTGATTGGATTGATAAAGAGAATTCTTGGGTTATCCTAAAATGGAAGTATATTTACCTAAAATGCCAAGTACGTTTTTAAAGTTGATTTTTGAAAGGTTAGGAGTTTTGAGTTTTATTTAAAGAATGGTTTCAAGGAAATTATTTAAGTTGTAAGAATTTTGAAGTGAACATATATTAAAGTAGTTATAGAAGTTACTATTTTTAAATGGTAATTAGAATCATGTTTTAAAGAATATTATTATCATTTATACTTTATAACTGGTTCTATTTTAAAGAAAATCAATTAAAGCTTTATTTGAAATTGTATAATGATTCATAACTTTATGCCTAAAACTAGTATGACTTAACTTATTTTAAAGTTAATTGTTTATATTTTATAAAGGAGTTTTATTCGAAATATTTTTAAAAGTATATGTATATTTTAAGTTAAGTTTGTAAGTAGATTGATATAAATGGTTTTAGTGTATCTTGAGGGATAATTATTTAAAAAATTTTAAACCTTAAATATGGATACTTAGATGTTTCAGAGGGAATAAAGATTTGAAAATCTACTCCATGAGGAAATTGGGTTTGAAAAATGTTTCAAAAGGAATTTTGAAATTGGAATTATATCTCGTAAAGATATTTTGAGAAAATAAATAATTGGGGATTATTTATTGTGTGATGGATGTTTGTGAATATTAATTGATAGTTAAATCACCGACTATCAATATTGGACAAATGCGTTGATCGTTTCGAACAGACCGGGATCGAGATTTATTTTTCGAAAACCACTTCGATCTGGTTTGTACGCTTCGCGCGAAAAAGGTGTTCGGAGTCGAAGATGGAGAAATGAAGTGTAAGGGCTAGTCGCTACTAATCCTGAGGATATTTCCAAAATGGATGTAGTAGGAGTAGTGCCTTCGGCTCCGTTCGAACCCGGGACGGATTTGTATGGACGAATGCTTTCGGAACATCGTAAGGTGGGCGATGGGCATTCTAAGTGAAACGTTCTAAAAGGTAACGCTTAGCCTCAAGCCTCATCAAATGGAAACGACTGAAAATCAAGGGTTATGTAGCAAGGCTTCGTGGGTATCCCCCACTTAAGAGTAAGGTCATCCCTGTCTAGAGTCCCTTTTTTTTCGGTTTAGTGGTGCGGTTGCTGATCCCAACCGTGGGGTGATCTTATTCGGAACTGTCCAGTAAGGGATGGTTCCGGTCTTGTGTTGTAGGGGAGCGGGCTTACTCCTCAGTACTGTGATCTAGACCACGTACTGTGACAGGTGGTACCCCAGTGCTTAGTCATTGTTGGAAATCCATTCTCCCTACGAACCTTTTACGAGTCTTGTTTATATTACCCACTCTGTGGCTAGTAGCTGGAATTTAATAGATGTAACAATTTCGGCTGTTTTATAAGTATTTGTACATAGACCCTATTATAATATCAGAGGATTTCTATAAAAAGTGTTTTAGCTATCGTAAGGTAAAAACCCGACATGTTTATTTATGGCGTGGTCTTACGAGATGCTTTTGTTTTCAAAAGGATTTTTGAAACTTTAATAATCAATTTGGATGCATTATTATTAGCTGGTAGTCTAGACTGACTCGGGTGTTATTTCATTATAATGTTCGGGTCAGACCGAGTATTATATGTTCAGGACAGGATGCTATGGAGTAGAAGAGGAGCTGGAGTCCGAGATGTATTATACGTACTTGTATATATATCCGCTGCTGTGATTGTATGGATTTCTGTCTGGTAAATATTGTTTGTATGAGAAACTCTGATGATATGATGTATAAAACAGATATAGTTCAGTTTGTGTAAAGATCTATTATTTAGTATTATATTTTATTCCGCTGTGATTGTGAGATTCTGACATTGTTTAGTTTCTTCTTCCTCTATCTCTTCTTCTTTTACCCTAATGGTTCGTATTTCTGTTCCCCTTGAGTTAAATGATGTAGAATAGTGTTGACTCAAGGGGTACGGATTTTCGAGCTGTCACACTTGGTATCAAAGCTTAGGTTGGTGACAACCTAGGCTTTGGTGGGGAAATTACTCATTTAACAGAGTCAATAGTACTTTATAATGAGTTGAATGTATTAATAGATCTGAGAGCGTACTTGTTAGTGAATATAAAATTGTTTTTATACTATGTTGACCTATCGTTGAATGTTTACGAATTCTGGTCGGTACGGGAAGTACAACCGTATCGATAGGGGTTTCTAAACTCTTAAACAAGATAAACCGACATAGTATTGTTTTTAAAGTGGGTAAATGAAATAATTTTACCCAAAATTATATTTTTGATATAAAAGAAATAATTTTCTGAAATAAGTATATATATTTGATTGTTTGGATGTGGATATCTTAATCAACTAAGAATCTAAAATTTGATTTAATATTTGAAATAGTTATAACCAAATAAATTCCATGAGTATAAATAATACAAAATGAAGAATAACTAAATTTGAACTGAACCAGAACTTAAATCCCGAAAATTTTGAAAAAAGATTTTAAATATATTGGAAACAATGTTTGGAAATTTAAACCTTGGGGATATTTGAAATGTTTTCCAAGGTGTTTGAAGGTAATAGTGGAATACTATTTTGGTAAGTATTTTTGAATGGAAACTGTTTTGAAATGAATTTGGGAAAGTAAGGAAAACTGAACTCACTTCAGTCGCTGGAAAATAATCCTGATGATGCTGACCACATCATTAGAATTCATTTTCAAGTTTCTAAATTGATGGATTGCTACCAAAATGGTTAGTTATGAAATTGTTTGGACTTGTTGGGTATAACAGTTGTTTTGGAAATTTCAAATGGGGAAATTGTTTTGGTACAACCAAGTTGTTCTGAAAATCTGGAGATTTGATTTGGTATACCAAGTAGGTATGAGTAGATTATTATTTCAAGATGGTTTTGGAATAAAACTGGGTAATTGAATTCTGGAAAATTTTATTTAAATAATGTGTAAAGTTAAAATGAATCAACTATTGAACTTATTAAGTGAAGTTAATATTAATAAGAAGGAAATGGAAGTTTTAATCTTGGAATTAAAATTTAACTTGAGTAAATGGAAGTGAATAGAAAATTTGAATTTAACTTGGGATAAGTTAAATAAATTGAACTTAGAATTAAATTGATTTGGATTAAATTGAAATGTAAAATAACTTGATAATTATGGGTCATTGTGTAATAAATTATGCTCATAAGCTAGTAAGTATTATACTTATAATTTGGAATTGTGAATTTAAACTGGTGCAAAGAATTAAATTGAAGAAAATTTATATCCTTAAGAATTCAGATATATATATATATATATATATATATAGAATTTGGAATTGTGATTATAAGATGTAAATGGTTTGAAATGAGCAATATAAACTTTGAAGTAAATAATTTGGTGAATTTATAAATAGGTAATGGAGTTATAATCGCAAATGGGAAATAGTTAAATGGTATGGGGGATTCAAATTTAATCTCAAATGAAGTATAAATTGAAATAAGGTGATAGAAAATATAAAAGATAAAGAATGAATTTAAGTTAGCAAATAAATTTTGAACTTGTTTATGGAATATTAAAATTTTGATTGAATTGGATTTAACTCCGATTAAATGGAGTTGAGTTGAATTTGGAATAAATTAGAATCAGAAGTCAGTTGTGTTACAAATAATTTTGGATAGAATTAAAATCTTATTTAAGGTAGCAAAGGAAATGGTATAAATTCAAGATGGCTAAATAAATTTGGTTGAACTTGAGTTAGAATTGGAAGAGAATTTAAATTGAAAGAAAAATTAATTCAGAGAAGTAAGAATGATATTGTGTGAATAAAATTTTAACTCGACTGCAGTCAAAGAAATTATTTGGGAATGAATTTAGCGTAAGCTAAATTAAATAAAGAGAGGCTTGAAGATGAATTTAGTGTAAACTAAATTAAATGGAATTTGTATAGGCATGGATGAAATTTTGGTCGTTTGTTAAGAGAATTTTGAAAAAAAAATGATGAAAAACCAGTTCTAGTATGGAATTTAATATTGGCAATAAGTTGAGGTGTGAACGAATAATGGAATTAGATTATAATCGTGATGGTTTGAATTGTAAATAAATTCCAAGGAGTGAAATAATTTAAAATGGTCTCTTTGTCAATAAAATAAATCTAAAAATGGATTGATAAATAAACAAAGTGCATTAAAATTTGTAAATGGATTGGAATTTATTTGGATGAGAATCAAATGAAAATAAAATAAAAATTAATATTAGAGGATAATGAAAATATTTTGGAAGAACTTAAGCAAATTGAATAATAATTGTGGTCGAGTTTTATAATGTTGTCTTGGATATATTTGTTTAGATAAAAAGCATTGAAATGCAAGTGAAGAGAATTTTAATTAATTATTGTGATAAAATAAGGTTGTATGAGTTGTAAATAATCCAGAATGGAATGATATTAATATAAACTTGAATTGGTTAATGAAATTGAATAATTGTAATGTGATAAGAATGCTTGGATTGTGAACCATGCAGAATTGAATAAAATTAATATGAATCTAAGTTGGAAATTAATTTTAACTGGTTATAAGCTTAAGAATTGGTTATTTGTTTGAATACCCACAACCTGCATAGAAATTAGTCCTTCAACTTAAGTAAATGAAATTGATATTTGAATAATGGGAAATGGATTGGAATCTATTTAGTGGGTTTTTATGTAAATGCAGGTTAATTAAAGAGAAAAGTAAATGAGTCGAAAGCTTATATTACTCTTATTTAAGTGAATGTGAATCTAACATTTGCAACTCGGATGTAAGTCATTCGAGTGGAATATAATGAAGTTTGAATTTGGAAAAGAAATGCAAATAAGTCAAACTGTAAGTACATTAGATTGTGAATCAATTTGAATTTAAATTGAGGCAAATTGAAAATAGTGAAGCATATGTTCATAATATTGAAGTGAATATGGATTGGTTATAATAAATATGAATTGTATATAGTGAACTTGAATATAAATCATTCAAGTGAAATAAAATGAAGTTTGGACTTGAATAAGAAATTAAAAGGGTGATTGAAATCTTTAAATTGTTGATAAAATATGGTTAACATTGTTAAATAATGAAGTAGCTTGGTTAGGCTATGAAATGGATATGTTTGGCTTACATTTATTTTGGAAATGTTGTTAAAATGTTCATATCTTTGAAAACTAATGAGTTTGTTGAGTAAGTACAGGTACGGGAGGTGATCGATAGAATTGGAGCACGTATATGCATTATATATTAGCCGCTTGCTTTTAAAATTTGCTAAAAGGTACACCTACGCAAATATAATTGGGAAATGATATATATATTGTGATATATGTTGGTTTCCGACCGTGTGGGTCGATGTATATATATTTATCTGTATCGCGATATCGCGAAAGTTCCTCCGTACAACGGAGACTCTGCCAAAAAATTTCAGAAATTTTGGGAGTTAGAAAATTTTTGGGAATTTTCGAAAATTTTATTAACTAGTGAAATGTTTTGAAATGATGTTGGAACAAAAGCTTTAGAGTAAATAAAGCAAATGAGTTTGGATTTGAGTTAAAGGGTTTTGGGAAGTGTATATAAGTTTTTAACCAAGTAAATTGGGTAAGTAAGTGGGTTTAGAAGTATTTTCTACCCTAGCAAATTTCGGGGACGAAATTTTTATAAGGGGGGAGGAATGTAACGATCCGAAATTTAGGGTCGCTAAATTTGAACATTTAATTAATTTTAAATGTTGAATATTGATTATAATTTGAATTTTTAAATAAAAAGACTTTGGTTAAGTTAATAAAATTAGTTAAATTTCGAATACGGTAACTTAATTGAAATTTGAATAATAATAATTTAATATTAGAATTGGGATAATTGATGATTCTGCGTGTGAATGGATATAAAATTAGTTTCTAAAATTTATTTTAAGTCTAATTGGATTTAAATAGTAAAATTGGACCATTGGATGGAATTAAAATTCAATAGATTAAATTTGGAATTTTATATTAATTTAATAATGGAATTTAATAATATAATAATGAAAATATTCAAATTTTGATTTAAACTGAATCGAGAAGATTTCTAATGTGAATATAATTTCATACGAGTTATAATAGAGTTAGTAAAATTTTAAAAGTGAAATTTTAGAAGATTTCGACGATTTTGAAAATCATTCGAATCTATCGACGAGTGAAAATAGCCTTCCGGGGCATGGTCTCGGAATTCAATGAAACCAGTTTCGTTGGATCCGTAATAGTTAGTTATTATCGGATTTCAATTTTTGTAGCAATCGGAGTTGTCGTTTGACCCCGGCAGCGTAAAACGCATAGAAAATACTTTAATCGAGTTAATTTAAAATTGATCGTTTATTTCCGTAACTCGCGTATATGATCGAATTAGCTTCCGAAACACGTTTTATTGTGTTCGAAACGTAGATAAACCATAGGGACGCCTGTCGGCACGGGTTGTTTGGAGATCGTTTGAGAGAGTTACTTTAAAATGGTTTTAATATTAAAATAATATATAAATACGTTCATATATTCTCGTTTAACAAGAAAACCCGAGCCCTATTTTCAGAGCCGCCATCTTCATACTCCTATGGCCGAAAATATCCCTCAATTTTCCATGCTTCTCTCTCTATCCAAGCGATTTTAGGCTAAATCTTCTACTGGAAAGTTGGAGAGTAGCTCGAGCTTTACGAAGTGGACGGTGGTGATGGGTTTTGGCGAAGCGTAGAGAGGATAGGAGGGCCGCGTTTGCTGGGCGTTCGCGTTCGAATTGCGACGCGTAGGGGCTTTCAAGTACGGCCGGATCTTGACCGAAGGTAGAGGGAGATATGGTCTTCGTTGCGGTGGTGGCCGATCGTGGCCTTAGTGATCGAGGTTGGTGCGGAGTTCAACCCTAGTTCGTGAGTTTGGGTTCGGCCGTGAACTGGTACCGCACGAGTGAGGAAGAAGTAACGTTCGGCCTTGATTTTGCATCCTCGATCGTGCGGCCGTGAGTGCTATTTGATATATATTAAAAAAATGTAATTTATTTATATAAATGTTTATACAATCTTTAAAATTCAATATCTCACTCATGTTTTATCCGTTTTTGACGAAACTGGAAACGCCGGGATCGAAGAGATGAACACTACACAGTGGTGCAGTTCTGAAATCATTCCGGGCAAGTAAAAATTTAGGTTAAATCGAACACCGTTCGGTTTAATTTAAATTTCGAAATGCTCGCCGAAAACCCAAGGTGAGTTTAACTAACTCACATATGGAATATTAGTTAATTTAAATAGTCGATATTTAAATGAATTGTTTGATTAGTTGAATATGATTGAATTGATATATGTTGTTGTGCTAATATTTTTGGATGCAGGGAAACAGGTTGAAGGGATCCAATAAGATCCCTCACAAATAGAAATTAATTTATATTCTACGATATACATCATTTATTATTCTGTGATAATTTGTTTAGAGCCTTATATGCACTGTTTTATTTATATGATGTGATGCGTTAAATTTAAATTTGAATTGTGTTGTGCTGTGATTGGGAGAATACGACCAAAAATCTTTAAATATAAATAGATAAATTGGGTTTAAAGAATATAAAAGAAATTCTTAAGTAAAGAATTTAAAAGAGATTAAATCCAAGAAACGGGTTGGAGAATTTCAAGTTTTTGAAATTTGGTTCCAAAGAGAATTGAGAATTGTTTAAATAATAGCGAGATTTATTTTAAAGGATGAGAAGTGTGCTTTCTCCTGGAAATTTTGTTTTTTTTTAAGAAAGCTTTCAAATCTATAAATTTGCAGTTTAAATATGTCTAGAATATTTTTAGAAAGAAATATTATTTTAAAATATTTTTAAGAGAAATCAAATATTTGATTAAGTAATTATGGTATTTAAGTATTTTGAAAGAAGTATAGTAGTATTCAGTTTTCAAAAGAAATTTTTTAATATGAATATTTGATTTAATAACCTTACTTTAAAAAGTGGAATTTTATATAAAATACTTAGGAAACCCTATATATTTCCTTAGGTATTATTTTCAATTAAATAATTTCTAGATTTTATTTTAAATATTTTAAACGTAAGTTTGAAAATGATTTCCAGGAAATAGCAATGTCTTTAAAATAAAAGGAGCTGTTTTAAAAATATGGGAAGGAATTTTACGGGATGAACGTAAAATTGAATTGGGTAAATCGTGATTGGATTGATAAAGAGAATTCTTGGGTTATCCTAAAATGGAAGTATATTTCCCTGAGATGCCAAGTACGTTTTAAAGTTGATTTTTGAAAGGTTAGGAGTTTTGAGTTTTATTTAAAGAATGGTTTTAAGAAAATTATTTAAGTTGTAAGAATTTTGAAGTGAACATATATTAAAGTAGTTATAGAAGTAACTATTTTTAAAGGTAATTAGAATCATGTTTTAAAGAATATTATTATCATTTATACTTTATAACTGGTTCTATTTTAAAGAAAATCAATTAAAGCTTTATTTGAAATTGTATAAGGATTCTTAAATTTATGCCTAAAACTAGTATGACTTAACTTATTTTAAAGTTAATTGTCTATATTTTATAAAGCAGTTTTATTCGAAATATTTTTAAAAGTATATGTATATTTTAAATTAAGTATGTAAGTAGATTGATATGTAAAGATATTTTGAGAAAATAAATAATTGGGGATTATTTATTGTGTGATGGATGTTTGTGAATATTAATTGATAGTTAAATCACTGACTATCAATATTGGACAAATGCGTTGATCGTTTCGTAGAGACCGGGATCGAGATTTATTTCTCGAAAACCACTTCGATCCGGTTTGTACGTTTCGTGTGAAAAACGTGTTCGGAGTCGAAGATGGAGCAATGAAGTGCAAGGGCTAGTCTCTACTAATCCTGAGGATATTTCCAAGATGGATGAAGTAGGAGTAGTGCCTTCGGTTCCGTTCGAACCCGGGACGGACTTGTATGGACGAATGCTTTCGGGACATCGTCAGGTGGGCTATGGGCATTCTAAGTGAAACGTTCTAAAAGGTAACGCTTAGCCTCGAGCCTCATCAAATGGGAATGACTGAAAATCAGGGGTTATGTAGCAAGGCTTCGTGGGTAGCCCCCACTCGAGAGTAAGGTCATCCCTATCTAGATGTACCTTTTTATTTCGGCTTAGTGGTGCGGTTGCTGATCCCAAACGCGGGGTGATCTTATTCGGAACTGTCCAGTAATTGATGGTTCCGGTCTTGTGCTGCAGGGGAGCGGGCGTACTCCTAGGTACTGTGATCTAGACCACGTACTGTGACAGGTGGTACCCCAGTGCCTAGTCATTGTTGGAAATCTATTCTCCCTACGAGCCTTTTACGAGTTTTGTTTGTATTACCCACTCTGTGGCTAGTAGCTGGAATTTAATAGATGTAACAATTTCGGCTATTTTGTAAGTATTTGTACATAGACCCTATTATAGTATCAGAGGATTTCTATAAAAAGTGTTTTAGCTATCGTAAGGTAAAGACCTGACATGTTTATTTGTGGCGTGGTCTTACGAGATGCTTTTGTTTTTCAAAAGGATTTTTGAAACTTTAATAATCAATTTGGATGCATTATTATCAGCTGGTATTCCAGACTGACTCGGGTGTTATTTCATTATAATGCTCGGGTCGGACCGAGTATTATATGTTCAGGACAGGATGCTATAGAGTAGAAGAGGAGCTGGAGTCCGAGACGTATTATACGTACTTGTATATATATCCGTTGCTGTGATTGTATGGATTTGTCTGCCTGGTAAATATTGTTTGTATGAGATACTCTGATGATATGATGTATAAAGAAGATATAATTTCTGTTTTTGTAAAGATCTATTATTTACTATTATATTTTATTCCGCTGCGATTGTGAGATTCTAACATTGTTTAGTTTCTTCTTCTGCAATCTCTTCTTCTTTAACCCTAATGGTTCGTATTTCTGTTCCACTTGAGTTAAATGATGTAGAATAGTGTTGAATCAAGGGGTACGGATCTGCGGGCTATCACAGAAAACCTTTCTTTCGAAAGCTTTAAAACCTTATACATCATATCTTGAAACACTTTAAAACATTGCCTATTGAAACCCTTGTAAAACCTTCCCTTTTTCACCTTTCGACATCTTCAAAACCTTCAGGGAACTATCCCTTCGAAACAATTTTAAGACCTTTCGAAAGCTTTAAAACTTTATAAACTCTAACCTTTCGAAAGCACTTGGGTTCAATTTAAAACATGTGGAAGCTTTTCAAAAACATTCAAAATTTACTCCTTTGAAACTTATAAAAACCATTCCAATCGAAACCATTTGGATTATACCTCCAAATAGAGCAAAAGGATCAAAAACCCATCAAAATCGAAAATACTTTTTTTTGAAATTATTCCTAAGTAAATAAGTATTGGTGTCAAAACCAGCCTTTTGAAAGCATTGGAGTAGTAGCTAATTTTAAAAGTTAAGTACACCTTTCGAAAGCATTGACTTTGAAAGGTAGAAAGGCGGCAGTTAGGGGTTTTTACCCCTTCGAAAGCATTACTTAAAACAAAGCAGCGCAACCCATTCAAAACCTTTTCTTTAAAAATATTTGACTCGGTCGAATGATAACCGAGTCGACAGCTATCCTTTCGAAAGCAAAGTGGGCTCTATTTTAATTTTAAGACAATGGCACACTCCAACCCCTTCGAAACCCGACGTTTCGTCTATGTACCTTCCGCCTTTATCCAATATGATATGTACCAAGTAGCTTGATACCATGAGAATTGGTTTCATAAGTATAGTGGCGAAACGTTCTAGTCGGAACTCCCTGATGCCGAAAGTAGTGGAACAAGCTTAAACATGTTATTTTTGTTTTTAACGTAAAAGCGAAACACTTTTCAACTAACCTGCTTTTGTTTGTCAAATTTTCATTGGTTGCTAAATATCTTTTTCAAAAGTGTTGCCAATGTTTTCAAAAATAAACAATAGTTTTTATTTTACAAAATGCTTCATCTCCTTAAATAAATATATAAAACATTTAAGTCTCCAACCTTAAATAATTTTATGTATTCATCAATACACTTAGGAAAATTCTATAAAATTCTAGAAATTCCAATTTAAAATGTTTTCTAACATATATAAATTTCAAACACAAATATTATTTATTTAGCCGTAAATAATTTAAAACCCAATAACCATTTTCTTTATTAGAAAATCAATGTAAAATCGACATTAATTTAGAAAATTGAAACCGTCTCTAAAATATCATTTCCGATCTATATTTAAGTTCGCAAGGCATTTAGATGTCATTAAATAGGGTTTTCATATCAAAACATATCATAAAAATCAATATGAACATGCATAAATCATCAATAAGTATATATAAACTTCTAATCATTCGAAACATGACGTTATCATGCAAAAACACTTCAGATTATCCTTAAAACCAAAAACCATGAGAAAACGAGATGTAGTAATTATTCACCTTAGCATGAGATTAAGGATTTGAGATATGATTTTGATTAAGTTGATTTAATTCTTCTCTTGAATCCTAGCTTTTATCCTCTTCCTCTTGTTTTTAGAGGCCGACCTTAAAATGTTTTTGCTTAAGAAAATATGAAATGAACGTGTGTTTTAGTTCCTAAGGGTTTAGGGTATAAATTTATTATATTTCCCATTTTTTCCTCCCTTATATCCTAACACTTATTCCCTTCTTAGTTCTTTAGTTCATTGTACATATAGGCACAGCTATCCCTTATTAATCACAAATATCAATCCACTAATCGCCGTACATTATTTTATTTTATTTAGCTAATTAAATATCCTGAATAATGTTATTAATAATATGGGGCAATACAATCTCCCCTCCTTAAAGAATTTCATCCTCGAAATTACGACAAGGTACCCAACAAAATAATCAAAGGTAAAACATACCATCACAAATTAGGATAAGTGTTTCTAATCCTGCTCTTAGTCTCCCAGGTACAGTCTCGCTTATCGTCTTTCCATTGGACTTTCACCAGTCTGACTATCTTGTTCCTTAGCTTCTTCTCATCTCTCGCAACAATACGAATCAACTTTCTATCTATACTCAAGTCCGGTTCTACTACAAGATTTTCTAATATACTCGATGTTATAATAGTCTTTGGGTCTCTAACACACTTCCTGAGGTAAGAAACATGGAAAACATCGTGGATTCCTGCCAAACTACTTGGTAACTCTACCCTATATGCGAATTTCCCAATCCTCTCAACAATACGAAAAGGTTTAACGAATCTCGGTGCTAACTTTCCCGACCTTCCGAATCTAATCACATCCTTCATCGGTGATACCTTAATAAATACAAAATCTCCAACAAAAAGCTCTAAGTCTTTCTTCTTTCTGTCTGCATAATTTTTTTATCTAGACCGAGCCTCCTTCATTCTACCTCGAATCGACTCAATCTTCTCAGCGGCTTCTCTCACTAAGTCTGGAACAAGAACAACCTATCCTCGGTCTCCAACCAACATGCGAGAGATTTGCATCGCCGTCCATAAAAAGCTTCAAACAGCACCATCCTAATACTAGTCTGATAATTGTTGTTGTATGAAAACTTGACTAAATGTAGATGGTCTTCCCCTGATCCCCTAAAGACCAACACACAAGCTCTTAATAAATCTTCCAAAACTATGTTAACTCTTTTGGTTTTCCAATCAGTCTGTGGATGGTAAGAGGTACTCTTCTTGAGCTTTATTCCTAAAATATCATGTAGACTCTTCCAGAAATCATTTGTGAACAAGGAATCTCTATCACTAATAATACTACTAGTAATTTCGTGCAGTCTAAACACAATCTTCATAAACAACTTCGCTAAAATAGATGCCGTCCTAGTTGACTTAACTGGAACGAAATGTGCACTCTTGGTCAATTTATCTATTATGACCTATATACTCTCATTCCCTCTACTAGATCCTAGCAAACCGTTCTATAAAGTCCATAGAAGTAAAATCTCATTTCCAAACTGGAATATTAAATCGCTAAAGCAATCCACTTTTCTTCTGATGTTTAGCCTTTACCTGTTGGCAATTCAAGCATTGCTTTACCCATAAGTCAACATCCCGTTTCATACCTTCCTAGAAGAAACTTCTCTTCATATCCTGATACATCATAGTTCCTCCTGGATGAATAGTAAACTTCAAACGATGTCATTCCTCCAAAACTTCCTTCCTTACGTCTCCTACATTCGGAACATGTAACCTTCCTTTCTTTCTCAACCACCCGTTCTGGTCAAGAATGAAATCCTTTAATTCATCGCTCTCCGTTCCTTCTCTTAACTTCCTAATCCATTCTACCAAACTGGATCCTCTATCTGTTTAGAAGCAATCTTCTCAATCATTATCAGTCGGACTTCTAAACAAGACAATATAGCACTTTCTCCACTAGATCCAGCCTCAGAACTACACTGCACTCTATAAGTGGACAATGCTTCTAAATCTATCCACTCATCAATCATCGCCAATACTGCATTCTGATGCTTCCTGCTAAGTGCATCTGCTACCTTATTATCTTTCTCGGGCGTGCGCTCAATTCCAAAATCATAAGCAGTAATAAACTCTAACCACCTTTGTTGTCTCATGTTCAGCTCCTTCTGTGAGAACAAATACTTCAACGAATTATGTTCTGTATTAACTCGAACCTTTCTCCCATACGGTAGTGCCTTTCAACCTTTAAAGAAAATATCACCGTAGCTAACTCCAAATCATGCATTGTATATCTAACTCCATGCGGTCTAAGCTGTGTAGAAGCATAGGCAATCACTCTACCTCTCTGTATCAACACAGCTCCTAACCCAATTCCACATGCATCACTATAAACTACCAAATCATGATTCCCCTATGGAACAACCAATACAGGTGCATGGGCCAATAATTGTTTCAAGCCTTGGAATGCTTCCTTATACTTATCGGTCTACACAAACATCACTTCCTTTCATGTTAGCTAGGTCATCGACGCTGCTATCCGTGAAAAATCCTTTATAAACCTCCGATAATATATAGCTAGTCCTAGAAAACTCTTTATCTTAGTCACCGTCTCGGGTATCTTTCAATTATTCACCACTTCAATCTTAGTTGGATCCGCTAACAACCCTTTCGCTCAGACTACATGACCAACGAACTTCACTTCCTTCTTCCAGAAATGGCACTTCGAAATTTTCGCCTTTAGTTGATGCTGCCTCAGCGTCTCAAGCTCCACTCTAAGATGAACTTCATGCACTTTCTCATCCTTAGTGTATATAAGGAGTATCATCCATGAAAACCAACACGAACCTATCCAAGTTCTCTGGAAAAATTTGGTTCATTGAATCCACAAAAAAGGCAAATGCATTAGTTAGGCTGAACGACATAACTAACCATTCGTACGATCCATATCTTGTCATAAACGCCGTCAAAGGTATACTATCTTCTGCTACCCTAAGCCGATGAAAACCTGTTGCCAAATCTAACTGAGAAAATATCTTGGCTACACTTAACTGATTGAAAAATCGTCAATTCTCGGCAATGAATATCGATTCTTTATCGTTCTCTCATTCAACTTATGATAATCGATACATAGCCTTAACAATCCATCTGGCTTCTTAGAAAATAGTATTGCTGCTTCCCATGATGAATACTTGGTCTGATGAAACTCTTTCCTTCCAAATCCACCAAATGTACCTTCAACTCCTTCATGTCAGTAGGTGTCATTCTATTGGACGGCCTACTCACCGGTTCTGCTCGAAGCTACAAATCTATCTGAAATTCTATGGCTCATTTCGATGGCAACGCAACTACTGGCTCAAATATGTTTGCGAATTCTCTAACCATGAAAACTCAGTTCACTCGTCTTCCATCTCCACAATACCCAACAAAGCATTCTCTTCATAACTAGTGTTTTCTATGGTATAAAATGACTATATTCAGGGTGTCTAAGCGATATTCTCTTATCATGGAAAAATATCCTAGCTTCATACTCACTTAACCAATCTGTACCAAGAATAATTCTGAACCCTACAAAGTCAAACATATGCAAACAGCAAACAAAAGCATGACCTAACGAATCAAACTCTATGTGGTCACACTTGATCCCAAGTGTTGATACCCTCCTATTAGGTTTGCAACCCTTAAGGGAGTAACTAAATATTAGGGTTCTAGGTTAAGCTTATCTACCAAACAACGAGATATAAAAGAATGCGATGCACCAATATAAAAAAGAATGCTAACAAACATACCGTGAATCTATAGCGTGCCTCATACAACTGATTTTCCTTGCTCCTGCACTACTGGCCGCGAAGCAGCGGGACTCTAATGCATACACTTTTCCCTTTCCATCCTTTGCAGGCTCCTTGCATTGATTCTTATAGTGGTCGATCTGATCACAATTAAAGCACCTAATGTTCTTCTTCCTGATTACCCCCTTCCCCTTTCCTTTTCTAGTATGACAATCATGAGCATAACGTCCTTTCTTCTTGCAGCAAACCATTTTTAGCTTTCCTTTCTTCGCTGCTCCTTTTTTAGCACTCTTCTTATGGAAGAATCTCCTTTTTTGGCGTTTTCCAGCATGAACATCCTTATTCTTCTCCAAACAAGCAAGCATCTCTTCATATCTTAATGCCATTTCTACTACCACATCACAAGGATCTCTTATGTGCAGTAATGTAGCCCTGGCCAACTTTGGCATCAAAATTCAAATAAACTTTTCATTTCTTTTCATCGTTGTATCAACAGTGGCATACACATATCGAGCAAACTCCTCGAACCTACATGCATACTCCAGAACAAACATCTCCCTTTGTTCTATCTCAGAAAACTTCCAGATCAAAAAGACTGCACCATTACTGACATGAACCTTTCTTAAAACCTCCTCCTAACCTCTGTCCACATCGTACTCTCCTCATTTACACCAACTGTCACAGTATTCCACCAAAACAATGCAGCTCGTTGAAGCAAATATCCTTTTTACTCATCATTGAGCCCAAGTCATCAAAAATTCTTTCATAGTGTATCAGCTAGTTTTCCACGTTGATAACATCCTCAGTTCAAATAAACGACTTCCCTCTATGTCTAGCATAATCTCTGCTCAACTTAGCGTAATTGTTATCGGAGCTTCCTGAACTCCTCCTCCAACAGCATTCCCTCCAACAACTCTAGCTACAATTCCATCTTACATCATGTTCATGAAAAACTGATAAATGGCTCTCATATCCATTTGTAGGACCCCAGCACCAACATTCTTAGCCTGAGCCTGACCATGGTTCCTTCGAATATTCGTTCGGGAATTTCCTTTTGTGGTGGTGATGTCTCTTCCTAGGTTAACTCTACTTCTTCTTGCGTCCACATCTTTATTCCAGCCTCGTGAGACACAGAAGAATAGCTTAAGAGGGATAGAAGAATAAAGATATAGCATATACTCAGATATAGCAAATACAAGTATGTTATTATAGCGTTATCCCATACCCTGATCTTGACAATAATTCCTAAGGATTATGTTTTCAGAAATCATTTTTAGTTGAAGTATTTGATTAAGCTATGCTCTGATTCTATGTTGTAACATCCCCTATCTAGAGGCCCAAAGCTAAGCGCTATAGATGCTGCAGTCATCTATAGTATTAACTTCTGATAACTAAATATGGCTGTGTTAATGGTATCTATAATATCATAAGCACTTGAATTGAAATAAATTACATATTTCAAAATAGCATTTTCCATTACATTTGAAAAATATGTTCCAGAATCCATATTCAAATTATATAATCCTAAAACGTTCCACAGGAAATGATCATAATACTTATTACAAAATATGCAAGGAGCAACATATGATGATGCCCTCTTGGATTATCAGAGTAATATTATCATAACTGACATAATACACATAGCGGAATAAAACAAAAAAAGAACTATAAATCCTAAATAGCCGTTAGCCTCCTGCTCGCCTTAGCTTAATTCATCGTCTTACTAAAACCTGAAAAGCTTCAAACCTCAACCTACTCAAATCAATTTTGAGCACCCGAGATTTTAAGGGGAAAAACATAAACTTTGAGTTAGACATAAAGCCTGATGTGAATAATACTATACATCTCGGTTATTAATGTTAGCTGGCACCATACCCCTTAGCGGAATGGATTTCCCTCACTATCATTCTTTTCAAAATATATCTTTCTTTTGCAAACCTTTTCCTACAACCAAATCCGGTTAAAACTATAAAGCATCATTATGTATACATAAATATTAGGTAATAAATGAATTATATTTTCTAACACTATATTTTTATTTGGCTAGCTACTAACCTTTGGCTGACATGGGACTACCGTACAATATAAATAAAATTTATCTAACATCTATTAGACACACTCTTCTAGATGGTCTGTCCCTAACTATCTGTTGAATATTTCTCATAATGGTTTTGCTTGCTCAACAAAAACCTATCCATATCCAAATACATATTCCCTTTAGTGTGTAATAATAATTTTAGTTTTACCCACGACAAAGCCCTAAACACTAAAATTTTGGACAAAATTAGCTGGGGCCAATAGCTAATGTATAGGGCGCAACCCTGTACCAGTCCAATCTGGTATTCTAATATCCGAGTCATTTTCACTTAGAGATCCCCTCCCATAATTCTCCTTGAATGTATTGTCTAAATGATTTAAAACCTTTTAATCCAACCCATATAAGGAAATTACATATATCCTATGCTCAACTCAAAATTACATTACCATGTTATATATGTATAAACACACACACACACTTTACTCAAACCATAGTTGATGAAAATAATTAAACCTTTGGAAGCACCCCATTTGACTCTATTGAAAGTACACTTTTTAAAACCATTGCAAGCATCTCTTTTGAAACCGAGTAGAACCTTTCATTTATCTAGTCTCAAAGGCTAAAACCTCCCTTTCGAAGCCATTCCCAAAACCTTTTCAAAATATTTGAAAACTTCCTTTCGTAAGCTTTAAAACCTTAGACATCATATCTTAAAATACTTTAAAACGTTGCCTTTCCCTTGGAAAAACCTTCCCTTTTATCCCTTTCTAAACCATCACAAAATATTACCTTTTGACACCTTCGAAACCCTTAGGGAACCATCAAATCCAAACCATTTTAAAACCTTCTAAAGATTTAAAACTTAATAAACTCAAACCTTTTGAAAGCGCTTAGGTTCAATTTAAAACATGTGGAAACCTTTCGAAACCATTCAAAATTTACTCCTTCGAAACCTCTAAAAACTGTTATGGGCGAAACCATTTGGATTATACCTTCAAGAAGAGAAAAAGCATTAGAAACCCATAAAAGTAGAAAGCACTTCTTTTCGAAGTCATTCCTAAGTAAAGATGTGATGGTGTCGAAAAAAACCTTCCGAAAGCATTGGAGAAGTGGCTAAGTTATGTATACCTTTGGAAACCATCGACTTTGAAAGGTAGAAAGGCGGCGGCTAGGGAATTCGACCCCTTCGAAAGCACTACTTAAAACAAAATAGCGCAACTCATTCAAACCTTTTCTTTAAAAATATTTGACCCGGTCGAAAGCCAACCGAGTCGAAAGCTATCCTTTCGAAAGCAAAGTAGGCACTACTTTAATTTTAAAACGAAGGCATACTCCAACCCCTTCGAGACCCAACGTTTCGACTATGTAGCTTCCACCTTTACCCAATATGCTACATACCAAGCAACTTGATACTTTGTGCAATGGTTTCGTAAATATGGTGGGAAAACATCCTAGTCAGAACCCCACGACGCTGAAAGTAGCAGAACAAGCTTAAAACTTTTTAACTTAAAAGAGAAACTCTTTTCAACTAACCACCTATTGTTTGTAAAATTTTCATTGGTTACTAAATATATTTTTCAAAAGTGATATAGTATTTTCAGAAATAAACAATAGTTTTTGTTTTACAAAATGCTCCTTCTCCTTAAAAATATATATAAAACATCTAAGTTCCATACCTTAAATAATTTTATATATTCAACAAAACACTAGAAAAATTCTATAAAATTCCAGAAATTCCAATTTAATATGTTTTCTAATTTAATATGTTTTCTAACATATATAAATTTCAAACCCAAATAATTGTTTATTTAGCCGTTTAAAACCCAACTAACCATTTTCTTCACTAGAAAATCAATATAAAATCCACACTAATTCAGAATGAAAATTGAAATCCTCTCAATTTCGATCTATGTTTGAATTTGCAAGGCATTTCGATGTCCTTTAATAGGGTTTTCATGTCAAAACATATCATAAAAATCAATATAAACATGCATAAATCGTGAACAAGTATATATAGACTTCTAATCATTCGAAACATGGCATTATCATGCAAAAACACTTCGGATTATCCTTAAAACCAAAAACCATAAGAAAATGAGATGTAGTAATTATTCACTATAGCCTAAGATTAAGGATTTGGAATTTGATCTTGATTAAGTTGATTTAATTCTTCTCTTGAATCTTATCTTTTATCTTCTTCCTCTTGTTTATGGTAGCCGACCTTAAAATGATTTTATCTAAGAAAATATGAAATGAACGTGTGTTTTGTTTTCCTAAGGGTATAGGGTATAATTTTATTATATTTCCCACTTTGCCATCCCTTATTTCCTAATACTTATTCCCTTCTTAGTTCTTTAGTTCATTGTACATACAGGCACGACTACCCCTTATTAATTACAAATCTCAATCCTCTAATCACCATACATTATTTTATTTTATTTAGTCAATTAAATATCCTAAATAGTGGTACTAAAAATATGGAGTGTTACACATACTTTTAGCATTCTGCATTTCATATATATCAATTCCATTCCATCACGGCTTCATATTACCATCAGTACTCGACTCCAAGACCCTACAATAATCGCTCTGAACTTACTGGTAGCAGGTCAAAACATTGAATAACAAGTTAAATATTCCTAAAATACAGTGGTGAGATTTTGGGGCATTACACTCTCCTCTTCTTTAAAGAATCTTGACCCTGAAATTTAACCATAATCCTAACCCAGAAAAAAAAAAAACCAGAAATACTTAACTCTATAAATTTGATCCATATCATGTACTTAGATCATTCCTACAAAATTTGATTCGATCACTTATTGGAATACATAGCTTTACTTTTGAACTAGTATCACTCACTAACTTCCTAATGCGGACTCTAATCAGGCTTCTGAACTAGAAACCTCCGTTCTCCTAACATTGCCATATACTTTAATAGAAAATTTTGGTCTAATATTAAGAACCCTCACCAAGTGATTGCAATAAAAAAATCGAGTGATAGATCCTTATTCGGAACGGTATGGGACTCCTTAAAGTCGTGCAGAATCTTGGATCCAACTTGTGTGGAAGGAAGAATGATCTACGTTCAACTTAGATACTTATTTTATTGTTTCCTACCAACAATAATTCTATTTCTGCTGAATTATTTGTGTAAGCATTTTATATAACTAACTTCAGGTTAATTTTTACAAAATTTTACTACATCCTGAGAGTACCCAGCTCTACTCCTAACTCTAAAGCATCTGAAGCCAATCTGAAAAATATGCTCGATCTGACCTGAGAATTAGAATAAAATAACACCCAGATCAGTCTGGTAATACCAGCATGAGAAAATTCAAGTAATGGGGTGAACATATAATAATTCTATGAGACCAGCCACTAACGCGGAACGAGATTTTACCTCACAAGATCAACATTCATAGATGAAGAAATAGGAAAGACTTAGAACTATAATCCAAACAAGAATAAATGAGCATAGATAGAAGAGAAATCCAAACTAAAAGAATGAACAAAAAATAATTAAACATCGAGAAGAACCATGGTCACTGATCGGTGCAATTAAGAATGAAGTTAATTTAAAAACTTGGAATCAAAGGAAAGAATAGGGATGTTTTCCAACAAATGACTAGGAGGGTGTGTCCCCCTTATTGAAAGTATACCTCTAAAAATATACTTTGAGAGGTTCACCTTCTTACGATACCTCTCGAGAACTCAAAGCCGGACACCCTGATCTTACCGAGAATCTAAATATTTAACATCTCAATGCGCAAATCGAATCCAATCTAGAGTAAATGTGAATACACCCTAATAGGAGCAACCCCACATAACTTGGCCCTCATCCGCACATTAGGTTTAGTCATTTCCAACAAAGGATAACAATGCTCAAAAGAGTAACAAATCATGTTTATGACGACAAAAAACCATGAAGAAAGCTAAACCTATAGTTAATAAATCAACTAACAGGGATAATTAAAAATGATCATACATGGAAATTAAATTTCATATTCTTACTATTACTCATCGATTCTGAAAAACTATTCCTCCTTAATTAAAAATAAAGCCGGTAAGTTGAGGCAGTGTTACCTTTAGGCATTGCCTTGACGACATTTTTAACCTTTGAGATAGAAATGAGTCCTTGCCTCGACATTTAATGTTAAAAATGCGACTAAATCCTTCCCATATATGCGATATCATTTACGGAACTACTTTTCCATAGTCGAACTTTACTTTTAAAACCAAAGTTGCGCTAAGGTTTCACATTAAAATTTTAATCTTAAACCACTTTATAAAAATGATTGGTTAACTTTAAATTAAAATATGTTACTTCAATATCATTATTTAGAATGATCAATTAAGTTTTAAAGCAATGGCTAATTATTTGATATAGCTTTATTTAAAATAAGTAATGAGCTTTAATCCCAATTCATTATTTCAAAGAAACACTATTTGAAAAGATTAGTTAACTTTAATCACCCTTATTTAAATGATTAATTATCTTTAAACTTTTATTATCAAAAGAATTAATTAACCTTCAAAACCTCATTATTAAAGTGGTTAATTAATCTTAGTCTCATTATTATTTAAATAACTAATTATCTTTAAACCATCATTATGAAAATGATTGAATGGTTTTAAAACATCATTATTAAAATAATTAATTGATTTTAAATCATTATTATTAAAATAATTCATTTAATTTAAACCATCTTTATCTAAATAATTTATCTTTGTAAAGGCCATGCACAAGATTTAAAAAAAATAGTTCAAAGGGGATAATGTTTCCATTCAAACACTACATATACCAAGTATGGGGATAAATACAAAAGAAAATAACAACTATGCATATATGGAAAACATCACTTATCAAATATTAATCTACTGGCCTACAATTTAATGTCTAAATAATATTATAGCAGAATAGGATTTACCCCAATAAACAGATGTCATTTTTATTTTATCTAACCAAATGATAGTAGAACGGGATTTTATTTTGCTAAACAGATGTCAATTACAATTTATTTAGCAGAATAGTTTTTTTATTCTGCTACCAGATGTCAAATATAACTTAATTAGCAGAACGATGATTAATTGTGCTAAGCAAGCATTATTTGGTTACATATTCAATTATGGTTACTTAAGTGTAGTTGCCAAAGAAATCCCTTGGATTTAAAACATTCTTTAAAGAAAGTTTCTCTAAAAATAAAACTGATCTTCAGAAATAAAATAGTTTAAAATTTTCAAACTTATTAAATTATTAAATAACATTTAAACATTTATGTTAATATTTATTAACCCTTTAGTTATTAATTTAAACAATGATTAACTTTTAAAAAAGAATTAAATAATAATTATCCTTCAAATAAATAATTAAATAATAGTTAAACTTTAAGTAAATTATTAAACTGTGATTAATCTTTAATTGATTATTAAATAAAATTTAAACTTTTAAATAATAAATAAATATTAATTGTTCTTAATTAATTAAGTAAATAATCCTTAATTAAAACTTAAATAATAAATTAAACCTTTATTTGAAATAATAACATCATAATTAAGGTATAATTAAATCTTAAGTTACATTTAATTTGATTAGTAATTAATTAATAATTAAACACCTTTACAAATAATTAATTAATAATTAACCTTTAATAATTTATTAAAATAATAATTAATTCTTACATAATTAAATAGTAATTAAATACAAATTAATCCTTTAATAAATTATTAACTAATGATTAATCTTATGTTAACTAACAAATTATAAATAACTTAATTCATAACTGAGTACAAATTTCCTTTATTAACAACTAATAAAGTGCTAATTACTTAATTAATAAAATAAACATTAAATACTGAAAGAAATAGTTAAATAAAAATAGTTATTTAATCACACATAAAATAAGTTCTGAAAACACTTTTCAAAGATAATTAAGTGAAAAAAAAATTAAATTTGTGAAAAGTGTTCCTTCATACGAACTACATTTATAGCGACTATTTGCTATATGACCCAAAAATCCCAAACTTGTTTTACACTCTACATTGCTTTCGAACTTTATCTTTCATATTTAACTTACTTTTATAAACTTGGATAAGGTTTTGAAAACTAGATGTAAGGTTTTAAAATTTTTATCAAATTTTCTAAAATAAAGTAAGTAAATGAACAAGTAGATCAAGGGACCTCAATGTCGCATACGAGCGATTTTTAAGTGCTAATTTCTTTAGCATACAACACATAACATAGCCCAAAATTACCATAGCATGCGTACATAACAAAGTTTTCATAAAACACCAAAGATTATAACTTGTACACTTTTCTAACTTTAACTTTTATTTACAAGTCTAAACAACATCACTTTCAAGCATACACATACACATAAAAATTAGCATCTATCTTATTCAGACAGACATCAAACTTAGCAACTAAATAGCATGAAAATTTATTTTAAAAACTTTAGGAAAAAGGTGTGAGCTTTATTCACCTTAAAGCTAACCAAGCTTACTAACTTCTGCAAATGACCTACAGCTTTGATTTTCCTAAAAAAAATGGAGTTTTTGTAGCCTAAAAGGCTAAGGCAATCGGCCATGATGGCTACAAGGTTAGGCCATGCTTGGAGGGTGGAGGTGAGATTTTGTTTTGAAGAGGTGGAGTTATAGAAGTGAAGGAGAAGCTTAAATTATGAATTTAAAAGTGGAAACAAAACTAAGATTTTTAACTTAAGAATTTTGTTTGGAAGCCTTTGAAATATTCATAAAGACATGAAGGAGGATTTAGGAAGTAAAAATGGAAAGATAAAATGTGTTAACGCTTAAAATTGAACGCTAACACCCCGGTATAAGTAGAGATTAAGTGAAAGCACCACCCGTCAATACGGGAATTAGAAGTAAGTAGAAAAGTCACAGAGAAAGCGGTAAAAAGACAACAGTTTTATAGTGGTTCGGCTTTAAGTTAAGCCTACGTCCACTTTAATCTTCTTTATTGCTGAATCAATTACAACTTTACAACAATCTTCGATTACAACACTGCTAGGACAAATAGCTAGAACTTTGATGTAGAAGAACTCTTTGAATCCATGTCGAATATGTTATATTTCCTCTTGAAGTTCGTCGGGATGTCTTTCATGTTTGAAGTGTCGAGTGAGTCGAGAATTCAGCAGAGTATAGGTGTTCCAGAAGTGAGCCAAAAGATCCCTCTCCGGTTGGAGTAGGTGGGGTATTTATAGGAGAATTCTGAATTAGGTCGTAGGTCGTGTGTGCCTTGGATAGGTCGTAGGTCGTGAGCGACCTAGTGGACTCGGTCTTCGGCTTAACAAGAGCGCACTTTATCACGTTAAATAAACCGGCAAGTCATAGGTCATCAACGACCAAAGGAGGAAGCGACATAAGAAGTTACTTCGGTATTGTTTAGGTCGTGAGCGACCTAGGGGAGGATGGTTGGCGACTTAAAGTTGGAAGCGGCCTATAAGCAAGCGGCTTCATTCTGTGATAACTCGCTAGGTCGTTGGGTCTTTTAGGTCACTAGGTCGCTTAGCTACTAGGTCGCTTTAGTCCATAGGTCGTTAGGTCGCAGATCTCTTGTACCTTTAGCCCGTTAAGTCGCGAAGCCTCTTTGTTGTGATATGTTATTGCCCTATGTTGATGGTTAGGTCGCTAGGTCGTCGGGGGTCTTTAGGTCGTTAGGTCGTTCATACTTTAATTCTTTCAGGTCGCTTATTTCCTTATGTTGCTAGGCCGTGGAATAGAGGAGTTAACATTTTCCCCTCGAAGTATACGCCTATGCCATAGGTCGTGTGCTTCGACTTAACTCTGCTAGGTCGTGAGAGACCTAAGGGATAAGCTAACTCGCGTGTCCATTCGCCTTTCTCTTTTCCCCCTATATAATCCGCTAAGTCGTTTCTTCCTCCTTACTTGCTACAGCCATTAAAAACACCATTGAAGAAACTTCCAGCCTGAACTCATTGGTCACTGATCATCCTTGCAATTTCATCACGTAAGTGAATCCGTTCTCTGCTCAACTTACAATCATGATTAAATCACGAGTTCTGGATTCCCGTCTTTAACCTCTGATCCAATTTCATATTCTTATGTTTCATCGCAAACCATGCCACGATCGATTTCTGATGGAATAGAGGTGGCTCAATTTGGTTTTGGACGATCCTTGACGATTTGAGGAGGTGATGGTGGATTATAGTGCCTCGGGTTAACTGGTTTGTGAGTTTGGAGGATGTGAGAAGGTTCTTAACGGGCTGATGGGTTATTGGATTCCAGGTCGAATTGTTGCGCTTCTGGTGATTGTGAGGTGATGGACACGTGGCTGCATTCGAGTGGAGGACAGGCCCTGGGCCTATCGGTTTAATTATGAATCATACGACCTGTCATACTTGCGACCTATCATACTTGCGACCTATCATACTTGACCCAACTGCTTGCGGCATCGCCCTTTGTGACCTATCTTCCTACGACTTAACTTTAAGTCGTGTGTACGCTCGAGCGACCTAATACATAGCCGAATTTGCACTGCCTTTTTCCCGAAGCTCTATGTCTTGAACTTGTTAGAATGACATGAAATTTTAAAGCAGAGCGACCTAGGAGATCGATGACTTAACTTCTTGCGGCATAGGTCGTAGGTCGCGTACGCGTTTGAACGACCTAGGACTTAGCCTATTTTGCATTGCCTTGAACTCCTTTCAACTTGAATGAACATGACATTGCTGAATTGAATTCCCAACTTGAACTGCCGAGATAACATGCTTGAACTTGTTGTACTTATTTACAGATTTCATTAACTTTAACACTAATAACTTGTCAAATACAACATTTACAGAAAAATGGGACGAATATACTACCACTGATCACCCACATCGAATGACAGATTAGTCGATAAAAGATAATCAACTTAAAGAAATCATATGAAATGCTGTGAATCAACAAACTCAAGTAAAGTATTAAAGCAAATCAATGTTAATCAATTAAAACTGATTTGTTTGCATCAACAATGCACTTGTATTTGGACTTAAAACAATAAGCCCTGAAACTTTATAATTGACAAATGCCTGTTAGTTTAATTTCAGTTATATTTGCTTGTCGTTTTTTATTAGTTTTGCACAACACTTCACACATTTAGGAAACATGCACCTTCATATTTGAATATCCAGTTCCATGTGTAGAATGTCTTCTCAAGAAGAGATAATAGAGCAACCTGAAGGGATCTTCCCGATAGCCAATCCATTGGATAATCCTCCGGAAAGAACTTCAACTACCCTGAGTCAGCGGGCGTTCAACCAACTAAGTATTCAGTTTGGTATTCCTGAAGCAGACGCTTTGCTTCCAGGGAAAAGGGATACTGCTGATAGGCCACCTCTCGGTTTTATCGCTATCAACCGTCAGATATGCCTATGTGGTGCCATTCCTCCTTTTAATGACTTTCTTCAGCAACTCCTCCTCTGATTGACTATCTCTCCTTTCCAATTGCATCCCAACAGACATGTCATCCTAATGGGACTTTGTGTGCTATTCAGGAGGACACTTGATCGTCTTTCGAGTTTTGAAGAAATTTGTTACTTGTGCACATTTACAAAGAATAAAGATCGTCCCTCTATCACACTCGTGAGAAGCGCCAGAAACCGTAGATTGATTGTCGATCTTCAGGAAAGCGCCCATAGGTTCTTAAATCAATTCTTCTTTATTCGTCGCCCTCCAGGATTTTACGCCATCTGGAGAGTAGGAAGTAAGATTGCTTATTCCCGCTTTTTCCATTTGAGCTTTTCAAAGTCCAAGTTACTAGGTGCTAATTTCGTTCTTTACTTTTACAGCACTTCCTCCTCCCTCTAGAGATCCCAGCCACAAGCCGACTTTTGAAAGATTAAGTAATGTGGCGGTTGAGGAAAGAAGTATTAAATTTCTGCTGAAAGACGAATTTCTTCACCAATACGGTCTTCTGCACTCTTCCCGTTCTACTCAGCCTCATGAAGTCCCAAATTCTCCAGTAGAGACATCGGATGCCCCAGTTTCCGTCGGAGAACTTACACTGAAAGAACCTACTATTGAGGCTTCATTGGTAAAGTGTTCTACTTCAATTGATGTTGCGGGGCCATCCGGCAAACCCTCGGTCATCGAAGAAGAGGAACCTCCCTAACAATTTGGGAAATCTAGTGACAAAGACACTGAAAGAACGAGTCCCGCCAAGCACAGCGGTGATGATACTTTTGAGGTGTTGAGCGACCTGATGATTACTTCACAGGAGCTTTTTAAAGATGATCCTATCGCTGCTAAAGTTACTTCTTCAACAGTTGAAGCGACATCCATCCTGCAACAGACTCCATCAGCCCAAGAGTTGACACTAGCTGTAAAATCCATCATCACCCCCAACCAAGGAGTGGTTCGTAGTTTGACGCGCGTAATTTGCACGTTACACACACTTAGGACTTTTCAGCACTTATATGCATTCAACTTCCTTGCTTTGAAGATTTCTGAATTTATCTTTTCTTAATTTTCAGGTTCTCCAATGGGACGAAGTGGCTCCTACTACGATGATTTCCAGCGTTATGGGAGGCGCGGCTCTTATGATCCCAAGAGGTATCTTCCTACCTCCTGGGAAACCGACGAAGAAAGAGCTGTGAGGAAAGCTCGTGAGATGCATGCTTATGAAGAACGCTACGGGAGACGGGACGAACAACATGATTCTTCCCAGAGAGAGGATGATTCTCACAAGCGAAAATCCCGTGATGACAAAGGGAAAAGTCATGTCATTGAAGATCCGAGTAAACGGGCCAAACTTGGTGAAAAACCGACATCTGAAATTTCTGAAAAGCCCGCTGCCCCTTCTCTTTGGAGATTCCTTCCATCTCTCCTGCCCTTCAAAGAGCTGATATTCAAACAATCATCAGTAGGCCCTCCTATCAAGTTGGACAGGGCCCGACTACTCTACAAAGTCGGTTTCCGCACTGGTGCTTAAAGCGAGTGCGTTTCGATCTTGACTTGGTCCCAATCGATAAGCAAGCCATGTTGCGAAATCTTGATGCCGTCAAACTCGATATCGAGAGAATGTCTGGTTGGCAGAAACTTGTTGACGAGCTTCAAAGAGTAAATCGTGCAAACCTCGAAGCCATGCTGACTATGGAAAATGACAAATCTGAGTGGCAGAAAATACTCGACCGACATGATGCGGAGATGAAGAGTATTGCCGCTTATAATGAGAAGCTTGAAGCGGAAGTTGAAAAACTTAAAGAAGAGCTCGCTACTTCTTCCACTTCCTATTCTCAAAGAGAAAAGGTGCTTCAAAAACAGATGAGAGATGCTCACGCTGCACAGAGAGATGCTGAAGCTAAATTTGAAGCACAACAGCAAGTTGTGGAAAGCAATCGAGATGACGTTGCTCAGCTACGAGAAAAAACCAACTTCCAGAACTTGGAAATTGAACTGCTAAAAGCTCGACTTTCTGAAGCTGAAAAGGAGCGTGATGAAGCTATTGCCGGCAAAGCAGCAGCCGAGGAATCTCATATGGCAACTAAAGCCGAAGTCAGCTCTACTTTATTCGAGTTTTACATTCATAGTGTTCTGGGGCGTGGTTGCCTTAGATTTTTGGGATCGAAGTATGAAATCACTTTGGCCAAAGTGTGGGAGGCCGCACTTGATATGCTTGGAGGAGCTGAATATGCTGAAGTAGATTTAATGGCGCACTATCTAGATGACGATGAATGTGCTGCTCTTGCCAGGGGAAAGGAGCAACTTGCTAAAGAGAGAGCCGAAATGGCAGAAGGAGAACATTTAGGGAAGGCAGCCTCAACCGACCCAGTTCAACCTTCGGTTTCGGCCGACATCGATATTGTTGGCACCAGTTCCCATTCTTCTCCTCCTTCTAAAGCTGTTATTGAAAGTTCCACCGCCCACACTGGAGATGAGACTCAAGAAAGCACTGAAGCACGGGACTTTGAAGTTGACATAGTAAAGCCTACTTCTTCAGGTAACCTCAATGTTGATCTCGCTCAAGTGGACCGCTTGTTTACTTCACATGAGCTTGATGAACTTTTTGATTATTACTTGAATCTTGACGCGCCACTTTCTCCCCTTTTTTATGAGAGATACTGACTTTAACTTCTCTTCTCCTGTAGTGAAAGCGCCAAGTGTTGCTCAGCCTTCCCCTCCTCCAGTTGTCCCCTCTCTGCCTCTTCCGATTACTCCTCCTTCCATCTCTCAACCGGGGTCACAAGAGGAGCAGATAGAAGCTCTTCAAGGCTTGGATGACCCGGTCGCTTCACAAGAACAGAAGGCCGAGGAACCTGAAGAAGGCGAAAGAACCCCGGAGCAAACTATTTCTGATGACATAAACTTGTCTGCACTTTTCACTCTGGGCAATGAGTCTTCTTCAAGGAAGAAGGGGAAGCGTGGCGTCTCAAAGAAAAGGAGAGAAGCTTCTACCGGCGAAGAAAAAGCAGAAGAAAGTCCAATTCCACCCCTTCCTCTTTCTTCCCCTACTCTCACAAGCCGACCCAAAAAGTTAATCATCCGGCCAGGGGAGGGCTCGAAAGGTGGCAAGAAGAAGAAGTGATGGGTTTGGGACTTATTCTTTTCGTCTCGCTTTTTTCTTTTTTGCTTGTATATATAAAGACTTGTGTTGATCGGAGATTGTGCGGGTACCGGTCCCCGCCTTCTTTTATTTTGAAACCTGCACATGTATAAGATTTTCATAGTATGGAATAAAATGGTTCTTTTACTTGTACATACTTCTGTCCGTATTTGAAAATGCATTTATTCTTCTTTTTCATACAAGTTTCTTTATTTTATCTGTGTGATGTTGCAGTAAGCCTATGGTATGTTGCTTGAGCATTGCTTTTATTTTTGTAACTATATTATATTGCCCCCATACCATGGTTTATTGCAATCTCTTTCACATTGGCAGAATTTTGGAGAACAACTCTTCTGTTTCGAGAAGACTTGTACTCTTTCTTTAGAGAGCAACTTTTCCATTTGAAGGAGGTTTGCATCTGTACTTTAGAGAATAATTTTTCCAATTTAAGGAAATATTTTTCTGATTTAGTAGAATGCGCCCCGTATTGGAGAAGTCTTCTCTTTCATTTTTCTTTTTTTTCTTTTTCTTTTAAGAAGTTTTTACACTTCACTTTCGGAGAAAGTCACTTTAATTTTTGGCAAGTGAATTTTCCTACGCGGTAAAGTGAGCTTCCGAAAAAGGGCTTTGACCTATTTGTGCCTTCGAAGTGGGCTTTTGTTTGATTGTGCCTCTGGGAAGTGGGCTTTTTGGTGTGTGTCTCTGGGGAGAGGGCTTTTATTTTTTCCTTGTACGCGGGGAAGCTGGCCTCCTAAGAGGGCTTTCTGTTTCTGCCTCTGGGGAGAGGCTTTTGTTTTTTCCCTGTTCGCTGGGAAGCGGGCCTCCGAAGAGGGATTTTCACATTTCGACTCATGTGAAGTTTTATTTCAGATCGCGGTGAAATGTGTGCCTCCGAAGAGGTCTTTTAGCATTTCAACTCTGGTGAAATGGGCCACCGAAGAGGGCTTTTCACATTCCAACACTTGTGTAGTTTTATTTCAGATCTCGGTGGAATGCGTGCCTCCGAAGAGGTCTTTTCACATTTCGACTCGTGTGAAGTTTTATTTCAGGTCACGGTGAAATGTGTGCCTCCAAGTAGGGCTTTTTCCTGGAAGTTTCTTTCTCATGGTTGGATGGATTCATGGGGCGGACACAAGTTACTTGGGTGTTTGTTTGCACAAATGTTCTCAGCTAGTTAACGAGTGCCATGCCTTCCACTTGGGAAGGTGCCTCCGGTCATTCCACCAATCTTTTTTTTTGTTGAGAAAGAGAACTTTCTTTTTCTGGGAAGTCCCGCTTGAGGTCTTTATCCTCCGAAGAGTTGTGCCTCCGAAGAGGTCTTTGTTTGTTTCCTGCCTGCTCGCCCATGTCTTTTTGCCATTTGCACATATCAGCGACTCCTTGTTATCATTTTCAAGCACACATTCCTTTCTTTTGCAAGTAGTTTATTTTATCCAAAGAAGTGTACTTCATTGTTAAATGAGTTCGCAGGGGTAGACACAGGCTAGTTAATCAGATGTTCGTTTGCACAGACGATCACAATTAGTTAGCAAGGGCCCACCTCTGGCGGAACCATTAACTATTTGCTTGAAGCACTTCTTATATAGGATTTGAGCCTGGAATTTTTGTGGCTGAATATTAATTTGTTGAGGGATGTCAGGGATCGCTTGGTCTTGTGATGGGTGAGCTTTGTTTTAATGGCCTGCAATATTAAATCGACATTTTAGCAATACATTTAAAATACTTTTCATATATCGAAATAAATCAGGCATTTTGCAATAGTAGAGAACACAAGATTTATAGTGGTTCGGCCAAGAACTGGGCCTACATCCACTTTATAGTTCTTATTATTCACTTGCACTGGCTTTACAATGGCTTTCAATACAAGAATCATACATGCATAATTCTTTTACAGTATTTCAATAAAGCTTTTAAGTAAAAAATGGGCGCAAGTGATTGCTGTTCCAAGCCCTTGGAATTGGATCTCCTTCGACAGTTGTCAGTTTGAAAGTGCCATCAAGAAGTTTTTTGCCTATGACATACGACCCTTCCCAGTTTGGCTCAAACAATCCTGTTGCTGTCATGATCATTTTCAAGACTAGATCTCCAATCTCAAAGTTGCATTGGCGAAATTTGGAATTGAAGTGCCTGGAAATTCTTTGCTGATGGGCTGCAATTCTGAGCTGAGCCTCTTCCCTTCTTTCATCAAGGAAGTCTAATGCTTCAAGTTGCAGCTTTTCATTTTCAGCTTGATTGAAATGGATTCTTCTGTGTGAAGGGACTTCTGTTTCCACCGGAATCATTGCTTCTGATCCATATGCCAATGAAAATGGAGTGTGCCCAGTCGCAGTTTTATGGGTAGTTCTGTATGCCATAGTGCTAGTGGTAGCTTATCGACCCAACCACCTTTCGCTTTTTCTAGCTGTTTCTTGATGGTTGATGATTTGATAATTTTGTTTACTGCTTCCACTTGCCCGTTTGCCTGCGGATGAGCCACTACTGAGAAGCTTTTTTGGATCTTGAATTGCTTGCAAAAATCTTGGAACTCTTCACTTTCGAATTGGGTTCCATTGTCTGTGATTATCTTTTGAGGCACACCATACCTGCAAATGATATTCTTAGTTAAAAAGTTTATCATCTTTTTAAAGGTAATAGTAGCAAATGGTTTAGATTCAGCCCATTTAGTAAAATAATCAACAGCAACAATAACATATCTGATTCCAGACTTGGCGGTTGGCAAAGGCCCGATGAGATCTATTCCCCAAATAGCAAATGGCCACGGAATGACCATCTGTGTTATCTCGGTGGAAGGTGCTCTTGGGATTTTTGCAAATCTCCGGCATCGGTCACATTTTCGGGCATAGCTTGCAGCATCACGATTAATGTCTGGCCAAAAATACCCATAACGTAGAATTTTCTTTGCTAGAGTTTGACCACCTGAATGATCTCCACACTCTCCTCCGTGTACTTCAGCTAGAATTGGCTTAGCCTCTTCCTTTGTCACACATCGGAGTAATGGCATTGAGAATCCACGCCTGTACAATCGGCCATCTTGAATTATATATCTAGCGGCTTTTCTTAGCAACTCCTGTCGTTCTTTTGAATTTTCTGGTAGAGAACCGTTGAGCAGATATTCCATTATCGGAGTCATCCATGATTCTTGCTCTTGAGAAACAGTCATGACCCAATCAATCTCCATTTCATCAATACTTGCGGCTGACAAGACTTCTACAGGAATCAATCCAAGTAATTGAGCTTCACAAGTGCTTGCGTACTTTGCGAGAGAATCTACCTTCATGTTCTCATCTCGGGGTATATGACTTATCGTATAATGATCGAAATCATCGAGAAGTTCCCAGGCTCTTGACAAGTAAGCAGGCAGATTTCCTACTTTAGTTTGAAACTCTTTCTTGACTTGGCATACAATAAGCTGTGAATCACTGAAGATTTGCAACACTTTGACATTTAGTTCTTTAGCAATCTTCAAGCCGGCAATAAGAGCTTCATATTCTGCTTCATTGTTTGTCGAAGGGAATTCCAATCTCAATGCATAGCACAATGACTGCCATTCAAGGGTTTCAAGCACAACCCCAGCTCCGGAACAGTAATCGTTTCTTGCACCATCAACATACAATTTCTATCGAATTGGGGTATTATCAGTCACCTCTTCCTCACTGTCACCTTTGTCTGTACATTCTGCGATGAAATCTGCTAAAGCTTGTCCATTGATTGCTCTCCGGGGATGATAAGTGATGTCGTATTGGCAGAGTTCAATATTCCACATCAGAAGATGATCCGAAGTCTCAGGGTGAAACAGGACTTGCTTCATTGGTTGATCAGTGAGGACTTTGATACGGTGAGCTTGGAAATATGGCCTCAATTTTCTTGATGCAATCAGCAGACAATAGGCGAGCTTTTCCAACTTTGAATAATTCATTTCTGCCCCAGTGAATCTTTTGCTGATATAATAGACTGGGCGTTGAATTTTTGCGTCTTCCCGTACCAACGCTGCACTGAGATCATGAAATGAGATTGCCAAATATACTAAAAGATCTTCACCATTGTCGGGCTTAGAAAGTATGGGAGGCGTTTCCATATGACGAATCAACTCATCGAAAGCTTTCTGGCATTCAGGAGTCCAGTCAAAGTTTTTCCTTCCTTTCTTCAGAGCATCAAAGAATGGAACGCATTTATCAGTAGCTTTGGAAATGAATCGACTCAAGGCAGCGACTTTTCCATTGAGACTTTGCAATTCCTTCTTCGTTCTTGGGGCTTTAACTTCTCTTAAGGCAACAATTTGAGCAGGATTAGCTTCAATGCCCCTAGCACTCACAATGAAACCCAAGAACTTTCCGGACTCCACCCCTAACGAACATTTCAAAGGATTAAGTTTCATTCCGTACTTTTGGAGGACTACAAACATTTCTACCAAGTGATCCATATGGTCTACTGCCTTCTTTGATTTCACCGGCATATCGGCAACATAAACTTCCATAGTTTTTTCAATCTGTGGCTTGAACATAGCATTGACGAGTCATTGGTAAGTTGCCCTTGCATTCTTAAGTCCGAAGGGCATGACTCTATAGCAGTAGAGTCCAACATCGTTGACGAAGCTCATGTCCTACTGATCCGGCTCATGCATCATGATCTGGTTGTATCCGGAGTAAGCATCCATAAAAGATATCAATTCATGCCCCGCTGTTCCATCCACCAACTGATCTATCCTGGGTAAGGGGAAGTAGTCTTTGGGGCAGGCTTTGTTTAAATCTGAGAAGTCGATGCATACTCTCCACTTCCC
This sequence comes from Allium cepa, assembly GCA_030765085.1. Lineage (NCBI taxonomy): Eukaryota > Viridiplantae > Streptophyta > Magnoliopsida > Asparagales > Amaryllidaceae > Allium > Allium cepa. The sequence continues at coordinate 203,848,124 of CM060934.1, read as the reverse complement.
ATTAGCTTTCTTAACCAATACTGGATTTGAAACCCAATTCGGATAAGTAGACTCCTTGATGAAACCGTTCTCCATGAGCCGATCTACCTCTTCTTTCAACGCTGCTGACCTTTCAGGACCCTGAGTTCTCTATTTCTGCTTTACTGGTGTAAACTTCGGATCAATATTCAGAGTATATACTGCAATTTCTGGGGATATTCCACACATATCAGCATGAGTCCAAGCGAATACGTCCAGATTTGCTTACAAGAATGATATCAAGGAATTTTGAACCGTCACACTAAGTTACGAACCCACATTCACCACTTTGTTCGGATCTTTCGGGTCAACAGGTACTGGTACCATTACTTCCACTGGCACCACTCTATTCTCCCCTGCACCGGCTTTTCTAGGACCCATTTCTCTTCATTCCCCGCTATGCTCGCCAGTGCAGGGTCCACCCTGTAATTGCTACAAGTTTGGTTCTTTGATGCGGACTGGGGCTGCCGCATCTTTTCCTATGTCTCTCTTCCTTGCTTCACGCAACTCTATAAGATAACATTCTCGCCCAACATTCTGATCCCCTTTAATAACACCAACTCCATTATCCATGGGGAATTTCATAGTGAGGCACCATGGGACGAGAATTGCCCTAAAAGCCGCAAGAGTTGGTCGGCCTTGGAAGGCGTTGTAGGCAGAAGATTCATCAACAATTACAAAAGTCTTTTTTCGAACCACCTTTTTATGCCCCTCTCTAAGCTCGACGAACAAGTCAATAGTTCCAATTGGCTGCTTCGGTTCCCCAGTAAACCCAACAATCTTCTGAGATGAAGCTTGAACATCAGCCATCGTAATTTTCATTTGATCGAATGTCTTTTTGAAGAGAACGTTGCAAGAAGCGCCGCAATCTACAAGTACTCTTCTCACAATAGCCATCCCAATGCCTGCAGAGATGACCAAGGGATCCATGGTTGGGGCTTCAATGCCTATAGAGTACTTGGCTCTGAACACAATATCATCATTAAAAGTTTTCCACTGCTTTAAAGGTGCAGCGTCTTCTAGCACAAAAACACTTTCTTCTGCTGATGCGTATTTCAAGGCACGGGCATATCTTTCCATCTCGCCCCAGCTTCTGCCTTCTTGGTGAGGACCTCCCGTAATCACATTAATAACAGGCCTTTCTGATTCATGCACAGTGTTCCTCTCACCCGAGCCAGATGGATGAGCTAGAAGTTGCTGGCCCTTAGTAGATGAAGTTGGGTCATTCCTATTTCTTTTAACATATTGCTGCAACTTGTTCTCTCTCAGCAGTTCTTCAATCAAACTTTTCAGATGGCGACATTCGTTGGTATCATGATCGGGTTGATTATGAAACCGAAAAAATCTCCCGCTTTGAGCAGCTTTTTTGCGAACTCTCATCTCAGGCGGTTTAGGATATTCTACCGCATATTTAGTAGCAAAAAATATATTCTCCGGGGTGTCAATCAAAGGAGTGAAATCTGAAGGGTTTAAGAAGCGTGGTTTCTTCACATCCTTCTGCTTCTTCCCACCATTATTCTCCCTCATTTGACTTCCGGATTCCTTTTTGGTAGGAGAAGTATTATCCTTAACCTCTGTCAATGCCACTTTAACCAGTGCTTGAAGGCTTTCCAAGCGCATGAATTCATCAGCTTTCTTATAGAATTTCTCGAGCGAATTCGGTTCTTTCATCTTCAGCCACTTCCCAAATTCGCTTGACTTGTCGATTGCCCTCGTCAAGTATGTCAAGACCATCCGTGGCTCTGCATTGTCCACTTCAGCCAAAGCTATGTTGAAGCGGTTCAAGAAAGATCTAATAGGTTCCCCAGGATTCTGTTCCAGGCTTGACAGTGACATAATATCCTTTGCCTTTGAAGCATACAACCTGAATTGCTCTTTAAACTTCCAAGTCAAATCGGCGAACTGGTCTATGGATCGGACCGGAAGTTTGTGAACCAGAGTAGAGCCACTCCTTCCAAATATACCGGAAAGTACCGGCATTTGATCTCATTAGATGCTCTAGCACCAGTCATGTGCCAATCATACTTATACAGGAATTGATTAGGGTCGCTTTTTCCCTTATAAGCCGGGATGGTAGGAGGAACAAACTTCCTTGGGAATTCCGCCTTTAGAATCCTTTCAGCGAACGGAGTTTTGCTCGGAGCGAATCCCCATTCCTTCTCATCTTCTTCCCACTGCATGCTCTCTTTCATGATTTGTCGCACCATGCCCAAAAGGTACTCCTCATCATTTAAAGGCTCTGCAGGACAGACTTCATCCATTTTCTCGGAAGTTTGTATGGACAAACGTTCGCGGAGAGTTGGCTGCGGTCTCGATCCTCCAGCTTGGGGAGGTGTTTCTTTGGCAGGACTAGCTGCTCTTTGAGGAGTACTCCTTTCTTTAGGATTATGAACATCATCGGCAAGGTTCTCTTCATTATTCACGGGTTGACGGTTAGCTCCGAGCAAAGCATTTAACCTATCAAGCATTAAAACATTTTGAGTTTCCATCTACTGGTATAACACAGATACTGCAGCATCTAACTCCGCTCGTGTAATTCCAACACTTGGTGCTGCTTGGCTTGATGAAGGAGAAGTGGCAGTATTCTCACGAACATCACTGGGTTTAGTAGATCCGCGCTTTCTTCCAGGAGCCATTATCTCTGATAGACTTCTGGTTTTGAGAGAGGTTTTTTCAACAAACTTTTGCGAAGCAATGACGAAAGTAGCCCGAGTTCAATTCTCAGTGAAAGCACCAAAAATGTTAACGCTTAAAATTGAATGCTAACTGTTCGTCGACGGAATTCTATCGGTTTAGAAAACCGTCGAACGAATTTAAATTTAAAAATAACCGCAAGCGCACGGTGCACGAATGTAGCACGCGGCGAATACGGGTCGATCCGCAGGGAATTGATAATTTTAAAATTCTATTCAATCAAATTAACCAAAAGTTTGAAGAGAATGTTAAACTAGAAAAGAAGAAAAACAAGCAAAAGAAAATTAATAAAAAATATGAGTGTTAAAATAATTTAGAGGCAATTTCCACTCTCTAGATCACGTAAATCAACAAAATGAAGTTATGATCTCTCTTTTCTTGTCATTAGTGAATTAGTTGATGTGCTTATCATAAGTATGGTATATTTGTGCTATTAATTAGCTCAATATAAACCATCAAACTATAACACAACCACTAATACAGATTTAACTCTCATAAAATATGACAACAAGTTGAAATAAAAATCTATTTTAAGCATAGCCTATTAACTATTGTTTAGAAATATAGGCTATCAAATTTCAATTTCAACATTCACTTCTTTACCATAATCATATTTAGATGAAGAGGCAATTTGTGTTATGTTTGTTTAAGCATAGCCTATTTGTTATGAACAACATAGACTATCAAATTCAAAGCTAAACAACATCATTAAACCACTTCAAGTGTTTCCATTAAAGCACAAAAAGAGAGTATAAACATCAAAATGTTGCATCTACATACTAGAGGGCTTCATTACCCCTAAATTGTAGGGATTAAGCTCTCATATTTGTTATCAAATCAACAAATGTAGAAAGCAACATGAAAGCAAAAAAAAGAAAGAAAAAGAGAGCAAAGCAAAGAAACAAAACTAATCTACTTGCATGAAATAAGAAAGATCTATACTAGAACATGAAAGAAAATAAACAAGAAAAGAAAATGAACATGTAATTAAAAGGAAACACTAAATAACATTGCATAAAAAAAAAGAATTACATAAGAGAAGAAATGGCTAAGTAGCCATGGAAAGAAAGAGAGCTTTGATTTATTTTCTAAACTAAAACTAACTAACTAAGAGGAAGAAGGCCTAAGAGAGACTAAGAGAGGAGATCATGTTACATGAAACATATGGGTATTTATACATGTATGAAACCCTAATTCATATTTTTGGGGAATACCCAAAATGCCCCTTAGGAAGTGTGGAGGCCAAGTAACCATTAACATGTCTTAATCCCCCATTAAGTGTACATGAAACCATTAAGTCCAAAAGCATGTGCATTAGCCTTTAATTTGTACATTAAGGTAGGTGGGTAGGTGGGGTCCTCCATGTTCTTCACTTTGAATTATTTCCATCTTCATTCCTTTGTATTAATTTTGTGCATGCATATCTTCATGAAACCACTTCTATTTGAGATCAATTTCCTACAAAAATATATACAAATTTTCAATTAATTTTTCTCAAAGAAATATATGCACTTAAATGACCGTTTTGCCCCTATATGAAGATGAATATATGAAAATTTGGAATTAATATGAATTTTGGTTAAAACAAGTTAAAATACCCAATATGATCATTTATTTAATTTAAATAGAATAAATATGGTGGTAAAAATATGCACATTTACGTGCACATCAAATACCCCCACACTTATCTTTTTATTCGTCCTCGAATAAAGAAAAACTAAGATAAATTCGTTTTCGTAGGGAGCACGATTGCATTGAGCGTATGCAACAAGCCGTTAAACCTCTGGGTGTCCCCAGTAGGACGAGTGTTGTCTCGTGAGGGTTTTCAGCGGACAATACCCACAAAATCCAAATGCAGGATGAAAATATTTACAAAATGCAAGATATATTTACAAAGAGATGAATGCAAAATTTTGAAAATATTTACAAATGAAGGATTTATTTTTAAATTGACACGAATAAGTTAAATATAGGTTTTGGTTATTATCGTGAAAATTTATGTCATTTACTCGTCAAAATTTCCAACAAAAATCAAGTTATCATATCAAATAGACTATAGTTTAACTCGTTGTTTTGGTTAATAACAAAGTGTAACTATGAAATGGATCCTTAGTTGATTATCAAAGTTTATAAAAGTGGTATTTTCATTTCTTTTCAATAACAAATCAAATCAACTAAGTAAAAATAGTGCTAGGATTTCAATTGCTTGCTCTCTCATTATTTGCAAAAAAAATTACACACCTAGCTCAGGTAAACTGAGGCCAGATGTACCACCCATGCACTACCTTTCGGGCTTATGTGAGGGGAGTACAGATCATGGCGAGTGCACACACTTTCGTGCATACACCTATCGACCGTAGGTGGTTTTTATTAAGCCCTTTTTTTTACATGTGTTCCATACATCATAACCGTGAGGACTTTTAAATGAGTATGAAATCACATAATCAAAAATTCCAATTAATCAACCATGCATAACCGTGAGGACTCTTAAATGAGAGTGAATACTTGGATGTTATTATTTTTTATTTTTATATTTTTTTGAGAGGGAGTTTCGCAAAATCATCTTAGCATCATTTAACTTAGAAGACAAAAAAATTGTTATATCATTTACTTTAAATCAACCACTTTTTAAAACAAAGATTTTCAATTAGGATGTACTTCATAATTAACACATATGAATCTTCCTATGTACTAGTTAAACCATTATTATTTGTAATCAAACTTCATTTTTATTTTTGTTGAGACCAATAAATTTTCAAAAATTTCAATTTAATAAACCAAAGCCGTATATTTATCTTATAGTGTTTCTTTCAAAAATAAATCAAAAGAAAATTTGTTTTTGGGATTTTTTTTTTGTTTTTTTTTTGATTTTTTTTCAAAGCAAAAATAAACCATGAAAAAAAAATGAAGATAGTCTCCCCCCACACTTAATTTTGACTGTGTCCCCATAGTCAACCCAAGTGGAAGGAGAAAAATAAAATAAAAATCCAATATTTACATGAAAGATTATTATTTACAAGAGAAGAGAAAGTATACAGTCAGAAAGTAAATGAAACGGTCTTCTAAAGACCGATTCATTTGTCTCATCAAATGTGCGAGACACAACTTAAGCATGAAAAACCAAACCGTAAAAGATTTCGAAGATGAAAGTTGATTTGGAAAAACAAATGTTGTTTTATTGAAAATTGTACGAGTTGTTTTGTTTTCGATGATTTTTGGAGTCGACAAAACAATTGATTGAAGTTCAAGTTCATTTTCACCAATTTGAAATTCAAGCTTATCATTGAAAATATTTTCACAATTATTGATTTCAAAATCAAAATGGTGATTTTCATCTTCCTCTTCGGAATTTAACAACTCGTCATCCAAAAGTCCAAAAAATTCATGTTCATTAAACTCGTCTTCCTTTATTGGATTATCAACAACTTTATTACACGTCTCAAGTTCAAAATTCAAAGTTGGTGTATTCAAATTTTCAAAAAAAGGAAGATCGAAATTTAAATCGAGTTTCTCACCCTCAAAAGAATTGAAATCCAACACAATTACCGTCTTTTCAACAACTTCGTTAAGATCATCATTTTCAGTTTCAAAAGTTGTTGTTTGATTTGGGTAAAAGATGGATTATCATTTGACTCGTCACACATTGAAATTTGATTTTGTTTCTCACGAAAATTTTCCAATGTTTTAATCAACAAATTCGTGTGATCATCGTAAATTTCATTCATTTGCTCAGCAAAGTCAAATTGTAATTATTAACTTGAAAATTTTCGATTTGGACTTGTTGAGAACAAGAATTGTCAATTTCGATAAACGGTAGATTATTATTTGATTCTTCGTGGGTTGAGATTTGATTATGATTTTCACGGTAAGTTTTGTATTTTTCAAGTAATAAATCTCCGTTATCTTTTTCCATTTCGTCAACAAAATCAAATTCATGATTATTAATTTGAAAATTTCCACTTTGAATTTGTTGATAACCAAAGTTTTCAATCGTATCGCTATTGAAACTATTCCCATTGCCAAATTCATTTGAAAAGTTGTTCCCATTTTCATGTTGAGTTTGAAATTCATTTTGGAGTTCGAAATTAAATTGGCATGGGTTATAGTCGTAATCGTTTGAATTTTGAATTGAATTCAAATTTTGAAATCCTTGACTCGAGTTATTACACGAATAAGAATTACATAAATCATTTATTTCTTGATTTTTTCGTGTAGAAAGTTCGAGTAAAGATGACATCATTTCAATGCTATTTTCAAGAGTCGAATGTTGGTCATCGTTTTGAAAACTTTGTTGTTCAAAATTCGAATTGTTTAAAGAATAGTTGTCGTTAAAATATCCATACGAATTCGGAGTGAACTCATATGGATTATATTGATTTTCACAACTATTGTAAAATTCAAATGAATATTGAAGTTCGGACATTTTCAAGAATGTTTTTAGTTTTTTTTTTGTAAAGGAAAAATATTTACAAAAAGAATTTATTTTTCAAAATGGAAAATCGACCTTTGTTTTGTTTTGGGTTTTTCTAAAATTTTTTTAATGAAAAGATTTTATTTTATTTTTGAAATTTTTTTGGATTTTTGAAATTTCAAAGAAACAGGATTTAAAATTTTCAAAGGAAAAGGAATATTTACAATTTTTAGTTTTGGATTTTGAAATTTTTTTGTTTTTTGTTTTTTTTTTAAATATGCATGAACAAATGCAACTAAATGAATGCAAGAGTTAATTACAAATGATTTATCCTAAGTTAACCCAAAATTGTATAATTACAAATTGTCTTAGATAAACAAGATAGTTCTCAGCCAGGTAATGGTTATCGGTGCACCACGAATCATCGTAGCAATGCAGCCGATGGTTTAAGTACCTTCAGAGGAACAACCACTATAATATTTACGAATCACCGTGATATTTATAAATGGTTATTACTCTGACGTAGCCTAGACACCAAGAAATTAAATTGTTCAAAAAAAAGACAAATTGTCAATATACAATTAAGTGTTATCGATGTCTAACCATTATTATTAATCAAAATCTAAGATGAAATGCAGAACAGAAACTAAACGTGTATTAACAATGAAACTACGAATGAATTTTTTTTTATTTTTTTTTTATTTTGAATTTTTTATATATAAATTCAAATGCAAGCAATCAACAATGCAACTAATAAAAACAAGAGATATACACAATACAAGGCAAATAAAAGAAAAAAAAACTATTAGCAAGCAGGCAATTTTTTTTTTGGCAGCAGTCTTCCTTCTGAAATTCTGCTTTGGCAACCTGAAATATAAAACAAGAATATGTACAATTTTTTTTTTGTTTTTTTTTGTTTTTTGAAAGGCCAAAAACTTGTTCGTCGACGGAATTCTATCGGTTTAGAAAACCGTCGAACGAATTTAAATTTAAAAATAACCGCAAGCGCACGGTGTACGGATGTAGCACGCGGCGAATACGGGTCGATCCGCAGGGAATTGATGATTTTAAAATTCTATTCAATCAAATTAACCAAAAGTTTGAAGAGAATGTTAAACTAGAAAAGAAGAAAAACAAGCAAAAGAAAATTGATAAAAAATATGAGTGTTAAAACAATTTAGAGGCAATTTCCACTCTCTAGATCACATAAATCAACAAAATGAAGTTATGGTCTCTCTTTTCTTGTCATTAGTGAATTAGTTGATGTGCTTATCATAAGTATGGTATATTTGTGCTATTAATTAGCTCAATATAAACCATCAAACTATAACACAACCACTAATACACATTTAACTCTCATAAAATATGACAACAAGTTGAAATAAAAATCTATTTTAAGCATAGCCTATTAACTATTGTTTATAAATATAGGCTATCAAATTTCAATTTCAACATTCACTTCTTTGCCATAATCATATTTAGATGAAGAGGCAATTTGTGTTATGTTTGTTTAAGCAATAGCCTATTTGTTATGAACAACATAGACTACCAAATTCAAAGCTAAACAACATCATTAAACCACTTCAAGTGTTTCCATTAAAGCACAAAAAGAGAGTATAAACATCAAAATGTTGCATCTACATACTAGAGGGCTTCATTACCCCTAATTGTAGGGATTAAGCTCTCATATTTGTTATCAAATCAACAAATGTAGAAAGCAACATGAAAGCAAAAAAAAAGAAAGAAAAAGAGAGCAAAGCAAAGAAACAAAACTAATCTACTTGCATGAAATAAGAAAGATCTATACTAGAACATGAAAGAAAATAAACAAGAAAAGAAAATGAACATGTAATTAAAAGGAAACACTAAATAACATTGCATAAAAAAAAGAATTACATAAGAGAAGAAATGGCTAAGTAGCCATGGAAAGAAAGAGAGCTTTGATTTATTTTCTAAACTAAAACTAACTAACTAAGAGGAAGAAGGCCTAAGAGAGACTAAGAGAGGAGATCATGTTACATGAAACATATGGGTATTTATACATGTATGAAACCCTAATTCATATTTTTGGGGAATACCCAAAATGCCCCTTAGGAAGTGTGGAGGCCAAGTAACCATTAACATGTCTTAATCCCCCATTAAGTGTACATGAAACCATTAAGTCCAAAAGCATGTGCATTAGCCTTTAATTTGTACATTAAGGTAGGTGGGTAGGTGGGGTCCTCCATGTTCTTCACTTTGAATTATTTCCATCTTCATTCCTTTGTATTAATTTTGTGCATGCATATCTTCATGAAACCACTTCTATTTGAGATCAATTTCCTACAAAAATATATACAAATTTTCAATTAATTTTTCTCAAAGAAATATATGCACTTAAATGACCGTTTTGCCCCTATATGAAGATGAATATATGAAAATTTGGAATTAATATGAATTTTGGTTAAAACAAGTTAAAATACCCAATATGATCATTTATTTAATTTAAATAGAATAAATATGGTGGTAAAAATATGCACATTTACGTGCACATCACTAACACCCTGGTGTAAGTAGAGATTAAGTGAAAGCACCACCCGTCAATACGGGAATTAGAAGTAAGTAGAAAAGTCACAGAGAAAGCAGTAAAAAGACAACAGTTTTATAGTGGTTCGGCTTCAAGTTAAGCCTACGTCCACTTTAATCTTCTTTATTGCTGAATCAATTACAACTTTACAACAATCTTCGATTACAACACTACTAGGACAAATAGCTAGAACTCCGATGTAGAAAAACTCTTTGAATCCATGTCGAATGTGTTAGATTTCCTCTTGAAGTTCGTCGGGATGTCTTTCGTGTTTGAAGTGTTGAGTGAGTCGAGAATTCAGCAGAGTATAGGCGTTCCAGAAGTGAGCCAAAAGATCCCTTTCCAGTTGGAGTAGGTGTGGTATTTATAGGAGAATTCTGAATTAGGTCATAGGTCGTGTGCGACCTTGGATAGGTCGTAAGCGACCTAGTGGACTCGATCTTCTTCTTAACAAGAGCACACTTAATCACGTTGAATAAACCGGCAAGTCATAGGTCGTCAACGACCAAAGGAGGAAGCGGCATAAGAAGTTACTTTTGTATTGTTTAGGTCGTGAGCGACCTAGGGGAGGATGGTTGGCGACTTAAAGTTGGAAGCGGCCTATAAGCAAGCGGCTTCTGTCTTTGATAACTCGCTAGGTCGCTGGGTCTTTTAGGTCGCTGGGTCGCTTAGCTACTAGGTTGCTAGGTCGCTTTAGTCCATAGGTCGTTAGGTCGCAGATCTCTTGTACCTTTAGCCCGTTAAGTCGTGAAGCCTCTTTGTTGTGATATGCTGTTGCCCTATGTTGATGGTTAGGTCGCTAGGTCGTGATATTTTTAGGTTGCTAGGTCATCGGGGGTCTTTAGGTCGTTAGATCGTTCATATTTTAATTCTTTCAGGTCGCTTATTTCCTTAGGTCGGTAAGCCGTGGAATAGAGGAGTTAACAAAATGAGAGAAAAATAATGGAAATTAGTTTTATATGAATTTGCTTAAGGTAATTACTAAAATATCTTTATGGTACATGACCTCCACTAAATTTATGCCACCTCACTACCCTTGTCTCCCTCACCACATCACATCATAAGCCACCATTTTCGCCCCTCCCAATGCAACATGCATTAACACACCTTGTAATTTTGTTTCCAAATGTCATTTCGTGTTTTGAACATCTTTTTAAATCTTATTTTAATGTACAAAAGTGACATCAACTTTATATATGCTTAAGTACGTATACAAACCATAATGTGTCCTAACTAACAAGTAATTATATATGTGTGTGTATATACTAATTTTAGCCATTGAAAAATCATAAATTCGGAAAAAGAATTCTGATCAAGTTTTCGATTATTCTTCGAACTACATAATTTTTTTAAACAAATTTGAAAACTCTTTTACCATCATTATTTGTTATGTAAAAGAGTTTTATTCCATTTATAGAACTAAATATAAATATTTAAAATTAATTAAATATTGCCAAATCAAAGTGGTGGAATTCCGCGTCGTTAGACTATTGTATATTGAACGTTTGTTTAACCCGTGATGGTATGTGGCACATGGTCGATATCTGTTCGATTGCTATAAAAATGTATTCAACACTTTTCCACAAGTTTATTACTCGCATTTAATGTTTATAGGACTTGTTCGTATTTGATGTTTATAGGTTTTGTGTCTATCTTTATGTTTACAGGACTTGTTTCTAAACGGTTTCTATAGGTATCGTACCTATCTTGGAGTTCATAGGTTTTATACCTATTTCATTGTTTATAGGTCTCCTTACTGTCTTGATGTTTATGGAATTATACGTCAATCTTGGAGTACATGCATGTAACTGAATTTATTTCACCAATCGTGGAGTTAGGCGTCCGTTTATTTGTGAGATGTAACGATCCTGAAATTTTAACGATTTTTTTTATGTAATTAACTAAATTTTTCATGGAATTTAACAATAAAATTTAGTTATGAAAATTTAATATTTGGAATATGTCTATTTTAACATAGCTAGTGGTTGATTTTCGTTCGAAAATTTATAAGTTAGTGCTGTTGTGTAATTTTTAATTTACATCGAAATAAAATATTTGTGAAACATGAATATTTTTCTGTAATAAAAATGTTTATCATTTTTTAGTGAGATGTCGTATTTCGTTTTGCCAAATTGGGGCTGCTCTAGCTCCATTTATATTATTTTCGGCATCTAGCGGCACTTTAGCAGTAAATTATCGACTTTTGATAAAAACGTCGTATCTCTAATATATGTGTATCATTCTGTTTGTCTCGTTTTGTTGACCTCCACAGTATATTCATTTATGTGTTTCAGCGTCCGGTATGCGGCAAAATCTGTAAAACAGTTAGCCTTATCTGCACCCATTTTTGTTTTGTTTCCTAAGGTCCATTCAACTGTCCTCTGTGAGAAACCAAATAGCCATTTGCATTTATATTTACTGGTATTTAAGTCATGACCTTTTCTATTCCCATGATTTCATTTAGGTTCTGGTTGTTCTTTTCTCTCAATCTCTTCCTTTTTCTGTTCTATGCTAAACAATATATATATATATATATATATATATGAAATTTTATAACTTATGAATTTGAGAACTTGCTTCTGCAACCTACCTATCGCCTTCATTTTGCCTGTTAACCTATCCATCTCCTTTCTTGCATTCTTAAGATCCCCAGCCATAATCATCTTCCCCGTTGTTTCCTTCCCCTCCTTCGATTTCTTTCGTCTGTTGAAAAAAAAAAATTGAAAATGTGAAGCAAATATAATTGCTCGAATAGCTGCTCCCTGCTCCCCTTATATATTTGCCTCTCACTGTTTGTGCTCATGCTCCTTTTATATATTTTCTTCCGCCCTACATCACCCTTCGGTGATCATCTTCTTTTTGTCAAAACCTTCGACCTTCTCACTTCATAGCTCCATGTCCCCACCTCAACGTGTGCAATCGTGCTCCACTATCCCTTCCAGCTCGCCAAAACCACAGCCGGCTTTAGCATGTAACAGATCACACATAAGCACTGCAGCCAACCCTACAAAAACCCACCACCTCGACCTTATTCGTCATGCCAGTAGCCTCCGCCTACTCAGACCTGACAGCGCCTTTCTTTCCCTACCCAAAACCTTGTGCAGCTATCTCCAGTTACGATCCTCCTCCTCCGCATCTCCAGCCACTAGACAAAACCCTACAGCAACACCAAACCCCATCACTTTCAGCCTCATCCGCCTCCTAACCCCACTGAACCACTTTTCCACCTTAGCCTATGTGCATCCGAGCAATGCAGTAGCCTCATGACAGCCAAACTTCCACCCAGCAACCTGTCGTGACAACACCTACCTTACCTTCTCCATCTCAGCAGTCGTCTAAGCATGCTGCAGCCATGCTAGCTAATTCCTTTCTCTTCTACTATTTTATATATGTAAGTTTTTATACTAGTTTGTATATTAGTTTATATATATATATATATAAGTATACAAGAGTTTTTGTTTTAAAATATAATATAATGGTTTTATTTTAAATTTTAATATGTGTTTTAAGAAGTAATGATTTGAAACATACATACTTACATACATACATATATATATATGTGTGTGTGTGTGTGTGTGTGTGTGTTTAAATTTAATATTGATTTGAAAATACATATAACAATTTTATTTTTAATATTTGTTTTAAATGGAATATTGATTTTTTTAGAATTTTTTTTAATATAATATATATTTTGTTTCAGCTTATATCAAGCTAGTTTTGATTTGTTTTCATCAATTCCAAGCTATCAACTTTGCTCGTCGAATTCGTGATCATCGTGTCATGCTTTGGAATTTGTGCTTGAATTGTTGCATCTTGTTCTTCTTATTTCTCTAGCCTCGAAAGGTGAGCGATCACTCACGATTAACATTCTTATATTTAGTAAATTCAATTCACTTGAGATGACAACTGAAATATGTTGTTATATCTTGAATTGGTTAGAAATTAAATTGTTAAGTATGATACGTTATTCTCTGCATTTGTTAACCTATGCTAATTGACAGTATTGACACCAATAACATGTTAGTATATATAGTATATTTAAATTATTAACTATGATGATATTTTCCATTGATATGCTATGTCGTTTTATGCTATTATTTTATTTTTCTCACTCTACAAGTTCTTTGTTAGTTTGGAAATTCCCTATGGGTTGAAATGATATATTCCCGAATGATATTTTAGATTAGGGAAAAATTATTATGGGTTGAAATGATAAACCCAAGCGATTTTATAAATTTTGAAATTTTGGGATTGCGGGTTGAAATGATATATACCCATAAATATTAAATTATTGCAGATTGAAATGATAAATATCCGTACCACTTGACCATAGGTTAGAAAACTATATACGGACACCATTGGTCTATTTTTAGTTGATTTCCAGAATTTCTAAATATAGGGGTTTTATGAAATATTAAATTTTAAATACAATATAAAGGTTTTGTTTTTATTTTAATATGCGTATTAATTTAGATCTTGAAATTATATGTTTTGGAAATTTTAAAACTATTAGTTAAAGTTTTAAAACTGTAAATTATAAAATTTTACTTATAACTTTATTATTTGTAAAATATATAAATAGGATTTAAAATATATTTAATAGAAAGGTTTAATTTAATTTAATAAAAATTTAATTTAACTAATATATATTATGTTTAAATATTATTTACAATTTATATTAATATTTTAAAATAGATTTTGTACTAACTTTAATAAAATTCAGGTTGGAAAGATAAGTTTAAGTGGACTTGTAATTTAATTTGTCTAAGAATTTAATTTAAATAAGAATTGATTTGAGCTTATTGATTTTGAGATTTAAAGATACAATTTTATAACTTGATAACTTGATTTTTGATCAAAGGTGATTAAAAACAAATTTCCAATTTTAAGTAAAATTAAAATTGAATATTTAGTTTTGATTTAAGTTTGTAATTTGAGACTTTATTTAAATGCTTATAAATGTGATTAGGTGAATATTTTAGAAATTATTTTAATTCAAGTTAGATATTTAATTATTGATTTTAATTAAGTTTGTAATTTGAGACTTTATGTAAATGTTCTTAAAAATGATTAGGCGAATATTTTCAACTTCTAAATAAAATTTAAGTTGAATTTTGAAATATAAATGAAATTTATCAAATTGAGTTATTGTAAATTGTTTGAATATTTAAACATGGGAACCTATTGAATTGGAAGTGGCTTAAATTTGTAGTTCAAACCTATATTTGAAAGAGATATAAATCAAAATGATTTTTAATGAGAATTTGAATTGAACCTTTAAACCTATTTATTTGAAATTATTGAACTAAGATAGATTTAAATTGAATTTGGGACTAAAGTTGATTTGAATTGATTTGTAAAATTTGGAGAAACAGTTCTAGTTTGAACTATTCTCGGTATAAACTCTTTCAAATCTATAAACTATTTTAATATATATTATTTTAAATTTATAAACAATTAAAAATGTATAAAGTATAATAAATAAACTATTTTTGATATATAAACTATTTTTAATATATGAACTACTTTAGTCTATATCCTATTTTAAGTATAAACTATTTTAATATTCCAGTATATAAACTACTTACAATATTCAAACTATTTATGTTGGAGCAGTTATGATTTAAAGTGAATAATGATTAAGAAAGAGATATGATTTTGAAATGAATATGATATTTTGATATGAAGTATGAACTATATGAAATATAAAATGAACATGGTGTGAAATAAGCATTTGGTTGTTAAAGAGACTGGGATCAAATGTTATAATACTCTCTACGAATACCCAAAACTACTCTTACAACCATGTACGTAGTGGAGAATCCAAAACGAAGTAGGATGGTTTGGCAACATCTATATACGATATGTATCCAGCCCTGACTCCCGCGAGTCCGCTTGATGTGACTAAAACAACAACCATGCCGGGCCAAGTGGGGTCGCTACCCCTATCGGGCACATTTCTCCGATACCATTCTATTGCTTTTTGATTTGATTAGTTGCACCTTTCATTTGAGAGTGTGTCTCAAGGTGGGCGGTAGTAGCTGCTATGCGTTACCACCAGTCCGTTCTTTAAAACAGTTGTATCCTACCCTGAGTATTGCCTTGTGCCTTGTGACATGCCTTATCGTGCCTTCTACGAGTTTGGTTTGTACCGTACATATAGAGTGCCCTTTGATAACCCTCCGGTTTACGGAGGAATTACATTACTGTACATACTACGAGAATATATATAAAAATGTGTTAAGGGGATTATGGGTAATGCCTTAATGCTATTTTAGCAGTTTACTTTACTATAAACATTATATATGTAGCGTATTGTACAAAGTATATATATATAGCTTAACGGATCCTTAAAGGATGGGAATCCCAAATGTCCTTTAAGTTATATTGAATTTCACTTGGACATTTCACTTGAGTTGATTTATTTGCATAAGAATATTAATCCTGACTCGAGTTTCTTATGTTTTGCTTTCTGCTCGGGTCAGATTGAGTGTCACAGCATTTGAGACTTACCTTTGGAGCTTGGAGCATCGCTTGGGGTTCCATCTATATCTATTCAGCTTTCAGTTATTCAGTTGTTTCTAGTTGTTATGTTTAGACTTTTCATTTGCTTTTGTATTGAGACTTCTATGTATTAGATTTCTTTTGTATTCTATTTCCGACTCTGATGTTTATATAGTAGCTTCATGAACTACTATTTATCTATTTCCACTGCTTATTGTTATATTACTCAGTGTCTGTGATTCTGTGATTGATTTATTTACTGTATATGCTAAGTTTTCCCAAAAATAAATTAACAATCGGTTGTTTTGAGCAATTCACGTCTAACATGCGTGGATGACTGTCGATTTGAATGGTTAGAAATGCCAGTTAGTTACATGAGATATCTGGATTTCTATTTGTGAGATTTCTAGATTTAACATTGTTGGATTATCACTAAATCGTTTCGGAGGTTTTTTCTTTTAATAAGCTATCATGTGTTTTTTTGTATTTGGTGATTTGATGTTTTTGATGCATATTTGATATATCGATATATGCTTAAAATTGAGATCTAGATTACTTTATCTATCATTCGGTTTTGCTAACACATTTATATTAGTCCAAAATGACTTGTTTATTATTTTTATAATACTCAGGTCTGACCAAGATGTTTTAGATCCTTCAGCTTGAGGCTTTAGAGTGTATATCTTACATGTTAGCTAGTAAATCTCTTTTTTTGTCCTATATATATTTTACATTATGCAGTATCTTGTGTTGAGATTAGACTCCTTTTGGGTACATATTCATTTTTATATATAGTGCTTTGTATATGTGTAGTCTATATCGTGTATCTATTATGTGTCGATTCAGACTTGTATCTATTATATTCAAATGTGATTGATCTGATATTCTTTAATCGGTATATTATTTTATGTTGTTTTGGATTCTTTATTATAGCCACCGTAGTTTTATTTTAAGCCTGAATTGTATACGTCGATTTCACTTGATTCAAGAAATGTATAGCATATTAATCGACATGTCAATGCTTACTTAAAGTAAAATTCATGGATGGTCGCTCCTAGCTAGCCTATTCTCTACACTAGCCGACAATATTACTCTCTAATATTCTCTATTAGTTTGGGTCTCGGGATGGGGCGTTACAACTTGGTATCAGAGCAAGGTTCAGAAAAAATATGATATTACGGACACAAATCTTGGCCTAGCTGAGTCTTGGGGCTGTCCATTTGGGATTCTTGGGTAGATAATCGGAATAAACTCTTTTAGAATAAGAAATTTCTTTTGGGATTCTACAAAAGTTTCCTTTCGTTTCTACTCTTTAGTGTTCCTATTATTAAATCTTATTATCACTAAGCCATCTTTGATCCAATTTTATCCATTCTGGAAATGTAGTTAACTAGTGGTTGAGTCAATCATTCAAGTATAGGGAAATACTATGAGCCTAGTTGAGACATAGTATACAGTCCGTCTAGAAACTCACGAAGCATAATATCAATCTTTTTCAGATTAGAGTAATGTAGTGGAATCAAGTAGATTGTTTCCGCTAGGCACACTATCTAATAGATTTACGATTGACTTTTTATTGTATGTTTGTTTGCATAGGATTCTTAGTGATAATATAAATTAAACTAAGGGTCACTCATTGATAATTCTAGATTCTATTTAAAAATTAATAATTGAATCTTGCCTTATCTTCATATTAGAGATTACCGCAAGAGAAATCGTGTTTCTTGGGTATAAATGAAACAAGGATCAAAAACTTGTAACTATAAGATGTTTAAGGGTGATGATCATAAATTTGTTATGGTATTTAAGAATTAAGGCATATTAAGGTATAACTATTCTGCATTTTAAAAGAAGGTTTATGAAATATATTTTTTTTCAGTGTTAAATTGCTCGATGGATGCTTTATGTTTGGTCAGCGTACTCGATAGGGATTTGTATGCATTCAAACGAGACAATTGGACATACACTTTTTATTTAAGTAGTGGTTTAGAAGAAAAAAAAATTCGAAAATTAATTCATGAAACAATTTATTCTCGAAAACTAATGTGCATTAAATAAAATGGTACTAGGAAGACGCATGAAGATGTGCATATAACTATATACCAAAGTCTTGGAAATATAAAGGTATTTATGTATTATAAAAGAATAGAATTATCAATCAACATAAAGTATATGAGTAATAATTTAATAATGGGCTAAAATACTTAATTATAGAGTTCCATGAGAATAATGGCAAGGCGATGTTGATATTCATCAACACCACAACCAATGGTTAAGGCTACTTGTTCAGAATAAAAAGAGAGGTAACATTACGTGTTATTTAGAACATTTAGATATTGTTTTAAGGTTTGTTCTAGAAATTGAATTTGATATAAAGCTTCTGCTAAGCTATGAAAGAACCTTACAATCTAAGTAGAAACACACATATGTAAATCTTTAAATAGCCAGATCATCAAAAGCTAAATAGAAGCATGGTTCTTTTGCTTGAAAGAATTAAGAGCAAATTTTGTAATCTTAGAAATAAGCTTATGCCGAATTACATAAAATTTGAAGATACCATTTCTAACTATATATTGAAACATTAAAGGAAATTTGATGTATTCCTAAAAAAGGATGAGATACTTAATAATAATCTATGAGATATATATATACACACGCTGAGTATAGATATATTGATTTTATAGTAATGCCTAAGATTACAAATTTGAATAATCAAAAATTTTAAAATGTTTTGGTATTTCAAAAGACGTGAAATTGAAAATGAAAAATCCAAGGGTGAGAATAAGACTATATTTATATGTTGGGTTTTACTCAATATAAACATTGTTGAAAAATATATAATCCATCAAAAAATTTAGGAAAAGATAAAATCAACCATTTAAAAGGATAAATCTTATCAGTGAATTCTTTTTGTATATTTATTGCATAATAAGTGATAATGATAGACCTATAAGGGACTTAATTGCGAAAACCTCTTTCGAAAATGTAATTAAATTACATGAACGCTTTAGAATGAGTTGGATAATTTGAACTTTTCTAATTAGGACAAAATAAGAAGTTTTGTTCTATAAGGAGTTTGAAAGTAAATAAGTTTATATAAAATATTTAAGAATGCATTTCTTATGTGGAAAAATAAAGTCATTTGCTTTCAAACTATAAATTCTTATTGGATTTTATTAAACATAGCTTTTGGCTATTTAAATACTAATTCGACCAATTTAAGTGACCTTCTGGATTTGGAGGAATTTTTTGAAATGTATATTTTGAAAAACCTTAATTCTATAATATTGGGAATACTTACAATCGAACTAGTGTTACTGATTGGTTCCAATACTTTAGAGTAACACTTCGGTGAATATGGTATAACACATTGAATAGAATGTTTGAGTGGAATTACTAACCCATTTGCAAATACTTGAATTTCACCTGGGTAGTATGGGATATTTGGGTTAAATTCTTGTGATTGCTTTTCGAAAGGTATATAACACTTTAGAGTTATATTCTCTTTTGTGTTCAGCATGGGGTTGATGGATCCTTAAGAGAATATAATTCAGGTTTTCCAATGGTATCTGAAATAAGTAAGATTTACAAGCTTCTAGTATGTACTTGAATTTCACTAGATGGTATGTGACGTTTTGGTTAAGTTCTTATGATTACTAAGAGTGGTAGCATTTGGTAGTTTAGAGTTTACTCCATTTTGGTGTTTGCTGGGGCCAATTGATCCTTAATAAGTATACTCCTTGATTTTTATCCATTGCCATTGTGATTGTGTTGGACTTGATTGTCATAGACTTTGAAAGAATATAATCTGTATATGGGTTTTGTGATAAGGTAATATTACATCACAAATCAAGTTATATCAAGGAAAAATCCTAGACTTAATCCATAACATTTGAATAAGATTAATTAAGAATTTTTTTTATATATTAGAAAAGATAAGTATTTTGACTAGGGAAAATACTTACAGTAAACTAAGATGTGAAAACTATGTTTAAAACTGATTTTAAAATTCACAACTAAGAAACTCTTTTGGGTTATAACCTTTATTTGATTAGTTAAGGTTGAAATTGGTAAATTTTAAATTTTTAAACAAACTAAAGATTTTTGACAATTTGAGAATTCAAATAAAAATTTGAGTTTAACTCAAATAAATTATAAACAAAACTGTATCTAATGGGAAAATTTAAATAGAGAGATCTTAATGATTTGAACGTAGTTAAAACCCTAGAAATCTACCTAATGTTGACTTGGGTAGGAACCAAAAGGATCATATCTACCTTGATTGTAAGTATGACTCCTTTTGAAACTTTGTCATGAAAATAAAATCAACCATTCCCGTTTTGGCTTAAGTCGGTGAAAGAAATCAATCTTAAGTTCTGACTCTATTTGTGAATCTTTTGCTAAGATCTTGGAAATTGTAGCTGATAATCGAATCTTTATTCGTGTTTCTTTCTTCTTTTATATTTGGGACCCTATCTAACCATTGATTGTAGTGGCCTTGTTACTTACTGAGCATTCGTACCTGTCCAGTTCGATGGCATTCGCAGTGCCCTTTCTGTGTTTCATCCTTGGAAACACTTTAGGAATTCTGATTCTATTCTTGGACATAGAATCCTTGTTGTACTCGAGAATTTATCGAGCGAACGCTTCCTGTATATTTTCTTGTGTTATTAATAAGGATTCTCTTGCTCTATGATATCCCTCGATTATACCTCAATCTCCTTCGAGAATATCCATTCTTAGCAGTTTGTTATAGATCTTTTCCTTGAGGAAATTGGGAGGACGTAATTTTTATAAGGGGAGTCAATAATAACCCTAGTAGATATTACCTAATATTAAACCTAACTTATGGTTTAAAAATTATGTTAATTGATTTATAAGATTAATTTGGGGAATTTTAAATGTTAATTATCATATTGAAATAGATTTGGGATTAATTAAATTGGATATTTCATAAAAGGTCCTTTTGTATACTTAAATGTTATATTTGTTAATATAAGAATAATGTAGAGAAAAACTAGAATTTAATAAACTATATGGAAATAATTTTACTATCAAGATGAGAATAAAGATATTACATCCAATTGATGATTTGAATACAAAATAATGATAGATATTTTCCCATTTGTAATTATTGTGACAAGAATGTAACAAATTTAATAAAAATGTTAATATTGATATTTATTGTTAAAAATGAGATTTATAGCAATTAATACTTTATTTTACCTACATACTAATAACTTTTATTCACAATAGTTTTGTTACCATTTTTCAATACATCGTAATATCGGTAAAAAATAGCAACTTGTGTTATTTTGGCATTTGTCGAAATATTGTAAAATCGCAATAGTTAAATAAAATATTGGTTGAAATGAAAAATGGCGGTTTATAAGGAAGATATTTTAATATTAGTAAAAATGGTAATTTTGATACGATAATTATTATGAGAAAAATTGTACAAATCAATGTTAGTTAAATATGACATTGTTTAAATCAAAATAGTACTTATAAAGTGTTATAGCAAAACAAAACAAATTAGCAACACTTTTGTTTTAGAAAAATTGATAACAATTAACTAATGGATCCACCCTCCTTAACCCATTTGGCCTAAAGAAATGCATATAAGAAATGAGAAACTAACATGTACAAGTTCTCATTCATATTTTCTCTACAGCAAATCCAAAAAAAAAAAAAAAATTCCTAAGATACAAGAACCCTAATTCCCAAATTACAAAATCAAGGCTAGAAATCAAGGGGCTTTAACTAATAATCATTTAAATCTAACGAAGGTAATCTCTACCAACTTCTAGTATGTGTAATTGGCGAATTTATCTCAGTTTTTGGCTTAGGGTTGTAATTTTCCTTCTTCAATTTTTGCGATAAACCTAGGTTTTGCTGCTGGAAGGTGATAAGCTAGGTGGACTAGGATTCTAAGCACTAATTCAAGTTATCATAAGTGAGCTAATCTCACACTTCTAGACTAGAAATGAATATTTGATGTTTGTTGTTTGAATGATTTTGTTGTGAAATTGATCTCAATCTCTTATGTTATTCACAACTTTTACTATTCAAATTATTGGCTACTGAAACTCACATCCTATAGTCATGATTTGCATCAAATTGTACATGTTTGCTTGCTTGCATGATAGGTTATTTGGTCTAGTAGATGTCCAGGTTCAATTCAGAGAAGAAAACACCACAAACAGGCAACCGTAGCACCGTCGGCGTCACTTAAGACTCAACCCAAGCGTGCAAATTGATGCTTGGTTATCATGACCGTTAAACCAGTCATAACCTAGGCTAAAACCCAGGTAATGTTGTTTCGGGCTCTATTTTCCTCTGTTTGCTCCTCTATTCATCTGTTCGATCGCTTGAGCCTATTTGGATGCTTGGATGTAGTTTTCTATTCCAATTTCAATGATATTCCCGAATTTCAATCTATGAATTCATCTTGGAGTTTTTATTCCATAGACATGCTCTATGAGCACATGCGGTTACACACAAGTTTTATCGCATGATTCTATTAGCACTTTAAAAAGGTCGATTTCTGAATTGAATCATTTCGTCGAAATCCTTCCAGTATAAACATATTTAATATAAAGAATATTTGGAAATACATTATTATATAATATATATATGTTACAATAAGAGTTTTAAATTGATTTGGAGGAATAAGTTTTAGTTGCTTTTACTTATACACACACACACACACACACACACACACACACACACACATATATATATATATATAAAGTCTATCATATAAAACAATGTTCCCAACTACAATTTCAAAGTATAGAATTTTTATATAAATTGCACGACATCAATTGAATGAGAACTTGATGTAAACGATTAAATAAAATGAGTGGTATGGAATGCTTATGTTTATTTTACTGGTTAATTCTTGCAGTTCCGAACCATTGATGTACATGAGTGAAGTTTACTATTGTATAGTAAATGTTTGGTAAACTCATGTGGTATAGGACACATGGTCGTTATCTATTTGATTGCTGTATAAAAGTATTCAACACTTTTCAAAGAGTTTATGACTCGCTTTTGATATTTAGAGAACTTGTTCGTATTTGATGTTGATAGGTTTTTTACCTATAATATTTATTGGACTTCTTCCTATTCGATATTTATAGGACACGTACCTATCTTGGAGTTCATAGGTTTTATATCTATTTCGATGTTTATAGACTTATAAGTCAATCTTGGAGTACATGCTTGTAGGTGAATTCATTTCACAAATCATGGAGTTTGTCACCCCTTCTTATTTGCGAGGTTTATGGATTTCTATTTGTGAGATTTCTAGATTTGAAATTGTTGGATCATCACTAAATCATTTCAGAGGATTTTGCTTTTAAGAAGCTATTCTGAATTTTTTTTTATTTGGTGATTTGAAACTATTGATGCATGTTTGATATTTGTCGATATATGCTTATAACTGAGATCTATATTACTTTATCTATCATTCAGTTTTGCTAACACATTTATCTTAGTCTAGACTGACCCATTTATTATTTTATAATACTTGGGTCAACCCGAGATATTTTAGGTCCTTTTATTTGAGGCTTTAGAGTGGAATTCTTACCTGCTGGCTAATCTTTCTTCATCCTATGTATATATTTGAGATTATATAGTATCTTGTGTTGCGATTAGACTCCTTTTGTTTACATATTCATTTCGAGATATAGCACTTTGTACATTTGTAGTCTATACCATGTATCTATTATGTGTCGGCTCAGATTTTTATATATTATATTTCGTTGTGACTGATATGATATTCTATGATCTATATATTATTATATGTTTTTCTGAATTTTTTATTATAGCCACTATTGTTTTTTTAAACTTGAGCTGTATATATGTCGATTTCACTTGATTCAAGAAATGTATATCGACGTGTCAATGCTCACTTAAAGTAAAATTCATGGATGATCGCTCCTAACCAGCCCTATTCTCTACACTAGCTGACAATATTACCCTTTAATATTCTCGGTTAGTGTGAGTCTCGAGTAGGGTGTCACAATAAGGGAAGGGGTGAATCAATATAGCGGAAAAGGTACTTTCTATAATTATCAATCTTTATTTTCCTTAACCCCAAATCTGTTCTCAAATCTGTAAATCTAATTGTATGTATACGCCGTGTAATACATATTCTTTTAGAATAGAAAGGAAAAGGAGTCAAGTAAAGAAATGGATTCATATTTACAGATTTGGAAAGGTTAAAATGTGATTGATAAATTATATAATTTATTTATAACATTAAAAATTGGATTTTATTTAATTCTTATGCCTAACAAGACCCAATGAATTCTAGGCTTAAAACATATGTGCTGGAACATCGCCTACACATTCAATAAAATTAGTAATTGGAATAGAAATAGTATGTACAACGTAATATGGAAATTTGAATTCAATCCCAAATATTAATAATTTAAGAAAGTTTGTTTATTATAGATCTATAATTTGGTTGTAAATTAGGTTGCCATAGTTGATTTGAAATGTGAACTTCTATGTTTTGATTTATGTATAGTTGAGTACATGTAATTTCTAAAGTTATTGAATTCAAAAATATGTACAAAAGCACATTATTTCAATTAACAAGGGATATACTAAAAAGGGAAAGGGGTATGCAAAGTATGTATATTCATTTTCATAGTTTACACTGTTTATTTCAGTAAAAGAAGAGAAATAATTTTAATTTCATATGAACCAAATATATCAATTTTGTTTAAACTATGGGAAGCTATAATAATAGTCCTTTTTGAAAAGGCAGTTTTGATAAACTAAAATGTGGATATGAACGTTCTAGTATAGAAATTAATAGTTAGACTTGTAAATAAATAAACACGTATAACCATGCCTAACGTTCAAAAATAAAAATATAATAGTGTAATTTATGATGATATTCGTATTAATTATTAATAGCGTAGTAATTACAGAAGTAGGATTTATGGGCACTAATTATTGATTTAATGGGAAATAAAGTTGTAATTAATAGATAGTTAAAAAGGAACTAAATAGGAACTGATTATGGAATTTAATACGGCATGTATAAGGAAATTGAATAGCATAGTAGATGGATTTTGAAATTTGTAAATATATTAAATTAATTAAATGAGGATTGATTATAAATTGCCCAATTTTGACATAAATGTCAATTATTTTAGGTAATTGACATTTATTAGACATTACATGGAAATAAAACCCAAAGTGTATAAATTAGAAATAATTACATGGCGAATAAGTAGTATTAATACTATTAAATATACATAGAAGGAAATATAATTTTCGTAGTAGGAAATTATATAGCTTCAATTATAGATTTAGAACAAGCACAAATTTGTGGGCTAAGCCCGATGCTTAGACTTTAGGTGATTTGTTCGGTTAGTGGATTAGGATATGATGTCTGTAGAGTTACACAACAGAAGTCTACCCTTCACCTAGAGGCTACCAGCAGTTTTGAATACTTATTACTGATGTGGGAAATCTCCAATCATAGAACCCGCGGGAATGGGAGATGTGAAGGACGTAGGAGCCACTTCTGGGATGGAGGTATAAAGTAGCTATTATAGGGTCCGCCTCCTCCTTATGTAGGAAGTATTAAATGGTTGGGTTAGAGGTTAGGCACAGTAGTGGATATCTCGAGAAAGGTCCATTTCGAGCTTAAGGTATTAGTAGTTATTATATGGTCTGCCTTTCCCATAAAGAAGTATTAAGTTGCCTAATGAGATTTCTTATGATGTCAACTAGATATATCGGAGAGGAGTTTGCCTTGGGATAGGCATTAAATGGTCAGAGTCTGCCTTATTCCAATTGAAAAGGTATTAAGCGACTTGGGTACAACGTTTTATATTATAGGGACATAATTAACGGTAGTTGCGTAGGACTTGAAAGGGCCTTTTGTAACAACCCCTTATGTGGAGGCCTAAAACTAACAACTATGGATACTATAGTCATCCATCATTATTTAATCCTCAACGACCAAATACAACGATATTAGATACATTAATACATAGAAACACAAGAATATGGAAAAGTTTTAAATCGCAAGTACATTCCACCTTCCGTTTCAAAATATTCCAATTGATTACATAATCCCAATACGTAGACCATGTTCAGATAGCATATAATTAATATAAAATACGCCAAGAGTGACATATGAAGATGCCCCTTTGATTGATCAAAGTATATAATAAGGTAATAGAACAAATTTTCCTTTACAATCAAAACACATAGAGGAAATAAAGAACTCTAATAACTAGCTTTCCACTCGCACGTCCTTGGAAGCTTTATTCGTCTAAAAAAATTGGAAACCTTAACTCTCAACCTACTCAAAATTAATTGAGTACTCGAGAGTCTAAGTGAAAAACAAAAACTTCGAGTCAAACATAAAGCCTGATATAAATAATAATCTACCATCTCAAATCCTTTAGATATCTAGTGAGACTATGTTGCTTAGCGGAACAGATTTTTCCCTCACTAGTATCCTAAAACATTTATAAAACCATACACGGTGATTCTGCATCTACAATGGATAAAACATAGAATTTCAAAATATTATGACGATATGCAAACTAAGTAAATCAAATATGTAGTATCCATCCCTATTTAATCTGACCATCTGTCTTAATTCTAGTGTTTAGAATTACTATTAATCTGTTAAATGTTTATTGACTATCTGTCCAATTTCATAGTTTTCATAGGATCAGTATGAAATTATTGGTAACTCCAATATCTTTTCTATTATCCTAGTTTTCAAGGGCTAACTAAGAACCTATTGACTATTATCAATATCTTAATCCGAATATAGCTTTCATAGGCTAACTATAAACCTTTTGGCCCCGGCCAATATCAGCCATAATTTTCATGAGCTGATTATGAACCTGTTGGCCCATACCAATATCTTTAGTCATATACAGTTTTCATTGGCTTACTGTAAACCCTTGGCTCTTACCAATATCTTTAATTGAGATTTCAACAATTCTTAAGTTATATTCACTACTGGGTCAACCTAACTGGTTATTCTGCCCTTCCCCAAAGTAACGTTATGGGTTAATTATAATTTGGTAAATATATGAACAAGTAATCATAACAGAAAAATAGTAACAACAAGTGTGGTTTAGTATCCTTGAAATCATTCTTATATAAATCTTGGTTAAACCCTTTAACCCATAAATCAAGAAAGCTTCTTCAAAAACTCCATTTCAAAACTCTTTACTTATGCCATGGTTTTTCCTTTTGAGATTGGGTTATATGTTTTGAAAATATTAAAACATCTCTTTCGAAAACTCTGGATAACCTGCTTTGAATGCAAAGAAAACCTTTTTTCAAAACAAAACAAAATTACCTTTTGATGGTATCGAAATGTCCTTTAAAACATAGCTTCGAAATGAATGAAAGTACCCCTTCTGCAAGCACTGGCTTTATTCTTCGAAAATATCATTTGGGTCAAAGTGGTTATGTACGAAAGTATCTCTTTCGAAATCCTTATAAAGATGTTTTAGGGAAAAAGTTGATGGTGTCGGAACCATCAATTCGAAAGCACAAACCTTTAAATTAAAATTTTGAAGGATGGAGTCGAAACCCCTTTCGACTCCATTGCCTTCGAAACCGTTAACCCCTTTCGAAAGCATTTAGAAAGTGGCTTGGCTTAGGTTAAAACAAAGACAACCTTCTGAAAGTATTGATAACTTCAACACACTTGGAAGGGAATATAGCGGCTGGGTTTCGATTTGGTCAAAACCATTGCTTTTGGAAGCACTTATTTAAAAACAAAAGGTACCCCCTTCGGAAGCTTATACTTTAATATACTATAACAACCTTCTTCGAAAGAAATTTGTAAAAACCCTTTTTGAAAAGTTATGTTTCGACTTTGTTGAAAGCTTTAAGGAAAACATAGCAAATGCTTAACTTTTGAAAACGAAACAGGGTTTCGACCCCATCGGAAGCATTCCTTTTGACGCCATGGCTTCAGCCATGTTTCCAATCCACTGTGTACCATCTAAGCGATACCTTGTATAGTGTTTTCAATTAAGTGGATTTTGGCTAAGATGGTTTCGACTGAGATGGAGCGGAGTCAATTGAGTCAAAAGGTACTACTATTTGAGGCGAAAGAAACTTTTCTGAATAAAAGGTTTGGTTGTTATTTATTTGGACATATTCCTATTATTACCCTATTTATTATTTGACATCTTATAAATTGTCACTTGTAATAAATTGAAACAATAGGCAACAATTGCACTCAACATTCAAATCAACTAATATATCATAACAACTACTTATTATAAACTGTCAGTATTTAACTAGGCTACTTTAAGTACTTGCATTATAACTACATGCCTATTTGTAACCCTGTGATTGGTAGCCTTAAAACTTTTTGAATACTTTACAAATAAAAATGCCGCATTTATTAGATCTAAATTGAAGAAATTATAACATTAAACCCTTCCATTTTAACAAAACCATCACTTGTAGAAAAGTCCATCTTTTACAATCATTTATTTTCCCTAGTAATTCAATTAGGAAAAATCCCCAAAAATCCCAAAATTCAATTTCATCATGTAATCAAGCATATTAAAATTTCAGACTCAATTTCTTCCTGAAATACTCAAAATAAATTTTAAACCAATTATATCATATTTTCTTTTATAAATTCATAATAAATTTTCTCTAGCTCGAAAAATTCTAAAAATTAAAACCCATCTCCAAAATCATATTATACTTATCATAAAAAAATTCCATAGCATTCTAATATCATTGACTCTCGGTTCTACCCCAAAATCGTGCAAATTCATAAGTAAATGAATTAAAATAAATCAAACATGATATAGTTCAAGCATATCATCATAAAAAGCGTTTAACCATAGTCCAAAAACCAATAATCATGAATAAAATAGAGATGGTATAAAATTATAATTCACCTTAGATATGAAAAGAAATTTGAGATTTGTTGTTCATTAATCCTTCCTAGATTTTGTCCTTAACTATAGTTTAAATTCTTCCTCTTTTCCTCCTTGTTAATGGCCGGCTTTATTTTAGGTTTATGATTCGCGTTTGTGAAAAATGAGAAATGAAACGTGAATGGGCAATTACAAAGGAGTATAGCTGTGTATAGTAAAGTGGCTATTTACTAATATGCCCATGTGTAAATTAATTAGCTTATAAACCAATTTAAGACCATTTATATTATTATTATTATTAAGCACCGCCGTATATATGGTTTATTCAAATCTCAATCCCCTTATTATCATTATTCTATTTAATTTATCTAATTAAAATTCCTGAATAATGTTATCAAAAATAAGGAATGTTACACCTTTGGTCTACCGCTAGGGTAAATTATAGAGTTGAGATGCGTTAGTAATATAAAAATTATTACAAAGTCTTATCTAGGTGTCATCGATCTCTGCAGATTGACTAACGCTATGTTGCGGTTAGCCCGCTTTGGGGACTAAGGTATTATGTAGCCATTATGGGGTCTGCCTCATCCTTATTTAAGAAGTATTAAGCGACCAGGGTTTTGGGTAGCGGAACAGTTAGATGTATATGTGGATAGGCACATACATATATAATTATACCCTGGAAAAGTTTAAGTTAGACATATCGTACATGCACATAAGATTTTAACAGATTAGCCGTAAATAATAGACATAACATTTAAACATAAAGCGGTCGGCATAAATTAATGGGATATGTAAAGTATGTAATTTTCCAATCATCAGAACAATATTCTGACTTCCTCCTCATAAAAACCCATATGTTAGATTTAGAAGGAATAGATACTGGAGAAGATGAGAATCAGAGGTGATGAAGTCTTCTAAATCATGCTTGGCGCTAACAAGACAATTAAATATCTAAGGAATAATTTTCCAAAGTAGCAACCTTAATTAATATGCATGTTCTATTATATTTCTCAATTCGCTGTAAGTTTGTATTAATCACTCTCTAATGTGCTTATGTTTACTACAGGTTATCAAAACCAACAATTCGTCTAAAAGACTTGGATTTCGATTTAGTTGAAATTCGTGCCAATTAAGGTGCTGGTTGTTACAGTTGAAGATTTCAAAAATAAAGAGTTGACCTCTACTTCAAAAATCATGCTTCATCAAACCAAATTTCACAAAGAAAAGAAGAGCTGACTACCTTCTTTTGGATGTTGATTGAGGATAGAGATAAGTTGATGGAGTGTTTGTATCTAGTATATGCTCAATTTCCCATGACTGACTTCTCTTTTCTGAGCAATGATTATAGGGGCTTAATCAGACATCTCAATAAGAGGTACTTAGACCTACATGGATCGGACCCTCATCCGGGAGAGTATTAGTAATTACCTATAATACTTTCCATGCCAAACTATCGACTCTCTCTCATGATAAGATTAAGTTTAATAGGTACAGATTTGTTGCTGAGTATTACAAATAGTATGTTCTTTATGAACCCTGATGTTGTTGTATAACTTTTAATTTTAAGTTGAAACTTTAATGGTGTTAATCATATTTATATTTTAATATGATCATTATCAAGACCCAGGCCTCTAAATTTGCTCACGTTCATTCTCCATTTCCTATGTTAAGAGATAACCTCAATAAACCAGTCATACTTAAAAAGACTTTCAATGAAAATTATCCTTTGATTGGTAAATCCCGCCTATTAAAAAAAAAAATCTTTTTTACCTTCACCACAGGTATACTCAATTTTCAAACCATTATTTCAATTTCTCGGGGGACCATATAATTCCTTCATGTGATTCGAACTAATGAAGCCAAGCTATTCTGTGGCAAACTCGGCCCTTCTCATAAAGAGTGGGATTATCATGGGTTCCCCACAGTTAACACTCCTCCTAATATCAAATACCTTTCAAAGCTACATTTTCTATTTCACCTTCATCCTTTCAAAGATCAAAGGTATCAACCTTCATTCTAAGGACTAGAAATATTGATATTTCATGGTTATCACTTCTTATGAATATAATAGTTTTAGTTGTTTCTTATTACTGAAAAGTTCATTATTGCTTTTACTTTCCTTTTTGTTTTATTGAGACTCAATTGATGTTCACTTTCTAATTTAGAATGAAGAATTATCTTTATCTTTGTATGATCGCGACACCCGTTATCGTCTCGAGAGCATTCAATCCAAATAATAATGGCGTCAGGAGACCGTCCTTCACATTCTTTTTTTGGTTCGTCATCCATCTATGACGTTGAAGCTAACAAATGGCATGGGAAGTAAATTTATGTGAAATTCATCCTAAGACTTTCAAAGAGATGGTTAAGGATCTTGAAGAGAATATTACCAAGGATAATGAAATTTCTAGATTAGTTGAAAAGTTTGACTTATGTTCTGGCTCCCAACAACGGCAGGAATATAGTACAAAGTTCTACCACCTGAACCAACACATTTTGATTTTGGAGTTGACGTAATGAAATATAAGAATGAGTGCCATTCATACGAGCTTATATTGGCCAAAAGGGCACCTTCATGTTCCTCTTCTTAATCTTGGGTCTGTTTGGAGCATGGGCTGACCTAACTCTAGAAAGTGGATCTGGTGAACTCGTAAGGTTAAGTAGACCCTTTAAGTTGGAAAGTAATCAAAAAGTAAAGGATTATTAGAGTAAGAAGTTCATCAAAACATTCTCAGAACTTAGGTTGGAAGTTGAGACCTGGAGCGCCAAGAGAAGGAGCTTTCATTAAAGATTAAAGAACTTGAAGACGATAAAAGCATGCTATCTCACAAAGTTTTCCAATTAAAGAATTCTAGCAAAACTTATGAAAGAGACTATTGGTTCAAATTGACTCAGTTGACTCTCTCAATGTTATTCATCATAAGGAAAAAAATTGAAGAAACACCTTCTCATGGCCATTTAACATTTTGTCAATCTTCTTGCTGCGTTGAAATCTATAATGAATGAGGTAAAGGAGCTCAAATACCAACTAGAGTTAATGTAATTTTATTCCTCTAGGGCTTCTCAAATTGATTCCCTTGTCAACTATATAAATAAAGTCACAGTTGCTTTTGGCTTAAAAATTAACTTCACATTTTTAGGCGTGAAAAGAAATAACAGACTAAGGAAGGCGATTCTTTTGAACTATCAAAGATATCAGCACTTCTTTTGATATGGATGCTTAGATTCTCCTAAAGAGATTGGAGGACCTCCAATCTTGTATAAGGAAGCCAGTTCAACTAATGAGTTACAATTTTGGAAGATATCAACATCTCCAAGAGCCATGAATTTTAGGACGTTTCGTTGTAAATACTAATCTTATTATAAAGAATAATCACCGCATATTATGAATTTTGTGCATTAAAAAGCTTGCTTGCATACCTATTTCGCTATGCTTTATGATGAGTTGTATGTTTGTTCTTTGTAATATAATCTCTATGCTTTTCTATCAATTCTTTTGCTTGTATTTAATGATAAAGTTTAAAGAGTTTTCCTTCTATTTTCTTGCATCAATATTTTTAAGACGGTCTTTGCTCGCCTTCTTTGAATAGATGCTTTGGCCAGTCCCAACGGTGGGCCAAAGGCTTTTTGTCCATCTCCATTGGGTGGGTCCTTTGACCAGGCCTGATGCTGAGATCAAAGAATTAATTGACCATCACTTTTTGGAAGGTTGCATTGGCTATGTCTTGAAGCGTGACTAAAGGCTTCTCATCCATCTCCGTAGGATGGGTGCTTTAAGTAGGCCGAATGATGGAATCAAAGGCTTAATTGACCATCACACTTTGGATGGTTTCTTTAGTTAGGCCTTGTGGAAAAACTAAAGGCTTCTCATCTATAACGGCCCTGGTATTGGTGATTACCTTAAATATTAAATTATAATGATCGTTATAGTTTAATATTGAGAATAAAATAAAATGGAGGAGATAAATTGGGTAAAAAAATAAAATAATTGTTATTTTAAATAAATAATGTGTTTGAGAATAAATATTGGGCTTAAAATTTGATTGTTAGGAGATTTGGTTAAATAAGATGGAAATATTGGAATTTTGTTACTTTGAGTTAATAAATTGATCAAAAGACATATTTCAACATTTAAACTATTGAAATAAATATAAATTAATGAAAATAAAGTTTTAAAAACTTTATTTTGAGGATTTGGTGTGAAAATAATCAGTTTGTATTTTATTTGGGTAAATGCAATAATATTGGAAATTAATGCCAATATTAACCATTTATTGATTTTAAAAAGGGGGAGTGAAGTAAATTTTTATTTTATTAATATAAAAGATAGAATACTATTTAAAAATAATATTTTGACGTGTAAACAAAGTTAGTATAGATTGTTGTATTTTAACAACAATTTTTGCATAAATTGTTATGTTAAAATTGGTGATTTATGAGAATAAAAGGTGTAAATTCTATAAATTGTAAAATATTGTTGAAAAGAAGGTTTTATTTGTAAAAATGGCTTTTTATTGTTAAAATAATTTTATCTTGCTAAATTAATAATTTTTGTTACACACACACACACATATGTATATATATCGGTTGAATAAAGTCTTATTTCACTTTAAAATGTGAAAATTTGCTTATATAGTGTTAATATAGGAAAGAGATGAACATAACTTTATATTTTTCACTAAGTATATTTACAATTGGGATTATTTGGGTAAGAACTAGATCCATTAGTCCTCGCTTGAACATTATGGCTTGAGAAATCATCCTGTACGTAGCTTTCTTTTTCATTATCTTCTCAAAACAACTTACAATAAAAAGAAACCAAAATAAAATTCGATGGCTTCCCCAAATTAAAACCAAATCTCACCGAATTTGTTGCAAATAAAAGAAGAGAATCACTATAATAAGAAAATAAAAGGTAATCTCTACCAATACTATAACTATTTCATCAAAAATCTTAGAATCTAAGTATTGTTGTCTGTAACCGTTTTGTTTTGCTGTGCATGCTTCTTTTTCAGCTTTTACAGGTTGCTAGAGCCACAAATCTGCTCAAAAGATCACTACTTGCTATCAAAAACCATGCCAAATTGCATAGGTGAGTACAAGCTCACAAATTGCTAGCTAAAATGTGTTGCAAGAACGTCCATTTTAATCTATTCAAATTTCCTTTGTTTGATGAAATAATGTGTGTTGAATATAGATTTCCTCTAGAAATCGCGAGGACGCAATTTTTATAAAGGGGGGAGTCTGTAACAACCCTGTTATTGGTGATTACCTGAAATATTAAATTATAATGATAGTTATAGTTTAATGTTGAGAATAAAATAAAATGGAGGATATAAATTGAGAAAAAAAATTGTTATTTTAAATAAAAAATGTGTTTGAGAATAAATATCGGGCTTGAAATTTGATTGTTAGGAGATTTGGTTAAATAAGATTGAAATATTGGAATTTTGTTATTTTGAGTTAATAAATTAATCAAGAGATATATTTCAACATTTAAATTGTTGAAATAAATATAAATTGATGTACATAAAGTTTTAAAAACTTTATTTTTATAATTTGGGGTAAAAATAATCGATTTGTAATTTAATTTGGGTAAATGCAATAATATTGAAAATTAATGGCAATATTCGCCATTTATTGATTTTAAAAAAGGAAAAGTAAAGTCAATTTGTATTTTATTACTATAAAAGATGGAATATTGTTTAAAATAATATTTTGATGTGTAAACAAAGTTAGAATGGTTTGTTGTATTTTATTTGACATGACAACAATTTTTGTATAAATTATTATGTTAAATATGGCGTTTTATGAGAATAAAAAGTGTAAATTGTAAAATATTGTTGAAAATAAGGTAATTTTTAAAAATGACTTTTTATTATTAAAATAGATTTTATCTTGTTAAAATAATAATTTTGGTCACATATATTGGTTGAATAGAATTTTATTTCACTTTAAAATGTGAAAATTTGCTTATATAGTGTTAATATGGGAAAGAAATGAAAATAGCTTTACATTTTTCACTATATATATTTACAGTTGGGCTTATTTGGAAAAAACTAGATCCATTAGTCCTCACTAGAACCTTCTGGGTTGAGAAATCGTCCTATACATAGCTTTCTTTTTCATTCTCTTCTCAAAACAACTTATAGTAAAAAGAAACCAAAAGAAAATTCAATGGCTTTCCCAAATTAAAACCAAATCTTGCCGAATTTGTTGCAAATAATAGAAGAGAACCTCTATAATAAGGAAATAAAAGGTAATCTCTAACAATAATACAGAAATTTCATCAAAAATCTTAGTATCTAGTTATTGTTCTCTGTAACAGTTTTGTTTTGCTGTGCATGCTTCTTTTTCAGCTTTTACAGGTTGCTAGAGCCTCAAATCTCCCCAAAAGATCACTGCTTACAACCAAAAACCTTTCAAAATTTCTTGGTATGTACAAGCTCATGAATTTCTAGCTAAAATTTAAAGTTCATATGAAAAAAAATTGCAAAATCATTTACTGTAAAAGTTTTGATCTCTATTAGTTGCTGATTTGAATTCCTTGTTTCTGGTTACCGCTTTGAGTGGCCTTAACATCTTCGTTTCTTATCCAAATTTAATAATTTAGGATGTTTTGGAAATCTTAAACGTAGAAATACAAGTTCTGTATACCGAGTTTTCCAAAATTTTGATTTTTGCTTGATCAAAATCGTGCTTGTTTGTTGCTGTCTTGAGAGCAAATCGATAGCAACAATAATCATCGGCCTGAGAATTGTTTTCTACATAACTCTTACGTTTCTTCACCAAATTTAGTAATCTTGGACGTTCTGTAAAGCTTAGACATAGTTCTACAAGTTTTATGTTTTGATTTTCTGAAATTTTGATCGAAATTGTGCTTGTTTGTTGCTGTTCCGATAGCAAATCGACAGCAACCACAATCACAGGCCTGAGAAATGTTTTGGCCATAATTATTTCGCTTCTTAACCAAAATCAATAATTTTGGATGTTCTTTAAATATTAGACATAGAGCTGCAAGTTTTATGTTTTGAGCCTTCTAGAATTTTGAAGTTATCCGGGTCCAAATTGAGGCGAATTAAGAGCTAGAAATCCCAATTTGGAATTATGGTTATAAATAACCGTCTAGATGTTATTTTTATTTGCCGATGAGATAAGGTATGCTACTTTATGATCATTTACAATGCCGAGATGTATTATGATGGCTTTTAATTGTCGATGAGATGAGACATGCCACGATGCCACAAGTACTCGTCAATGAGATGAGACGAGTAGGGTATTGTATTTACTTGCCGATGAGATGAAGCGGAGCATATTTTCATGATTTTAATGATATCTTACTAGTGTGGCACCAACTAGCGGCTAGTAAACCGTTAGTGCGAAGATATGGTATAGGACATACGTTAACGCCTATGGAGTTCCTATCCGAGAAGTTGACACATTCACGATATTTACTAGTACTATAGACCATGAGTACTCAATCGGAGTCATCACGATGTAGTTGTGACTCTGATCATCACGATGTTATTAATCGGGTCTTTGTGTTGGGAGTTATTATGATATTATAAACTATAGTCATCACGATGTTCATGATATTATGATGTTACATGACTCCAGTCATCATGATGTTTAT
This sequence comes from Allium cepa, assembly GCA_030765085.1. Lineage (NCBI taxonomy): Eukaryota > Viridiplantae > Streptophyta > Magnoliopsida > Asparagales > Amaryllidaceae > Allium > Allium cepa. The sequence continues at coordinate 203,811,387 of CM060934.1, read as the reverse complement.
GGTATCAAATATTAGTGCGAGTCACGATGTAAGCGCATGCAGTTTTCAATGAAGTTTTAGACGTTTTGATTTCACCTTTTTATGAGGATGTTATTATAGCCTTGAGTAAGATGAAGGCTTACATGTATTGATGGTTTTATGATGATTTCTAATATGTTGTTTTGAACCCTCATTGAGTTCTATTATGATGGGTTTATGAGGTTTTAGACTGTTTTATGATGTTTATTTATATGGTTCAAATCCTTTCCTATTTCACTTATATAACTACAGAAGATGAACCATAGTTAGATAACCAATTGAATTTCCGTATGAAATCATGATAAACCCATAGATGTCTCACCTTAGATGATTTGATGATGCTTATATCGTTCCATTGTCAACAATGGAATGGTTCTCCCTTTCCTCCTATTATTTTTATCTTCACTAATGATAAGTTCTAGCCTACTTGACCCGTGTATTTATTACTTGGGTCAGACCGAGTTGCAAGTTAGGTATGGATTTATCTCACTCCTTCCTAGATCCCTTAGCTTGCTTTTGTTTGGACCACTTCTTTCGGACTTGGACATTGTACCTATTATTTTGTGGGATGGTTGTGTATGTATATTTAGTAGTTCATGCTACTTATGTATGTTGTATTATGTATGATGTATGGAGATGTAAGTATACTCTGATCTGGGTTTGCTGTTCTGTGACTGTTTATACATATTTGTATATTGCAGTTATTCTGAGACTCCTAAACCACCATGCTATCGTATTAGTTAAGGACTAGGTGTATTGATCATATATGTGGTAATGGAAAAAAAATATCGACATACTTAGCTGTTAACTAATGCATTATCATGAGGGTCGCCCTTAACCAGCCCTTTTCTCTGTATTAGTAGACAATATTACTTTGTAGTTCTCTTTACTAATGTGGGTCTTAAGGTGGGGCGTTATAACTTGGTATCAGAGCGAAATATCAGAATATACTGTGATATATGCAAAACAATACACAAGATTACCCTATATCGAATATAATGCATTTGTACACATCGTCCTCAATCGTGATCCATCACACCTTGTCCTTGATTTGATTCGTGTCCCTTTTCGATTACTTTGGGGTAGATAGAAAGGGATATGTCTAGGAACATTAATTTAATTTCGTATTATTCCTCAATTTCTGCATTTGGATTGCTAATATATCTATCTACTCTATGAATAATTTTATCTTATCTTATCTTTCACTATGTCCGGTAGAGGTAGAGGACGCTCTTCGGGGGCGGGACTGTCCAATGGTTCTTATCCCGAAGGTGTATATATGTCTACCAATTAGATTCTCGAGCTTATTAGGAGCATCCAGCCTCCCGTTCTAGCTCGATCATCTCCTCAACGCAAATCTTCATTTGCATGCATGTGTAGCGACTTTACTCATCTTGGTGGCAAGATCTTTAGAGGCACTAAGACCAACTTAGAGGACGAGACATGGCTCGGTTCTTATGAGCGGATATTTAATCATATGGAGATATCTAGCCATTATCGCGCTCTTGTCGCATCAAGTGTATTGTCAGAACGTGCATGGAATTAGTATGACTTGCTTGTGGCGGAAGTTGATGAGTCTAACTTAGCGTGGGATCAGTTCCGTGAGAGATTTAAGCTTAAGTTTGTTCTTGAATCCAAGAAAGCTATTCTGGCTCGACGTTTCCTTGATTTCAAACAAGGGAAGTTGACAGTTTCTGGGTATGTTGCATCTTTTGAAGCATTAACTAAGTATGGTCTTAAGCACATTTTTCTATATAAGAAGAATCTTAAGTTTGTCTCTGGACTTAAGAAATACTTGAAGAAATCCCTTATGCTTCATCTGAACTTTCTTTTGAGAAACTTGTGGATGTGGCCCTTCAGCTTGAAGCGGTCGAGAAGGAGAAGGATAGTGATGTTGAGGATGAGGTTCGGGGAAATCCGAACAAGAAAACGTTTTTCCGCAAGTCTAAGCCTTTCCACCCTAAAGAAAAGAAGCTATAGGGATCCTCTTCTGAGTCTCAAGCTACTCCTTAAGCTAAGCCTTTTTCTTATTTCTATTGTGGTTTGCCTGACCATCCTATGAGAGATGTCCCAAGCCTAAGAGATGAATCTATTGTAAGAAGTAGGGACATTTGATTTCATCTTGTCCCAAGAAGGAAATAGTTCTCATCAGGGTCATCTTAATGTAGCTATCACTTCTAGAGATGCTTCTTAGTCTCGAGGTATATTCTCTTCCGCTTTAAAGGGTTCTATTTTATTTCATGATCATTCTATTCGAGTGCTCTTCAATACAAGTGCTTCTCGTTCATTCGTATTGAAGGAACTTATCGATGCTTACAGTTAAATGTTTCTTGCATGCTTACTTCTTTACGAATTGCGAATCCTATCGGGGGATCTGCAACCCTTAGTCTTCTTTGTGATGATGTTGAGATTATCATTTGTGGTGTTTGTAGTTACCTCTGGGCTAGCAAGAGACATTTTTTTTTTCACGGAAGCAGAATCGGTATGCACCACCTCAGGTGTGCCTGGGCTAATAGCTGCTTGCTTCTTAGATGTGTCCTTATCTAAGTCCAAAGAATGACTCTCTTCGGTCGTTCGAGAGACAACTTCGGGAGCTTTCTTAGTCACCTTTTTGGAGTTGACTTTCTTCTTGGGACGTTCGAGCAGAGAGTCGCAGAGAAGATCGACTTTGCCAGGTGATCCTTTTCTTTGATTTGATATGATTCTTGGTATGGACTGGCTAGTTAGATATGATGCTAGGATTCATTGCTTGGAGAGAGTTTTATATCTTCATCATCTCGATTCTCCTACTCGGTTGTCTCTTTTGCATGAAGAGTCCAATCATAATTCTGTGGCTTCTTCATTTTCTCTTGATTCTCGGGATGATGATGATAATGTGTCTCGGATTCTTATTGTTCATGACTTTCCAGACTTATTTAAGCCTGTTGCGAGATTACCACCTAAGCGGGATATTGAGTTCTGCATCGACCTTATTCTAGGCGCACAGCCAGTTAGTCGTCCTCCCACAAGGATGTCACTAAAGAGAATGAGGAACTCAAGAAGCAATTCCTAGAGCTTGAAGCCAAGCATTTCATTCAATCTAGTTCTTCACCATAGGAAGCCGTGATGGTATTCGTGAGGAAGTCCAATGGGACTCCTAGGCTATACGCCTAGGATTGAGGATATGTTCGATCAGTAGAGTGGCACTAAGGTCTTCTCACGGCTTGACCTTGCCATGGGACTTCACCAGCACCGAGTTGCGGAAGACAGCATTCCACCTATAGCTTTCCACAATCGCTATGGTTCGTATGAGTGGCTCGTCATGCCGTTCGGTTTGACGAACGCCACTGCTTATTTCATCGACCTTATGGATTGAGTATTCCGGGAATATCTCGATTAGTTTGTTCTTGTTTTGTATATTCTAAGTTCGAAGCAGACCATACTCGACATCTTAAAATTGTTTTGAGTACTCTTCGACGGCATCAACTCAAAGCAAAGCTTTCTAAGTGTCATTTCTGGGAAAAACAAGTTAAGTTCTTAGGCCACGTTGTTTCTTCTGAAGGCATTTTGGTCGATCCTTCTAAGATTGAAGCCATCTATAATTGGAAGAGGCCTGAGAATGTTCATGAGATTCGTAGCTTTTGGGTTTGGCAGGTTATTACCATCGATTCATCAAAGTCTTTACCCATATTGTGCTTCTCTTGACTAGCCTTACGAAGAAAGGCGTTCGATATATATGGTTAGATAAGTGTGAGTCTTCCTTACAGAAATTGAAGGAGCTTTTCACTAATGCTCATATTCATGTGGTTCCTGAAGTTAATCAGGATCGTATTGTCTGTACCGATGCCAGTCATAGTGGCTTCGGTGCTGTTCTTATGCAGAAGGATAAGGTAGTTGCTTATGCTTCAAGGCAATTACGTCCGAACGAAGTTTGGTACGCTACCCATGATTTAGAGTTTGCTCCATTGTATTTTCTTTGAAGATGTGGCTTCATTATTTGCTAGGAGAGCACTATACTCTCTTTACTGATCACAAGTCTCTCAAGTTCTTATTCACTCAGAAGGAGCTCAACATGCGACACCAGCGTTGGCTCGAGTTTCTAGCTTCATAAGATTTCGACATTCATTATACCCCTGGAAAGGGGAATCGAGTGGCTGATGCTTTGAGTCGTAAGCAATCGGCTATTGTTTCCAGGATGATTGTAGAGTGGAAAGTGCTTTAGGTTCTTTCTATCTGTGATATTCGTGATTGTGCTTCCACTTCAAATTCACTTATTCTATTGTATAACATGGAAGCTCGTCCTACTCTTCTTGATCAGATTGCTGAGGCTCGCCGGCAAGACTCTGATATATCTGTTCTTATTCAAAAGTATAAGTATGAATCCCACGATGACATTGAGATGAGGGATTTCAGCATCGATATTTAAGGGTGCCTTCGAAAGAAGAACCATCTAGTCGCGCCTTCTATTCTAGAAATTAGGTGGGACATTTAAGTTGAGTGTCACCATTCTAAGTATACTATTCATCCTGACAGCAGCAAGATGTATGCCGATATGCGTCGTCTCTATTACTGGGAAGGCATGAAGCGAGATATAGCAAGTTATGTAAGAAATAGCTTGACTTTTCCGCTTATCAAGGCCGAGCATCAGCGACCCAGTGTTCTTCTTTAGCCTTTAGAGGTTCCATTATGGAAATGGGACTAAGTTTCTATGGATTTCATCGATGGCTTACCTCGTTCAAGGTCAGGCCGTAGCAGTATTTGAGTTGTTGTGGACTGTCTCATTAAGTCCACACATTTCATTCATATTAAGTCTAATAGGGCGACATCTCTCTTATCGAAGCTATATATTAAGGTGATCGTGTGATTACACGGTGTTCCTTCTCTATTATGTGTGATTGTGATCCTCTTTTCACAACTCACTTCTGGCAAAGTCTCTAACAAGCTTTGGGCATAAAGCTTAAACTTAGCATAGCTTATCACCCATAGTCTGATGGACAGACTGAACGGGTGAATCGTATCTTGAAAGATCTTCTTCGTGCTTGTATCTTGGATTTTGGTAGTAGGTGGGAGGATCATGTTCATTCAGTTGATTTTACTTACAATAATAGCTACCAACTTTCTGTCGGCATGGCTTATTTTGAAGTCTTATACGGAAGGTCGTGTCGTTCTATATCATTTTGGCTTGAGTTGGGGGAAAAGCTCATTCTTGGCCTCGAGTCTATCGAGCATCATATGAGAAGATCCATCTTATCCAAGAGAGAATGAAAGAGTCGCAGAGTCAATAGATATCCTATGCGGACAACCGTCGGAGGCCTCTTAAGTTCTCAATGGCCGATCTTGTTTATATTTGAGCTTCTGCTCTGAAGGGAGTGATATGCTTCAGCCAGATAGGGAAACTTATACCCAGTTATATTGGGCCATTTCCTATTACAGAGCATATCTTTCTTGTTGCATATTGTGTAGCACTTCCCGACCAGTTTTCTGGAGCTCATAACGTATTCCACGTCTCTCGGTTGAGAAAGTGTTTATGAGATTTAGATTCTATGTTTAATTCTCGTGCTTTAGAGAAGCTAGAAGTCTCTCCAGATCTATCAATCGTGCAACATCCTATGAGGTTCTTGCTTCAGTGGTTAGACGCCTTCACAACAAGAGTATTCCATACATGAAGATTCAATGGTTCGATAATCCCAATGACTGCACTTAGGAAACTAGAAAATTCATCGAGTGATCGTATCCTAGATTCTTATCTTCTCATAACGAAGGTAAGAATTTTCCATTTTAATTTATTCAAATTTCCTTTGTTTGATGAAATAAAGTGTGTTGAATACATATTTCCTCTAGAAATTGAGAGGACATAATTTTTATAAAGGCGGGGGGTCTGCAACAACCCTGGTATTAGTGATTACCTGAAATATTAAATTACAATGATAGTTATAGTTTAATATTGAGAATAAAATAAAATGGAGGAGATAAAATGGGTAAACAAAATTTTTTTATTTTAGTTAAACAATGTGTTTGAGAATAAACATTGGGCTTCAAATTTGATTGTTAGGAGATTTGGTTAAATAGGATGGAAATATTGGAATTTAGTTACTTTAAGTTAATAAATGAATCAAGAGACATATTTCAACATTTAAATTGTTGAAATTAATATAAATTGATGAAAATAAAGTTTTAAAAACTTTATTTTGAGAATTTGGAGTGAAAATAATCAATTTGTAATTTTATTTGGGTAAATGCAATAATATTGGAAATTAATGTCAATATTAACCATTTATTGATTTTAAAAAAGGAAAAATGAAATAAATTTGTACTTTATTAACATAAAAGATAGAATATTGTTTAAAAATAATATTTTGATGTGTGCAAAAGCTAGAATGGTTTGTTGTATTTTATTTGACAAGACAACAATTTTTGTATAAATTGTTGTGTTAAAAATGGTGTTTTATGAGAATAAAAAGTGTATATTGTGTAAATTGTAAAATATTGTTGAAAATAAGGTTTTATCTGTAAAAATGACTTTTTATTATTAAAATAGATTTTATGTTGTTAAAATAATAATTTTGGTTACATATATTGGTTGAATAGAATTTTATTTCACATTAAAATGTGAAAATTTGCTTATATAGTGTTAATATAGGAAAGAAATGAACTAGCTGTACATTTTTCACTAAGTATATTTATAGTTGAGCTTCTTTGGGTAAGAACTAGATACATTAGTCCTCACTAGAACTTCTGGCTTGAGAAATCATCATGTACGTAGCTTTCTTTTTCATTCTCTTTTCAAAACAGCTTATAGTAAAAAGAAACCAAAAGAACTTAAGAGGCCTATATAAGAGGCTAAACCCCTTCAATTTAGGGGTAATGAAGCTCCCTAATTATGTAGCTTCAACTATTTGTTAATTCATGCTCTCTTTTTGTGCTTAATGATGATGATAGAAATGGTCAACTATTTGTTTTTGCTTTGAATTTGATAGCCTATATTGTTGACACCAAATAGGCTATGCTTAAACAATCACTAACACTAATTGCCTCTTCATCAAGATATGATTATAGAAAAAGAAAGTGATTTGAAATTAAAATTTGATGGTCTATATTTCTAATCAATAGTTAATAAGCCATACATAAAGTAGATTTCATTTTATATTTCTTTATCAAGTTTCATGAAAGTTAGTAAGTGCTTTAAGGGGTGTGTTATAGTTTGATGGCTTATGTTGGCTAATCAATAGCACAAATATGTCATACTTATGATAAACACATCAATTAAAGAACTAATGACCATAAAAGAGAGATCATAATTTCATATGTGTCGAACTGCATGATCTAGAGAGTGGATTTATTCTCTAAATTATCGCTTAACTCTTATATTTGCTTCTCTTTTCTTCTAGTTAGTTAGCTAATTCTCTAGCTTAACTTTCACTCGACTTTAGTTTAATTTGATTGAAAGTTGAAGTTCCTATGAAAATTTTTGCAAAATCGTTCACTGTAAAAGTTTTTATCTCTGTTAGTTGCTGATTTGAATTACTTGTTTCTGGTTACCACTTTGAGTTGTGATAACTTTTTCGTTTCTTATCCAAATTTAATAATTTTGGATTTTCTGGAAAGCTTAGACATAGGGCTATAAGTTTTATGCACTGATTTTTCCAAAATTTTGATGTTTGCTTGATCAAAGCAAGTGCTTGTTTGTGGCTGTCTCGAGAGAAAATCGACAGCAACAACAATCACAGGCCTGAGAATTATTTTGAACATAACTCTTACATTTCTTAACCAAATTCAATAATTTTGGACGTTTTGGAAAGGTTAGTGCTACAAGTTTCATTTTTTAAGTTTTAAAATTTTGATGTTTGCCTGATTGAAATTATGCTTGTTTGTTGCTGTCTTGAGAGCAAACCAACAGCAACAACAATCACAGGTCTGAGAATTGTTTTGGCCATAACTCTTTCCATTCTTAACCAAATTCAATAATTTTTGATGTTCTATAAAGCTTAGACATAGAGCTACAAGTTTCATATTTTGATCTTTCCATATTTTGAAGTTTTGGGTCAAAATCAAGGCGAATTAAGAGCTAGAAATTCCTATTTGGAATTATGGGTAGATGTTATTTTTACTTGCCGATGAGATAAGGTAAGCTAATCTATGATGATTTTATGATGTTGAGATGTATTGTGATGGCTTTTACTTGTTGATGAGATGAGGTATGTCACGATGTCACAGGTACTTGTCAATGAGATGAGATGAGTAAGGTATTGTATTTACTCGCCGATGAGATGAAGTAGAGTATATTTTCATGATGTTTATGATGTTTTACTTGTGTGGCACCAACTAGTGATTAGTAAATCATTAATGTGAACGTGTAATATGGGATGTACGTTAATGCTTATTGGCTTGCTATCCGAGAAATTGAGACACATTCACGATGTTTACCAGTACTATAGACCACGAGTGCTCAATTAGAGTCATCAGGATGTAGTTGTGACTCCGATCATCACGATGTTATTAACTCGGATCTTTATGACTGGGAGTCATTATGATATTATAAACTATAGTCACCACGATGTTCATGATATTATGATGTTACTTGACTCCAGTAATCACGATGTTTATGGTACCAAATATTAGTACTAGTCACGGTTTAAGCACATGCAGTTTTCCATGAAGTTTTAGATGTTTTGATTTCACCCTTTTATGAGGATGTTATTATAGCCTTGAGTAAGATGAAGGCTTACATGTATTGATGATTTTATAGTGATTTCTAATATGACGTTTTTAACCCTCAATGAGTTCTATTATGATGGATTTATGAGGTTTTAGACTGTTTTATGATGTTTATTTATATGGTTCAAATCCTTGCCAATTTTACTTATATAACTGTAGGAGTTAAACCATAGTTATATAACCAATTGAATTCCCTTATGAAATCATTATCAACCCATAAATGTCTCACCTTAGAGATGATTTGATGATATCTATATCATTCTGTTGTCAACAACAGAATGGCTCTCCCTTTCCACCTATTACTGTTATCTTTAGTAACGATAAGTTCTAGCCTACCTGACCCATGTATTTATTACTCGGGTTAAACCGAGTTTCAAGTTAGGTATGGATTTAGCTCACTCCTTCTTGGATCCGTTAGCTTGCTTTTTTTGGACCACTTTTTTCGGACTTGTACATTGCACCTATTATTTTATGGGATGGTTGTGTGTGTATATTTTGCAGTTCATGCTACTTATGTATGTTGTATTATGTATGATGTATGGAGATGTATGTATACTCTGATCTGGGTTTTTTGTTCCATGACCGTTTATATATATTTGTATATTGCATTTATTCAGAAATGGTCCTAAACCACCATGGTATCATATTAGTTAAGGACAAGGTGTGTCGACCAAATATGAGGTAATGGAAAAAAAACATCGACATACTTAGCTCTTAACTAATGCATTATCATGAGAGTCACCCTTAACCATCCATATTCTCTACATTAGTAGACAAGATTGCTTAGTAATTCTCTTTACTAATGTGCCTCCCGGGGTGGGACGTCACATCATCCATCTCCCATGGATGGGTGCTTTGACTAGGCCCGAAGGTAGAATCTAAGGCTTAATTAGCCATCACTTTTCGGATGGTTGCTTTAGCTAGACCTTGCCACGGGACCAAAGTCTTCTCATCCATCTCCCTTGAATGAGTGCTTTTATTAGGCCCGATGGTAGGATCAACAGCTTAATTGACCATTATTCTTTGGACTGTTGCTTTGGATAGGACTTGCAACGAGACCAAAGGCTTCCCATTCATCTCCCTTGGATGGACGCTTTGACTAGGCCTGGCGGATCAAAGGGTTAATTGACCATCACTCATTGGATGGTTGATTTAGTCAGGCCTTGCGGTGGGACCAAAGGCTTTTCTTTTTCTTTTGTTCCATTTCATTCGAAGTCTATTTCATAAAAATGTGGACTTAATCATCGATTTCGCTCTTTATTGTTTGATATCTTATTTTTCCTTTCTTCTAATGCTTTTTGAACACTCATATTCAACGAATTCTTGTAACTCTCCCATTCTTACATAGTATTAAATGATCCTTAATAAAGCTTAGAGATCATTGGTACGGTGCTCATTTTACTTATTATGATTGCAATGTTCTCTTCCTTCATGCTTTTCTTCCCTTCGGAGGGCTTTCCTAGAAGTCCAATAATTCAATCTTTCTTTAGTATGGAAGTACACCCTTTCTTGAGAAATACAAAGTGTAGTGACAATCTTGTTCTTTGGTCCTCTTGCTATAGGGTTTCCTTACTCATGCCTATGTTTTTTGCAAAGTTTTTTTTTATTTCATGATCCTTTTCCAATTTGCATTTCTTTAATTGAGAGCCCGTTTTCTCAAAGGACGAACTAAAAAGACTTTCCCACTTCCGAGAAATTTTTTCGAAACCATCATTCAATTTAGTTTCGAAAATCATCCCTCTTGCTTGAAGTTGAATGCTTTGTCTGACTTAAGAAAATAGATCCTTTACAAACCTTGCTTTGTCTCTATGTCCTCAGTTTAGCTTTTCTATTCTGAATTTGTTGTCTAAGGCAAAGACCGTACTTCTTCAAGATGGAGAAGGTTCAAACTCTATTTATATGGGTTATACTGTGCCATTCTTTTATTTTCTTCTAATGTTTGAAGCGCTAGACTTCTCAAATTAAGTTCTTATTCCTTATTAAAATGTCGATTGATTTATGGGTAGAACATGGTGTTCAAATGTGGCTCAGATGTTCCTTGTTGAGGTATAATTACCATTGATTAAAGCTCGAGTGAAACAGGATTAACTTTATGTTTTGGAAGATTGATATTCTTATAACAAGATAGAAGAGAGTGTGTGTGCGTGTGCATGTATTCCTACGTTCAACTCTTACTGAAAGCACTACTGAATGTTTGGTAGAAATTTGGACCTTATTATAATTTAAGTATTCGCGCCAAAAGAGAACCCATGGTCCATGATTTAATTCAGTTGTTATATGCATAGTCAAGAGTTCAAAGAATTAATTTATGCAAAATGTTTGCAGTATAAGCCCTTTTATAAAGCTTTGATTTCAATTTGACTAACGACCATGAAATCCCAATCTCAAGCTATTTCTTGCATCCTTAGAAAAGATAAAAAATGAAAAGTGAGGAAGAAGTACATTAAGAATTTCACCCCTTTTTAGATGAGGGTACATATCTATTTGTAGAGAACTTGAGACATTAAATGCTTGACGTATGGCACCTTGTAGAAAATTGACGGTGATCAACTAACGTGGCACTTGTTCGAAGTGGCATGTGGAATATCCACTCTTCCAGGTTGGGAAATTATGATGTTGATGATAATCATAGCTTGTCATATAGCCAGTGGGATTCCGTTAACATGTATATTAGCCAATATGCAAAAGCATAGAAATATCACCATTCGTTAGCCTAATACATCAGCATGTGATAGTTCTGCATTATAAACCTTTGATGGCTTTATTTATCAGCATTTTATAGCTTTAAGCTATTATTCTTTGGTAGTTTACTTTGTTTTCATTATCTTTCTTTGACATAACCTTCGATGGCTCTCATATTCAACATGAGGCACTTTATAAAAATATTTATTTGATAGCTTTTACATTCATCATTCGATAGTTCTCAAGTGTCATTTTTTAATGGCTTTCATAGTCATCATCTGATAGCTTATATGAGTCTTCCTTTGATAGACTTTATATTCATCATTTGATAGCTGTCAAGGGTCATTTTCCGATGGCCCCCATACTCATGCAGTGGCTTATATGAGTCCCCCTCGGTATCCTTTATATTCGTCATTTGATACCTCTCAGTAGTCATTCTTCAGTGACTCTCATGATGCGTTTCTTCTTTCGATGGCTAGCGTGATGAATCCACGATAGCTCTTATACCATCGTACTCAGATAGCTTATCTCTCATCAATATATGATAATTATTTTTTTGAGGAGAACGGATGTGTAGCACGGAACTACACAGCCGATTAATAATATATATATATATATATATATATATATATAATTTACTAAGATCGATCAACATGCCTGATCGATGGCAAAAACACAAGCAGCATAATCAGTGTTAAAGGAACAAAGTAGCATGCCAGCAAGAAATTGCAGGCCACATGTTTACAAAAATATACAAATTTAGATTTAAATCGACTAACAAAACCAAAAAGTACTATTGTGAGGAGAAATCTTAGAGCGTCCATGGCTAAAGAACAAGCGAACCACTAGCTGCTACCAGGACGATCAGTTGGTGCGACTGGCATTGTACTGCCTACAGATTCAGGCAATGGAGACCTAGCTGGTGGAAGCCGAAGACTAAACGGTGCCGAGAAGGAAGGGCCTGTCCAATACGCAAACATATTAGAAATTTTATTGCATATGTTAAAACACGAGTTGGTGGGTTTGTTGAAGACGACGGCATTCCTCTCTTTCCAAATGACCCAGCTAAAGATAGCTAGAAGAATATCTAGGTGGTGGTTCGGTACACAGTATTGCCAGTGATCAAAAAAGTCAGTGATTGTGTATGTTTGTCCTAGGTTGTGTACACAGACCGAAACCCATATATAGTATGATAAATCACATTCAAAGAAGAGATAGCGGATCGATTCAGCTTCAGTGTTACAGAAGGCACAATTCTGATCAGTTGTGATGTTTAGGCGCTGGAGACGATCTTTGGTATTTATGCGTCCGTGGATGAAACACCATTGAAAGAATTTGATACGAGGAGGGATGCGGCATTTCCAGACACGAGCAAAAGAGAATAATCTGCCAGGATGGTTTAGAAAAGAGGAGAATTGAGATACTGAAAAGCCTCTTGAAGGAGATAGTGTCCATATATGTCTATCCAGCGTTGAAGGGTCCAGGGTTACAGATTGTAGTAGTCGGAAAACAGAAAGGATTTCCCTAAAGGTGTCTTCGGCGAAAAGGGTTGGTGGACATAGACTAAGCAGGCCCGGCGAGATAGCATCTGACACAGTCAGGAGTGGTTTATTGGAGTAGGAGAAGAGGGATGGAAAGGATAGGTTTAGAGGGGAGAGGCTATGCCAATTATCGAACCAGAAAAGACAGTTTGATCCATTGCCTATGTTCACCTGGATAATGGGTTTGATACGATCCATTGATGCAAGGACAGCTGACCAGAATGGGGAGGGCTTGAGACGTGGAGCAAAATGAAAAGCACAGAAAGGATCATCGTTATAATGGATGTCAAGATCCAGTCTTTACAAAAGAAATCAACCTTTGATGGTTCCTTCGGTAGGTGGCTTGATTAACCCATGATTGATAGCTTTTGGACTATCATTTTTTGATAGCTAGCTTGGTCAACTTGCAATAGCTTTAAGGCCATTAACCTTCGATAGATATTTTTATCAATCAGTGGTGACTAGCCTTCAACCTGTAACTGTAAGTACATTTTAACTATAATAGCCATGAATGTTGGAAATTCTAATAACCAAAGAAGAGAGATCGAGGGATTAAGGGTAGGTGGAATGATGCCAAAAAGCATCCAAGGAATATTAGACAGGAGGAGTATATGTTAGGAACTGAGTAGATGATGTTTTGATGACAACAACCTTATATAGTTATTATACTTTACTTATAAAATATATACTAACATTTCCATATATATATATGTATGTATGTATGTATGTATGTATATAGGAAGTATATGCAGGTATCATTGAAGACTGATCAGTATAAAGACTCAAGCATCAAGATGAAGATTAGAGATTCAAGATTCAAGACTCTAGAGAATCAAGATTTCAAGATCTCAAGATAAGTGTCTAGTATTTTGTTAAAACTTCATAATAGCACTCTCATCTTTCTTCCAATTTTCTTTTAGGATGGAACCCAATTTCTGTCAAAACCAGTGGCTTACAAACCCACGACAAGTAGCTTACAAACCTACGACAAGTGGCTTACAAACCCACGAAAATCAAAATCATTTAAACTACTTTGTACAAGTTCTCGAGTCCTATGAGGAGCTCTATAGGAAGGTTCTTGCAATTTCAGTTTGAATAGATTTTTCAAAATGTTTTTAAATCTATTTTCAAAATGTTTTAGCTTTCAAAATCATGTTTTCAAAAATATTTTCAAACTTTGTTTTAGCCTTGAAATATTCCTCTATTCTGATTTTAAAAACTTCTATTTTTAAAACATCAAAACTTATTATGATTTTAAATATTACTTATATAATTGAAGGTCTATATCAATTATATATATATTTAAAATAATGTTTTGTATTCATTCTCTATCTCAAAATATTGTCTAAACACTTTACTTTGCTTCAGAGAAGCTTCAACTTGTTTTAAATTCAATTGTCTTTACAAAACAACATCTCTATAATTTTGAACTAAGGGATGTCGACATAAGGGGATACCCCATGTCGACATGGTGACAGTTGGATTCAAAATTCAATTTTCAAAATAAGTGTCCATTTGTTCGAAACCTTTCGCCAATGGTTATGACTGTTGTGCATCTATATAAAGGCTTCCAAAACGAATTTTTTTTAACAACTACTTTCTTATTTTCTTCACTCTTTCTTCTCCACCATTCCATATCCATAAAACTTCATATTTTCAAGATCGTGCCATCATTCTGCCAAATTCTCAATAGGAAATCATTTAGATACTCTCTCTATTTGATTCTCCATCATTCTACTAAAGATCAAAGTGCTATTCAGAGTTATAGGATTAATTTGTATTCAAAAAGTCCATAGAGTCTATCCATTCAAAAGGATTGTTATTAAGAAGTATTAGGGTGATCTTATGTCCCGTAAATAAAGAGAGTTTACCCCAGACTCGGAGATAGGAGGGTTCCTCAAGGCCTGAGAAATTGAGGGTTGTAATTTGGATATTGGCCTATAAAAATCTGTACAAGGATATTGCCTTGGTGCAGAACTGGATGTAGGAGGATTCCGAACCAGTATAAAATCCGGTGTGTTCTTTCCTTTTACTTGCTTTACTTTACTATTTGCATTTGTTATATGTTCTATGATCATTCTGTGTTAGAATTCTATTTAGATTTGTGTTTAAAGTTTTAATTTAGTCATATAGTTCATATATTCTTTAAAACATTATTCACCCCCCCTCCAGTGTTATTTCTGCCTTAAGATCCTTAATCCGCATCCCTAACAATTGGTATCGGAGCATTGGTTTTCATTGTTTTCATAATCTGAAACTTGAAAAATATAAAAATGGCATTTTTGGAAAATTGTGTTAAAACTGTTTTGAATCTATGCATTTCATCAAAGTATCATAAGACTGCATATAGTTATTTTGAAAAATCAAGTTATCTACCGAATTGGTGTGTTATGCAGGAACAGACATGTTATATGGCTTTTGACGAATCAACACCCAATGGACAAACTGTGCAAATTGAGAAAGATAAATGGATACTTGATAGTGGTTGTTCGAGGCACATGACTGGAAATCCCGAGATACTCAAGGACATTACTTATCAAGATGGTGGATTAGTCAATTTTGGTGACAACTCTAAAGGATATGTGGTTGGCATCGGCAATGTCGGTAACTCTAAAACTTTACTTATTTCTGATGTTTTATTAGTTAGGAACTTAAAACATAATCTGCTTAGTATAAGTCAACTTTGCAATAACGGTTTTAAAATTAAATTTGGAAAAGATAAATGTCACATTGAAGATGAAAAGTCTAATATAAATTTTAAAGGTATTAGGAAGAAAAATATTTATATCCTTAGTATGAAAATTTCAAATGATAATCTATGTCTTTTGGCTAATACAAATGACCCTTGGATTTGGCATAAAAGATTTGGCCATTTGAATATCAAATATTATCTAGGATATCAAAACTTGACTTAGTTAGAGGTCTACCCAAATTAAACTTTAAAGTAGATAGTATTTGTGATGCTTGTCAATTAGGAAAACTTAAGAAAAGTTCATTTAAATTAAAAATGCTATTTCTACCTCTAGTCCTCTAGGATTACTTCATTTAGATTTATTTGGTCCATTTCAAGTTCAATCAATTAACCATAGTAAATATGTTTTTGTTATAGTAGATGATTATTCAAGATATACTTGGACAATCTTTTTAAAACATAAAAGTGATGCTTTTGAAATATTTAAAAACTTTTCTAAAAGAATTCAAAAACAACATTCTTTCAAAATTAAAACTATTCGAAGTGATCGCGGTGGTGAATTTGAAAATGAAAATTTTGATAATTTCTGTACAAAAAAGGGAATTACTCACAACTTTTCATTTCCAAGAACTCCACAACAAAACAGATAGTAGAACGTAAGAATAGAACGATTCAAGAGTGTGCTCGTACAATGCTTTCTGATAGTAATTTACCTAAACATTTTTGGGCTGAAGCAGTTGCTACAGCTTGTTATATATTAAATAGAATTTTAATTAGACCATTAACAAATAAAACTCCATATGAATTACTTTATAATAAGAAACCTATAGTTGCTTATTTTAAAGTCTTTTGGAGTAAATGTTTTATACTTAATACAAAAGATAATTTAGATAAATTTGAACCCAAAGCAGAAAAAGGATTCTTTATTGGTTATTCTAATAGAAGCAAAGCATTTAGAGTTTTTAATTTAAAAACTAATACTATTGAAGAAACTATGCATGTATCTTTTGATGAAAATCTTAAAGATATTGTGCAAATAGATGATGAAGAAGATTTTATAAATTTAAATAGATCTAATGAAACTATTAGTGAAATAAATCAACCTAATAAGAGATTTATTATATCAAAAGATCATCCTATAGAAAATGTTTTAGGAAATATTGAATCTGTAGTAAGAACTAGAAATCAATTAAGTAGTATGAGTAATGTAGCCTTTATATCAACAATTGAACCTAAAAATCCAAAGGAAGCATCGTCTGATGATTCATGAATTCTTGCTATGCAAGAAGAATTGAATCAATTTACTAGAAATGATGTATGGGAACTTGTTCCTAAACCTGTGGATAAAAGTATAATTGGAACTAAATGGGTTTATAAAAATAAAATGAATGAACTTGGTGGGGTCGTAAGAAATAAAGCTCGTTTAGTCGCGCAAGGTTATTGTCAAGAAGAAGGAATTGACTATGATGAAACCTTTGCCCCCGTAGCAAGATTAGAAGCTATAAGAATTCTACTTGCTTTCGCTAATTATAATAATTTCAAATTATATCAAATGGATGTTAAAAGTGCTTTTCTAAATGGTTTTGTAAAAGAAGATGTTTATGTTGAACAACCTCCACTTTTTGAAGATAATAAATTTCCAAACCATGTATACAAGTTAAAGAAAGCTCTATATGGTCTAAAGCAAGCTCCTAGAGCCTGGTATGAAAGACTAAGATCTTATTTACTTCAATCTGGTTTTGAAATTGGTAAAGTAGATACAAAACTTTTTATTAAAAGAAATAATCAAGATATTCAACTGGTTCAAATATATGCAGATGATATAATCTTCGGATCAACTAATAACATAATGACTAAAGAATTTTCAGATATAATGACTAAAGAATTTGAAATGAGTCACATGGGAGAATTAAGTTTCTTCTTAGGGCTTCAAATTAAACAACTAGAAAATGGAATCTTCATAAGTCAAGAAAATTATGCTAAAGACTTAATCAATAAATTTGGTTTAAGCACCTCTAGTGGGAAACCAACTCCATTGTCAACAAATGTAGGTTTAAGTAAAGAAGATAAATCAAAAGATATTGATCAAACTTTATATAGGGGAATGATTGGTTCGCTACTCTATATAACAGCGAGTCATCCTGATATTATGCATAGTGTTTGTCTCTGTGCAAGATACCAATCACAACTCAAAGAAACTCACTTAAAAGCTATTAAACGAATTTTGAGATATGTAAAATACGCTTTAGATTATGGTTTATTTTATCCTAAACATAATACTTTTGATTTAATATCATATTGTGATGCTGATTTTGCTGGTTGTAAATCAGACCGAAAAAGTACAAGTGGAACTTGTCACTTTCTAGGACATTCACTGGTTTCCTTGTTCAGCAAGAAACATAATACTGTTTCCTTATCAATAACTGAAGCAGAGTATATATCTGCTGCTCTGGCCTGTTCACAAGTTATGTATATGCAAAAACTTTAAAAGATTTTGGAATTAACATAAGTAAATCACCAATATATTGTGATAATGCTAGTGCAATAAATCTATCTAAAAATCCAACTCATTATGCTTGTTCTAAACATATTATTTGTTTATACTAATCATTCTTGAATTCTTAAGTAGTTAATAGTTTTTGTTGATGACAAAGGGGGAGAAAGTTATAAAAATATATGTGCTTGGTGTAAGGTGGAGTCATGGAGTAAGGGGGAGTTGTAGTTTCAAGAAGAAGTCACGGAGTAAGGGGGGTTATGGTATGGTAAGAATATTTTATAAATAAAGGTTGTCATCATCAAAAAGGAGGAGATTGTTAGGAACTGAGTTGATGATGTTTTGATGACAACAACCTTATATAGTTATTATACTTTACTTTATAAAATATTTACTAACATTTCCATATATATATATATATATATGTATATATGTATATATGTATATAGGAAGTATATGCAGGTATCATCGAAGACTGATCAGTATAAAGACTCAAGCATCAAGATGAAGATTAGAGATTCAAGATTCAAGACTCTAGAGAATCAAGATTTCAAGATCTCAAGATAAGTGTCTAGTATTTTGTTAAAACTTCATGATAGCACTCTCATCTTTCTTCCAATTTTCTTTTGGGATGGAACCCAATTTCTATCGAAACCAGTGGCTTACAAACCCACGACAAGTAGCTTACAAACCCACGAAAATCAAAATCATTTAAACTACTTTGTACAAGTTCTAGAGTCCTATGGAGGAGCTCTGTAGGAAGGTTCTTGTAATTTCAGTTTGAATAGATTTTTCAAAATGTTTTTAAATCTGTTTTCAAAATGTTTTAGCTTTCAAAATCATGTTTTCAAAAATATTTTCAAACTTTGTTTTAGCCTTGAAATATTCCTCTATTCTAATTTTAAAAACTTCTATTTTTAAAACATCAAAACTTATTATGATTTTAAATACTACTTATATAATTGACAGTCTATATCAATTATCTATATATATTTAAAATAATGTTTTGTATTCATTCTCTATCTCAAAATATTGTTTAAACACTTTACTTTGCTTCAGAGAAGCTTCAACTTGTTTTAAATTCAATTGTCTTTACAAAACAACATCTCTATAATTTTGAACTAAGAGATGTCGACATAAGGGGATACCCCATGTCAACATGGTGACAGTTGGATTCAAAATTCAATTTTCAAAATAAGTGTCCATTCGTTCAAAACCTTTCGCCAATGGTTATGACTGTTGTGCATCTATATAAAGGCTTCCAAAACGAATTTTTTTAACAACTACTTTCTTATTTTCTTCACTCTTTCTTCTCCACCATTCCATATCCATAAAACTTCATATTTTCAAGATCGTGCCATCATTCTGCCAAATTCTCAGTAGTAAATCATTTAGATACTCTCTCTATTTGATTCTCCATCATTCTACTAAGGATCAAAGTGCTATTCAGAGTTATAGGATTAATTTGTATTCAAAAAGTCCATAGAGTCTATCCATTCAAAAGGATTGTTATTAAGAAGTATTAGGGTGATCTTGTATCCCGTAAATCAAGAGAGTTTACCCCAGACTCGGAGATAGGAGGGTTCCTCAAGGCCTTAGAAATTGAGGGTTGTAATTTGGATATTGGCTTATAAAAATCTGTACAAGGATATTGCCTTGGTGCAGGACTGTATGTAGGAGGATTCCGAAGCAGTATAAAATTCGGTGTGTTCTTTCCTTTTACTTGCTTTACTTTACTATTTGAATTTGTTATATGTTATGTGATCATTCTGTGTTAGAATTCCGTTTAGATTTGTGTCTAAAGTTTTAATTTAGTCATATAGTTCATATATTCTTTAAAACACTATTCACCCCCCCTCTAGTGTTATTTCTGCCTTAAGATCCTTAATCCGCATCCCTAATAGTATACCCTCTAATGATTCAATTGAAAACATATACCTTGCCAAAGAAGGCACGTAAAGGTATCAGAAGCCTTCTAAGAGAGAGACGGCCGAGGTAGAAAAGCACTACGGAATTATTGTCTCTTCCACGAAACTCGTAGTCATAATATGAATGAAGGTAGGCATCTTATAGATTTCATTGAAGAGTTGATACATAAGAAGAAATTGCAACAATATGATAGAGAGAAGTAGGATGGCAGATAAAGTGTCGGATCGCTAGATTCGAATGCCTATGTGAACTATCCTAGACCCAGTGCTAAGGGAACCAAGAGGCCTATTGAAAGGATTAATATTAATACGATAACTATAGGACCTCGTTCGATAGAGATGAGCTGGAATGAGATAGAAAGATTTGTGGGTTCTTTAAAGCACATACTA
The DNA here is from genome assembly GCA_030765085.1 of Allium cepa. NCBI lineage: Eukaryota > Viridiplantae > Streptophyta > Magnoliopsida > Asparagales > Amaryllidaceae > Allium > Allium cepa. The sequence goes on along the minus strand of CM060934.1, from coordinate 203,790,948 downwards.
TAGGAATGTTGCTTTTCCATTGATGATGGAGCTCTGGCTAAGAAACAACGGTTGATGATAGATGACACAATTTTTAGAAATTGGGAGATCGACGGAATTAAGGCACATACATTCGATCCCATGGTGATCACAGTCGTGATTATGCCAACTACTGTACATCATGTCATAGCAGATTGCGAAAGCTTGGTAAACTTTCTATTCAAACGGACATTTGGCTCGTTAAAAACAAGTTTGAAGGATATTAAGTCTCATAAATCCAGGATTCAAGTATTTATCGAAAAGGCAAAGAAGCCCCAAAGGACTTGATTTGTACGTGGAGTTGGGTGAGGAAGACCGTAAGTTTGTGTGGGTTCAAAATTTTGTGATTGTGGATGAATTTTCGATGTATAATGCCTTCTTGTGTCCACCAGCCGTAGGCAGTTTTGTAATGGCACTAGCCCTTTGGTGCTTGATGATGGAGTCCTCCATGGATAATAGGGTCCGATCGATTTGACGTGACCTGGGCATTTTCGGGAATGTTACGTTGCTAAATTCAAAGAAGCAAAGCGATAGGAGAAAGGGAAAGGTACAAAGAAGGCTCTCTGATTCAAGAATGAAATGCATGGCAATGAATGCCCAAGCCCTGGCTCAGGAAGCATAGAAAATTCTTTATGTCTATGGAACCCAAGAAGCAGTTAGAGGAAGTGCGTGCACTCCCAGCTGAGCTAACAATCAATGTTCTAATCAATATGGATGATCCAACCGAGGTCCTTAAAATTGAATCCCGGCTTGGCACCAAACTAAGGACGGAATTTGTATGTTTTCCCCAAGAAAACCTAGATATATTTTCTTGTACATGTATGTGTAGGGTATCAACGAAGATATCATGTGTTGATGCTAAAATTGGGCATCAACACCCGTAGAATGTCACGAATATAAAACAATGAATGGAATTAAAAGAGAGCAGAAAACGTAAATGAACACACAGATTTTATAGTAGTACGGAAATCTTGGTCTACGTTCACTTCATATGTTTTTATCTTTCATTCAATTACAATTATAAAGATGTTTGGATCAGCTTTGATCCATTAATACAAGAATAAAGAATGAAAATGGCAGAGGCTCGGAAACCGGAAGAAGTATTCCATTTTTAAAGCTACGCCTGTTGTATTTATAGTGAAAGATGTGCATGGATCAGGTTGAAACTTTGCAAGAGGTTTTCTAAGATCGGTGGAGCATATCATATCGATCAACAATGATATCTCATTAGTACGAAACGGTCGGCCTAATGATAGCCGATCATTTTTATTTGCTCCAATCAACTTGCGATCGTTCATGGAGGATCCCACAGGCTTCTCGATGTTGCTCCTAAAATATGGGACCATTCTAAGTTGTAGATCATGAAATTTGGATCGATCTTGGTCGGAGCTAGGATGCACACTTAATTAGACCAATTGTTTTGATGGATCAGCCAAAACGATTGGCCATCCTCTATGGCTTGAACTACTCTGTGGATCGTTCTCTGGTTGATCCAAACAAATCCTTGTTTCGTCCGTAGATTAAGCATATGAACTTTAATCAACCCCAAACTTGAGACATAACTACATCACGGGGCTTGACTAGTTACTTCTTGCTAGCTATGCTTTGATAGGGTCTTGGTTCGAATCTGTCCGATTATCGTCTGTAGTACTATATGTAACCGACTCTTCAAGCTATCGATCGTTCATTTCTGGTTCAGTTAATGATATCACGGCTTTGTCAAAAGGTGGGATAACATTTTTCCAAAATTACATCTTGTGAGTAACGTGACGTGCTTTGTATCAAAAAGAGTTTGAATTGCCAAAAATAAGTCCACTCAGCTTCCTGATTGATTACTATCCATTTATAGTCTATCAATAGTATAAATCTGATATCGTATTCTGTTTGCGTATACAATTTCAGTCACATAGGACCTACAAGCCCTCTTTATATGATCCAACCTCAAACTCAGAAGTTCCATGTTTTGTTTGAAATTTTTATTGATTTCGAAAGGCTGAACTTTTAAAATTGTTCCTGTGTATATGATATATGCGTTTATGGCTCCCAGGCATGTTTGAATGTCCACGGTCGTTGCCCATCTTCATGATAATCTGCGTGTTCGCCCTTATGATCGAACTCTCACGATTATTCATCATCATTCCTTTTATTTATGTCTCCCTCTTCTCCCTTCTTTATATCTAAATTTCAAACCATTTTTGATCATGGAATTGATTGTCATATGTTAGGTTGTGAAAGATCAGCCAAAGGCATAAATAAGGGACGATCGGCATGCGATCGAATGGTTAGCAGATGGTTTAAAAATGGATAAGTAAACGCAGTTCTCGGAGATGGATCAGCATAGTCCTTTCGTGTTAAACGATCGGCCTAACCCTTCAAAGTGAAAACGATCGGCTAAGCCTGTCTACTATATAATGCCAAACACTTAGTCATTCTCCTTCACTCTATTCTCTATACCTTCTTCCTGAAACAACGACATGAGACAAGCCATTTTCCCCATTCTCCTGCCAATCCTCATAGCAATAGTCATCTTCCTCTATACTTTGGTTTCGACTCGACTTTGAATCCGTCTCTTTTTGATCTCGAACTTAGGTAAAAGATCTTCTAAATTTTCTACATAGCTCTTAGAACAATTTCGAACATGACACTCGACACGGATCCTTTTTCCTTTCTATACTTCCGTGATCATACTTAGTGGAGTGGCACACCTGGATGAGACATGCATGAACTATGATTGTAGCCGATTATTTGCTGAGGGGAATGAACTGATGCAGATGAACGAGTTGTACAATCGACCTATGTGGTCATTCGTGGACGGTCGGTGGAGTTCTACGCCATTGGAGTAAGAGAACTATTTGGAAACGATCAGCTATGATACCTTGGGGATAAGAAAGATCGGTGGATTGAATTGATGTTGGACGATTGGCCAATGTCGTTCAAGGAAATGATCGACATATCCTGAACGTTCGGTCTGCATAACGCTTAGAACAACCGATCCATGCAATACTAGAGCGTTCGGTCTAGACTTGAACTAAGAGCTTTCACTTCACATATGAAAAATTCTTCTATTTTCTCATAAAATGGAATAAAAATACATTAACTCGTACTAAGCAACGAGCTCCAGTTTCTCATACGTGAAAAAACATTTGGACATGTGCATGACTTACATTTAATATAAACTTCATTACTGCTAGTAGATTTCCTTAGAAAGAATGTCACAAACGAAAATCATTAACTATCATGTTAAAACATATTCATAACTTACACAATAATCTGATTCTGTTGGCTAACAATTGTCTATGAAACTCACGTTGTGTCTCTTTAGACAAATTTTCAAGTCCTGTTGCCTCTTCTGACTTTAGTTTTGCATAACTCGTTATTAACTTAAACAGCACTTTATCATACTACACACACACTCGCTATGCACTAGAGGGCACAAATTATTTTATCTAGTTATGATTGTTACTAAGTTTGATAGATAGAGAATACAGGTGTTTTGAGTACTCCGTAATCATGCCAGCTAGATCATCTTCATATAGAACTAATTCCGATGTAGAGTCTTGTTCGATGATTGAGTCTGAAGTTTGCCCATCAACCATGATTTAGAACAGCCAAAAGCCTTAGGTTCTTAGCTTGACCTTACTGAAATTGTTCCAATCTTTTCACCGATAGTTATCGAACTGGTGCTTGACACTTAAGAGGATGCAATCATCCTTGAAAATCCTCCTGACTTAGTGGCTTCAAAGATTAAGGAAGATGCTCTCCAGAGGATTCGCACAATGCACGGGATGCCTCTTGGCGATGTGTTGGTTCCATCACGAGATGTCATGGCTCATGGACCTCCCAAAGGGAATACAACATGGAACAAATTTATGTGCTGGGTGGGATTGACCCCGCCTTTCAACTCCATCCAAATGGTTATGCACTTCTCAACTGCACTTATATGATATTTATGGAGTTTCTACATCGCCTCCTAATATCCAACTGTTTATTACTTTTAAACGGAGGATGGGGAGTTTATTATTCACATTTCTTGAGTCGGCGAAGAGATGCCAAATTTTGACCGGTGCTTGGAATAAATTAAGTGCCTTCAATAGTGAATGTTTCTTCGTTCCCTACCCGCCCAGTTTCGCTCGATAATGGATAGAGAGGCATAAGTGCTTCCCACCAATTTCACAATAAAATAGGAAAATATTATCCATGTTGTCTTCTAACGAAGTTAATCATTTACAAGTGTCATTACCCAACCTAGCGGTGACGTTTACGAAGAGGCAGTCTCAATTTTGAAGAATGCTCCACCCAAAGATAGAAATATTGAATTTTTTCTCATGGATAAACATCTCGTCGCTTTTGGTTTGATAGAGGAGGGCATCAGCGTGGCGGTCACGAAAACTGTCCAGACGGCAGGGATCACAAAATGGGCTGCAATCGGCTAAAGATAAAGTCAATTCGATCCCATGGTGACCCTAGCCATGAGTACTCAACAGTCTTATGTCGAAAGGCATGGTGAAGATGCATCTAGTCATGAAGGTAGTAAATCTGATCTAGGGGATGGTGTTGTATCCTTGAAAGTTTCACAACCTCCGGTTACGACCAAGGGAAAAAAGAAAACATTCACATATAGGTTCCCGCAAAGTCGCCTCTCTGACAAATCTGAGTCATCGATGAATCTACCACCCAAATCCCTGTCCGATCAACCAATTCCACATGATCTCGATGCTTATCATTTCAGTGACGTGAGCATTGGTGGGTCAAAGTCTTCCGTCAGAATTGGCTCGGAGATCCCTACTTCTGAAGGGGATGTTACACCGATGGGCAAAGCTCCTGCACCTAGTTTTTCAGGGGGTCACTCTAGGACACTCACACACACTTGCACATTCAACATTGCACTGTACTTGACTCATGTTTTCTAATACTCAAATTTTATTAATATCCATTTTCTTTGTAAAATCGATGGTGAGGAAGAGGAGCATGTTCGATTCTCTACGGGATGTATAACATCAGTCATTTTGGTGATGATCCGGCTCCTACTATGGTAGCTGCAAATATTATGATTCTAGCTATCGCACCAGCCGCGATCAGGGTTATTCCCCATATTTTTACAACATATTCTAGGATATTTAATTATTTAAATTAAATAAAATATTGTGTAGATTAATGGCCGTGCCATGTTAACGTACAAATTAAAATGAGATAACATAAACAAATGTGTTAGGAAATAAGGAAGGGCAATTTGAGAAATAGGAGAGGGTTATACCCTAAACCCTTAGAAATAGAAACTCACGTTCATTCTCATTTTATCAAATTGAAAACATCTAAGGCCGACCACCACATTTATTCTCAAGGAAAGATTAAAGTTAGGATTCAAGAGATGGAAGATAATCAATTAATTCAACATCAAATCTTACATCTTTTAATCTTAAAGATAAGGTGAATAATTACTACATCCCATTTTATTATGGTTTTCGTAACACCCCACACCTACCCAAAATGGCACACTAAACGATGCGGTGCGTTGTAGGTATAGCTAAAGACTTACATTGACTAAGATTCACAAGACAAAATAAATAAAACAGCTAAAACATTTAAACAGTAATCTCATTATTTAAAATCAAACTTCATAAAATAGAGTCATAAAACCAAATATATGAGACACCTCAAAATACCAAATACATGTCTTACGAAAAGGAAATGCCATCTCTTTCAAATTGTCAGAGTACATAAATAAAACCATCCCTCTCATCTTTACTAGTACATGCAAACACAAATAAAAAGAAAAACTGGAAAAGAATAAGAAGAATACATGAAGAATCTCCAATAATATCTCTCCAAGAAAGCTGAAATTTATTGCCTTTGTCTCTGCTAGACTATGGGGGAAAAGAGAAAAATAGAGGGGTGGGTCAGTCAAAAATTCTGGTGAATGAGAGTAATTTCTAGTAATCTTAAGTAAGGTAAAGATAATAGACTTTGCAATAGTCGTAGTATAAAAGGAAATAAGGGAAAAGATAAAGCTGGAATAAAATATGGTTTAACTGTTTGCTTTGCTTACATAGTTCGATTAGATTGTTTGCACTTTTCTTACATAACTGCTTTATTAGGCTGAAATCCCAATCCTACTTTAATTAGGTCGAAGTCCTAATTCTACCCTTTGATTGACCTTTTATCTCGGCTATGCTTACTACAGACTGGACCCAATAGCCCCTATGCAAAAGATGCGGACTAAACCCTGTTGGTGTTGGTCCCTACGTAATAGAAACTTACTACTGCGGACTAGACCCTGTTGGTCCTTACGCAATAAATACCTACTAGCATTGGAAACTCAATAATGACTTATCAACCAATACTGAGGCTGCAAGCTCGACCACCATTAGGTTCACGCTATCTGTTGCACCCTCTTGTTGACCTCTTAGTTACCACTGTTCCAGCATAAGCTTGCCCTTGCCTCACCTGGGCTATCGTGAGGCTACCTATGTCTGACTAAAAAGGGAATGTTGTTGATATGGGTCTTATCTAACAAACAAAATCTAGTTGCGTCTCTTGTCCAAATCACGATGATTTGAACTTCTATTTACTGACCTTATTAATTTAATGTAAGTTTTAAAAATAAGCCTTTATGTCTGTAAAGCACTACCCCATTGGGCCTACAATATCGATCTTAAATCTATATAGGACTACCTCGTTGGGCCTACAATACAGATCTTCTATATCAGTAAAGGACTACATCGTTGGACCTGCAATACAGGTTTTTATATTAGTAAAGGACTATCCCGTAGGGCCTACAATATCGATCTTCAATATCTTGCTTGTTAACTTTATCCAAAATCTAAGTTTATTAAAATAAGCATCTTCTGTTAATTCTGCTTTATTTGCTTATTAACTTAATTTAAGATTTAAAATAAGCCTTTCATGTTCTTTCTACTTGATTATTGTCTCTAATTATAACCTGTGTGTTATGACTTTACTTATTAACTTAACCCAAGAACTAAGTATAAAAATAGGATACGTTTGCCATTTTTCCTATTTTCTCTTTTTAGTTACAATTTCATGTTATGACTATGCTTGCAAACATCTTAAATATTCCAATCTAAGTCTAATTTATTACAGTCTTTCTTATTTTATCATCCCATTTTATGTAAATTCAGTTTTCTTATATTTTAGTGATATTCGCAATTTATTCTACTCTATTTATTCCATTCGTGTAAAAAGGAAATTATTAAGAAACTGACAATTATAAAAGAAATCTCAATGTAGAATAGATGTAAATAAAACATAAATAACTGCAAATACTGTAAATAAATGTAAATAATTGAAAACTGTAATTAATAATAAATAATTGCAAATAACTAAAATAGAATAACTAAAAGAAAATAGACTGGAAAATAAGTCTAAAATTTATTTAAAATAAACTGTAAATAAACTTGCATAAAGGTTATCCCAAAATTGTAGAAAAACTACAACTATTGGAAACCCATTATTTTAAATTACTTAAGAATCTAAAATAATTACTTAAACACTCGCATGTGGTCCTTATCTCTTTTCCTTGGCCTTCCCGGATCCACTTGTAGCGTATGAAGTATTTTAATTAAAAATATCTTCTCCTTGGAAAAATATTGCTTTTAGGGTTCAGCCTTAGGCAATGAACCCAGATGGAGAAATCTGAATGAGATAAACAGGTAGGCCTACGGTCTTATTTATAGTGTCACTTGTGGATCTCAGACCATTGAATTTAAGCATTAAATTTGGTGCAACCACGACATAGGCTCGCTGGGAACCGTCGGATGGAAGCACGGACGCATAGGATTGGAGAAAGATGGAAAAACACATCATCTGGTTCGTATCTAGGCAATTCAACGTCAAAGAATAGGACGGGTAGACCTAAATTTCATGGGGTCTACCCTAAGGTCGACCTAACCCCTATCTGGGTCGACTTATCCCATATTTGGGTCGACCTGACCCTTTTCTTAGTATTTGTTTCGTTTTATTGATTTGTTGTTTCCTTCCTATCTTCTTCATAATAACTCGAATTTCGACAAATTATATATGGAAATAGATCAGAATTTCGCCACAGACACAATGGTGCAACTCCAGTGGCTCGTTTCTGATAATTTTACAAAGTTATTTTATTATTTAATTAATTTTTTAATTAATTACTATAGTTTAAATTTCGAGTTGTTACATTCTCCCCTCCTTAAGGGATTTAGTCCTCGAAATCTCTAAGGATAGAAGAATGAAATAAATGTTTTCATCCAAGTTCTATAACCAACTACTTAACCATCATCCATTACATCCATTGTCATTAAGTTTTTCTAATGCGATTTATCATACATATGCAATTAGTGTAGTGTCAATGTCCGTAACTAATGCAAAAGGTTAGGCGGTCTACTGATTCATTCGATCTCCTTTTATGCAACCATGTTCGTGCCATGAATCTAAATGAATGCAAATTACTATCGATAACTAATAGTTCTATATGCGTGCTACAGTCATCATCCAATTGCATAAATCATGTGATAATCATCCATTTATAGTAACCATAGGATAAAGTAAAAACAAAAATGCAAATGCGCACACATCCATATGCATATGCCCTAGTGTCCTAGTTAGGTCGATCCCTATGAGATAATAGTGCCTAGTGTAAGTATATACATCCATTAGCATCCACTTGCAACCACTAGTATCCATTATACATAACATATTCTAATAGCTTGTTTACATTCAGCCCTATCATCCATAGGTTAAGTCTGAAGATCTACCCTCCCAAAGGATAAGGAACGAACCTATTCAAAACTAAAGATGTTAACTGAATTTCAAAATTTATTATCGAAGATTGTTGGGAATGATATTTTGCGTAATGGTATATCGATTCTCCAATTTGCCGATGATACCTTACTTTTCTCTTTCCATCTGCCTAGGCACATTATACACTCAAGTTTATTCTTTACAGTTTTGAACTTTTATCAGGTTTAAAAATAAATTTTGACAAAATCTCAGTGTTAGTCTTAAACGATTTTGAAAATGTTGAAAACTCGGTTGCTATTACTCTAAATTGCAAAACTATGAGCTTTGCGTTTGAATATCTTGGTTTTGTGATTAGACCCTTTAAACTCAAAGCATGAAGACTAGTTTATTATTATTGATAAAATTAAGAATAATATTTCCAGCTGGAATGGGAGATATTTATCTAGAGCAGGAAGGCTATTTTTAATTAATTCGGTTTTATCAGCCCTTTCGATTTGTTGGATGTCCTTACATTTATTTCTGGATTGGGTTATCGATAAAATTGACAAAATTAAAAGAGACTTCCTTTGGAGTGGAGAAAATTCTAATAATAATATAAAATGTTTAGTCAACTAAGAGACCGTCTGTAAAGCCAAGAAGGAAGGTGGTTTAGGGGTTATTAACTTGCGTAATATGAATTTATCATTGCTAGGTAAATGGTTATGGAAGTTTAAAGATATTAATGATAATGCTATTTGGAAATAGTAATTTATATCAAATATTACTATAATGGAAATAGTAATTTATATCAAATTGCTTCTCCAGCCACTCATAACTTTTCTAATTTTTGGAGAAACATTTTAAAATGTCTTGAGATTTTTAACTTAGGAACAAATACTATTATTCACTCCGGTAACTGTACTTCCTTGTGGAATGACCGTTGGATTTCGGTCTTACCCCCTAAACTGGAATTTAAAGAGCTTTACGATATCTCTAATTTCAAGTTTGCCCTAATTAGTGAGGTTTTTTCTCCTGATAATGATCCTCCTTGGAATTTCAGCTTTAACAGAATTTTAGTAGGACCAATTCTTAGGCTTCTTCACTTGCTTTACGCAAGAATAAATCTTTACAATATTGATAATGATAATGATATTCTTTGTTGGTAATGGGGTAGAAGTAAGAATTATACTTCTAACTCTTTTATAGATTTATTAATTTTTGGGTACTTTAAAAAATTCGTTCAAATTTATTTGGAAATCAAATGCTCCTCCTAAATCTAAAATACACATGTGGTTAATATTGCATGGTAAACTTAATACAATTGAAAACTTAAAAAGAAAGAACATTCATAAGGATAATAAATGTTATTTTTGTAATCTACATCTTGAGGACATTAAGCATTTATACTATGATTGCATGGACTCTTATTACATCCTTAACAATGTTCTCAAAATTTTCAATTTTAATATCATAACTAAAATTTCGGATTGTGACTTTTACTGGAATAATTTTAGATTTAGGTTTAAAAAGAATTTTAGATCTCTAATTGACTCTTTATTCACTATTATTAGTTGGTATATATGGTTTGAAAGAAATCAAAGAATTTTTAATAATAATAATAGTCATATTAATAAATTGATTTATACAATTTCTTCTTTCTGTTTTCATTGGATTTCTAATCCCAAATATAATTAGCTATGAATAATTCATTTAAAGGGTATCTTAATATGGTTAGCTACAATATTAATTATTTTAAAAACAATTGTCTTTTTAATGACATCTGTACAAATATGAATATTTTTTCAAATTCATACCAAGATCTATCGGTTAATCATAACCTGCTAATGATTACAAATTCTTAGTTTTCTTTTTTTGGTTTTTATTTTTGTTTCTTTTTTTTGTGTAATTGTTTTGAAATATTTTAATCCTGTTTGCTACTAGTTTTGTCTCCTTTTGTTTTTCTTCTCTCTTTATTTATACACATATATGTATATTAGTTATGTTAATATACATATATATGCATAATTATTACTTTTTCCTTTGTCCCCCCTCAGATGAGAATATGAGTGAGAAGTTTCCAGGTTCTTCTTTCAGATCCCTTTTCTTCAGAGCGCATGTTTTGATTTGATTGAGAGACTTTCAGAGAGGTTCCTTACTTCAGCTTGGCCTTACTTCCCCTGTTCGGAGATTCCAGTGCGGACTATCCTATCTAGCGTCTCGTTTATTTTCACTTCAGAGTTGAGGCTTCTGCTGTCCTTTTGATCCAGATGCATGGAGTTTTTATGCTTTATGTGTTGCTTAAAGCTTCCGAGATTTTTGGAGCATCATTCCGGTCCAGATGCATAGAGTTTTTCTTCTCTTTTTATTTCTTGGAACTATTAAGATGTATAGCGCATCTTTCACTTTTTGTTTCTTTGTTTTTAGTTTTTGTTACCTGCCAGGCATGTTGGCAGCACCTTGCTTTAGTGTTATATATATTTGCATGTGTGCTCTCCTCTATCCTATAGAGGATCACACATTTTTCTCAAAAAAAAAATATTATCGAAGAGATGTTGATAAGAGGTACGTATTTTCTCCTAATCAAATCAATCTTCTTCGAAGTCTCTTTAATCATGTCGGAACCAAATAGCAATCTCTTTGTAGACTCCAACCAACACGAAGGCGACTTGCATGGTCCTCCATAAAGAGGTTTGAAAGGTACTATTCCAATGCTAGCTTAAAAACTACTATTATATGCGACTCCCACTAAAGACAGAAGCTTCTTCAAGTTTCTCAAGAATACATATCCTCAACCACGTGTGTCTTACCATCTTACTAATATCACTTTACTATTCTCTTATAGTTTACACACATGAAGCAACAATCCTAGGTTCTCACTTGTGTCCTATACACTTTACGTAAACTTCTATTATTACTTCTAAAAGTGATCACTGCTATCTCCTACATAGCCTTATCTTTTTTGTGTCACACCTAGGAAATGATTCCTATCTACTCCACATTTAAGAGTTTAGTTTGGTATTTATCATTTTATTTCAAAAACTACGGCTTTTAAAATTTTAAAACGTCAAATCCCAAAAAAATTGCTTATAAAAGTATTATTTTCAAGTTTCCATTAAATCCAAAATGCTTGGTTACTTAACATTTTATCTTTCTAGATTTGTATTCTTACAGTTTTTTGAATTTACATTACTTCCCAAACCTAGAGATGAAAACATACAAATTCTTAGTTCAAAATTTACTCCTCCTTTTCTTTTAAAGACCTATACAGCTTTCTATAAAAATTTGGATTTTTAAGTTTAACTATTACTAATTTTTTCGCTTCCAAAAACTTATTTACTTTTTCACCAAACCATTTTTATTTAAAATATCTTTAAAATGTTCTCACATGTTTTCAAAACATCTTCTTTCATAGATTTTTAAATTTGCAAAAACTGGAGTAGATAAGAACAGTTATTTCATTAAAAATTTCTTAACTATCCACTTACCTAACCTTGGGACTTTCTACAAAGGCTTTCTATAATTTCTCTCCTAACTACCACAGTCTCTAATTATTACACTTGATAGCATTATACCTTAATATATTGGAACTACTTTCTTTTATAGAAAACTATTAAGGCTAAAACCTTCAATGAATCCTTTAAAAGAGTACGTCATATTTATGTGCAATTATAAGGAATTTATTTCACATTTTTTGAAATAGGCTATACAAAATATGGTGCTTCACATATCTTGTACATTTCTTTCGCATATTCCTTATAACTTGCATAAAATATTTTTATTTATAATTTGGTTTCATAGAAATTTTATCACTATTAATTTGTTCCAATAGATTAAAGTATGTTTAATCTATATTCTCTTATAATAGACAATTTCTATGAAATTTATTAATTTCCTAATGTTAACTTACACTTCTCTTTTCAGGAAAACTCATTTTCACAACTATTTTAATATATCCATAACTATAAAACATTTCCTCATACTTATTTACAAACCACGTTTTATTATACTTAGAAATTATTTTCAAAATACATTTTTCTTTAGGTCAAAATAGATGTTGCATAAAATATCGTTACCACAACCTAAAAATACTAGTGTATGGATTTAATTAAAATAAATACTAATAAATCTCGCATACTATGTAAAAACATTTCACTTAGGAGTCATCTACTATAACAATAGTTTTATAGTCTATGCTCCCCTTATTTTTCATGAAAACATCTATTACAACAATAAATGTTGTAATCTGTGTTTCCGATACTTATTATAGTGTAGATTTTTATATTCAAAATCTTTCTTTACCTGCAAAGAAATTAGCGAACTATATATTCTCTATAATTCTTCAAAAAAAAATTCACTTTGAACAAAATCATATAAAAACCAGTTTAAATCTCATACCACACTTTTTCTTTCAAAAACCCAATATTTACTTTCTCAAAAATATTGACAATTATATTTTTCCACTTTTCAATTCTAATAATTTCATTTTATTGGGCTGAACATAAAGTGGATTTTCTTCTTACTACCCTAGGAGTACCCTTCCAAAACTTTGGTAATCTCATTACTGAAGTTTTTTATTCCTATTCCTCTCTTATACTTATATTCATTTCAATGCACTACCGTTAATCGACCTATCTGAAACAATTAATTTCTTTCAATTATCTACACATGGGCTTTCTTCTTTTCAACTGAATCTATTGTACATCTCCAATCTTTACGTAAAACATTTTGGATTTCTACAATCCGAACCTAAACGTACAAAATTGTTTCTTAAACTCTTTCCATGTGTTGACCTTCTCTATGCCTTAAGAAACGCACTTCCTTGTACCAAAAAGTGATACTTTAAGAATTTTGCTTTAATTAATGAAGCTTACAAAGAACCTTCTCTAGATGAATAGCATGCTCCCCCATACTCTTGGAAATCACCAAATGTCATCCACGAACTCTACTATGAACTTATGTAGGAAATTTCTCAAAAAGTCATAGCTCATCAAATCTAAAAAATAGGTTGGGGCATTGGTTAGCCCAAATGGCATAACTAACCACTCAAAGAATCTATCGGGTGTCTTAAAACTTCTTATTAATGTTATCGTCAGCAAATCTAAGCTGATGAAATCTAGCAGCTAAATCAAGCTGAGAAAATGCTAAAGAGCCAACTAACTGATTGAGAAGATCCTAGGAAGTGGATAATGGTTCTTCTCCATGAGCTTATTCAACTCTCTATAGTCTACGCATAGTTGAAGGGAACCATCCGACTTAGTAGCAAAGAAAACTGGTGGTCCCCACTCAGATTTGCTCCTCCTAATGAAGCCTTTCTCCAATAACTCACGAATCTACTTGCTTAACTCCTTCCTCTCCCAAAGTGCCACATGACTCATGGGTAATGCTACTGGCTTAGTATTGTTATTCAAATAGATTCTGAAGTCGATCTCTCTCTTTGGGGGTAATCCCTAACCTCCAGGAAATCTTAGACGACAGGAGCTAAATCTAACTCTACTGGCGATGAATCGAGGGGATAAAGGAAGCTCAACATGACTGATCCCTGAGGGTCGCTAGAAACCTCGAGAGTCCTATCATCGCATGTCTCTAGTCAATGACTCTCATTTCGCAGTCCATTGTCGTTGTATATGTGGATAGCCAATCCATTCCCAAAATCATTCCATACTCGAAAATCCCATTACATAGGCGTCACATTCAAACTTTATGCCTAGGATAAAAAATTTCAAATCCCTACAAATCATGGATAAATTTCCGATCCTCTTATGGGGTTTGAAACAACTATGGGGTCTGCTTCTAAGGATATGTTTACGTGCAAACAATCAATCAAGAAACTAGGAATGAAAATAATGTGATGCCCTAGAATCAAAAAGAGTCCGAATAGGAAAAGTCCAAAATAGCAATCAATCTTCTAAAGAGATTCTCCTACCTTGATCCGGTGCACTGCTTGAAGGTGCTGCATCCAAAGCCTATACTTGTTATGTAGGTGCACCTGCTCTCTGCCTCGTTCTCTAAGGACATGCTCTACTGAAGTTACCGGACCATCCACAATATAACACCTTCTCTTTTTCTGTAACTCCTTCTCGCAGTCCTTTGCGTAATGACCAACCCACAGCTTTGACATTTTCCACTTTTCTTGATCCGCTTCTGAGGTCCTCCTTCTTTCCTCTTGTCCTTATTCTTCTTGTTCTTCCACTATGACTTCTTAGAGCTTTCTGACTTACGAACCTCTTTAAGCTCTATCAAGATGGAGGTTGAACTCCATGTCGGTCCTCCAAATCTAACAGCTTAAACCTTCGCTCCATGTCCTCCAACCTAACTCATGCCTTCTCGAAATCCTCTGTTCCAGAAAACGTTCTACCTCCTAGACTAGTGAAGTCCTTGCATAACTTAGAAAAATTGGTTAATATAGGTGGATTAAATGGATCTCCACCTACTGGTGCTATATTGGGCACTTGCCCTTGCACCTCCGGTATCGTACTTTACGGAACCAGTCAGCCATACTATGCAAAGAAAAGGGAATTTAGGCTCGAAATAATCGAAAGACGATTGAGCTGGACTTTGAGGGGATTTTTATAAAAACTCTTTTATACTTGAAAACTATTTCTAAGAGATTCTTTCTGAAAAATACTTTTAAAACAAGTTATTTTCAAAAATACTTTACTTTTTAAAACAAATTTTTAGGAATCCTATAACCTTAGGCTCTGATACCAAATGTAATATCCTACACCCTCTAGTATACCCAAAAAGCACATTGGGCATAGTTAAAAACTTATAGAAACTAAGATTCACAAGGCAAAATAAATAAAACAGCGGAAACATTTAAACATTAGCCTCATTATTCAAAATCAAACTTCATAAAATAAAGTCATAAAACCAAATACATAAGATGCCTCAAAATACTAAATATATGTCTTATGAAAAGAAAAATACCATCTTTGTTAAATTATCATAGTATATAAATAAAACCATCCCTCTCATCGGTACAAGTACATCCAAACTGAAACCAAAAGAAAACTGGAAAAGAAGAAGAAGAATACATGAAGAATTTCCAAGAATATCTCTCTAAGAAAGATGAAATCTACTGCCCTTGTCTCTACTGGCCTATGGAGGGAAAAGGGGAAAATAAAGCAGTGGGTCACACTAAAAGTATGGTGAATGAGAGTAGTTACTAGTATTCATAAGTAAGATAAAGACAATAGACTTTGCAACAGTTCTAGTATAAAAGGAAATAAAGGAAAAGATAAAGTTGGAATAAAATACGGTTTAACTATTTGCTTTGCTTAAATAATCGTTTGGATTGTTTGCACTTTTCTTAGATAACTACTTTAATTAGCCTGAAACCCTAATCCTACTTTAATTAGGCTGATGCCTAATTCTACCCTTTGATCGGCCTTCTACCTCTACTGTGCCTACTACGGACTAGACCCGTTGGCCCCTACACAAAAGATGTGGACTAGACCCTATTGGTCCCTACATAAAAGATACGGACTAGACCCTGTTGGTCCCTATGAAATAGACACCTACTACTGCGGACTAGACCCTATTGTTTCCTATGAAATAGATACCTACTAGCGCTTGAAACTTAATAATGGTTTATCAACCAACACTGAGGCGGCACGCTCGATAACCATTAGGTTTACGCTATCTAGTGCTTCCTCATATTGACCTCTTATTTACCGCTACTCCAGCATAAGCATGTCCTTGCCTTACCTAGCTATTGAGAGGCCACCCGTGTTTGACTAAACAGGGAATGCTGCTAGTACGGGTCTTATCTAACAAACATAATCTAGTTGCGCCCCTTGTCCAAATCCCCATGATTCGAACTTCTATTTATTAACCTCTTATTAACTTAATGTAAGTTTTTAAAATAAGATTCTATATCCGTAAAGAACTACTCCTTAGTCCTACATTACCGGTCTTCTATATCTGTAAAGGACTACCCCGTTGGGCCTACAATACAGATATTCTATATCAGCAAAGGACTACCCCGTTGGATCTACAATACAGGTCTTCTATATCAGTAAAGCACTATCCCCTTGGGCCTACAATAACAATCTTCTATATCTTGCTTATTAACTTGATCCAAGATCTAATTTTACCAAAATAAGCCTCTTCTGTTATTTCTGCTTTATTTGCTTATTAACTCAATTTAAGTCTTAAAATAAGCCTTTCCTATTCTTTCTACATGATTATTGTCTCTAATTATAATCTGTGTGTTATAATTTTGCTTATTAACTTAACCTAAAGCCTAAGTATAAAAATAAGCTACTTTTTCCATTTCTTCTATTTACTCTTTTTAACTATAATTTCATGTTATAGCTATGCTTGCAAACGTCTTAAATTTGCTTATTTCAGTCTAAGTCCAATTTATTACTGTCTTCCTTTTTTACATCCCATTTTCTATAAATTTAGTTTTCTTATATTTTAGTCCATATTCACGATTTATTCTATTATATTTATTACATTTACATAAAAAGGAAATTAAAAACAAACTGACAATCACAGAAGAAATCCCAACATAAAATAGATGTAAATAAAACATAAATAACAGTAAATAACCGTTAATACTATAAATAATTGGAAAAGTTATAATTAACAATAAACAATTGCAAATAACTGAAATGGAATAGCTAAAAGAAAATAGGCTGGAAAACAAGTCTGGAATTTACTTAAAATAAACTGTAAATAAACTTGCATAAAGGTTATCCCGAAATTGTAGAAAAACTACAACCATTGGAAACCCTATTATTTTAAATTACTTAAGAATCTTAAGAATCTGAAATAATTACTTAAACACTCACCTGTGGTCCTTAGCTCTTTTCCTTGGCCTTTTCAGATCCACTTGTAGGGTATAAAATATTTTAATTAAAAAGATCTTCTCCTTAGAAAAATATTCCTTTTAGGGTCCAGTCTCAAGCAATGAACTCAGATGGACAAAATCTGAATGAGAAAAATAGCTAGGCCTACGGTCTTATTTATAGTGTCACTTGCAGATCTTAGACCATTGGATTTGAGGATTAAATCTAATGCAATCACGTCATAGGCTCGCTAGGAACCGTCGGATGGAAGCACGGACGCACAGGATTAGAGAAAAATGGAAAAATATATCATCTGGGTTCGTATCTAGGCACTTTTATGTCAAAGAATAGGGAAGGTCAACCTAAATTTCATGGGGGTCGACCCTACGGTTGACCTAACCCATGTCTGGGTCGACCTATAGGGCGACCTAGCCCGTGTTTGGGTCGACCTGACCCTTTTCTTCTTATTTTTTTTCGTTTTATTAATTTCTTGTTTCCTTCGTATCTTCTTCATACTAACTCATATTTTGACAAATTATATATGAAAATTGATTAGAAAATCACCACCGACACTATGGTGCAATTCATGTGGCTCAATTCTGATATCTTCATGAAGTTATTTTATTATTTAATTAATTCGTTAATTAATTACTATAGCTTAAATTTTGGGTTGTTACAGTTTTCGATTTTAGGATTAGATCCGAAATGTTTTTGCAAATATATGCCATGTTTTGATGATTAAAGAAATATATATATATGTGTGTGTGTTTGGTAGTGAATTATGCATGTTCATATTAGTATTTATGAAATGTTTGATAGGAAAACACTATTAAATGACATTCAAATGTCTTGAAAATTAACTATATGTTAGAAATGATACTTTAGAGACGTTTTTCAATTTTCATAAATTTCTAAATTTATGTGGATTTTATATTAATTTTCTAGTGAAGAAAAAGATTTATTGGGTTATAAATTATTTATGGCTGAATCATATTTATCAAGGTTTGAAATTTTTATATGTTGGAAAGCATATTAAAATAGCTTTTCTAGGATTTTTCCAAATTTATCCTAAGTGATTTAGTGAGTATATAAAATTATTTAAGGTATGGAACTTAAATGTTTTATATATTTAATTAAGAATAAAAGGCATTTTATAAAATAAAATTATTATCTAATTTTGAATTTGGTGGCAGCGCTTTTATGAAAAGTATTTATTAACCAATGAGAATTTAATAAACAAAGGCAGGTTAGTTAGAAAGTTATCTTTTTAAGTTAAGAATAAGAAAATCATGCTTTTAACATGTTTCAGCCATTGTAGGTATCAAACCTTCTGACCCATACCTTTCGACAAGGTCAAAAGGTTATTGCTCTCGATAGGGTTAAACCAATGCCCATTGTATCAATTTACTTGGCACGTAATGAATTAGATAAGGTCGAAGGGTACTTAGTCGAAAGGCTAGTTACCAACGAGGTTGGAGTATGTTTGTTTTATAAGCCAAAAGAGTTGCTTGCTTTGTTTTCGATAAGTGATTTCGACTTGGTTGTTTTCGACCAAGTCAAACATTTAAAATGAAGGTTTTAAACCGTTTGACAAAGTCGAAAGGTTACTGCCGCTTTATTATTTTTTTGAACCTTCCAACATAGCCGAAAGGTTTACCTGTTTTAAAAACCAACCGCTTCCCCATGCTTTCGAAAGAAAGCTTTCGACTTAGATGTTTTACCCTTGTTTTATAACTAAAGTTTGACCCAAAGCTTTTGAAGTAGATCTTTCGACAAAGTCGAAGGGTTGCTTTTAATGTAGTCGAAAGGTATTTAAAGAAGGTTTTCCACCTGTTTTAAATTGAACCTGGTAAGCCTTCGAAAGGTTTATGTTTTAAAAGGATGAATGATTTCGAAAGGTTTTAGTTCAGTCGTTCCGAAAGGTTTGAGTTCAATGATTTCGAAAGGATTGAGTTCAATGGTTTCGAAAGGTTTGAGTTCAATGGTATCGAAAGGTTTGAGTTCAATGGTTTCGAAAGGTTTGAGTGCAGTGGTTTCGAAAGGCTTGAGTTCAATGGTTCTAAAATTTTCTTTGAATGGTTTCGGAAGGTTTTAATGGAAGGTTTTCCAAAGATTTTCCAAGGCAATGTTTTAAGTTGTTTTTAAAGTAGGATGTCTAAAGTTTTATTGCTTTTAAAAGGAATGATTTCAATAGCTTCGAAAGGTATGATGATTGGTTTTGAAAGGTAAGGTTTGGCCTTTTGGACTAAAAAATTAAATGGTTTCACTTGGTTTTGAAAGAGATGTATTCAAATGTTTAAAAAGTGGTACTTTCAAATGTTAAAATGTTTTCATCAACCAGGGATTGACTAAAGAAGATATATATAACATGGTAATGTGATTTTAAGTAAAGCATAAAGATTATATATATTCCTGGTTGAGTTTGATTTTAAGGGTTTTAAATCATTTTGAAACTGTTTTCAAGGAAAATTATGGATGGGATCCTTAAGTGAAAATGACTAGGATATTAAAATACCAAACGGGACTAGTATAGGTTGTGCCCTATACACAGCTACTTGCCCGAGCTAATTGTTGCCCAAAATTCCAATGTAAGGCTTGGTCACAGGTAAACTATAAATTATGATTACACATCGAATGGATATATGTTTGTATATAGATAGGTTGTTGGTGAACCCGAAATACCATTAGGATCAGGAAGACCTGAGAGATGATTAAGTTAGGGACAGACCATCTAGAAGCGGAGTATTTAACAGATAGTTAAGGACAGATTGTCCAAAAGTGAAGTATCTAACAGATAGTCAAGAATAGATAGTCTAGAAGAAGAATAACTAACAAATGTTAGACTAATTTTGATTATATTGTCTGGTAGGCCCAAGTTATCCAAAGGTTAAAAGTTATCCAAACAAAACTTATGCATTTGAACAGATACTTCATTATTATCCGATATTTATGTATGTTTACATAATGAATTTATTTACAGTATTTAATCAGTTTTGGTTGCAGGAAAAAGGTTTTGCAAAGATATGCTTTAAAAGGATGTTAGTGAGGGGAAACCCGTTCCACTAAGCGGCGTGGTCTCACTTAACATATTAAACCGGGATATATAATATTATTCACACTAGGCTTTATGTCTGACTCGAAGTTTATGTTTTCCCCTTAAACTCTTGGGTGATGAAAATTAATTTGAGTAGACTGAGGGGTTAAGGTCATTTACAACTTTTTTAAGTATAAACATTGATAGGTTTGGAGTTAGTGAAATTTCACTTACTTTTCCCGCTTTGGACTTTGGGTTAGATTAGCCATTATAACTCAAACCCACTTCTCTCCTTGTCCTCACTCTTCATAAATTCCTACCAAACACAAACTTTAACATTAATGGTGAGTGGAAAGGGAAATTAGAAACTCCAAGCCTAGGTTTCAACTCCAACTCCATCATTCAACTCCAAATTCAAGGAAAAGCATTGGATTCAAGCTTGTAGTTGCTTCTCCATTCACCTTCAAGCTTTACCTTCATAATTTGGTGAAAAGGTGAGATTTTTATCTAACAATTCTAGTCTATAACTATATTGGACTGTTGGGAATGATTCCCCATCACTTTAGCATGTACATTAGCATTTGGTTTGGATTGGATTGGCGAAAAACTCCAATTTCTAGCGTTCTTGGCGAATCCCCGCGTTTAGGTCGCTCTGCCTTCGTTAGGTCGCAAGGTCGTAGGCCGTTCGCATGGAAAAGTCGCCGCCTGCTTATAGCTCGTTCTTGCTTAGGTCGCTAAGTCGTAGGTCGTCTCCGACCTTATATCGCCCGGCTTGTTTGAGTTAGGCCGCGCCTCTTTTAGGTCGCGTCTCTTTTAGGTCGCTCTCCACTGGACCTCGTTAGGTCGCTCAACACATTGTGCCACAAAGTCGCTCGACTCTGGACTTCGTTAGCTCACTCGGCCTTGTCATTTTTAGGTCGCGAGCCTCGCTAGGTCGCTCAACCGTCTACCTTTATAAGTCATAGGTCGTCTCCGACCTTAAACCACTCGGCCGCATTAGGTCGCGTACATTTTAGGTCTCATGTTTCACTAGGCCGTTAGGCCTTTACCTCGTTAGGTCGTAGGTCGCTCGACCTTATTACCTTGTTAGGTCGCGAGTCCCTTAAGTCGCTCGCCTCTGTTAGGTCGCTCGCTTCTACTAACTCGCGAACACCTCTAGGTTGCAACCACTAGGTCGCTTGACTCCTAGGTCGCAACCATTAGGTCGTTCGATCCTATCCTCCCTTAGGTCTTCATTAGGTCGTACCGTTTTGGATGGGGAGTTGCCCCACGGACCCCCGCGACCTGACCGGGCAGGTCGAACCCCATAGCGGGGGTGTTGCCCCCCGCACCCCCACCTTGGGGGGTTGCCACCCCCTGGACCCCCCTTCGTAGGGGATCTTATCTTAAAAACATTCAACAGAACTTGCTTTGTTGAGATGCTGAGTTGACCATTCTTCGAGGCAAACTATCTTGGGCTCCTCGGTCGATTTTATGGTATCACGGCCTTGCTAAAAAGGCGGGATAACAAATTTAGAAATATGAGGGTTTCAATACTAGTAGTAAATATCAAAAATCTTTCATCAAAACAATTTTTAACCCTATTTTACTACAAATCTCTTTCCTTAAACCGTTTTCCAATCTACTAGTATATACAAACATTTTCCTCAAAACCTTTTGTGACAATCTTCTAGTGAAGATCTACAGCTTGTTCGTAAAAATTTAAGTTAAGCAAGTGGTTATGGGACATGAAGCTAAACTCATATATTTACTGGCTTGGTGAGATTGACGCTACTTGATGATCATGACGATCATTTTTGTGTTTTAGACTAGCAAATGTGCGATGTCTCTTTGTCTACGAGGGAGACTAGACCCCGCTCTTGTGATGTTTCGCCATCGCATTTGTGTGATGTTTCGCCATCACATATGTGGGGTAGCGCCCACGGTCTTCGGGCCATTCGTGTGTCAAAATTAATGCTTGCAACCATGAGATAGCGTCTCGCTTTGTGTTACACGTGTAGGTGAGTTTTCATGCTCCCATTTTGTGAGTTTTCATGCTCCTATATTGTGATTTCTGGATTTCCTGTGTAGTCTTCTGGAATTTGTGCTTCACCTATTTTCATGACTTTCATTGTTATGATTTTCCAGCTTGTATGTTTTGGTGAATTTGTGTGTCATCACTTTTTTTTAGGTGAATTTGGTTCTTCTAGAAGATTCTTTTGATATTGTTTGATCTCTTGATGATCTTCATTTACATGCTTATCATAGTATGTTTTATGGTTACTATATGTTCTTGCCATATCTATTGTTTTATATCATGTTACCTGATATTTATAGCTAGACTGATCCGTTTATTATTTTCTTATAAATAATACTCGGGTCAGACCGAGATGTTACAGGGGATTCTGCTTGACTTCTCCCCCAGGGATTTACTACTCTGACTTTTGGCTGACCATTTAAATTAGCAGTTTTTGTCGTTTACACTTGAGATATAGACTCATAGATGTATTCTTATGTATAGCATGTGTTGCAATTCTTTTGTGTATGTGGTCCTTTCATGACCACTACTCTGATGTACACTTTCATGTGTTAGTTATATATTCATATCTTTTTTCACCTTTTTGATATGGATGTCTGTGACTGACTGTGTTATGTTTATTTCTATATTTGTTTCCGAAGATTTATTTATAGCAACCATGTGATAGCTTTGAGTTTGTATCGGTATGTCGGACTTCCTCCTTAAATGAAATGCATGCTATACTATCTGACATATCGGTGCTCGCACAAAGAAGTTACATGGATGGTCGCTCCTCAACAGCCTTATTCTACGCGCTAGTTGACAGCATTACTCCGTAGTGTTCTTGGCTAGCGTGGGTATTGAGGTGGGGCGTCACAGAAATGGATATAGAACATCTATTTTGAATGTAATAAAGAGAAGTTGTTTTGAAATCTGTGTTTTGTTTCATTTCAAGTGCTTCTGATATTATAAATACTATTAACATAGCCATATTTAGTCGTCAGAAGCTAATACTATAGATGACTACAGCATCTGTAGTGCTTAGTTTTGGACCTCTAGATCGGGGAAGTTACAGCTTGATATCAGAGCATGATTTATGAAATACCTTAACTAAAAATGGTTTCTGAAAAAATAATCCTTAGTGATTAGAGTTAAGATCGGGGTATGGGATGACACTATAGTAACATACTTGTATTTGTTATATATGAGTACACGCTATAAATCTAGACTCCTATCTTTGTTAGGCTATTCATTTGTATCTCATGAAGCTTGAATACAGATATGGAAGGAAGAAGAGCAGAGTTAATCTTGGAGGAGATAGCACCAACACTAAAGGAAATGCTCGACCAAATGCTAGAAGAGGTTCAGATCAGCCTCAAGTTGAAAATGTTGGTGCTGGAGTTCCCCAAGTAGATATGTGTAAAGGCCTGTATCTATGTTCCCTTTGAGTCGACTATAAATCACATGAGTCCAACTCAAATTGAACGGAAATATGAATCTTTAGGGGTGAAGAAGAAAAGAGATTGAAGAAAATAGAAACAACAACACATAGAATCTCACAAATCACAAAGAACAATATATATTATATAATAACTGATCTTTATGCAAAAGGAAATTGTAATAATTAATGTCCATACAATCACCAGAGTACAACAGTCAACAATATCAATCCAGATGATTATAATAACTTGTCCTCACAAGTGCTGAATATAAGCGTAACACACATACAACAGAATATAATCAAGTATGTGGAATACGCCTAAAATCCTCCAGCTCGTCTCTTGAGCTCCATAGCATCTAACCAAAATCTGTAACACTCGATCTAACCCGAGCATTATAATAAAATAACACCCGAGTCAGTCTGGAAAACCAGCATGAGAAAACATATTCAATTTGAATTATTATTATTATCAAAATCCTTGAAAACAAAGGTATCTCTATAACTACGCCACACATATATATGATGGCTTTTTACCTAACAATAACCAAAACATTTTATATCAAAATTATCTGGTATTATAATAGTGTCTATAGAAAATAAACTATAAAATAGCTGAATGCTTACATCCCACATTTCAACATAGTTGGGTACAATCAAAATCGTACAGGCTCATATTGGAGAATGGATTCCATACAATGACTGGCATATTGGGGTACCGTCTATCATAGTACGCCTCTAAAAAATTCTACAGAGATCGTACCTAATAATTCTTGCCAACAATGGACCGGCCGACCCCCTGCTGGGTAGTACCGAATATGTTATCACCTCGGGTGTTCCTACCCTATCGAGCGCTCTCTTTTCCATGTACAACCTTATCCATAACTATAATATATCCGAGGGTATCTAGAAAAGTGATAACATACCCTACTTAGGTGCGACCCACTTGGCCTTGCTGCATTTCCCTTGTTTTAGTCATTCCCGGTTGATGAGGCTACATATTACCTTAGATTTAGCATTCATATACTTGGAAAGTTAACACCGCCTTCCATGCAATAATGCGATGATAGCATTCTTCTATAGAAGTTGTTCTGGGTCTGACAAACTGAATCTCTAAAATCAACGTCTTCACTATCTTCACGATATCACAATTCGTAACGCTCAAATCAAATCGAAGTGATTTTCAGATAACTAAATTCCGATCTCGGTCTCTTCGAAACAATCAATGAATTTGGCCAGATTTGATAGTCACCGGATTTGATAGTCGATTATTTAACTATCAAATTACACACATAAGCACTCGCAAGCCCTATACTATAACTTTTTCCAAAACATTTATTTTAAAATATCTTTACATAAATATATATTCAAATCTCTTCGAATAATTAAATATTCTGAAAACACTTCCAAATATTTATATTCATAACATGATATTTCAAATCATATTTTACTTCAAAACTTAGTGAAATATCTTCAAATTCGATTTATAATCCATTACATAGGAAAATATCTCTACACAAATCCTTTCATCGCTAAAATATTTGAAAACCTTTCATTTTGACACTTAGGAAAATATTATAAGTCTATTTTCTGAAATCATTTCTAATAACAATACATAGGAAATATTTCATAACTTATGTCCTAAATTTTTAGAATTATAAATAAATTCCTTTTACAATTTCCAAAACCAATTATACTTATTTGAAATCCCTATTAACAATGTAAACTTCTTTTATGAATTCAGATTCAGTTTCGAAGTTCTCGTATCTAAACATTTTGGAAATTTTCTCAAGTTTCCAAAATTCCTTTATAATATTTTTTAAATAAAACCCGATTTACAAATCTCGAGAGTATTTACAAACAACTTCAATTAATTTTCAAAACTCTGTATTTATAAAATAAGTATTTTAAAGAATAATAAAAAAAATTCAAACCATTTATGTAATTATTAAAATATCATACCCTTTTATAAATAAACAACGATAATTAATGTTCAATTTATTTATAAATATTACTATCGACTTACCAAGCTTGTTTATAAAAATTAGAATTCACTTCAACTAGATATTTGAATAACTAACTTTCTGAAATATTTTAATCTAAATAATAGTTTTTAAACTACATAGTTTAATAAATCAAAATCCTTTTCTGAAAACAAAACTTACTACATGGAAAAACTATTTTTAAAATTCAACATAGCTTATTTTATACTTATTAAATCCCTCTCAATTTAGCACAAATCAAATTACATTTCCAATTTCACAACAATTTCCAAATACCAAAATAGAATCCACTATTTCTTTCTAAACCGATTTCCATATTTCATTTTAAATTCACACAGTGAATTTATATTCTTAATTTATCAAATGATAATCATTCCACTTTATTTATAAACATTGTTTATAACTTTATAAACTCATTTCCAGTTTATAAACAATTTATAATACTAAAATCCATTTATAAATTGATTTCTATTTAAAATTCCATTTGGAAATCTATTTCTCAATAAATCCAATTATAATTCCAAATCTATAAAAAACTCGATTTCAACTTCCATTTATAATTTATGACATACTATTAAAATATGTTGTCCCAAATTCCTTGTGTAAATTAATTTCAAAAATATTTATCTGAACCACTTTACAAAATAGTTAAGTGAATTTCAAATCAAATCATTTATTTAATCTAAACCCATTTCTTATTCAATATTCCAATTTCCAAACAAATATTTCTATTTCAAAAAAAATCACCTTTGAATTTCTTTCTAAAATTCCAATATATTATTTATGGTATTTAAAATATCAAAATTTGGGCCAGTGCTATTATAGCATCTAATAAATCAAATCACACACCATCTGTAACTGATTATTCAATCACATCATATATCGCTATATATGAAAATAATCAATATATTTTTGAGAAATCCAGTTGGATCCCCACAACCAATTTTCCTGCATCCATGGTTGTTATATAACATAAAATACCAATCCCGTTTCGAGGTGGGATATCGCAGTAATATAGGGTCATCTGCTATTATGCGGGGAGCATAGTGTCTCATCAGCTCCAATCAATGGGAAATATACCCAACTACTAATATATATACATACATACATACATATAGTAAATAATATAACATTCAACTGATAAATTATTATCAATTAATCCAATCAACCAATAAATAATTTTCAATATTTTAAATTAAAACCAGCAATCCAAATCAGTGAGATTTACTCATCTTGATTTCAGTTAGCACTGAAGCGTTCTAGTTTGAATTTAAATATAGATGTTTAATTTTAACCAAAATCCCTGCTAGCTCCAACAAATTTCTTATGTGTAGTATCGTATATACGGAGCCAACGAAACTAGTTTTGTTCGATTTGGACCTCGTATGGACAAGTTATTAAATACATAAGTTAACGGTTAATATTGTAATTAAAAATCTAATTACATTTTTAATCACTTAATTACTTAATGAACAGTAATCCTTCTTCCCAATCAAATTTGCTGCTCCAGCTCGAATTCCACCATGTCCGCATCCTTTTAACCAGCCATCGCCCCTACTACTTTCCATTATTTGCCAAATCGACAGCGCCATTCTTCTCCTGGTCAAGTGATCCACCTTCCCGTCGCCTCCATTTACAGCCCGCCTACACCAAAAAATCCATGACTCCCCCAATCCACACGACCGTACAAATGTCGTGACCTCCTATCCTACGCTACACCCCACCATAATGCTGTCATGCATGTGTCTCACCCTAACGAAGCCAAATCCAAGCTTCAATCGACCTAATGATGATCGTGGCCCACAAAAACTCCAACCCTAGTTTTCATGCCTCCACGGTTATGAACTACCGCTCTACCAACCATCACGGAGACCATCAAAAAGACTATCAGCGGAGAGATCTCATTATAACATGAATTCTAAAATTCGCTTGAATTTTTTTCGTTTAGTATAACTCAAAAAATAATTTTTAGAGATTTTTAATTTCTTTTCTCTTCACTGTAAAAATGGAAGGGAGAAGAGAGGGAAGACATATTTTTAAAACAAATCTGGTATAGCAAAGAATAGGTAGGGTGGCTTTTTGAAGGGTAGGTCGGCTGAGATGTACTTTGAAATTTTATTAA
The DNA here is from genome assembly GCA_030765085.1 of Allium cepa. Lineage (NCBI taxonomy): Eukaryota > Viridiplantae > Streptophyta > Magnoliopsida > Asparagales > Amaryllidaceae > Allium > Allium cepa. The sequence continues at coordinate 203,762,827 of CM060934.1, read as the reverse complement.
GTTATTATTATTAAATTCCAAAAATATCTCGTTCCTGTAATTCAAAATCCTAAACTCTTATCGAGGTGTGCCGCCTAACGTTTCTAATGCTATCCCCATATTCGAATGCAATGAAACTCGTTTCGAGCCCCAATTCAACCGTATGGAACTAGTTTTGTCAAATTCTGAGACTTTGCCCTAAATCGCTATTTTAATGCATCGATTAAATCGATGATTTCAAAAATTGAGGAAATCACTTGAAATTTCAGTTTTAAAAACTTACTGACCCAATTCAAATGTATATAGAATTTATATTAACATTATAAATGGTTTTTGATTCATATTCAACTCGATTTCTATTATTCACCATTTCCATATTACGATAAATCACTATATTTGAAATTTAATTTCATTCTACAATTACAACCAAAATCTTCATATTCAAAATTAATTCATATTCCAAATCCAACATTTAAAACCATTTAAATATTCAAAATCAAACGACAAAAAACTAGGTCGTTACATTCCTCTCCCTTTAAAAGAATTTCTTCTCTGCAATTGCTTAGGAAAAATGCTCCAAACTATCAACTTTGTAATGCTCCACATTTTATATAATTAAATACTCAAATAACGATGAATAGTGAAAATAAGCATTTTTATAATTGTTCGAATATGGCCTTGAAACTTATATCAGTGCATTCGGGGCGTTTTCTAAACAATTTCTACATATAACTTGTCAAAATCCGAGTCAATATGAAGAAGTCATGAGAGAAACAAAAAATTGGAAATAATCGAAAATAGAAAAGAAAAAATTAAAATAAAATAAAACATATATGGGTAGACCCATAGGTCAAACCAGAACTCCCCAGGTCGACCCTAAGGTTGACCCACATTGCTACCTGGATGTAATTTCGTCCAAGTACGAGCCGAGCCATATAAAATCGATTTTTATTCGATCCGAGCCATAAGTTGATGCATCTGATGGCTCCAAACGATCCTATGACGTGGTGGCTCCAGATTTAATCCAATGGTCTGAGACCCCCAGACTCCATTATGAACTAAACCCAAGGCCTAGCTATTTTTCCATAATCAGATTTTCTCCCCATGGATTAATTGCGTAAGGCCGAACCCTAAATAGACAATATTTCTTTGGGTTCATTACTTGAGGCTGGAGCCTAATAAGAAAATATTTCTAGGGAGAAGATCTTTTCAATTAAAATATTAGACACCATAGAAGGGGATCCAAAAGACCCTGGAGCCAAGCTAAGCATAAGCAAAGTTAAGGACAACATGCGAGTGGATTTAATTATATATCTTTTACGTTTATGATATATTATCATTAGATTCCCATTAAATAAATTTATTTAGTATTTATTTCAGTAATTAATTCTATTAATTAGTTTTGCTGAGACTGTGAACTGTATAATAGAGCTTATATGTAATTATTATTTACACGGAAAATAGCAATCAAATTAAATATGAATAATATTAGGCTTGACAGTTAGAGAAAGGTACAAGCCTAAAAATAAGAAATTTATAGTTATTTACATCTATTTCAAAAGTTGAAATTTAGCATATAAATGCTAGATTCTTTTTGTTCCTTTTTATGCGAATAAAATAGTAAAGAGAAGAATTTGCAAATACGAACTAAAATAGAAGAAAACTAGACTTACAAAAATTAGATGTAAATAAGAAAAGCTTAAATAAAAAAATAAAAATAGAAATTTGCAGTAAGTTATCCTAAAACTGTGAAAAATAAATTAAAAAGGAAAATTTAATAACTTTATAGGGAAGTAAATGATAGATTAATTGGTTGGCTTAGAAAAGAGAATACATATCCACAGTTTAAAAGATAATGATAAACATAATTGCAAGAATGAAGGAAAGAAAAAGGGAATTAATGTAAAATAGAGACACTACTGTATTTTGCACTACCAAAAAGTAAAGAAATAATAAAAGGAATATCTTGCAATTATGGATTATTGTTTATAGCTTCATTTAGTATTAAAATAAGGAAATGGATTTTTAGCACAGTTTTCGTAACCAACTAAATAGAATTGAACTACTTCCTAGAATATAAGAAGTTAAAGTGAAGAATTAAAGGAAGTAAAGAAGAAATCAAGTTAATAAATAAGATAAGACTAGAAGCAATTAACAGAAATGTATTTAGGTCTGCATTTACTGCATAGATAATAGAAAAAAAAGCAAAGTAGTTATCATGATAAGTAATTTTGTGATCGTCGTACGTGGTCCCATTCCAAGATTGACATATAATATAAAAGAATTAAAGAGAATTCAATATCATAATAAAAGAAAACAGTCTAGAATAGAAAGGGGGCCTTATAATTATACGTATAATATATAGATTGTAAAAGAATGTAGACGTGACAATTACAAGTAAAATTATAACATAGGTTATAATTAAGCAGAAAGAACAGAAAAGGCTTATTTTAAAACTTAAATTAAGATAATAAGAAAATATAGAAAAAATAACTAAAGGGATTTATTTTAATAAACATAGATCTTAGGTTAAGTTAATAAGCTAGATAATAGAAGTGGCCCATACCAACAATATTCTCTTTTAGTTAGGAGCTGATGGTCTCACAATAGTTAGGTGCGACTGGGATAAGATTATGCTAATTAGGGTAAATTAGTAGCCAACATAATAAGAAAAGTAACTAAATGCAGAATAAAAGATTAGACTTAGTGTCAAAGTAACTAAACGTAGGACCCAAAAGGATAGTCGCATGCGGATATTGAGCCATCATCAAAACAAGAAGTGAGATTGAGAATGACTAGAGTTAAACCAAAAGGCCATTGATTCTTTCACTATCGAGACATTGGATGAGGAGAATAGCCAATTGGATATTTAGGTTGTTTGTAGTGGGGAACATCCACTTAGCTCTTCAGAGGTCTTTCGATTAATTGAGGGGTGGCTGCATGGGGCTATAGCCATTATGAGAAAAAGACAGAACAAGTAGCATATCTGAATTGTAGGCCTAATACGACAGTCCTTTACAGATATAGAAAATCCTCGACCGAGTTCCATACAACGTAGACCGTATTTAGCAAGATTCAGGGAGTAGACAGAACAATTACGTATAGTCCTCAAGGTACGCACTGGGTGGTATATTGTGGATATCCAAGCATTAGTATAGGCTATTGTGGACCCAGTTTTACGTTCTCGTAGCAAACGATGGAACATCTGTATTGTAGGCCTTACGAGGCGGTCCTTTACAGATGTAGTCACATCACGCCTTAGCAGCGAGACGATGGTGTCCTTTTCGAGGAGGATACAGAAGGTACTAAGGGTAATACCTAGGACCGATACGGTCATTGGGCATATAGTTACATATATATTATTTATTAGTTTTGATCTACTAGGGAGTAGATGGGTACAATTCACGCATTGGGGTGAGAGTATTATAAACTCAATAAACTTGATATAACAAAAAATGGAAGTAAAACGGTATATGTAGGATTAAACTTAGAAGTATATGACTATTACATTAACCAGAATATTAGTTCTGACCCCCTTCTCATAACATCCTACAAGTGTGGTAGATGGTAGAGACTTTCCAGTTTTGAGACACTTGTTTAGAAAGTGTTATTATTTTGGTGAATACTTAATTACTATTATTTTTAGTTAGTTTAGCTATGAGATATTTATCTGAGCTCTGATATATTTGACTTTGCCTATTTGCAGGATACCATAAACCCAACTCGAGCTTCAGCGGGCTTAGATTCTAGCATTTTTACAAAAAATCCAGACCCATTGGAATTCGAGTTGTTACATCTGGTATAAAAACCTAGGTAGATAGTGAGTGAACATATTTGTATTTTTGAATAAAATATAAATATATTACGTACTAAAATCCAAATAGTCCCTAATTATAGATTTTAACATATGGAAAGTGTTTAAGAAGTATATTCGTGCATAGTTTACTAGTTGGGTTTGGGATGACCCAAGTATGTTGAGCCTTATGTTATTATTGATTTATAGCGTACAAATAACCTGTATTTTGAGAGAAAATTTGTATCCATGTGTTATAGGAAGTTGGAAAGTTCCCTAAGGATAGCAGGGAGAGTGTTTTTATTTTAGAAGGAATAAGAGCATTTAGTAAGAAGAAAATCCACTTTATGTCTAGACCAATAAAATAAAACTTTTGGAATTTAAAAGTTAAAAATATAATTGTTAATATATTTGAGTAAGTAAATATTAGATTTTTGAAAAAAAAAATATGTGTCATGAAATTTAAATTAGTTTTATATGATGTAAATTTTGTTAAAAGTGAAATTCTTTTTGAAGAATTATAGAGCGCATATAGCTTGCTAGCTTCTTTGTAAGTAAACAATGATTTTAAATATAAAAATCTAGAGTGTGTTAAGTATCGAAAACGTAGGTTACAACATTTATTGTTGTAATAGATGTTTTCATGAAAATAAGGGAAACATAGACTATGACACTTGTTATAGTAGGTGGCTCCCAAAGGAAATCGCTTTACATAGCATATGGGATTTATTAATATTTGTTTTGATTGAATCATATACTAGTAATTTCGGGTTGTAGTAACGGTGTTTTACGCAACATCTATTTTGACCCAAATTAGTTTTGAAGATAATTTCTAAAGTAGTTTATGTGTACATTAATAATTTAAATAAGTATATAGAAATATTTTCTAGTTATGAAAATACTAAAGCAGTTTGCAAAATGAGTTCTTTTGAAAAATAATGTACGTTAAATTAATGAATATGGTAGGAAATATCTTATGTAAGTGAATATAGAGTAAACATACTTTAATCTATTGGAATCAAAATGAACAATGATATAATTTTCGATGAATCACAAATAAAGATATTTTGTGCAAGTTATAAGGAACATGTGAAAAAGATGTACAAGGTATAGAAAGCGCCCCAATAAAATATAAAATAAATTCCTTATCATTTCACATAAACATGAAATCCTCCTTTAACGGATTCATAGAAGGTTATATTGTTAATGGTTTCTCATAAGAGAAAGTAATTCCAATGTATTAAGGTACAAAACCATTAAGTGTAGTACGTTAGAAACTCCTCCAAGGATAAGTAATTGGAAGAGTAGAAAGTCAAGGGATTTTTGAAAAAATAATTGTTCTTATCTATTCCAGTTTTGATAAATTTGAAAATCTATGAAAAGAATATATTTTCGAAACATGTAAGGACATTTTTTTTAAGTCAAGAAAAGAAAATAAAAATGTTTTAAGAACAATCAAGACATGTTTTAAAGAAAAATGTTTGGTGGAAAAGTAAATAAGTTTTTGGTAAGATAAAATTCTATGTAACCAAGTACCCTTGAATTTAATAGAAAATTTCAAAATAACACTTTCAAAGGCATGAATTTTGGCATTAGATGTTTCAAAAATTTAGAAGCTTTAATTTTCAAAGTAAAATGATAAGTACCAAACCAAACTGGACTTTTAAATAAGGAGCAAATAGGAATCATTTCCTAGGTGTAACAGGAAAAGTGTATTGGCTATAACTGTAATTACTCCTAGTAGTAATAATAAAAATTCCCATAAGGTGTATAGGTCACTATTGAAAACCTAGGAATGTTGCTTCATGTGTGTAGACTATAAAAGAATAGTGAAGTGATATTAGTAAGACAGTAAGACACACATGGTTGGGAAAAATAGACCTTAGTTGGGGAAAAATGAAAGGTAAAGAGAATATTTCCCCAAGCTTTGCTGCCTTTTTAGATAGATAATGCATAGATTGAAACCCTTATCTATTGCAGTAAATGAGACTTGGTTATTCCATTTTGAGCATGGAATAGAAGATATGAATAGATCTTATTCCTCATGAATAACGCAGTGTAAGTTAGTAACAAGTAATAGGGGATAGGAGGAGCATACGAGTTACTTGGATTCCTAGAGTAGGACCATTCTGTGTTAGAGTGGACATGGTCCTAGACCTCCTTGCCCTAGATGATAGTTGTATTTAATTGCTACGTTAAAAGAAGAGTAAAAGCAGATGAAAATGGTAACTAAAATAAAAATAGTAGGATCTAAACAAAGCAACAGAGATGTCAATAGAAATAAATGAGAATTGCAAAAGGAAAATACAACATTCCTAAAAATTAAGCTTGTGAAAAAGTTTGAAAAGGAAAATCTTTCTTATGTAAACTGTGCTTGGAAAAGAAAATAGAGATTTTATAGGATAGCGGCACAAGTTCTAAGTACGAAGATAGAGGTATGCAAAAGTAAAATGGTGAAATGTGAAGTTTTACCGTTTTCAACCTCTTTTCTAACGTAAGAAATCGAGTATGGAAAATCAAATTTTTCTAAATTCGAATATTAAAAGTTGTGTGATAGGATTTGGACGAAAAATTCGTTGAACTACACCCTTTTTCGGTAGGAGTGTGGGAAAATTGGATAAAAATGATCTTTCAAAAAATTGCAAGTATATTTAGGGTGTGTGTATCAGATTTAAAATAAATTTTTAAAGAAGGAAAGCATTCATATAAGAGCTATCGCTTAGAAATTCATGTACATGTATATATTTTGTATTGAATAATACTTTTGCACGAGAATATGGAGGCTTGTTGTGACATCCCGGATTTTTGGCAATATTATTTTAATTAATATTTAATATGATTAATTAAAATATAACATATCTTTTAATATATATATATATATATATATATATATATATATATTCGTAAATTGGGAAGAATTATTGGGTTGGAATTTATAATAAGAGTTTCTGAATATTTTTAAAATGAAATCTATCTTGTTTACATATAAATGAAGTAAGCTCTGCTTATTGATATTTGATATAAATATATAGTTATGATGTAATCTAAATAATAAGAGTTGAAATGGAATAAATCTTATCAATATTGCATCTAAATATAAAACAAATATATTGTTAAAAATAAATATAAATATATAGACTTAAGAACATTTGGTTACTAACATAAGTAAAATGAAATAATAAATAAGAAAATTAAATATTAGATGGTTAAACTTTGAAAATGAATAATAAAATGAGTGCTGATGTTAACTAAATATTTCAAATAAAGTTATAATCATGTAAAATATGAATTAAACATATAAGATAATTCTAGAAATAAAAATGGAAATAGATATAAGAAGTAAATAAAATACTAACAAAAATATACTTACTTACTAAATAAATAAAAATAAATCTATATACATGTAGGAATACAAGACTATATGTATTAAGTTAAAATGCAAGTAAACATATATATTACAAAGCAGAAGACATGAGAACTAGAAAAATTCAATATAAGTGTAGACTGACAGGGGAAAAGTAGCATATACTAAAGTAAAGTAACAAAACAAAGATACCGATTTGTACAAAGGCAACAAATAAAATCTAGAACAAAATCAAATGTGTGCAGGCTGAAAAGAAAAATAAAAAAATAAATATATGTGAAGGCTTGCTAAGGAAGACAATATTATGTATTCTTAAACAAACAAAAGCAATTAATGTAAATCTTTCTAGCACACAATACATCTCATATCAGCCTCCACCATAAAAATACCTCTGTTTTAAATCAGTTCAAACAAAGATTATGTACGCTATATTGTACTAAAACATAATAATCACCTGTACCAAATACGAAATTTTGTACACTGTAACTTGTTTTTAAATATCACTCTATAAGCTACTTTACTATGTCATCTTTCCATTTTAGTTCGAGCTGAGCAAAGTATAAAACTTCATTTAAAAACTTGAGTAAACCACTCAACATCAACAAGGCAACCCAACTAATCAGAGGATTCAAGAGGATTTAAGAAATGTTTCAGCAAGCAAATCAAAGCCCGCTTCAACAAAAAGTGTCTCTGTTCTTTTTGAACTTGTGAGTAACTCCACTTTTAAAAAGAATTTAAAGTATAAATTAGTTTGAATATTATTGCTGTGATCAATATTGTATTGTGAAGTATGGTTGCGTATTCATATTTTTGAATCCCTGAAGTATGATGTATGAAGGCATTTGAACTTTTGCAACTTCTCTGTTTCCAGTTTTGTTCATGTTTTTTTGATTTAAATTCAAAATCTTTAATTAAATCTTTGTTTAGCCTTAAGATTTAAATGAAATCTGTAAGTTTCATTTCAAACCTTAGTTTAGAATTTTACTTAAGTCAAAGTAATAAATATATGACTCTGGAAACTAAGAAAAAACTGAGCATCTCAATATTAGAAAAAATTCGAACATCTTAATTCATAAATTCAGGAACATAGATCGAATCGTTGAACCAACTATGTTTTTTTTAAATTAATATAGTGATTTTTAGTGGAGGGAGTGAGGTGCTGTTCGAGTTCAATCGTTTTGGGCATTTCGAGTCACCGTGGACGATCGCTTTGATCGGGGAGGTCGGGACTGGGGCTGGAGATGCGGGGGTGATCGTGGGATCTGGGAAAAATGCTCGGGGGTTGATCTAAGCCTTGTGGTTGCGGCGGGAGACGTTCGAATGCTGGTGACCTAGATTTAAGGTATCGTGTTTTCTTTCGTTCGTTCATCACCGTCGATGGATCGAGTGCCACACGGTTTTGAGGGAGGGTAGAGGGGAGGTGGACGAGGCTACGGTAGGAGTTTCACTTGTTCCGGTGGTTGTTGTGGCGAGTACGAGGCTTTTACAGGTTGCGATCTGGTTCCTGTATCGAGCTCGAATGCTCGATTTTGCTTTGATTTTTTTCATCGTTTCGATGATGGGAAGTGAGGGTATAGGTCACAGTCGACCTATCGGAGGCAGTCTCGGTGGTCAGAGCATCACCATGGGATGGTGCACGTGCACACGACATTATCAGTATCTGATGATGTTGAATTGGGAAAGAAGAGAGTAAAGGTAGAGTGTTCTCGGGTGTTTGCTCGTAGACATTGAGGTTGGTCTCGAAGAAAACAGGGGAGGGTCAGGTTGTATTTTCTTTTTACAGGTTTTAACTCAAAACTGATTTGATTTGGGGTTTCAAGTTTTGGGTTTAAAATTTAAATCAAGAATTGAATCAAGATTTTAATCAAACTTAAATACGAGGTCAGGTTCAGTTTAAAGTTGGGTTTGGAAGTAAAAATTTTCCGTTAAGTTAATATGTTTTAATAACTTAAAAGTAATTAAGTTTAAATGTATTTAAAGGGAAAGGGATTTTAAAATGGAGCTTGGAAGTGTACAGGAAGCATTTTTAAGACCTGGACATAAAACCAAAATTGAACTTTTGATGTATTTTTTTTATAAAGATGTATAAATTCAAATGTCCAAATAAATTTAAATGTGAGTTATACTTTTAGATATGGGAATACAAAGAAAAATTGATTTAAGTTCTTTAAAATTTCTTCTAACGAACAGTATTTTTTTTAGAGAAGAAACGTGCAAATTTACTGTTTAAAATTGGATTTAAACTTTTTAAAGAATAATTGCTATTAACTTTAAATCGGAAATTTCAGAATGGAATTAAAAGTAAATTGGGAAATAAATGTTTGAAACTTATTTATAAATAATAATTTAATCACCTACAAGAATGAGTTCCATTTTAAAGTATTGAAGATTTAGAGGCTTATTAACCTTTACAATTAATTAGAATGAATAATTAATGGTTTGTATTAATTAAATTAGTAATTATAAGTTTAAATGTATTAATTAAAGTTTAAAAAAATGAATTAAGTAATTAATATGTAATTAAGAACCATAGATTAGATTTTTATTTAAATTAATAAATTTTAATGGATAATCAAACTTATAATTAATAATGATTAATATAAGTTAATTATTTTAGGAAAATAATTAAATAAGTGTTAATGAAGATCATTAACTAGATTATTTTATAATTAATTAATGTAATTGATTTTTTTAATTAGATTAATTAATTTAATAATAATCATTGTAATAGTTTAAATGTAATTATTTATTTGGAAAGTAATTAAGAAACTAATTACTTATTAATTGAGTAAATTGATTTAATTTGAGTTAATTAATTTAATTTAATTAATTTGGATTAATTACTTGATAATTTTGGAAGTAAATTACTTAGTGAAGTAATTGATGAAATCATTGGATGATGGGTAATGGAAGTAATTGGAATATATTACTTGAAGATAATCGAGGGATTAATTAAGTTTGTTTATTTAAGAGTAATTAATAAAGGGACGTTAATTACTGTATGAAATTAATCACAGATGATTAATATATGTGATTAGAAGATTAATTTTTTATTAATTTAATTAATTAATAAAATAATTGATTAGAGATCATTAATTATTATAATTATTGATGTAATTAGGAAATTGATTGATTTGGGAATAATAAATCAACAAGGTAATTAAATTGTAATAAATCTATATAAATGTAATTAATTAATGGATTTATTCATAGATTAATCTCTGTAAATAAATTAAAGGAAACTATTAGAATGTAGCAAAAGTTATTTAAATCAAAGATGATTAATTGGAATACATAAGTAACTGATGATAAGATTAAATTAAGTTAATTAATTTTAGTTAATTTAAGAAATCATTTGATGATTTGGTATGTGTAATTACTTAGTGTAATTAATGGAGTATAATTACTTAGGAAAGTAATTAGATGATAATTACTTGATGAAATTAATATAAGATGATTTGTAAGTGAAGTAATTTGGGTAATTTCTTTTGTAATTAATCATAGGATTAATTTATGGGAATAATTAATCATGGAATGATTAATTTTTTAATAAGTAATTAAGGGTAGTTAATCACTAGTTTGTTATTAATCAAGGGTGATTAATAACTGTGTTTAATTAAAGATTAACCACTTAATGTAATTAATTTAAATAAAGTAATTTAACATAAATTAGAGATCATTAATTAATATAATTAATGATGTAATTAAGAATTGCTAATTAAGGAATAATTAATAAGGAAGTAATTAAATGTTAATTGCTATGTATGATTTAGAATAATTCATTTGAGAAATTAATTAAAGACTAAATTACTTATTGAAATTAGAGAATGATTAATTAATTTGATTTATAATTAATCAATGGTGTATGAGCAGGATTTATGGAATAAGCAATTAATTTAATTTATTTTAAATTAATTAAAGATAGAAGTAATTAATTTAATTCATTTTAAATTAATTATAGATTATGAATAATAAATCATGCTTTTGGATGAGGATATTGATATTTCATTGATTTATTGTGATCTCAGATATGAGATGATTAATAACTATGTGATATGGATGCTTGGTTTAAGTATTAAGTATCTGTTTGGATGATAATATTAATTATCTGTTTATGAGGATAATGTGATTATCAATTTTGAGATGTGAATTATCTATCTGTGTATATATAGATAATATTGATTTGAATTGTTTTAACTCTAAAACAACTTGGCCTTAAAAGATACGTTTTGGATTTCGATGAGACCGGGATCGGGTTTCCATATTTTGACATCCGAAAAACACATCGATCCAAATTAACGATAGGTCGTGAATCTGAAGTAAAGATGAAGATTCAGAGTGCAAGGATTATTGTCGTTAACTCTGAGGGTGATTCCAAAACAAGTGTAACGAGATGATGCCTTCGGTTTCGTTCGAACTCAGAACGAACTTGTATGGATTAAATGCTTTTAGAACATCGTCAGGTGGGCGATGAGCATTCTAAGAGATGTATTCTCTTAAGGTAATCGCAGCCTCAAGCCTCATCAACCGAAAATGGCTAAAACAGGGGAGGTGCGGCAAGATTAGGTGGGTCATGCCCAAGCAGGACGAGATATACCCCCCTGTCTAGATGTCCCTTTTTATTCGGCTGTGTGGGCAGTTGGTCTGCAGCCAACTGCGGGGTTATCTTGTTCGGGACTGTTCAGTAAGGAATGGTTCCGGCCTTGTGTTGCAGGGGAGCGGGCGTACTCCTCGGTACGTTGATCTAGGTCACGTACTGTGACGGGCGGTACCCCGGTAGCCCTGCCATTGTATGGAATCCACAATCCAATAAGTGCCAACGGTTTTGATTGTATTACCCACTTTTGTGGCTAGTAGCTGGAATTTAATAATGTAACAATTTCGGCTATTTTCTATTTACTTGAAAACCCTAGACCTATTATAATATCATTGAATTTCCTATCAAATGTTTTGGTTAGCGTAAGGTAAAAACTTTTCCATGTTTATGTGTGGGAAGTCTTACGTGATACCTTTCTTTTCAAAGGTTTTTGAAAATTAAGCAACTTTAACCTGTTACTCACACCAGACCCATGTCTGACCCGAAGTTTATTTTCTGTTTTCCTTAAATTCTCGGGTACTCAAATTTTTACGAGTAGCCAAGGGATTCATGTTGGCTTTGACGAGTTCTGGAGGAGCAATGGAGCAGGAGGCTTCAGCGTTGTAGATATAGTGTTCCGCTGTGATGGTATCTCTATGTTGTATTGTGTATTGAGTTGTATAACTAGAGAGGTGTCTATAACTGTCTAGTATGTGATATATTATCTGCATAACTCTGATTGATGTTGTATATTATGTAAATACTTATGTGATTAATATAATTTATTCATTCCGCTATGAGATTCTGATGTTGTTGTTCTTTCTTCTCTATCTTTTCTATTTTCTCGCCCCTTTCTTTCTTTAAGAACGATACGTCTTCCCGGGCATAGGAATCCGGGACGTTACAGGAGGTATCAGAGCGCTTGGTTGAGTGAATACCTAGGCTCTTAAGTGATTTCTTTCTTAAGAGAGCGTATTTGTAATTTTGATATATATATATATATATATATATATATATATATATATATATATATATATATATATTCATTTCTATCTATTTATTGGATTACCTGTTCGGGTTTTCCAATATAAGTATAAGGGTAGATAGGGTAGTGGTGTGTGCAACACGACTATCAGTGGTTGGAAGTGTATCTCACGAGACTGTAGACCTAATACCATCTCGAGTGAATTTGTGGTGTAAGGATTTCACCAAATCTCTGGAAGAAACCTGTTAAGATTTGGGGTCCATTTTTGCAGTACAAGTTTGGATGAGTAGAATTTGGATTTTGTCGGTTGAGCAGAAGCTAGAAATATTATCTTGGTAGCTCAGGAAGTAGTAGCTGTGTGTTGAGATGCAGTGGCTATGGATTGTTTCCGAACAAGTTCTCAAGGATCTTTGGATAAGGAAGTGTGTCTGCATTAGTTTTGAGGCCGAGTTCAGCTGAATGTTGTGGTTGGCTTTGAGGCCCGAGTTTTTCGAGGAGTTTTAGATTAAGAAGTTTTTGGCATCAGTAGCAGTGTTGCGGCTCAGATTGTTCTGCCGGCACACGAGGAGATCATCTGTCAGTAGTTCTTTAGAGGTGAAGTTCAAAGGCAGTTTGGTAGATCCATTTCTTCAATGGATTGGCTAGATAAGCTTAAGCTGTTCACGTTGGTAAGGAGAGAACAATGTTCTTTGGATATTTGCCCGGGTTAATCGCAAAAGTGACTTGCGATAGTTGGGCGTTCTCTTGGTTTATCAAAAATCTTTTTCGGGATATCTTTGAAAAGGTCAGCGGGTTGCCCTTGCATCCGGAGTTGAGTTGGTATCGACTAGATTCCAGAAGAGGTACCGATGGTTCAGCCTAGTAGTAGAATGGTTTCTAGAGAGAGGATTTGGTTAAGCGGCTCAGGTTTTGGAGGAACTTCTGAGTTTTATTTTGGATCTGTTAAACCATATTTTTGTAATGTGTTGTCCAGTTTATGCTTATGTGCATCATCAGCATTTTCATCTACCCCAGATCGGAGTTGTGCAGCGGAAGCAGCTGGGAGTGCATTTGTTTTTCCTTTCGGTAAAGGAGAGGTTGTGTGATAACCCGAATTTTTGAACATCTGATAGCTGAATAATTATCTAGTTTATGGATTGAACTGATAAGAATTTTGTTAATAAAAGATATCTGGATATGTAAATGAATTTGAAAACAAAGAATATCTATGATATCCCAGAAAATTTCAAGCACATTCAAATGTGATGATCTCTTCTATAAATTTATTTAAAATTAGTAAAATTGTTATTTATTTCGAAACAAATAATAATGATTGTTTATATATAGATGTAGATAAATTTTTATTTTAAAATTGAATTTGTGTTTGTTTAAGATATGTATTTGTGTTGATTTTAAATTGAATTTGAATTTGGATGTAAATTTGAAGTCTAAAGAATAATTATCTTAAAATGAAATTGGATTTAAATATATATGAGAATGTGATTATGTATAAATTAATTTCAAAATCTTCTCTTCAAGGTTATAGAAGTACAAATATAAATTTATAACATATATATATATATATATATATATAAAACATAAATATCATATAAAAGATATATCTATTATATAATAAAATTTCTCATATAAAAGATAAGTATTAAGGAATGGATTTAAAAAAAAAACATTTATAAAATTTAGAAATTGTAATAGAACATGTGTAAAGTTATTATACATGAGGAGCCACTTGGAAATCAGTCTACTAACTAATGTAACAAGTGGCATTTGTGTTATTTATTTTTTAAAACATTTTATTCAAAATATGTTAAGTAGAAAACTTAGCAATTTATTTTAAAGGAGAAAAACCGAAATCAGATTTAGGAGAAATTTAAAACTAAATACAACCCAAAATCTAGAATCAGTTCAACTTAAAAATCTGCAAAGCAAATTTCATTACAAATCTAAATCAGTTTCAACTTCAAAGAGAAGATCAACTCAAGTTCATCAGCATGCATTTTTAAAATCAAAACAGCTGCAAAAATTTAATCAACTACAACAGCAAGTAGATTCAAAATCCAGAGTAAAATCAATTTCAGGAAAATGAAATGCAAATGAGTGTTCTCTGCATCTATAAAGGTGAGTAAACTGCTTCCATTTTAATTTTTAAACCTGATTGACAATGATGCTGTGATAAATTGTTGAAATATCTTGCATGCAATAATTAATCATATGATTAACTCAAACAAGCCTGGAATCAAGAACCTGCACTCTGTTCTCTGCTTCAAAACTGTGAGTAAACTATATCCTTTATGTTTGATCTGATGCATAGTCCTTTGGGTAATGTGAGAATATAGGTTTGCCTAAATAAATTCATATGTTAATGAATATTAGATAAAAGAATATGTGCATATCTGTTTATATATATAAACAGATATGCTTCTGTTATAAAGCAGTTTCAATCTCTAGTTCAAACATATTTTAACAGAGAGTAACTTTTAAGGGTAAACTCTTTAGGTGTCAATATATTTGGGTTAAATGGTATGTAAATTTGTTTGCTTCAATGAATGTTCCTATTTGAACTAGTTTTAAATGCTGCTAAGTTTGAAATGACTGTTTATGCAAGAAAAAAAAATTCTCTGTTAAATTTCTCGTTCAGAATCCATTAGAAAATTTATACCTTCTAGTTTAATCACTATTAATCTTGGATCACTGAAGGAAATTGGATGATAACAAAGTAATCCTGTTTTTAAAAATAAATTTAAGTCTTTATATTTAACAAATGTTCTGTAAATTTAAGATATTACAGTAAAACCAAAATTTAGGTGAAATTTCCATATCAATAATTTCATCTCCGGGTTATGGGACATGATTCACCTAAGTAAATCATGAAATTTAAAATAAATTTTGTGATTTTAAATTGGGTATTTGTTGAGAATTAGGGGATTGTTCGAATCTGGGTTTTCGGTCAACTGTCGTTAATTGGAGTCGAAAGGAAGGTCGTGGTTTGGCATGGTGGTGGCTGGGGTATCTACGATCACCAAAAAAATGGTCCGGTGATTTATTTAGGGCCGAGGTGGCTGACGTCGGCAAGGTAGGGTTTGAGTCTATTTTTATCGCCGTATTTTTGAGGGGTCTTTACCACGTCAGGGTTGGATCGGGTTTGAGCGCAAGGGGGGGATCGCGTCCTGGTAGAGTGGTGATGCTTTGGAAGGGAGGACGTGGGTTCCAGTTACGAGTTCGTCGTCGACGATGAAGATGTGGTAGAGTATGTTTAGTTCCGGTTCATTCGAGCACCTCGATTTTGACCCTGGGAAGAAAGGTGCTATGTGGGGGGGGGGGGGGTGAAAAGGGTCTAGGGGTGCAGTGACGTTGGTGGAGGCCCTCAGTTGGTCGAGCGATGGCGTGGAGGAGCTGTGCACGTAAACGTGTACACGTGCACGCAGGGATTAATTGTGGCAATGGTTTTTGCTGATTGTTGTGGGTTCTTTCGGTCTGGTTAGTGTTCGAATTGATGTGGGAAGACGCTCGTGTTATTGCTTTCGCTTCTGGGTTGTGACTGGTGCAATCTCCTGTTTATGTCATCGGAGTAGTGTTTGGGAAGTGGGAAAGGGCTGTTGAAAGGAGAAGAAGGTAGGGTGTTTTGTTTTTTCTTTTACAATTTCTTCGTGTGGGCTTCGGCCCAGTTTGGACTCGCGAAATGATAACATCGGGAAAGGATTTGGGTGGGTTTCGATTCTCAGCCCAGCAATTTTTGTAAGCAAAAGATTGGGTTTTAAAATCAAAGATTTTTTTTTATCCATTATCTTTCCATGTATTAGCAAATTTTAAAATGAAATACCAAAGTTTAAAATGTTTCAAATTGGTTGTATTAAGAAATTATTTAATAAGTTAATCCTATATGTTTAATGAATTTAAAAGTTGCAATAAAATAAAGTACAAATTACTAAATGTTATTACTTAATGATAATTACTTTAGTCAAAGAGAATTGCTTAATATCTTAATTTATAGGAGATTAGTAATTAATTAATTGGATTAAAGATTAGTAAAGAATGTAATTATTCTCCTAAAAAATAATTAATCTAATTAAAGATTAATTAATTGGTTAGTCGAGTAATTCAGAGATGAACTTCCCAGTTGTAATTAATGAGATTAATGAGACAAATTAATTTGTTGATTAATTAATGATAATCACTTGGTAATTGATCAAGTATAATTACTTAATGAGGTTTGTAAGTATTTGATGGATAAATTACTTAAGAGAAGT
Source organism: Allium cepa (assembly GCA_030765085.1). Lineage (NCBI taxonomy): Eukaryota > Viridiplantae > Streptophyta > Magnoliopsida > Asparagales > Amaryllidaceae > Allium > Allium cepa. The sequence continues at coordinate 203,745,886 of CM060934.1, read as the reverse complement.
AATTAAGGGTTAATTACCTAAGAGAAGTAATTAAGCATTAATTACTTGATGTAATTAATCAAAGGATTAAGGTAATTAATTAAGAGCTAATTAATTAAGGTAAGTAATTACAATAGGGTTAATTACGATGTAAGATTGATTATGGTTGATTAATGGAGGCAATTAATTTAGGATCATTAATTGATGTTAATTAATTAATGAAAGTAATTAAAGATTAATTGCCGTAAATGGTTGAGAATAATTAATTTGTGTAAATAAATTAAAGGATAATTACTTTATGTAATTGAATATAATTAATCATGGACGATTAATTAAAATGGATAATAAATGCATGATCAATTGATGGTTTGTAATTAATTAATTATTTTTAAGTAAGCAAGATTAAAAGTGATTAAGGAAATTAATTTGATTTAATTAGGAATGTGTGACTAATTAATCTTTCTTATGAATGATTGATTGATATTTCTGATATGAAATATTTGTGATATGATATGTTTGCCTTGAACAGTGATTATAGGGTTATCTGTCAATGATGAAGTGCTGTGTAAAAAGTGACATTTTGTGATTCAAGGTTGAATTGGGTTCACCTGAATAGTGTGCGATAAGTAGTATTGGATTCGAAGAGACCGGAGTCGGGTATTAGTAAATACCCGAAACCACTTCGATTAGAAATTTGCTAAAATTCTTTATATGGGATGTCAATATGTTGAATTGAAATAATATGGACCCTTGAACTAAGTTAGAATACTTAGAGTTTGAATTGCGAAATAAGCGTTTGAGCATAATAAGTAAGGAACTCGTATTGAAGTAACTCGTACCCGGGTTTTCTTTTATGGTTTGATCTTAGTATTTCGAATTATATGGGCTTACTCACGCCGGTTTCCAGCCTGACCCAGGTGTTACTTTGATGTAATGCTCGGGTCAGACCGAGTATTACAGATTTTCAGGTAAGGACGTTCTGGAGCTCAAGAGGCGAGCAGGATGGCAGGGACGTATGGAGAGTTTTCACTATGATATTGTAGTCTCTGGACATGATTGTTTTGTCCAGTATTTATGTATATTGTAACTCTGACATATATTAAAGTGTAATTTGACAAGTACAGTTTCTTTTGTATAACTATTATATGTGATATTATATTTTATCCGCTGCGAATGTGAGACTTTGGGTTTGGTTTTCTGTTTCTTCTTCTTCTATCTCTTCTTCTTTACCTAACTATCTGGAAATTTTTGGATCGAAATTTTCGGGTCGTTACAATTTGGTATCAGAGCTGAAGGATTAGCAAGAACCTTGGCTCTGTTGGGATTACTTATTAAGAATAGGGTAAGTGGTACCCTATAATGAGTTGAGTGTATAAATATGAGAGTGCGTAATTGTTATTTTCTTATATAAAGGTTTTTAAATGATTTCAAAAGTAAATGAATCTTATATAAGAAATAGATTATCTATTATATTAAGGAAATTGGTTGTAGTATTAATTAAATTAATAGTAATAATAAGAATTAAGAAGTAATATAATACAACCAAATTGAAATTAAATAAGCATAAGTTTGAAATGGATTCAAACTTAAATTAAAATCTTAAAGTTAAGGAAGAATTTTAAAATAAGATGAATCATAATTGGTTTCAAACAAGGAAATTGAATGGTTGTTGTGTTTAATAATGGGATGATTGTTTTAAACAATAAAATGTTTTAAGGAAATAACCATTTGATGAAAATAACTTGTAAATTAGAAAGGATGGAAATTGATATGTGGATATACATAATATCAAAAGTGGTTTGAAATAAACTCTAAAATGTTGAGTTTTGAATTTGGAATAAGATGTGATACCCACGGTGATAAGTTTTTGAACTTATAAATGGAAAGATTATTAATGTGAAGTTTAGAATTTGAAATGGAAGTTCAAACGAGGTAAGGTTGACTGGATTAAGTGAATTGAGTTTAACTTGGGAAAGGTTAAATAAGTTGGAATGATCAACCTGATTTGCAAATTTCAAGATGAAATTGGGATTTAACTTAGAGAGTTGAATGGTTAATCTGAATTGGGAGTTTGTGTGATCTCAAATGGGTTTGAGATCTGGAAATTGGAATTTGATGGATGTTTTAAAATGAATTGGATGATATCATCCTATTGTTATTAATAATCTTGAAATTGTGAATTGGATTTGTTTAAATGAATGGGAAGTGAAGTGTGGTAATATATCCATTATAGAGATAAATGAAATTTAACTTAAAATTAAAATTTAGATATGGAATTCTTTTGAACTTAAGATTTGAATGTTAAGAAATAAATTTGTAAAGTAAAATTATTTGAGACTCTTACTTGAACCTTGTAATGAGTTAAGTAAAGATAATTTAAAATGGAATTTTGAAATTTGGACTCAGAATTGAATTGTTTAAAACTTTAAAGGTAAATTGATTTAAAGAAATTAAATCAACATTTGAAGTATTAACTCGAATTTATGGAATTCGAGATAGTTTAAATTTGGAATTTGAATTGAAATTAGTGCAAATTGAATTTTATTTGAAGTAATTGAAAGTGTGATTGAAGATGTATGAGTATAAGATTCAAATGGAAAATTTGAATTGGAAATGATTTAATTAAAGTGGGTTTAATTTGAAATTAGTCCAAATTGATTTGAATAATTTGGAATTGTAATTAAAGTTGAATAATTTTAAATTCAAATGGAATTTGAATTGAATTTGGAAGGAAATCAAGAATAATTCAACTTTATTTGCAAATGGAATTTGAAATTGGGATTAATTCAAACTGGTGTTGAAATGAATTGAAAACTGGAACTAGTTCAACTGAAATTTATTTGAATTAGTAGAATTTGAGATCAAGGTTGAATAAAGTTAAATTTGGAAAGAAACTGAGGTTAATTCAACTTGAATTGGGGTTGAATCAATTTCAATAGAAGTTGAAGTTATTTAAATTGGAGTTAAGTCAATTTAAATAAAAGTGGAATTTAAATTGAATTGATGAGAATGGAGATTAGGAAGTGAATAGTTTTGACTCTGGACTATTTTTTTTTAGTATAAATTGTTTTAATATAAACCTATTTTTCCAAGCTATTCATTATATATACAACCTTTCTTTTAAAAGCCAAACTATCTTATACTTGTTTTACAATTATTTTTGAAACTATTTAACAATTTTTTTAACTATTCTATAAATTAATTACTATTTTCAACTACTTAATTACTATTTTATAGCTATTTTGCAATTATTTAAAATTTCTATGACTATTTAAATATTTTCCAATTATTTTACAATTACTAAACTATTTTACAGCTATTTTACAAACTAGTAATTATTTTTCAACTACTTATCTATTTCTTTAACTTTTCAAGCTATTTTCTAAATAAACTGGTCCGAATTCAAATTGTTATTGGTTAATTACCCAATCGAGATAAGAATAGAGGTGATAATCCAAATGGATTGAAGCAATTGTGAGTTAGTGAATGAAAATCAAAGCGAATGTGAATAGAAATGGAATTGATTTGGCCAATAACCAATAAAGATAAATACGTAGGATGAACATATGTTATTCTATTCGCGTAGTGATTTGATCCAGATTAGAGCATAGAATTTCGAGATAGTCATATCGATCCGAGTAGGATTTTTCACTTGATTTTCGACGGCGAACCTGCATATGGGTTGTTGATTGGTTATGGATATTCTCTATCATAGTTAGGCTATGTAAGGAGAATGACGGTTTCTGATCAAGAAACCAGATCTATGTCCGCACTAGGAAGTCGGGTGGACAATACTAGTTCGGAAGTGAAATTGTGTGATCGAGTAAGCGATCAGATTGGTATAGCGTACGAATAATATGTGTACATCGTATGGATTTGAATGAAAATGATATTGAAAGAGTAATAAAATTTGAATATTTGATTTTGACTAAAAAAAGTTAAATATCTTTGTTTTTATAAAATGAAACTCCCCTTGTTGAATCTTTTGCCAAAAGGAAAGGGTTTTTGAAAATGTTTGAAGTATAAAAGGAGTTTTATACAAGTTTGAAATGATCCAAAGTTTTAAAGATTATATATATATATATATATATATATATATGTATATGTATATGTATAAAGGATCTTATGAGGATTTTGAAAAAAAGGTTTTGGGAACCTATGGATTTGGAAAGGCTTTTGATTTTTAGGTAAAGTCAATATTAAATTTGGAAAGCCTAGTTTGAGAATTATCGATTTTGGAATAATCGATTTTGTGTAAAGGAGCTTTGAATGAGATCATACTAAGTGTATGAGTTAAAAGATACTATATATATAGTATAAAATGTTTTGATGATGGCTCTAGGGAAAAAGGCGCTCCCTTGGAATGGACTTCTCAGGAGTACCACCGGGTGGTGCTGCCTTGAACCCCAAGGGGGGTTCTAAAGTCGATCCTGTGAGGAGTCTGGACAAACTAGTTCCTGAGGATTATTGGGTGGCGAAAGTCGAGGGCGCTGATGCCTACAGGGGTATTTGGGTTATGCTGTGACGACAGTGTAACTCGATGTCACTGCGATCTACTATGGGGACCATAGCGGAAATCGTGTGGAAGATGAGTGTCAACGGTCTACACTTGATTTTGCCGGGAAGGCAACGCAACACCGGTAGACTGCGATCTATGGTCAAGTGGAGTGGTGATGTTTCATTCTTTTGGCAGCGAAATTCGAGGGCGCTGATGCCTACAGTTATATAGGTTTTTGCTGTGATAGCTACGTAACCTCAGTTGTAGCTGTGATCTGTAGCGGGTTCCATGGTGTAATCGAGGGGCGCGGAGGCCTACAGTTATCTATGGATTTTGTCGGGATGGCAACGTAACCATCGGGTTAACTACGACCATGGATGGAGGTGATGATTTCCAGAGCATTCTCACCAAAGATATATCCTCTATTTTCAAAAACTGTTTCCCATATTTTCAATAAAGTTATTCTTCAAGTATTTTCACTAGGTGTTGAAAACGGGTCTGCTAACTACTTATAGATTTTCAATCGTACGCCTGATCAACGTATGACCGAATTTCTATGAGAACAAGGATGGACTGGTTAAAACATCTAGTTAGGAAAAGTATTTTTTATGAAACCATTTTATAATATTATGTAGATTTTAAAGGTGTTTTAAAAGTGTTTCAAAGAATAATTTTTCTAAAAATAAGCATTTAAAAAAAATTCTAGTTTCATTTCTTCTCGAGGACGAAAAGATTCAAAGGGGGGAGGAATGTGATATCCCGATTTTTTGAACGTCTGATAGCTGAATAATTATCTGGTTCATGGATTGAACTGATAAGAATTTTGTTAATAAAAGATATCTGGATATGTAAATGAATTTGAAAACAAAGAATATCTATGATATCCAGAAAATTTCAAGCACATTCAAATGTGATAATCTCTTCTATAAATTTATTTAAAATTAGTAAAATTGTTATTTATTTTGAAACAAATAATAATGATTGTTTATATATAGATGTAGATAAATTTTTATTTTAAAATTGAATTTATGTTTGTTTAAGATCTGTATTTGTGTTGATTTTAAATTGAATTTGAATTTGGATGTAAATTTGAAGTCTAAAGAATAATTACCTTAAAATGAAATTGGATTTAAATATATATGAGAATGTGATTGTGTATAAATTAATTTCAAAATCTTCTCTTCAAGGTTATAGAAGTACAAATATAAATTTATAACATATATATATATATATATATATAAAACATAAATATCATATAAAAGATATATCTATTATATAATAAAAATTCTCATATAAAAGATAAGTATTAAGGAATGGATTTAAAAAAAACATTTATAAAATTTAGAAATTGTAATAGAACATGTGTAAAGTTGTTATACATGAGGAACCACTTGGAAATCACTCTACTAACTAATGTAACAAGTGGCATTTGTGTTATTTATTTTTGAAAACATTTTATTCAAAATATGTTAAGTAGAAAACATAGCAATTTATTTTAAAGGAGAAAACCCGAAATCAGATTTAGGAGAAATTTAAAACTAAATACAACCCAAAATCTAGAATCAGTTCAACTTAAAAATTTGCAAAGCAAATTTCATTACAAATCTAAATCAGTTTCAACTTCAAAGAGAAGATCAACTCAAGTTCATCAACATGCTGTTTTAAAATCAAAATGGCTGCAAAAATTTAATCAACTACAACAGCAAGTAGATTCAAAATCCAGAGTAAAATCAATTTCAGGAAAATGAAATGCAAATGAGTGTTCTCTGCATCTATAAAGGTGAGTAAACTGCTTCCATTTTAATTTTTAAACCTGATTGACAATGATGCTGTGATAAATTGTTGAAATATCTTGCATGCAATAATTAATCATATGATTAACTCAAACAAGCCTGGAATCAAGAACCTGCACTCTGTTCTCTGCTTCAAAACTGTGAGTAAACTATATCCTTTATGTTTGATCTGATGCATAGTCCTTTGGGTAATGTGAGAATATAGGTTTGCCTAAATAAATTCATATGTTAATGAATATTAGATAAAAGAATATGTGCATATCTGTTTATATATATAAACAGATATGCTTCTGTTATAAAGCAGTTTCAATCTCTAGTTCAAACATATTTTAACAGAGAGTAACTTTTAAGGGTAAACTCTTTAGGTGTCAATATAGTTGGGTTAAATGGTATATAAATTTGTTTGCTTCAATGAATGTTCCTATTTGAACTGGTTTTAAATGCTTCTAAGTTTGAAATGACTTTTATGCAAGAAAAACAAATTCTCTTTTAAATTTCTATTTCAGAATCCATTAGAAAATTTATACCTTCCAGTTTAATCACTATTAACCTTGGATCACTGAAGGAAATTGGATGATAACAAAGTAATCCTGTTTTTAAAAATAAATTTAAGTCTTTATATTTAACAAATGTTCTATAAATTTAAGATATTACAGTAAAACCAAAATTTAGGAGAAATTTCCATATCAATAATTTCATCTCCGGGTTATGGGACATGATTCACCTAAGTAAATCATGAATTTTAAAATAAATTTTGTGATTTTAAATTGGGTATTTGATGAGAATTAGGGGATTGTTCGAATCTGGGTTTTCGGTCAACTGTCGTTAATTGGAGTCGAAGGGAAGGTCGTGGTTTGGCATGGTGGTGGCTCGGGTATCTACGATCACCAAAAAAATGGTCCGGTGATTTATTTAGGGACGAGGTGGCTGTACGTCGGCAAGATAGGGTTTGAGTCTATTTTTGTCGCCATAGTTTTGAGGGTTCTTTACCACGTCAGGGTTGGATCGGGTTTGAGCGCAAGGAGGGGGATCACATCCTGGTAGAGTGGTGATGCTTTGGAAGGGAGGACGTGGGTTCCAGTGACGAGTTCGTCGTCGGCGATGAAGATGTGGTAGAGTATGTTTAGTTCCGGTTCATTCGAGCACCTCGATTTTGACCCTGTGAAGAAAGGTGTTGTGTAAGGGGAGTGAGAAGGGTCTAGGGGTGTAGTGACGTTGGTGGCGGCCCTCAGTTGGTCGAGCGATGGCGTGGATGAGCTGTGCACGTAAACGTGTACACGTGCACGCAGGGATTAATTGTGGCAATGGTTTTTGCTGATTGTTGTGGGTTCTTTCGGTCTGGTTAGTGTTTGAATTGATGTGGGAAGACGCTCGTGTTATTGCTTTCGCTTCTGGGTTGTGACTGGTGCGATCTCCTGTTTATGTCATCGGAGTAGTATTTGGGAAGTGGGAAAGGGCTGTTGAAAGGAGAAGAAGGTAGGGTGTTTTATTTTTTCTTTTACAATTGCTTCGTCTGGGCTTTGGCCAAGTTTGGACTCGCGATATGATAACATCGGGAAAGGATTTCGGTGGATTTCGATTCTCAGCCCAGTAATTTTTGTAAGCAAAAGATTGGGTTTTAAAATCAAAGATTTTTTTTTATCCATTATCTTTCCATATATTGGCAAATTTTAAAATGAAATACCAAAGTTTAAAATGTTTCAAATTGGTTGTATTAAGAAATTATTTAATAAGTTAATCCTATATGTTTAATGAATTTAAAAGTTGCAATAAAATAAAGTACGAATTACTAAATGTTATTACTTTACGATAATTACTTTTGTCAAAGAGAATTTCTTAATATCTTAATTTATAGGAGATTAGTAATTAATTAATTGGATTAAAGATTAGTAAAGAAAGTAATTATTCTCCTAAAGAATAATTAATCTAATTAAAGATTAATTAATTGGTTAGTCGAGTAATTCGGAGATGAACTTCCCAGTTGTAATTAATGAGATTAATGAGACAAATTAATTTGTTGATTAATTAAAGATAGTCACTTGGTAATTGATCAAGTATAATTACTTAATGAGGTTTGTAAGTATTTGATGGATAAATTACTAGATGTAATTATTATAAGGAAAATTAAGTAATGGAAAGTAATTAAGGGTTAATTACTTAAGAGAAGTAATTAAGGATTAATTACTTGATGTAATTAATTAAAGGATTAAGGTAATTAATTAAGATCTAATTAATTAAGGTAAGTAATTACAATAGGGTTAATTACGATGTAAGATTGATTAATGGAGGCAATTAATTTAGGATCATTAATTGATGTTAATTAATTAATGAAAGTAATTAAAGATTAATTGCCGTAAATGGTTGAGAATAATTAATTTGTGTAAATAAATTAAAGGATAATTACTTTATGTAATTAAATATAATAATCATGGACGATTAATTAAAATGGATAATAAATGCATGATCAATTGATGGTTTGTAATTAATTAATTATTTTTAAGTAAGCAAGATTAAAAGTGATTAAGGAAATTAATTTGATTTAATTAGGAATGTGTGACTAATTAATCTTTCTTATGAATGATTGATTGATATTTCTGATATGAAATATTTGTGATATGATATGTTTGCCTTGAACAGTGATTATAGGGTTATCTGTCAATGATGAAGTGCTGTGTAAAAAGTGACATTTTGTGATTCAAGGTTGAATTGGGTTCACCTGAATAGTGTGCGATAAGTAGTATTGGATTCGAAGAGACCGGAGTCGGGTATTAGTAAATACCCGAAACCACTTCGATTAGAAATTTGCTAAAATTCTTTATATGGGATGTCAATATGTTGAATTGAAATAATATGGACCCTTGAACTAAGTTAGAATACTTAGAGTTTGAATTGCGAAATAAGCGTTTGAGCATAATAAGTAAGGAACTCGTATTGAAGTAACTCGTACACGGGTTTTCTTTTATGGTTTGATCTTAGTATTTCGAATTATATGGGCTTACTCACGCCGGTTTCCAGCCTGACCCAGGTGTTACTTTGATGTAATGCTCGGGTCAGACCGAGTATTGCAGATTTTCAGGTAAGGACGTTCTGGAGCTCAGGAGGCGAGCAGGATGGCAGGGACGTATGGAGAGTTTTCACTGTGATATTGTAGTCTCTGGACATGATTGTTTTTTCCAGTATTTATGTATATTGTAACTCTGACATATATTAAAGTGTAATTTGACAAGTACAATTTCTTTTGTATAACTATTATATGTAGGATTTAGATTAACCCTAGAGGGGGGGTGAATAGGGTTGTAACAAATTTTTTCGATATAAACACAGAAACAAAACGCAGAAATAAATATGCTGAAAAAGTAAATCACACACAAAATTTACCCAACTTCGGCAACCCCTGCCTACTGCTGCATTCCCAGATTTCTATTAGAGTTAAACTGTATCACGCTTACAAACACTCTACTAGACTCGCAGACCCTTTTGCTCCCGCTCACAAACACTCTACAAGACTCGCAAACATTTGCTCCCGCTCACAAACATTCTACTAGACTCGCAAACATTTGCTCCCGCTCACAAAAACTCTACTAGACTCGCACACTCTGCTCCCGCCTATAGAGTTTCGTTTACTCGCAAACTCTGCTCCCGCCTACAATAGAACTTTGATTACTCGCAAACTCTGCTCCCGCCTATAGAGCTTTGATTACTCGCAAACACTGCTCCCGCCGATAGAGCTCTGCAAACTCGCACACCCTGCTCACTGAACTAATTCTAACTAGACAATCTGACACGACCTAATCCCTAGGTGGTGATTTACAAATTCTTTAACTTAAAAAATAAAAACAACAATTAAAAGACAAATAAACAAATAACCCTAATTAAAACATTTAAAGCCCTTAATTAAAACTCTTTAAGAAAATAGGCCGGCCCCTTTGTAATTCGACCCGTCTCTTATTTCCTTCTTTGTTATTCTCCAGCTCGATCCCCTTTATTTCTTTGTTGTGAAAAATAATGGCGGCATGCGTCTTCGTTCTTCGATCTGAAAATTAGGGCTCATGCTCTATACTCTTTTCTCTGGAAATTGGCGGCTTTCTCTTAGCTCTGAGGTCTAGGGCTATTTTGAAGCTCCGACTTTAAGTTGATCGAATCAGTGATTAATTGCAAGTCGTCTTGTTCGATCTAATCCTTGTTGCTTACTTCGGTTGCTTCGATGAGTTCGTTTGTTGCTTCGGGTAAGATTTTTAGCTCTGTTCCTTTTTGATTTTCGTATTCGAACACATTCGTGATTCGAGTTGGATGATTTGTTCTTTGTTAAGCTCGAACTCGAATACCTCAATTGCCGATGATGTTGATCACTTTTATAGGGTTCGACCCCCCCTGTATTTTCGTCATATAATTGTATTTGAATTTGTCAAATTCTTTTGATCGGTCGTTTGATTATGCTTGGATGCTTGGGATTGATTTGTGACTTGTTCAAATTGCTTGAATAACACGGTTTCAAAACTTGGTCATCGCGGCATTGATTTTCATGTGTTCGATTCTTCTTGAATAAAAAAGGAAGAAACTTTCCCTTTTTAATTTGCGTTGACTTTGGACTTTTTCAAAGATACGAATTTCTCTGTACTGTTGACTTCGGCTTGATTAGTATTATACTTCGGTCATCTCTGCAATGTTTGTGTTCATCCTGGTGAGCTTCCTCTCTGGCCATCTGTGTTGGGCATTTCTATATGATGTTTGTCACTGTTGTATTATTGATTCTGTTGCTCGGTTACTGATGCATACACGAACTATTGCTCGAATTGTCGCTTTATATACATATGTCTCTGTTCGCCATGTTGCAACTGCTTGTTGTAACTTGAAACTGTTTTGTCAATTCGAATTGCACTTGAGTTTAGTCTGCACTTTTCACTTGATATTGTGGTATTTGCTGTTATTGCATTCACTTCATGTTTGCATGAGCTCTGGTCATTTGCACTTGCACACTCCATGTTGCATTACTGTATACTTTTGGTCATGTTGTACTTCTGGTTGGTCACTTGATTCACATGTGCACTGCCTGTTTGAAGTTGTAGCATGTCACTGTGATGTTTTCATTTGCTTGAGTTTTAACTGTGCTCGAGCTCTGTCCATACTTGCCTTTGTGGTCTTCACTGTGTTCATGCACTTTGGTCTTTGTTGCCTCTTGCATGTAGTTGGTTGTTTGCATTCTCTTATGGTTTCAAACATTTGAGTTGTTTTTGTATATTTGCAGTAGTCTTCTGCATAGTGGTCTCTGAGTTGCTATGTTGCTTCATGAATTTTTTGCTTCATGTAGTCAATGAATATTTGTGGATGGACTATGTACATTTGCCTGAGTTTGTTTACTTGGTGGCTTTGAGCATTTTTTACTTTATGTTGCAGCTGGTCTTTGCATTGCTGTGCATACTTGTATTTATGTGCCACTGTTTGGTTGATGTCACTTGAACTTGATATTGCCTGTTTTCATTTGTAGTTGTATTTGTACTGAGCTCGACTTTGCTGAACTTTGGTTTTACTGGCCACACATGTGCATGCTTGCATCTTTGAACTTGGTTAGATGGTACTGTCCAGTTGAGCTTGTTTTGTAGTGATGCACTTGTGTACTTCATATATGCACTGTGTCTTTTGATTTGCACCTGAGTTGAATCTAGTTTTAAAACTCGGGTTTGACCTTGTGCTGAGAGTTGTGACTTTTATGTTATTGCACGTGAGTTGAACCCGGCTTTTTATTTGGGTTTGACCTGTGCTCACCTGTCCCTGTAAATCAATCAAGTGTATATATCGGTGTGCACGGCCTTGTGGCATATACAGTAATACACTGTGTATGTCACAAGTTGTTCGTGTATGATGAATTCAAATTTAAATTATGACGAACAACCCAAATAACTAAGGAAAATCATATTTTCAAAAATTATCTTTTATTTTTGAATTGCAAAAATATTTCTTTTTCAATTTTACTGCGTTAGTTTATATTTTTGCAGATTTTTCAGATGCTGGATTCAAACTGGAATGCAGTTGAAGATAAATTCGAGTGTGAGTGATATGTAGTGAGGTGCTGATGTAAATGTGAAAAATGTGAAGTAATCAAAGTTGTATAGTTATAGTGAGAGCTTGAAATTGTACTATTCAAAAATGTAATAAATATTTATTTGAATAAAATATCTGTTTGAATTCAAATTTTGTGTAATTTATTTTATTCAACAAATATTTATTTAAACTGTGAAAAAATAGAATAGTATATTAACAAATACATTTAAACGAATGTATATATGTTTATTATCATCAAACAAAAATCATATAAGCGTAAAGCGCATATTCAGCAATCTCTCCCTTTTGATGATAACAAACATATATTTAAGATTTTGAATGTATTAAATGTATTTGATCATTCAATTTGCTCCCACTATTTAAATGCTTCCTCTCTACATGATACCCCCCTACATATATGCATACAAATAAAAATATGTAAATGAGCCTATATGCAAATTGAAAATTATTTGACCTTTGCTTGATTCTATTTGACAAAATCTTAACTTTTCTCTCCCCCTTTTGTTATCAGTAAAAGAATAACAGTGTTATAAAAATAGGGATGAAGTGATAGACATGAACCAAACATTTAACTCAATTGAATATAAATATCAAATTTCAATAAAACTCAAACAAAAAATCATAATTACCTTTGTCAGGCGCATATTCCACTTTTAGAAGTTATGGGGATAAAATCATCAAAAAAATATACAGTTCTGTCCATTTGTGGTATATTTATTTCAGGAAATTTGAATATCTACTAACCATGCATAACCGTTAGGACTTTTAAATGAGATTAGTAGTATTCCAATTTAATTTAAAAAATGAAATCAAGTATCTTCTAACCACGCATGACCGTGAGGACTTTTAAATGGGATTAGAATCAACTTGTCTATTAAATCAATTAATTTTGATATGCGTTCCATACATGCATAACCGTGAGGACTTTTAGATGAGCATGGAAGTACATAATCAAAAATCCAAGTAATTCACCCATGCATAACCATGAGGACTTTTAAATGAGAGTGAATACTTTGGATATTTATTTTATTGCTAAATATAATAAATTGAAGCACAAATAATTTCCTTCACAAATTTAAAGATATTGAAAAAACGAATGATTTCCTTTGTAAACTACCACAAATTTTCATACTATGTGTAATTTTGATGAGTGATGGTCGATAAAAAGATGGTAGAAATAGAAATGATCATGGAACTTTTACCCAACAAAAAGCTTTTATAACTCTTGTTATGAAATTCTAAAGAAATTTTTCTAAATATATTGTCTTGAGTAAAGTATGACAAATATCGACACTCATCACTTTTTCAATCACTATTGATCCTTTCGATAATCGTTAGGGAGTTAGATTAGTCAAAATTTGTCATTTAAAATCAAATTGAAAAATTATAAAATTAATTTTTCAAAAATGACTAATCAGTAAATATGGTCAAACATGATTTTCTCGAGGGGGTTTTATAAGAAAATTTTCTGCTATTTGAAAATTATTTCAAGTGAAAAATATGCAGATATTTTCTTTGAAAAACGATGCAGCAAATGAATGTTTCAAAAATTAATCATGTTCCACTAGTAATTTTTCTATTAACTATATTACCAGTGTAATCTGCATCTGAATTTAAATTTCACTCAATATTCACTTGTTGGATGTCAAAAACCAGATTTGTGAAATTTCAACAAACTATCTCAGAATGAAATTTGAAATGAAGCCATGTTCACACTCAAACAAATATCATGGTGTTAATTTCAGAAGCCGTAGGATAAAAAATTATATTCATGAGTAATCAATAGTCAATCAACATCATGATTATTTCAAAAACAATTTCTCAAGGTTTCAACAATTTCTTAAAATCCTTTTTAACAGCTTTCACATGAAATTTGAAATCGTGCAAATTTACAAGCAGTGACCAAAATATATCTACGTGCAGCATGAGTAATCAAATAGAATCATTTGACCGAACAAATTTATATGGATTAGATCAAAGTTGAAAATCTAATTGGTCATCATTTAAGCACAAATCAATGTCATAAATAAGAACAAGTCAAAAAATCATATTAGTTAAATCCGAATCAGTCAACCATCATAATTACTCCAAGTAATTCTATTTAAAGATGATTGGTCAATATTTTGAAAAAGTCATAGAATCAAAATCATTATCTTTTGTTCATCTCAATATTGGCTGATTTCAATTTACAGTATGGTGCAGACTATCACATTTAATATATCGTTCAAAACAATTTTACCTATTTTACCTTTACGATAATTTTTCGTGATTGCCCATTGTGATTCTGTCACCTTTGTACTAGGCTAAGGAACTTTGCTTTGTCGTCCGTTGTGTTTCTGGAACAGCCAAAATCTAGAAAACACCGTTGTTGTTCCTTAGCCTGCCACCACACCTACACGATGAAAGATTTATGTGACCTATTTGTTTTTATAGGTCTATGATTGTTAGTGGCAGAATATGAAACATATGTTTGTGGAGACCCAAAACTATTTATATATGTTCCTTTTGGCACCCAAATTTGTTTGACTTTCAAAGATTTTATATTTGTGCCTTTTGGAACCCAAATTGGTACAGTTTTCACGTGTTTGGGTCTATACCAACAATTATTTTGATTATGTCCAAATTTTCAGCAAATCGAGCACATTAAATTGACTTGATTAAATTTTGTGTTCCTATGACTATGATGTCCAATTATTTCAGATCGAGCAACACTTTTACCTTTATCATCATCTTGTGATTTTCCAAAACCTAGTCCTTTTCTATTGTTAGCAAAAATTTGATTTCCCAATAACATTTTGAATGATTTTTCTCCTTTTGAAAAGTTATTCAGGGATTTCTCAAGATTTTGGACTTTGGTTTTTAATGTTGAGTTTTCAGTGACAAGTGAGGTGCATCGATTTATAAAATCCTTTTTCCTAGTGTCAATGTTTTCCTTAAGACTCAAATTTTCTTTTTCAAGATTCTCAGAGTTATTCTTAAGTCTTGTCAATTCTGAATCTAAAATTTTACATTGGTTACATTCTAGGTTTTGAATATTTTCAAGTTCAGTTTTTAACCTAAAATTTTCACGAGCAAATTCTCTCCTATTAGATTTCAGTTTTTCGATTTTAGATTCAAGAGTATCCACTACCTTAGTAAGATCAAGACACATAAAAACAAGATCTCTATAGGAATACTCACCTGCCTCACTAGATTCCTCGGAGCTTGCTTCTGAATCTGATTTCGCCATAAGACACAAGTTAGCCTCCTCCGAGCTGCTATCCGAAACTTCCTCTCCTTCTTCATCATCCCAAGTTGCTGCAAAAGCCTTCTTCTTCTTTTTCTTTCCTTTGTTGTCTTTGAGAAGTGGGCATTTTGGTTTGATGTGGCCAGGCTTGTTGCAGTTATAACACGTCAGTTCATTATCGGAATTTTCGGAATCTTTTGACCTATTGCCCTTTGTTTTCTTCTTGCGTGGCTTGAATCTAGACCATCTTCTAAGATTATTGACATCCATTGCAAGCTCTTCAATTGGATCTTCTTCATCGCTTTCTTCTTTGCTCTTTAAGGCAATCGTCTTCTTCTTTGGTTCGGAGTTGTTGCATTCTTCCTTTGCTTTAAGCTCAAGCTCATATGTCATCAAGTTACCAATCAACTCCTCCATGCTTAGTTTACTCAAAATTTTCGATTCTTGGATTGCCGTGACTTTTGCCTCAAAGTTCATCGGTAAGACTCGTAGTATCTTCCGCACAAGCTCTACCTCAGTGAAGACTTTCCCAAGCGCTCTAGCGTTGTATACCAAGGTTGAAAAGCATCCAAACATGTCTTTTATGCTCTCGCCTTTGTCCATCACAAAGTTTTCGTATTCATTGCTGAATAGGGCTAGACGAGACTCCTTGACTTGAGAAGTTCCTTCGTGTGTCACCTCCAAAGTGTGCCAAATTTCCTGTGCTGTTGTACAATGAGAAATTCTGTTAAATTCATTTTTATCAAGAGCACATACCAAAGCATTCATGGCTTTAGCATTTGTCGTTTTCAATCTCTTATCGTTAGCATCCCACCTATCCTTAGGTTTAGGAATCTCAGTATCACCAACGATTATAGTGGGAGGTTTATAGCCAGTTTCAATAATATCCCAAACATCATAATCAACACAACTAAGATAGATACCCATCCTAACTTTCCAATAAGCATAATCGTTCCCGTTAAACATGGATGGCCTAGCAATAGATTGCCCCTCAGAAAAAGCATTATTTTGTAGACTCATGACTCTAGAGTTAAATAAAATATACCTCGCTCTGATACCACTTGTAGGATCTAGATTAACCCTAGAGGGGGGTGAATAGGGTTATAGCAAATTTTTTCGATATAAACACAGAAAAAAACGCAGAAATAAATATGCTGAAAAAGTAAATCACACACATAATTTACCCAGCTTCGGCAACCCCTGCCTACTGCTGCATTCCCAGATTTCTATTAGAATTAAACAGTATCACGCTTACAAACACTCTACTAGACTCGCGGACCCTTTTGCTCCCGCTCACAAACACTCTACTAGACTCGCAAACATTTGCTCCCGCTCACAAACATTCTACTAGACTCGCAAACATTTGCTTCCGCTCACAAACACTCTACTAGACTCGCACACCCTGCTCCCTCCTATAGAGTTTCGTTTACTCACAAACTCTGCTCCCACCTACAATAGAACTTTGATTACTTGCAAACTCTGCTCCCGCCTATAGAGCTTTGATTACTTGCAAACACTGCTCCCGCCTATAGAGCTCTGCAAACCCGCACACCCTGCTCACTGAACTAATTCTAACTAGGCAATCTGACACGACCTAATCCCTAGGTGGTGATTTACAAATTCTTGGACTTAAAAAATAAAAACAACAATTAAAAGACAAATAAACAAATAACCCTAATTAAAACATTTAAAGCCCTTAATTAAAACTCTTTAAGAAAATAGGCCGGCCCCTTTGTAATTCGACCCATCTCTTATTTCCTTCTTTGTTATTCTCCAGCCCCTTTATTTCTTTGTTGTGAAAAATAATGGCGGCATGCGTCTTCGTTCTTCGATCTGAAAATTAGGGCTCGTGCTCTATACTCTTTTCTTTGGAAATTGGCGGCTTTCTCTTAGCTCTGAGATCTAGGGCTATTTTGAAGCTCCGACTTTAAGTTGATCGAATCAGTGATTAATTGCAAGTCGTCTTGTTCGATCGAATCCTTGTTGCTTACTTCGGTTGCTTCGATGAGTTCGTTTGTTGCTTCGGGTAAGATTTTTAGCTCTGTTCCTTTTTGATTTTCGTATTCGAACTCATTCGTGATTCGAGATGGATGATTTGTTCTTTGTTAAGCTCGAACTCGAATACCTCAATTGCCGATGATGTTGATCACTTTTATAGGGTTCGACCCCCCCTGTATTTTCGTCATATAATTGTATTTGAATTTGTCAAATTCTTTTGATCGGTCATTTGATTATGCTTGGGATTGATTTGTGACTTGTTCAAATTGCTTGAATAACACGGTTTCAAAACTTGGTCATCACAGCATTGATTTTCATGCGTTCGATTCTTCTTGAATAAAAAAGGCAGAAACTTTCCCTTTTTAATTTGCGTTGACTTTGGACTTTTTCAAAGATACGAATTTCTCTGTACTGTTGACTTCGGCTTGATTAGTATTATACTTCGGTCATCTCTGCAATGTTTGTGTTCATCCTGGTGAGTTTCCTCTCTGGCCATCTGTGTTGGGCATTTCTATATGATGTTGTCACTGTTGTATTATTGATTCTGTTGCTCGGTTACTGATGCATACATGAACTGTTGCTCGAATTGTCGCTTCATATACATATGTCTCTGTTCGCCATGTTGCAACTGCTTGTTGTAACTTGAAACTGTTTTGTCAATTCGAATTGCACTTGAGTTTAGTCTGCACTTTTCACTTGATATTGTGGTATTTGCTGTTATTGCATTCACTTCATGTTTGCATGAGCTCTGGTCATTTGCACTTGCACACTCCATGTTGCATTACTATATACTTTTGGTCATGTTGTACTTCTGGTTGGTCACTTGATTCACATGTGCACTGCCTGTTTGAAGTTGTAGCATGTCACTGTGATGTTTTCATTTGCTTGAGTTTTAACTGTGCTCGAGCTCTGTCCATACTTGCCTTTGTGGTCTTCACTGTGTTCATGCACTTTAGTCTTTGTTGCCTCTTACATGTAGTTGGTTGTTTGCATTCTCTTATGGTTTCAAACATGTGAGTTGTTTCTGTATATTTGCAGTAGTCTTCTGCATAGTGGTCTCTGAGTTGCTATGTTGCTTCATGAATTTTTTGCTTCATGTAGTCAATGAATATTTGTGGATGGACTATGTACATTTGCCTGAGTTTGTTTACTTGGTAGCTTTGAGCATTTTTACTTTATGTTGCAGCTGGTCTTTGCATTGCTGTGCATACTTGTATTTATGTGCCACTGTTTGGTTGATGTCACTTGAACTTGATATTGCCGGTTTTCATTTGTAGTTGTATTCCCTTCATGTGTTTGTACTAAGCTCGACTTTGTTGAACTTTGGTTTTATTAGCCACACATGTGCATGCTTGCATCTTTGAACTTGGTTAGATGGTACTGTCCAGTTGAGCTTGTTTTGTAGTGATGCACTTGTGTACTTCATATATGCACTGTGTCTTTTGGTTTGCACCTGAGTTGAATCCAGTTTTAAAACTCGGGTTTGACCTTGTGCTGAGAGTTGTGACTTTTATGTTATTGCATGTGAGTTGAACCCGGCTTTTTATTTGGGTTTGACCTGTGCTCACCTGTCCCTGTAAATCAATCAATTGTATATATCGGTGTGCACGGCCTTGTGGCATATATAGTAATACACTGTGTATGTCACAAGTTGTTCGTGTATGATGAATTCAAATTTAAATTATGACGAACAACCCAAATAACTGAGGAAAATCATATTTTCAAAAATTATATTTTATTTTTGAATTGCAAAAATATTTCTTTTTCAATTTTACTGCGTTAATTTATATTTTTGCAGATTTCTCAGATGCTGGATTCAAACTGGAATGCAGTTGAAGATAAATACGAGTGTGAGTGATATGTAGTGAGGTGCTGATGTAAATGTGAAAAATGTGATGTAATCAAAATTGTATAGTTATAGTGAGAGCTTGAAATTGTACTATTCAAAAATGTAATAAATATTTATTTGAATAAAATATCTGTTTGAATTCAAATTTTGTGTAATTTATTTTATTCAACAAATATTTATTTAAACTATGAAAAAATAGAATAGTATATTAACAAATACATTTAAACGAATGTATATATGTTTATTATCATCAAACAAAAATCATATAAGCGCAAAGCGCATATTCAACATTATATGTGATATTATATTTTATCCGCTGCGAATGTGAGACTTTGGGTTTGGTTTTCTGTTTCTTCTTCTTCTATCTCTTCTTCTTTACCTAACTATCGGGAAATTTCTGGATCGAAATTTTCGGGTCGTTACAGGTTGTTTTCTACTGATGATGGTAGAGGTTTAGTTCTTGATTTTGGTTGGTCTTGAGAAGATCATTCTATTGAATTTTTTTGGTCCACATTGTTTTAGGAGTCATCAGCAAAGGTTGAGCTGATCAGTAGGGATGAAGGCAGCTCTGGATCTTCATAAGAATTTGATGAATAAAGGACGGAGGAATTTGGATTTCGAAGTCGAAGATTTGATTTTGGATGAATTCTCTCTGATTCAAAGGAGCTATATAATTTGGTAAGTCTAGGAAGCTAGCTCCGAGGTGTTTTGGATTTTCTCTATGTTTTGGTAAGGTTAGATGTTTGATCATCTGGAGTGAATTGCCAGTTTGGATAACTAGAATTCGATGTGTTTCACGTATCTCGGAGGGAATACGTGTATAATCCATCTCTGGTTTTGGAACCAGCAGTTCGGGGAGTTTTGGTTGTTGAGTCAGACTCGTCTGTAGTCTGATATCTGTTTAGTTTTGTAGATCTAGATGAGTAGGAGCTCTGTAGCTTTGTAGTATGGACTGTTTGGATTCTATAGATTGAGTATTCCGGTATTATACTTGGAAAACTTTAGGAAGCTCTACCCAGAGTTTTGTCTGGATGGTTAGCTTTCTTGATTGAGTGGATTGGTTGTGATGGTTGTTAGCATATGATTGATATATGAGTGTGATTTAAAATTAAAATCTTAAATAGATTACTAAATTACCTTTGCTTTTAAATTTCGGGGACGAAATTCTTTTAAGGAGGAGGGATGTGACATCCCGGATTTTTGGAAACATTATTTTAATTAATATTTAATGTGATTAATTAAAATATAACATATCTTTTAAAATATATATATATATATATATATATATATATATTTGTAAATTGAGAAGAATTATTGAGTTGGAATTTATAATAAGAGTTTCAGAATATTTTAGAAATGAAATCTATCTTGTTTACATATAAATGAAGTAAGCTCTGCTTATTGATATTTGATATAAATATATAGTTATGATGTAATCTAAATAATAAGAGTTGAAATGGAATAAATCTTATCAATATTGCATCTAAATATAAAACAAATATATTGTTAAAAATAAATATAAATATATAGACTTAAGAACATTTGTTTACTAAAATAAGTAAAATGAAATAATAAATAAGAAAATTGAATATTATATAGTTAAACTTTGAAAATGAATAATAAAATGAGTGCTGATGTTAACTAAATATTTCAAATAAAGTTATAATAATGTAAAATATGAATTAAACATATAAGATAATTCTAGAAATAAAAATGGAAATAGATATAAGAAGTAAAATAAAATACTAACAAAAATGTACTTACTAAATAAATAAAAATAAATCTATATACATATAGGAATACAAGACTATATGTATTAAGTTAAAATGCAAGTAAACATATATATTACAAAGCAGAAGACTTGAGAACTAGCAAAAATCAATATAAGTGTAGACTGACAGGGGAAAAGTAGCATATACATAAGTAAATAACAAAACAAAGATACCGATCTGTACAAAGGCAACAAATAAAATCTAGAACGAAATCAAATGTGTGCAGGCTGAAAAGAAAAATAAAAAAATAAATATATGTGAAGGCTTGCTAAGGAAGACAGTATTATGTATTTTTGAACTAACAAAAGCAATTAATGTAAATCTTTCTAGCACATAATACATCTCATATCAGCCTCCACCATAAAAATATCTCTGTTTTAAATCAGTTCAAACAAAGATTATGTATGCTATATTGTACTAAAACATAATAATCACCTGTACCAAAGATGAAATTTTGTACAGTGTAACTTGTTTATAAATATCACTCTGTAAGCTACTTTCCTATGTCATCTTTCCATTTCAGTTCGAGCTGAGCAAAATATAAGATAACTTCATTTAAAAACTTGAGTAAACCACTCAACATCAACAAGGCAACCCAACTAATCAGAGGATTCAAGAGGATTTAAGAAATGTTTCAGTAAGCAAATCAAAGCCTGCTTCAATAAAAAGTGTCTCTGTTCTTTTTGAACTTGTGAGTAACTCCACTTTTAAAAAGAATTTAAAGTATAAATTAGTTTGAATTTTATTGCTGTGATCAATATTGTATTGTGAAGTATGGTTGCGTATTTATATTTTTGAATCCCTGAAGTATGATGTATGCAGGCATTTGAACTTTTGCAACTTCTCTGTTTTCAGTTTTGTTCATGTTTTTTTTGATTTAAATTCAAAATCTTTAATTAAATCTTTGTTTAGCCTTAAGATTTAAATGAAATCTGTAAGTTTCATTTCAAACCTTAGTTTAGAATTTTACTTAAGTCAAAGTAATAAATATACGACTCTGGAAACTAAAAAAAAAACTGAGCATCTCAATATTAGCAAAAATTCGAATATCTTAATTCATAAATTTAGGAACATAGATTGAATCGTTGAACCAAACTATGATTTTTTAAAATTAATATAGTGATTTTTAGTGGAGGGAGTGAGGTGCAGTTCGAGTTCGACCGTTTTGGGCATTTCGAGTCGCCTGGACGATCGCGTTGATCGGGGAGGTCGGGACTGGGCTGGAGATGCGAGGGTGATCGTGGGATCTGGGGAAAATGCTCGAAGGTTGATCTAAGCCTTGTGGTGGCGGCGGGAGACGTTCAAATGCTGGTGACCTAGTTTTAAGGTATCGTGTTTTCTTTCGCTCGTTTATCAACGTCAATGGATCGAGTGCCACACAGTTTGAGGGAAGGTAAAGGGGAGGTGGACGAGGCTACGGCAGGAGTTTCACCTGTTGCGGTGGTTGTTGTGGTGAGTACGAGGCTTTTCCAGGTTGCGTTCCGGTTCCTGCAACAAGCACGAATGCTCATTTTTGCTTTGATTTTTTTTCATCGTTTTGATGATGGGAAGTGAGGGTATAGGTCACTGTCGACATATCGGAGGCAGTCTCGGTGGTCGGAGCTTCACCATGGGGTGGTGCACGTGCACGCGACATTATCAGTATCTGGTGATGTTGAATTGGGAAAGAAGAGAGTAAAGGTAGAGTGTTCTCGGGTGTTTGCTCGTACACATTGTGGTTGGTCTCGAAGCAAACAGGGGAGGGTTAGGTTGTATTTTCTTTTTACAGGTTTTAACTCAAACCTGATTTGATTTGGGGTTTCAAGTTTTGGGTTTAAAATTTAAATCAAGAATTGAATCAAGATTTTAATCATACTTAAATATGAGGTCAGGTTCAGTTTGAAGTTGGGTTTGGAAGTAAAATTTTTCCGTTAAGTTAATAAGTTTTAATAACTTAAAAGTAATTAAGTTTAAATGTATTTAAAGGGAAATGGATTTTAAAATGGAGCTTGGAAGTGTACATGAAGCATTTTTAGGACCTGGACATAAAACTAAAATTGAATTTTTGATGTATTATTTTTTTATAAAGATGTATAAATTCAAATGTCCAAATAAATTTAAATGTGAGTTATACTTTTGGATATGGGAATACAAAGAAAAATTGATTTAAGTTCTTTAAAATTTCTTCTAACGAACAGTATTCTTTTTTAGAGAAGAAACATGTAAATTTACGGTTTAAAATTGGATTTAAACTTTTTAAAGAATAATTGCTATTAACTTTAAATCGGAAATTTTAGAATGAAATTAAAAGTAAATTGGGAAATAAATGTTTGAAACTTATTTATAAATAATAATTTAATCACCTACAAGAATGAATTCCATTTTAAAGTATTGAAGATTTAGAGGCTTATTAACCTTTACAATTAATTAGAATGAATAATTAATGGTTTATATTAATTAAATTAGTAATTATAAGTTTAAATGCATTAATTAAAGTTTAAAAAAATAAATTAAGTAATTAATATGTAATTAAGAACCATAGATTAGATTTTTATTTAAATTAATAAATTTTAGTAGTTAATCAAACTTATAATTAATAATGATTAATATAAGTTAATTACTTTAGAAAAATAATTAAATAAGTGTTAATGAAGATCATTAACTAGATTATTTTATAATTAATTAATGTGATTAATTTTTTTAATTAGATTAATTAATTTAATAATAATCATTGTAATAGTTTAAATGTAATTATTTATTTGGAAAGTAATTAAGAAATTAATTACTTATTAATTGAGTAAATTGATTTAATTTGAGTTAATTCATTTAATTTAATTAATTTGGATTAATCATTTGATAATTTTGGAAGTAAATTACTTAGTGAAGTAATTGATGAAATTATTGGATGATGGGTAATGGAAGTAATTGGAATATATTACTTGAAGATAATCGAGGGATTAATTAAGTTTTTTTATTTAAGAGTAATTAATAAAGGGAAGTTAATTACTGTATGTAATTAATCAGAGATGATTAATATATGTAATTAGATGACTAAGTTTTTTTTAATTTAATTAATTAATAAAATAATTGATTAGAGATCATTAATTATTATAATTAATGATGTAATAACGAAATTGATTGATTTGGGTAATAAATCAACAAGGTATGTAATTGTAATAAATCTATATAAATGTAATTAATTAATGGATTTATTCATAGATTAATCTCTGTAAATAAATTAAAGGAAACTACTGGAATGTAGCAAAAGTTATTTAAATCAAAGATGATTAATTGGAATACATAAGTAACTGATGATAAGATTAAATTAAGTTAATTAATTTTAGTTAATTTAAGAAATCATTTGATGATTTGGTATGTGTAATTACTTAGTGTAATTAATGGAGTATAATTACTTAGGAAAGTAACTAGATGATAATTACTTGATGAAATTAATATAAGATGATTTGTAAGTGAAGTAATTTGGGTAATTTCTTTTGTAATTAATCAAAGGATTAATTTATGGGAATAATTAATCATGGGATAATTAATTTGTTAATTAGTAATTAATGGTAGTTAATCACTAGTTTGTTATTAATCAAGGGCGATTAATAATTGTGTTTAATTAAAGATTAACCACTTAATGTAATTAATTTAAATAAAGTAATTTAACATAAATTAGAGATCATTAATTAATATAATTAATGATGTAATTAAGAATTGTTAATTAAGGAATAATTAATAAGGAAGTAATTAATTGTTAATTGCTATGAATGATTTAGAATAATTCATTTGAGAAATTAATTAAAGACTAAATTACTTATTGAAATTAGAGAACGATTAATTAATTTGATTTATAATTAATCAATGGTGTATGAGCAGAATTTATGGAATGAGTAATTAATTTAATTTATTTTAAATTAATTAAAGATAGAAGTAATTAATTTAATTCATTTTAAATTAATTATAGATTATGAATAATAAATCATGCTTTTGAATGAGGATATTGATATTTCATTGATTGATTGTGATCTTAGATATGAGATGAGTAATAACTATGTGATATGGATGCTTGGTTCAAGTATTAAGTATCTGTTTGGATGATAATATTAATTATCTATTTATGAGGATAATGTGATTATCTATTTTAAGATGTGAATTATCTATCTGTGTGTATATAGATAATATTGAATTGAATTGTTTAACCTCTAAAACAACTTGGCTTTAAAAGATACGTTTTGGATTTCGATGAGACCGGGATCGGGTTTCCATATTTGGACATCCGAAAACCACATCGATCCAAATTAACGATAGGTCGTGAAGATGAAGATTCAGAGTGCATGGATTATTGTCGTTAACTCTGAGGGTGATTCCAAAACGAGTGTAACGAGACGATGCCTTCGGTTTCGTTCGAACCCGGAACGAACTTGTATGGATTGAATGCTTTCAGAACATCATCGGGTGGGCGATGAGCATTCTAAGAGATGTATTCTCTTAAGGTAATCGCAGCCTCAAGCCTCATCAATCGGGAATGGCTAAAACAGAGGAGGTGCAGCAAGGTTAGGTGGGTCATGCCTAAGCAGGACGAGATATACCCCTGTCTAGATGTCCCTTTTTATTCGACTGTGTGGGCAGTTGGTCTGCAGCCAACTGCGGGGTTATCTTGTTCGGGACTGTTCAGTAAGGAATGGTTCCAGCCTTGTGTTACAGGGGAGCGGGCGTACTCCTCGGTACGTTGATCTAGGCCACGTACTGTGACGGGCGGTACCCCAGTAGCCCTGCCATTGTATAGAATCCACAATCCAATAAGTGCCAACAATTTTGATTATATTACCCATTTTTGTGGCTAGTAGCTGGAATTTAATAATGTAACAATTTCGGCTATTTTCTATTTACTTGAAAACCCTAGACCTATTATAATATCATTGAATTTCCTATCAAATGTTTTCGTTAGCGTAAGGTAAAAACTTTTCCATGTTTATGTGTGGGAAGTCTTACGCGATACCTTTCTTTTCAAAGGTTTTTGAAAATTAAGCAACTTTAACCTGTTACTCACACCAGACCCATGTCTGACCCGAAGTTTTTTTGCTGTTTTCCTTAAACTCTCGGGTACTCAAATTTTTACGAGTAGCCAAGGGATTCAGGTTGGCTTTGACGAGTTCTGGAGGAGCAATGGAGCAGGACGCTTCAGCGTTGTAGATATAGTGTTCCGCTGTGATGGTATCTCTGTGTTGTATTGTGTATTGAGTTGTATAACTAGACAGGTGTCTATAACTGTCCAGTATGTGATGTATTATCTGTATAACTCTGATTGATGTTGTATATTATGTAAATACTTATGTGATTAATATAATTTATTCGTTCCGCTGTGAGATTCTGATGTTGTTGTTCTTTCTTCTCTATCTTTTCTATTTTCTCACCCCTTTCTTTCTTTAAAAACGATACGTCTTTCTAGGCATAGGAAGCCGTGTCATTACACTTGTGAAATTGGATGTACACGAAATAGATGCAATTGATGCAAAAAATTACGTAATTTTACCTTTATTGAATTTCGGGGACGAAATTTCCTAAAGGGTGGGAAAACGTAACACCCCACATTTTTATATAATTAAATAATAAGATAACGATGAATAGTGAAAATATGAAAAAATTATTGTCCAAGTATAGTCTCGAAACTTATACCATTATGTTCATGGCGATTTTCTGATCAGTTTTTATTTATAACTTGTCACTGAGTCAATACGAATAAATTATGAGAGAAACCAAAAATGGAAAATAATCGAAAATAGAAAAGAATAATAAACAACAAAAAAATAAGACGTATATGGGTCGGCCGATAGGTCGACCCAGAACTCCTCAGGTCGACCCGAAGGAACCACAGGTCGACCCTAGGGTCAACCCGCGTTGCTACCTGGACGTAGTTTCGTCTAGGTACGAGCCTAGCCATATAAAATCGACTTTTATTTGATCTGAGCCATAGGTTGATGCATCTGATGGCTCCAAATGACCCTGTGATGTGGTGGCTCCAGATTTAAACCAAAAATCCAATGGTTTGAGATCCCCAAACTCCACTATAAATATAACCCTAGACCTAGCTATTTTCGCACAATCAGATTTTCTCCCGATGGGTTCATTGCTTGAGGCCGAATCCTAAATAGAAAATATTTCTTTAGGTTTAATGCCTGAGGCTGGACCCTAAAAAGAAAATATTTCTAGGGAGAAGATATTCTTAATAAAAATATTAGACACTTTAGAAGGGGATTCGGGAAGACCATAAAGCCAAGCTAAGCACAAGCAAAGCTAAGGACGACAGGTGAGTGGAATTAATTATATATCTTTTACGTTTATGATATATTATCATTAGATTCCCGTTAAATAATTTTATTCAGTATTTATTTCAGTAATTAATTCTTTAATTAGTTATACTGAGACTGTAAATTGTACAAGAGAGCTTATATGCAATTATTATTTATATGGAAAATAGTTAACAAATTATATGTGAATAATATTTGGCTCGATAGTTAGAGAAAGGCATAAGCCTAAAAATAAGAAATTTACAATTATTTACATCTATTTTAAAAGTTGAAATTTAGCTTGTAAATGCTAGCTTCTTTTTATTCTTTTTTATGCGAATAAAATAGTAAAGAGAATAATTCGCGAATACGGACTAAAATAGATGTACACTAGACTAACACAAATTAGTTGTAAATAAGAAAAGCTGAAATAAGAGAAAAATAGAAATTTATAGTAAATTATGCTAAAACGTGGAAAAATAAATTAAATGGGAAAATTTAATAACTTGATAGAGAAGTAAGTGATACATTAGTTGGTTGGCTTAGAAAAAAGACTACATATCCATAATTTGATATTTAAAAGATAACGATAAGCGTAATTGCATGAATAAAGGAAAGAAAAAGGGAATTCGTGTAAAATAGAGACACTACTGTATTTTGCACTATCCAAACAGTAAAAAAATAAAAAAAGGAATATCCTGCGATTA
Organism: Allium cepa; assembly: GCA_030765085.1. NCBI lineage: Eukaryota > Viridiplantae > Streptophyta > Magnoliopsida > Asparagales > Amaryllidaceae > Allium > Allium cepa. The sequence goes on along the minus strand of CM060934.1, from coordinate 203,717,735 downwards.
TGAATTACTAATGCGTGGCCCGTGCTACGCACACGGGCAACACCGTAATTATACTGAGATGGTCGATTACATTTGTAATACGTGGATGAGTTTTGCTTACATTGGTCTATTTGTATTGAACACTAATGCAAATTGAATATACGATGTTTTCTACAATAACTTTTACTGAAAGAAGATTATATTCTTAATTATTCACGTTCATCATTGTTATGATTAGTGTAGAATATTTTATCTAAAGTGTTTGTATGTATTTGAAGGTATGTTGTTTTCATGTAATACTTACCTAAATGATTTTTACGGTTGTGACAATGATACTGTAAATTAGTTGAATTTTAGTGTACCGGTCAATTAGGATAAACCATGCTTAAGTCTATTAATGGATTCCCAAATCAATTTGCACCTGAATGTGAAAAATGAATACATATACGGTAGTTAGGAAGACGAATGTTTATATGAATACGAAGCCATTCGTATCCTAAAATTAATCATTTGGTTTTAGTCAAGTTTACAGTTTATATATTTTAATTTATTATACTGAAAGATATGCATTTATTATTTATTAGGTAATGGTTTATATATTATATACATCTAATGCACGTTAACTTCTCAAAACTATTTATTAGCATCATATTTGTTATTTTTTGTATTTTTGTAAACAATAAGACTGAATTTTTTAAGGTTAACCTAATATTTCCGATGTATGTTTTTAGATTTATCATCATCAGCAAATGTGATAAACAGTTTGTATCCATCCATGTCTGCAAACACAAATATGTGATATCCAAAAATAGCTGTGAATGCGGTTATGACTCTATTCTTATCTGAAAGTATCTATTGGTGGATCTTGTCAAGCCTACAGATTCGCAGTGCTCCTATCCATAATGAGTAGAGAGATCATTTTAAGTGATTATTACTATCAATAATTTTAAGGTTTATAGTCTTGCGATAAGATATTTAATCGAGGTGGTCTTCACTCTTTCAATACGTTGAATACCATTAAAATAACATCCAAATATTCAATTGTCCAAATGGACATGAAAACTGGCTTAAAATTATTTTACGTTTATTTTTATTATGATTTCATATGCTTCCTCAGACAGAAGAGAAAAGGTGAACACGCACCCCACTACCAAATTGCTTACTTGAATAAGCAAAGAAAAAACTGAAAATCAGATGCAAACATGTATAAATTGTTGAATTGTAAAAAGCAAAGAGCAAAGAACATCAGTTGCAAACAGGTACAAATTGTTTGATTGTAACAAAACAAACATAGAACAGAGTAGTAATGCTGCATATATAGTTTACAAAAAATAAATGAAACATTCTTACAGTGAAAAATTACAATATAATTACACAAAAGACTATTCCATATCACACACCTCACATTTAACAATCACTCCTCTTATTCTTGACCTTTGCAGCATGGAACAAACTCTGCCACATTCCTTTCTTACCTTTCACCTGCTAGTAATTATTCTTCTTCCTCTGTCTCTCTCTGAACCTCTCCTGACGATGCATAAGTGCAATCCAATGTGCACCCTAGGCTTTGTCAATTAATAATCACTGCTTCTCTTACTGCACTGCTGCATGCTCATGAAATGCATGATCTAGAAAGAAAAATCCCCAATCTGAAGCACGACCTAGAGCGCAAGCTTCCCTGGTTCAGTTTACTCATGCCCTCTCACAACAAATGTCCATGCCATTTATAAGCAATACTGTGACAATAAAGAGTTGTCGGATCAGTGCATATAGAAAGATTGCAAATGACATAAAAGACATCTGAGTTAAATCGAACTGAGGATTAAGGAACAATAAAAAAGACAAATATCTAAGTACACATGTTAATGATTATAGGAAAAAACAGCATGGTATTCACAAATTCTTCAAAGCGGACAGTCACAGTCGACACTAAATTATTGATAACATGCGATTAGAAAAACCTAAGATAATTTGATGAAAACAAATACGAATCATTGCATCATATATCATATTAAGGATAACTAATTTTTTGCACAGTGAGTTATTCCAAGAAAATACTTTTTGAACTGTTAAACAATATAAAAAATAAGAGAATTAATACGATGCAAAGTTGGCAACAGCTAGTGGTATCAAGGTTGTAGAAATGACATCAAGATAACATAATTTAAAATTAAATTCCTTTATCCACTTAACCACAACCAACAACAACTAAAATAAGAATAGCGTAATTACTTTATCCTTAAATGAATATTAACCAGATGAATTATATGTATTTTAAGTGATTAAAAAAAGAAATGTGGCAATGAAAATATCAAATTAAGCCCGTATAAGTTTACCTAAACCTTTCGATGCTCATGGATTTTAAGTTCAAATTTAAAGGAGTAACTTTGCAAATGAAAATTACATGTGATTTAAGAATCAAAATAATGTTCAACTGTTTCGCTTGCACCAGTAATTGTTACTTTGTGCCAGATTCAAGAATGATCGAAAATGGTAGTCTATCCAATTTACAAACCAAAGAGATATAATTTTCCTTAAACTTGACAAATACTTTTTTCTTAAATTAAAAAGTTATTATCTAAACATACTGAACAGAACTGGAACATGTATAAAAAATGGAATAAAACATCATTATCATCTTCGTATCAAACCTCCAATTTTAGGAGCTATTCATCCATTCTACTTTGCTTTGAGAAACAAACTTGTTTGACTATTTTTAATCGGTAGTTTACACATCCTAAAGAATGCATTTAGTCAGCAAACAAATAATATGAACGGTTCGAAGAAAAAATTCATCACTTTACTACCGAAATATCTATCGTAATATTGCTCTATAGTGTATTTTGAGCTTAAAGCTTTTAGTTTATTGTTGAAAGTCCTCCTTTAATCATAACTGGTTTGGAAAATGAATATTGATGAAAATGGAAAATTTAGTGTAATAATAAAATTTATTTCTAGGATAAAGGTGATTAATACTAATTTTGTACTCATACATTTCATTTAGAACTAAATTTCAAATCATATGAACAGTAGACTGAAATTCTGTTTATCTTTTTCTGGTTTCAAAAACAATAATATTTAGAATTTTTTTACTATTGAATGAAAAGAAGAATTCACAGTGATCTCCATTTTTATATAGTTTTACAAAAACTATATAACAATTTAGTAATTTGTTGGAGTATCGTTCGAGAACAAAGTAGAAGGTTACAATATTTTTTCAGGCACTCATAATATTAAACCGAGAAATACAGATTGTTTGTTTGCATACATTTATGACAAAATAAAACATCACTTTTGTGTGCGCATTCAATTTTATATGTTAAATCATATTCATTATCTACAATAAGGAAGAATCTTGTTATACTACTCTTGGCTTCAAAGGAAAAAAATTTCATCAGTCCATCCTAAATTTTTGTACGACGGTTTAAAATTTAAAGTGCATACAGTAGCCTATGCAGTAAAACAAATATTTAGCAAAATACGATCGTATGGATAAAAAGTTATTTATAGTCGTGTGTATGAGTGATCGGGTTAGGTTATCCTTCTGTTGCAATGCAAACACATTTTTTGCAATTTTTGAACAATGCAAAAACCTATAAGAAATGATATATCTTCAACTAAAATACCCATAAATTGACCTTGACTCTGTGTTCATTATTCTTTGTTTTATAATCAGGTGTAATGACCCTAAACTAAAATAAAATGTAAGATATATTTATTTCAAGAATTTCAGAAGTTAAAAAAAAAAAAAGTTTTGACTTAAAACAAATAGTTTTATGACCAAAGAATTATATGAATATATGTATTTAAAATATAGGGAATTTCCTGTTTAATTTAAGAAGTAAAATGTAATGGAAATTTATGAAATTTTAATTGACTTAAGTAATCATGTTGAAAGAAAAAAAAACAAATAAACTTGTGTGTGTGTATAATTTTTATAACTCATATATATATATATATATATATATATATATATATATATATAAAAGTTGCTGTTTAAAGGGGTGGAATAAAAGTAATATAGTATAAATAATTTTTATATCACATAATCATATATAATGGTGTATACAATTTAATGGAAAAGGTGGCTAGGTAGAAAATGCAAACAGATTACAGTTTTATAAAGATAGAGCAAAAAATAAAAATGCACAAGGTCACATGCATATGGCATGAATGGGATGAAATCATAGAAATAGCATGCAGAAATAAAAGTATTGGAGATCCCGAAATAACTACTAAAGGAAATCAAGAGGGTATAATTCCAATTGAGGACTATGCATCAGTGTAAACTGTGCATAAAAGAATAAAAGGGTATCAAAGGAATTACCCATTCCCTTAAACCCTAAAAACAGCTTTATAAAAACCTGCATATCATAAGGATCATCATCATTCTCTCAGAAAAAAATAAATACATATAAGAAAAAAAAATGGGTGTGTAGACCTGAAGGCAATTGCAGAGTAGAGGAGCAAGATAATACAAGAAAGAATATAGGTGAGCATTAATTCATTTTATGCAATGGCAGTAAGACCTCTGGTAGGCAGCCTGAAAATATTAAAAGTAGTATTTAATCTTTGAAATGGTTTGATATGGATGAATGGATGTTGTTGTGTATTTCTGTTTGGAGTTTTTGTATGATAGTTTTTCCAAGCTTATATGGTTTGAGCATTTTTAATTCTGTTTTTACTATTGTTAAGTATGGATCTAAATTATTTTGAACATAGGCAGCAAGATGAAGGTCTAGCTCATGTTTATATTCTAAATAATAAGATAGGAGGCTTTTCTGGGTTTTGATGAATTTTTAACAAACACCTCTGTCCATACTTCTGCAATAGAATAATAACAGGATCATAATGCTTAAGTTAATATAGGAAAGATCATATACATGATGAGAAATCTCTGCAATAAGAAAAGACTGTACTAAAGAGTACTTATGTTTTCTGAAAACATGAATGGGTTGAAGTTTTTATGTATAAGCTATAGGCAGGGGCTTAGTAAGCTAACCATAAAAATTGGAGGGAGATTTTTCAATAAACTCTATGATTAAATAAAATTAATCAGGTCACTTGGAGTTAGTCAATGATCTGCTTTCTTCAGGAGGGGGAAAGCATATGCATGGTGCAAATGCACCCTGAGGCCTTTGTGTGATTGGAATAAGTAAGACTAACTGGGAGAATTCCTTCACAATGCATACTTGTGTTCATTTGACAGGGGGATTTAGACCTTAAATAAAATGGGGGATGAGATTTAAAAATCTCTGGGTTATAATATCTGAACAAAACTGTAAATTAAATAAGGTTTAATGTAGTAACCTTAATGATCTGCTGGGGGAAAAATCTGGGAGAACATAACCTGAATTTATTTATGATGTTGTGAATAATGCATGGCTTGTTACATATATGTTGAATGTATGGTTGTATGCTTAAGGTCACCTAGCTATTTTGCTGATGTGCCTAGTTTATAATCTGCTAGATTATGAAAGTGACAAAAGTTCATAAGATTTGTAAACTTGTATAGAATTTATTAATGCTCATACCAGTGTAAACTGACCCTTTTGTTGCCTTGCAAACATCTGGGTGTCTCATATAAATGGGGCAGCTCAATGATTTGCATGCAGGTAAGTAAAAGTGACATGATGATGAAGGAGGCATTAGCTGCTAGTATAAATAAGAGAAACAATGCTTGTATTTGCAGAATTGCCTGTAGTGGAAGACCTGAATATTATTAGTAATTAAAAGTTAGATAGTGAAGATGTTTTTTTCTTGGGTGTTTGAATTATGACATGTATCTAACTAATACTGTGATGAGTGAAGTTTTATGACAAGTAGCTAGATGATGCTCTTATAAAATGTTTAGTTATCTTTTGAGGTCTATGAAAATCTGATATATCATAGCTATAAAATATATGTGCATATCAGTCCCTTGTTCTTTTGTTTGAAACTGATTGGTGTTATAATAATGACAATTAAGAATGGCAAGTGCAACAGATTTTGCATAAAAACAAAATAAGCTTGTGAAATTTGAACAAGATAAATTATGCTTGAACTGTAATGTACATTGGGTGGTGTATAATCCTTGAGAAAATGCATGACTTATGTTTATGCAGATGATTTAAAAACAGAAAGAGTTTCAAAAGAAATAGATTTGGAAACATTTTGGTTTTGTGTCTGAAAACCTGGGAAAATAAAAATCTTATAGAAACTTTTATAAGATAAAAGCAAAGTGGAGATAAGAAAGAATGTTTGTGGAAATGATTTACACAGAAATATGGTTTTGAATATTGAAGAAATGGGATCATGACCAACTCAAATGGTTAAGAGTCAGATCCTTATAGTCTGGAATCACTTCTCTGCAATTCATGTGGTGCAAGTGTTTCCAACTCGAAGAAAGCAACTGAAAAACTCCAAGTTTTTGAAATATAAACTCGAAGCAAACCAGTATGTATTTTCAACCAACCTGAAAAATGTAGAGCAAATATAACTGTGTAACCTGAAATGAAAATTTGATAGTGAAAGCAGATTTGTAAGTTCATACTAACAATTATACTCCTTTCAGTTATATTTCTTAACACCTAAATATTGTATCATATATCAGTAGTTATATATATGCAGAATGAGTAGAAAAAAAAAACAAAGGTGCACAGTGCCTGCACCATCATACTTATATGTATAGAAACTGATGTAAATATCATCTCATTCAAAAATAAAAAGAAGCAAACATATCATCAAATATGTAGAGCTATTATATGGTGAATTATGAACTGGTATAATTATATTGGTAACTTAGGATCTTGGGAAACAGATTAAATGAATTTCCTTATGCAAAAATAAAAAAGCAAAAAAAAAACAAAAATATAATAATTTTTTTTTGGGATAAAAATATATGGGGTCACCACAGTTGGTATCAGAGCTATGTTTTAAATAACATAGTAAACATTATAGTATATATGTGGATGATTGAATGCATTGATTGAATTCTTGAGGTTGGATGTTTTTGTATGATTGAAATGTATGCTTGAGATACATGTATAAGGTACACCTAAATCAAATAAATGAACAAAGTAAAGATATTAAGAATATGGGGGTAAATAAACTAACTTAAAAATTATATCTATAGCATTATGGTAGGACCCAGACATCACGCAGGTGCAGGACCATCACGTGAGCCACCTGCGATAAGCATGGAAGATTTTATGAGGGCTTTGAGGGATGGAATGGCACCAAGGCAAGATAATCCTCATGAGGAGCTCTCCAAATTGCTCAAGACTTGTACCAATTTGGGAGGAAAGGATTTTGAAGGCACTGAAGGAGCTATGGGTGTTCAAATGAGGATAAGGACTATGGAAAGGGTCTTTACAGATATGCAAATCAATGACCAAAGGAAAAGACAAATAGCTTCAAGGAAATTGAAGGGGGTTGCACTGGACTGGTGGGAGGTTGTGATAGTAGGAAGGCCAGAAAATGATATCACTTGGAATGATTTCAAAGTCATGCTTGAGGCCAGATTTATCCCAGCATCTGCCAAAGCCACACTGCTTGAAGATTTTATTAGATTAAGGCAAGGAGGCATGAGTGTAAATGAGTACACTCAGAAGTTTGAAGCATTATCTAAATATGGAATGGTGTTGATAGGGAATGCAGAAGCAAAGAATGCAAGGTACATTCAAGGCTTGAACCCCAATCTATCCAGGGCAATGTTACCATATAAAGATAAAACTTTTGATCAAATGATTGATCTAACACTCTCTTTTGAGCAACATGATACCACAAGAGAGAAATTCAGGAACATGAAGCTCAATAAGAAGAAGGGAGGCCAGAACAAAGTGCAACCTTATGACAAGAGAAATGCAAGTAAAGGAGTTAAGAAAGGGGAAGGAGCAATAGCATCTGAAAGCAAGAAATTTACTCATTGTTTTAACTGTGGAAAAGCTGGACATTACAGTAACCAATGCCCTGACCCAAAAATACCAAAAGGAAGCTGCTATAACTGTGGAAAGATGGGACATTTAAAGAAGGACTGTCCAGAGACTCATAAGAAAACAGCAAGGGTAGGAGCTTTGGCAACCAACACCACTGAAAATGTTGGACAACTTGAAGGTATAATTCTAATCAATACCCAACCAATATCAGTAGTATATGACACTGGTGCCTCACATTCACTGATATCTTTGGAAATTGTAAAGAAATTAGCACTTGCTTGTGTTTCTATTGAACAACCCTTAACTATACACAGTCCCATAGGGAGTCATTGTATGCTAAGAATGAAGTGTATGGGTCTGAAATTAATTATAGGGGGTTATGGTTTTGATTCAGATCTATATACTTTAAACTATCCTGGTATTGGGATTATATTGGGGGTAGATTGGTTAATGAAAAATAAAGCAATTTTAAATTTAGAAAATCTTACTATTTCTTTGGAGACAAATGAAGGCAAAAGAATTACAGTTCTAAGTGAAATAGCAAAGAACACATGTTTTAATAAAATTTGGAGTATAAATGAAATTCAAAAGGAATTAAAAATAGAGGAAATTCCAGTAGTCAATGAATACACAGATGTGTTTGGAGAAGTAAGAGGAATTCCTCAGAATAGACCAGTTGAGTTCAAAATAAAGTTAATGCCAGGAACAAATCCAATCATTAAAAAGCCTTATAGGATGGGTCCAAAAGAACTGGTAGAATTAAAACATCAACTAGAAGAATTAGAAGAGAAAGGATTCATAAGATCAAGTAGTTCTAGTTGGGGTTCCCCAGTGCTCTTTGTCAAGAAACATGATGGAACAATGAGGTTGTGTGTAGACTATAGGGATTTAAACAAAGTAACTATTAAAAATAAGTACCCACTGCCTAGAATAGATGATCTATTTGATCAATTACATGGAGCTAGAATATTTTCAAGATTAGATTTAGCCTCTGGATTTCACCAAATGAAAGTTGCAGAGGAAAGCATTGAGTACACAGCCTTTAATACCAGATATGGCTTATATGAATTTTTAGTAATGCCATTTGGCTTGACCAATGCTCCCTCTTATTTTGTAGATTTGATGAATAGAATTTTCAGAGACTTTTTGGATAAATTTGTTCTAGTATTTATAGATGATATATTAATTTACTCCAAGATAGAAGATGATCATGCTATGCATTTACACTTAGTATTATCCAGACTTAGAGAACATGAATTAAAGGCCAAGTATTCAAAATGTACATTTTGGCAACATGAAGTAAAATTCTTAGGACACATAGTGTCACAGCAAGGGGTAAGTGTAGATCCAAGCAAAGTGATTGCAGTTCAATCATGGAGTAGACCCAGAACAGTGACTGAGGTGAGATCATTCTTGGGATTGGCAGGGTATTATAGAAGGTTTATCAAGGATTTTTCAAGAATAGCTGCACCGATGACTAAGTTGACAAAAAAGAACCAACCATATGTGTGGACTGAGCAATGTGAACAAGCTTTTGAGAAATTGAAGCAAGCACTGGTAGAAGCTCCTGTTTTGCAAATCCCAGAAGAAAATGAAGGAATGGTTGTATATACTGATGCTAGTGGGTCCGGATTAGGTGCAGTGCTTATGCAACATGGCAAGGTAGTGGCATATGCATCAAGACAGCTTAAACCCAATGAAACCAAATATGCAACTCATGATTTAGAATTAGCTGCAATAGTGTTTGCATTAAAACTTTGGAGGCATTATTTGCTTGGAGCAAAATTTGAATTATTTACAGACCATCAAGCATTGAAATATTTATTTTCTCAAAAAGATTTGAATATGAGACAAGCAAGGTGGATGGAGTTTCTAGCTGCATATGATTTAGATATTTTGTACACCCCTGGAAAAGCCAATAAGGTGGCAGATGCCTTGAGTAGGCATCAAGTTAGGTTAGCAAGTCTAATGATTGATGAATTTAAAAACCTAACAATGCTTGGGGAGGCAGATATACATAGCAAGAATGAAAAGAATTTTGGTGAGCACAATGATATGGTAGAATATGGCACACTAGGGTTGATTACAGTAAAATCTAATCTAGTGGAGAAAATTGGTAGCATGCAAGACCAAGACAAGGATTTGAAGGAGAAGAAAGAAATGTTACATAGCAATATTGAGTTGGAAAATTTTAAAATAGATCACAAAGGATATTTGAGGAAGAATGAGAAGCTGTGTGTACCAGACATTGCAGAGTTGAAGGAAGAAATCATGAATGAGCATCACAAAACCAAGTACACCATACACCCTGGTGGTACTAAAATGTATCATGATTTAAAAAGAAGCTACTGGTGGCCAGGAATGAAACAAGCAGTGGCAAGATATGTGGCAAAGTGTTTCACTTGTCAACAAATTAAAGTAGACTACCAAAAGCCTTCTGGCATGCTGCAACCATTGGAGGTACCTCAGTGGAAATGGGAAAGTATTTCCATGGATTTTGTGGATGGTTTGCCTAGAACTAAGAGAGGCAATGATAGTATATGGGTAATTGTTGATAGGCTAACCAAATCAGCTCACTTTGTCCCTGTCAGGTCAGATAGAAATGCATCTAAACTTGTACAATTATTTATTAAGGAAGTGGTAAGGCTACATGGTATACCTAAGACCATTGTAAGTGATAGAGACACTTTGTTTACCTCAAGATTTTGGGAAAGCTTCCAAGAAGCAATGGGAACACAATTATGCTTAAGTACTGCCTACCATCCTCAAAGTGATGGGCAGACAGAAATAGTAAATAAAATATTGGAGGATCTATTAAGAGCATGTGTGCTTGACTTTGGGGGTAATTGGGAGGACCACATTCATTTGGCAGAATTTACATATAACAATAGCTACCAGTCAACCATAGGAATGGCACCCTTTGAAGCCTTGTATGGGAGGCCCTGCACATCCCCTGCCTGTTGGTTGGATATGGGAGAGGGTATACTAATAGGACCAGATCATGTTAAAGAAACTTCCAACATGATTGAGTAAATTAGACATAGAATGAAAACAGCACAGTCAAGACAGAAGTCTTATGCAGATAAAAGGAGAAAGCCAATGGAGTTTAAGGAGGGAGAGTATGTTTTTCTAAAAGTATCAACAATGAGAAAGGTGTTCAGATTTGGGAAATCAGGAAAGTTATCACCAAGATTTGTAGGGCCATATGAAATTATACAAAGAATTGGTGCTATGGCCTATAAGCTTCAATTACCTGAGGAATTAAGTGGTGTACATCCAGTGTTTCATGTTTCTCAATTGAGGAAATGGGTGCATGATGAAGGGGCAATTTTGGAGTCACCTACTCAAATTCAAGTCCAAAAGAATTTGGTCTATGCAAATGAACCAGTGGGGATAGTTGCCAAGGAGGAGAAAAAGTTGAGGAACAAGGTGATCAAACTGGTAAAAATTCAATGGAGCTTGGACACCAATGATTGAACATGGGAGGTGGAGGACAAAATGAGGGCTAAATACCCCAACTTGTTTACTGATAGAGAGGTATGTTTAAGTAGTTTATGATAATTCTCTGAATATTCTTATGCATTGCTTGCTTTCATAAAATGTGAGTATGGAGTTATGGAATTAAAACAGGCTATGGATTAATATTTTTAATTGGAGAAATTAGAAGAAATTATGGGGACATAATTCCTTTAAGGGGGAGGGTATGTAATGACCCTAAACTAAAATAAAATGTAAGATATATTTATTTCAAGAATTTCAGAAGTTAAAAAAAAAAAAGGTTTTGACTTAAAACAAATAGTTTTATGACTAAAGAATTATATGAATATATGTATTTAAAATATAGGGAATTTCCTGTTTAATTTAAGAAGTAAAATGTATTGGAAATTTATGAAATTTTAAATGACTTAAGTAATCATGTTGAAAGAAAAAAGAAAAAAAACAAATAAACTTGTGTGTGTGTATAATTTTTATAACTCATATATATATATATAAAAGTTGCTGTTTAAAGGGGTGGAATAAAAGTAATATAGTATAAATAATTTTTATATCACATAATCATATATAATGGTGTATATAATTTAATGGAAAAGGTGGCTAGGTAGAAAATGCAAACAGATTACAGTTTTTATAAAGATAGAGCAAAAAATAAAAATGCACAAGGTCACATGCATATGGCATGAATGGGATGAAATCATAGAAATAGCATGCAGAAATAAAAGTATTGGAGATCCCGAAATAACTACTAAAGGAAATCAAGAGGGTATAATTCCAATTGAGGACTATGCATCAGTGTAAACTGTGCATAAAAGAATAAAAGGGTATCAAAGGAATTACCCATTCCCTTAAACCCTAAAAACAGCTTTATAAAAACCTGCATATCATAAGGATCATCATCATTCTCTCAGAAAAAAATAAATACATATAAGAAAAAAAAATGTGTATGCAGACCTGAAGGCAATTGCAGAGTAGAGGAGCAAGATAATACAAGAAAGAATATAGGTGAGCATTAATTCATTTTATGCAATGGCAGTTAGACCTCTGGTAGGCAGCCTGAAAATATTAAAAGTAGTATTTAATCTTTGAAATGGTTTGATATGGATGAAATGGATGTTGTTGTGTATTTCTGTTTGGAGTTTTTGTATGATAGTTTTTCCAAGCTTATATGGTTTGAGCATTTTTAATTCTGTTTTTACTATTGTTAAGTATGGATCTAAATTATTTTGAACATAGGCAGCAAGATGAAGGTCTAGCTCATGTTTATATTCTAAATAATAAGATAGGAGGCTTTTCTGGGTTTTGATGAATTTTTAACTAACACCTCTGTCCATACTTCTGCAATAGAATAATAACAGGATCATAATGCTTAAGTTAATATAGGAAAGATCATATACATGATGAGAAATCTCTGCAATAAGAAAAGACTGTACTAAAGAGTACTTATGTTTTCTGAAAACATGAATGGGTTGAAGTTTTTATGTATAAGCTATAGGTAGGGGCTTAGTAAGCTAACCATAAAAATTGGAGGGAGAGTTTTCAATAAACTCTATGATTAAATAAAATTAATCAGGTCACTTGGAGTTAGTCAATGATCTGCTTTCTTCAGGAGGGGGAAAGCATATGCATGGTGCAAATGCACCCTGAGGCCTTTGTGTGATTGGAATAAGTAAGACTAACTGGGAGAATTCCTTCACAATGCATACTTGTGTTCATTTGACAGGGGGATTTAGACCTTAAATAAAATGGGGGATGAGATTTAAAAATCTCTGGGTTATAATATCTGAACAAAACTGTAAATTAAATAAGGTTTAATGTAGTAACCTTAATGATCTGCTGGGGGAAAAATCTGGGAGAACATAACCTGAATTTATTTATGATGTTGTGAATAATGCATGGCTTGTTACATATATGTTGAATGTATGGTTGTATGCTTAAGGTCACCTAGCTATTTTGCTGATGTGCCTAGTTTATAATCTGCTAGATTATGAAAGTGACAAAAGTTCATAAGATCTGTAAACTTGTATAGAATTTATTAATGCTCATACCAGTGTAAACTGGCCCTTTTGTTGCCTTGCAAACATCTGGGTGTCTCATATAAATGGGGAAGCTCAATGATTTGCATGCAGGTAAGTAAAAGTGACATGATGATGAAGGAGGCATTAGCTGCTAGTATAAATAAGAGAAACAATGCTTGTATTTGCAGAATTGCCTGTAGTGGAAGACCTGAATATTATTAGTAATTAAAAGTTAGATAGTGAAGATGTTTTTTTCTTGGGTGTTTGAATTATGACATGTATCTAACTAATACTGTGATGAGTGAAGTTTTATGACAAGTAGCTAGATGATGCTCTTATAAAATGTTTAGTTATCTTTTGAGGTCTATGAAAATCTGATATATCATAGCTATAAAATATATGTGCATATCAGTCCCTTGTTCTTTTGTTTGAAACTGATTGGTGTTATAATAATGACAATTAAGAATGGCAAGTGCAACAGATTTTGCATAAAAACAAAATAAGCTTGTGAAATTTGAACAAGATAAATTATGCTTGAACTGTAATGTACATTGGGTGGCGTATAATCCTTGAGAAAATGCATGACTTATGTTTATGCAGATGATTTAAAAACAGAAAGAGTTTCAAAAGAAATAGATTTGGAAACATTTTGGTTTTGTGTCTGAAAACCTGGGAAAATAAAAATCTTATAGAAACTTTTATAAGATAAAAGCAAAGTGGAGATAAGAAAGAATGTTTGTGGAAATGATTTACACAGAAATATGGTTTTGAATATTGAAGAAATGGGATCATGACCAACTCAAATGGTTAAGAGTCAGATCCTTATAGTCTGGAATCACTTCTCTGCAATTCATGTGGTGCAAGTGTTTCCAACTCGAAGAAAGCAACTGAAAAACTCCAAGTTTTTGAAATATAAACTCGAAGCAAACTAGTATGTATTTTCAACCAACCTGAAAAATGTAGAGCAAATATAACTGTGTAACCTGAAATGAAAATTTGATAGTGAAAGCAGATTTGTAAGTTCATACTAACAATTATACTCCTTTCAGTTATATTTCTTAACACCTAAATATTGTATCATATATCAGTAGTTATATATATGCAGAATGAGTAGAAAAAAAAAACAAAGGTGCACAGTGCCTGCACCATCATACTTATATGTATAGAAACCGATGTAAATATCATCTCATTCAAAAATAAAAAGAAGCAAACATATCATCAAATATGTAGAGCTATTATATGGTGAATTATGAACTGGTATAATTATATTGGTAACTTAGGATCTTGGGAAACAGATTAAATGAATTTCCTTATGCAAAAATAAAAAAACAAAAAACAAAAAAAAAAAAAAATATAGTAATTTTTTTTGGGATAAAAATATATGGGGTCACCACATCAGGCCAAGTCATACCCAAACAAATTGTGGTTACATGCGAATTTATGGAAAATTCATACAATAAGTGGATGAATTTCAGGCGTTACTTTATAATAAACGTTGCATTATTTAAGAGTGCACAAATACCCAAATCATGTAGATTCAGTAAGAATTCTATAGGTAAGATTAAACCGATGTTAAAAGCTATTGTGGTTTTGATTTTCACACAACTGGTGTCCATATGGCGAAAACCGTTGTTCTACATAACAAAACCATAATTATAATATATATATATATATATATATATATATATATATATATATATATGTATGTATGTATGTATGTATTCATAGTTGGAAATTGATGGATTTTAAGGAAATTATGTTTTTAATATATCTTATCGTAAAAGTGAAATAACTTCATTTATATAATGTAAAAAAGTATCTCCACTTAAGCCGTTTACATTGTCATGTATTCAAAAAGTGTTTTTTTTTACACTTTCAGTTAATAAAAAGGTTAAGCACTTTGGTTGAATGAAATGATACATAAACATTTTCTAGTGGATAATCTATATCAAATTTTCTTATTCCTGTTGATATAATTCAGAAACTATTTTTACTGAATTCTTGAATCACCACATGATCTTTGTGAAGTAATAATTGCTTTTAGTAGCAGCTAATGTGATAATATTACTATGTTGTGACCCCAATTAATTGATATTGACAATTTTTTCTGATAGCAGCAGATGAATTTATTTATGCAACATACAACATGTATTTGTTACTCATAATTAGAATTTCCTAGATAGTATTTCATAGAACATTATATGTTTTTTTAATAATTAGATCCATTTACAGTACAAAAACATAACCAAGATTATAACAGTGGATTAACCATTACTTCTCAAGTTAATCATAAATGGTATCTAATTCTGATCATTAATTTCAAAACATATAGAAGTATTATGCGCAAAAATATGATAGCTAAACGGGAAAATCCTTGGAAACTACAATTGATTAGTAGTTCAATTGGTTGTGGTTGAAGCAGATATACCTGTTAAGGCTTTTAACTCATCTCCTAGACATCCAAATTTAAAAACAGAGTACAATAAATGTGTGAAAAGGATAATAATGAGACAGATGACATGCAAAGCAATATTTTTCAGAGGTAGAATTTAAAGCTACATCGGACCATTGTCCTGTATGGCCAAAAGATTCCCAATATCTACAGTTTGTTTCATATTTATCCACAATTACCAGATTGAGGAAAAATGGTATGTCGGAGAGAGTAGGTGCAGCCGATGATCAGATTATATTGAACAATAATCATTTGGAACAACATTTCGGGCTAGGCAAACAACATTTCGGGCTAGGCAAACAGTTACTGAATAATTTTAAGATTTATCCACCGTTTTCAAATTTAAAAAAGGGTATGTGGCATATCGTAGGAACAACATTTCATCACATGAAGTTTTACCACACAATTTAGCGATGGTGTATTTAAAGGCATGAGAACTGCTTAGGTTATATGAAACCAACAACCAATTAAGCATGAATTAGTAAATGGAAATAGTTTAAAAAATAAATAGCCAGCAAGCAACCTATCCTTTCCGTAAACATGCCTACATCAATTATTTGGAAGCTCGTGTGGGAGTCTTGTATTGGCCAGTGATAGGGAACCAGTAAATGCACTACTGAATGTGATTTAGTATAATAGGAAAAATCAAGCCAATGCAACATTCATGAGTATGATAACAGTTGTAAGAAGTTTACAACTGTTATCGTAATGGTGTTCAAGGGGTATTATACTTATTTAACAAAAGATTCCAATTAATCATTATTAGCATATACATATGAATATCTGCACACACATATATATGTATATAGTGTGTGTATAACACAAACAGAAATAATAATAGATTGTCAAACATAGTTATACTACCAATTTATACAATAAGGAGATGGACTATTTCAAAAAGAAATTTAAAGTTTAACCATAATGAATTTTTATGATTTCACGTAGAAACTTACAATTTCACCATAATGAATTCTTACAATAAAATTCATCCAGATATTATGATTTTTAAGTATGTAATAAAAAGATATATTGAGAAGAAAAAGTACCTGTAGCTGCGAGGAGCATGACCTAACAATTATAGTGAGATCAACAAAGTCACATCGGCACGATCTACCAACTATCACAATGACAAATGATAATTTACACATTTGATATATATTTACAGTGAAATATCTCATAGAGAATGTTCCGCAATAAATTTTATAACAAATAGTTAATCATTATGAGCATCACTTCATCAAATTGAAATACTCAAATAAACAATGGTCTCATCCAAGTTGTTAGTGAAGTAAAAAATTAAAGAATTATCAGTAGATATTAGTATTCATAGAGTAATGAGGACAGGTAAGAGTGAGTTACACACACATACGTACATATGTAGATGTCTAGATACATATGTATGTATGTATATAGAATTTGATAGTTTTTGCAAGCATGGTCTACTTCTTACAATAACATCTCTACAAAAGTTTTTGTATAATGACTATTTAAGATCGGTAGAAATGAATACTTTAAAATCGATGCCTATAATAAATATTTTTACTACATGATACACTGCATACCTAATTTTAATTGCCAAATGTATTGGAATGAACTAAATTTTACGAAGATGTTATTAATGAGACATGGATAATGCTAACAAATAATGATCAAATACCAACAATTTTAGATAACGTTAATCAAGTTGGGCACCAATTGGGGATGCTAAAAAGTTGGAGTGCAGATCCTTACTCGTATATCCATGGTTTACTCAAAATATATGCATATTGTAAAAGCAAAAGGCAAGCATACAATATCACTTAACAGTGGTATTGGAATCAACATTTGCTGTTAGTGCTACATCATACTATCTTATCATTTGCTAGATGATTAGAAGAATGGAATATTGATCGTTCTATTTAAAATCAAGATAAAATATTATAACAGTACAATGTTTACAAAGCATAACCAAAATTGTTGGATACTCATTGTTTAAAAACCCATTTAACTATATATACTATGGTCAAATTTATTATCATCCCGTGTATATCACAAATTCATAGTCTATACAATCCTATCAACTCTATGGGTTACTTAACTTCCTGGAAAATAAATATACATGTAACAAATCATATTACTGCATACCTTAAAAATTCGCTTCACTTTCCTTGTAATTGCTGCCGTTTAAATATTAAGTTCCTGCCAAAAGGAGCATTATTGCAGTCAAAATGGTACCGTAACATAAGCGGAAAAAATCCGGTCAAGCTTTGCATGTGCAAAAGGGTTGTTGTATACAAAAAAACTACAATATTCAGGGAAGTAAACAAAATGAATATTATCTATTGAAGGGGAAATAAATTTAACTTGATTTTCGCATTAACAATATTAAACTTCCTGTAGGAACATATGTTTAACTATTCACGCTCCTAGCAACACTATCACATGTATTAGAGAAAATTCTAGAGTTAATATAGCATGAATATTTTACTATTGAATGTTCAATTGTTAAATTAAATGGGAGTCCAAGTTTAACGTGAGCAGAAAATGTAACTGCAATTCAAAAGGATAAAATTAAATGGAAGCTTTGTTCAATTAAGCTCAGCTCAAAATTATGTGAATGACCTATTACATTTGGTTAAGTTTTTTACAAACTGTTTCTTGGGTGATATTCTTTTATTAGATGAATTTGATCTACATAAATTGGGTAGAATACTATATTAAAAGAGCATTAACAATGTATGTTAGTTCGTTCATTATTTCAAAACAGAGAAACTAAAAAACATATCAAGAAGCTGCTTCAGTAAAAATTATTCAATGTTTGATATTACACAATATTTTTTACTTATATTAACAGTCTACCACACAATTTAGCGATGGTGTATTTAAAGGCATGAGAACTGCTTAGGTTATATGAAACCAACAACCAATTAAGCATGAATTAGTAATTGGAAATAGTTTAAAAAATAAATAGCCAGCAAGCAACCTATCCTTTCCGTAAACATGCCTACATCAATTATTTGGAAGCTCGTGTGGGAGTCTTGTATTGGCCAGTGATAGGGAACCAGTAAATGCACAACTGAATGCGATTTAGTATAATAGGAAAAATCAAGCCAATGCAACATTCATGAGTATGATAACAGTTGTAAGAAGTTTACAACTGTTATCGTAATGGTGTTCAAAGGGTATTATAGTTATTTAACAAAAGATTCCAATTAATCATTATTACCATACACATATGAATATGTACACACATATATGTATGTAGTGTGTGTATAAACAAACAGAACTAATAACAGATTGTCAAACATAGTTATACTACCAATTTATACAATAAGGAGATGGACTATTTCAAAAAGAAATTTAAAGTTTAACCATAATGAATTTTTATGATTTCACGTAGAAACTTACGATTTCACCATAATGAAATCTTGCAATAAAATTCATCCAGATATTATGATTTTTAAGTATGTAATAAAAAGATATATTGAGAAGAAAAAGTACCTGTAACTGCGAGGAGCATGACCTAACAATTGTAGTGAGATCAACAAAGTCACATCGGCACGATCTACCAACTATCACAATGACAAATGATAGTTTACACATTTGATATATATTTACAGAGAAATATCTCGTAGATAATGTGCCGCAATAAATTTTATAACAAATAGTTAATCATTATGAGCGTCACTTCATCAAATTGAAATACTCAAATAAACAATGGTCTCATCCAAGTTGTTAGTGAAGTAAAATAAATAAATCATTATCAGTAGATATTAGTATTCATAGAGTAATGAGGACAGGTAAGAGTGAGTTACACACACATACGTACATATGTATACATATGTATGTGTATGTATATAGAATTTGATAGTTTTTGCAAGCATGGTCTACTTCTTACAATAACATCTCTACAAAAGTTTTTGTATAATGATTATTTAAGACCAGTAGAAATGAATACTTTAAAATCGATGCAAACAATAATGATGGAAGATTTGAAACAGCCGCTTTCAAAAATAAAAGTAAATGCATTTACTAGATTATGCACTAAAAACATTTCAGGCGAAACAAACAGTACTACAAAATTTTATGATTTACCCATCATTATAGATAGAAAACGGTGTATAGCAAGAAAGAGAAAAGGGTGTACGTACCATACAGTAGGAACATTATATCATCAAATCGGGTTTTATAACACAACCAATCAACTGGGTGGTCAGTTATATGCATAATACCGAACTCAAGCGGGTAGAATTTACAAATTAGTGACCTAAAAGCCTTCTTTGAAATAAATTAAAGGGATGTAGCGTAGATTTGGAATAACAACTAATCAAATCAATTTGTACTACAAATAGTATCCACTATCTGTTCGAATAAAAAATATACCCAATTTAAGCAATAAATATCAACAAATTGCTGACCTGATTCGACTTGATATCCAATTTGACTTTGTAATATTACCAACCGTATGACATCTTCTGATGATTGTTTTGTGCAATAAGATCCGGCGTTGGAAAAAGAAAGAAAGAGGAGTGTAGGGTTTGTTGAGCGTGAAGAAAGAAGTGGGGCGTAATGATTTTGGGTTTGTTGACCGTGAAGAAAGAAGTTGGGCGTGAGGAAAGAGGAGTGTAGGGTTCGTTTTGGGTAATACAGTTTTGGGATGTAACGGTTGTCGGTAAAACAGGTCGGTTGCCAACTATTAATCATATAGTTTTGAAAATAGGCTTATTGTAAAAACGGACAGGTGTCATCATATAAAGGACCTGGTTTCTATTTTCCTATTTAAGTAATAGATTGTTTATAGCTTCATTTAGTATTAAAATATGGAAATGGATTTTTAGCACAGTTTTCGTAACCAACCAAATATAGTAGAATTACTTCCTAGAATATAAGAAAATAAAGTGAAGAACTAAAGGAAGTAAAGAAGAAATCAAGTTAATAATTAAGACAAGACTAGAAGCAATTAACAGAAATGTATCTAGGTCTGCATTTACTACGCAGATAATAGAATAAAAGCAAAGTAGTTATTATGATAAGTAAATTGGTGATAGTAGGACGTGGTCCCAAGCCAAGATTGTGATAATATAAGAGAATTAAGGAGAATTCAATATATTAATAAAAGAAAACAGTCTAGAATAGAAAGGAGACGCTTGTAATTATATTTATAATATATAGATTATAAAAGAATATAGAAGTGACAATTGCAAATTAAATTATAACGTAGATTATAATTAAGCAGAAGGAACAGAAAAGGCTTATTTTAAATTTAAATTATGTTAATAAGCAAATAGAGAAGAAATAATGGAAGAAGCTTATTTTAATAAAATTAGATCTTGGGTTAAGTTAATAAGATAGATAATATAAGTGTCCCATACTAACAGTATTCCCTTTTAGTCAGGAACTGATGATCTCACAATAGTTAGGTGAGTTTGGGACAAAATTATGCTAATTAGGGTAAATAAGTAGCCAGCAGAATAAGAAAAGTAATTAAACGTAAAATAAAAGAATAGACTTAGGGTCTAATGAAAGAGTAAGAAGCGTTTGGAGCGGCCAAAAGGATGAGGAGCCTAACGAAGTAGTTCATTGCAGATTTCAGCATAGAATAAGCATGTCCAACTTAGTTATTTTGGGATAGAAGGAAGTATGAAATTTCAACGGGATGTGAGGGTAATCTAGGATGGCCCTCTGTGGTAGGCGTAACGAAGCAGTCCCCCAGAGGTAGGTCTGTAGGAGTTCCATCAAGAGATTATGCCTTGACTACATTTTGCATGGCAAGATCATTATAGGCAGTCAGAAGAGGTTGATGTTTGGAGTAGGATATTTGTTTGACACCGCACTTGACTTGCGAGTAGGTTTTAATGGGCAGGAACAAAAGGATAATTGCATGTGGATATCAGACCAGCATCAAATTAAGAAGCGAGATCGGGAAAGACTGGAGTTAAACCAAAAGGCCAATGATGCTTTCACTATCGAGACATTGAATGAGTGGCACAACAAATTGGATGTTTAGATTGTTTGTAGTATGGCACAACCACTTATCTCTTTAAAGGTCTTTTGATTAGTTAAGGGGTGGCTGCGTGGGGCAATAACCACGATGAGAAAAGAGACAGACCAAGTAGGATATCTGTATTTTAGGCCTAACGAGGCTGTCCTTTACAGATATTGAAAATCCCCGACCGAGTTCCATACAAGGCAGAACTTGTTTAGTGGGGTTCAGGGAGTAGACAGAACGATTACGTATAGTCCTCAAGGTATGCACTGGGTGGTACGTTGTGGATGTTCGAGCATTAGTATAGGCTAGTGCGGACGCATTTACATTTTCGTAGAACACGATGGAACATCCATATTATAGGCCTTACAAGGCAGTCCTTTACAGATGTAGTCACGACACGCTCTAGCAGCGAGACGATGGAATCCTTTTCGAGGAGGATACTGTAGGTACTAAGGGTAGCACCTAGGACCGATACGGTCATTAAGAATATAGCAACATATATATATATATATATATATATATATATTTAGTTATTAGGTTTTGATCTACTGGAGAGTAGATGGGTATGATTCATGCATAGGGGCGAGAGTATTATAAACCCAATAAACCTAATATAACAAAAAATGTAAGTAAAACGGTATATGTAGAATTAAACATAGAAATATATGATTTGTCCATTCACCAGAACTTTAGTTTGACCCCTCCTCATAACATCCTATAGGTTTGGTAGAAGGCAGAGAATTTCCATTTTGAGACACTTGTTTAGAAAGTATTATTATTTAGTGAGTATTTACTTACTATTATATTTTTGTCAGCTTTGCTGTAAGATATTTATCCGGGCTTTGATATATTTGTCTTTGCTGATTTGCAGGATACGAGAAACCCAATTCGAGCTTTAGTGGGCTTGGATTCTAGCATTTTTGCGAAAAATCCAGACCCACTGTAATTCTGGTTGTTTCAAACTTTCAAAACCCACTTAGTTAGAACTCGATATTTCACTTTTCTAAATCCTTTAGTTCCATATAAAAGAATTAGTTTTCATTCTTACGTCAAACTCTTTATTTCTCAATTAAATTCAGAGATCAAATTTTAGTTAACAAAAAAATTTCAAAAATTTACTAACACCCTAAATTTTCGAATATTTTTGGCGGAATCTCCCTCATACAGAGAAATGCATCGACTCTAGTGGTCGAAAAATGCATTATATATATATATGTGTGTGTGTGTGTGTGTATGTACGTACGTACGTATGTATGTATGTGTTATATCAATATTTTTACTTTTCATGCTAAATTCGTATGTGTACCTTATTTAGCGTTATTAAATGAGCTCGCTCGATTTATATGCAATAGCGCAACCAAAATATAGCCAAATGGTCTTCTTGTACCTGTACCTACTCAATTTAAACACATAAGTCCAAATCATGAAATTTAATAGCATTTCATTTGTTTAACTAGTTAAACATGCCACTTGCATAAACCAAACATGTTATGTCAGGGATGTATAACCAATTTTACAAACAAAACACGCTATAATATGTATATCTAGCATGTACATGCAAATACAAAGTTCCAACATTTAATCATTCACTACCAAATTCATCTGTGTACCATTTATCCATTTCAAATTCCTTAACAAAATCTTGTTCACTTCATTTTATATCAACCTGAATTTCATTCCATGCCAATTTGTTTATGACTCACCTCATAAAACAAATATTAAGGTTAAATATAACCTTTTATAAAACACTTGAATTTATTTCCACTTCAAAATGTAAGCTCATACTCATTTTTTATTTATAATTCAAATTCCATATTCATTCACCATTCCACTACAATTCAAATCCAATTCGATTTATCGTTTCATTTTAATTTGAGTTCTAGTATAAACATTTTATACCATCACTTCTAATTTTCATCACTTTCGACTTAAATCCTTCTTTCAATGGTTATCAAAGAATAAATCAAAACTCATTTCTATCATTACTAGTAACAATTCATTCCTACATTCATTTAATAATTCCTTGATTAGTCTATTCTATTAATTCAATTCGAATTAAATCCAATTCCAATAATTATCTCAACTATTCATGTTGAACTTCCCTTTTCGCTTCATTCTACTTTTCTTAACTTGAGTTAAGTTTATTTCAAAAATAATCTCATTTAACTATACTCGACTTGATTTAACTTCATTTTATAATACAAATTTCGAATTTTCATTTCTTTACCAAAATATCAAACCACTTCCATTTTGGATTTACCGTTCCACTTTTCTAATTTGTAAGTTACATGACTTCTTTTTCACATTTTTATCAATTCTGTACTTGAGTTGATTCCATTCAAAATTTATAACTTATAGCTACATAACTGTTTCACAACTCAAATTTTATATTTAGTTCAATTCGATATAATTCCAATTTCAATTCAATTTTTATTTAGCTTAAGTTGAATTCAATCCATACAAACCATTTTAACTTACTTAAGTTAAAATTCAATTTCAAAATTTAAACTTTACACTTTCTTTACTTACTAACATTATTCTAAATTCATAAGTTCAAAACTTATTTTTCTCTAGTTTCATAAAACATTTAAATGAATATTCCAGAATTCAAACACCCGGTTCTTTATTTCAAATCGCTTTCAAATCATACATACATATATATCCCTATATACCAAATCACACTCTTTTTCTATTTTTTTAATTGACACCAAACTTGATTTTTATCCATATCAATTCCTTTTATAATTTTTGAAACAAAACTTGTTTACCAAACAAGTCCAAAACAAATAATAATGGTAGCAACCCATCACTTAGAAACTCAAAAATTAATACTGATGATGCTACAGTCATCACTAGGATTATTTCTAGTGACTAAAGTAAGTTCAATGTTTTATCACTTTCAAAATCTATATAAAATAATTTTTCTTCAAAAATTCTTTCAAAAATAAGGCTATTTTTTCACAACACTTCGAAAAATATTTTCCAACTTTCCAAGTTTTAAATCTCCAATCTTCAATTTTATTCACTTTAGTTTAACTCGTTTGTATAAATTGTATTTATATAATTTGTATTTGGTTATATAAAACATTTCTGATTTTGTAATGTTGTTTGGATTATAATAATAATAACCAAACATTTCAATATACTATAATAGTTTTTGGAAAATAATCTCTTTGTATCAAAATATAATCTGGTAAAATTATTTCATTCACCCGGTTCAAAATAATATTGTGTCGGTTTGTCCTGTTTAAGTGTTTAGAAACTCCTGTCGAATACAGTTGCATGGACTATGCTGACCAGAATTCATAAACACTCAACCGATAAGTCAACACAATATAAAACAGTTTATATTCACTAACAAATACACGCTCATATCTATAATACACTCAAACTCATTCTAGGGTACTACTGACATTATCTCTAATGAGTAATCCCTATCAAAGCAAGGCTCTCGCTTAACCTTGTGCGTTGACACCAAATAAAAGGGCCCGTATCTTCATACCCTTTGATTCGACAATAAATCACATGAGTCCAACTCAAATTGAACGAAAATACGAATCTTTAGGGGTGAAGAAGAAAAGAGATAGAAGAAAATAGAAACAACAACGCATAGTATCTCATAAATTGCAGCGAAACAATATATAACATATAACAATTGATCTTTATACAAAAAGAAACAGTAATAATTAATATTCATACAATCATCAGAGTCCAACAGTCAATAGTATCAATCCATGCAGTTATAATAACCTGTCTTCACAAGTGCTGAATATACGGGATATCACACATACAACAGAATATAATCAAGTATGTGGAATACGCCTGAAATCCTCTAGCTCGTCCTTAAGCTCCATAACATCCTAACCTGAATCTGTAATACTCGGTCTAACCTAAGCATTAAAATAAAATACCACCCGAGTCAGACTGGAAAACCAACGTGAGAAAACATACTCAATTTTAATTATTACTATTATCAAAATCCTTAAAAACAAAGTTATCTCGTAAGACCATGCCACACGTAAATATGACAGATTTTTACCTTATGACAACCGAAATATTTTCTATCAAAATCATCTAATATTATAGTAGTATCTATAGAAAATAAACTATAAAATAGCTGAAATACTTGCATCCCACATTTCAACATAGTTGGGTAAAATCAAAACCGTACAGGAACGTATTGGAGAATGGATTCCATACAATGACTGACTTACTAGTGTACCGCCTATCATAGTACACCTCTTAAAGAATCTATTGAGATCGTACCTAATGATCTCTGTCAACATAGGACTGGCCTACCCCTTGCTGGATAGTACCGAATACGTTATCACTCCGGGTGCTCCCACCCAATCGAGCGCTCTCTTTTCCATGCACAACCATTATCCATAATTATAATATATCTGAGGGTATCTAGAAAAGTGATAACATACCCTACTTAGGGGTGACCCACTTAGCCCTGCTGCATCTCCCCTGTTTTAGTCATTCCTGGTTGATGAGGCTTGAGGCTACTTGTTACCTTAGAATTAACATTCATATACTTGGAATGCTAACACCTCTTCTAGGTAACAATGCAGTAATAGCATTCATCTATACAAGTTGTTTTGGGTCTGAACAAACCGAATCTCCAAAATCACCATCTTCGCTATCTTCACGATATCATAATTCGTAACGCTAAAATCGGATCAAAGTGGTTTTCTGATAATTAAATTCTGATCCTGGTCTCTTCGAAACGATCAACGAATTTGGCCAGATTTGATAGTCGGTTATTTAAATATCAAATTACACACATAAATAGTCACTAGGCCCATATTAAAAAATTTTGAAATCATTTATTTTAAAATATCTTTACAGAGATATATATTCAAATCTTCCAGTACTTCAATATTTTGAAAACAATTCCAAATACTTATATCCATAACATGATATTTCAAATCATATCTTACTTCAACACTTAGTGAAATAGTTCCAAATTCGATCTATAATTCATTACTTAGACAAATATCTCTATATAAATCCTTTCACGCTAAAATATTTCCAAAACCTTTCATTTCAACACTTAAAGAAATATTATAAGTCTATTTTCCAAAATCAGTTCTAATATCAATACATAGGAAATATTTCATAACTTATCCCCTAAATTTTCGAAATTATAAATAAATTCCTTTTACAATTTTCAAAACCGATTATACTCGTTTAAAATCCCCATTAATAATTTATAACTTCTTTTATGAATTCAGATTCATTTTCGAAGTTCTCATATCTAAACATTTTGGAGCTTTTCTCAAGTTTCCAAAATTCCATTATAAGATTTTCTCTTATAAATCAAATCCATTGAATAAAACCTGATTTACAAATCTCAAGAGTATTTACAAAAAACTTCTATCAATTTTGAAAACTCTGTATTTATAAAATAAGTATTTTAAAGAATAATAATAAATTTTCAAAACCATTTAAGTAATTATTAAAATATCAAACCCCTTTTAAATAAACAACGATAACTAATTTTCAATTCATTTATAGATAACAGTAATCGATTTACAAAGCTTGTTTATAAAACATAGAATTCATTTCTACAAATTTAAATATTTGAATAACTAACTTTTCAAAATATTTTAATCTAAATAATAGTTTTTAAACTACATAGTTTAATAAATAAAAATCCTTTTCTGAAAACAAAACCTACTTCTTGGAAAAACTATTTTAAAATTCAACATAGCCGATTTTATACTTATAAATCTCTCTCGATTTATCAAAAATCAATTTACATTACCAATTTCACAACTATGCTCAAATGCCAAAATAGAATCCACCAATTCTTTCTAAACCTATTTCCATGTTTTATTTTAAATTCATACTGTGAATTTATATTCCTAATTTATCAAATGATGATCATTCCACCGCATTTATAAACATTGTTTATAACTTTATAAGCTCATTTCCAGTTTATAACCAATTTATATTACTAAAATCCATTTGTAGATCGATTTCTATATAAAATTCCATTTGGAAATCTATTTCTCAATAAATCCAATTATAATTCCAAATCTATTCAGAACTCTATTTCAACTTCCATTTATAATTAACGACATATTATTAAAATCTATTGTTCCAAATTCCTTGTATAAATTAATTTCAAAAATATTTATCTAAACCACTTTACAAATTGGTTAATTGAATTTCAAATCAAATCATTTATTTAATCTAAACCCATTTCTTATTCGATATTCCAATTTCCATACAAATATTTTTATTTAAAAAAAAATCACCTTTAAATTTCTTTCTAAAATTCCAAAAATATTATTTATGGTGTTTAAAATACAAAAATTTTGCCCAGTGCTACTATAGCATCCAATAAATTAAATCACACAACCAACTGTAACAGATTATCAATCACATCATATATCGCTATATATGAAAAACAATTAATATATTTTTGAGAAATCCAATTGGATCCCTCCAACCTATTTCCCAGCATCCATAGATGATATAAAACATAAAACACCAATCCCGCTTCGAGGTGGGATATCGCGGTAATATAGAGTCATCCGCTATTATGCGAGGCGCATACTGTCTCATCCACTCAATCGACGGGAAATATACCCAACTACTAATATAATACTACTAAATAATATAACATTCAACTGATAAATTATTATCATTTCATCCAATCAACCAATAAATTATTTTTAATATTTTAAATTAAAACCAGTAATCAAAATTAATGAGATTTACACACCTTGATTTCATTTAGCACTGAAGCATTTTTGTTTGAATTAAAATAAAATAGACGTTTAATTTTAACCGAAATCCCTACTAGCTCTAATCAACTCCAATCAATTTCCTATGTGTAGTATTCGCAGATACGAAGCCAACGCAACTTCTTTCGTTCGATTTGGACCTCATATGGACAAGTTATTAAATATAAGATAACAATTAATATTGTCATTAAAACTCTAATTGCATTTTTAATCACTTAATTACGAAATGAACAGTAATCCTTCTTCCCAATCAATTTTTCCGGTCCAGTTCGAATTCCACCATGTTGCATCCTTTGACCAGCCACTGCCCCTCCTCCTCTCCATTATTCGCCAAACCGACAATGCTATTCATATCCTAGTCGAGTATTCCACCTTCCTATCACCTTCATTCATGGCCTACCCCCACCAGAAAATCCACGACTTTCCCCAATCTACACGACCGTACAAATGTCACGACCTTCCTTCCTATGCGACACCCTACCAGAATGGTTCCATGCATGCATCTCGCCCTCAGAAAGCCAATTCCAAGCTTCGATTCGTAGCGTACAAAGACTCCCACCCTAGTTTTCATGCCTCCACGTTTATGAACTGCCAGTCTACCAACCATCACCGAGACCTTCAAAACGACTATCAGCGGAGAGATCTCGCCATAACATAAAGTTTAAAATTCGCTTGTATTTTTTTCGTTGAGTATAACTTGAAAAATAATTTTTAGAAGATTTCAATTTCTTTTCCCCTTACTGTTAAACTGGAAAGGAGAAGAGAGGGAAGATGTATTTTTAAAACGAAGGTGGTACGACAACGAATAGGTAGGGTGGCTTGATGAAAAGTTGGTCGGCTGAGATATTGACCTTGAAATTTTATTATGTTATTTAATTCCAAATATATCTCGTTCCCGTAACTCAAAATCCTGAACTCCTATCGAGGCGTCCTGTCTGGTGTTTCTAATGTTATCATCCTATTCCGAACGTGATGGAACTCGTTTCAAGCCCCAGTTCGATCCTATGGAGAAGATGGCTTTTTGAACCCAATTAAAATATTAAACTTTCCATATTAATTTCAATGCGTTTCTATCACATACGACCAAATGGTGCACCAAATCTCTATTGAATTTTGAATTTTGAAATCCGACAATAATACATTATTACAGATTCAATGAACTAGTTTCATCGAATTCCAAGACTGTGCCTCGGATTGCTATTTTAACGTGTCGATTAAATCAATAATTTCAAAAAATTTACGAAATAACTTGAAATTTCAATTTTAAAAACTTACTAACTCATATAGAATTTCTATTAGCATTAGAAATCATTTTCGATTCATATTCAACTCAATTCCAATTATTCGCCATTTCCATATTATGATAAATCACTATATTTGAAATTTAATTTCATTCTACCATTACAACCAAAATCTTCATATTCAAAATCAATTCATATTCCAAAATCTACATTTAAAACCATTTAAATATTCAAAATCAAATGAAGAAAAATAGGATCGTTACGGTATGAGAGCCATGCATCAGTTCTTTGTAAACATGATGAAAGCAGGAATTGCAGTTGGAGTTGTTTGAGGTTATGTTGTTGGAGGAGGATTTCAGGAAGCTCCAATGGTCAACCACTATTCTAACTTGAACAGAGACTATACCGAGCTTCGAGAGAAGCCGTTCATTAGAACTGGAGATGCGATTGAGGTGGAAAAGTGGCTGCTACATTGTGAGAGAATCTTTGCTGGCCTAGGATTGAATGATGAGCAGAAGAGGATATTAGCTTCGAGACAGCTTTAAGGAGTTGCACTATTTTGGTGGATTACTGTTGTAGCTTGTGTTGATGAGGAAACCATCACTTGGGTGGAGTTTAGGAGAAGGTTTCAAGAAAGGATCATGTTGGTGATGGCGCAGTTGGCATTGGTTAAGTAGTTTGCTGAATTAGAACAAAGGAAGGTGTCTGTTCTAGAGTATGCAAGAAGATTTGATGAGTTGAGCCGGTATGGGTATGCTTAATTGATACGATGATCAAGAGGAATGAGAGGTTTATAAAGGGCTTGAGGCCGAATTTGATAAGTGCTACCTTACCGTAATTAAGAGATCCAAGTGATGTAGTGGTAGAAATGGCGTTGAGGTAGGAAGAGGGATTAGCTTGTTTAAGGAAGAAAATGAAGAAGGCCATGGTGGGACAAGGCCAGAAAAGAAAATTTTTCCAAAAGAAGAATGCTTAGAAGGGAGGAACACAGAAGAAGGGAAGAGCTGAGATGGTTTGTTATAAATGTGATAAAAAAGGACGCTATGCTAATGAGTGTCGTACTAGAAAAGGAAAAGAGAAAGGAAAGGAGGTGATTGGGAAGAAGAATATCCGAAGCTTTAATTGTGAATAGATCAGTCATTATAAGAACCAATGCAAAATGCCTACTACAGATGGAAAGGGATAGATGAATGTATTAAAGCCTGCAATTCCAAGGTCAGTTGTGCAGGAGAAAGGAAAGGCTATAATGGGAGGCTTGCTATAGATTCACGGTAAATCTGTTAGCGTTCAGTTTGATACTGATGCATCACATTCTTTTATTTCTCGATGTTTGGTGTATAAGCTTAACCTAGAACCCTCATATTTAGTCACATCCTTAAGGGTTGCAAATCTGATAGGAGGGTATGCAACACTTGGGATGAGGTGTGACCATTAAGAGTTTGACTTACTAGGTCATACTTTTGACTGCTATTTGCAAGTGTTTGACTTTGTAGGATTTGCGATTGTAGGATCGTTTTCACCCTAGTGGGGGGTGAACAGGATGATACTAAAAATTAATGTGAAAATAAAAACAGAACGTAATGCAGTAAAGATCACACATAGTTTCACCAAATTTTGGCAATAACATGCCAACGCGCTGCCCCCAAGGTTTCTACTAGAAATTTGGTAATTAGACGCTTATAAAAACATGTAAACTCATGACACCCGCTAAATCGACTAACCTAACTCTAAACTCAAAATCCAGGCACAACTTAGCCATTGAGTTACGAACTCTCAAACTGCGTCCCGTAGTTTGTACTTAATTACATAACTATAAATTTACAAAGTTTTTAAAAAAAGAACCCTAAATTTAAAAATGAATCCCAATAAAAATGACTGGCCCAAGTAGTAATTAATTAAAGAAAACTTGTTTCCTACTTTTCTTTTGTGTAATCCCTTCGGCCGCTTTCTTTGTTACTCTTTCAAAAACTAGGGTTTTGTTCGAATTGAGGCTGTCGCTTGAAATCGATCAATTGAAGTGAAGATTTTTCTTTGATTTGCTTTGTTAATCGTCTCCCTGGCTTTGATTGCTTGCGGTCGCTTCAATTGTGTCGAGCTGGATGTTGTTTTGAGTTGGCACGTGCTTTGCCCCTTTTCGATTTTGATTATGCACGACTAAATTCTTTGCCGATGTTGACAATGGGTTGAAATAGGGATAGAGTCCCTAAATTTTCATTCGTATGTTTTTGGTTTGAATTCATCAAGTTTTGGTGCTCGACGTTGATTTGTAATCGAACGAACTTTGTGATTTCTGACTGGTTCATAATTGACTATCGGTTGTTATATTCAAATTTTTCTTGGATTTATTTAAATCTATTCCATTTTTTGCTGCTACGACTTTGGTATTTGAATTGAGATAATCTGGATTTTATGGCTTTTGACTTGTTTAATTCATTTCCTTTGATTGACTTCACTGCAACAGATAATGTTTGATTTTCTTTGAACACATTAACAGTGTTTTTGTTTGATCATTTCTTTTTGAAACTGCTCGTTGACTTGGATTACCCATGGATTGATTTATTTTATTTCTGTGCTTATATACATGTATACATACATATGTGCATATGAATATTTATGTATATATGTCATTGTGCTTGTTGTATCTGGTGCACTTCAGTTTTGTTCGAGTCATGATCTCGTTGTATAGACTTGTATGTGTTCGTGCCTTCATACCTAAACTGATATATTGTTTTAACATCATTTATATAATACTGCACATGTTCACTTGCATTTGTTTGGTGCACTTGTTGTCTCTAGCATCAATTCTGGTTGGAGTCTAATTTGTTGTATGTGTGTGTTCATGCCTGAAGTCTTCTTTATTTCATGTTTAACTCTGGTGCACTTGTTGTCTTCATTGATTTGTCTTGAAGTTGGGTTTTTGTTTGTACATTTGATCTGTTGTCTTGTTGCCTTGATGTTTCCTCACTTATTTCATATGAACTACGCTTTGATTTTACTTCAAGTTTCATGTCCAGATGCTTCGAGTTCCATGTTCAGTTGCTTCGAGTTCCATGTCCTGTTGCATGTCTGTATCTGGTGCATCACTATTAATATCTCACTTTGCATATGAAATTTGATTGTTTTGTACTGACCATTTCTCTTCTTGTTGTTATTTTGAGCGTTCATGTTCACCCATTTGTTGTTATCCACACTGGTCTGGTTCTTTCCAGAAACAACCCATACCCCTTAGTATACCCAAAAAGACACACTAAAAGGCGCAGTGCGTTATAGGTATAAACTAAAACTAATAGAGACTAAGATTCACAAGACAGAAATAGGTAAAAACAACGAAAACTAAAATAACTTATTTAAATAAAACTTCATAAATCAAATAAGCCAATTACCAAATACAACATATATGTCTCAAAACCCAATATATCTCATGAAATAAAAACTCATAGTCTCGACAAAAATCAGAGTACAGATATCCCTCTCAAGTTCAAGTACAAAATGCTGAAATAAAAGTGGGGAAATACATAGTGGAAATCTCCTCCAAGAAAACTCCAAGCAACAGCAATCTACTGACTTCTCCCTTGATTTCCTATGAGGGGTTATAAAAGGGGAAAATAGAGGAGTGGGTCAGACTAACAGTTTGGTGAATTATAGTAATTAGTAGAGTCTTTAAGCAAAATAAAAGTAATAGACTCTACAACAATTCTAGCATAAATAAGGATAACAAAGGAAATAGGAAGGAAATAAAATGGGAATAAGTACGATTAAATATTGCTCGATTTATAAGATAGGTTAACATTGATTGCTTGCACTTGTCCTTGATTTCATCTTTGATTAGGCTAAATTCCTAATCCTATAATTAGGATGTAACCCTAATTCTACCCTTTTTGATCGGCCTGCTGCTCCATGGAACTTTCAGCGGACCAGACGCCATATAACTCCCTACACAGCAGCCAATGATATCTACGAAAGATTCACAAAGCACCCACTGTGGATCCAGACGACATATATAGCTCCCTACATAGAAGGCAACGATGTCTATGAAAGACACCCATACTAAGCGCTTGGAACTCATAGCGATTACTAAGCACCCAAATGGAAGTCGCATATGTAACTGCCACCATGCCCATGCTGACTTTTGCTCCACCTATTTGGTCTTCTTATTACCTCAAACTCTAGCATAAGCGTGCCCCTCATCCCAGAGATCACCATGTGTCGATGGAAAATAGGAAAAAATGCTGTTGGTACTGGCCCATCATCCAAACAATATCTAGTTGCGCCCATTATCCAAATTCCCGTAATTTGGACTTCTAATTGACCAGTTGCTACTATTTTTAGCATAAGCATGCCCTCATCTCGCTTAAGGCTAATGTGAGACCACCGTTTTGTCTAATAGGGATGCTATTTGGCGTAGGTCCTATTTTCATCTTTACTTATTAACTTAGTAAATTATTTAAATAAGTCTTTACACTTTTCTCTACTGTCTGTGCTTATTAATTTATCCTAAGTCTTAAAATAAGCCTTTTTCTGTCATTTTTCTTATTATAACCTATGTTATAGTCATGTTTATTGCTTAACCCAAGGTCTAAGTGTGAAAATAAGCTTCTTTCATATATTTTTCTCCTTTTAATAATATTCTAAGTTATTACTGAAAAGAATAGCTGAAAGGAAATAGACTAAAAATAATTCTAAAAAAATGTAAATAAACTACTGAAAAGGCTATTCCAAAACTAGTAGTAAAACTACAAATATTGGAAACCCAATTATTCTAAATTACTTAAAGAAATCTTTAGAATAATTACAATCATTCACCTGTGGTCCTTAGCACTTTCTATTGGCCTTTCCAGATCCACTTGTAGGGTATAAAATATTTTAATTAAGAAGATCTTCTCCTTGGAAAAATATTGCTTTTTGCGTCCTTCCTAAAAAGGTGAACCCAAGTGGAGAAAATTTAGAATAAGAAAAAGTGGTAGGCCTAGAATCTTAGTTATAGAGGTAGAATTGGATCTCAGATCGTTGGATTTAGGGATTGAATAGGATGCAACCACGTCATAGGTTGAGTAGGAGCCATCGGATGCAAGCATGGACAGACCAGATTGGTTTAAGTAATGCAAACGATGTAATAAAACTTCACTGCTTAAAAAAATTTATTTGCCGCCTCAAAATAGACGTGTTTCGACCGCTCCTTCCCCAAGGTCGACCGGCCGGTCGACCTAGGTGATGGTTAGGTGAACCTCTTAGTCAACCTAGCCCCTTATATATATGTGTGTGTATGTATGTATGTATATATGTATGTATGTATGTATATATGTATGAATGTATGTATGTATGTATGTATGTGTGTATGTATGTATATTCTTCGTTTCTTTATTTATTTCATATCTCGTTCATATTAGCTCGATTTCTAGTGCTCTATATATGGAAATTGATTGGAAAATTATGGACAAATTGGTGCAGCTGTCGTGGCTCAATTCTGATAATTTCACGAAGTTATTTTATTATTTAACTAATTAACGAATTACTTTTTATGGGTTAAATTTCGGGTTGTTGCATTCTCCCCTCCTTAAGGGATTTCATCCCCGAAATCACTAAGGATAAAAGAATGTATTAATTGTTTTCATTCAATTCTATAACAAACTACTCAATCATTAACCATTCGTCCGTCGTCATTAAGTTTTTCTAGTGCAATTTGCGATACTTGTGCAATTAGTGTAGTGTAAATGCCCCTAACTTATGCAAAAGATTAGGTGGTCCACTGATTCAGTTGACCTCCTTTTACGCAATCATGTCTGTGCCATGTATCCAAATGAATGCGGAAATTTCCTATTGATAACTGATAATTCTATATGCGTGCTACAGACATCATCCAAATGCAAAAATCATGTGATAATCATCCATTTATAGCAACCATGAAAAATAGAATAAAGATGTGCACACATCCATATGCACATGCTCTAGTGTCCTAGTTAGGAGGATCCTTAGGAGATAATAGTGCCTAGTGTAAGTATATGCGTCCATAGCATCTACTAGCAAACACTTGCAACCACTAGCATATATCATACATAGCATGTTCTAATAACATGCTTACATCAAACCCTACCATCCATAGGTTGAATCCTAAGTTCTACACTCCCAAAGGATAATAAAGGAAGGAACCTATTCAAAACTAAAGATGGAAATAGGAAATTCTAAAACTTATTATCGAAAAGATGAGGATATTAGATACGAATTTTCTTCTAATCAAACCAATCTTCTCTGAAGCCTTTCAACCCATGTCGTGACCAAGTAGCAATCTCTGTATAGACTCTAAGCAACACAAAGGCGACTTGCGCGGTCTCCTATAAAGAGCTTCAAAAGGTGCCACTCTAATGCTAGCTTGAAAGCTACTATCATATGTGAATTCTACTAAAGGAAGGAGCTTTTCGCAAATTCTTCTAAAATCAAGGATACTCATTTCCAACCATGCATGACTTACTATTCTTCTTCGTCTGCTTACATGAATCAACATTCCTATGTTCTCATTAGGGTCCTATATACTTTACGGAAACTCTATTATTACTTCGAAAAGTAATTACTGCTGTGTCTTTTATAGCCTTGCACCTTTTCTGTCACTCCTTCGGGAATGATTCCTATATATTCCACTTTTAAGATATGGTTTGATATTTATCCTCTCATTTCAAAACTAAGGCTTCTAAATTTTCAAATCTCAAAATCTTTGTCCTTAAAAGTGTTATCTTTAAGTTCTTATTAAATTCAAAAATACCAGGTTGCTTAACATTTTATGTTTCCAGATTTGCATCCTTACATCTCTTTTAAATTTAAAATATTTCCCAAAAAATTCAAATTCTAAGTCCAAAACTTATTTCTCGTTTTGTTTTAATGACCTTTCCAACTTTCTATAATATTTGAATTTTCAAATTGTACTTCTATTAATTTTTTCATTTCAAAACTTATTGACTTTTTCACACAACCATTTCCTTTTAAAATATCTTTAAAATATCCTTATGTGTTTTCAAAACATTTACTAACAGCCTCATACCTTAATGTATTGGAACTACTTTCTCCTATGAGAAATTATTAACGCTAAAATCTTCTATGAGCCTTTTAAAAGAGGATTTCATTTTTATGTTAAATTACAAGGAACTTATTTTATATTTTTCGAAATAGGCCGTACAAAATATCGTGCTCCCATACCTTGTATATCACTTCCATGCATTCATTGTAACTTGCACAAAACATTTTCATTAGTTTCATAGAAAATCATACCATTATTCCTTTCATTCCAATAGACTAGAGTATGTTTAATTTATATTCTTTCGTGACATATATATTTTCTAATATCAAACTTACACATTTTCCTTTCAGAGAAACTCATCTTCAATTTTTTTTAATATTTCCATAACTACAAAAACACTTATACTTATTAAAAATAATAAATGTACTTTACAAACCATTTTGTTTCTATACTTAGAAATTACCTTTTAAAATACATTTTTATTTTGGTTAAAATGGAAGCTGCGTAAAACACCGTAACTACATCTTAAAAAATACTAGTATATGAATTTAATTAAAAATAAACACTAATAAAGCTCACATATTAAGTAAAAACATTTCCTTTGGGAGCAACCTCCTATAATGGTAGAATTATAGTCTATGCTTGCTTTATTTTTACGAAAACATCTATTACAACAATAAATGTTGTAACCTACGTTTTCCAATAATTGATACTTTTTACGTTTTTATATTTAAAATCTTTGTTTACTTTCAGAGAAACTAGTGAGCTATATACGCTCTGTAATTCTTCGAAAAGCACCTTTTCAACAAAATTTACATCATATAAAAACCAATTTAAATTTTTTATCGTATTTCCAAAAATCTAGTATTTACTTTTAAAAATATTGATTAATTTTCTTTTCAATTCTAATAATTTCATTTTATTGAGTTATACATAAAATGGATTTTCCTACTTATTACCCTAGGAGTATTCTTTCTAAACCTTGGAAATCTCATTTCCTTACTTAAAGCCTTTTATTCCTATACTCGTGTTTATTCTAAGGTGCTACTGTTAAATCCATTTATACGAAACAATTATAGTTTCTGCAATTATCTACACATGGACTTCCTTCTTTTCTTATCGACTGAATCTATTGTACATCTCTAATCTTTGTCTGCTACTTTTTTTTGGATTTCCACTGTCCAATCCAAAATGTATGGAACCATTTCTTAAATCCCTACCATGTGTAGACATTCTCTATGCCTCAGTAAACACGCTTCAAAAGTGACAGTTCAAGAACTCTGTTTTCATCTGATGAAAATGAAGCATACGAAGAACCTCCTTTAGATGAATAAGATGGTCTTCCATACTTCTTGGAAAACACTTAACTGTCGACCCTGAATACCACCATAAACTTTATTTTAGGACATCTCTAAAAACATGGTTCATCAAATCTATATAATAGGCCGGAACATTGGTTAGCCCAAAAGACATAACCATCCACTCAAAGAATCCGTCGGGTGTCATAAATGCGGTCTTAGCAATGCTGTCATCAGCAACCCTAAGCTGATGAAATTCTGTGGCTCAATTAAGTTGAGAGAATACTACAGGGCCAACTTGCTGGTCTAAAAGGTCATTTATCCTAGGAAGTGGATAATGATTCTTCTTCGTAAGCTTATTTAATCCTCTATAGTCTATGCAAAGTCAAAGGAAACAATCTGCCTTAGTAGCGAAGACGACTGGTGCTCCCTACTCCGATATGCTTCTTCTTATAAATCCTTTCTCCGAAACTCACGGATCTGCTTACTCAATTCATTCCTCTCCTTAGGTGCCATGGGTAATACTACTACCTTAGCATTATTAGTCAAATAAATCCTGAAGTCAATATCTTGCTTAGGGGGTAGTCCCCTAAACTCCTCAAAGACGTCTGGAAAATCTCTGATGATGGGAACCGAATGTAACTCTAACGATGATGAATCGAGAGAACAAAGGAAGCTCAACATAACTGACCCTTAAGGGTCATAAGAAATCTTTGGAGTCCTGCTGATGCATGTCTCTAGTCTAACGAATCTTCTCTTTCAATCTAATATAGCTCTATTTGTGGATAGCCAATCCATTCCTAAAATCATCCCATACCCTGAAAATCCCAAAACATAGGCATCGCAGTCAAATTCTACGCCTAGGTTAAAAAATTTCAAACCCCTACAAACCATGGATAAATGTCCTGATCCTCCTATGGTGTTTGAAACAACAATGAGCCTACTACTAAAGAGATGTCTAAGTGCAAATGTTGTACCAAAGAACTAGAGTAGAAAGAATGTGATGATCCAGAATTGAAAAGAGTCCGAATGGAAAAATCAGAAATAGAAATCAAATCTTCTACGGTGAATTTCCTACCTCTCTCTAGAACGTTGCTGGATGGTGCTGCATCAAATGCATGAATCTACGCTGTTGGTGCATTCGTCCCATGCCCCGCTCTTTGAGGACAATCTTACTAAAGTGACCAAGTTATCCATAATTGAAACATCTTTTCTTTATTCCTGTCTTCCTACAGTCTTTTGTGTAATGACCAGTTATTCTACAATGCTTACATCTCCCACTTTTCTTGATTCTTTTCTGAGGTCCACTCTCCTTCCTCTTGTCCTTGCCCATATCCTTCTTTTCCTCTCCCCACTGCTTCTTAGAGCTTGTAGGAACCACCTTAAGCTCTTCTTCCAGCTGAAAAGATATAGGTTGAATACACTGTCGGTCCTCCAAACCTAACCGCCTAAATCTTCGCTCCATATTCTCCAACCTAGCTCGTCTCCTCTGAATACTCCATGCAAGAAAAAGTTCTGCCTCCTATACTAGCAAAGTCCTTGCATAGCTTAGAAAAATTGGTTGGTGTAGGTGGATTAAAGGGATTTCCACCTGCCATTGTTGTATTATTCGCTTGCCCATGCACCTCTGGTACCGTAGCTCTATGAAAACAGTTAGCCATACTATGCAAAGAGAAAGGAAACTAAGGCTTGAAAGAATCGAAAGAAGGTTGAACTTGATTTTGAGGGGATTTTTATAAAAACTCTTTTATACTTGAAAACTATCTCTAAGAGTTCCTTGAAAAATTCTTTTAAAACAAGTTATTTTTAAAAATAATTTATTTTTAAAATAAATTTTTAGGAATCCTGTAACCTTAGGCTCTGATACCAAGTGAAACTCCCCCACACCCCTTAGTATACCCAAAAGGACACACTAAAAGGCATGGTGCATTGTAGGTATAAACTAAAACTAACAGAGACTAGGTTTCACAAAAAAAATAGGTAAAAACAGTAGAAACTAAAATAACTTATTTAAAACAGAACTTCATAAATCAAATAAGTCAAAATACCAAATACAATATACATTTCTCAAAACCCAATATATCTCATGAAATAAAAACTCATAGTCTCAACAAAAATTGGAGTACAGATATCCCTCTCAAGTGCCAGTACAAAAAGCTGAAATAAAAGTATGGAAATACATAGTAGAAATCTCCTTTAAGAAAACTTCAAGCAACGGCAATCTATTGACTTCTCCCTTGATTGCCTATGGGGGAAGGGAAAAAAAGAGGAGTGGGTCAGACTAAAAGTCTGGTGAATGATAATAATTACTAGAGTTTTTAAGCAAGATAAAAGTAATAGACTCTACAACAGTTCTAGCATTAATAAGGATAACACAAGAAATAGGAAATAAATAAATTGGAAATAAGTACGATTAAGTATTGCTCAAATTGTAAGATAGGTTAACTTTGATTACTTGCACTTATCCTTGATTTTTGCTTTGATTATGCTGAATTCCTAATCCGGTAATTTGGATTTAACCCTAATTATACCATTTTTGATCGGCCTGCTACTCCGTAGACTTTTCTACAGACCAGATGCTATATAACTCCATACAAAATGGCTAATGGTATCTACGAATAATGCAAAAAGCACGCACCGTGAATTCGGACGACATATATAGCTCCTTACACAGAAAAAAACTGTGTCCACGAAAGATATCCATAATAAGTGTTTGAAACTCATAGCGATTACCGAGCACCTGAATGAAAGTCGCACGCATAACTGTCATCATCCTATTGGGTCTTATTATTACCTCAAACGCCAGCATAAGCGTGCCCCTCATCCTAATTCAGGCTAACATGAGATCACTGTATGTCCATAGAAAATAGGGGAAATGTTGTTGGTACTGCCCCATCATCCAAACAATATCTAGTTGCGCCCCTTATCAAAATCCCACATGATTTGGACTTCTAATTGACCAATTACTACCATTTTTAGCATAAGCATGCCATTGTCTCACTTCAAGCTAATGTGAGACCACTGTTTGTCTAATAGGGGATGTTATTTGGTACAGGTCCAACTTTTATCTTTGCTTATTAACTTAGTTAAATTAACTAAATAGTCCTTTACACTTTTCTCTACTATCTATGCTTATTAATTTACCCTAAGTCTTAAAATAAGTCTTATTTTATCCTTTTTCTTATTATAACCTATGTTATAATCATGCTTATTACTTTACCCAAGATCTATACGTGAAAATAAGCTTCTTTCATCTTTTACTCCTTTTAGTTATAATTCTAAGTTATAAGTAGACCAATTTTTTTAATTCAATCCAATTAACGTCATAATTAGGCGTTATTTCAGTCCAATTCCATTTATATAACAATCTTTGAAATTTACATCTTATATTAAACTATTTCGTCTTTCTTATAGTTTAATCCATATTCACGTTAATCTTATTCTAATCCATATGCAAAGAAGAAGGAGGAATAAAAGAAAACTGAGAATAGAAGACAATTTTGAGCGTAGGAAGATGTAAATAACGTATAAATAACAGTAAATAAACTAAAATACTGTAAATAACCTATAAATAAACTAAAAAGCTATAATTAACAAAAATAAACTAAAATTACTGGAAAGAATAGCTTAAAGGAAATAGACTGAAAATAATTCTAAAAAACTGTAAATAAACTACTAAAAAGGCTTTTCCAAAAATCGTAGAAAAACTACAATTATTAAAAACCCTATTATTTTAAATTACCTAAAGAAATCTTAAAATAATTATATCACTCACCTGTGGTCCTTAACTCTTTCCCTTGTCCTTCTCGGATCCACTTCTAGGGTATAAATTTTTTTAATTAAAAAGATCTTCTTCTTGGAAAAATATTCCTCTTAGGGTATTTTTTGAAAAGTTGAACCCAAGTGGAGAAAATCTAGAATGAGAAAAAGTATTAGGCCTGATGCCTTATTTAAATGGTTAGATGTGGAGCTCAGACCATTGGATTTGGGGATTGAATAGGATGCAACCACATATACGTTGAGTAGGAGCCAACAGATGCAAGAATGGAAGGACCGGATTGGTCTAAATAATGCAAACAAAGTAATAAAACTTCAACGCTTCAAAAATTTGTTCGCCGCTTCAAATGGGATGTGGGTCGACCGCTCCTTCCCCTAGATCGACCGACCGGTCGACCTAGGTGATGGTTTGGTTGGCCTAGCCCCATATATATATATATATATATATATATATATATATATATATATATATATATTTCTTTGTTTGTGATGTGCACGTAAATGTGCATATTTTTATCATCATATTTATTCTTTTTAAATTAAATAAATGATCATATTGGGTATTTTAACTTGTTTAAACCAAAATTCATATTATTTGAAATTGTCACATATTCATCTTCATCCAAGGGCAAAATGGTCATTTTTGTGCGTATATTAATTTGAGAAAAATTAATTGAAAATTTGTATATATTTTTGTAGGAATTTAATCTCAAATAGAAGTGGTTTCATGAAGATATGCATGCATAAAATTAATACAAAGGAATGAAGATGTAAATAATTCAAAGTGAAGAACATGGAGGACCCCACCTATCCACCTACCTTAATGTACAAATTAAAGGCTAATGCACATGCTTTTGGAGTTAATGGCTTTATGTACACTTAATGGGGGATTAAGACATGTTAATGATTACTTGGCCTCCACACTTCCTAAGGGGCATTTTGGGCATTCCCCAAAAATATGAATTAGGGTTTCATACATGTATAAATACCCATATGTTTCATGTAATCTCTCTTCTCTTAGTCTCTCTTAGTTAGTTAGTTTTAGTTTAGATCAAATAAAAGAAAGCTCTCTTTCTCTTTTCATGGCTACTTAGCCATTTTTATTTTATGTAATTTTCTTTTCTTTTTATGCAATGTTAATTAGTGTTTCCTCTTACTTACATGTTCATTTCCTTTCATGCTAGTAGTGTAGATTTACTTTTATGCAAGTAGAATAGTTTTCTTTTCATTTGCTTTCATTTTTCTTTCTTTTTTTTGCTTTCATGTTGTTGCTACATTTACCCCTTCAATTTAGGGGTAATGAAGCTCTCTAATTAATGTAGCTTCAACATTTTGTTAATTCATGCTCTCTTTTTG
The DNA here is from genome assembly GCA_030765085.1 of Allium cepa. Classification (NCBI taxonomy): domain Eukaryota; kingdom Viridiplantae; phylum Streptophyta; class Magnoliopsida; order Asparagales; family Amaryllidaceae; genus Allium; species Allium cepa. The sequence continues at coordinate 203,674,471 of CM060934.1, read as the reverse complement.
TGCTTAATGACAATGATAGAAGTGGTTTTATTTGTTGTTTTTGCTTTGAATTTGATAGTCTATATTGTTGACACCAAATAGGCTATGCTTAAACAATCACTAACACAAATGCCTCTTCATCAATATATGATTATGGCATAAGAAAGTGATTTGAAATTAAAATTTGATGGTCTATGTTTCTAATCAATAGTTAATAGGCCATACTTAAAATAGATTTCATTCTCATTTTCTTTGTCAAGTTTCATGAAAGTTGGTAAGTGTTTTAAGGGGTGTGTTATAGTTTGATGGCTTATGTTGGCTAATCAATAGCTCAAATATGTCATACTTATGTAAACACATTAATTAAAACACTAATGACCATAAAAGAGAGATCATGATTTCATGTGTTGAACTACATGATCTAGAGAGTGGATTTATTCTCTAAATTGACATTTAACTCTCATATTTGCATTTCTTTTCTTTTTGTTAGTTAGTTCATTTTCTCATTTTCTAGCTTAAATACACTCTCGACTTTGGTATAATTTGATTGAGTAGGAAATTTAAATCATCAATTCCCTGCGGATCGACCCGTATTCGCCACGTGCTACATTCGTACACCGTGCGCTTGCGTTTATTTTTAATTCTAAATTCGTTCGACGGTTTTCTAAACCGATAGAACTTCCGTCGTCCGAACAGTTTGTTTCATATCTCGTTCATATTAACTCGTTTCTGACGTTCTATATATGAAAATTGACCAAAAATTACCACGGACACAATGGTCCAACTCCTGCAGCACAAATCTGATAATTTCACAAAGTTATTTTATTATTTAATTAATTAACGAATTACTTATTGTGGGTCAAATTTTGGATTGTTACATTGCCTTTGTGTACACCATTGCTTGTCTTTTTCAATTGAGTTGGATCTACACTATTGCATGCCTATGCTCCACTGTTTTTTAGGTTGAAATATTGCATGCACCACTTTTTATACACATGTACTGCCCTGTACTTGACCATTTGGTTGGGGCTGTTTTATATTGGTTTGTACACTTGTGTTAGATAGTCTGAAACTATACATTTTCATTTGCAATTGAGTTGAATCCAATTTTTATTTAGGTTTTACCTTGTGCTCACCTATCCCTGCATTTTAAAAAAGCAAGTGTATATCGATGTATATGACCGTGTGGCATGTAGAATGATACATTGTGCATGTCACAAGTTGTTTATGTAAGATGAATTAAACAAAATGATGACGAACAACCCAAATAACTGAGATAAACAATATTTTCAAATACATACTTCATTGTACACTGAAAAATATTTCTTTTTTAATTTTACTATGTCAGTATTTATTTTGCAAATAGATTAAATGCTGGATATAGGCTGGAACAGAGTTGAAGATCAAATATGAGTGATGAGTGAATTATGTATTTAGGTGAAATATGTATATAAAATTGTACGGTGAAAATTGTGTTGTAAATGTAGTGAGAGCTCAAATTTGTACTATTTGAATTTGTACCAAAATATCTATTTGGATAAAAGATTTGTTCGAATATGAATTTTGAGTTATTTATTTGATCCAACAAACATTTATTTAATTATGTGGAAAAATAAAATAGTACAATAAAAAATACATTTGTGTGTGCATATGTTTATTATCATCAAACAAAAATCATAGGCTATTGTATTCTACAATCTTCCCTTTTTGATGATAACAAATATTATTAAGATTTTGACTCAATTAAAACTTGATGAATTCTAGTAGCTCCCCCTATTTGAATACTCCCCCACAACAAAGCTCCCCCTTCACATGTGCATGAAAATAATAAAGAGAATATGAAAATAAATAAATAAATAAATAACGAAAAATAAACCTAGATGAGAATATGCAAATAAAAAATATGACTTATTTGCCAAAATCTTAACTTCTCTCCCCCTTTTGTTATCAGAAAAAGAGTAACAGTGTTTAGTATGAGTGATAAAGTGATAGACATTAACACAACATTAACACCTAAACGAGTATGAATATTAAATTTAAGAAAAAATCAAACAAAATTCATAAATACTCTATTAGATGCATATTCCATTTTAGAGTGATAGGGCGATGTCTGCATAGAAATTTATATAGTCATGTCCATTTGTGGTATATTTATGACAAGGATCTTTTTAAATACTTACTAACCATGCATAACCGTTAGGACTTTTAAATGAGATTAGTAGTATTTATTATTTTTTATTTAAAAAATTGAATTCCAAGCATCTTCTAACCACGCATAACCGTAAAGACTTTTAAATGGGGTTAGAATCAACTAGCTTATTTCATCCAATTTAGATATGTGTTCCATACATGCATAACCGTGAGGACTTTTAAATGAGCATGAAAGCACATAATCAAATATTCCAAGTAGTTCACTCATGTATAACCATGAGGACGTTTAAATGAGAGTGAGTACTTTTGGATGATTTTATTGCTAAAAATGAATAATTTCCTGTTTAAATGCCACATTTTGACATACTATATTGGATTTTGATGAGTGATTGTTGTGGAAATATGATAGGAATAGAGATGGTCATGGAATTTTTACCAACCAAAGTTATTACAAATTTAGTTTAAATTTTCAAAGAAATTTACTATATACACTGTCTCAAGTCATAAGGTATGATTAATATGAACACTCATCACTTTTTTCAGTCACTGTTTGTCTTTTCAATAATCATTAGGAAGTCAGATTAGTTAACATGGGCATTTAAGATCAAATCCAAAAATATAAAATCAAACTTCTAAAATGCCTAAACTAAGAAGCAATCGATAAAATCTATTTTCTAGAAGGAGTTTTGTAAAAATGTCCACCAATTGAAAATCGGTTGAAATGAAATTTATGCATATATTTTCTTTGGAAATGTGATCTCTAATGAAATGATGTCTAACATCTATATGCTTGGTGCAAGAATGATGTACATGATTATTTATGATAGATCAATTGCACTTTTGCTATCACGCATAAGTGGAACTCGTTTAAAATTTAGAGCATAGTCTTGCAATGTTTGTATCATACATAAGATTTGAGCAGAGCAACTGCTTAGAGCAATATCCTCTGCCTAAGTGGTAGATAATGCAATACAACTTTGTTTTTAACTTGACCATGCAACTAACGAATGTCCTAACATAAAACATGTTCCACTAGTATTTTTTCTATAAACTAGACTACAAGTATAGTCTGCATCCGAATACCCTTTTAATTCAAAGTTATCATTGGTTGGATAATATAGACCAAACCACGGGGTGTGCAACAGATACCTTATAATCCTTTTTACAGTTTTTAAGTGATATTCTTTTGGATTTGATCGAAATCGTGCACATAAACAAACAGAGAACATAATGTATGGTCTAGAAGCAATAAGATAAAGAAGTGATCCAATCAAAACTCGATATTTCTTTTGATCAAAAGGAGGAACGAGTTTGAATATCTACAATAGGATTACTTATTCCTAATTCTGGAGAATGATCTGCTTTGAATTTCAATCTCTCTGGCTCTAGATTTTTTGGACTTGTTCCATGGTTGCAGTTTCTTTTTAGTTTTCACTTTCATCGTTTTCATTCTCCTCTTCGACATTGCTTTTGATTGTTTCCTTGTTTTGATCATCTATGATGACCCACCCTTCTCACTACCAGAAAGACGTATCATCAAAGAAAGAAAGGGATAGAAATAGAAAGGAATAGAAAAGAAATAACAACGACATCAGAATCTCACAGCGGAATGGAACAAAATATAATATATCACATAACTATTACATAGATTTCATATATCAGAGTTATACAATATCAATACACATGACAATCATACATACATCTGTCGCTATATACATCAGAGATACAGTACACATCAACTAACACAGAGGAACTAGATAGATATCTACATACGTCTGGAAACTCCTACTCCAAGCTCCTCCAGAATCAAAATCCAAACCTATCACTTGGCTACTCGTAAAAATTTGAGTATCCAAGAGTTTATGAAAACAAAATATAAACTCCGGGTCAGACATGGGTCTGGTATGTGTAAACGGTTTAAATTGTTTAATTTTGAAAACCTTTTAAAACAAAGGTATCACGTAAGACTCCCCACAAATAAATACGGGTAAGTTTTTACCTTACACTAACCAAAATTTTTTATAGGAAATCCAGTGATATTATAATAATGTCTAGGGTTTTCAAGTAAAATACGGAAATAGCTGAAATGCTTACATCTCACATTCCAACGTTGTTGGGCACAATCAAAACGTACGACGCTTATTGGAAATTGGTCCTATACAATGGCAGGGCTACTGGGGTACCGCCCGTCATAGTACATGGTCTAGATCACTGTACCGAGGAGCCACACTAACTCCCATGCAACACAAGGCCGGAACCATTCCTTACTGAACAGTCCCGAACAAGATAACCCCGCAGTTGGTGCGCATATCCAACCGCCCACACAGCCGAAATAAAGGGACATCTAAACAGGGGTATGTCTCGTCCTGCTTGGGCACGACCCACCTAACCTTGCTGCACCTCCCCTGTTTTAGCCATTCCCGGTTGATGAGGCTTGAGGCTGCGATTACCTTTACAGGACATATTTCTTAGTATGCTCATCGTCCGCCTGACGATGTGTTGAAAGCATTCAATCCATACATGTTCGTTCCGTGTTCGAACGAAACCGAAGGCATTATCTCGTTACACTCATTTTGGAATCACCCTCAGAGTCAACGACGATAACCCTTGCATTCTGAAAACACCATCTCGATCTTCACTTGAGAATTCACGACCTAACGTTTAATTTGGATCGATGTGGTTTTCGAAATATCAACTGGATACCCGATCCCGGTCTCATCGAAATCCAAACGCCATTTTAAAGGCCAAGTTGTCTAATTAACTTAAACAGTTTAATTCAATGATTGAATTCATATAACATTTACCACAGATAAATCATACACAATTGCCATGGATATATTACAGCATATCAGTGAGCATCACAGAATATCATCAATAAACATCACAAGCAAATATTCAACATCCATAAGCAATCATCCTGAATCCTTATTGTGATTAATTTAATTACTTGAGAGTTAATTTCTTAACCCTGTTTAATCACTTATTTCCCTTCAAATTATTTAATCAATAAATCATTTCTTAATTAATATTTATGTCTTAATTGCTTAATTACTTAATTACTTTATTCACATTATTTAACTAATTACTTTCTTAATCAAGTTATCTAACTGTAATTACTTAATTATCAATTAACAATCTAAATGAGACGGATTACCTATTTATTTACTACTACTTACTTCCTTAATTCTTAATTAAATTACTTGATTAATTAACTATAAATCGTTCATTAATTAATTAAGCGGTTAACTCAATTTCACTTATTACTTATAATACATTACTAATTAAAATTACAAAGTAATTACTCTTAATTACTTCTGAACCCAATCAATCACTAATGATTATTCACTTAATTAACATTCAAGTCTTCTTGAAATTTGATATCAATTATATAACTAACTGAAACATTATTTGTTAATTTACTTAATTTATTACTTAATATTAACAAGATTTTAAAAGCATGGTTAAGCTTAAACAAAAGTAATTAGTTAATTTAAATAATTAATCACGAGTTAAACTATTGTTAAACCTTACTAGGATAATTAATGCTTGAATTAAGTTTAACTTAAAGTTTTAAAACCTGTATTCCGATCACTATGATGACTTGCTGGACCCTTTATTCATTAACAACTTTTATATTTCAATAAGAAAAGAACCTGAGATCTCCCCAGTTACACTCAATCGCTGCTTCGAGTCGATCGCCCCCTTCACCCGAGTCACCAACCCAGGTACGCGAACTCCACCTTCTTCCCTCTTTTTAATTTACAGCAAGTTTTCATTTAAACTTAATTATAAGATAAACATCAGAAGATATACGCACTCAAACTCAAAAGAAACCTGAAGCATACAACCAATATTCTCGAGAATGACTCGAGACAGTGCTCTCCCCCTTCAAACACTGATACGCCGCTGTGCCGTACACGTGTACGGCGTCGCACGTGGCTCCGGCGATCATCTAAGACTTCGAGAAAATCCCAATTTACACCAACACAAGAAAATAAAAGTCGATTTACCACTCAAGATTCGAATTTGAAATTATGAAGTTCGAACGAAAGAAATGTATGACCTCACTGCAAACAAAACGTCGCGCCACCAAACACGGTCCACCGGAGGCGATGGAAACTCAACCACACCTCGACAACGTCCCCAGCAATCCTCCCACAAAGTCTCGAATCACTCGATCACGTGCACGAGTCAAATCCATTATTTCACTGCCATGTACATAAACACGCAGTAAAACCCTATATCGATCTCGTATCCAAATTCTATGCAATGGAAAAATTAGTGGATATTTTTCCTAAGACCACTAACCTTTGCACTTGCTTCAGTTTAAATTTCAGCATTTTATATTGAATCAAATTCGAGAATATGACAAAATTCCCGTTTTTGTTCAAGACCGAGTTGCTCTTGAAATACTGAGCTAAATATCCCCATTCAAATTTTAAAAATCATAACTTTTAGTCATAATTCAAGATACAAATTTGAATTAGCTTTTCATATGATCGAATTTACTAATGTTTCCTTGATTGACTATAAACAGAAAAGTATAAGTTACTAATATGTTGAAACAGATTTTAAAAATTATGATTGAAGTTCAAGCAACAAGTTTTGATAAAAAACAAATTTAAAACTTACCGTAATCAAATGAAAACAATTCAAATTTTAATTGATTTCAACCCTGTAACACAAAGCAGAGAACAGCATCTTCCTATTACATCTTGTATGAAATCTCACATACATATCAAAATAAAGCATATACAACACATATATAGCTCCCATGAATTATCTTACTGATTTAATTAACTTAAGCTTGCAAATTTAAGTTTACTCACCACAAATAACTGTTGAACATAAATCCCTTAGATACCTTGAAAGCTGCAGTTTAAAAACTGTCTGTTGCTTGTTCATGAATCTTCCCTTTTCTTTTAGATTTGAATATGTTTTCATTTTCTTGTTTTAGCTTCTTTTGGTTTCATTTTTTTTTTGTTTTACGAACTTGAAGTAGAATGATATATAGATATAAATATAGAACAGAATGGGGAGGCTTTAACTAGTCAGAAGCTTCTTGATTGATCAGGTTTATAAATATCTTGAATTAACAAAGGTTGGCTGAGAAGATTGGTAATTTAATGCCTTGTTTACCTAATAAGTTTACATACTTATTATGTTTGGCTGCTCATAGATATTTGTATATAATTGTTGTACTATGCATAAAGATGTTGGTTTGTTCTTTATGTTGCAGGCCAGCATAGCTTGCACAAGAAGCTATTCATTTATACATATTTGCTTTATATCTTAATTGGCTTGCATAGTTATTAAAATGTTTACATAATTATCATGTTTTGCTATGTATAAGGATTTTGTATGTCAGCATATACTTGCAGGTAGGTCTGTGGCTTGTGAAAGAAGATGTGTTTATATGTATTTGTCTTATTATATCCAGTTTGAACTTCAATATACAAATATGTTTGTGTAAATATATTTTTCTTCTTTCTTGATTCATATACACTTGTTTGACTTAGAATTTCTAGCTTAATAATTCATATGTTTATGTCAGGCTTACATTTCTTTGGACTTGTAAGTGAAAATAAGTTGGTTTGTTATTAGCTTCCAGTTTGAATATTTTGCATATATGTGTCATATTTCATTTTACTTTGCTTACTAATTTTAAGGTTATATTGTATGCTTGTTTATCTATTTTAATTCTATTTGTGTTATTTTATTTTATTTTATTTCTTATTTCTACTCTATACTTTGTTCTTAATTTAGTTATATTCACGTGTTATACTTAATATTCTTATATTTATATTTTAACTGTCAATATTTAAATTAGATTCGTGAGTTTACTCATTCTTTATATTTATTTCTATTTAACTATAAATATTTAAATTATGTACAACATGATTTATTTACATTTATACTTATTTTATATTTATCTCCATTTGTATTTTATTTAAATTATATGCATAAGTTTGACTTATATTTCACATTTATATTTTAATTCTATTTCAAACATTATCATTCATATGTATACTTACCAAATATAAACAAAGTAAGATATTTTAATTTAATCATAAAAGACAAATTTTAATATAATATTATTGAGAAAATTTATTAAACTTCCAAATCAATTTCCTTTTAAAAATACCATTTATATAAACAATGGAAATTATTTCAAAATCACATCCATTTCAAATGAATAAGTATAAATTTCATTTAAATTGATTTGAATATTTATTAAAATAAATAGGGCCAAAATCCAGGGTCGTTACATTCCTTCCCCCTTAAAAGAATTTCGTCCCCGAAATTTAAAACGAAGATAATTTAAAAGTTGTCATATCAACCATTCAAACATATATATCATTCATATATTAACAAACAACCAACAATCTATCCTAACAAACATTGCTAGCTATCCGGACACAAATCCAGATAAGCTTTCTTAAACTATCCAGAGTTTCCAGGTGAAATCTCTGGAATCCTCGCTCCACTATACTATGACAAGCTACACTACTATACTCCTAAGTTGCCTCTCACCTTAACTAACAATCCGAACTGAATTTCTATCCACAGTCACATTCGGCTCATCTTTCAAGTCTTCATGTACTGTTGATTCTACAACTAATACTGAATCAAGAACAAATTCCTTAGATGGGTCAAGCAGAATACACTATGAATTCCAGACATCTTTTCCGACAAATCGACTCTACAAGCTACAGTTCCAATCTTTTCAATATCCGTCCAAAATATCCTGAGTCAAGTTTTCCCGCCTTCCGAATCTTATAGTTCCTTTTTAATCGGGAAACTTTGGCCAAAAACAAATTACCAATCTCAAATTCCAATTGTCTCCTTCTTATCTGCGTACTTCTTCTTCTGACGATCTTGAGAAGCTCTCATCTTTTCCCTAATAAGCTCAACCTTAGCAGAAACTTCACAAATCTAACTGGTCCAAACACAAGATAGTCTTCCATAATCTACCAAAATCCAAAATTCAAACTTGCCTCATATCCTCTAAAATACCGTTCAGTCTCTTTGTCCGTCCGAGGATAATAGGCTATACTAAATTTCAAACTCGATCCCAAAGTTAATTATAGAACCTTCCAGAAATTTGCTGGTGAAAAAAAATAGGGTCACGATCACTATTATGCTAACAGGAACACCAAACAATTTTACTATTTTCCTCAAGAAAATTTTGGCCTGAAACTGTAGTCCGAGTTACCCTAAATGGTATAGAATGAGCATTCTTAGTTAATCGATCCACAATGATCCATATTCCATCGTTTCTTTTCTTGGTTCTTGGCAAACCGTCGATGAAATCCATCGGAATCATCGCCCACTTCCATCTGAGATTTCTAAAGATTGCAATAATCTTGGACAACTTCTCATAATCACCTTAACTTGCTGATAGAAAGTACAACTATAAACGAAAGCAACTACGACCCTCATCATGCTTGGTCTCCAGAAAATTCTTCTCATATCTTTATACATCTTTGAAGATTCCGGGTGAATATTCGGTCTGGAGTGATGTCATTTAGCTAAAACTTATTGCCTCAATTCATCTATATCAAGCACACAAACGGCCACTAACCCTTTAAGCACCTTGATCATCTACCTTAAAATCTGAACACCATCAATCCTTAGTTCAAGAATCAATTCCTCAAAAGATCTATCCTCCCTTTGCTTACTTATGATTCTGCCCTGGAGAGAAGGAACAACTTCCCAAAAGAAATAAAACTGCATTCCTGCTAAGAGCATCAACCACAACATTCGCTTATCCTGGGCATACAGAATATTCATATCATATGAGGCCAGAAATTTGACTCACCACGGCTGGCTCAGATTAACATTCCCTTAGAGAGAAAAATATTCCAATGGTTTATGATCCGCGAATACCTCAAATTCTCTCCCCACAGATAGTGCCTCAAAATCTTCAAAACAAACACAATAGCTAATGACTCAAGGTCATGTGTAGCATAGTTCCCTTCATGTTGCTTTAATTGTTGTCACGCATACGCAGTTACTCTTCTATCTTGCATCAAAAATGCCTCCTAAATCAATTATACAAGCATTCGTAAAAATTTCAATTCTGCCCTTCCCTTCCGGGATAACAATCACTGGAGCACTGGTTAGCCTCGTCTTCCATTCTTAGAAAGCTTCTTCACACCGGGTGTCCATTTGAACTTAGTTCTTTTCCTTGTCAACTTAGTCAGATGTGAAGAAATCTTGGAATAGTCTCTGATAAATTTTCCTGTAGTAGCCAGTTAAACCAGAAAATTATGAATTTCCATCGGTTGCTTCGGTTGCTTCCATTCTAGAATAGATTCTCCCTTCGCTAGGTCTACAGAGATATCTTCACCCAAAATAATGTGCCCCAAAAATAACTTCCGATTTCCAAAAATGGAACTTAAAGAACTCGCCTTCAAAACATGCCTCCCCAGTGTCTCCAACACCATTCTCGAATACAGCTTGAGCTCTTCTTCAAACTTAGAATATACCAAAACAAACTTATTCATACCCTTATCGATCCATCCGATTTAGCGACAACATTGTCACAGAACCCTAACAAAAAAACTAGACTTGATCAACTACTTCCCAGAAGATCCTGAATCTGCTCAACTAACTCTTCTTTCTCTCTCGGAACCATCCTCCAACTAGGCTGAATCACCAGCACTACCCTGGAATCAAACCATCACAAAACTCTATCTCTCGATGGGAAGACAAACAATTAACTTCTCGATTACATCAGGAAAAACTTGGTTCGCATCAATAACTTAAAAAAATCTCAACTCCATTTAAAAGAGTACACAAATGAATTCCAGAATTGTCGCACAACACTCTGGTAATTCTACCCAAATAAGTTTGTTCTCCCGTCACAGTCCAGAACAGCCATATACTGTTCGGTAATGAATCCACTCTGCTACTTCCGAAATCACCTCAAGAAAACTGCTAATCAACAAACCTTCTCGACAGCACACAGAACACTTCCAGCTATAGGGCTAGCCTCAATGTCCAAAGACTTCTATTCAAAGCTCTTCGAGAAACTCGGGCCTCAATCAAACAAAAATACCCTACTTAACTTGGTCACAATTCCGAAACGGACATACTTTCTTAACTTGTTCCAAAGAAACATCTCCGGAGACATCCAAACTCACGGTGTCTCATTATGCAGCTACTACACCCTGAGATATCAAGATATCATGATTTGGTCATGTCCATCCGATAGATCCAAACTCAAGCTCGTCCAAAATTACATTCCAACAATGAAATCCTCACATCACCCAAAGCTCACTCGAGACGGTAATAGGTCTACAGTCTCAACAGATACACTCCAACTACAAATATTCAAAACTCCAACCATCGGTAGTCGTGTTTCACACACCAATACCCTACCTACCTTTATAACTTATATTGGAATACCCGAATAGGAAACCTAAATAAATAGGTAGAAATATATATATATATATATATATATATATATATATATATCGAAATTACAAATACGCTCTCTCAAGAAATAAATCACTCAAGAGCCTAGGTATTCACTCAACCTAGTGCTCTGATACCAAGTGTGATGACCCACCCTTCTCACTACCAGAAAGACGTATCATCAAAGAAAGAAAGGGATAGAAATAGAAAGGAATAGAAAAGAAAGAACAACGACATCAGAATCTCACAGAGGAATGGAACAAAATATAATATATCACATAACTATTACATAGATTTCATATATCAGAGTTATACAATATCAATACACATGACAATCATACATACATCTGTCACTATATACATCAGTGATACAGTACACATCAACTAACACAGCGGAACTAGATAGATATCTACATACGTCTGGAAACTCCTGCTCCACGCTCCTCCAGAATCAAAATCCAAACCTATCACTTGGCTACTCATAAAAATTTGAGTACCCAAGAGTTTATGAAAACAAAATATAAACTCCGGGTCATACATGGGTCTGGTATGAGTAAACGGTTTAAATTGTTAAATTTTGAAAACCTTTTAAAACAAAGGTATCACGTAAGACTCCCCACAAATAAATACGGGTAAGTTTTTACCTTACGCTAACCAAAACATTTTATAGGAAATCCAGTGATATTATAATAGTGTCTTGGGTTTTCAAGTAAAATACAGAAATAGCTGAAATGCTTACATCTCACATTCCAACGTAGTTGGTCACAATCAAAACGTACGGCGCTTATTGGAAATTGCATCCCATACAATGGCAGGGCTACTGGGGTACCGCCCGTCATAGTACATGGTCTAGATCACTGTACCGAGGAGCCACCCTAACTCCCATGCAACAAAAGGCTGGAACCATTCCTTACTGAATAGTCCCGAACAAGATAACCCCGCAGTTGGTGCGCATATCCAACCGCCCACACAGCCGAAATAAAGGGACATCTAGACAGGGGTATGTCTCGTCCTGCTTGGGCATGACCCACCTAACCTTGCTGCACCTCCCCTGTTTTAGCCATTCCCGGTCGATGAGGCTTGAGGCTGCGATTACTTTACAGGACATATTTCTTAGAATGCTCATCGTCCGCCTGACGATGTGTTGAAAGCATTCAATCCATACATGTTCGTTCCGTGTTCGAACGAAACCGAAGGCATTATCTCGTTACACTCATTTTGGAATCACCCTCAGAGTCGACGACGATAACCCTTGCATTCTGAAAACACCATCTCGATCTTCACTTGAGAATTCATGACCTAACGTTTAATTTGGATCGATGTGGTTTTCGAAATATCAATTGGATACCCGATCCCGGTCTCATCGAAATCCAAACGCCATTTTAAAGGCCAAGTTGTCTAATTAACTTAAACAGTTTAATTCAATGATTGAATTCATATAACATTTACCACAGATAAATCATACACAATTGCCATGGATATATTACAGCATATCAGCGAGCATCACAGAATATCATCAATAAACATCACAAGCAAATATTCAACATCCATAAGCAATCATCCTAAATCCTTATTGTGATTAATTTAATTACTTCAGAGTTAATTTCTTAACCCTATTTAATCACTTATTTCCCTTCAAATTATTTAATCAATAAATCATTTCTTATTAATATTTATGTCTTAATTGCTTAATTACTTAATTACTTTATTCACATTATTTAACTAATTACTTTCTTAATCAAGTTATCTAACTGTAATTACTTAATTATCAATTAACAATCTAAATGAGACGCACTCAAACTCAAAAGAAACCCGAAGCATACAACCAATAGTCTCGAGAATGACTCGAGACAGCGCTCTCCCCATTCAAACACTGATACGCCGCCATGCCGTACACGTGTACGGCGTCGCACGTGGCTCCGGCGATCATCTAAGACTTCGAGCAAATCCCAATTTACACCAACACAAGAAAACAAAAGTCGATTTACCACTCATGATTCGAATTCAAAATTATGCAGTTCGAACGAAAGAAACGTACGACCACACTGCAAGCAAAACGTCGCGCCACCAAACACGGCCCACCGGAGGCGATGGAAACTCGACCACACCTCGACAACGTCCCCAGCAATCCTCCCACTAAGTCTCGAATCACTCGATCATGTGCACGAGTCAAATCCATTATTTCACTGCCATGTACATAAACACGCAGTAAAACCCTATATCGATCTCGTATCCAAATTCTATGCAATGGAAAAATCAGTGGATATTTTTCCTAAGACCACTAACCTTTGCACTTGCTTCAGTTTAAATTTCAGCATTTTATATTGAATCAAATTCGAGAATTTGATAAAATTCCCGTTTTTGTTCAAGACCGAGTTGCTCTTGAAATACTGAGCTAAATATCCCCATTCAAATTTTAAAAATCATAACTTTTAGTCATAACTCAAGGTACAAATTTGAATTAGCTTTTCATATGATCGAATTTACCAATGTTTCCTTGATTGACTGTAAACAGAAAAGTATAAGTTACTAATATGTTGAAACAGATTTTAAAAATTATGATTGAAGTTCAAGCAACAAGTTTTGATGAAAAACAAATTTAAAACTTACCATAATCAAATGAAAACAATTCAAATTTTAATTGTTTTCAACCCTGTAACACAAAGCAGAGAACAGCATCTTCCTATTACAGCTTGTATGAAATCTCACATACATATCAAAATAAAGCATATACAACACATATATAGCTCCCACGAATTATCTTACTTATTTAATTAACTTAAGCTTGCAAATTTAAGTTTACTCACCACAAATAACTGTTGAACAGAAATCCCTTAGATGCCTTGAAAGCTGCAGTTTAAAAAATGTCTATTGCTCGTTCATGAATCTGCCCTTTTCTTTTAGATTTGAATATGTTTTCATTTTCAAATTTTAGCTTCTTCTGGTTTCATTTTCTTTTTTTTACAAACTTGAAGTAGCATGACATATAGATATAAATATAGAACAGAATGGGGAGGCTTTAACTGGTCAGAAGCTTCTTGATTGATCAGGTTTATAAATATCTTGAATTAACAAAGGTTGGCTGAGAAGATTGGTAATTTAATGCCTTGTTTGCCTAATAAGTTTACATACTTATTATGTTTGGCTGCTCATAGATATTTGTATATAATTGTTGTACTATGCATAAAGATGTTGGTTTGTTCTTTATGTTGCAGGCCAGCATAGCTTGCACAAGAAGCTATTCATTTATACATATTTGCTTTATATCTTAATTGGCTTGCATAGTTATTAAAATGTTTACATAATTATCATGTTTTGCTATGTATAAGGATTTTGTATGTCAGCATATACTTGCAGGTAGGTCTGTGGCTTGTGAAAGAAGATGTGTTTATATGTATTTGTCTTATTATTTCCAGTTTGAACTTCAATATACAAATATGTTTGTGTAAATATATTTGTCTTCTTTCTTGATTCATATACACTTGTTCGACTTAGAATTTCTAGCTTAATAATTCATATGTTTATGTCAGGCTTACATTTCTTTGGACTTGTAAGTGAAAATAAGTTGGTTTGTTATTAGCTTCCAGTTTGAATATTTTGCATATATGTGTCATATTTCATTTTACTTTGCTTTCTAATTTTAAGGTTATATTGTATGCTTGTTTATCTATTTTAATTCTATTTGTGTTATTTTATTTTATATTTTTTTTATTTCTACTCTATACTTTGTTCTTAATTTAGTTATATTCATGTGTTATACTTAATATTCTTATATTTATATTTTAACTGTCAATATTTAAATTAGATTCGTGAGTTTACTCATTCTTTATATTTATTCGTATTTAACTATAAATATTTAAATTATGTACAATAAGATTTATTTACATTTATACTTATTTTATATTTATCTCCATTTGTATTTTATTTAAATTATATGCATAAGTTTGACTTATGTTTCAGATTTATATTTTAATTCTATTTCAAACATTATCATTCATATGTATACTTACCAAATATAAACAAAGTAAGATATTTTAATTTAATCATAAAAGACAAATTTTATTATGAATATTATTGAGAAAATTTATTAAACTTCCAAATCAATTTCCGTTTAAAAATACCATTTATATAAACAATGGCAATTATTTCAAAATCACATCCGTTTCAAATGAATAAGTATACATTTTATTTAAATTGATTTGAATATTTATTAAAATAAATAGGGCCAAAATACAGGGTCGTTACATCATCAATGCCTTAATCAAATTCCACATTGATTGATTCCACGATTGTTCTCATCCTTTTGTTGTATACACTATAATCTATGCTTCTGGAAGAGTATCCCATGAACATTCCTTCGTCACCTTTTGGCTCAAACTTTTCCCAGTTGGTCACTGGCTGATTGAAATTAGATTATGGTGCGGATTTTCAACATATAATACATCGTCATTGCCTATTGTGACACTGCCATCTTTGTACTTCTCTAAGCTAAGGAACTTTGATTTGTCGCCGTTCACGTGCTTGGAACTGCCATAATCCAAATACCACTCTTACTGTTCCTTAGCCTGCCAACATACCTACACGAGGAAAGATTTTTGTGACCTATTTGTTTTTATAAGTCCATGATTGTTAGTGAAAAGAAAATTTGAAAAAAAGTTTGTATAGAACCAAAACAGTCTATGTTTGTTCCTTTTGGCGCCAAAATTTGTTTGACTTTAAGGGATTTTACATTCGTGCCTTTAGGAATCCAAATTGGTATGGTTTTCATGTGGGTCTATACCAGCAATTGTTGTGATTATGTCCAATTTTTTCACAAATCATGCACTTGGAGTTGACTTGATTAATTTCTCTTCTACCTTTTTTAGAGGTAGTATACCCAAATCCTTGTCTAATAGTATTAATAGTTTGATACCCTAATAGCATATTTAGTGATCTTTCTACTTTGGAGAATTTTCCTAACGTTATAGACAATTGTTGGAGTTGTGACTTAAGAGATTCATTTTCATTCAATAACAGAGTGCACTTTTTCATATAATTTTCTCTCCTAGTATTTTAACTTTTTTTTTAAAATCAGAATTTCATTTTAAAGCGATTTAATTTTAGTTTCTGATTTTTTTTATTCCTCTACAAATGATGCACACTTAACAGCTTAAGGGTTTTATTCCTATTGTTTTGAACCATTTGATCAAGATACTTATTTAGTTCTATCAAACTATCTTTTTAAGATTCAATTTTAACATACTTCTCCCTAAGTCGTTCAAAACAGCCATTTACTTTATGAAAATATATAAGTAATTGTGAGCGAGTAAGTTTTGATACCTCGCTTGGTTCGTCATCGTCGTTGTCACTTGTTTCTCCTAGAAAACACAGTATTGCTTTTTCACTCTCAATGTACGTGCTTGCATCTTCATCTTCGTCACTTTCATCCCAAGTAGCTGCAAAACTTCTTCTTTTCGGTTTCTTTCCTTTGCTAAATCGATTTTAAGGACGATTTGGCTTGATATGACCAGGTTTATTGCATTTGTGACAAATTACCTCCAGCTTTTCCGAGTTGTCTAGAACTTTGATGATTCTGCTCTTCAATTGTTGATTTAAGGCAGGATTTCTATATTGTGGCTCCACCTTTTAATATCTTTATTATCTGCGCTAGTTCAGATGCTCCTTCATCATCACCATCATCATCTTCGCTTTCCATTATTCCTTTGAGAGAAACTGAATTCTTTTGCATATCTCCTCCTCCAGTTCTTCCTTGAATTTAATTTCTAGCTTATAAGCTGTGAGATTTCCAATGAGTTCTTCAACTTTAACTTGTTTCAGATCCTTTGATTCTTGGATAACAGTCTCTTTTGCTTCAAAATTTCATGGAAGAATTATGAGGATCTTTCGAACTATTTGCAGTTCTATGTACAGTTTTCCAAAGGATTTTGATTTGTATACTAGATTAGAAAGTCTTCCATACATTTCTTTGACACTTTCTTTCTTTGCTATAGTGAAGTTCTCGTATTCACTACTAAGCATGGCGAGGCGAGATTCTTTGACCTGTGAGGTTCCTTCATGAGTCACTTCAAGCATGTGCCAGATTTCCCACGCAGTTAGACAATGTGAGACACAATTAAATTAAATTTGATATAATGAGCAGAAAATAAAATTTATAGCCTTAGCGTTAGCAATTTGCAGTTTATTTTCAAGATCTGTCCATTGATCCATCGATTTTTCAACTTCTTGAGTACCTACCATTACTATTGGTGTGCTGTATCATGTTTCAACTATATTCCATACATCTATTGTTTTCAAAAAAAAATTCATTTTGTTTTTCTAATATGCATATTCACCATTGAACATGGATGGTCTAACTATGGGCTAAACCTCAACAAAAACATTATTAAAAGGAGCCACTGAAAGAAAAAATCAAAAAAAAAATTAACAAAAAAAATTGGTTTTTTTCCTAACTTTGTTACCACTTGCAGGATCATTTTCACCCCGGGAGGCAAATAGGGCGATACTAAAAACTAATGCGGAAATAAAAACAGAAAGTAATGCAGTAAAGATCACACACAGTTTTACCCAGCTTCAGCACAAACCTGCCTACGCGCTGCCCCTAAGGTTTCTACTAGAAATTAGGTAATCAAACGCTTAGAAAAACAGGTAAACTCGCGACATCCGCTAACTCTATTAACCTAACTCTAAGCTCAAAACCCTATTAGAACTGACCATTTCTCTACTTGTTATTGTTTTGATCCTTCATGATCACCCATTTGTTGTTGTTATCCACACTGGTCTGGTCTGGTTCTTGCTTTTATGCTCTCCACTGCTTGTCTTTTTCAATTGAGTCAAGTCTGCACTATTGAATATGTATGCTCCAATGTTTATTGGGTTGAAATGTTGCATGCACCACTTTTGTATATATGCATTGCCCTATACTTGACCACTTGGTTGAGGCTTTGTTTATGTTGATTTTTACATATATGTTATGATAGTCTGAAACTGTGCTTTTGCATTTGCACTTGAGTTGAATCCAGCTTTTGCTTGGGTTTGAACTTGTGCTCACTTGTCCCTGCAATTTTAACAAGCAAGTGTATATTGGTGTGCATGGCCTTATGGCATGTACAGTGATACACTATGCATGTCACAAGTTGTTCGTGTAAGATGAATTAAAAAACTGATGACGAACAACCCAAATAATTGAAGCAAACAATATTTTCAAACACACACTTTATTGTACACTATAAAATATTTATTTTTCAATTTTACTATGCCATTTTTTATTTTGTAGATAGATCAGATGTTGGATATAGGCTGGAACAGAGTTGAAGGTCAAATACGAGTGATGAATGAATTATGTAGTGTGGTGAAATATGTATACAAAATTTTATAGTGATAATTGTGTTGTAAATGTAGTGAGAGTTTAAATTTGTATTATTTGAATTTGTAATAAAATATCGGTCTGAATAAAAGATTTATTTGAATGTGAATTCCTCATTATTTATTTTATTCAACAAATATTTATTTAATTATATGGAAAAATAAAATTGTACAATGAAAAATACATTTAAACAAATATATATATATAATTATTTATTATCATCAAATAAAAATCACAGGCTATTGTATTCTGTAGGCATTATCCTTGGGATGGATTAGTTAAGTAAATATGATGCTAGGATATTCTGCCATGATAGAAAAATATCACATACTCAGTCAGATTGTAGAGATCGGATAGTTTATACTTTAGAGAACCCCAGTTGCGAAGTGAATTCATTTTAGGTATTATGGAGTTGGAGGATGAGTTGCATCGAGTCTTTGTTGTTATAGAGTTTGCTGATGTATTTGAGACCTAACTGGATTTCCACCAAAACAAGCCATTGAGTTTCAAATTAATTTGGTACCGAGAACAGAACCGGTTAGTAGGCCACCAAGTAGGATGACAGCCACTGAGATGAGAGAGTTGAAGGTGTAGTTGGTGGATTTAGAAGGCAAGACTTTTATTCGACCAAGTAGTTCACCTTGGGGAGTTGCCGTAGTATTTGTTAAGAAGCCAGACGAATCATTGAGGCTATATGTTGATTATCGTACGTTGAATGAGAAGACGATAAAGAATCGATATCCATTGCCAAGAATTGACGATTTGTTCGACCAGTTGAGTGGAGCGAAGATATTTACTCAGTTGGATTTGGCAACTGGGATTCATCAACTTAAAGTTTTCAGAAGATAGTATAAAGTTGATGGCGTTTAGGACCCACTATGGATCGTATAAAGGGTTAGTTATGTCATTTGGACTAACCAATGCGTCATCATTCTTTGTAGATCTGATGAACCGGATCTTTAGAGAGCACTTGGATAGATTTGTATTTGGTCTTCATAGATGATATTCTGATAAACTCTAAAGATAATAAGGAGGATGAAATTCATCATAGAGTTGTTCTAGAGACGTTGCGGGAGCATCAGTTGAAGGCTAAGTTTTCGAAGTGCCATTTTTGGAAGGAAGTGGAATTCCTTGGTCATGTAGTCTCAGAGAAAGGGTTGTTTGTAGATCCGACCAAGATTGAGGCGGTGAATAATTGGAAGAGACGCAAGACGGTGACCGAGATAAAGAGGTTTCTTGGATTAGCTGGATATTATCGAAGGTTCATAAAGGATTTTTCTCGAATAGTTGCACCGATGATTAAGCTTACACAAACAGATGTGAAATTTGTATGGATTGGTAAGTGTGAGGGAGCATTCCATTCCTTGAAACACTTACTGACCCATGCACCTGTGTTGGTGGTTCCGGAGGGGAATTAATATTTAGTTGTTTACATTGATGCATGTGGAACTGAATTGGGAACTATGTTTATGAAAAGAGGTAAAGTGAATGCTTATGCTTCCAGACAGCTCAGACCATATGAAATTAGACATCCCACACATGATTCATAGTCATCAACCATTATATTTAATTTAAAGGTGTGGATGCATTATCTGTTGGGAGAGCGATTTGAGCTTTATACAGATCATTAGTCGTTGAAGTACTTGTTCTCTCGAAAGGAGCTGAACATGAGATAGTAGAGATAGTTGGAGTTTATTGCTGCTTAATATTTTGGGATTGAGTACACACCCGGAAAAGGATACAAGGTAGTGGATCCACATTGTCAGCTTGTAGAGTGCAGTTTAGATATGAGACAGGTTCTAGTGCAGGAAGTGTTGTGTTATCTTATTTAGAAGTTCGACCGATAATGATTGTGAATATAGATTTTAACTAGAGGAGGATCCAATTTTGGCTGAGCGGATCAGAAATTTAAGGAAAGGAACAGAGAGCGATGACTTAAAGTATTTCGGTCTTGACCAGAAGGGATGGTTAAAAAAGAAAGGAAGGTCATGTGTTCCAAATGTAGGGGACATGAGGAAGAAATTTTTGGATGAATGTCATCGTTCGAAGTTCGTTATCCATCCATGAGGAACAAAGATGTATCAAGATATGAAGAGAAGTTTCTTCTGGGAAGGTATGAAACGAGGTAATGGTTTATACGTGAAGTAGTGCTTGAATTGCTAACAGGCAAATGCTGAACAACAAAAACCGAGTGGATTGCTTCAATCGTTGGATATTCCGATGTGGAAGTGTGATTCTACCTTTAAAGATTTTATTGATGGGTTGCCAAGATCTAATAGAGGGAATGAATGTATATGGTCATAGTGTATAGATCGACCAAGAATGCCCATTTCATTCCCATCAGGTCAAATAGGAAGGCACCTAGTCTGGCGAAGTTGTTTATGAAGAATGTGGTTAGATTGCACGGAATCCCGATAGTATTGTAAGTATAGAGAATCTTTGTTTACTTGTAAGTTCAGGAAGAGCCTATAGGAACTTTAGAAACCAAGATCAACATGAGTAACGCTTACCATTCACAGACTGATGGGCATACAGAAAGAGTTAACAAAGTCTTGGAGGATTTGTTAAGAGCTTGTGTAATGAATTTCTAGGGATTATGGGAAGACCATATTCATCTAGTTGAGTTTGTGTATAACAATAGTTATCAGACTAGTATGGGATGGCGCCGTTTGAAGCTTTGTATGGAAGACAATGCAAATCTCCCGTATGTTGGTTAGAGATCAGGGATAAATTGGTTCTTGGTCTAGATTTGCTAAAGGAAGCTATGGAGAAGATTGAGTTAATCCATCTAGGATGAAGGAAGCTTAATCTAGGCAGAAATGTTATGCAGATAGAAGAAGAAAGGACTCAGAATTCTTTATTGGAGACTACATATTTATTAAGGTTTCACCGATGAAAGGTGTGATTAGATTTGGAAAGTCAAGAAAGTTAGCACCTAGATTGACCCTTCCGTATTGGTTAGAGGATCGGGAAACTCACATATAAAGTGGAGTTATCGAATAGTTTTGCAGGAATACATGATGTTTTCCATATTTCTCATCTTAGAATGTTTGCTAGGGACCCAGAGACCACTATAGCACCTATTGTGTTAGAAGATTTAGTGGTAGAGTCGGACAAAAATTATTGTTAGGAATCCTGTCCACATAGTTGAGAGATAAAAAGCCATTGAGGAATAAGACTATCAGATTACTAAAAGTCCAATGAAGTGATGATGTAAGAGACTATACTTGGAAAACTGAGAGCAGGATTAGAGAGGCTTATCCTACTTTGTTTGATCATATGTTTTATCTTTGATTGTTTTATGTGTGTCTTATAGTAATTTCGAGGATGAAATTCTTTATGGTGGGGAGTCTGTAACACCCTATATTTTTATAACATTATCTAGGATATTTAATTACTTAAATTAAATAAAATAATGTTAAGATTAATGTGTTAAGATTTGATTAGACTAAGGGCAGCCATGCCATGTTGATGTGCAAATTAAAATGAGATAACATAAACAAATGTGTTAGGAAATAAGGAAGGGCAATATGGAAAATAGGAGAGGCTTATGCCCTAAACCCTTAGGAAAAGAAACTCACGTTCATTCTCATTTTACCAAACTAAAAACATCTAAGGTCGGCCACCATTTTTATTCTCATGGAAAGGTTAAAGCTTGGATTCAAGAGAAGGAAGATAATCAACTAAGTCAACATTAATCCTCACATCTTTTAATCTCAAAGCTAAGGTGAATAATTACTACATCCCATTTTCTTATGGTTTTCGGTTTTAAGACTGGATCCAAATCTTTTTTGCAAGTATATGTCAAGTTTTGATGATTAAAGTTATATATTTGTTTGTTTAGGAATAATGCAAGTTCATATTAGTATTTATAAGATGTTTGATAGGAAAACCCGATTAAGTGACATCCAGATGCCTTGAAAATCTAAATATAGGTCAGAAATGATATTTTAGAGATAGGTTCAGATTTTCATAATTTTCTGAATTCAAGTGGATTTTATATTAATTTTCTAGTTAAGAAAAAGATTTATTAGGTTATAAATTATTTACGGCTAAAATAATAATTATTTAGGTTTGAAAATTTTTATACTTGGAAAACATATTAAAATAGATTTTCTGGGATTTTTTAGATTTTTCCTAAGTGATTTGATGAATATGTAAAATTGTTTAAGGTATGGGCCTTAAATGTTTTATATATTTAAAGTTATATGCTTAAGTTAAAAATAAGAAAATCATGTTTTTAGCATGCTTCAGCCATTTAGGCATCAAACCTTCTGACCCAGACCTTCCGACAAGGTCGAAAGGTTATAACTCGCGACAAGGTCAAACCAATGCATATGGTATCAAGTTATTTGGTACGTAATGAAGTGGACAAGGTCGAAAGGTGCTTAGTCGAAAGGTTAGTTGCCAAAGAGGTTGTAGTATGTTTGTTATATAAACCAAAAGAGTTGCCTGCTTTGTTTTCGAATAAGTGCTTTCGACTAGGTTGCTTTCGGCTAGGTCAAAAATTTAAAATAAAGGTTTTAAACCTTTTGACAAATCGAAGGTTACTACTGCTTTATTGTTTTGTTTTTTTTGAACCTTCCGACTTAGTCGAAAGGTTCACATGTTTTGAAAACCAGCGGCTTCTCCATGCTTTCGAAAGAAATCTTTTGACTTAGATGTTTTACCCTTGTCTTATTATTAAATTTTAACCCAAAGATTACGAAGAAAATCTTTCGACAAAGTCAAAAGGTTGCTTCAATGTAGTCGAAAGGCATTTAAAGAAAGTTTTCCATATTTTTAAATTGAACCCAATAAGCCTTCGAAAGGTTTATGTTCTACAAGATGAATGATTCCGAAAGGTTTTAGTTCAATGGTTTCGAAAGGTTTGAGTTCAATG
Source organism: Allium cepa (assembly GCA_030765085.1). Classification (NCBI taxonomy): domain Eukaryota; kingdom Viridiplantae; phylum Streptophyta; class Magnoliopsida; order Asparagales; family Amaryllidaceae; genus Allium; species Allium cepa. The sequence continues at coordinate 203,650,673 of CM060934.1, read as the reverse complement.
GTATCGAAAGGTTTGAGTGCAATAGTTTCGAAAGGTTAGAGTTCAATGATTTCGAAAGGTTTGGTTCGAATTGTTTAGGAAGGTTTAAATGAAAGGTTTTCTAAAGGTTTTCTAAGGCAATGTTAAGTTGTTTTTAAAACAGGATGTCTAAAGTTTCATTGCTTTCGGAAGCAACGATTTCAATAGCTTCGAAAGGTTTGATGATTGGTATTGAAAGGTAAGGTTTAGCCTTTTGGATTAGAAAATTAAAGGATTTCACTTGGTTTTGAAAGAGATGTTTTCAAAAGTTTAAAAAGAGGTACTTTTAAATGTTTAAATGTTTTCATCATATAAGGTTTGAGTAAAGAAGATATATATAACGGGTAATGTGATTTTGAGTAAAGCAGAAAGATTATATTTTCCTAGTTGAGTTTGATTTATAGGTTTTAAATCATTTTGAAAATGTTTTTAAGGAAAATTATGGAGGGTATCCGTAAGTGAAAATGACTCAGATATTAGAATACCTAACGGGGCTTGTATAGGGTTGTGCCATATACATTAGCTACTAGCCCCATCTAATTGTTGCCTAAAATTCGAGTGTGTAGGGCTTGGTCATGGGTAGACTAAAAATTTGGATTACATACCTAAAGGAATATTTGTTTGTATACAGATAGGTAATTAGTAAAATCAAAAAACCAATAGGATTAGGAAGACCTGGGAGATGATTTAGTTAAGGACAGACCGTCCAGAAGTGGAGTGTTTAACAGATAGTTAAGGACAGACCATCCAGAAGTGAATTATTTAACAGATAGTTAAGGATAGACAGTCTAAAAGAAGAATAGCTAACAGGTGTTAGACTAATTTTGATTACATTGTCTAGTAGGCTCGAGTCGGCCAAAATTTAAAAGTTATCCAAACAAAATTTATGCGTATGAACAGATAGTTCATTATTACCTGATATTTATGTATATTTACATAATGAATTGCTTTACAATATTTAACCAGTTTTGTTTGCAGGAAAAAGGTTTTGCAAAGATATGTTTTAAAAGGATATTAGTGAGGGGAAACCTGTTCCACTAAGCGGCATAGTCTCACTTAACACATTAAACCGGGATGTATAATATTATTCACACAACGCTTTATGTCTGACTTGAAGTTAGTGTTTTCCCCTTAAACTCTCGGGTGCTAAAAATTAATTTGAGTAGGCCAAGGGGTTAAGGTCTTTTTTAGTTTTAGTAGGATGACGAATAAGGCTATCGGAGGCATGTAGAAGGCAAATAGATGGATATTTAAAGAGTGGCATTTTATGTCTTGTTGTCTTTCCTTATGTTTGTATTAAGTCAATTATGAATATATAACTCTGATCATCCACGGGGGTATCTTCAAATACTGCTCTTGGAGAATTTTTTAATTTATATATTTGATCTGTGCCTGGGAACAAATTTTGGATTATGTAAAATGATTATGGAACATCTGATTTGGATGTAATGAAGAAAAATTGTTTTGAAAACTATGTTTTGTTTCATATTCAAGTGCTTCTGATATTATAGATATCATTAACATAGCCATATTTAGTCATTGGAAGCTAATACACAGCATCTGTAGCATATAGTTTTCGGCCTCTAGATAGGGGATGTTACAGCTATCAAGAAAGAGACTATATGGATAGGCCTGCACAGGATGTAACAGATCGAGATCGAGATCTCCTCCTCGAAAAGGTCTTGAAGACCAGTAGAGCATAGGGGCTTGCCTATCGATCCCGCTCGAGGCCCATCTACTGCTCTAAGGCCTCCAAAATCCTTGGTTCCATCTCAGTCTCAGCTGCCATGCAATCGATACCATCATGGCGAATATACTACTGTTCACAAACCAATCAAAGCAAGCACCGAAGTTGAAGCTGGTCTTAAAGACCTTCCAGTTGTTCCAAATGTTCGTATGGCGCAACTTCGAGAGAAATTTCTGAACTTATGCTTTGATAGATTCTATTTTTCCTCCCAATATGAAGATGGTTTCGGATGATGTTCAGAAAATGACCATTGATTGCATCATCAACATCCACATGCAATATCGAGAATGGATGAAGAATGTGGAAAGAATGTTAAAAGTTTCCTTTCAACAAGCAGCATAAATCGAGAAATTAAAACAACATGAGGCCCAGGATAAAAGAATCATCAATAATCTAAAGAATGAACTGGGGGCCTCTTGAATTGTGTTAACTGAAGCCGAAGGAAAAGCTAACGTCGCCATGAAATCTATGGAGGAGATGAAAACTAGTCATCTCGATATAGTTCATGTATTGCATCATCGGAACCAGGAAATTGCGCTCGAGTGAGATGCGGCATGAAATAACAAGTCTGCGCCCTTGAAGGAATTAACTGAGCTCAAGGACAAGCTTGAAGATGTGATTAAAGAAAAGGACGATGCTCAGAAGATCGCTCAAGATTCTTGAGAAGAGTTGGTTAGTGTTAGGTTTGAGAGACTTGCAACAATTAAAAAAGCTAAAATTATCGACAGCTCATTCAACACAAGGTAGAAGTGACCAAAGGTAAGGTGAGAGAAGATGTGATGAATGAGCTCGACCCACCTCCCATTCTGTATAACAAAAAACTTCTCAAACATAGAAATGTGGTGTGGCTTGGCGAAGATTATCCTTATCAGCCTCACCGCGCTTCGGAATTTCTTAATGCGGAAGATAAGAAACATCATGGCCTAGAAATTTTTATGTAGCCAAACTTGTAAACGAAGGGCTACTAGGCGATGAACCCAAAATTTTGCATGACATTCAGACTTCTCTTCAGAAAGAATCTATATTTGCTACTTCGCATGAAGTAGCAAGGGATTCAGATTGTTGCATTCTGACATCGCAGCCGAATTGCCCAGGATGTCACAAGTAATGTCCAGCTCTACGTCAAGCTCCTCAACTATCCCTGGTACGATTTGGATTAACCACGCCTATCTTTAATTCTTCAGCGTAGTGCTGAAAACACCCAGGCTCAACCTGGAGTTCATACCGAATAATGTACTCCGTCGACTTTTCCCTTCTCTTAAAAAGTTAGGATGCTATCAGTTGACATTTTTAATCTTTTCACCTATTTTTCTCAGATTTGGATCCATCAGGCATTCTCCTTTCCCTTCATAAGAGCCCTAGCCAGAGTCCCAAACGGCCTTGACATAGTCTATTACAGTCACAACTTCGGCCGCCACTCAAACTGCTCGTGAAGATGCCTTTGTTTTTGGAGATCAATTCATGGAGGCGTTATTCAAGGAGGCAAACGGCCTGCATAAAGAAATCCCTTTCAACGTGGAAGTCATGATCATAAGTTCATCTGATCCCCTGGTGGGCTCAATATGAAAGAGGATTAAATGAGAGGAGTTTTCAAAAAGGAAGCTAAAGGACGAGCCTGTTAAGTTAGTCCCAGAAGAACTAATTCCTTCCTCACTTTAGACGATCTCTCCTAGAGGGCCGATTCCTCTGGATGACTTTCCACATGCTTCTAGTTCTAAAGAAGCCCAGATCCCTCCTTCTTCCAAAGATGATACCACCTCGGTCCATGCAGCTGAGGAAACTCCTTCGAAGAAGCCGAAGAAGGGGGCGAGCAGTAGTTTATGGGGAACCACTCTGTAGAAGCGAAAAAGGGACAAAAAATCCAAAGAGTGATCTTTGGACATGTAGATAATTCAGATGATCATTTCTCTTTTCGTTGGTTGTATTCATTCAGGCATGGCCCTTCAGTTTTGTCTTGTATTTTGTTCAACCAGTGTTATGCCCCACCTTGAGACGCACATTAACAAAGTGAATTATTTAGTAATTCTCTCTACTAATGCGGAGAATATGGCTAGCTAAGGGTGACCCTCATAGTCTTGCATTAGATAAGAGCTAAGTATGTTGATATTTGTACTCTTTTTTTCCATCATAAGTATGCGACATATTTAATTCCTATCTGTAATGACCCGTAAATTTTCAATAATTAAATTTGTTGATTTAATAAGATTTTGGCAATTAAATCTGGAATAAATAAAAATTTGAAATTTGTCAATGAATTAGTAACGGGAATGAGATGTGATGATGTTAATTTTGTTCATAATATAAGGTTGAATAAAAAGAATGGAAATTCAAGATTTATTAACTTAAAAATTACTAAATGGATAAATTGTAATTAAATGAAATTTAATAATTAATTTCTACTTTAATAGGAATTTAGATGAAATTTGAGAATATTAATGTAATAAACCATGAACCAATGTTAATTGTGTCTATTTGGTGAAAACGAATTGACTAACAATATTTAAAAAAATCAAATAAATGGATTTATTGAAATTTCAATTGATAATCAGCGAATTTATTTAAAATTGAAATTTAATACGGTGATGTGTAAATTAATTAACTTAAATTGGATATCTGAACTTGTCTAAACTAATGTGAAGGTTTAAGAAATCAAAAATGATAAAATTTGTTAATTATAGAATTTGAATTGAAAATTTGATTTAATTAATTTATTATTAATTTATTCAATTAACTGGAAAATGGCCATTTTGACCACTGACTCGGATTTCGACAAAACTAGTTTATCAGATCCATAACGGTGAATTATTGTAGGATCTCAAGTTTCATAACGATCGGACTTGTTGTTTGATCGTATGGATTAGAAACGCATAGAAATCAATTTAATTGAAATCAATTTGAAATAACTAGATTTTAGCATAACTTCTTCATATAATGGAATTTGGACTTGAAACCTGTTTCATTGCGTTTAAAATATTTAAAAACATCTGTTTTGACATATGGGATGATGCAACTTCGTTCCGGAGGCCGAACGGGCTTTTCGGGCCATTTATTGTTCAATTTTCAATCCAAATAAATTGGTCCATTCTAATTTCTGACCTACCTATATATACCTTATTATAGAACCTAGCCTATTTCTTATTCATCGTTTCTATACATACAATTCTATTTGCTTCTTCTCTTTCAATGGCAGACAAAACCCTAAATCCCAAAATGCAATTTCAAAATCAAAGCCAAAAAATTCAAACTCCTCAAATAATATCAAATTATATGTCAATCTGAAGCTCTCGATGAGCGTATCTCAGATCTATAATTCATTTTTCAATTTGAAGCAATGTTCGTCCAGAAATTGAAGGACCATTTTCGGCCATCCATTTGCGTCGAAATCAACTGCGGTTGATCGACGAATCGAAGTTACAGTATTGTGGAGAGAGCCGAGGGGATCGCAACCCATATGGGCTTTGTGATGGGTTAACGGCTAGATCGCCTCGATAACTTTGCCTAGGGTTTTGCTTTAGTGGCGGCGGCTGTCCCATCTGGATGTGGCGCCGATGAAGTGGTTACGCAAGGGGGTCGCAGCGATGGAGGGAAGCGGCGGCGAGATCAGGTGGCCGTAGCAACGTTCTTGGTGGTCAGAGGAGTTGTGTGGGTGGGGTGCATGGAATCTAGCATGCGTTATCTGGTAGGCTTCGGCTGCAATGAACAAGGAGGGTGACGTGGCAAACTATTGGTAATAGCCTGTTATGTTTATTTTAATTCTATTTTGATTTTCAACTCGTTTTAATCAAAATAACTTTTGCATACGAGGTCGAAATTGCACGTGGTTTCTTACGTTAGCATCATAATAAAATTCCGGACATTTTGGCTCTGGTTTGGGTGGATTCCGAGACTCTTCAATTTTTGGGTTTAAATTGGATTTAAATTCTAAAAGGTGAGTGTTTTAACCTACTCACAACTTCTGAAATTTCTTATGTTTGTTAAATTGATTTATGATGTGATTAGGAATTTATTTATGACTGTTTGGCATATTTTTAATCATCATCTCAGTTAAATTGAATTTATTGAATTAGATTGTTATTTAATTTATTATTGCATATAAACTACCAATTAATCTGTTATTTAATTTATTATTGAATATAAACTGTCAGTTAAATTATTATTTAATTTATTATTGAATATAACTGTTAGTAAATACCTGTTCTTTATTATCTGTTCTACATTGATGTTATTGATTGAATTGGATGTTGATTGTCATAAATGTTTGATGGTTGATATTGGATGAATGGATGTTGTATTTTATATTGTTATAAACTGCAAGTTGTTATTGATTTTTATTTCATTCGGGATTGCAGTTTGAAATGATATATAACCGTATTTATATTTAAATTACGGATTGAAATGATAAATATCCGTATCACTTAACCATAGGATAGAAAATTGTATACAGACATCGTGGTCTATATATAAAAATATTTCGATATGATTTCCACGGTTTTGTAAGGAAATATATGAGTTATATAAATATTGATTTTAGATGTTATGTAAATGTTATTTTATTATTGATTTTAGCTATAAATTTGTTTTGAAATATAAAGTAAGTTAAATATTGAAATTTGATTGTTTTTATATAATATGGTTAAGTATCTGTTTAAATTATATTGTATATAGGGTTTATAATGACTTAACTAAAATTAAGGTTGGAAGATAAATACGAAATTGATTTGAATTAAATTATTTAAGAATTAGACTCGAATAAATTGATTTGAAATTTAAATAAAATTGAGATTTTAAAGGGTATAATTTTTATAACTTGATTTTGGTATAGAGTGATTTAAATGAATATCAAGTTGATTTAAATGAATATATCAAGTTAAATAAATAGAAGATTATCCAATTATTTGAAGTTTAAAAGTTTTACATAAATGATATTGGATCTATTGAGTAAACATTTCAAATCTAAATAATAGTAATTGAATTTGATATATATAGAATTATCAAAGAATTAATTTTGAAATGGTGGAATATTTAAAGCTTTGAAGTATCGGGAACTTGAAATGGTTTATTTAGGGGTTCAAATATATATTTGGAATTGATTTATGAAATTAAAGAAGCTATTCTATTTATAAAGTAATTTAATATTTAAGCCATTTAAGTGGTGTAGTTATGTTTCAAGGTTATGAGTTTCAAAGTATTATGATTTGAAAGTGTTATACTTTAAGTGTTTTGATTTCGAAGTGTTACAACTTTGAAAGTGCTATGATTTTGGAAAAAGGATATATTTGAAATAAAAATGATATTATATTGATTTGGGTCTTTATAAAAATGATATCATATTGATTTGGGTTTTAAAACGGAAACGATATCGTATTTATATGGTTTTGAAATGGATATTTTATTCTGGTTTTGAAGTATAAACTATTTTGAAAAGACTGCGGTGTTATAATAACGTTTGGTTCTTTAAGAGACCGGGATCGAAAGTTGTCATACTCTCTACCAACTCCGAAAACCACTTTAACAACCGTGTATGCGGTGGAGATTCCAGAATGAAGTAGGCTGGTGGTGGTGTTTCCTTTGAGGTACTTACGTGGACCCGACCCCCATGAGTTGGTATAAGGTGGCTAAAACATGAGCGATTGACAGGCTAAGAAGGTAGCACCTTTTATCAGATACGCTCCTTCGATACCATTCTATTACTTTGTGATCGATTTGGGCCCTTTTGATTTTGGAGGTGTGGCTCGAGGTGGGCGGTAGTAGCTGCTACGCGCTACCACCGATCCGGAAGCGTAATTGGCATATCTACCCTGGCATTGCCTAGTTGTGCCATGTCACCTACCCTAGCGCGCCTTATACGAGTTTGGTTTTTCTCCCGTAGCCCGTGTGGTATCCCCTGGTGGCTTCCCGATCAGGAGGAACCAAGATACTGGATGAACTACCGGGACTATTACGTGGTATGGGCTGTATGGGTAACCCCTTAACGCTGTTTAAAAGTAAGTTTATTTTACTATAGACATTATTATAATAGCGTATATTACTACGTAGTAAATAATTTAACGGATCCTTAGGAGATGTGAATCCCGAGCATCTTTTAAGTTACTGCACTCACATTAGACACTGGATAGGAGATGTCAAATCAAATAAACATCTCTGATGTCGTTCCACTCATATTATTTATGGTTGATTTAACTTACATAAGATCTTTTAGTTCTGACTCGGGTGTTTTGTCTTTTCAATTCGCTTGGGTCAGCCTGAGCATTTCAGGATTTGAAGACTTTATTTCTGGAGGACAAAGACGATGATTGTATTACAATTATTTATTGTATTATTCCACTACATTCATACTGTTCCGCTGCATTATTGATTATTCTCTGGTATGTGTAACTCTGATATGTGTTGTATAAGTATAATCAAATGTTTTTTAAAACAGCTTCATGAAATGTTATTTGATTATTATATTTTGAAATTCTGCTGTGAAATTCTGTTTTGTTTTATTTCTACCTCTATTTTTCTTATATACCCCAATAACAATTCGCCCTTTTGTATGGTTTAAGTCTGACGTGTGTGGTTTATAATCGGTTAAAGCGTACAAAAAAGCTGGATGTTACGCTATCTAATACACTACTATGGTGGCTACATGATCGATTCAGAAATAAAACAGAATAACTATATCAATTACAAGTCACATAACAGTAACACAGAAACGATACATATGAATACATACACCAAATGTAATACAACATGCCACTAGTGGTATACAACCACAATATATACAAACATTCCCCACAAAAGAATATATACATCACAAGTTCCCAACATAAAGATTACTACACATAAACTACGCCATATCCCAAGTCGATGGTGAAGTCCAAAAGGTAAAGCAAGCTAAGTGTCCAACTACCTAACCTGCAACTCGGTCTGACCTGAGTAATTAATACACGGGTTAGGCTAGCGAGAACTTGATATTAGTATAAGATAAGAGGAATATAAGTACATAAGGGAATTCTTCCATTAACTTTAAAGGAATGGTACAGGTATAGTATAATCTCAATGCATGGTATATGTTCACCAAGGGTTGTCGCATGAATAGGTTTAATTCAATATAAGAAATCCATACTTAATGGCATTCAACTCAATGCAAGGAATCATACAAAAGTTATCAGCGAAACTCATCAAAATTCCAATATGAACCTCATGGAACTCAAGATAGAGTTCAAACCTCATAAAAATGAAATCACCCTATATAACATCTCATGTAGCACCAGGCTATCAGTGTAACAAGAATATCTCTAAACGGTAAAATCATATAAAACTCAAAAAACTCAGAAAAACTGGATTAGCCAGATCCCCGATTGCAATGCCGAAGCAATGATGCACATGCTAAACTCTTATACAATGCTAATTATAATTTAGGTACCTAACTCGTAGGCCTGAAGGTCATATTCATGGTGACCGAAGTCGCATAACTTATGGTGACCGAAGCCACATAACTCAAATGACCCAAAGGACTATAGCACTGGCATACTCATGGGTGTGTCACAAACTCTTGGAAAGGAACCTAAAAAGTGTTAACGTGCGTCCCATGCCACACGTTCGCACTAAACGTTTACTAACCGCTAGTTAACTCCACATCATAAAAATAGAATATCAAACCTTAGAAATCTTAGAATACTCATATATCTTGCCTTGTATCAACTAGTTACAAAGGTTTAAAAGCCTAGAAATATTGCAGTCATAGAATTCAACAACTCTACTTTAAATAGAATAAAGAATGGATACAATCGAACAAGAAACGAGAGAGATATGATCTATCAAAGTTGGATTTGCAGCCAAATTTCACTATCAGTATCTAGAGCAAAACATGCTCCAATTCAAAGTTTGACAGCACGTTTCTATAGGCTACATAGGTCGGAATGACCTGAAATTTTACAAGAATGAAGGTCTACAACTATACTTTAAACTGCACAAAGAATCATGCAATGTAGACAAGGTATGAGAAAGTTATAAGGTCTCAAAGTTGAACCCATGCAGTGTTTTTACTGTAAAAATCTGGGCAAAAACAGGCTCCGAATCAAATTTCGGCAGCATATTTCTATAAGCTATGTATGTTGAAATACTAGAAATTTAACATGCATAAGCTCAATAACTATATTTTAAACTTTAAAAATAATCACGCAACTTAGAGAAGGTATGAGAAAGTTATGAGGTCTAAAATTTGAACCCATGCAGTGTTTTCGCTATAAAAATCTAGGCAAAAACATGCTTTGAATCAAAGTTCGGCAGCATATTTCTATAAGCTATATAGGTTGAAATGACATAAAATTTGGTATGCTTGATCTACAAAACACGGTCTACCAAAAGAACTCTGGTAGCATTTCATTGTCGAAATAGAGAGATATGAATGCACAAAGTTGCAACTCAAGACAATTTACACAAAATCAAAATAGTTCAAAAACGAATTTTTTAGCAAATTTTTGATTTCAACTTGCGATTTTTGGCATTGCATGAGCTAGCTTTTGTGAGATTGATACTCACCTTTCTATTAGATGCAAATACTTGGATTTTGGCAAAAATATTGAAGCTTTGAGGAAGAAAGAGCTTCAAATAACCTGTGGAAATCAATATACTGACATGTAAAGGAAAAGAAAACCATTAACAAACATATCCTCTACTCAATTAAGATTTTTTACAAAATTTTCAGTTTTAGAAGAAATTACCTTTAGATTTACTCTAGATTGATAAAAATCTCGGTTTGTTTGAAGAAGTATGAAGATTTAAAACTTTGATTTTGAGAAAAAATGTGAACTTTCTTTTACAGGCAAGAGAAAGAAGATGGGAGCAATTACTTTGTACGTACAGTAATTGTTTCCCACCTTCTCAATATTTGATTAAGTAAGCTAAAGGGCCTTTTGGACCCAATTAGAGAAATAAATTAACTAGCCTAAGTAATGAAATCACATACTTAAGTAATTTGTCCCAAATTCATCTTATGTTATAAAACAATACATTTTTCTTCAAATTTTCATACAAACAAAATATGTAAACTTATATATATAGTAAATAAAATATTTTCATTATATAAAAAGTTTATTTTATATTTTTAAAACATTTTTATTATAAAACCCTTTAATTTACAAGAACGCACTATTTACTCAAATAAATGAATAAAACCTTATTTTTAACTTTTAAAATTCACCAAAAATACTTTTCTAACTTAGAAAAATATTTCAAACCATTTTCAAAATTAATTTATGACCAAATCTTATTTTTAAACAAAATTTCACCTTTTTATATAAATAATCAATATATAAAAATCTCATACTTCTTTTAAAAATTATTAAAAGAAGTAATTGGCAATAATTAATACAATTATTGCATTTTCTCCAAATAAAACCCATTTTCCAATCATTATTAACCCAAGTAAATAAAATAAAGTTTCATATTTATTTTTTCCATTTTATTTTCAAAATTCATTATTTATTCCAAATAAACAATTAAAATTTTCCAATTTATTTTAATTCACAATATTAAATTATAACTACCGTTATAATATAATATTAACAAGTAATCTCCAAAATCAGGGTTGTTACAACCAGTTTCATGTGAATAAAAATTCATTTGTTCTTACGTATGACTTTTGCATCTACTTGTTTAAATGTCTAGTTGTAACATTTTTCAATTTTAAGCACTCGCGACTTGTTGCTTGTTGAATCGAACATTGATTTGATTAATCCACCTCAAGGCCTCTCTATGGTCGTAGCTTTGAGTCGTTGTAAGCACTGGATATGAGTCACGATGTTAAGAAATCACAGCCATTCCTTAGACGATAACATTTCTACCCCTGGTTTCAGGTCGATAAATGTACTGCATGGATGGTCGCGTCTCGCCCCAGTGGTGTTAATACTCTTACATAATCTCCAAAAGTCTTAAAGCTAATCAATGAATGGTCGATTCACATTCATCATGTTTTTTCTTTTGTGCCCCCAAATCTGGGGCATACATTGATAAGTAAGAATGCAAGTTATGTTTGCTTCAGCTTTATACTATTCCCCATCGAATCGAGGGATCAAGCTAGTGGATAGAAAACTAAGTCATGCATATTCTAGTCTTTAGCAGTTTGTATTCCTTCTATTGATTTCAGGTTGGAATTACTGGAGTTGAGAACGGTCGAAATCCACTCATCAATCTATGGAGTTTGCATTCCAGTCTGTACTCTAGAGACTTAGAGTTATTCTATGAGCGGCTGGTTCAGGCTTGATTTATGTTCATGTTTTAGTCCATACTCTGGGGACTTAGGGTTTTCTCATGGGTAGTTGTGTTTTCGTCGAACTGTTTATACTATAGTCTGCAATCTAGGGACATAGAGTTTTCTCATGGGCGGTCGTATTTCCGCTGAACTGTTTGTAATCTAGTCCGCACTATAGGGACTTAGATTTTTCTCATGGGAAGTCGAGTTTCCGTCGAACTATTTATACTCTAGTCCGCACTTTGGGGACATAGAGTTTTCTCATGAGTAACCGTGTTTCCGTCGAACTGCTTATACTCCAATCCACACTCTAAGGACTTCGAGTTTTCGCATGGGCATTCATGTTTCCGCTCGAGGCAGTCATTTTTCTTTCCGATTGGTTTATAGTCCTGGCCGCACTACAGGGACTTAGAGTTTTCTTGAGGGCGGTCGTGTATTCATCGAATGGTTTATACTCTAGCCAACACTTGGACTTAGAGTTTTCTTATGGGCAATCGTTTTTTCACCAAATTGTTGATACTCAAATCTACGCTCCATGGACTTAGAGTTTTTTGTGGGCAGCAGTGTTTTGGCTCGAGGCCGTCGTTTTTCTACACGAATGGTTTATACTTTAGTCTGCACTCTGGGGGCTTAGAGTGTTCTCATGGGCAGTTGTGTTTCCGCTCGTGGTAGTCGTTTTTCCACTCGAATGGTTTATACTCCAGTCCTCATTTTTAGGACTTAGAGTTTTCTTGTGGGTAGTCATGTTTCCGCCTAGGGCAGTAGCTTTTCCACCCGGATGGTTTACAATTCAGTTGTAAAGATGAGGTCAAAGCTGTCAAACGAACAGTCGAACCATGTTCATCCATGGAACGAATTCTGCCCCAGTATCAACGATGAAAACTTGACAAATAGACGGATGATTCTCATCCACTTAGTCATTATAGCTCTTCCAATCAAGTTAAGGAAAGAGGTAAGTATGGGTGGTTGGATCACAACCATGTTGGTGTTGGATAATCGAGTCTAGTACAATTTGCTTCCTATTCTTTCGGGCAGATGGAGATAGGGAGTTATTGAGTGGACAATTAAGTCGCATCCATTTCATGCTGCAATCTTATCCTTTTGTTGAGAGCTGTGGTTGATGAGTAGGCAGTCAATCATGGCTACTTCAAGTCTAATATGAAGGTTGTTGCATGGACAGTCTGTGTGTCCACGTTCTATTGGATTCCGACCTTGTAGAGTTTTCCCATTCTGTGTCTCGATGTCCTAAGTTAGGGGCGTATGGTCGTTGATGAAGGTCAAATCATGTTCATCTTGATAAAACCCCACAAGTTCTGTCTTGGTCCACAGAAATTGGCTGGTGGCCGACTTTGAGTACCTGGTCACCTACATCGTTTTGGGAGTAGTTTATTCAAATCGGTTATATTTTACAACACAATTGAATTAGAAATAGGAATAATCCAAAAAAGATTGGAATAAATCTCATTAATAAGCAAAAGCGAAAGTATATGCTTGCTATTCCACTATGTCCGAGCCCTTCTCAACTAGGATTCGACCGTGGATGGTTCAATTAATCATCAAATTTCTTTATCGATAGGATTGGGATGTTTCTGTCATTATCAACCTGGTATGTTCTTAAGCTACAGTTACTTGTTATGTTTGTGTATAACATATTTATGTCCAAGATACACACAAGGCGAGATGGACTGTTATTGACGGGTTAGTGGTAAATCGCTTGTAGTTGGACCCGAGAAAATCTAGTAATTGCTTGGAGTCAACAAACAGTTCGCTTTGAATTAGTCACTGGTTTGCTTGGGGTTAGTAAATTCGAAGGCCTGGTGATCGCCAGTTGGAGTTACTTTAGTATTTGCTTTAGGAAAAAATATCTTACCCGAGTCCTGCTGTAGGCTAGAGTGAGGACTCTAAGATCTTTCCTGGTGTTGTACTTGTCTAAAATCTGTCAACACCCAACTCCAATGAAATATGGTGTGCCAACCGTCCATACCTCTCTGTAATAGCATAGGATGTTAGCTTCGAGGAACTTCAATACCAATCATTGCTAGATTGCGGGAAGAAATAGAAGTGGATAGTTGAGCATTTGCTGATGGATATGCTAATAGAAGACGATCGGTTCTATGGCCTTGAAATGATCGGTAAGAAAGTTCATCTGGAATGATCGATTAAGTTGGTGGATAAGTTAATAAAAATGATAGGCTGTATTTAGTGATCTTGGAACGATTGCATCAAATCGATAGTATAGGAATGATAATAGTTCAACGTTTGTTGGAAGGTAGACTAGCAAAAAAAGATCGGTTATGAAGGTGGAAGTGGAATGATCGGCTAGGTTAGCCAGTGAATAGTTTGTATAAGAAACGGTCGCATTACGATCAGTGAGGGAGCTAACTAGAATGATCGTATGAAAACAATCATATGGAAACAATCCATCAAAAGCGATCGTGAAGAGGAGATATTAGACAAATCCAAGCTGTTGAAATGACCAATATGAACCATCATATGGAATGATCGTTGAAGATGTCCATGATTAACGAACGTTCAGTGGGTGTATAGGTCATAGCCGATTGCAGATCATTCCCACATGCTTTAAAACTTGAGAATATATGGACATTCAAGAAACCTAATTGGCCAAAGATTTCATGATTTCCTTCTTCAGCAAGGGGAATGGACTTGGCTATTCTGGTCATGGGAAGTGTAACGCTCCACCCCAAGACCCACCATAACAAATAGAATTAACAAGTAATTCCATCTACTAAAGCAGAGAATAGGGTTGGTTAAGGGCGACCATCTATAATTTTTTCATAAACATCTAACGAATATGTCGATAAATGCAATATAATTTTTCTTTTCTACTAAAGTGGATCGACATACCCAGTAAATGCTTAATCCAAAAAAATAGGTGGCTAACGGGTCTATCAAAACAAAATACAATAACTAAATGTAAAGCACATCACAGAACAGTAATCAACATCATATATATACATATTCACTGATACATGTTTAGTACAATACAATATGGATACAATAAAGGTGGTACTTGACCACACCATATACATTGAATCAAATGTAAATACATCAGAGTATGCGAAAGAAATAAATTACTCAAGCGATAGATAAGCTAATGTCCAACATCAACTTCCAGCTAAGCCCAATAGATGATACTTGAAACAATTCGATCTGACCCGAGTATAAATACATGGGTCAGTCTAGCTACACAAATCAGTCAATATCGATAGTATGAAGCAGAATGGATATAGTGATACTTCTTCTCAAATGAGGAGAAGGATTAGATAACTCATTGCTTAATTGATGTGCACGTAAATATGCGTATTTTTACCACCATATTTAGTCTATTTGAATTAAATAAATGATCATATCGGGTATTTTAACTTCTTTAAACCAAAAATTCAAATTATTCCAAATTGTCAAATATTCATCTTCATGTATAGGCAAAACGGTCATTTGTGTGCATATATTTCTTTGAGAAAAATTAATTGAAAATTTGTATATATTTTTGTAGGAATTTGATCTCAAATAGAAATGGTTTCATGAAGATATGCATGCACAAAATTAATACAAAGGAATGAAGATGGAAATAATTCAAAGTGAAGAACATGGAGGACCCCACCTTCCCACCTACCTTAATGTACAAATTAAAGGCTAATGCACATGCTTTTGGAGTTAATGGCTTCATGTACACTTAATGGGGGATTAAAACATGTTAATGATTACTTGGCCTCCACACTTCCTGAGGGGCATTTTGGGCATTCCCCAAAAAAATGAATTAGGGTTTTAACACTTGTATAAATACCCCTTATGTTTCATGTAACATACCCTCTTCCTCATCTCTTCTCTTAGTCTCTCTTAGGCCTCCTTCTCTTTAGTTTAGTTTATATCAAATAAAAGAAAGCTCTCTTTCTCTTTTCATGGCTACTTAGCCATTTTTATTTTATGTAATTTTATTTTCTTTTATGCAATATTAATTCTCTTTTATTTACATGCTTCTTCTCTTCTTATGTAATAGTGTAGATTTACCTTTATGCAATTAGATTAGTTGTCTTTTCCATTAGATTTCATTTTCCTTTCTTTTTTCTTTCATGTTGCTTTCTACATTTGTTGATTTGATAACAAATATGAGAGCTTAATTCCTACAATTTAGGGGTAATGAAGCTCTCTAGTATGTAGATGCAACATTTTGATGTTTATACTCTCTTTTTGTGCTTTAATGGAAACACTTGAAGTGGTTTAATGATGTTGTTTAGCTTTGAATTTGATAGTCTACGTTGTTCATAACAAATAGGCTATGCTTAAACAAACATAACACAAATTGCCTCTTCATCTAAATATGATTATGGCAATGAAGTGAATGTTGAAATTGAAATTTGATAGCCTATGTTTCTAAACAATAGTTAATAGGCTATGCTTAAAATAGATTTTTATTTCAACTTTGTTGTCATATTTCATTAGAGTTAAATGTGTATTAGTGGTTGTGTTATAGTTTGATGATTTATATTGGGCTAATTAATAGCACAAATATATCATACTTATGATAAACACATCAACTAATTACACTAATGAAAAGAAAAGAGAGATCGTAACTTCATTTTGTTGATTTACATGATATAGAGAGTGGATTTATCTCTAGATTGTCCTCAAACTCTCATATTTTTATCTATTTTTCTTTGCTAGTTTTTGTTAGTTTCTTACATTTCTAGCTAATCACACTCTTCAACTTCGGTTTAATTTGATTGAATATAATTTTAAAATCATCAATTCCCTACGGATCGACCCGTATTCGCCGCGTGTTACATTCGTACACCGTGCGCTTGCGGTTATTTTTAAATTTAAATTCGTTCGACGGTTTTCTAAACCGATAGAAATTCCGTCGACGAACAAGTTTTTGGCGCCATTGCTGGGGAATTGTTTTGATTTTAATTCTCTATCCTTCGAATTAGTTTTCTTTGATTTCTGTGTGTTGTTATTTTGTGTGTGTTTGCATTTTTTTTTTTTTTGTAAAAAAAAAGAAAAAAAATATTGTGTGTTTTGTGATTTTAGGTGACATTGTGTTGTGTGCTTGTTTTCTATTTTATTTTCCATTTGCATTGCATATCATACTTTAAAAAAAATCATTGCATTCATCTGCAATTTTATTCCATTTCCTTTTCTTTTCCATTTACAATTTACAATTAAAAAGAAAAAAAACAACAGTGTTACATTGCATTTTCCTTCACTGTTTGCATTTTCTGTTCTCTGTTCACATTCACTGTCAACACTGCATCCCCTTCACATATTCACCAGTGCTTCCATCAATACAACAGTACACTTCCTCCACCATCTAATTGCCTTCCCTCAACTTCCAACAGCAGCAGCTCCTCTGTCACATACAACTGCTTATCATCGTTCCCTCAGCCTTACATCACCAGTCATACCCCTTCCCAAACACTGCTGCCTCTACAAGCATCCACTGTTCTAACCACTCCATACACTGCGCCTATCACCTGAAACTTGAGACTCAAGCAACATCATAGCCCACCACTACTACAAGTTACTGTAGTTATCTCAAAAATAGCGCATACTGCATATCATCTTTGTCACTCAACATTCAAACTATATACTCCTTTTCCACTGATATTCACCTTCAGTTCCACGACCATGCTTCACCGCCTCAAATACTGCCGTCGCAACCTTCCTTCGTCCAACACTTCATCCTTCTATTCAATCAAACTGCTCATATCACTCACCACAATACAACAAACAAATTGTCAACAACCTTACTGCCTTCTAATCCACCCTTCTAGTACTTCTCTTTTGCATACTACAACCAATCTTCCCCTTCACCATAACCAGTCCACCATATCACTACAACAATACTGCCATCGTCTCTTCACAGCACTCACCAATTTCATCTCAACAGACCACCACTGTCATCACCGAAGAACAAGCAACTCAATACATACTGCCACGACCAAATTGAATAGCAAGCGCCCCTCCACTGACCATCACAATCAATCAAACGAGCATCTCTATAGCAAAACTACAACACGGCAATCTCCACCTGCAACAAATCGCCAAACAAACCAGCTCCCACAAACTCGCAACCATCCACTTCGAACCCACAGCAGCTAGCACTAAACAATCCCTGAACATACGAACTCCTTCACTCGCCTTAACAAACTCCAACCTCGACATCAACCATCACCAGAGAATTCAATCGCCACCACCAAACTCCACAACTTACTGCTAAACCGAAAGCCGCCATTTTCCTGTACCACTTCACCATTCACCAGAACAAGGAAAACCACTCTCATAACCATACGCATCCACCCACGTTTCCATCGCTTGAAACAAATCCGCAACTTCATCTCCTTGCCACTACAAATGCGCCACCTCTCAAACCAATGAGAACCAATTCACTTACCATCACAAACTCTTCGAATCGCCGACTGTCTTTCGACCTCCATTCGTTTTGATTTAGATTCATTGATTTCAAATTGATAAGTGTTGGAGAATTCGCGTTTTTATTTTTGAATTGATAAATGCTGAATATTAAATTTTTTTAATTTGGGTCGACTTCGATGTTAATAGCGGGTCTTGCATTTGGAAAGTGGGCCGGGAAAGTTTGAGTTTGCTTTGTTCTATCTAAAAAAAGAGGAGACTTTAGTTTATTTTTGCTTTATTTTTCAGTTCTCTTCTTCTTTTAAAAAAAATAATGATTGCACAATTTGTTTTCTTTTAGTTTTGCTTTGACTCATCCTTGAAAAAAAAAGGTTTGCTTAACTTGTTTTGTTTACCCGTTAAAAAAAATATTGTTGTGTTTTAGTTTGTTTTTAAGTTTCATCTTTATATCTTTAAAAAAAATTGTTTATATCTTGTTTTCATTTTCAGGTTGCCAAAGCAGATTGGAGGAGAAGCTTGCTTGGCCCTGCTTGTCCAAAAAAAAACTGCTTGCTTGCAATATCTATTTTTTTTATTTATTTGCCTTGCATTGTTGTTTGCTTGCATATTTATTTAAAAAAATCAAAATTAAAAAAAAACAAAAATCCATTTGTAGTTGCATTGTTAATACACGTTCAATTTCAGTTTTGCATTTCATCATAGATTTTGTTTAATAATAACTGTTAGACGTCGATAACCTTTAATTGTACATTGAAAATTTGTCTTCTTTGAACAATTTAATTTCTTGGTGTCTAGGGTACGGCAGAGTAATAACCATTTATAAATATTATGGTGATTCGTAAATGTTATAGTGGTTGTTCCTCTGAAGGTATTTAAACCTTCGGCTGCATTGCTACGGTGATTCGTGGTGCACTGATAAATCCTGTCCGTTACCTGGCTGAGAACTATCTTGTTTATCTAGGACAATTTGTAATTATATAATTTTGGGTTAACTTAGGATAAATCATTTGTAATTAACCACTGCATTCATTTAGTAGCATTAGTTCATGCATATTTAAAAAAAACAAAAAAAATTCAAAAATCCAAAACTAAAAGAAATTGTAAATATTCCTTTTATTTTTCTTTGCAATTTTTAAATCTTTTTCCTTTGAAAGTTCTAAAATCCAAAAAAATTTAGAAAAAATAAAATCCAAAAAAAAAAAAAAAACCTTTTTCTCAAAAAAAAGCCAAAAAGAATTTGAAAATCCAAAAACAAAACAAAAATCGATTTTCGATTTTGAAAAATAAATTATACTTGTAAATATTTTTCTTTATAAAAAAATCAAAAAAAAATCTACAAAATGTCCGAGTTTCCTTTTTCTTACTCACTTGAATTTAACTGTGAAAATCAATATAATCCATAAGAGTTCACTCTAAATTCGTATGGATATTTCAGTGACAACTTTTGTATAAATAATTCAAATTTCGAACAACAAAATTTTCAAAACGATGATCAACCCTCAAATCTTGAAAAAAGCATCGAAATGATTTCGTCTTTACTCGAACTCTTTACACAACAAAATCAAGAGATAAATGAGTTGTGCAACTCATATCCGTGTGATAATTCAAATCAATGTTTTCAAAACAATCAAAATTTGAATCCACTTCAAAATTCAAATGATTTTTGCCTAGTCAATTTCAAACTTCAAAATGAATTTCAAAACCGAAACGAAAGTGGAAACTATTTTTCAAGTAATTTTGGCAATGGGAATAATCTTAACCATGTTACAAGTAAAAAAATTTGATCTCGACAAATCCAAATCGAAAATTCTCAATTTAATAACTACAAATTGGATTTTGTTGAACAAATGAATGAAATTTACGATGATCACACGGATTTGTTGTTTGAAACTTATATGAAATGACGCGAACAACAAAATCAAATCTCAACGTGTGATGAGTAAAATAATAATCCATCTTTTACCACAATTGAAGATTTTCAAATAACAACTTTTGAAACTGAAAATGATGATCTTAATGAAGTTGTTGAAAACACGGTAATTGAGTTGGATTTCAATTCTTTTGAGGGTGCTAAACTCGATTTAAACTTCGATCTTCCTTTTTCTGAAAATTTGAATACGACAACTTTGAATTTTAAACTCGATTTACACGATGAAGTTGTTGATAATCCAACAAAGGAAGTCGAATTTAACGAACATGAGTTTTATGGACCTTTTGAAAATGAGTTGTTGAATTCTGAAGGGGAAAATTTCGATCACCATTTTGATTTTGAAATCGATAATTTTGAAGAAGTTTTCAATGATAAGTTTGAACTTCAATTTGGTGAAAATAAACTTGAATTTCATTCAATTGTTTTATCAACCCTAAAAATCATCGAAAACAAAGCAACTCATTCAATTTTCAATAAAGCGACATTCATTTTTTCAAATCAACGTTCAACTTTGAAATCTTTTACGATTTGGTTTTTCGTGCTTAAGCTGTGTCTCACACATTTGACGAGACAAGTTAATCGATCTTTGGAAGACCGTTTCATTTACTCTTTAACTGTATATTTTATGATCTCTTGTAAATAATAACCTTTTCATTTTCATTTAAATAAAGGTCAAGTTTTTCTTTTTCTTTTTCTCCTTCCACTTGGGTTAACTGTGGGGATACAGTCAAAATCAAGTGTGGGGGGAGACTCATCTTCATTTTGATTTTTCATGATTATTTTTTTTTAATTCTTTTTCTTCCAAAACTCAAAAAAAATCAATATTTCAAAATAATTTTTTTAGGTATTTTGATTTATTTTTAAAGAAACAGTATAAGGTAAATATATGGTTTTGGTTTATTAAATTAAAATTTATGAAAATTATTTGTCTTAACAAAAATAAAAATGAAGTTTGATTACAAATAACAATGGTTTAACTAGTATATAGGAAGATTCATACGTGTTAATTATGAAATATCCTAATTGAAAATCTTTGTTTTAATAAGTGGTTGATTTAAAGTAAACGATATAACATTTTTTTTGTCTTCTAAGTTAAATAGTGCTAAGATGATTTTGCAAAACTCTTTCTCTCTTTTAAAAATATATATATATATAAAATAACATCCAAAGTATTCACTCTCATTTAAAAGTCCTCACGGTTATGCATGGGCGAATTACTTGGAATCTTTGATTATGTGCTTTCATACTCATTTAAAAGTCCTCACGGTTATGCATGTATGGAACACATGTAAAAAAAACAGACTTAATAAAAACCACCTACGGTCGATAGGTGTATGCAAGAAAGTGTGTGCACTCGCCATGCTCTGTACTCCCCTCACATAAGCCCAAAAGACAGTGCATGGGTGGTATATCTTGCCTCAGTTTACCTGAGCTAGGTGTGTAATTTTTTTTGCAAATAATGAAAGAGCAAGCAATTGAAATCCTAGCACTATTTTTACTTATTTGATTGTATTTGTTATTGAAAAGAAATGAAAATACCACTTTGATAAACTTCGATAATCAACTAAGGATTCATTTCATAGTTACACTGTGTTATTAACCAAAACAACGAGTTAAACTATAGTTTATTTATTATGATAACTTCGTTTTTATTGGAAATATTGACGAGTAAATAACATAAATTTCAAGATAATGACCAAAGCCAATATTTAACTTATTCGTGTCAATTTAAAAATAAATCCTTCATTTGCAGATATTTTCAAAAACTCGCATTCATCTCTTTGTAAATAAATCTTGCATTTTGTAAATATTTTCATCCTGCATTTGGATTTTGTAGGTAGTATCCGCTGAAAACCCTCACGAGACAACACTTGACCTACTAGGGACACCCAGAGGTTTAACGGCTTGTTGCATATACTCAATGCAATTGTGCTCCCTACGAAAACGGATTTATCTTGGTTTTCCTTTATTCGAGGACGAATAAAAAGATAAGTGTGTGGGTATTTGATGTGCACGTAAATATGCATATTTTTACCACCATATTTAATCTATTTGAATTAAATAAATGATCATATCGGGTATTTTAACTTGTTTAAACCAAAAATTCAAATTATTCCAAATTGTCACATATTCATCTTCATATATGGGCAAAACGGTCATTCGTGTGCATATATTTCTTTGAGAAAAATTAATTGAAAATTTGTATATATTTTTGTAGGAATTTGATCTCAAATAGAAGTGGTTTCATGAAGACATGCATGCACAAAATTAATACAAAGGAATGAAGATGGAAATAATTCAAAGTGAAGAACATGGAGGACCCCACCTACCCACCTACCTTAATGTACAAATTAAAGGCTAATGCACATGCTTTTGGAGTTAATGGCTTCATGTACACTTAACGGGGGATTAAGACATGTTAATGATTACTTGGCCTCCACACTTCCTAAGGGGCATTTTGGGCATTCCCCAAAAAAATGAATTAGGGTTTTAACACTTGTATAAATACCCCTTATGTTTCATGTAACATACCCTCTTCCTCATCTCTTCTCTTAGTCTCTCTTAGGCCTCCTTCTCTTTAGTTAAGTTTATATCAAATAAAAGAAAGCTCTCTTTCTCTTTTCATGGCTACTTAGCCATTTTTATTTTATGTAATTTTCTTTTCTTTTATGCAATATTAATTCTCTTTTATTTACATGCTTCTTCTCTTCTTATGTAATAGTGTAAATTTACCTTTATGCAATTAGATTAGTTGTCTTTTCCATTAGCTTTCATTTTTCTTTCTTTTTGCTTTCTTGTTGCTTTCTACATTTGTTGATTTGATAACAAATATGAGAGCTTAATTCCTACAATTTAGGGGTAATGAAGCTCTCTAGTATGTAGATGCAACATTTCGATGTTTATACTCTCTTTTCGTGCTTTAATGGAAACACTTGAAGTGGTTTAATGATGTTGTTTAGCTTTGAATTTGATAATCTATGTTGTTCATAACAAATTGGCTATGCTTAAACAAACATAACACAAATTGCCTCTTCATCTAAATATGATTATGGCAAAGAAGTGAATGTTGAAATTGAAATTTGATAGCCTATGTTTCTAAACAATAGTTAATAGGCTATGCTTAAAATAGATTTTTATTTCAACTTTGTTGTCATATTTCATGAGAGTTAAATGTGTATTAATGGTTGTGTTATAGTTTGATGATTTATATTGGGCTAATTAATAGCATAAATATATCATACTTATGATAAACACATCAACTAATTACACTAATGAAAAGAAAAGAGAGGTCATAACTTCATTTTGTTGATTTATATGATATAGAGAGTGGATTTATCTCTAGATTGTCCTCAAACTCTCATATTTTTATCTATTTTTCTTTGCTAGTTTTTGTTAGTTTGTTACATTTCTAGCTAATCACACTCTTCAACTTCGGTTTAATTTGATTGAATAGAATTTTAAAATCATCAATTCCCTGCGGATCGACCCGTATTCGCCGCGTGTTACATTCGTACACCGTGCGCTTGCGGTTATTTTTAAATTTAAATTCGTTCGACGGTTTTCTAAACCGATAGAAATTCCATCGACGAACATTAATACTTAAGTAACAAACGCTACCTAAGTGACTAAATACCTCGAAAGAGGTAACTCAAACTCAATACTCAAATGAAACACAAGTGCCTCATATCGTCGGCGATAACCCATAATGAACTTAAATCAACTCATATAAAAATCAAGCAAAACTCAAATGCTTCGATGAACCATTACTCCAAAAAGGAGAAAACTCATCTCAATCTCAAATAGAAGTCATGATAGCAACACAAGATAACTCCATAAGAATGTGAGATCTCAAACTCATAAGTAAGCCAAGACGGCTAAATCTCACACATACATCTCAATCTTAAAAGCTCATGGAACTCGATATGAATTCAAACTCATAAAATCTCAAACTCAATAAATAAGTCGATGCATGTTCAAAACTTAGAAAATATTAACATTAATGTGCCAAAAACGGCAAACTCAAAATTCAATAAACGCAGATTGGCCGGATCCCTGATTACAATGCCAAAGCAATGCTGCACGTGCTAAACTCAGATGGCCAAAGCCTTAGACAAGGTCGTTATCACCTCTCAAAGTTGTTCGTCCTCATGATAAGGTTACCGACACCTTTCCAAGCCGTTTTGTCAGCCCTAACATGGTCGCTAACACCTCCCAAAGCAGTTCATCCTCTTGACAAGGTCGCTAACACTTCTTAAAGTAGTTCTGGTAGGTAAACATCATGAACGTGTAACAAACTCATGGATAAAAACCCGAAAAGTGTTAACGTATGTCTTATACCACACGTTCGCACTTAGCGGTTTACTAGCCGCTAGTCGACGCCACACTAAGAACATCATAAAACTCAAAAAAAAAAATCATATCTCGCCTCGTCTCATTGGCAAGTGATAAAGAGACACCATACTCGTCTCATCTCATCTACAAGTATTAAATGGCATCGTAACTTGTCTCATCTCCTCGATTAGTGGAAACATCGTGATGGTTCCTCATAAACCATAAATCTCAAGATATGAAATCATAACCTTATACCATTGGCAAATAAATAAAACATCGTGATGATTCTCATCGACCATACTCCTATGTAGGAGATCTCAAACCATAATATTTGTCAAACCTTGGCCATCTTAAATAATTCCAATAAATAGGAACTATAAAACTCAAAATATGCCATAAAATGACAAAACATCTCAGAATCATTAATCTCGAATAGCTTCGATCGTACAAGTCCGGAATTAACCGAAATAGTAAACACATATGTCCCACACCACATGTTTCACTAGATCGTATGATTCTCTTTCTCATACGTCCAAATAGTGTAAAAGTGTATGTTTTATATACAAAATAGTTTACTAAAGAAAACAAGCTTCTAAAACTTTTTCCTCGAAAAGATTAATAAAACCAATATTTGAAATTCCTTTATTATAGGAAATAAATAGATTTTTATATTAGAAAAATAATTTTAAAATACTAAATAATAATATTTTGAAATTTCCATTTATTTCAAAAATCACTTCAAAAATGGTTTAGTGAAAACCATGCTCGAAAATAATGAAAAACAAGAAAGATAAATCAAAGACTGATAACTTGAGTTTAATACGAATTCAATTCAAATTTAACCCAAAATCAATTCAAATTATATTCAAAATTGAATTTCAAATTCTAAAAGTATAGCTAGCCTATTAATAGGCATCGTATCTCTCAAAATATGTCAAAATAATCATCAAAATCGAACAAAACGAGAGCAAAAATAAGCTAATACACACCTAAGGTCAATAATTGTTATTACTGTCATTTTGCTCTCGGAACAGCGACAAACAAACATAGTTTTGACCAAGCAAACATCAAAATTTCAAGAATCAAAAAACTTGAAACTTTTAGTACAAAGTTTAAGCTTTTTGGAACATCTAAGATTAATGAATTTGGAAAAGGATTGAAAGAGTTGTTATAAAAATAGTTCAGGGGTCTTAATTGCAATACCTCTGTCATTTTGGTCTCGGTATAGCAACAATCAAACACATTTTTGACCAAACTAACAGCAAAATTTAAGAAAACTTAAAACATAAAACTTGTAGTACATGATTTGTGCTTTTTGAAACATCCAAAATTATCAAATTTAGAAAAGTAACGAAGAAGTTATGGCCAATTTCATTTCAATTTCAAACATATAGCAAATATTGGTTTTGCTCTCGACATAGCCGTAGAAAAATTCAATCTTGACACAGCTAACCTCAAAATTATAGAAAAATCAATCCATGAAAGTTGTAATATATGATTTATGCTTTCTAGAACATCCAAAATTATCAAATTTTGATCAAAAAAGGGAAAGTTATGGCTAATTTTTTTTTAGCTTCAAGCATAGAGTATATATAGATTTTATTCTCGGGTTAACAGTAGAAAAATTCAATTTTGAAATAGCTAACCCCAAAATTACAAAAAACTCAATATATGAAAGTTGTAGCAAATTATTTAAGCTTTCTGAAACATCCAAAATTATCAAATTTCGATCAAAATGAGAAAGTTATGGCTAATTTTGTTTCAGTAGCTAATTTTGTGAGTTTATATACTCACCTTGCTGCCATATATGATTACACAACAATTTGGAGCCAAAGATTGCAACCTTCTCTCAAGGACAGACCAAAGAAACCTGTAGAAACTCAAAGAACTGACATTCAAACCCAAAACAGAGAAGAAGTAAGTAGGATTTCACTGAGAATTAGATTTTGATGGAGATATTGGTTTTAGATTAAAGATTACCTGAGTTTATACTTAAATCCATGTTTTAAAACATCCATTCTTCATTTAATTTTGATTAATAGAGCATAGATATGAGAGGAAAAGAGGAGCAGCCATTGTTGAAGTTTCTGGAGAGTTAGAGAAGAGAATGTAAATGTACGTACTGTAACTTTTCTCTTCTCATTTCTTAGGTTAATAGGCCAGAAAAGAATATTTACACTAATTGGACTAATGTCCAACAAAATAAAAGAAATAAGGTTATGTTATTTACTTACTCACTTAACCAAGTATGTTAAGAATGAACTTATCAATATTTCAAGCTCTACTTCTTTAAAAATTATGAAATCATTGCTTATGATAATAAAAAAGTTTTACACCCAATTAAAAGATTATTTACGTATTTAAAACAAATTTATTATTATATTTCCCTATTTTAAAGAAAATAGAAAATATACATTATTAATTATAAAACTCATTGTAATTAACATTAAAAATTACATAAAAATCACACTCTTGCGTAATTAAATTCAACAAATCATTTCAAACTTTATATTTATTATTTTATTCTCGTTTATATTGTTTATTTCCAATAAAAAATAAAAATCCTCTATTTATTATTAATTAACACTATCGATTATAACCTCCGTTATAATTTAATTTTCTTAGTTAGTCGCTAAACTAGGGTTGTTACAGGAAGTAACTTCCACCTAGATCACTTTCAAATCTGAGTAGAATAGGAAACTTGTCGACCAAAGGCTGAATCTATCTCGTGAACATGAAAATTCACCAGTAGAAGATGAGATCCAATCGAGCTGAGAATTCATTTTTCAGTGAAAGCACCAAACTGTTGATACCAAAATTAGGCATCAACACCCGTAGAATCTCACCGGAGATTAAACAATGAATGGAATTAAAAGAGAGCATAAAAGGTAAAACAACACACAAATTTTATGTTAGTTCGGCAATCTTTGCCTACGTTCACTTCATATTTTTATTGATCTTTTGTCCAACTACAATTACAAAGATGTTTGGATTAGCAAGGATCCATTAATACAAGAATAAATAATGAAAATGGCAGAGCATCGGCAACCGGTAGAAGGATTACCTTTCTAAAGCAACGCCTGCGGTATTTATAATGGAAGACATGCATGGATCAGGTTGAAACTTTGCAAGAAGGCTTTCTAGGTCCAGTGGAGTCCATCATATCGATCGGCAATGATATCTCGATGGTATGGACTAACCGGCCTAATGATAGCTGATCATTTTTTTGATCCAATCAACTTGTGATTGTTCTTAGAGAGTCCCATGGGCTTATTGATGTTGCTCCTAAAATATGGGACTATTCTGAGTTGTAGATCATGAAATATGGATTGATCTTGGTTGGATCTAGGATGCACACTAAATTAGACCGATCATTTTGATGGATCATCCAAAATGATCGGTGATGAACGACCGACCACCCCTATCTTTCTTTGTGTAATGCGCAATCGTTTGTGTAAGGTCTCTTCAATATTCCATTGATGCCCTAATAGTTTCACATGATTTGGCTCCATGGATTTTGAGATATTGAATGTTCTCCGGTGGCTTCAACTGCTCCGTGGATCGTTGTTTGGTCGATCACAACAAATCCTTGTTTCATCTGTAGCTTGATCATATGAACTTCAGTCAACCCCAAACTTGAGATATAAATACTTCATGGGGCCAGTCTAGTTACTTCATGCTAGCTATGCTTCGATTGGGTCTTGGTTCAAATCTATCCGATTGTCGTCTATAGTACTTTATGTAACTGAATCTTCAAGCCGTCGACCTTTCATTCCTGGTCGAGTCGATGATATCATGGCTTTGCCAAAAGGCGGGATAACAGCATGCTATACATTGAATGTGGACCTGAATCATCCTTTTTTGAAATATAGGAGACGTAGTCTGGGTCTGGAGCGATCCTATGCGTTGAAGAAGGAAGTGGATGAGCTAAAGGAAAACAACTTTATACGTAGTGCATTATACTTCAAATGGGTATTGAACCCCATGCCGATCAAAAGGTCGAACGAGATATGTCGAAAATGCATTTATTATTTAGACTTGAATAAAGCATGCCGAGGGAAAGCTCACCATTACCTAGGATCTACCAGTTGGTATAAAATATCATAATACCTCGGACATGGAATAACGACCTATTGTGATGCTTTTTCACATAAATTTATTTATTTTATTTTCTACAAAATAAGCCACCCTAGTGAATTAGGAGCAATATAATAAGGTAGGACTTGCAACATCTTTTGTGTATAAATAAAGTTAGCTTCTTGAACCAATGGAACCGCGTTGTTGTAAGAAAAATCTTGAACCATGTGATTAACAGTACAATCGGGTACCGGAGATAGGTACCATCTCCTCTGACCTAAGATCGGGACAAAGGAGTGTAATCACAAGGGTCGATCGGATAATTCATCCTCATCTCTTGGTATTGGTTAGCGCCCAACGGTAGGCAAAGTCAATGAGGGATGTGTAGAATCAGACAACTAAAGCTCTACTTTTCAGAAATAGAAATTGGTTTGCAATCAAAATTTTAATGAACATGCTTGTGGCCTAGTTGGACATGCTCGGCTGCGGATAAGTAAGGACAGGCTATGGATATTATCGGTCAACGCCTAGAGATATGTGAGGCTAATAGTGGATGCTCAGAGTTAGGAACCCGAAGCACTGGTTCACAGAGATAGGAAATAGTATACAACCAGGATTTTCATGACTTCACTTGTGGCCCAATAGGACATGCTCTGCCGAGGACGAACAAAGATGGTCGCTGGATGTTCTCGATCAACACTCGGAGATATGTAAGATCGAGAGTGGAAGCCTAAAGATAGGAGCCCGAAACACTAATTCTTAGAGATTAGAATCGGTGTATAATTGGAATTCTCAAGAAAAACATTTGCATCCCGACAAGACATGCCTGCCTGAGGATAAAATAAGGATGATCGAGGAGCTATTTCAATTGACACCTAGAGATTGGCATGGTTGAAGGCTAGTGCTCAGAGATAAGCATCGGAATCATTGATCCCCAGAGATAAGGATCGATCAGTAATTGGACTATTTACCATTTACGGCCAGAGGAGAAATGCCTAACTGATGGAAACTGATAAGGATTAAGGAACAAATTCACTCAAAGTCGGAATATGGTGTCCAGAGACATATACTTAGAGCGTCATTTCCTAAAAATATAAAATGATAGGAAGTCAAGCATTCCTTTGGCTATGACCTTGTTCACGGTTAAACGGAAATTGTCTGAGGATGAACAAAGCTTGCTATGGAGATAGCCGGATGAATAACCAGTTATGTTTGCCAAAATGGAAAATTTGGCAATAGTAAACAATACTGTGTAATGGAATATAACTAGGCAATCATAAAAGATAACTTTTATGTACAGAGCTATAGTTAGTAACAGAACTACGTAGGCACAAACACGTATAATATAAGTAAATTACATTATAGGCAGTTATATCTTATATGCAGGCAGTTGTGTATAGGCAAGTAAAGTAGAAGTGCAGGAATGTAAATTAATTAAAGGTTGTGTAGAAAACAAAAATGTTTATTTACAACCATTTTTTTATAGAAGTTGCAAGGGCTGGTCCCATACAATCTCGACCCGCGTACATAAGGAAATGGAATATATCGAAACGAAGACCAAAAAGGAGCTATCTTCAAAGTACAACAAGAGGCACTGAAGCTACTTTGCAAAAACCAAGCACGAAGACTACTTCTTCTTCCCTCTTTTTGTCACACTTAGGATCGTCCTTCACTGGGTGCTACTTCGAATCCTTGGGTTTCCATCTTCCAAACTTTCCCACCCCCAAGGTGCTGCTCTTGGAGTGTGTAGTCACTCACTCGGTAGTAACAACAATAGGATCTTCAGGCTTGTCGTCGGTAGTGTCAAAGGATCTCGATGAGCTACCAGTGCCGCTTCCCTTTAAATGTTTGATTTTAAGGGAAGAAATCTTTAGCGTAGAATCTTGCTATCTTTAGCCGACAAGTTCTTCGGGCTAAGGTTCTTTCTTGATTTTTATTTTTGACAGTTTGAGCTTCAGTCTTTTTTCCAGGGAAATAGGATGAGTTAGGCCCAAAGCACTAGTGATAGCAATGTCTTTCCCCAAGGACATTGAGGTATCATCCAATCCCTCTGAAGCCTCGATCTTCTTTGAATCAGGACTTGTGGTGGAGCTAGAGGGAAGGGCTGGAATGATTTGTCCCATGGGGACAGAGGTTGACTCGGTGGAGATAGCAACAAGACCCAAGCATTGAGGGATTAGGGAGGAGAAGGAAGAAGTAATGAATGACCTGTATGTTCACAAACAGTGAAGTAAAATTTAGTGATGATCTCGGGCCAATACTGAAGCTTCTAAAATAACAGAGAGATGAGAGAAATACCTTCACTGGTCAAAGTTACTTTGGCGGGGGACGTAGTGACTTTAACCTTTTCTGCTACCGACATGATGGGTTGAGAAACAGAAACAGGAATATAGGGTTCATTAGTGATCATGGTAGCAGAAGCTAGAGTTTTAGTAAGTGCAACCTTAGAGAAGGCCCTTGTGGAAGATGGAATTTCAATCGTAGTGACTTCGCATTTTGGAGATGACGATTCAGCTTGGGCCAATGCACTAGGACCAACCGGAGCCTCGATGAGAGCTTTGCTTATAGTCACGTCCTCTTTTGCCAGGATTGCTTTACATTTTTCAAAGGCTGCAATGTCATCTGCTTCCAAGCATTGACCTTTAATTGATCGTCGATGAATCCTTCACCAAACTCAGCTGCATGATGTAGGATTTATTTCCATGCATCTTCTTGGGTCATAGGATAGATGCTTCCCAATCGCTTCGAGTTCTTGTCTTCAATCACATTTGCGAAGAACTGTTGTAGGGTGGAGTTCATTTCCACTTCATCTTTTGCGAATTGGTTTTTAAGCATGTTTATTTCCCCTATAATAGCACCAAGCTCAACCTTAGCTTCTGCTTTTTCTTCAGTTTCGAACCTTACATTGGCCTTGAACTTTTCAACTTTGGCCTGAAGTATTTGAATTTTTGTGTTTTTGGCCAGAAGTGCCATGTCTTTCTCCACAATTGCCTTGTTTTTGCATTGATTTTGGTGGTAAGTTCGTGGCTTTCAAAAAGGCTTTCTTATGTTGTCTTTATAACATCAAGGGCCTAAGTATGCATGAGAGACAGCACCACATTTAATTTCTTTGAGTTAATGACCAATTTCTGAGCCTCATTCCATATTTTGTTAGCTCAAATACCTCTTTCTTGTAGTATCCTATTAGGTTGTCATAGCTCTTTCTCTCCGACCCAAATGAATGGATGTCCATCTGCTAGATTCTATTCACATCAGAAAGGACAAAAGTAAGTTTTTTCCATTCATAGAGCTAATCAACAAGCTCAGCAACCCCTACAACTCTGTGATTGGCTTCTTCTTGGAAAATTTCCTTAATATCATGGTCAAACTTCACCCCTATTAGGTAAAGGGTAAGCAAATCGATTTCATCTTAGTCATCACTGTTGTTGACAAGCGTGAGGGAGGTGGGGATGGAACTTGACAAGCAGAAATCTCCTTGGATATTTGGAAAGTGGATATAATAGTTACCGAGGGCTGGATTGTCGGAACTTGTTGAGAAGAATGCATGGACTGAGAGGGTGGTAGAGAAGAGCTAGAGATAGGACTATGATGTTTATGGGAATCGCGAGACTTGTTTCCTAAGTCATATTGTCTCCTTCTTTCAACTTATCGTTTCTTCTTTCCTTATCCTCGTAACATTTTTTCTTTATCCTCTTCTCCCTCCCTTCTTCAGTCTCTTGGTGTAAGGAGGAGCAATTGGGATAAAGATCGAAGGTGGTTGCTCGACGTTCACCAATGCCAAAGCATATATAATGCATTCAATCTCTTCCCATTGTACCAGATATGAGTGTTTGTGATCCTAAAAATGTGTGGAGTGCAGGTGTTTCCTTAAGCACTCTATGGATTGTGTTCAAAAGATTCTAAAGAGATTCGCTTCCCTCGGCTAACAGGTCTATTGATGGGAAGTTGAAATCTGAAGGATGCTTCTTGGGAAGATTGTCGATAGGGATGGCCAGATCACTTAGAGAATCGAAGATATTTTATGAATAACCAGTTGAAGGAGTTGTCTCGACTATTAGCATCATGTTCGGTTCATGTTTGACGACTAAATCTCTATCGGAATAGAAAATAATAAATCAAATTTAAATTAAAAATAACTGCACGTGCACGACATACAATTTTAGTACGTGGTGAGTACGGGTTGATCCACGGGAAATTTTTTAGATTTAAAATTTCTATTCAATCAAATTAAACCAAGATTTAAAGTTGTGATTAGCTAAAAAATGCAAAAAAATGCTAGAACAAAAATGATTGAAAATATGAGATTAGAAAACAATTTAGAGGCAAATCTGCTCTCATATTTTTGTAAATCAACACAAAAATTATCTATGATTTCTCTTTTGATTTTAAATGGAATTAGTGATGTATTTATCATAAATATGGTTTATTTATGTTATTAATTAACATAATTTAAACTATCAAACTATAATACAACAACCAAAGGCACTTATCAAATCTCATGAAAATGAAGTCAAACCAAAAGCTATTTTAAGTATGATCTATGTGCTATTGTATTTAGTAATATAGATCGTCAAATTTTGATTCTACTTTAATTTCAAAATAAAAAATCAATTAGTAAAATAATGATGTAAATTGTGTTTATGTGGAGTAAGCATAGCCCATTTGTAATTACAACACAGGCTACCAAATTTCATTTTATAAACATATATCAACATTTACTTTCATGAAGCATAAATGAGATCATAAATCATAAATTATGTTGAATTTACATACTTTTAGAGAGCTTCATTACCCCTAAATCGAAGGGTTTCGCTACTCATTTGTATTATCAAATTAACACATGTAAATGTCAACATTTGAACAAAAGCAAAGAAGGTAAGAGCTAATTAAAACAAAAAAGAACTAAATTATTTGCATAAAAATAAAAATAAGCTACTAACATGAAATAAAAGAGCACTAAATAAAAATGAACAAGAAAATAAAAATTAGAGCAAGGTAGACGTAATAGGACAAGGGGATAAGGAAGACATTTTTATTTCATATAACTTTGAGGCTACAATTTTATAAGTGATTAAAAAAGTTCCATTACATAAAAATAAGAGGGCTATTGATACATGCACAAAACTGTAATCCATATTTTAGGGGCTTCCCAAAATACCCCTTAAGAAGTGTGGCCACCAAGTCATCATTAGTCTTTAATTAATCCATCGTCATGTATGCATGAATCTTTAACCCTCACTAACTTATGCATTAGGTTCTAATTGTAGATTAAGGTAAGTTGTTTGATGGGATCCTCCATGATGCATGAGTTTGAATTATTTCCATCTTCATTCCTCTGTTCTATCCTTCTACATGCATATTTCCATAACATCATCATATTTCCATCCAAAATTCCTATAATTAAAAAGAAAATGTACAAATAAATATTCTCAAAATTAACTCATGCCAAAAACTACTATTTTACCCCCACTTTGATATATGAATGGTAACTTGAAAGTACTTTTGAAATTTGGTTTTAAACGGGTAAAATTACCCAATTATGACATTTATTTAAGTAAAAATAGGTTAAATATGGATGTAAAAATATGCACATTTACGTGCACATCAAATACCCCCACACTTATCTTTTTATTCGTCTTCGAATAAAGAAAAGCTAAGATAAATCTATTTTCATAAGAAGCACGATTGCATTAAGCATATGCAACAAGTTGTTAAACATCAAGGTGTCCCTGGTAGGATAAGTGTTGTCTCGTGAGGGTTTACAGCGACCCACAAAATTTAAATGTGAAATGTAAAATTCCTAAATACAAGATTTTTTTTACAAGAAGATGAATGCTAGTTTTTTAAAATATTTACAAATGAAGAATTTACGTTCAAATTGACACGAATAAGTTAAATATAAGTTCCAGTCATTATCAAGAAGTTTAATTCCTTATACTTGTCAAACTTCAAACAAAAATTAAGTAATCATCATAATTAGACTCTATTTTGGCTAGTTATTTTGGTCGATAACATAGTGCAACTATGAAATGGATCCTTAGTCGATAATGAAGGTTTTTCAAAGTGGTATTTTCATTTCTTTCGAATAATAATTCAAATCAAATAAGTGAAAATAGTGCTTGGATTTCAATTTATTACTCTCACTTTATTTGAAATTTTTATTGATATTAACAATATTTACATATGCCTAACTTAAAAAACCAAGACCATATATATGACCCATGCACTGCCTTTCAGGCTTACGTGAGGGGAATACAGAGCATGGCGAGTGCACACACAAGTATGTACACATATCGACTGTAGGCGTTATTAATGAAAGAATTTTTTATACATATACCTAACTCAAATAAACTAAGGCCAGAAAGCCAGTTATGCACTGCCTTTCGGGCTTATGTGAGAAGGATACAGAGCATGACGAGTGCACACTGTAATGACCCGTAAATTTTCGATATTTAGAAATTTTAATTTAATTAGATTCGGTGATTTAATATTGGAAGAAACAAAAAATTAGGATTTACTAATGAAATTATAACCAGAATAATATTTAATAGTGTTAATTCAAGTTAATTATTAGCAAGTGAAATGAAATTCCAACCAATTGAAAGATTTAACACTTATACTTGGTTATAAAGCGAATATAAGAAAACAAATGTAAGTATTGAATTAATTAATCAAATAATATACAATTGATGGTAATTGAATAAAATCAGTAAGTAATTATAACATTTGGTTGTAAATAATAAACTTACTAATGTGACTAAAATTTAATGGTGACAAACTATTATATATGACCTATTTATGTAGTCTCTTAAATCAAATGGGGAATCAAATGATAATTAAATGAAATTTAATGTTACATTAATGTGAGTTAAGACAATAACTGGAAATTATGAATGCAATAAAATGAAAAGAGATGTTAATTTTACTCATAAGGTAATAATTGATTTAATATAAAGAATAAAACCAAGATAAAATAATTAATTGGGACTTTAAATTACAACTAATGTGTAAAATTGAAAAAAAATCAATATAAATGGAAATATAGTAGTTAGTAAAAATAAAGATGGAAATTAGAGGATATTAGTGGAAGAAAAGACAAAAAGATATAAACTATGTTATTTGAGTAATAATTGATTGAATATAAAGTCCGAAATCAAATTGAAACAAGTTATTCGAATTAAATTATAATTAATCGGATTTAATTACAGCTGAAAATTTAACACTGTAATTAGTAGAATTTTAAACACTGAATTGATGTTTAAACTTGTTTTGAATTATTATAAATGTCTAAGTAATCAAAAATGATGAAATTTATTGGTTTACAAATACTGAATTAAAAATTGACTAATTAATTGAATATTAATTTATTTAATTAATGTGAAAATAGACATTTTAGCCACTGACTTGCATTCCGACGAAACCAGTTTCATCGGATCCGTAATAGTGAATTATTGTAGGATTTCAAGTTTCGTAGCGATCGGACTTATTATTTGATCGTACGGACTCAAAACGCCTTGAAATCAATTTAAAATAAGATGATTTTAACATAACTTCTTCATACGATGGAATTAGGACTTAATACATGTTCCATTGAGTTTAAAATTACCCAAAACATCTATTTTGATGTATGAGATGACCCATTTTCGTTCTGGAGACAGAACGGGCCTTTTGGGTCGTTTATCGGTCAACTTTTGAATCAGATCTCATCCATTCGTTTCTATTTCTGATCTGACTATAAATAGTCCGTAATAAACCCTAGCTCCTTCTTATTTTCATTTGTCTGTACGTATGTTTTCTAATTACCTCCTCCTTTCCAATGGCAGAACACTTCCAAACCCTCAATTCAATTCCAAATTCAATTCCAAAATTTAAAACTCCTCAAACAATATCATATTATATATTATTGGTAAGATCTCATAGATGGAATCTACGGCAGGTGTTCATTTTTCATAACAGTGACCAGATCGACCGCAAATCGTGGTCAAAGTCAAATTTAGGGTTTTGATTTCGTCATCAATTGGCGAAATTGACTTGGGGGTTTTGTTGTACTCACCGCAAGGAGCTTCTTGAAGGTGGCCGCTTGGCCTAGATCGAAGTGTGGTGGCCTAATTTCGCGTGCTAGGGTTTCGAAACCCTAAAAAGTAGGTGGCGACGCGTTTGTACAGGGTGCAGAGGAAGCAGCGGCCTTTCTGGCCATCGGTTGTGCCTGAGGAGGCGAATGCGATGGGGGGCTTAGAGCGGCCAATAGCGGCCGGAGGCAATGCTGGGCTTGGTCAAAGTCTCAGTTGTAGGGGCGCGCGTGGTCTCTGTGTTCGAATGAGGAAGGAAAGGAAGACA
Source organism: Allium cepa (assembly GCA_030765085.1). NCBI lineage: Eukaryota > Viridiplantae > Streptophyta > Magnoliopsida > Asparagales > Amaryllidaceae > Allium > Allium cepa. The sequence continues at coordinate 203,613,605 of CM060934.1, read as the reverse complement.
ATGACGTGTTAGTGAGGTATTGGGTGTTGCTTTTTATTTTTCTAATTTTAATTTACGGATGTGCTAATGCTAATAACTTTTACATACGAGGTTTGATTCACGTGCGGTTTTCTCTGCTGCTATCATATCGAAATTCTAAAAGTTTTGACCTAAGTTTGGATTAATTCTAAGACTATTGAATTTTTGGCCTTATTTTGGATTTCAAATCGATTTGAAATCAAAGGTGAGTGTTTTACTCACTTACAACTTATAAAAAAATTTAGGTTAGTTAAATTATATTTCCGATGTGATTAGAAATTTATTTATGGCGGTTTGGTATGTTTAGATAGCTATTCTTGTTCATTTGAATTATTTTGAATTAAATTGTCATTTAATTTATTTTTTAATTTAAATTTCTAGTTAATTACCAGTATATAGTAATCTATAATTTGTTGACATTTATTGGTGGAATTAGATGATGATTGTGATGGATGTTTGAATTTATTATTGGATGATTGGATGCTATAATTGATTTATATATTGTTATTACTCTGTAAGTTCCCTTGGTTACAGTTTAGGAAATCACTATGGGTTGAAATGATATATACCTGAACGATTCAAAGACGAAGGAAAAATCGTTATAGGTTGAAATGATAGAATCGAGCGAATTTACGGATTTTAGTATTTAATTCGAGATTGCGGTTTGAAATGATATATAACCATAAAATTGTAAATTGTGAATTGAAATGACAAATATCTGTTCACTTAACCCTAGGGTAGAGAATATACGGACGTTGGATTGGTTAAATTAAATAATTTCAAACTTCTTAATTTTTGAATTTAGTTAAATGATATTTTGAAATAAAGATTTGACTCAGGTAAATTGAATTATTATCGAAATGCAAGTTTAATGTTGAGATTGAATTTGGTTTAAAGGAATTGTTTAAAGCTGTTAAATTGAAATTTTAAAGTTGAATTTTGAAGTATAATTGAATTTGTCAGAATTGAGTTATTAAAATTGTTGAAATATAAATTTAAAATATATTGAAATTGGAGTACTTTAAATCGATTTCAAAACATGGGTTGGAAGCAATGTAGAATTCAATAATTTATTTAGAAATTTGAATTGGAAGATTTGAAATTGGGTTTTGTTGATTTGGAAATTTTAATGGCCTAATATGTCGAACTGTAATAAATAGTTAAATTGATATTAATTACAATCCCACATTTTAGTATAAACTGTTTAAAAGCATATTATTTTATTCTAAATTTTAAGATTTTCAAATTATTAAACTACTTCAACCTATATATACTATATTAAATCATTTTAAGCTATTTTAAACCATTTAATTTATTTAATAAATTAACCCATTTTAACTTATGTTAAATCTAATTAATCTATTTTAAAGCTACTTAATCTATTTTAATTATATTTATCTATGTTAAATGTATTTAACTATCTTAAATCAATTAAACAATATTTTTATATAATTAAACTACTTTAGAGTATTTTAACTATTTATAACTATTTTGACTATTTATAACTATTAAAACTATTTCTAAATTTCAGACTAAGTAAGGTAGAAGGGTTTATATTCAATCCTTGATTTAAAGATGAATATGATGGTTATAACCTAATTTGGGATCTTAATGACATACTTGATTTAATATGATAATTTCGAAATGAGAGTTTAATCTGCTTTGGAAATATGACTTTTGAAAGAAAATATAATTTTGAAATTATGATGTCAAATGCGATATGATTTCAAAGATGAATACGATTTCAAAAAAAATTCGAAACTGATATGGTTTGAATCGAATATGATATTTTGATATCAATTATAAAATGATTTTTGAAATGTAAAAGAATCATTCGGTGTGTAATAAGAGTTTGGTTGTTAAAGAGATCGGGATCAGATATTGTCATACTCTCTACCAATACTAAAAACCACTTTAACAACTGTGTATGTGGTGAGATTCCAGAAATGAAGTAGGATGGTTTGGCGAACACTTTCTGTATAAAGTATGACAGGAACCTGAATCCCATGAGTCAGCTTGGATGTGACTAAAACAGGAGATATACCTAGGCCAGGTGAGGTCATTCATCCGATCGGACATGCTTCTTTGATACCATATTATGACATTTGTGATGATTCAGTGGCCACCACCTGATTTTGATTTGGGATTGTGTTCCGAGGTGGGCGGTAGTAGCTGTAATGCGTTACCACCAGCCCAGTTCTGCAATTGGTAAATCTACCCTGGTATTGCCTCGAGTACCATGTTCACCTTCCCTAGAGCTCCTTCTACGAGTTTGTTTTGTACTATACCTATGGAGTGCCCTCCGGGTAAACCTCACGGAGGAGCGTACGGTACTGTATAGACTATGGGAATAAATAAAATGTGTTTAGTGGGATATGGGTAACGCCTTCATGCTATTTTAATACTTTTACTTTACTGTAAACACTATTATAATAGCGTATTGTACTACATAGTAGATAGTTCAATAGATCCTTAGGTGATGCGAATCCCGAACATCTCTTATGCTACTACACTCACGTTACACACTGGATAAGAGATGTCAAACCCCGTAAACACTCTGACGCCATTGCACTCATATTTACCATTGATTTAACTTACATAAGATCTTTTAGTTCTGAATCGAGTGTTTTATCTTTCAGTTCGCTCGGGTCAGTCTGAGCATTTCAGGATTTGAAGACCTTATATCTGGAGGACGATGACGAAGATTTGTATTATGATTATTTATTGTATATTCCACTGCATTCATAATATTTCACTTTATTTATTTATTTATTCCTATTTATATAACTCTTACATTTGTGCTGTAAAGAATAATCAAATGTATTTATGAAACAGCTTCATGAACAATTATTTGATTATTATATTTTGTCATTTCGCTGCGAGATTATGTATTTCTTTCTCTTTTCTTATTTACCCCATAACAATCTGCCCGTTTGAATGGTTTGAGTTCGACGTGTATGTCTGCTTAAACGTCCAAAAAGGTGGGTCATTACAGTTGGTATTAGAGCTTCGGTTTAGCGATAACCTTAGCTTTGTGGGGTCAGAATCATATTTAATAGGGTAGTAATACCCAAGAACAAGTCTTTGAGTGTATATATATGAGATAGCTTGTCTGTTGGTGTTATAAAATGTTTTTATATTGTGTTAATTTTTTCCGTTTTGTATTTATAAATTCTGGTTGGTGCATAGGATGCTATGACATCGATAGGGATTTCTAAACACATAATAGGAAGTAGGTAAATGAAATAATTTTACCTATTATATATTTTGTATATAAAATAACAAATTTTATAAACGATGTAGTTGATTATTGTATATTTGTTTGTTAGGTAGTGAATTTTTATAAATACTGATGGAAAAACAAGATTTACAAATAAAATGGATATAAATTGGAAATTTGAAAACTTAAGCTCTGGGATTTTTAAAAAAAATTCAAAAGATTTTGGAATATAATATTTATATTATTTGGAAGTATTTTCTGATAAATATTTCAAGAAGATTTGAAAGATATGTTTAAAAGAATTTTTAAAGGAAATAAGTCCTGAACTCCCTCTCTATCGCTGGAAAATACTTTCGGTGATGAGTGCACGCATCATCGACGTTTATTTTTAAGTTTCAAAGTGGGAAGGTTGTTGTAGTAGTTTTACTACTGTTAGCATTAGAATTGGTCACTAACACCCTTAAGAAAGATTGTGTAGAGAGATTAATGAAGAAAGTAAATGTAAATGGAGAACAGAATGCTAAATTAAATGCAGAAAATAAGAAGACCTGATTTATAGTGGTTCGACGTAATTGCCTACGTCCACTTTGAGGTTAATCTTTATTGCTTTACTTATCAACTGGTTACAGATACAATCCGTACACCAATTACTTGATTACAATTGTTAAGCAAAGAAGATAAGTCTTGAAAGAGTCTCGAATGCGGTAAAGTCTCCTCGGTGTTCTCGAAAAAAGGTCGATTTCACTGTGCCCCTGCCTCTCTATTCATAGACGAAAATGGGTTGGACTTCCCTGATAGTCCTAGTAGCTAGATATCACGGCCCAAAGTGAGTGATTTCTGCGTGTCGAACCACTAATGTCGATCGGTAAATACCGAGCTGTGTCTCTAAGCCGAACGGGGCAATATCTTGAGTGAAATATGCAGGCCGAACGAGACCCGACGCCGATCGAGGGGAGATGCCGAGTGGCATGCTTATGCCGAGCGAGGCCATGTGCCGAACAAGGCTGGAATGCTGATCGAGGCATGAATGCTGAACGAGGCTTGAATTCTGGTCGAGGACAATTGTCGAACGTGCTTCATGCCGGACGGCCCTCAATGCTGAACAAGGTCTGGATGCCAAACGGTGGGTCTGGATGCCGAGCGGTGTGGGATGCCGAACGACCATGTTGTGCCAAACGGCCCTCAATGCCGAACAAGGTCTGGATGTCAAACGGTGTGGGATGCCGAACGACCAATCTATGCCGAACGGTCCTCAATGCCGAATGATGGTAGATGCCGAACGGCCTAGTTGTGCCAAGCAAGGCTTCCCCATCAAATTTCTGTCTACCTGGTCACGCCACTGGGTAACACTTGCCCCCCAAAGTGTATCATGTGAATGAACATGATGCGCTTTGAATCACGAGTCTTATGCTTCAAGCACTGGTGTTGCTCTCTCGAAAGTGTCTTCTCCTGAATGCCGCTCGAGTTAGTGCATGCTGAATGACATGCTAAAGTCAAACAACAAACGAATGTCGAATGGCAATGATAATGCCGAATGAGGGATATGCTTTGACCGATTCAATCGGTCATTGTCCCTTCAACTTCCCTTCTTCCCACTATAAAAGGCTGGTACTTCACTTCTCTCTTTTTTCTTTTTCTTTTTACTTTTACCTCGATCCTGCAAGAACTCATAACTTACCACCCTCAAACTTCGTTCACTTCTCCAATCTTCCCTTTCTATCCTGAATCCATCAAGCCCTGCCTACAGTTCCTTCCCAAATTGAGTCTGAATGACTTCCAATCTCAAGCCCACAGACCCCCAAGCTCCCACCATTCTCTTTGGTAAGAATCTCTCGTTTCAAAGTTTTTTCAAATTAGGAAGTATAGCACAAAGTTCGAATTCGTGAATTCTCCATAGATTATAGAAAGTAGGAGGAGTGTGGATGAAGGAGATGAATTAAGGTTCGGACATGTCCTAAGGCTGGAACTTAGTACGATTTTAGTTGATTTCAAGGTGGTTGGAATGTAGAGAAGAGGGGAAATGGACACCGATCGTTTCCAGGTCATAGGTTCCTGTTGGTTTACAGAGCGTAAAAGTTAGGATGTTGAAGTGGAACAGGATCGTCGTTCGAGAGTAATCAAGGGGCGAAGAAGAACCGAGCGCGGCTATTTGGCACTCGTATCTTGAGTGGAGAATGGTCAATCACGATACGAGTGGCTCGATATACTCTACGCGTGAGTGACGTCAGGGAGGTAGGAAGTAAGTGACTCGGTGTATTTGGCTCATACGTCTGATCTAGAGAATGCCGAGCAATGGATTTCGGTCAGACGGCATTTAGGCCGAACTGGATTGAGGCCGGGCAACATTTAGGCTGAACGTCATTTAGGTCGAGGGGCATTTAGGCCGAGCGGCATTTGGGCCGAACGACATTTAGGCCGAGCGGCTTTTAGGCTGTATGTTTCAAGTGTCGCTCGGCCTTGAACTTCGATGTATAGATAACAACAGTCGAAATCATTCCAACTTGAATATAACCCTCGTCGAATTCACTTATTTCCCATGCCTAATTATATGACAAAAAACAAAGACATGGACTTAAGCAAACCAGCATATCGAACTAATCCAGACTAATAACTCCCCAGTTTCAACAATCATAAGTCTGAATTTAAATCCATAAAAACAGATAATAGCCGTCAACATATAGTGCCAATGTCCAAGTCCAAAATTGAAAACATCATAAGATAGGCTTTCGGAGACGGTCGGCGATGACGGTCTTCGAAGATGACAGTTCAAAGCTCAACCTCATATCATCAACTCTGTGACTTTTAATTTCTCAGCACTTATATTTGAATGATCGCACTAGTTCGCACACCACACGGGGGTTTATGCTGTTAAGTCTAACGTCGACTATTTTTTAAGTATAGTTCAAACAGGTGCTCTGTTAGATTCAATCTTCATTAGAGTTGTCTAGGAAATCTTGCTCTGCTACGATCTCAGATAGACCTGGGCCATCCTCTCGACAAGAAGTTGTAGATACTTCACATCCATCAACTACCCCTGCTCAAGACTTTTCAAACCCTGCGACTACATCTGTCGACTTGGATCCCGACGCTTTGGAGGCAGCGATTTTTCTAGATGACTCAATCGATTCTCAGGCTTCAAAGATTAATGAAAGTATGCTTCGTTGGATTTGCTCTGTCCATGGAATCCCCTTTAACGATGTATTAGTTCCATCGAGGCATGATTGTCCACACTTGCCCCCAGTCGGATACACAGCTTGCAACAAATTCATGTGCTGAGTTGGCAGCGTGCCACTATTCATCTCATTTCTTCGAGACTGTGAGAAATGCGGATTAAGGATCTTAAGGCTAGGATAAACACTAGAGGGGGTGAATAGTGTTTTAGAGAATGGTTAAATCTTTTTGAGTTTTTGTTAATTTAAACACAAATGAATGCAATATTCAGACACAGGTATGATCACAGAATCAAACACAAATGCAAATATAAAGTAAAAGTAATAAAGGAAAGAACACACCGGATTTTATATTGGTTCAGAGTTACCATACATCCAGTCCCGCACACAAGTACAGATTTCCTTTCAAAAACAATCTTTACAATTACACCATCGATTTCAAGGCAACGAGGTACACCCTCCAAAATCAAAATCCTCTGGGTAGAGATACTTGATTTCCTGGGCAACAAGTTCACCCAATTGATTTCCCAAGGCTACAATCACACCATATCTCGCTTGATTGATTTCCAAGGCTACAATCACACCTTTTCTCGCTAAGTTGATTACAAAAAGCCTATAACTCTAAATAGCATTGAGGATCTGGTTGAGATAGTGATAATAAATCAAACCAGAGATAATCTAGTTAGATTCAATGTTGATTTCGGTAGAGTAATGGTAAGAATATGTATATAGAAATGTGGAAGAAAAAGTGGAGTGAAAAACCAGAAAAACTTAATTAAAATTCGTTGAAACTAAGCCCTATTTATAGAAGAACAACAGTCATGTCCATTCATGAAGAGTTATGACAAATAGACACTTCTTTCGAAATTTAAATTTTGAACCCAACTGACACCACATCGACATGGGGTACTTGACCATGTCGACATCCCAAAGGGATTTTTGGTGTTTTGATTTTCTTTGAAGATAACCTTTATTTTATATTAAAACTATTTTAAACTTTATAAATATACTTGACTATAATTAAAATACATAAGTAAATATAATGAATAATATATACAAATTTTTACTATAATTTTATATTTAAAATCTAAGTATAAATATTTAAAAGTTAAATATATTATATTTAAAAGATAGATTAAAAACAAGGATAATTTGATTTTGAAATTAAAGATTATTTTGAGGCTAAAAGTATTTGAAATCAGGATAGATGTTTTTGATGCTTTTAAAAGGAAGGTTTTGAAATCATTCTGAAAACAAGATATAATTTTGAAAAATCATTTTGAATAAAAAGTTAGCGGATACAAAACAATGTTCCACTAGATTTTTCATAGGTTCCATCCTACTTAGGGTTCCATCCCTTTAACAGGCTCGTAGTGGATTCCATTCCACTAATAAATTGGATTTTAAGATGCCAGTGATTTTTTAGAAGTTTTAATAAATTTTCTAATTAAAAAATAAATTACTTGAATTCTTGAACTCTTGATAATCTTGATACTCATGAGTCTTCAATCTTGATATCATGAATCTCTATATTGTACAGTCTTCATTCTTGTTGCCTGCATGGTTAAATCCTGCATATACATATATATCTAAACTTATACTGTTAGTATTTATATTTTATAATCTATTCTAAGGTTGTTGTCATCAAAACCGTCATCTCATGGACTAACAGAGACATGTTGCAGTATATCGACGGTGCCCCATCGCAACTGCATCCGAATAGCCACGTATTCATCTACGGCACTTGCACCCTCTTCATGAGTGTCCTCTCTAGGCTTCCGACTCCGGGCGATATCCAATACATATAATACATCAAGAGACGGAAGGATAGCCCATCCTTCGTGTTTCTCGTGCCGCACAGCAAGTGTCAAATCTTAACTGGGGCATGAAACAAGTTTTCCCTGTATAAAGAGGAATGGTTTCATGTGCGTTGTCCTCCCGGTTTTGCGAGGAGATGGGTGGAAGGAAGTAATTCTTTTTCCCGGATCGATACTCATGTTCGGTCGAAGCTGTACCTTTTCTAACTCTCTTCCATCTTTTCAGGTATTAATCTGCGTCCCGAGAGCCCCGGATATTCTGAAGCCGTTGAAGTTATTCGAGCCATTCCCTCCGAAGACCGGGACATCAGAACTCTCATTTCAAATGGGTCTCTTACAAAGTTCAGGCTGTTGGCAGAAGGTCGTCGGATAAGCCTCCCTTAGGGCGTTATCATACCCAGGCCTGCTTTTGGCAAAGGGAAAAAACAAGCTGAGTCTTCAACATGTAATGCCCTTGACACACTAGAAGAGGGGGAAATTAAAGAAACTGAAACGCCCGAAGCACAAGATGAGAATGTTAGTCCCACTCGAGATTCGATAGTCGAAGTTCACGACATCGAGACGTCGCCTTCCCCTTCGAAGGTGAAGAAGAAACTAACATGCAGGATGAGGAAGAAAACGGTCGGTAGAACTTCTAAAGTTACTCTTGTTCCAGTGGAGAAAGAAGCTTCCTCACAGCATTTAGAAAGTTCTCTAAAAGGCCTGTCGAACCTTTCCATACCTGATGATCTACTCAACTACGACTTCGACGATCCAGAGGCCCTTAAGCACCATTCTCCCGTGAGAGGCGATACAAGCGTTCAAGCCCAAAAGCAGGGAGAAAAAACTCCTACTAGTAAAGAAACTGGTCCATCGGGGGGAAACACTAGGACACACGCAAAAACATGCACTTCACCTTGCACTTAAATTTCCGTTGTCACCCTATTCTTTGCTAACTCACCGTTAATTAAACTTTGTGTAGGTGACATGGGGCGCATGCATGGACTTGACCGTCTTCGCGGGTCATCGATTTTCTACCAATCTGGCCGGGATTCGGGCTTCAGCAAGCGCCGAGATAGAGATGAATCCGGCGATCGAGATTACCATCGCCATGAGTCATCACACCGAAGGAAAACTTATAACCAGCCCTCATATCCTTGCGATCTTCCTTCTCAACCGGAGCACAGCAAAGAGAAATTTGGACATAAGGGGTCTCAGCCTGAGGCACATCGGGATCAACACTCTAGTTCATCAAGTACCAAGCAATCTCGAAATCCCCACAGAATGCCTGCAGTCTCTAAGCAGACTCCTCTTACCCCCGTAACCGATCCAACGGTCGCTCAACGACTCGCTAAAGTTAAAGCCTCATTTTCGATGATTTGCTTTGATGGCTTCAAGTTTCTTCCGATGATCCACCATATCCCAAGGCATGTCAAGCAAAGTGTCATCGCTTGTACCAACGATGTCTATGTACAGCATGATGCATTCGTGGACTTAGCCGAGAAAGTTTCAGAAGTTTCCACAGAGCATCAGCATGAGATAGATCACCTGAAGCTTGAGGCTATCCATGATAAAGATATTATTAAAGCTCAAGACGAAGAGCTTGCTTCTTATGAGTCTCAGCTTGAAGCCGCCCAACAGAGCGCTAAAGATACTGCCGAGGCCGTTAATCGTCTGGAGTCAACCCATAAAAAAGTAATTGATGAGGCGGTCCAACACTGAGGGGCCCTTGTTTTGGAGAAAGACTCAGTGCAGAAGGAGAGGGAAGCTTTTGCCCTCCGTGTTAACGATCTGGAGGAGCAACTCCGCAAAGAAAAGGAGGAGAAGACTGTTGCCCAAGAAGAGTCGCAACGCTATTGCAACAAGATAGTTGCCATACGATTTCTGAAGGCGAAGCTTGAGGATGAAATTTCTAATGTTGAGATGCTAAAGAATGAAGCCCGTGAAGAGGGCAAGAAAATAGCGTCTGTGGAGGTCGACTCCCGCCTTGAAGCGGCTAAAAAAGCAGGTAGGGAGGAGGTCAAAAGCATGTTCGACCCACTAATTGTAGAATTCAATGCCCGTGTCCGCATGCACCAAGACTTAACTTTTCTGGGGGAGGGCTGCCTCGAACCTTTAGCTGAGGCATGGGAGACCGTAGTAAAAATCAGGAAGGTTGAACTTGGTACCGAGGAGGTTTATGAATGAGCTTTGATAAAAGAATTTCAACGGAAACGAGCCTTCGGACCTGTCTGCGGAAAAAGATCTTTACTACAAAGGATCACCCTCAACGAAAGGGAAAGAGGTTATTGTCGGTCCATCCAGGATCGAGTCTTAAGCTCATGCACCCACTCAGCCGGTCGATCGGTTGATACTTGATCCCTTTGAGCAGCACATCGGGCTATGACCCGGAGGACCTCGGCCTTGGCGTTCACATTCTGTCTCTCATTCCAAAGGGTGAGACCCCTCGGAGGGCTGAGAGCTAACCCGAACATGGTAGATAACCCTCCATGTTAACACTCCAAAAGTCATCATTTTCACGAGGGGCTATTGTATTCTAATGCCTGTTTTTCATGATTTTGTGCAGGCCGTTCTGATTTTGAGCCCACTCCGAGGAGCGATGTCGCAAAGGAGGTAAAGGAAAAAACAAATGAGGCTACTCACGTAGGGGAGGCTCCCAATCCAGATGCTCAAGTGATCGGAGCGCTTGCTGAGGATAAGTCCGAGACTTCCTCTCCCATCGATGGGAGTTACGAAATCGAAATTACAGGCGCCTCTGAACACACATCTAAAATGAGCATGAAGGAGCAGCTTTTGAAGGAGAAGAAAGGGACAGTCGAGATCAAAGTTGAGCCCCAAGTTGTGGACCTGGACGATCCTCTGAATAAGCCGTTGAAGGTTTCATCCTTCCTGGTGGGTCCAAGCCCATGGAAGTTCCCCGTACTTCTTCAGTTGTCACTTCCCCATCAAAGAAAATCATCAAGGGCAAATGCACGGGAGAGGAGTCGTCTGGAAAAAGGTCGAAGAAGTCAAAGAAGTAGTCGTCACTCTCGTTCAACGAGAGTTAGTTTAGATTATGTAATTATTTTTATTTATTTTTGTAGTTCACGTAAATAAACTTTTGACCCCGAGCTTCGGAGGAGTTGTAGTAGAAACTTATTTTTGATGAATAAAACTTAGTTCTTTTTCCTTTCAGAAGACTTTCATTGTTTGGCTTTCTGTATAATTGTGGTCAAAACCCAAGCTATTACCAGTTACATAAACTTTTCGATTCATCTTTAAAGAAGTTGATAATTTTTTGGCATTACACATCCTTTATTTCATGCTCCAGGTACTTAGAATATTTTCCAGTCTACACGCTAAGGGTTTCATGACTTCAAGTCATTTGTATCAAGTCTGCATTAAGGGGACTTGGATATTTAAATCGTTTATACTCTATTGCACACTCTGGGACACAGAGTACTCCAGTTCGCACTCTGGGGACTTGGAGATTTTAAGTCGTTTATACTCTGGTCCGCACTCTGGGGACTCAGAGTACTCCAGTATGCACACAGGGGACTTTGAGATTTAAGTCGTTTATGCTCTGGTCCGCACTCTGGGGATTCAGGGTACTCCAGTCTGCACTCTGGGGACTCTTAGATTTTGAGCCATTTATACTCTGGTCCGCACTTAGGGGACTCGGAGTAATCCAGTCCGCACTCTGGGGAGTCGGAGATTTTAAGTCGTTTATACTCTGGTCCGCACTCTGGGGACTCAGAGTACTCCATCCGCACTCCAGGGACTTGGAGACTTTGAGTCGTTTATACTCTGGTCCGCACTCTGGGGACTCAGAGTACTCCAGTCCGTACTCCGAGGACTTGGGGATTTTAAGTCGTTTATACTCTGGTCCGCACTCTTGGGACTCAGAGTACTCAAGTCCGCACTCCGGGGACTTGAAGATTTTGAGTCCATTATACTCTAGTCTGCACTCTAGGGACTCATAGTACTCCAGTCCGCACTTCGGAGACTTGGAGATTTTAAGCCTTTTATACTCTGGTCCGCACTTTGGGGACTCAGAGTACTCCAGTCCGCACTCCGGGGACTTGGAGATTTTGAGTCATTTATAGTCTGGTCTGCACTCTAGGGACTCAGAGTACTCCAGTCCACACTCTGGGGACTTGGAGATTTTGAGTGCTCGTGCGCGTTCGTACGTCAGACAGAATAATGTATCTCTTAGTTATTCATCACAGCGTTATCATACACAGAAACATCGACAATTCATGGAGAAAATGGCTTCAAGCCTTTATTCATGCAAACAAGCTAAATTGTCTTATTACATGCCGTAAACTAGGAATAAAAACTTGTTGGAAATAAATGCAACTAAAATATGAAAGAAATGAACTAAGTATAATAATGCCGCAAATGCTCGCTATTCCACTCGGGGGAGTGTCGCACCATCAATGGTCGCTAGCTTGAAAGTTCCTTCTCTAAGCTTTCGTTCAATGATGTATGGACCTTCCCATGCGGGGCTCATATGTGCTGGAACCGGGAAAACTAGTTTCAAAACGAAATCGCCCACATCAAAGGTTCTCGGTCGGACTTTTTCATTATAATATCGAGCGACTTGGTGCCTATATGCGGTCGCTCTTAAATTAGCTTCTTCACGCTTTTCATCAATGAAGTCCAATGATTCTAACAAAAGATCTTGATTTGACTCATGGTCATAATAAGTTACCCGATGTGATGGAATGTCAAGTTCTATGGGCATGATAGCTTCCATGCCATATGCCAATGTGAATGGAGTGTGGCCAGTCGTGGACTAATGGGTGGTTCTATAACCCAAAGCGCTGTTGGAAGCTCATCCACCCACTTGCCTCTAGCCTTTTCCAAACGCTTTTTTAATATGGATTTGATTATTTTGTTTACGGCTTCCACTTGTCCATTGACTTTCAGGTGAGAAATTGCTGCAAATTTTTTCTCAATACCATATTTTTGGCAAAATTCCTTGAACTCTTTGCTTTCGAATTGAGTTCCGTTGTCTGTAACGATGGTTCGTGGAAGGCTGAAACGACATACAATATTTCGTACAACGAAATTAATGACCTTTTTAGTGGTGATAGTGGCCAATGGCTCTGCTTCTGCCCACTTGGTAAAGTAATCGACTGCAACTACCACGTATTTTGCACCACCTTTGGATAGGGGTAAGGAACTGACTATATCGATCTCCCACATGGCAAATGGTCAGGGACTAACCATTCGTGTGAGTTCCGTCGGTGGAGCTCTCGGGATTTTGGCATATTCTGACATTTGTCACATCTTCTCACATAGTCTGTGGCATCCCGATTTACAGTCGGCCAATAGTATCCATAACGGTGGATTTTCTTTGCTAACGTCTGCCCTCCGATATGGTCGCCACATTCACCTTCATGGACTTCCTTCAGGACTCGTTTTATCTCATCATGGGCAATGCACCGGAGTAAGGGGGTCGAGAATCCCCTCCGATACATTACCCCATCTTGCATTACATAACGCGAAGCCTTACGAATGACTTGTAGTCTTTCGCTTCTTCTTTCGGGCACGATCCCATTTAACAAGTACTGCTTGAATGGGGTCATCCATGATTCCTTCTCGATTTCTGTTTCTAACATGAAATCTACCTCCATCATATTTATGCTCGGAACATGCAAGGTTTCCACTGGAAACAATCCCATCTGCTATGCATCGCTAGTGCTTGCAAATTTTGCCAATGAATCGGCGGCTCTGTTTTGCTCATGCGGGACATGTGAAATATCATAATACTCGAGTTTCATTAGCAGCTCTTGAACCCGGACCAAGTACGGGGCAAGCCCCTGCCCCTTTGCTTGATAGTCTCCCCGCACTTGGTACACCACCAGTTGCGAGCCGCAAAAGATTTCAATTGATCTTACTCCCAACTCTTTGATAAGTCTTAAGCCGGCAATCAATGCTTCATAATCGGCTTCGTTATTCGTTGCTGTGAATTCGAGCTTCAAAGCGTAGCAAACTGATCGGTTCTCAAGAGTCATAAGAACTATGCCAGCCTCTGAACAACGGTCGTCAGATGCCCCATCGGTGTACATCTTCCATCGAACGGGAGGTATGACATTGTGGCCGTTTGACTCGTCTGTCATGGTGAATTATGCAACGAAATCTGCTAGCGCTTGCCCTGTATGGCCCTTCGTGGCAGGTAGGTAATATCTAACTGACTCCACTCGATATTTCATTTTAACATCCTTACAGAAGTTTCTGGTCGTTGAAGTACCTATCGCAAGGGTTGATCGGTGTAAACACTAATTGAGTGTGCCTGGAAGTATGGTCAAAGCTTGCGTGATGCAATCACTAAGCAATAAGCTAGCTTCTCAATCCTGGGATAATTTCCTTCCGCCCGTCAAACGCTTGCTGACATAATATGCTGACTTTTGAACTCGGTCCTCCTCGCGGACCAAAGCCGTACTAATAGCATGCTGGGATACTGCCAGGTATACATGCAGCATTTCATGGTCAATTGGTTTTGATAGCACCGGGGGACATTCTAGATGTCTAACCAGAGCTCTGAATGCTTCCTCGCAGTCAGATGTCCACTCAAAATTCCTCTTTCCTTTCTTTATCACATCAAAGAAAGGAATGCACTTATCCGCGGCTCTGGATATGAATCGACTCAGCGCGGCCACCTTTCTGTTCAAGCTTTGTACTTTCTTTATAGTTATGGGCACTTGTATGTCCCGAATAGTCTGAATCTTTTCCGGATTAGCTTCAATTTCACGTGTGTTCACAACGAAACCCAAGCACTTCCCTGATGCAATGCCAAAAGAATACTTTAAAGGGTTGATCTTCATCCCGGAATGTCTGAGTATATCAAACATCTCTGCTAAGTCTCGAATGTGGTCATTTGACTGCCGTGACTTCACGAACATGTCATCCACATAGACTTCCATCGTTCTACCAATCTGATCTTCAAACATTCGATTCACCAGATGCAGATAAGTTGCTCCCACGTTTTTCAATCCAAAAGGCATTACTACATAGCAATATAGCCCAACATCTATGAAAAAACTGGTGTGTTCTTGGTCTGGAATGTGTATCGGGATCTGATTGTATACCGAATACGCATCCATAAATGACAATAGTTCGTGTCTGGCGGTAGAGTCGATGAGTTGGTCGATTCTAGATAAATGGAAACTATCCTTCGGGCATGCTTTATTCAGATCAGAGTAATCAACACAAGTTCTCCACTTCCCATTCGCTTTTCTTACCAGCACAGTGTTAGATACCCATTCGAGTTAGAGGTCATCGCGGACGAACCCATTGGCTTTGAGTTTATCCACTTCCTCTTTGAGAACAGCGGACCACTCCGAGTCCATGCCTCTCCGTTTTTGTTTTACTGGGACATGCTTTGGGTCTATATTCAACATATGACTTGCAATGGCGTGTGAAATCCTGCACATATCAGAGTGTGTCCAAGTGAAAACGTCCAGATTCACTCGGAGGAAATCAGTAAGATCCTCGGCCACTAAAGGGTCGAGTTGTGATCCAATCTTAAGAACTCATGACAGGTCATCCCGGCTGACTGGAATGTCAATCGTCAGCTCAGCCGGTGCTGCATTCGTTTCCCTGGGTTCCCCATCATCATCTCTCGGATCTATGTCTCTAAGGATCCGAGAATGTCGCTCGAGCCAGGGCTCAGGCACTACTTGTCAATCATCAGTATTTAGGATGTGGACAGAGTTATCCGCAACCTTCCCCTTTTCTCTCCGATGATCTTCTCTCTGCTCTGCCACATAACATGCGCGACCGGTTGCCCGATCGCCATGTACTACACTGACTCCTTTGTTTGTCGGAAATTTTAATGTCAAATACCATGGGGCCAAAGTGGCTCTCAATTCTGCCAGGGCCGGACGACCCAAAAATACATTGTATGGAGAGTCAACATCCATTACTATGAATGGTAGGATTCGCACTCTCCTACGCTCACCTTCCCCCAGTTCGACTGGTAACTCAATATACCCCATTGCGTCGGTTGCAGCACCATTAAAGCTATGGATACGTGCTTTGCATGGTTTTAAATCTTTTGTCTCCTCTTCATTTGGTCATAGGCCTTCTTGAAGATGATGTTGACAGAGCTTCCACAATCAATCAGAATTCTTTTAATGTAAGCTGGCCCGATCATTGCAGATATGACCATGGGATCGATAGTAGGAGCCTCCACCTTGTCTGCATCTCGACTCATAAACACTATATCGTCTGTCATCATGCCTTGTTGTTTTGCGGGCGTTCCATCTTCCACATTCAAACAACATTCATAATTCGCATGCCTCAAGAAGGTAGCAAATCGTTCCATCTCCTGCCAATTCTTGTCTGCAAGATGAGGTCCTCTGACTATAGTGTTTATGATCAACCTACCTACAGTCCGAGCAGGTTCCTCTAGGTGTCGTGGAGCCGGCCTACATTCGGGGTCTGACGTTCCTTGCCTACCCTCTGGTGGGTTCTTAACAAACTCCTGCAGCTTTTTCTGCCTGATTAACCTTTCTATGGCATCATGGAGGTGTCTACACTCCTCAGTATTGTGCCCGAGGGTCTCATGAAAGCAATAGTACTTCCCCGACCGTTTTTGTTCCTCAGTGGACTCCTTTGGGCGCGGCTTTCTGTATTGAAAGGGGTTACAGGAAGATAGGTAAATGTTTTCAAGAGACGAATTCAGGGGGGCGTATTCATTATAGGTCGGAATCCTCGACTTTCATTTCCCAGTCTTTTTTCTTTCCAGGATTTCCACCTCCGGATCCTTTAGATTGCCCAGGCTTGTTCTAGACGTTGACTTGAACTTTTCTCGAACTGTCACCGGATTGCTTCACGGCGATGTTACTTTTCACAGTGTCCTAAACAGGCCCTGGTGCCTTATCTCGTCTTGTCCATCGAGCTTCCTCCCTCCTTATGAACTGGTGAGCTTTGGAATATAATCACTCCATCGTAGTTAGGGGCTTTCCCGCCAACCAATCTGCAAACTCCAAGTCTAGGTCTACACCTCGCATTACCGCCGTCAAGATTGCATGGTCGTTAGGGTTGTTAACTTCAGTGGCGGCAACATGAAACCTCTGCAAGAATGCTTTCATAGACTCTCCCGGAGCCTGGATCACGCTTGATAAGGACATCGCGTCCTTTGGACGAGTAGCATGTATCCTGAATTGTTCAACAAATTTCATCTCCAACTCGTCGAAGCTGGATATAGACCGCGGAGGAAGACGAGTAAACCACATGGTGGCGATTTCAAACAAAGTGATTGGGAAGCACCTACACTTAGTCGCGTCATTCTCCCTTGCAGAATCCATCATCCATTCATACCGCATCACGTGTTACCTATGGTCAGTCTTCCCTTCGTAGGCTGGGATAGTCGTCATACTAAATTATCTGGGATACTCAGCCTGTAGAATAGTATCTGTGAAGGGAGTATGACTCCTGGACACTCCCCAATCTTCGTTGGTCAAGCCTTGGTTATCTCTCATTAACTTGCTGACCATGGCTGATAATTCTGGAGTTTGTATGGAGGATGGGAGGTTGGGTTCCATTCCACGGGACCGTGCGAGTTGATGTCCCGCCTGCCGGCGGTCGGCCAAACATGCATCCTGAAGGCCAGCTTAATTTGGGTCTTGGTAAGCTGAGCGTCCAGTCTCCTCACGTGCTTGATCCCTGGCAGATCGATCAGTGGCACCTACCTGTGCAGCTTCAGTCTTACGGCGTCTATGCCTAGGAGGTTCATCAGCTAAGGTCGAGCTATCGGATGAAGAATAAGGACTAGGGATACCTCAAGCATTCTGATGCTGCTGCTGGGCAAGCTGAGTCATGAGATTAGTGTTAGCTTGAATCTGCTCAGCAAGTTGCCTTCAACTTTCCCAAATTTCTCTTATCAAGTCGTTGAACTCTGTTCAGGAAATGACTTCCATTTGATTTTGGGTGGAGGGCCCTACTCCTTGAATCGCTTGTTGGTTGCTAGGTCCAACTTGTTGCACGGAAGTAGTCTCGTGGACGTCCGCATTATAAGAGGCTGATTGGGTGCGTGATCTTCCCATAGTAGAGTTATCGGTTGGAACTCTGAATAGATTCAACGGGCGTCCTATGAATAAGTCGGATCTTCTTCGAGGGATTTTTCAATCCTGTAGCTACAAAGTAGATCCTAATGACCTGAGAATTCGATTCTCAGTGTACCAGAATGTTAGCACTAGAATTAGTCACTAACACCCTTAAGAAAGATTATGTAGAGAGATTAATGAAGAAATTAAATGTAAATGGAGAACAGAATGCTAAATTAAATGCAGGAAATAAAAACAACAGATTTATAGTGGTTCGGCTTAATTGCCTACATCCACTTTGAGGTTAATCTTTATTGCTTTACTTATCAACTGGTTACAGATACAAGCCATACACCAACTACTAGATTACAATTGTTAAGCAAAGAAGATAAGTCTTGAATGAGTCTCGAACGTGGTAGAGTCTCCTCGGTGTTCTCGAAAAAAAGGTCCATTTCACTGTGCCCCTACCTCTCTATTTATAGACAAAAATGGGTTGGACTTCCCTGATGGGCCTAGTAGCTAGATATCTCGGCCCAATGTGAGTGATTTCTGTGTGCCGAACCACTATTATCGATCGGCAAATGTCGAGCCGTGTCTTTAAGCTGAACGGGGCAATATGTTGAGTGAAATATGCAGGCCGAACGAGATCTGACGCCGATCAAGGGGAGATGCAGAGCGGCATGCTTATGCCGAGCGAGGCCATGTGCCAAACAAGGCTTAAATGCCGTTCGAGGCATGAAAGCCGAAAGAGGCTTAAATATCGGTCAAGGCCAAATGCCGAACGTGCTTCATGCCGGTCGAGATTGAATGTCGAACGTGCTTCATGCCGGACGGCTCTCAATGCCGAAGAATGTCTAGATGCCGAACGGTAGGTCTGGATGCTGAACGGTGTGGGATGCCGAACGACTATGTTGTGCCGAACGGCACTCGATGCCGAACAAGGTCTGGATGTCGAACGGTGTGGGATGCCAACGACCAATCTGTGCCAAACGGTCCTCAATGTCGAACGATGATAGATGCCGAACGGCCTAGTTGTGCCAATCAAGGCTTTCCCCATCAAGTTTCTGTCTACCTTGTCAAGCCACTGGGTAACAACTACACTTTTGTCTTGATAACAAATCTAAATTTTCTTAAATATGATTGGATATATATGTGTTTCGAGTGTGTGTGTGTGTGTGTGTGTGTATTATTTTAAAGGAGATTAAAATGGAACCGGTGATTTAATTCTTAAGTTTCTGTTAATTTAAAATTGAAATTATGGTAATGAATGGAATTTTGACTATATTAATAATTAGAAACTTCAAAAGTGAAATAAGAAATTGATGTTAAAATGATTTATGAAATAAATAAGAAATTGAAAATTTGTAAACTGCAAATATAATGGAAATGAAAATAAGTAAATGCAATTTTTGAACATTTTGATTTAAAATAAATATGAAAACTTGTGTAACCTTTTATTGCATTCTAAAAGACATATATATTAATGTTAAATAGGATATGTGATAGAATATTGTACAAGTAAAACTTCAGAAAATGAAAGTGTTCAATAGAGTTACTTTTATAAACATGAATTCTAATGCTATAAATTGTTATTAACTGAAGTTTACAGGTTGAAATGCTACTACTTAAATGTAATAAAAGTAAATAATGTAAGAAAAATGATTTTAAACTTGAGTTAACACTTTAAGCTATTTATAATCAGATTTAATGGAAAAGGTGAATACTCTAAGTAAATAGTTATGAACTTGAATTAATATTGAAGTCATTTATAAATAAAATGAATATTATACTAAATTTAATGATTATAACATAAGAAATTGTTGAAATGATTTAGAAAATGGATTTAATATTCGATGACGTTATATAAGAAAGGATGGATGTAAATTAAAAAGTAAGAAATTTGAGAATGAATTTATGCACTAGTGAATATTATATCTAATGGAAATCAAGTATATAAAATAATAAATGTGAACTAAACTAAAATAAAATGTATGTAATACTTAAATAATGAATACACTGATTTTCATAAACAATTGAATGGATGTAACTTATGTAAGAAATGAATGTAACGAAATGGAAAAGAAATTGACAATATTTGAATGAATGAAAAATGAATTTTGTAAGTAATGAATGAAAATAAATGGAAATAAGTACTGAATGAATGAATGTGAATTTATTTACAAGGAAACCTATATAGTACTTTAAGAATTGATTTATATATGTTTAAGTAATTATATATGAGTAACATATGTAAAGAAATGTTAATAACATATGTAAATAAATGAATGTAAGTAAATGGAATTAAGTATTATATGAATGAATGGGAGTTGAATTTGTAAGAAATAAAGGAAAATTTAAGAAGATAATCATTGTATAGAAATAAAATAAACAATAAATGTTGTGAAAGAAAATTTAGTAACTTAAACAACATTGGAAATGATTGTTTGTTTCGTCTTATGGGTTGTTTGGGAAAGAATACTTCTAATTGTTTGGATTAATGAATAATCTATTGAGTTTTATCTAAGGCTGTTGAGTATATGGTATACTTAGTAGTTATTTGTCATTTTATATAATTAAAAGTTCTAAACCGAAACAAACCATTTGTTTTGGTCGAAATGGATTGATGGTTGTTTTCTTTGCTGAAATAATGTTTGTACTATTTATTTGCAAGTGATTGTTGTTATATTGTAGTGACTTATTTTGTTATTAGTTGAAAACAGCTTAAATGTTTCTCTCTTATATAATTATAACTCCTTTGGATTATATAAGTGAAATACAGGTCACATAAGCTATTGGTACTGCTTTTTTATTTCATAATTAAACGTTGTTTGCCCGACAAATAGGTACATTCTCAGATTATGATTTTATAGTGATATTATATTACTTTCCCGTTATTTGGACATATTATTTTGGAAATATATGATATATATATATATATATATATATATATATATTGTTATTATTGGACTTAGAAAATTTTATGAAATGTTTTCCCAACTTTTGTTAACTTGAGTGTGGATGGATTTAATTGTTATAAATTAATATATTTTATTTGAAAGTATTTAATAATGAAAATTTATTTGTTTATAAATTTAATATTTTGAATAAGATATGTTGATTTCTTAATTCCTTTTTTCCCTTCTTTTTCCTTTTCGGGGATGAAAAGTTTGAGTGGGGGAGAGTTTAACCTGTAAATTTTCGATAATTAAAAATAGTTAATTTAATTATATTCTATGATTTAACATTGGAAGAAATAAAAATTTAGGATTTATTAATGAAATAATAACCAGAATAAAATGTAATAATGTCAATTCAAGTTAATTATTAACAAGTGGAATGAAATTCCAATCAATTGAAATGATTTAAAGTTATACTTTGTTATAAAGAAAATATAGGAAAAAAACGTAAGTATTGAATTAATTAATAAAATAATATATAATTAATGGTAATTGAATAAAATCAGTGTTATGTAAGTAATTATAACATTTGGTTGCAAATAATAAACTCGTTAATGTGACTAAAATTTAGTGGTGACAAACTATTATATTACCTATTTATATAGTCTATTAAACCAAATGGGGAATCAAATGATAATTAAATGAAATTTAATGTTACATTAATGGGAGTTAAGACAATAGCTGGAAATTGTGAATGCAATAAAATGAATGGAGATGTTAATTTTATTCATAAGGTAATAATTGATTTAATAAAAATAATGAAACCAAGATAAAATAATTAATTGGGACTTTAAATTACAATTAGTGTTTAAAATTGATAAAAATTCAATATAAATGGAAATATAGTAGTTAATACAAATAAAGATGAAAATTGGAGGATATTAGTGTAAGGAAAGACAAACAAATATAAACTATGTTACTTGAGAAATAATAGATTGAATATAAAGTCTGAAATCAAATTAAAACAATTTATTGGAATTAAATTATAATTAGTTGGATTTAATTACAGTTGAAAATTTAACACTGTAATTAGTAAAATTTTAAACACTGAATTGATGTGTAAACTTGTTTTGAATTATTATAAATGTCTAAATAATCAAAAATGATGAAATTTATTAGTTTATAAATGTTGAATTAAAAAGTGATTAATTAATTAATATTAATTTAATTAATGTGAAAATAGCCATTTTGGCTACTGACTCAGATTTCGACGAAACCTGTTTCATCGGATCCGTAACAGTGAATTACAGTAGGGTTTTAAGTTTCGTAGCAATCGGACATGTCATTTGATCGTACGGACTTAAAACGCCTTGAAATCAATTTAATTGAAATCAGTTTGAAATAAACTGATTTTAATATAACTTCTTCATACGATGGAATTAGGACTTGAAACCTACTCCATTGGGTTTAAAATTACCCCAAACATCCATTTTGACATATGGGATGACCCATTTTTGTTTTGGAGACAGAACGGGCTTTTCGGGTTATTTATCGGTCAACTTTCGAATCAAATCTAATCCATTCATTTCTATTTCTGATCTGCATATAAATAGTCTGTTATAAACCCTAGCTCCTTCCTATTTTCATTTGTCTATACGTAAATTTCTTTTCTACCTCCTCCTTAACGTATCAAAAATTTCAAACCCTCAATTCAATTCCAAATTCAATTCCAAAATTTAAAGCTACTCAAACTGCATATATTGTTGATAAGATCTCGACGAATGGAATCTATGACAGGTGTTCGTTTTTCATAACAGTGACCGGATCGACCGAAAATCACGGTCAAAGTCAAATTAAGGGTTTTGATTTTGTCGTCAATTGGCGAAATTGACTTGGGCGTTTTGTTGTACTCGTCGCTAGGAGCTATTTGGAGGTGGTTGCTTGGCCTAGATCGAAGTGTGGTGGTCGGATTTTGCGTGGTAGGGTTTCGAAACACTAAAAAGTAGGTGGCGCGTTTGTACAGGGGCCGTAGGAAGCAACGAACTTCTGGCCGTGGGTGGCACCTGAGGAGGCGAATGCGATGGGGGCCATGGCTAGGCCAATGGCGGCACGAGGCGATGCTAGGGCTTGGTCAAAGTCTCGATTGTAGGGGCGTGTGTGGTTTCTATGTTCGAATGAGGTAGGTGAGAGAGACGATGATGTGTCAGTGAGGTATTGGGTGTTACTTTTTATTTTTCTATTTTTAATTTACGGATGTTCTAATGTTAATAACTTTTACGTACGAGGTCGGATTCATGCGTGATTTTCTCCCTGCGATTGTACCGAAATTCCGGACATTTTGACGTAGGTTTGGACAAATTCTGAGATTGCTGAATTTATGGCCTTATTTTCGATTTCAAATCGATTTGGAATGAAAGGTGAGTGTTTTACCCATTCACAACTTATAAAATTTCTTATGTTAGTTAAATTAAACTTCTGATTTGATTAGAAATTTATTTATGGCTGTTTGGTATGTTTAAATTGCAATTCTTGTTAATTTGAATTATTTTGAATTAAATTGACATTTAATTTATTTTTGAATTTAAATTGCCAGTTAATTACCTATATATAATAATCTATAAATTTTTGACATTTATTGGTGGAATTGGATGATGATTGTGATGGATGTTTGAATTTATTATTGGATTATTGGATGCTATAATTGATTTATATATTGTTATCACCCTGCAAGTTCCCTTAGTTACTGTTTAGGAAATCACTATGGGTTGAAATGATATATACCTGAATGACCCACAGATTAAGGAAAAATCATTATGGGTTGAAGTGATAGACTCGGGCGATTTTATAGATTTTAATATTTAATTCGGAATTGTGGTTTGAAATGATATATAACCGTAAAATTGTAAATTGCGGATTGAATGATAAATATCCGTATCACTTGACCCTAGGGTAGAGAATTATATACGGATACCAGATTGGTTAAATTAAATGATTTTAAACTCCTTAATTTTTGAATTTAGTTAAATGATATTTTGTAATAAAGATTTTATTCAAGTAAATTGAATTATTATCGAAATGCAAGTTTAATGTTGAGATTGAATTTGGTTTAAAGGAATTGTTTAAAGGTGTTTCATTGAAATTTTAAAGTTGAATTTTGAAGTATAATTGAAATTAGTCGGAATTGAGTTATTAAAATTGTTGATATATAACTTTGAAATATATTTAAATTAGAGTAATTTAAATCGATATTTCAAACATGGGCTGGAAGCAATATAGAATTTAATAATTTTTTTAGAAATTTGAATTGGAAGATTTGAAATTGGATTTTGTTGATTTAGAAATTTTAATGACCCGGATATGTTGAAATGCAATAAATAGTTAAATTGATATTAATTTCAAACTCATATTTTAATATAAACTGTTTAAAAATATATTATTTTAAAGATTCTAAATTTTAAGATTTTTCAAATTATTAAACTACTTTAACCCATATATACTATATTAATTTATTTTAACCTATTTTAAACCATTTAATTTATTTAAATAAATTAACCCATTTTAACTTATGTTAAATATAATTAATCTATTTTAAAGCTAATTAATCTATTTTACATATATTTAATCTATGTTAAATCTATTTAACTATCTTAAATCAATTAAACAGTATTTTAATCCAAAGTTAAACTACTTTAAAGTATTTTAACTATTTATAACTATTAGAATTGTTTCTAAATTTTAGACTAAGTAAGGTAGAAGGTTTATATTCAATCATTGATCTAAAGATGAATATGATGATTATAACCTAAGTTGGGATCTTAATGACATAGTTGATTTAATATGACAATTTCGAAATGAGGGTTTAACCTATTTTGGAAATATGACTTTTGAAAGAAAATATAATTCCGAATCTATGATGTCAGATGCGATATAATTTCAAAGGTGAATATGATTTCGAAAAATAGAAAAAGAATTCGAAAGTGATATGTTTGAATCAAATATTATATTTTGATATCAACTATGAAATGATTTTTGAAATGTAAAAGAACCATCCGGTGTGTAATAAGCGTTTGGTTGTTAAAGAGACTGGGATCGGATAATGTCATACTCTCTGCCACTAACGAAAACCACTTTAACAACTGTGTACGTGGTGGAGATTACAAAAATGAAGTAGGATGGTTTGGCAAACGATTTCTGTATAAGGTTTAACGTAACCCTAACTCCCGTGAGTCAGCTTAGATGTGACTAAAATAGAAGCTATACCTGGGCTAAGTGAGGTCATTCCTCCGATCGGACATGCTTCTTCGATACCATATTATGACATTTGTGATGATTTAGTGGCCACCCTCTGATTTTGATTTGGGAGTGCGTTCTAAGGTGGGTGGTAGTAGTTGCTGTGCATTACCACCAGCCCGGTTCTGCAATTAGTAAATCTACCATGGCATTGCCTCGAGTGCCGTATTCACCCGCCCTAGAGATCCTTCTACGAGTTTGTTTTGTACCATACCTATGGAATTCCCTCTGGGTAAACCTCACGGAGGAGCGAACGGCATTGTATAGACTATGGAAATATATAAAGTGTGTTTAAGGGGGATATGGGTAACGCCTTAATGCTATTTTAATACTTTTACTTTACTGTAGACACTATTATAATCGCATATCGTATTACATAGTAGATAGTTTAACGAATCCTTAGGAGATGTGAATCCCAAGCATCTCTTAAGTTACAGCACTCAAGATAGACACTGGATAAGAGATGTCAAACCACGTAAACATATCTGACGCCATTGCACTCATATTACTGTTGATTTAACTTACATAAGATCCTTTAGTTCTGATTTGAGTGTTTTGTCTTTTCAATTCGCTCGGGTCATCCTGAGCATTTCAGGATTTGAAGACCTTATTTTTAGAGGACGAAGACGAAGATTTGTACTATTATTATTTATTATATATTCCACTGCATTATTACTGTTCTGCTGCATTTATTTATTTATTTATTCCTGTTTATGTAACTCTGATATTTGTGTTGTAAAGAATAATCAAATGTATTTATAAAACAACTTCATGAACTGTTATTTGATTATTATATTTTGTCGCTCCACTACGAAATTCTATATTTGTTTTATTTCTTTCTCTTTTCTTATTTATCCCATAACAATCTGCCCTTTTGAATGGTTTGAGTTTGGTGTGTGTGTCTGCTTAAAACGTCCAAAAAGGAGGGTCGTTACATAAACACTTGCGTGTGAACACATGACTTTAGTTGTTAATAAAATATATACATATATACAACAATATTTTTCTTTTCAAACTTTTTTTGTAGAAAGAGAGAGTTTTACAATATCATTTTGGTACCACTTAACTTAAAAGATTTAAAATATTATCTCCTTTACTTTAAATCAACAACACTTTTAATTAAAGATTTTCAATTAGGATATACTTCATAATTATCACCCATGAATTCTTCTTATATACTAGTTAAGCCATTATTACATGTAATCAAAGATTATTTTCATTTTTTTAAGACAAATAAATTTTCCAAAATTTCAATTTAATAACCAAAACTTATATATCTATAGTGTTTTTCCAATAATAAATTAAAATGCTGAAAAAAATTGTTTGGAATTTTATTTTTATAAACTTTGAGTTTTTGGAAAGAAAATGAGAAAAATAACAAACCATGATGATAAATATAAGCCATGAAAAATCAAATGAAGATGAGACTCCCCCCACACTAAATTTTGACTATGTCCCCACAGTCAACGCATGATATATGAGTGTAATGGGGAATAATATGTACATATTTACAAAAGAGGGTTAACATTTCTAACTAGACGTAGCATGGCTCATGAAGAATCATGAGCACCTCCTCTTGATTACTTGGAAATTCCAAGAAAGAGTTCAAATAATGACCATTGACCTTGAAAATTGATGCATCCCTTGAGTTTTGTATTTCTATGGCACCATATGGAAAAGTAGTTCATACTACAAATGGTTTGATCCATCTCGATTTTAGTTTCCCAGGGAATAAATGAAGTCTAGGGTCATATAAAAGAACTTTCTGGTTTGGTGAAAACATTTTTCTTTGGATTGAGTTATCATGAAAAACTTTTGTTCTTTCTTTGTAAAAAATTTCTATTTTCATACGCATCATTCCTAAGTTCTTCTAGTCCGTTGTGTTGTAGTTTTCGGTTTTCACAGGCCTTTTCAAGATCAAAGTTTAAGTTCTTTATTGCCTACAATTCTGTTCGATTTCAACTAGTAAATGGCAAGCTTTCCCATAAACTAAATGAAACGGAGACATCCCAAGGTTAGTTTTAAAAGTGATACGGTAAGCCAAAAGCACGTTGGTCGATTTCTGAGACCGATCTTTTAGATTTTTATTAACGGTTTTCTCTAAGATTTTTTTATTTGACTATTTATAACTTCAACTTGGCCACAAGTTTATGGATGATACAGAGTGGATAACTTGTAGGTTATCGAGTATTTCATTATTAAAGTACCAAAAGAATGATGGCAAAAATGGATTCCGTTATAATTTATTATTGTGCGAGGTGTGCCGAACCTTGAAAAGATGTTTTCTTTAAGGAATTTTATAACAATTCTATGGTCATTGGTTTTACATGGAACGGCTTTGACCCATTTCGAAATGTAATCAACAGTGAGAAGAATATACAAATTTCCAAAAGAATTGGGAAAAGGTCCCATAAAGTCGATACCCCAAACATCAAAGATTTTTGTCGTAATAATGAGGTTTAGAGGCATCATATTTCATCGAGAAATTCTTCCAAGCATTTGGCATCGGTCACAAATTTTACAAAATTCGAATGAGTCTTTGAGAAGAGTGGGTCAATAGAAACCGTATGAAGCACCTTTTTAGCAGTTTTTTTAGGATCAAAATGTCCACTACATGCTTATCATGGAAAAAAAAGAGCACTTTTGATTTCACAATTCGGAATGCATCGTCGAATGACTTGGTCTTGACAATACTTGAACAAGTATGGATCATCCCAATAGAAATATTTCACTTGGGACATGAATTTGCATTTGTCCCGCTTGGACTAAGATGAAGGAGTTTCTTTAGTGACTAAGTAGTTCACCATATCAGCTACCATGGATCAATAGAAATTGAAATAAGTTGTTTGGGAATGTTTTCATTGATTGGTAAAGGTGATGGTGCATTAGGAAGACGAGACAAGTCATCGATATGACATTGTCGGATCTTTTTGTCCTTGATTATACGATCAAATTCTTATAGTAAAAGGACCCAACGAATTAAAGGAGACTTAGCATCCTTTTTAGAGAAATGACATCGAAGAGCGGAATGGTCTGTGTAAATAGTAATGTGCGAGCATATCAGATATTGTCTGAACTTTTCAAGTTCGAAAACTACCGCCAGAGCTTTTCAATGGTTGTGTAGTTAAGGAGCATCGTTAAGAGTCATACAAGCATAGTAGATAAGGTGAAGGGTCATGTTGATGCATTGTCCAAAGACAGCACCAACTGTAAAGTTTGAAGCAACATACAATATTTTAAATGGAAGATCCCAATTCGGTGAGCAAATTACTGGAGTAGAACCAAGATCTTTTTTGAGACGTTCGAAAGAAGAGATACAATCAGAGTTAAAGTCGAATGGAACATCTTTTCCAAGAAGGTTTGTACGAGGTCGAGCAATCTTGCTAAAATATTTTACAGAGCATCGATAAAATCCCACATGTCCAAGGAAAGAGTGAATGTCTTTAATAGAGTTGGAAATGGGTAGATTTGCAATGACATCGATTTTCGCTTTATCTACCTCAATACCTTTATTTGAAATGACATATCCAAGGACTATGCCTTGAGTGACCATAAAGTGGCACTTTTTCCAATTTAGCGTGAATGTTTATCCTTGCATCGTTTAAGAATCAATTCAAGAAGAGGCAAGCACTCGAAAAAAGAGTTTCCAAAGATGGAAAAATCGTCCATAAACACTTCAAGAGAACATTCGATCGTATCAGAAAAGATGCTGACCATGCATCTTTGAAAAGAGTGGGATGTTACAAAGGCCAAAGGGCATATGTCGATACGCACAAGTGACAAAGGGACACATGAAAGTTTTCTTCTCTTAATTTTTGAGAGCGATTGGAATTTGGTTATAGCCGTAATAACCATCAAGAAAGCAATAGAATTCATGGCCGGCTAAAAGTTCGAGCATTTGGTCAATAAAATGAAGAGGGAAGTGATCCTTACATGTTGTGACATTTAATTTTCGATAGTCAATGCAAACATGCCAGCCCGTTTGAGTACGAATTGGAATAAGTTCGTTTGAATTGTTCTTGACAACGGTAAGCCTAGACTTTTTTGGCATAACATGAATTGGGTTAACCCATAAACTAGCAGAGATTGGGTTTATGATTCTATTACCAAGAAGTTTGAGAATTTCTTCATGCACCGCATCCTTCATTTTTGGATTAAGCCTTTGTTGTGCATCACGAACAGGCTTGGAAACATTGATTAAATGGATACGATGTTGAACCAGAGCGGGACTAATTCCCTTTATATCGGTGATTGACCATCCAACTGCTTCCTCGTTTTTCAAAAGGATTGAAAGTAAGAAAGTTTCTTGATCAAGAGAGAGAATCTCATAAATTATGATGGGGAGACATTTCATTATCACCTAAATATGCGTACTTAAGGTGAACGGAAAGGTGTTTAAGGTCCAACCTCTAGAGTTGATCGATTACAGAATTAGGTTCAGCTTCGGACTAACTGGAAGCAATTCAAAGGGAAGCATGTATTCAATCTCATTGGTTATTTTTTGAAACAATCTTTTGTATGCGGCCTCATATTCATCATTTTGGTCAATCATCTCATTTTCGAAGTTTTCAGAATGGCACTAACTTCCAATGTTTGGTCACGAGTTCATTCGATTGGTTTTCAAGATTGAAAATGTTAAGATGCAAAGTCATGTTTCCAAAGAAATTTTTATCGAACCGTTGCGATAATTGATTAAGGCATTTGAGGTGGCTAAGAATGGTCTGCCCAATATCAAAGGGATTTGACTTACAGGGTTGGTCATAGGTTGTGTTTTGAGAACGATAAAGTCATTAGGGAATATGAATTTCCCTACTCTAATGAGCACGTCCTCAATTTCTCCAACGGGATTCTTAATGGAACAATCAACGAATTGAAGCATGACCTTTGTGGATTTGAGCTCGTCTAAGTCTAATTGTTCATACATAGAGTGTAGAATCAAATTAACACTTGTGCCTAAGTCTATCAAGCATTTGTTACTCATCTTATCTTCAATTGTATATGAGATTATGGATTAGCCAAGATCTTTGTACTTAACGGAATGGAGTGGGACAAGACTTCACTCAAATTGGCCGCTATGAATACTTTTTTGGGTACTTGAGTGTGTCGCTTTTGGGTACTCAAGTCCTTAAGAAATTTGGCGTAAGTTGGGACTTGCTGAATGATGTCAAGAAGCGGGATGTTAACTATCACTTGTTTAAAAATTTCTAACATCTTTTCCATTTGGTCCGAGTGTTTCTTGGGTCGGATACGATGTGGAGATGGAACATGATACTCAGTAGGCGGTTCTACTTGAGTATAAGAAGAATTTTGATTGGCATTCGATTCGACATTTGGCTTCACGTTCTATTAAGATTCGTTTATTGTTTTAGAAGTGCCGAGAGGGGTTTCTGGTAAATCGTTTGGATTAATGAATTGATTATCGATTTGTTTAACGGAACGCAGAGTTGTGGTAGCATTCAATTAGGTAACGTTGTTATCTTGAAAAACATGGGTTTGATTCGAATTAACGCTTTGATTTCTGGGATTTAGAATAAGCTGGCTTAGGAATGTACCTCGTTTACGTTCACTTAGAGACATAGCTAGTTAACTCATTTGCATTTTGAGTTTTGCAATCGATTGGCTCGTGGTTTGCATATGTGAGGTTAACAAATTTTGCAAATTGTTGTTTGATTGGAGGCTATGAGTGGTTGCTTTAGCCAACATTTCAAGACTTTGCTTAAGTGAACTTAAACGTTTATCATCTTGGGGGGGGAGCAGAATTTGGTTGAAAATTTGATTGTTGCGGTTGATTATGAGACTGAACTGCAAAGTATGGTTGAAAATGATTGGGCTGAAAGGGAGGATTTGAAGCAATATCCAAGATTGCTTGAAATTTGGGATGAACCATATTCGTGTTGGGATCGTTTTGATTCCATGTAAAGTTCGAATGATTTCTCCAACTAAGATTGTACGTTGAAGAAAACGGGTCATTTTTAGCTTTATTGAAAGCATTAATTTGTTCGATAGAATTAGGGAACTAATTGGCTAAATGATTAGGATCGTTGCATTTATAACACATGGGTTAAGAAGCTTGATTCATTTGGTTTGATGAGAAAACATTGTCGGATTTATTAATCATTGCGTTGATTTTAGCTTCCAAGACAAAGGATGATCCTATCAAGTGTGTGCTCGATCGTGAGTAAATTGATTTTTTGTTCAAACATTCCCATTTAGACGACTTTTTAGCTTGATTTTTGTAACGACCCCAATTTTGGAATTGATTTTATTTAATAATTAATTTCATTTTTGGATAAAAAAATTGTGAAATAATTTGGTAATTAATATTTAACTTGTATTTGAATTGGGATTTATAGTAAATAATAAATAAAATTTATAAGTAAAAGCATAGAAATAAAATACATTCACATATGAACACTTATAAAAGAAAACAAAAGAAATAACATACAAGTAGAAACAACATATTTATAAAATTATGTAAAATATAAAATTAAAAAAAAAAAAAAAAAAAAAAGAGGTGGGAAATAGGAAGAAGAAGGGAATCTCGGGGAGAATGGTGAAAGAACTCGAGTTTCAACTCGAGTGAACAAAAGGTTTTCTCGGGTATTGTTTCAAAATGATAAGCCTAATTAAATTTAGTCTGTGAATCGTTTGCAACTGGTTTAAATATTTGAAAATTTTAGTTAATCACCTTGAACAGTTAAGTATTAGTCTTAATTAATATTTTGATTTTTTTTTCTTTAAATTAATATTAGTTGTAAGTTAGTAACAAATTTATTTATAGTTATGAAAGAATGATTTCTCAAATAAAAAGATAAATAATTTAATTGAATTATATTGCAAGGTAATCAAGAATGTTCATAAATTTGATAACAAGAATCTACCGAGTAAATTGAGATTTATAAATTTGTTATTGAAGATGAATTAATTGATAATGAAGAGTTCAAATAATTTGTAACTAAGAGTTTTTAAAGTAACTAATGTAAAGTTAACTAATATGTGATCAATAGTTAACTCAGGCAATTTAAATAAGAATAAATAATTAATAAACTAAGTAATAAAGGTTTAATTTCTTAATTAAAAAGTTAATTAATTATATAATTGGTTCAAAAGTCAATTTAATTAATATGATTGATTAAGAATAATTTAATTAATTAAAATGTTTGATAAATAAATTTATATCAAACGATTTGTAATTAATAAATCAGAATTGGATAATTAATTCATAAGTAATTAATTTAATTGAAAATAAATTGAATTAATTAGGATTAAAAGAAATCCTGCTTATAAATCATTGTTAAATGCCTGGTCTTACTTATGAATGATTGCATTATATGTGATGCCTTGAATTGATTGTCCTGTCTGAACTGTGATATTTGGTTATGTGGTTTGTGCCGTGTATGATTTATTCATTTATTTACATCTGCATATTATCTGTGAATTGTGAATGGAAGATAAGCATTATACTTTATATCGCTTATCGACTATATTTCTGTGTTTGATCTGTGATGATTGAATGATGTTGCACTATTGTGTTAAAACCCTGGACCACACTTATACACACACAATATGGATTTCACGGGGAAATTGATTAAGTCGCAGATTTGAAATAGTTTTGAATTTGAAAATTTTAAATTCAAATGTTTTGGAAATGGATTAGATTTAAAGTGAAAAGCTTTTGAAATGGAATTTCAAAGATGAAATTTATTTTGAATAACTTGATTGAATTTTGAAATTTAAATATTTTGATTTAAATTTGAACTCAATATTTGAAAATTGAATTCTATGATTTGGAAACTAGGGTTTAGAATGTTATTCAACTTATAAATGAGTTTATATGGGTTAAACTATTTTAAAGGTATTAATTTGGAAATTTAAATTTAAATTCAAAGGCCTTAAACTCGTGCAAATAAAATTGGATCTTTCTGAAACGAAAACTATTTGTTTTCAAATAATAAAAGCTTTCATATAAGTAGTGAACGTCAAATTTGTGTTAAAAGGATTTCAAGTAAAAAAATGAAAATGATTTTCCAAGTTATGGAAACGGTTTGAAAGCTATAAGTTAAATCTTTAATTTAAAGATTTTAAACGAGTTAATCCAATTGAAATTGGAATTGATTTGAAAATCCGTCAATGAATCCTTGTGAATGGGGTGAACTTTGTGAATTAAATCTTTTGTTTAAAAGATTAAAGTGTGGAAATTTGTTTAAACCATTTAAGGGTTTTGAAATAAATCTTTTGTTAAAAGATTTGAAATGGTAAATTGGGTTAAACCATTTGAAAGAAAAGTTTTGAATTATTAAGTTGTGACTTAATTGAAATCCCATATCCATATGTTTTAAATGTTGCGCTCACTATTCGGTTTAGCCGGGAGAGGACCTTTGTGTCATATATCCCATTCCGAATATGTGATACGTCGTTATGGATAGCATTTGAAGACCGGTGGTGAAGACCGGGTATTTGTGAGAACGATAAGACAACCTATCTATTGTCTCTGCACCGAGTAGCTACGGTATAGAGATTCCCTAAGTGATGGGAAGTCCAATCGGGATTATGAATACCCGGATTGCAAGGACTTCTTTGGAAGTGCCTTCGGTTCTGTTCGAGCCTGGAACAGACTTGTATGGATTGTGTGTCTGACATTACATTTTGAGATATAAAGCAGATTTCTTTCAAATACATTTCTGTTGGTGGCGGAGAATTTATTCTTTTAGCCTAACACCCTTCTCTGAGACGTACGAGCTCAGAGGTTATGTAGTTGAAGGTTATCAGCGATATATTCCCAATTTGGTAATGTGACATGCTAAGTGTTGCTGTGAAATGATCATTGTTTGATCATTTGTGATATGATCATTTGTTTGATCATTTATCTTTATGATCATTACTTTGATCATTTGTTGACCCAAAGCATGGCTTTGTACCAAAGCGTAGTTTTGTGGACGAGACTTCGTCGAGCCTCACACTTCGGAATGGTCAAAACAGGAAAGATGCAGCAAGGTTATTGGGGGTAGCGCCCCTTAGGGTATGTACATCTCCTTCTGGATAGAAGTGGTATCATGGTATGGAGCCCAGATACTTACTTATGTGGACATCACAAACATATATATATATATATATATATATATATATCTTGTTTTGTGATTTGATGTTGGGGCCCCGGTTAAAGGTTGTTACAACCAGGAGGTGGCATACTCGTGTCAGTAGTTACCCAGTTAGGGGTAACCCGGCCTTGTGTTGGCAGAGATCCGGTTAGGTTCTCGGGACGTCCTTCCAGAGGCGTTTCCATGTGGCAATGGGAAGTTCCTTGGCCTGACCATTTGTTAGAAATCCAAAGAAACAATACGAATCTTGTACGGTTTTAGTTGTAGAACCTGCCTCCTCAGGAGGTAGCTATAACGGGCATAATATAATGGTACCTATGCTGGCTAAGATTTATATTCTACTTTCGAAATTGTTTTCTACACTATGCACTAATAATAATATCAAATGATTTGATTTTGCTTAGTAAGCATGTTTGACTATCATAAGAAGAAATCTCCTCCAAGTCTGCATTTGCATTGTGTGTGTGGTGGGAGGTCTTATGGTAGTTTCATTTTCAAAAAGCATTGCGAATTTATTTTAAAATTCTCTTGTTGATTGTTTTTAAAGATAGACTGTTTTTGTTTACTCATACCAGTCCCATGACTGGCCCGGAGTTTATTATTTATTTCCTAAACTCTGGGTGCCCATTATTTTCACACGGGCAGCCTAGTAGCAGGTTTCCGTATTTTGGGAGTAGCAGTATTTTGGAGCTCTTATCTTGGAGATATTCTTAGGAGCTTTTTGGAGATATCAGGTGTTTAGCTTATGGAAGTCCGTTATCACTTGTTTCATTTGAAGACCTTTTGGATATATGATCACTGTTGTAGTACTATGATATTTATTTGGAGATGTTGTGATTCATGTATTATGTACTCTGATGTAGTATGGATATTATTATGATGTTGTATCTCTAATGATATGTATGATATTGATTCTGTTCCGCTGTTTTATATTCATCTAATTGTTGTTATAAGCTCCGGCGATACGAATTTGATGTCGTTTATCGGACATCGAGTTTGGGTCGTCACAATTTTCAAGAAATTTCCAAGCATCGTTGTGATATTTGGTGAGAAAATTGCCTTGTCACATTGATTCGAGCATGGTTCGTGAGTTATTTTCGAGTCCATCGTATAGGACTTGGCAAAGCGTCCATTTTTCGAAGTTATGATGTGGACATTTTATCAAGAGCTCTTTAAATCTTTCAAAGTATTTTCCGAATGGTTATCCCCTGAATTGATGAAAATTTACGATTTCGTTTTAGATTTTAGATTTTTTTCCAAGGGGTGGAACTTTTTTAAGAAAACTTTCACAAATTCTTTCCAAGTTTTAATCAAGTTTGATGGCAAGCTGTACAACCATTTTTCAGCATAATCCGTAAGAGTGAATGGAATTAATCGAAGTTTCATTCCGTCATCAGAAAGTTGTTGGAGTTTCATGGTTGCGCAAACATGTTCGAATTTCATCAAGAAGATGTATGGGTCATCGTTTTCAAAATTTCCAAATTTTGAAAGCATGGTAATATGGTTTGAGTGAATGTCAAAATGGTTACCCATAGGGGCGAGTAACGTGATGCAAGAAGGAATAGAAACTTTATCGGGAAAGATTGTATGCATAAGAGTTCGAGGGGCATTCTCATTCGCCACTTCAAGAGGATCGTTTGTTCGAGTTAAACGATTAGTTGTCGAATTACAAGTCCAAACGTTGGTTGTTGTGTCACGAGTCCAAGTACTCATTTATATTTAAAAGTTGAGAAGAGAAAGAAGTTAGAATCGAATTTTAAAGAATGAAACAATATTTGAAAAATAAAGTGAAAAAATGTTTTTGTTGTTTTTTCTATATTTTGTTTTTAAAAGGAGGAAAATAATTTACCAAGAGAAATTTATTTTTCGAAAGAGAAGTTTGATTATTATTTTTTTGGCTTTTCAAATTTTTTTATATTTTTTTTGTTGTTTTTGTTTTTTCAAATTTTCAAATATTTTCTGAAAGGATTTTTTTTTGTTTTAGAAAATGCAAAATGGGGATTCGATTTATGTTTTCGTTTTTGAATTTTCAAAAAAAAATCCTTTTCATTTTTTAATTTTTGAAAAGGCTATATATATATATATATATTCTTGGATTTTTGTTTTTCAGAAAAGTAACTTAAGATTTTATTTTTATTTTGATTTTTGATTTTGATTGAAAATTTTCGAAGGAAAGCATTTAAAAACTAAGTTAAGAAAAAATAACAATTTTTTAGTTTTGGATTTTGATTTGTTTTTAAAATATATATGAACTAATGCAACTAAACGAATGCAAATGACTTAATTACAAATTTTTTATCCTTAGTAGCTCCTAACCCAAAATGTATAATCACAATTTGTCTTAAGTCAACAAAATATTTCTTAGCCATGTAACGGGTAGGAGTAATTGGTGCACCACGATTACCGCAGCAATGCAACCGAAGGTTTAAGTACCTTTAGAGAAACAAACAGTATAATATTTACGAATCACCGTAACATTTATAAATGGTTATTGCTCTGTCGTAGCCTACACACCAAAAATAAAATTGTTTAAGGAAGACAACTGTCAAAATACAATCAAGCTCTAGATGAGCTCGCGGTATCCTTAAGTCAATTTTCTAACTGTTATTATTAGTCAAAACTCGAGAATGAGATGCAATTTATGGGCCAAGGAAGAGATGATGAAATCCCCCACCTTATGTGGATTTGGGTATTGCCCTTAGAAATAAAAATAAGATGGGATGAATGCAAAACAGAAATTAAGTGTGTATTAATAATGCAACTACGAATGAAATTTGTTTTCGGTTTTGGATTTTTGAATTTTTTTATACATAAATGCAAATGCAAGCAACCAACAATGCAGATAAAATAAAACTGAAGATTAGAACATGATATGAAAGCATGCAGATTATTAGCAATTTCTTTAACGACGAATTTTTATAAGCAAACAATTTATTTGACAAGCAAAGTGGTAGTTGTTTTTTATTTTTATCGGCTTTGGCAACCTAAAAAGTAGACAACGAATATATGTATTGTTTAAAAGAAAGTGAATTTTTTTAAAAGGGTAAAAGAAAACTTAAAACAAAGGAATAATGAAACCGAACAAATTGGAAAAACAAAGGAAAACAAAATCAAACTGATTTCTTTTTTAAGGAAAAAGAATGGACTAAAAAACTAAAAAAAATAAATCAATTAACGCTTTACAAAATCAAATGAAAGAAAAATAAAACAAATTCTAATGGTCTACAAACTTACTGCTACCAGGCCCACTAAAACAAACGTAACTTTCTCGTTCCCAAAACAAAATACTCAAACCCGATTAAAAATTTAACGCAGCAGAAAAATCAATTCCTAAAACCGGCTCAAATTCTTTTCATTCACGGATTTGTTCGATTGGCGAGGAGATGCAATTCGCTGTTGTTTTGGAGTTGATGGATGTATGCTCGCTAGTTCAATTGGGGTTGTTCGATTTGAGCTGTAGGCGTTTACTTCGAGTCGATTGGTTCGATTGGTTGATCATAGGCGATTGTGGTGTCCAGTCGATTGGTTTTCTACGATTTGGGAGGTAGGTGGTGGAATTATTTGATAAATAGTAGTGGTGGGTTGCAGTTGCTTGTATGGGTAGTGAAGTGTAGGAGGTAGTTTCTCTGGTATTGAGTTTTGTGGAGGAAGATCAAGAGAAGCTTGTTCAGATGGTGGCAGAGTTAGAGGAGGAGCAGGGAGATGGTTTTGTTGACTGTGCCTGTGTAGTTTGGTTTGCAGCAGTGTAGAAGATGATGGCACTGTCGCAGATTGTTCTGTGGTGAGGAGATGCTTGTATACAGGATGGGATGGT
This sequence comes from Allium cepa, assembly GCA_030765085.1. Lineage (NCBI taxonomy): Eukaryota > Viridiplantae > Streptophyta > Magnoliopsida > Asparagales > Amaryllidaceae > Allium > Allium cepa. The sequence continues at coordinate 203,575,265 of CM060934.1, read as the reverse complement.
AGTGAGGTGGATAGGAAAAATGCAGAGAAGCTGAAATGTGAAGAGTGAGTAACAGTTCAAGGCAACAGTGTTAAGTGGCTAAAGGGCAGAGGAGATGGTAGAAGGCAGTAAGCAGTTGATAGAGTTAGAAGTCGGTATGTTGTAGTGTGTGTAGTTGTAAGTTGATATCAGGTGTTGTTTGTAGTGCAGTTGATATTTGTGGAGCAATCTTGTGATGAATGTTGGGTATTGAAGTATGTTGTAGGTCAGTGAGGTGGTAGTGATGACAGTGACTGATTGGATGGTGGGTATTTGATGTTATAGTTAGGGTTGATGGATTGATAGATAGGTTTTTGGTAAGTCTGGTCTAGATGTGGATGTGTATGTTGGTTTGCCAAGTTTGATTTGGCAAGGTCGGTGGGTATTAGGCTGTAGAAGTCCGACAGAATTGAGTTTGAAGTGGCTGTGCACTGTAGAAGCAATGTAATTGTGGCATTGTGATGCATCGATGTGGTTTTGGATGGTGGCAGTGTAGTTTGTAGAGGAATGTTGACATGAAGTATATATTGGTGAAACAGAAGTGACTTTGCTATTGCAATGGAAGTGACAGAGGTAGTAGATGAGTTTGGGTGAAGTGGTACTGTTTGGTGGCTGTGCAGTGCACAAAAGTTGGAATATGGTCCAAGATGGTTGAATGAGTTGGTTCTGATGGTAGTATTGAAATGATATATATGAGGTGGGTTGGTAGAATGAAGTAAGTGTTTGTTGTTGGAATTGGTATGACAGTGAAACAGTGATAATTGGGTTAATGAAATGTTGATTGTTTGGAAAGTTAAGGGGTGGATGGTATTTGATGTTGAGGGGATGCACTGTTATGGAAGAGTTTGACAGTGGGTTTAAGTTGGAGGCGGTTTGTTATGGTGTTGTTGGTTGTGCAGTAGGGGTTGTTCAGGTATGGTTGATAGAAGGGAAATGGAGGCAATGGTTGAAGGGGCAGTAATGTGTAAGCAGAGTGATGATGGTTATGCAAATGTAAAAGAAAATGAATATGCAAATGCAAATGAAAATGTATATACTCAAAATAGAAAATGTAAATACAATTGTGAGAAATAAAATATATTTTCTATAAAATTGTGTATGTTTTTATTTTTTTAAATAGAAATGCAAATGCCAAATGAAACTAGAAAACAAGAGATGCAAACAAACAAAATGATAACACAAATTACACAAACAATTTTTAAAAAAAAAATTAAATTAACACACAAAATATACATAGTATAAAATCAAATAAAAATAATTCAAAGAATAGAAATAAAATAAAATTAATTCTCCAATCATAGTGTCAAAAACTTATTTGACGGCTAAATCTCTATCGGAATAGAAAATAGCTGATCAAATTTAAATTAAAAATAACCGCAAGCGCATGACGTACAATTTTAGTAAGTGGCGAGTATGGATTGATCCGTGGGAAATTGTCTAGATTTTAAAATTTCTATTTAATCAAATTAAACCAATATTTAAAGTTGTGATTAGCTAAAAAATGTAAAACAAAACGCTAGAACAAAAGTGACTGACAATATGAAATTATAAAACAATTTAGAGGCAAATCTACTATCATATTTTTGTAAACCAACACAAAAATAATCTATGATCTCTCTTTGTATTTTAAATAGAATTATTGATGTATTTATCATAAGTATGATTTATTTATGTTATTAATTAACATAACTTAAATCATCAAACTATAATACAACAACGAAAGCCACTTATCAAATCTCATGAAAATGAAGTCAAACCAATAGCTATTTTAAGTATGATCTATGTACTATTGTACTTAGTAACATAGATCGTCAAATTTTGATTCTACTTTAATTTCAAAATCAAAAATCAATTAGTAAAATAATGATGTAAATTGTATTTATGTGGAGTAAGCATAACCCATTTGTAATTACAACATAGGCTATCAAATTCCATTTTATAAACTTACATCAACATTCACTTTCATGAAGTATAAATGAGACCATAAATCACAATTTACGTTGAATTTACATACTTTTAGAGAGCTTCATTACCCCTAAATTGAAGGGGTTTAGCTACTCATTTGTGTTATCAAATAAACACACGTAAATGTAAACATTTAAACAAAAGCAAAGAAGGTAAGAGCTAATTAGAATAAAAAGAACTAAACTATTTGCATAAAAGTAAAACTAAGCTACTGACATGAAATGAAAGAGTATTTAAGCAAAAATGAACAAGAAAATAAAAATAAGAGCAAGGTGTAAGTAAAAGAATAAGTTAGGAAGTCATTCTTATTTCATATAACATTGAGGCTTCAATTTCCTAAACGATTAAAAAAAAAGATACATTGCATGAACATAATAGGGCTATTTATACATGTATAAAACCCTAAGAGGGCTTCCCAAAATACGCCTTAAGAAGTGTGGCCACTGAGTCATCATTAATCTTTAATTAATCCATCATCAAGTATGCATAAAACTTTTACCTCTACTGACTTATGCATTAGTGTCTAATAATGGATTAGGTAAGTGGGTAGATGTGGTCCTCCATGATGCATAAGTTTGAATTATTTCCATCTTTATTCATTTGTTCCATCCTTATGCATGCATATTTCCACGAGAACATCTTCATATTTCCATCCAAAATTCCTATAATTATATAGAAAATGTGCAAATAAAATTCTCAAAATTAATTCATGCAAAAACTTACTATTTTACCCCATATTGATGTACGAATGATGACTTGAAAGCATATTTGAAATTTGGTTTTAAACATATAAAAATACCCAAGTATGACATTTATTTGAATAAAAATAGATTAAATATGGACGTAAAAATAAGCACATTTTTCGATGGACTGTTGGGAGGTCTTGATGATTATGCACTTCGTGCGTGATGGGTCAGGACTTTTAGTAACCTTTAGAGATGTCTCCACGTATGACTCATCTCCCTCTTGATGGAAGTCCTCATCAACATCATTTTCTTCATTGCTTTCTCCTTCTACTCCTTTCTCTTCTCCTCCTCCTTCTATTCCTTCTCCACCTTAGAGTTTTGTTTCCATCTCTACTCTCTCTTCTCCCTGTACTTACACTCTGTTGACCATATTTACTTCCACTGCTCCATCGGTGCTTTAATCAATGTCTTCCATGCCTGATGGTTGTTCAGCGCCCCCTTGGATACTTCAATAGAGCTGCGAATAGGGTTGAAAGACCTGGTGGATACTCTAGACCCATTGGTGGAGGTTTAGCTGGAACGACGAATTGTTTAGGATGTATAACTCATTAGCGAAGATTCTCATTCATCAAAAGGTAAGCAATGGTTTGGAATCGAGTGTTGGGTGTTCAGAGTTTCGGAGTATGCATCACTTCTATCTCGAGCAGGAATATCTTTGATGGGAGCGGATCAGATATTAGACACTTAGATGGTAAGAATCTCAATATGAAAGGAATGGAAAAGAATAGGTCTTACTTCCAAACAACCAAAGTCAATTGAATCTGAAGGGGCATTGGACGAAGAAGTACTCGTTTTTTAAATATGAAAATACGTGAAGTGCTTTGATAACTTTACATCAATACCAAGCTTTTATGATAATTAAGGATGGTGACTCACTCCACTAGTTAAATCTTAGAAGGCATGTTAAATCACCAAAGGTTATAGGCCAATGAAATTTCATTACGAATAGGATGTACAAGGAGATTAGTACTGCATATCCATCAGGGTGTACTTGAGTAGGAGCCAACCCAAGTTCTTAGGGAACATTCAGAGAAATGTATTGAAAGGTGGCATATCCCCACCTAAGCACATATACATATTGTAGGTTGTATAACATTATTGAGGATTGTTGTGCCCATTTGCTAATTATTGGTAGCAAGATGTCATTCTCTAGGGTTCTGTGTTGTTGGCATATTGTACGGAGTGCGGTAACCTGCACCCTAATGGGCTTGAATTTTCGCTAAATCAAAAACTCAAGTCCACCAAAGTATGTATCATTGCTTTGGTATCCTGCAACTAAACAAATGTTATCAGAGCACTATTGATATAAGCTCATAGTAGAATAATAAAGTATAATAAAACATATAGCTATTAACCAAAGTTGACACTTCTGATATCTAGTGTCCATGTCAAGGATGAAATAGGAAACTTGTCCTTCCACTGTTCTCGCCTTACAACCAATATATCTCTCTTTAAAGCTATCTTATACATTGTAACGAGAGGGGGTCAGAACAATGTTCTAGTGATTGGTAAAATTACACACTTTATACATAACACTAGTTTATGTTGATTTCCTTCCATTGCATGTTATATCTTTTGTTTTTGCTTAGTCATCTCGACTCCATGTACGTGTATGTTACACCCTATCTACTCGAAGTAGAGAACAACTACATACATGTGTATGTGTGAGTATGTGTGTGTGTGTGTCTATATAAGTACTATAGTCATCCTTAGACCAAGATACTATCCCAGCTCATATCCATAATCCAGCACCTCGTTTGGATCCATCATTAATGGAGTATCACGTCCTAATCACCCATGCATACCAAAGAACTCCCGTGGTGCCTAGTAACGACATTATAATAGTTTATCCATATTCTATTTCTTATTTGAAAGATTCCATCAAAGGGTTATCTAGACTTGTCTCCTATCACAAACAAACTAGTAAACAACTATAAGGTGGTGCATGTCCTAAACGGAATCCACGCGTTTAAGAGCCACGGTTCGTATAATCGTAACCCCTATCTTTCTCCTGACCGCTCAGGACCGATGATGTTCTTGATGTATGAAGTAACTCTTACCCTCACTTGGTACCAATCACACTATCATAGAACCGAGCCTTGCTACAATCTAGGAAATACCGTTTTTTACTTAATACCCTTAAATGGTTGAAGCAGACTCCAGTTGTCCTTTGACACTTCCCGAGGCGAACGTCCTACTTATATTCCCTTCACCGATAAGCGAACGTATACTCCCACGGGTCCTATAGTTGGATACGTCCTACATCCGTATAAGATATATACAACTGTTAGTAACCCCTTGCGGTGGGTAGACTTCTGTTATGTAACACTACTGACTTCGCATTCCAACCCATTTTAAGATTTTATCATTGTTATTTAATCTAATTTATTAGTTAACTTTAATAATTCACACCCTTCATAAACGTATACTTAAAACTATGCATATATTCAAACCTATTTATTTATTACATATCCAGTGTTCAACTATTAATAATATTTCTTTACTTTTTCATATGCTTGCTTTTCATTCCACTAATGCTAATTTAGTATCATTTACCACTTACTTATAACTAAAAGGATTTAAATATCTATTTACTGTTCCTTTTTATCTCCTACCATCCTCTTTTGGTTACTAACCTTATTACAAACTCATTTCACTACTTTACCTATATTTGTCACTTGTTGTTTAATTTCTAACTTGCCTTTTATTACGTATATTAATTTTACATTTAGACTGTCATTATTGTCCCTACTTACAATTCTTTGATCTATATCTAGTAATTTCAGCACTTTAATACGTTGGAATTACATCTTTACCAAAAGGAATTATTAACATCGTAAACTTTCATAACTTACCAAAAAGGGGATTTGTGTTACTTTTGGAATTACAAGGAATTACCTTTTTGTTTTTATTATTGAAATGGACAGTAAAAAAACATAGTGAATATTTCTATTTTGTATAACTCTTTCTTTCAGCATATTTTTTATTATTTCAAATGTTACACATTTATTCATATTTATAAGAATAATTTATTTATAGAAATTTACATTACAATGCACTTCACTCCAATGAATTAAAGTCCTGCTTAAATCACAATTCAATTAATAATAACTTTTGTTTCACATTTGCTAACATATATTGTTTAACCAACAGATCTGGAATTTTTATTCAATTTACTAACTTAGGGATTACTTTCACTCTTACTTTCTAGATTCAAGTATAAACAATATTAAGTAACAATTCATAGAATATATAGGCATAGTTTTCAAACTCCTTATATGCATGTATATCAAGCCTACAACTTCAAAATAATTATATTCAAGCAAGCAAGGAACATATGATATAAATCTAATATTATATAAAAATATATAGTTTTCCACTCATCCATTTTGCTTTCCAAATCTCCAGATCTATCTTGTTATTTCTGCTTGATTTCCTTTTACTTCCTATCAGAATATGTACTACAAAAATATACATATTCATTAGAAATTTAGATCTGAGAAGAGATTTGAATTTAATTTAGATTTTGGATTTATATTTACCTTTTCTTTACAGAATTGATTCACTCTTTATTCTTCTTTTCTTTTATTTTCCTTTCTTCTCCACACACACAAAATGCTCTATTGTATAGTTTCTAAATTTCCTATAATTTGTGGAGAAAAGAAAATTGTTAGAGCTTAGCTCTTTGATATAGAAAATACGAGAAAAAAAAGTGCGGGGTTAGGCCTGTATTTATACGCTCGTGAATCAATTCAATTCATTAGATTTTAATTTATTAAATATGAGCCATTTGGGCAAGGTTAAGCCAAAAGCCGTCGGTGCATAAGTGGTCGACTGCTACCCATCTACAAGTCTACCACTAGCAGATGACTAGTCATAGTAAGGGGTCGACTGTTGTGCATTGTTGTTATGCGTTAGTTTAATTCCTTTTATACTTCATTTAATATCATTTTCGCTGATTGATTGACATTAATTTTTTTCCTCCACATTAAGTAAATGTTAAGTATAGTTAATGTTATTCAATTACATTTATTTCATACCAATTTTGCTTTTATCTGATTAATGTTAATCATGCCTATACGTTAAGCATTTGCTAGCGTTAATTAACATTAATTTATTACTGCTTATTTCCTTATTTTCTTCTCTTCAACGTTAATATATTTTTTATTAACGTCTGTTTTAATGTTAATTAATTATCAATTATTTATTTCCTTCTAATCGATGATTTGATTAGATTTAATGTATTCAATTACTTGAATATTAAGATTTGCACCAAATGTTCACATTAGCATAAGTTATTGATACTTATTTACTTCTGCACTCAATTTACTCACTTACACGCTTTCTAGATTAAATTAATTCCGATCGAGTGCCATTTATACTTAACTTTAACATTTGTACTTAGTGGTCATTTTAATGTTAACATGTTAATATTTACTTCCTTTGTTGGTTCTAAATTATTTTCGATCCGAAATATTTAAACATTCATAACTTTTTCGTTTAAACTCCGATCAGAAAACTTTGTATATGAAAATTAATAAGAAAATCATTACGAACCCGAGGTGCAAGTTATCTAAATTTTGAAATTTGTAAAATTTTCATTTTCCGCATTACCAATTATTAATTAATTTCTTTTAGTTGATTTTCGTTGAATTTACGAGTTGTTACATTCTCTCTCACTTAAAATAATTTCATCCCTGAAATCCCTCAAGGACTGAATCTTGTAACACAACGTGCAACCATTCTAATCTAACCAACCAATTAGTATGACACCAATTTTGCAAGCAATAGTGCACGATTGCATGTTGTACCATAACATATATAGCTTGTGTATAAAATATACATCGGCGCCTCCTATATAAATGCATGCTTTAAAACAGTTTTGAAAAATATGATGGAAACAACCTATATATACTGGTAGTTCTATACGTAAGAAAAAAAAATTGTGTCCAAATTTTCTCACACTTCTATGAATAGTATTATAATTCAATCAATTTTACATCCAAACTCTACCATCTATGTAACAACCAGGTATTTTCAACCATTCGCATCCACACATGTCGGACTTGAATTGCTCAAAATACCGTGTTGCAAATAAAATTTGGCAAATCTCAGAATATAAAGTAGATAAAAGTCATAGATCACAGACACAGAGTAATAATAATGTAGCGGAAATAAAAGAAATGGTTGTTCATGAAGCTACTATGTAAATATATCAGAGTTACATAAGATACAACAGAAGAAATAAAGTACAACAGAAGTCTAAGATAATAACCAAGTACAAAATTAATACAACACTGGGATCAACAGGATAACTGGAAGTGAAACAGATAAAACTGGACAAGCAGATAATCTCTAGCGATTCCAATCTCCAGAATGTGGAAATTGAAATCTGTGAATTCTCAGGCTGACCCAAGCCTAAATAAAAATACAAACACTCGAGTCGGGACTGTTAATCCGTGAGATGATGGTTTTGATGACAACAACCTTAGAATAGATTATAAAATATAGATACTAACATTATAAGTTTAGATATATATGTATATGCAGGATTTAACCATGCAGGTACTAAGAATGAAGACTGTACAGTATAGAGATTCAAGATATCAAGATAAAATATCATGGTAGAAGACTCATGAGTATCGAGACTATTAAGAGTTCAAGATTTCAAGGATAAGTTTTTTTTATTATTAGGAATTTTTGTTAAAACTCGTAGAAAAGCATTGGCATCTTAAAATCCAATTTATTCGTGGAATGGAATCCACTTCGAGCCCGTTAAAGGGATGGAACCCTAAGTAGGATGAAACGTACGAAAAATCTAGTGGAACATTGTTTTGTATCTGCTAACTTTTATTCAAAATGATTTTTCAAAATTAAATCATGTTTTCAAAATGTTTTCAAAACTTTCCTTTTAAAAGATTCAAAACCCTCAATCCTGATTTTAAATAATTTTAACCTCAAAAACATCTTTATTTTCAAAGTCAAATTACTCCTGATTTTAAACTATCTTTTTAAATAATATGTTTAACTTTTAAATATTTATACTTAGATTTAAATATAAAATTATAGTCAATATATATACATTATTTTTTATATTTACTTATGAATTTTAACTATAGTCAAGTATATTTATAAAGTTTAAAATAGTTTTTATATAAGATAAAGGTTATTTTCAAAGAAAATCAAAAACACCAAAAAATCCTTTGGGATGTCGACATGCCTAGCATGAGCATGTCGACATGGTGACAGTTTGATTCAAAAATTCAAATTTCAAAAGAAGTGTCTATTCGCCATAACTCTTTATGAATGGTCATGGCTGTTGTTTTTCTATAAATAGGGGTTAGTTTCAAAGAATTTTTAATCATAATTTTCTGGTTTTCTCTCATCTTCTTCTTCCTCATTTCTTAATACATATTCTTATCATTACTCTACCGAAATCAACATTGAATCATACTTGATTACTTCTAGTTTGATTCTCTATCACTATCTCTACAAGATTCTCAGTGCTATTCAGAGTTCTAGACTTTTTTGTAATCTATTAAGCTAGAAAAGGTGTGATTGTAGCCTTGGAAATCAATCAAAAGGGAAAAGGTGTGATTGTAGCCTTGGTAAATCAATTGGGTAAACTTGTGGCCCGAAAATCAAGTATCTCTACCCAGAGGATCGAAATTCTGGAGGGTGTACCTCGTAGCCTTGAAACCGAGGGTGTAATTGTACAATTGCTTTTGAAAGGAAATCCGTACTTGTGTTGCGGGACTGGATGTAGGGTAACTCCGAACCAGTATAAAATCCGGTGTGTTCTTTTCTTTACTGCTTTTATTTTATTTCTGCATCTGTGATCATATCTGTGTCTGTATATTGCATACTTTTGTGTTTAAATTAACATAAATTAAAAAGATTTAGTAATTCTTTATTAACACTATTCACCCCCCTCTAGTGTTAATCTTAGCCTTAAGATCCGTAATCTGCATTTCTCACAATTGGTATCAGAGCAAGGATTTCAAAGTTTCATAATCTGGTTTTTGAAAAGTTTTCAAAATGACTGCCAACACTGGTACTGTTATTAACACTAGTATCTCTGTCACTAGTTCATTTGTAAAGGGTCAGTCTACTGTCAGACCACCACTTTTTAATGGCAGTAACTATGCATATTGGGCATGTAGGATGAAAATATATTTACAATCTATAGGATTAGACACTTGGAATATCACACAAACTGAATATTCTGAACCCACAATTGATTTTGCACAATGGACTACTGAGCAAAAGACTGTTGCACAAAATAATTCTAAGGCAATGAATATTCTGTTTTGTTCACTAGATAGAAATGAATTCAATAGAGTGTCGGTTTGTAAGTCTGCATATGAAGTCTGGAAAACTTTGCAAGTTACTCACGAAGGAACAAGCAAAGTTAAACAGACCAAAATTTCCATGCTCACAAATCAGTTTCAATTATTTAAAATGAATGCTAATGAGTCTATTTCAGATATGTACAGTAGATTTTAGGATATTGTGCATTCTCTAATATCTTTGGGAAAGGAATTTTCTGAAGAGGATCAAGTCATAAAATTTTAAATTCTCTAACTCCAGAATGGGATCAAAAGACACTTGAGATCGAAGAGGCAAATGACATCAGTATTTTGAAGATAGAAGAATTAATTGGAAATCTAATGTCGTATGAAGTTCAAATGATCGGGAGAAGAGAAAGTAAAGCATCTGAAAAGAAATCAATGGCATTCAATGCATTGACCGATGGATCAAACTCAAACAGCGATAATGGTGAAGAGATTGCCTTTTTGACTAGAAATTTTAGGAGATTCCTGAAATATAGAAAGATGAATAATCTCAAGAGAAACAACTGTAAGAATTCTAGAAATCAGAATATAGTACCAAATAATGACAAATGTTACAACTGTGATAAACCAGGCCACTTCAAAAGAGACTGTCCGTATCCAGAAAGGCAGAATTCTCCTATGAACAATGAACCAGCAAAGAAACGAAAGCGTGCATTTACTACTACTCTAGATGACACAGACTCGTCCTCAAGTGATGATGACCAGAAAACGGATAATTCGAATTTGTGTTACACAGCTGTTTGTAGGATCTAGATTAACCCTAGAGGGGGGGTGAATAGGGTTATAGCAAATTTTCTCGAGTTAAACGCAAAAACAAACTGCGGAGAAATAAATATGCTGAAAAGTAAATCACACACAAAATTTAAGCAGCTTCGGCAACCCCTGCCTACTGCTGCATTCCCAGATTTCTATTAGAATTAAACAGTCTCCCGCTTACAAACACTCTAACAGACTCGCACACCCTGCTACTGCCTATAGAGTTTTGCAAACTTGCACACCCTGCTCACTAAACTAATTCTAACTAGACAATCTGACACTACCTACAACCTAGGTGGTGATTTACTAAGATTTGATTCGAAAAGAACAAAAAAAAATAATAAACAAAAAACCCCCTTAAAATTATAAACCCTAAAAATAAACTAGAGCTCTTATTGCAAAAATAAAACAAAAGCCCCTTATAAAACAAGGCCGGCCCAATTGTTATTATTCTCTAGCCCGTTCCTTTTCTGTTTTCTTTGAGAAAATATGGCGGCTTTGATTCTTTGATTATTCCTCTTCGTCCAGATTAGGGTTTTTCTCAGATCGCATGTTTGGTCGATTCTTTGGTTTGTGCGTTGCCTTTCTCGATTGAGAGTGTTGCTCTTTGCTTCTCTAATGATCGATTCTCTTGTTACTTTACTTGCTCTCGTTCGCAGCTGATCCTCTGTTGACCGAGTTCGATAGATTGTGGTATGTAATCTCTTTCCTTTCTGTGCTTTTATGATTTTCGTACTTGAACTCGATGCAGTGATTATCTTGCCGATGATGATTGTGGGTTTATATTTTGATTCGATTTCTCCACACCTTTGATGATGATTTGCGGTTTGGTATTTATATGAATTCCGAGACCTTAATCAATTCGATACTTTCCTAAATTTTGCTTTCCTAATATTGTTACAACTTGATACACACGGTTCTTATTTTCAAACGTTCGATTTTCCTTGATTAATACGGCAAAGAACTTTCCTCTTTTATTTGTGATTTTTTTTAAAGATATGTATTTGATTTTTGACTTGGTCATATCTGCATTGACATGGCTTCGGCCATCTTTATGTTCATCCCTGTCTTCGGCTTCACTATTTTCACTGTTCTCACATGTACATGCTTCATGTCATACTTCCATGGTAGCATTTGGTATTGCTTCGACTGCTGTCTTGCATTTACTCTAAATATTGATGATACTGGGTTGTATTGAGCTCGACATGCTTCATGTTGCCTTCATGTAGCTTGTTCTCTGGATTATGTGCACTGTTTTTCCATCGAGTCTGATTTCAATACTTGTATCACTGTTTGTAGCTCAATGAAGTGTTTGGTCGTTGATTTGTGGTATTTCCATTTGAGTTGTTACCCCCTGTACTTGTAGTTGTGTAGTTTCACTGCACTGTTGCTTTGAGTAGTTGTTAACTGCATCACCATATAGCAGTTGCTCGGCCCTGTCTTGATTCACCGTTTGTTATTCTGATTCATTTGTATACATACATTCAAATATGTATATATGTGATGTCTGCACTCATATTGCCTCGAGCTCTTTGCATACTGATGCACTTCATACATGCACTGTGTTGATCATGTATTAATTTTGTGCTCGAGCTTCTTTGCATTCTGCAGTTGGTCTGCCTTGAACTTGGTCGATACAGTATTCATGTTGTTGCTTAAGTCACTTTGTTGTCACTGGTTCATTGCCTTTGTGGTCTTCACATTCATGTGTGTCTGGTCATTCTTTTCCATTGTAGCTTGGATATTGAACTGCTTCAATATGTTGCATACTGATGTTGCACTCGGTGTTTGTAGCTTGCCACTGACTTGTGTTCCATTTGTGGTCATTGCTGCATTGTTTACTTGATTACTTGAGCTTTTGTGTAGTTTGCCTTGTTGTGTACTAAGCATTGCCTTGTATCACTACAAAACTGCATGTTATATTTCTTGAATTAATTTGAACTTGGTTTTGCTTCATGGTCAGTAGTGCACTGTGCCTTGTACTTGTAGTTTTGGCTCTATTCTTTGAGACAATTTGCATTTCATTGATATTGAGACCTGTAGTCTTCATTTGCAGCCTTGACTTTGGTTGATGTGTATGTCACTGATTTTCTGTTGCACTTTGGTCTTGCATTTGGTCTGCTCTTGCATGCATTGCTGTTTGGTTCTTGATCATTTCATGTTGATTTTTGAAATTTCACTTGAGTTGAACCCAGTTTCAAAACTCGGGTTTGACCTTGTGCTCGTGAGGCAAATCATATTTTTAAAAATCATATTTCATTTTATATTGCAAAAATATTTCTTTTTCAATTTTACTGCGTTAGTGAATTTTTTTGCAGATTTCTCAGATGCTGGATTCTAACTAGAATGAAGTTGAAGATAAACTACGATTGTGAGTGATATGTAGTGAGGCATTTATGTAAATTGAATTGTGATGTAATTACAATCAAAATTGTATATGTATAGTGAGAGCTTGAATTTGTACTATTCAAAATTGTAATAAACATTTGTTTGAATAAAATTTCTATTTGAATTCAAATTCTGTGTATTTAATTTTAATCAGCAAATATTTATTTAATCCATGAAAAAATAAAATAGTACATTAACAAATACATTTAAATGAATATATATATATATATGTTTATTATCATCAAACAAAAATCATATAAGCGCATATTAAACACTGTTCACGACTCCGACGAATTCAGACAAACGAACTCAGGAAAAGGTACACGTTTACAATGCAATTGGTTGAAATTGCTTGCTTAAGATTAGTTGCTTGATTGTTTAATTGATTGATTTTGAATTGGTGTGTTGTTTGAATTTTAAAATTTATTTTCTATTATTATTATTATTATTATTATTATTATTATTAATACCTTTTGAAATATATTATAAGTACAATAATATTTCAGAAATATATAATAGACATTAATAATAATAATAATAATAATAATATATAAGAGATCTTAGGAAAAATCAATTCATGAAAATTCAAAAGCACATGTCGACATGGTCCCTACCATGATGTCGACATGGCTACCTGAATTTGAATTTCAAAATTTGAATTCGAATGTTTGAATTTCCCTCCACCTTTTCACTTCATTCAATTCTCTGAAAAGATACCTTTTGACCAGAGAATATGTCCTTTAAGAATCTATTTATTCTCTATCTTTTATCATATCTTTTCACTTTCATTTTTAAATTCAAACTCTCTCTTCATTACTTCAAGCTCTCTACTCTCTACTTTGATGGCTTCTTCAAGCAACCCCTCAACCATGTGAATTTCCAGAAAAATCAAAGCGTAATTATTCTATGATCCGGAGGCAATTAAAGCATACATCAATTATGCTAACTATGCCAAAGTCCATACCGAAAAATTTGCTATTTTTCAAGATTTTTCTTCTTATGAAATTGATTCTCTTTTTGCAAACAATGGTGTTCTTAGTCTTATTGATGCTTCTCAAAATGATTTTGTTTGCTATCCTAAACTTCTCAAAATTTTCTATGCAAATTTAAATCGTGGATTTTATGTTGGAAACGAAGTTGAAATTTGGAGTAGTGTCAAAGGCACTCAAATTGTTTTGAATTGTGATCTTTATGGTACCATTCTCAATTGCAAGAGTTCGGCAATGAATCTTTCTAACTTTAAAATCGATGAACATGATCGTGAGACATTTCATCACATTTTCGAAAGAGATGATGACTTTGCTTTTAAAAATAGAAATTTTCGACCAAAAGCAAGAATTATTAATCTTCTTTTGCAACATACTTTGACTCCAAGATCGGGAAATTTTAACAATCCTACTTCAAAAGTTTGCAAAGCGCTTTTTGCTATTTTTGAAAACCATGACATAAATTGGGCGCAAGTTATTTTGGATGAACTTCGTCCTTAAAATCTTGAAATGGATGAGAATACTTTATACCATGGAATTTATCTCACTCGGATTTTTAACTATTTTGGAGTGGATTTCAAAGGCGAAGAATTTGTTTCTAGAAAAGTTTTCAATCATTCCAATATTTCGTGTAACAACCCGCATATTTATCGATTTTATATTTAAATATTTTATCGATACTCGGAATTTAGTCCGAAAAGCTACTTTTTGCATACGGTCGAATTAGGACTCAGGACCACTTCCATTGAGTTCAAAACGCCGTTTGCGATCTTTTTGAGTATAAACTTTAATATGTTTGGAGCTAGTGGAATTTTGCCACTTTTCACTTAGGGCTTTGGTTTGGGCTGAGCCCTATAACCCCACTTATTAACTCAGTCCCAAACCCTCTCCTCTTCATTTACTTCCTTTCTACTTTCCTAATACTCAAGCTTTTATAACAATGGAGAGTGAAATGGGAAATTGAAACTCAATCCCTAGTTTCTTTTGCAAATCAAGCTCTAGATCCAAACTAATAGAAGAAACTTTGGTAAGCCTCTTCTTCTTCTTCTCCAACTCATTCTCTTATTAATTTCAGAAATTCCTAAACCTAACTTTGGGAATGTTCTTCTTTTTGAGCTTAGATTCAAGCTCGTTTGGGTTGTGTTGAAGAGTGGTTGATTCTCCCTTTGCTTTCAAGCTTCTTCTTCATTGTTTTTGTGAAAAGGTGAGATTTTTATCTCACATCTTAGTTTATAACTATCTTCGATTGTTAGGTATGAATTCCTAACGCTTATTCTTGTACAATTGCTTTTGGGTTGGATTGATTTGGTGAATATTCCAATTTTTGGTGTTTTGGATTCAATTCTTTAAAAATCATAGCTTTGATGTCTTGATCATGTTTTTGGTGATGAACCAAAGAGCTTCTATGGCCGGGTAGTCGATTGGTGTAAACCCTTAGTGTCGTTGCTCGACCGATAGCAATTGGGAAGGGAGTGACATTTATTAGATAGGCATGGGAGTGCTGGCAACAGGCTCCGGTCGACCGAGCTCAGGGTCCGGTCGACCGACCTGTTACCCGAGCACTTCCTGCCTCTAGTTTGGAAGTACAGGTTACAGGCTCCGGTCGACCGAGCTTAGGGTCCGGTCGACCGACCTGCTACCCGAGCTCTTCCATCTTTGGTTCGGTCAACCGACCCAGAAAGTCCGGTTGACCGACCTGCTCCTATTTGCCAATTTTGCCTATATTACCTATTTTGTTGAATTTCCAACTTTAATCGATTCGTGTTGTTTCCCTTTTGTTGTTATCATTTATTATCGACTTTGATGACATTTTCTTTGGGAATTTTCGAAATATCCATTTTGATGGATTTGATATCGATTTCTTTGGATTTTATTCACGTCTTCGAATGTGAATTTCGGTGATTGATTGTTTTACAATCATTTTTGTGATTTGTCACTTTAAAAATATAAAGGTTTCAATACTAGTAGTAAATATCAAAAATTATTTCATCAAAGCGATTTCAAAACTATTTTATTACTAAGCTCTTTTCTTAAACCGTTTTCCAATCTATTAGTATATACAAGCATTTACTTCACTCGGATGAGAAATCGAATTAAACGGCTTAGAAAAACAAGTGGTATGAAACGCCTGCGTTTGCTTCGTCGGTTAATTCTTGGACTTGTTCAATTGAGCCTTTTTGTGACAATTTCCTAGTGAAGATCTACAGTTTGTTCGTAAATATTTAAGTTAAGCTAGTGGTTATGGGACATGAAGCTAAATTCATATATTTACTAGCTTAGTGTAATTGACACTTTCTCGATAATCAACGACGATCATTTTTGTGATTTAGACTAGCATTGTGCGATGTCTCTTTTTCTGCGAGGGAGACTAAACACCGTTTTGTGGAGTTTCGACTTAAATTGGTGGGGTAGCAACCCATGGTCTTTGGGCCGTTTGTGGAGCTTCGGCTCAATTTGTGATGGTTAGCAACCATGGAATTAGCGTTCCGTTTGTGATACACGTGTTGGTGAGCTTTATGCACCTGTTTGTGATAGGCCTTTCCCCCTTTTTGTGATTTCTGGATTTCGTGTGTTGATTTCTGACTTCTTTTTAGACTGGTTTGTTCCTCTATTTAGTTGTCTATCTAGGGAAATCGATCTACTTCCACATAGCCCTGCCCTGAGGCTGTGTCTCGATCTCCTACGTGCCAAAGGGGGGTCCTATGGCCCTTGGTCTAATTCCACGACGGAGAGTCGGTGTGGCGTAAAGTGAAGATTGGGGGGAGTAGAGCGAAATCCCCAAATTTGTGCTTCACCAATTTTCGTGATTTTCATTGATAACTTTTATCAATCTTTGTGCATTGGTGAATTCGTGTGTCGTTGACTTGTTGTGAATACAAGTTTTGGGTATGAAACCCTTTTTGGATCTTTGAAGAAGTTTCCTGTGATATTGTTTAATCTCTTGTTGATTATCATTTACATACTTATAGTAGTATGACATTATGGTTATTATACGCTTATGCCATATCTTTTATTCTATATCACTTCATCTGATATTTATAGCTAGACTGATCCGTTTATTATTTTCTCATTAAATAATACTGGGTCAGACCGAGATGTTACAGGTGCTTCTACTTAACACCAGGGATCATTGTCCTAACTTTTGGCTAACTACTTAGATTAGTAGTTTTTGGTTGTATACATTTGAGATATAGACTCATAGTTGTGTACTTATTCTTTTGTATAGCACATGTTGCTATTCTTTTGTGTCACTGTGGATCTTTTAGACCACTACTCTGATGAACACTTTTATGTGTTATATATATTCATGTCTATTTCCGCCTTTGTGATATGAATTATTATCTGTGACTGATTTGTGTTATGTTTATTTCTATATTTGTTTCCGAAGATTATTATAGCCACTGTGTAGTAGCTTTGAGTTTGTGTCGGTATGTCAGATTTCCTCTTGAAAAGAATGCAAGTTATATTTTATGTGGCATATTGGTACTCGCACAAAGCAATTATACAGATGGTCGCTCCTCAACAGCCTTATTCTCCATGCTAGTTGACAGCATTACACCGTAGTGTCCTTGGCTAGCGTGGGTATAGAGGTGGGGCGTCACATCTTGGTATCAGAGCCAAACTTCGAAACAACGTAGAATAATTTAACAAGGATCATCATCCGAAGTCCTTCTTAGGAGTCGTGCCTTAGGATTTAATTCGAGTCTTCGTACCGATTCATCCTATTTTCTTTATGATTCCTTGTTTTATCTATCAAGATTGCTTGATATTCATTTGGTGAATAACCTTTTTCTTCCTCTTTCTTTCTTTCTAAAGGAAGAGAAATGATTAGACCTGGTCGTCCCAGCGCCGGTCAATCTAGTGCTACTCCCCAAGATGGAGTTTTTATGTCTGCCCAGCAGCTTCTTGATCTAGTAAAGAATGCTCAAGCAGCCGGTTCTAATCCGGAACCAACTCATCCTAAGTCTGGATTTGCACACTTGTGCAACGATTATACCAACTTGGGTGGGAAACCATTCAAGGGTTTTGAAACTATTATTGAAGTCCAGGCTTGGCTGAGATCATGCGATCGAATCTTTTCTCGCATGAATCTTATTGATCTTCACCGTGTTCAGGTGGCTTCTAGTATGCTCCAAGAAAGGGCATTAGACTGGTACGAGCTTCTGATTTATGAAATTATTGAAGCGGATCTTAGTTGGGAGAAATTCCGAGAGCGCTTCGGGTTAAAATTCGTACCGGAAGCAGAGAAGGTGACATTGGCTCGCCGCTTTATTGACCTTGTTCAAGGTGAATCTTCTGTGACAGACTATGTCGCATCTTTCGAATCTCTTTCCAAATACGGGGTTGAATACATTAACACCTCATTGAAGAAAAATCAGAGATTTGTTTATTGCTTGAACAAGAGTCTCAAGAAGCCATTACTTCTAAAATTAGAAGTTTGTTTTGATCAACTGATTGATATCGCTCTTCGTCTTGAAGAGGCGGATAAGGAAAGCGGTGTTGAAATTGTGAGTGCCAAACCGAACTTCAACAACAACAAGAAAAGGCCTAACAAATTCAAAGGTCCTTATCCCAATAAGAAAGGGAAGCAAGCAACCCCTGTGGCAAAGACTTCTTCCGTTGATCGTGGGGAATGCTATAATTGTGGTTCGAAGGACCATTACGCGAACAAGTGTCCAAAGTCCCTCTCTTGTCGCAACTGCAAAGGTCCCAGCCATGTTATATCTTCATGCCCCAAGCTTCAGGCCAAGAGGGAGGGAAAGCTGAATGTGGCTCAAGCCCCTAGCAACACATCTCGTAATCAAGGTATGTCTCATTCTATCCTTGATGGCATTATTATATTTCATGATCAACCTATTTGAGTTCTTTTTGACACGGGTGCATCCCATTCTTTTATTTCAAAAGAACTCGTTGATACTTTTTCTTTAAGTATTGTTGCTTTAATGACTTCTTTGAGAATTGTGAATCCGGTTGGTGGATCCGCAACGATTAGTTTGCTTTGTAAAGATGTGGAGATTATTTTGTGTGATTTTTCTTTCCAAGCCGATTTGCATGTCATGCATTACTTAGGCTTTGGAATGATTTTGGGAATGGATTGGCTTAACCGTTATGAAGCTCATATCCTATGCCCTGAGTGGACTATTCATCTTCGACATCCTCAATCTGTTAAGCAAATTTCTATTATTCTCAAAGATTCAGATTCCACTTTATCTGTATCTTTATATTCTTTAAATCCTCGTGATGATGATAATGATGATGAGGAAGACGTCATTTCTCTTATTCACGTTGTTCGTGAATTTTCCGACATATTTGACCCCGTTTTAGGATTACCACCTAAGCGAGCAATTGAGTTCAGAATCAATATTACCCTTTGAGCTCAACCTATTACTCGTCCTCCTTATCGTTTGTCCAATAAAGAAAATGAGGAGATGCGCATACAATTATCCGATTTGGAAACGAAGCAATTTATTCGCTCTAGTTCCTCGCCTTGGGGAGCTTCGGCTATTTTTGTGAAGAAATCCGATGGCATTGCGTTGAATACCGCAAGCTTAATGATCTTACTATCAAAAATAAATATCCTTTACCTCAGATTGATGACCTATTCGATCAACTTAGTGGTGCTGGAGTCTTTTCACAATTGGACTTGGCAACCGGTTTTCATCATCTTCGTATTGCAGAGGATAGCATTCCTTTGACATTGTTCCGTACTCGTTATGGATCTTATGAATGGCTTGTTATGCCATTTGGTTTAACGAATGCTCCAGCTTATTTCGTTGACCTTATGAATCGAGTTTTCAAAGATTTTCTCGATCGATTTGTTCTCATCTTTATTGATGATATTCTTGTGTATTCAAAAACCAAGGAGGAGAATGAAAAGCATCTTCGGATTGTATTGGAAACTCTTAGAAGTAATCAATTAAAAGCAAAATTTTCTAAATGCCATTTTTGGCAATCAAGTGTGAAGTTTCTCGGTCATATTATTTCCGAATCCGGAATATCAGCGGATCCTTCAAAAATTAAAGCGATTCAAAATTGGAAGAGACTGGAGAGTGTGACGGAGATCCGTAGTTTTCTCGGGTTGGCGGGTTATTACCGTCGTTTTATCAAGGACTTTTCAAAAGTCCATGCCTCCCACTAGCTTAACTAAGAAAGGTGTTAAATACATTTGGTCGGACAAATGTGAAACTTCTTTTCAGAAATTAAAAGAACTCCTTTCTGATGCTCCTGTTCTTGTGATTCCCGAGGGGAATCAAGATTTTATTGTTTATACTGATGCTAGTCGCGTTGGTTTGGGTGCCGTTCTTATGCAAAAAGAATGTGTTATTGCTTATGCTTCTAGGCAATTGAAGCCAGCTGAGACTAGATATGCCACTCATGATTTAGAACTCGCAGCTATTGTTTTCGCCCTTCGTATTTGGCATCATTATCTTTTGGGAGAAAAATTTATTCTTTACACCGATCATAAATCCTTGAAGTATCTATTTTCTCAAAAGGAACTTAATTTGCGTCAATAGCGTTGGCTCGAATTCCTTGCACCTTATGATCTTGATATTCTTTATACTCCCGGAAAGGGAAATCGAGTTGCCGATACACTTAGTCACAAGCAACAAGCAGTTGTTTCTATGATGATATCCGAATGGAATGATCTCGAGGTTTTATCCACTTGTGAAATTTGAGACCGTGTTTCCAATTTATGTTCAT
This sequence comes from Allium cepa, assembly GCA_030765085.1. NCBI lineage: Eukaryota > Viridiplantae > Streptophyta > Magnoliopsida > Asparagales > Amaryllidaceae > Allium > Allium cepa. Next base: position 203,554,349 of record CM060934.1, on the reverse strand, counting down.
CTCTTGTTTTATGTAGCCTTGAGGCTCATCCTTCTCTTTTAGACCGCATTCTTGAAGCTCAAAAGCTAGATCCCGAATTGGCTCTTCTTGGCCAAAATTTTAAGGATAAAATTGATATTGAAGGATTGAAAGACTTTGATATTGATTCTCACGGCGGTATTCGAAAATTTGGTAGACTTATTGTGCCAAATATTAGTGATCTTCGTAAAGACATTTTAGAAGATTCTCATCGTTCCAAATTTACCAATCATCCCGGTAGTAGTAAAATATACGCGGATATGAAGCGACTTTATTATTGGAAGGGAATGAAATCTGATATTGCTAACTTTGTTAAGTGTTGCATGACTTGCCAACTTGTCAAAGCCGAACATCAAAGGCCCGCTGGGTTATTGCAACCTTTAGAAATTCCAATTTGGAAGTGGGACCAAATTTCCATGGATTTTATAGACGGCCTTCCCCGTTCTCGTTCGGGTCATGATAGCTTATGGGTGATAGTTGATAGACTCACTAAATCCGCCCATTTTATTCCCGTTTGGTCCAATCGAACCGTACCTCTTTTGGCCAAACTTTTTGTCAAAGAAAATGTTAAATTGCATGGAGTTCCTACTTCTATTGTTAGTGATCGTGATCCATTGTTTACTAGTGGATTTTGGAAGAGTCTTCAAAAGCTTAGGGAACGAAGCTTAATTTTAGCATGGCCTATGACCTCAGTCCGATGGACAAACTGAGCGTGTGAATCAAACTCTTGAAAATCTTCTTCGTGCATGTGTTTTTGATTTTGGTGGAAGTTGGAAAGATCACATTTCTCTTGTTGAGTTTTCCTATAATAATAGCTTCCAATCTAGTATTGGTATGACTCCTTTTGAGGCACACTATGGAAGGCCATGCCGTTCTCCTTCTTGTTGGCTTGAGGCCGGTGAGAAGCTGGTTTTAGGTCCAGATTTTATTCGTGATTCCACAGAAAAGATTGACCTTATTCGTCATAGGATGAAAGAAGCCCAGAGTAGACAAAAATCCTATGCCGATAACTGTAGAAGGAGGTTAGAATTTTCTGTGGGAGATTTGGTGTTTGTTCGTGTTTCACCTATGAAAGGTATTGTGCGTTTCAGTCGATCGGGAAAGTTAGCACCTCGATATATTGGTCCATTATCCATCACCGAACGTATTGGTTACGTAGCTTATCGTCTTTTATTACCGCCTCAGTTTTCTGCTATTCATGACGTGTTTCACGTTTCTCAACTGCGGAAAGGCCTTTGAGATTCCGATTCTATTCTTGAGCCCAGTGTTGTGGAAGAAATTGAAGTTTCGCCTAATCTAACATTTGAGGAACATCCTATTCGTATTATTGCTTCGGAAGTCAAACGACTTCGAAATAAAGATGTTCCGCTTGTGAAAGTTCAATGGTCCTCAAATCCTAAAGATTGCTGTTGGGAATCTAGAGAGTTCATCGAGCGAACACATCCGGACTTATTTTCCCATGCTCTTTAAGGTGAACCTTTTATTTCAAATTTCTTTTGTGATGAATATGCTCTCATGGTTGTTACTATATATCTTCTTCTTAAATATTGCGAGGACGCAATTTCTTTGAGGAGGGGAGTCTGTAACAACCCACATATTTATCAATTTTATATTTAAATATTTTATTTAAATATTTTATCGATACTCAGAATTTAGTCTGAAAATCTACTTTTTGCATACGGTCGAATTAGGACTCGGGACCACTTCCATTGAGTTCAAAACACCGTTTGCAATCTTTTTGAGTATAAACTTTGATATGTTTGGAGTTAGTGGAATTTTTCCACTTTTCACTTAGGGCTTTGGTTTGGGCAGAGCCCTATAACCCCACTTATTAACTCAGTCCCAACCCACTCGTCTTCATTTACTTCCTTTCTATTTTCCTAATACTCAAGCTTTTATAACAATGGAGAGTGGAATGGGAAATTGCAACTCATGCCCTAGTTTTCTTTTGCAAATCAAGCTCTAGCTCCAAACTAATAGAAGAAACTTTGGTAAGCCTCTTCTTCTTCTTCTCCAACTCATTCTCTTATCAATTTCAGAAATTCCTAAACCTAACTTTGGGAATGTTCTTCTCTTTTAGCATAGATTCAAGCTCGTTTGGGTTGTGTTGAAGAGTGGTTGATTCTCCCTTTGCTTTCAAGCTTCTTCTTTATTGTTTTTGTGAAAAGGTGAGATTTTTATCTCACATCTTAGTCTATAACTATCTTCGATTGTTAGGTATGAATTCCTAACGCTTATTCTTGTACAATTGCTTTTTGGTTGGATTGATTTGGTGAATATTTCAAATTTTGGTGTTTTGTGTTCAATTCTTTAAAAATCATAGCTTTGATGTCTTGATCATGTTTTTGGTGATGAACCAAAGAGCTTCTATGGCCGGGTAGTCGATTGGCGTAAGCCCTTAGTGTCATTGCTCGACCGATAGCAATTGGGAAGGGAATTGCATTTATTAGATAGGCATGGGAGTGCTGGCAACAGGGTCCGGTCGACCGAGCTCAGGGTCCGGTCGACCGACCTGCTACCCGAGCACTTCCTGCCTTTGGTTTGGAAGTACAGGTTACAGGCTCCTGTCGACCGAGCTCAGGGTTCAGTCAACCGACCTGCTACCCGAGCACTTCCATCTTTGGTTCGATCAACCGACCCAGAAAGTCCGGTTGACCGACCTGCTCCTATTTGACAATTTTGCCTATATTGCCTATTTTGTTGAATTTCCAAGTTTAATCGATTCATGTTGTTTCCCTTTTGTTGTTATCATTTATTATCGACTTTGATGACATTTTCTTTGGGAATTTTCGAAATAACCCTTTTGATGGATTTGATATCGATTTCTTTGGATTTTATTCACGTCTTCGAATGTGAATTTCGGTGATTGATTGTTTTACAATCATTGTGTGATTTATCACTTTAAAAATATAAAGGTTTCAATACTAGTAGTAAATATCAAAAATTCTTTCATCAAAGCGATTTCAAAACTATTTTATTACTAAGCTCTTTTCTTAAACCGTTTTCCAATCTATTAGTATATACAAGCCTTTACTTCACTCGATGAGAAATCAAATTAAACGGCTTAGAAAAACAAGTGGTATGTAACGCTTGCGTTTGCTTCGTCGGTTAATTCTTGGACTTGTTCGATCGAGCCTTTTTGTGACAATTTCCTAGTGAAGATCTATAATTTGTTCATAAATATTTAAGTTAAGCTAGTGGTTATGGGACATGAAGCTAAATTCATATATTTACTAGATTAGTGTAATTGACACTTTCTTGATGATCAACGACGATCATTTTTGTGATTTAGACTAGCAATATGCGATGTCTCTTTGTCTGCGAGGGAGACTAAATCCCGTTTTGTGGAGTTCCGACTCAAATTGGTAAGGTAGCAACCTATGGTCTTCGAGCCGTTTGTGGAGCTTCGGCTCAATTTGTGATGGTTAGCAACCATGGAATTAGCGTTCCGTTTGTGATACACGTGTTGGTGAGCTTTATGCTCCCGTTTGTGATAGGTCTTTCCCCCTTTTTTTGATTTCTGGAATTCGTGTGTTGATTTCTAAAATTTGTGCTTCACCAATTTTCATGATTTTCATTGATAAGTTTTATCAATCTTTGTGCACTGGTGAATTCGTGTGTCATTGACTTGTTGTGAATACAAGTTTTGGGTATGAAACCCTTTTTGGATCTTTGAAGAAGGTTCCTGTGATATTGTTTAATCTCTTGTTGATTATCATTTACATACTTATAGTAGTATGACATTATGGTTATTATACGCTTATGCCATATCTTTTATTATATATCACTTCATCTGATATTTATAGCTAGACTGATCCGTTTATTATTTTCTTATTAAATAATACTTGGGTCAGACCGAGATGTTACAGGTGCTTCTGCTTAACTTCTCACCAGGGATCATTGTCCTAACTTTTGGCTAACTACTTAGATTAGTAGTTTTTGGTTGTATACTTTTGAGATATAGACTCGTAGTTGTGTACTTATTCTTTTGTATAGTACATGTTGCTATTCTTTTGTGTCATTGTGGATCTTTCAGACCACTACTCTGATGAACAATTTTATGTGTTATATATATTCATGTCTATTTCCGCCATTGTGATATGAATTATCTGTAACTGATTTGTGTTATGTTTATTTCTATATTTGTTTTCGAAGATTATTATAGCCACTGCGTAGTAGCTTTGAGTTTGTGTCGGTATGTTGGATTTTCTCTTGAAAAGAATGCAAGTTATATTTTATCTGGCATATCGGTACTCGCACAAAGCAATTATACAGATGGTCGCTCCTCAACAGCCTTATTCTCCGTGCTAGTTGACAGCATTACACCGTAGTGTCCTTGGCTAGTGTGGGTATAGAGGTGGGGCGTCACAGCTTGGTATCAGAGCCAAACTTCGGAACAATGTAGAATAATTTAACAAGGATCATCGTCCTAAGTCCTTCTTAGGAGTCGTGCCTTAGGATTTAATTCAAGTCTTCGTACCGATTCATCCTATTTTCTTTATGATTCCTTGTTTTATCTATCAAGACTGCTTGATATTCATTTGGTGAATAATCTTTTTCTTCTTCTTTCTTTCTTTCTAAAGGAAGAGAAATGGTTAGACCTGGTCGTCCCAGCGCCGGTCAATCTAGTGCTACTCCCCAAGATGGAGTTTTATGTCTACCCAGCATCATCTTGATCTAGTAAAGAATGCTCAAGCAGCCGGTTCTAATCCGGAACCAACTCATCCTAAGTCTGGATTTGCACGCTTGCGCAACGATTATACCAACTTGGGTGGGAAACCTTTCAAGGGTTTTGAAACTATTATTGAAGTCCAGGCTTGGCTGAGATCACGCGATCGAATCTTTTCTCGCATGAATCTTATTGATCTTCACCGTGTTCAGGTGGCTTCTAGTATGCTCCAAGAAAGGGCATTAGACTGGTACGAGCTTTTGATTTCTGAAATTATTGAAGCGGATCTTACTTGGGAGAAATTCTGAGAGCGCTTCGGGTTAAAATTCATACCAGAAGCAGAGAAGGTGACATTGGCTCGCCGCTTTATTGACCTTGTTCAAGGTGAATCTTCTGTGACAGACTATGTCGCATCTTTCGAATCTCTTTCCAAATACGGGGTTGAATACATTAACACCTCATTGAAGAAAAATTAGAGGTTTGTTTATGGCTTGAACAAGAGTCTCAAGAAGCCATTACTTCTAAAATTAGAAGTTTCTTTTGATCAATTGCTTGAAATCGCTCTTCTTCTTGAAGAGGCGGATAAGGAAAGCGATGTTGAAATTGTGAGTGCCAAACCAAACTTCAACAACAACAAGAAAAGGCCGAACAAATTCAAAGGTCCTTATCCCAATAAGAAAGGGAAGCAAGCAACCCATATGGCGAAGACTTCTTCCTTGGTCGTGGGGAATGCTATAATTGTGGTTCGAAGGACCATTACGCGAACAAGTGTCCAAAGTCCCTCTCTTGTCGCTACTGCAAAGGTCCCGGCCATGTTATATCTTCATGCCCCAAGCTTCAGGGCAAGAGGGAGGGAAAGCTGAATGTGGCTCAAGCCCCTAGCAACACATCTCGTAATCAAGGTATGTCTCATTCTATCCTTGATGGCATTATTATATTTCGTGATCAACCTATTCGAGTGCTTTTTGACACGGGTGCATCCCATTCTTTTATTTCAAAAGAACTCGTCGATACTTTTTCCTTAAGTGTTGTTGCTTTAATGACTTCTTTGAGAATTGCGAATCCGGTTGGTGGATCCGCAACGATTAGTTTGCTTTGTAAAGATGTAGAGATTATTTTGTGCAATTTTTCTTTCCAAGCCGATTTGCATGTCATGCGTTACTTAGGCTTTGGAATGATTTTGGGAATGGATTGGCTTAACCGTTATGAAGCTCATATCCTATGCCTTGAGCGGACTATTCATCTTCGACATCCTCAATCTGTTAAGCAGATTTCTATTATTCTCAAAGATTCGGATTCCACTTTATCTGCATCTTTATATTCTTCAAATCCTCGTGATGATGATAATGATGATGAGGAAGACGTCATTTCTCTTATTCACCTTGTTCGTGAATTTTCTGACATATTTGAGCCCGTTTTAGGATTACCACCTAAGCGAGCAATTGAGTTCAGAATTAATCTTACCCCTGGAGCTCAACCTATTACTCGTCCGCCTTATCGTTTGTCCAATAAAGAAAATAAGGAGATGCGCATACAATTATCCGATTTTGAAACGAAGCAATTTATTCACTCTAGTTCCTTGCCTTGGGGAGCTTCGGCTATTTTTGTGAAGAAATCTGATGGAACACTTAGGCTTTGCGTTGACTACCGCAAGCTTAATGATCTTACTATCAAAAATAAATATTCTTTACCTCGGATTGATGACCTATTCGATCAACTTAGTAGTGCTAGAGTCTTTTCACAATTGGACTTGGCAACCGGTTTTCATCAGCTTCGTATTGCAGAGGATAGCATTCCTTTGACATCGTTCCGTACTCGTTATGGATCTTATGAATGGCTTGTTATGCCATTTGGTTTAACGAATGCTCCGGCTTATTTCGTTGACCTTATGAATCGAGTTTTCAAAGATTTTCTCGATCGATTTGTTCCCATCTTTATTGATGATATTCTTGTGTATTCAAAAACTGAGGAGGAGCATGAAAAGCATCTTCGGATTGTATTGGAAACTCTCAGGAGTAATCAATTAAAAGAAAAATTTTCTAAATACCATTTTTGGCAATCTAGTGTGAAGTTTCTCGGTCATTTTATTTCCGAATCCGGAATATCAGTGGATCCTTCAAAAATTGAAGCGATTCAAAATTGGAAGAGACCGGATAGTGTGACGGAGATCCGTAGTTTTCTCGGATTGGCGGGTTATTACCATCGTTTTATCATGGACTTTTCAAAAATCCGTGCCTCTCACTAGCTTAACTAAGAAAGATGTTAATACATTTGGTCGGACAAATGTGAAACTTCTTTTCAGAAATTAAAAGAACTCCTTTCTGATGCTCCTGTTCTTGTGATTCCCGAGGGGAATCAAGATTTTATTGTTTATACTGATGCTAGTCGCGTTGGTTTGGGTGCCGTTCTTATGCAAAAAGAACGTGTTATTGCTTATGCTTCTAGGTAATTGAAGCCAGCTGAGACTAGATATGCCACTCATGATTTAGAACTCGCAGCTATTGTTTTCACCCTTCGTATTTGGCGTCATTATCTTTTGGGAGAAAAATTTATTCTTTACACCGATCATAAATCCTTGAAGTATCTATTTTCTCAAAAGGAACTTAATTTGCGTCAACAGCGTTGGCTCGAATTCCTTGCACCTTATGATCTTGATATTCTTTATACTCCTGGAAAGGGAAATCGAGTTACCGATACACTTAGTCGCAAGCAACAAGCGGTTGTTTCTATGATGATATCCGAATGGAATGATCTCGAAGTTTTATCCACTTGTGAAATTCAAGACCGTGTTTCCAATTTATGTTCATTTCTTTTTTTATGTAGCCTTGAGGCTCATCCTTCTCTTTTAGACCGCATTCTTGAATCTCAAAAGCTAGATCCCGAATTGGCTCTTCTTGGCCAAAATTTTAAGGATAAAATTGATATTGAAGGATTGAAAGACTTTGATATTGATTCTCGTTGCGGTATTTGAAAATTTGGTGGACTTATTGTGCCAAATATTAGTGATCTTCGTAAAGACATTTTAGAAGATTCTCATCGTTCCAAATTTACCATTCTTCCCGGTAGTAGTAAAATGTACGCGGATATGAAGCGACTTTATTATTGGGAGGGAATGAAATCTGATATTGCTAACTTTGTTAAGTGTTGCATTACATACCAACTTGTCAAAGCCGAACATCAAAGGCCCGGTGGGATATTGCAACCTTTAGAAATTCCAATTTGGAAGTGGGACCAAATTTCCATGGATTTTATAGATGGCCATCCCCGTTCTCGTTCGGGTCATGATAGCTTATGGGTGATAGTTGATAGACTCACTAAATCCACCCATTTTATTCCGTTCGGTCCAATCGAACCGTACCTCTTTTGGCCAAACTTTTTATCAAAAAAATTGTTAAATTGCATGGAGTTCCTACTTCTATTGTTAGTGATCGTGATCCATTGTTTACTAGTGGATTTTGGAAGAGTCTTCAAAAAGTTCTGGGAACGAAGCTTAATTTTAGCACCGCTTATCATCCTCGGTCCGATGGACAAACCGAGCGTGTGAATCAAACTCTTGAAGATCTTCTTCGTGCATGTGTTTTTGATTTTGGTGGAAGTTGGGAAGATCACATTTCTCTTGTTGAGTTTTCCTATAATAATAGCTTCCAATCTATTATTGGTATGGCTCCTTTTGAGGCACCCTATGGAAGGCCATGCCGTTCTCCTTCTTGTTGGCTTGAGGCCGGTGAGAAGCTAGTTTTAGGTCCAGATTTATTCGTGATTTCACAGAAAAGATTGATCTTATTCGTCATAGGATAAAAGAAGCCCAGAGTAGACAAAAATCCTATGCCGATAACCGAAGAAGGAGGTTAGAATTTTCCGTGGGAGATTTGGTGTTTGTTCGTGTTTCACCTATGAAAGGTATTGTGCGTTTCAGTCGATCGGGAAAGTTAGCACCTCAATATATTGGTCCATTTTCCATCACCGAACGTATTGGTTCCGTGGCTTATCGTCATTTTTTTCCGTCTCAGTTTTCTGCTATTCATAACGTGTTTCACGTTTCTCAATTGCGGAAATGCCTTAGAGATTACGATTCTATTCTTGAGCCCGGTGTTGTGGAAGAAATTAAAGTTTCGCCTAATCTAACATTTGAGCAACATCATATTCGTATTATTGCTTCGGAAGTCAAACGACTTCGAAATAAAGATGTTCCGCTTGTGAAAGTTCAATGGTCCTCAAATCCTAAAGATTGCTCTTGGGAATCTAGAGAGTTCATCGAGCGAACACATCCGGACTTACTTTCCCGTGCTCTTTAAGGTGAACCTTTTATTTTAAATTTCTTTTGTGATGAATATGCTCTCATGGTTGTTACTATATATCTTCTTCTTAAATATTGCAAGGACGCAATTTCTTTATGGAGGCGAGTCTGTAACAACCCGCATATTTATCGATTTTATATTTAAATATATTTTTTAAATATTCTATCGATACTCGGAATTTAGTCTGAAAAACTACTTTTTACATACGGTCGAATTAGGACTCTGGACCACTTCCATTGAGTTCAAAACGCCGTTTGCGATCTTTTTGAGTATAAACTTTGATATGTTTGGAGTTAGTGGAATTTTGCCACTTTTCACTTAGGGCTTTGGTTTGGGCTGAGCCCTATAACCCCACTTATTAACTCAGTCCCAACCCTCTCGTCTTCATTTACTTCCTTTCTATTTTCCTAATACTCAAGCTTTTATAACAATGGAGAGTGGAATGGGAAATTGAAACTCAAGCCCTAGTTTTCTTTTGCAAATCAAGCTCTAGCTCCAAATTAATAGAAGAAACTTTGGTAAGCCTCTTCTTCTTCTTCTCCAACTCATTCTCTTATCAATTTCAGAAATTCCTAAATCTAACTTTGGGAATGTTCTTCTTTTTTAGCATAGATTCAAGCTTGTTTGGGTTGTGTTGAAGAGTGGTTGATTCTCCCTTTGCTTTCAAGCTTCTTCTTCATTGTTTTTGCGAAAAGGTGAGATTTTTATCTCACATCTTAGTCTATAACTATCTTCGATTGTTAGGTATGAATTCCTAACACTTATTCTTGTACAATTGCTTTTGGTTTGGATTGATTAGGTGAATATTCCAATTTTTGGTGTTTTGGGTTCAATTCTTTAAAAATCATAACTTTGATGTCTTGATCATGTTTTTGGTGATGAACCAAAGAGCTTCTATGGCCGGGTAGTCGATTGACGTAAACCCTTTATAGCGACCCGACTTTCTACCACTAGAAAGACGCATCATTAAGAAGAAAGAAAGGGAAAGAAAAGAGAAAAGAAAGAAAGAAAGAACCAAACAACATCAGAATCTCACAGCGGAACGAATAAATTATATAAATCAAATAAAATATTACATAGTATCATTTACATCAGAGTTATACAGCTCAACTACACAAAACTAGACAGTTATAACACCTGTCTAGATATTACAACTCAAGTACAACACAGATAACAGAAACAACTCAAACACAGCGGAAACTCTCTCTATATATATCTACACGCTGAAGCCACCTGCTCCATATCTCCTCTAGATCTCGTCAAAGCGAACCTAAAACACTAGACTACTCATACATAATATGAGTACCCAAGAGTTTAATAAAACAGAAAATAAACACTCGGGTCAGACAGGGGTCTGGTGTGAGTAAACGGTTAAAAGTTGCTTAACTTTAGAAAATCAATTGAAAAGAAGGTATCACGTAAGACTTCCCACAAATAAACATGGGTAAGTTTTTACCTTACGCTAACCAAAACATTTGATAGGAAATCCAGTGATATTATAATAGTGTCTAGTGTTTTCAAAATAAAATACAGAAATAGCTGGAATGCTTACATCTCACGTTCCAACATAGTTGGGCACAATCAAAACCGTACAGGCACTTATTGGATTTTGGATTCCATACAATGGCAGGGCTACTGCGGTACCGCCCGTCACAGTATGTGGCCTAGATCACCGTACCGAGGAGCCACCCTAACTCCCCTGCAACACAAGACCGGAACCATCCCTTACTGGACAGTCCCGAACAAGACCACCCCGGCAGTTGTCATGATCAACCGCCCCACACAGCCGAAATAAAAAGGGACTTCTAGACAGGGGTCAATCTTGCTCTCTAGTGGGAGCTACCCATGAAGCCTTACTACACCTCCCCTGTTTTAGCCATTCCCGGTTGATGAGGCTTGAGGCTGCGATTACCTTTATAGGACATATCACTTAGAATGCTCATCGTCCGCCTGACGATGTGCTGAAAGCATTCAATCCATACAAGTTCGTTCCGGGTTCGAACGAAACCGAAGGCACTATCTTGTTGCACTCATTTTGGAATCACCCTCAGAGTCAACGACCATAGCCCTTGCACTCTGAATCACCATCTCGAACCTATAAGCACTATTCCGTCAAACTCATTACGGAATCACCCAAAGAGTTATACTGACGTATAGCCCTTACACCTCGAGTCTTCACTTGCTCCACTTGGATTCACGACCTAACGTTTAATTGGAATAGATGTGGTTTTTGGATATCCAAATATGGAAACCCGATCCCGGTCTCATCGAAACCAAACGCCATTTTAATGTCCAAGTTGTACTTAAGGGTTTAAATAATTAACTTATATTCAGGATGACATAAACAGATAGATGAATCACATTATCACAACCGATAATTCATATTAAACATTCATCTCACAAAGCAGCATATCACATATCTCATAGACATCCAAATCATCCGGTATCAATTATTTAATAGATATAAACCAATTCAGATATTCCACAACAATCATACACAAATAAACATTATTAATTCCTTTATAATTAATTTAATCATCTTAAATCAAATTAATTACTTGAGAATTAAACAACTAATCCTGCTTAAACAATCATTAATTAATTACAATTAATTAATTAATCACTCTTTAATCACCTTCATAATCCAATCAATTAATCTTCAATTTCAGATTAATTATCTTTCAATCATATTCTTAATTAATCACCTAGATTAATTATTCTTTATTCACACTATGTAATTAATCCTTAAATTAATTACACAGATTAATTTATCTTTAATCATTAATCTTAATTAATTCTTAATTAACAATAATTAATTACCTAAATCTTTAATTAATTACATTAATTAATTACTTCTCACTTTATTGATTAATTATCTTATAATTAATCACATTTATTAATTAATTAAACAATTAATTATCCATTAATTACATTAATGAACTGTAATTACTTATTAGTCAATTATTACATTTATTAATGAAATTAATTACAATTATAAATCAAAACCTGATTAAATCAAAATCAGTAGTTAACTTCCTTTAATTACTTTACCAATTAAACCATCACCTTGATTAATACATCAATCAATTCTTTAATTACACTATGTAATTACCACTTAATTACTTCCCTAAGTAGTTATACCTCTAATTACTATTCATTAAGTAATTTCCTTAATTAATTACACTTGGTAATTATTCATTAATTACTTCACTAAGTAATTACACATCTTTAATTACATTAGGTAATTACACTTAATCCCATCATTAAGTAATCCCTTTCAATTAATTAAACTTAATTAATTAACTAAAATTATCCATAATAACTTAATTAATTTCTCCGAGTAATTAATTGCTTTAATTACTTTATTATGTAATTATGTTTAAATAATTCTTCTTAATCATTAAGTAATTAACTTCTTAATTATTTATTAACTAATTATTCTTAACTAATTAAACTTGATTAATTAATTTTAATTAAGTAATTAATTACACTTAGTTAATTACTCAACTAATTTACCTTAATTTAATCACTTATATTAACTAATTTAAGTTAATTAAGTAATTTACCTTAATTACCTTTTTAATCAAAAACTTGATTAATATAAACCACACTTTCATTAACCTTTATAAATTATTTTGAAATTAAACATTTAAATTCAAAAGCTTTTAATTGGTTTATACTAAACATCATCATTTAATTAAACATTATTAATCATCCTACCTTAATCACTTTTAAACTAATTCAAATACAATTTTATTTGAAAACATCATTACCCAAGCAAAAATGAAACAACTATATTTTTTTTAACAAAAGGTTAAATTTAAAAATCCAAACTTAAAAACTAAAATTCTTTTAAATTCAAACATTCATTCTTTATTCGACTAAATTTAAACACTTTGTTTAACATCCATTTACTTTTAAATTTGAAACTTCATTTTATAAATTATAGAAATCCGGTCAATACTAAACTAATTACAAACAAACAATTTTAAAACAAATTCAACTTAACTCATTAAAACACAAAGTTTTATTTGTAAACCATTTAAAAACTTTATTTAAAAATTTAGTTTGTTTCTAACTTCAGCAATTCAATTTGCAGTTAAACGAACAGGATAAAATTCCTGTAACCATACTACAAACCCAAAACTCACGCGACATCCTCCTCTCCAAGCTTCGAGATACACGCGAGTCCATCACGAGGCTATGCTCGAGCAAAACAGCGAAACACAAGGCCAAAGTCATCTTCTTCCCAAACCAAAACTGCTGCACAATCAATCGCTCGTGCACGTGCACGTTCGCCCCGGTCGGCGGCGATCAACGCCGATGATTCCCCCAATTCATCTCTGGCCTCGGCAACCCCCCTCAACTCCTAGATCGACGAGAACACTACAGCATCGAAAAAATGATGTTCAGCCCTTCATCTAGAAAACATCGAACCACAAACGGTCGCCGCCAACGGCGAAATCCTCCACCGGAGGTCCTACCACTTAAGCCATGCACGCATCACACCCTACGCAACTCTTTCCCCCACCAGCGATTCACCCCGAAGCAACAACGACGACGAACCTAAATCATTTCCATCCCTAAGCAAAAACAACACTAAACCCTAATACGCCATCTCCTAATCACCATGACCGCTGTAAAAATCCCCCATTATTTTTCCTGAATCATCCATCACCGTGCCCTCCTCCATGCCAAATCTCATCATCCAACTCCACCTCTGTCAATTGGAATCGACCAAACTCCCAATTACCTAAAACCCCCAAATTCACTTCAACCACCATCATAAAAATTACCATATTCATTTTAAAATTCATGGTATTGAACAACCATTCAGATTGAATAATTCGAAATCTAAATTATTAAGTTTGAGTTTTATCAAATTTTGGTCTTCCACTGTAAATCAAACTTTTGCAGTATATTTGTTCCATATAAATTTTTATATTTATTTTAAACACAAGATTACCCTATTATAATCAAGTTCTTCTCAATGATCAATGCTTAATAATGATCAACTTAGGAGATAGGAATTTTCTTATAAAACTGGCACATGAAAAGAACAGAGTTAAAATCTTTCATAACAACAGGTATTTCAAACAGCTAAATAAACATACATTTAAACCATCAAATCAAGCATGCACACATTGATATTTTGTTTTCCATGACAATCATTTCACAGAACAAACAATTAATAATTTTAAAACTGTTTTTAAAATAAGTTCACTCACCTAGTTTTGAAGCAGAGAACACTCTGCATCACTGCATTTGAATTTTCCTGGAATTTGATTTTTCTTTTGCTTCTTAACTTGCTGTTGAAACATTGAATTTTGCATTTACATGCTGTAGATTTTCCATGTTCTTCAAATTGAAGTTGTATAGCTTCAGATCTTCTTTTTTACTTTTTTTTTCATTAGTTATAGATTGAATTCTGTTTTCCTTTCCTTTCAGTTTGAATCTGCATTTAGTTTCCCTTTTCTTTTTTTTAAATTGAAGAAGATTGAAGAAGTTTAGCTGAAGAAAATAAACCAACATATTTTTTCTTTTGAACTTTTAATTAAAAACAAAACTTTCTTTTAAAAGATAGATTGCCACTTGTTTAATGAATATACCCACATATTAACAAATGTCTAAAACCTTATGAATTTGTAAACAAGTGTGTTCTCCCATGTTATTATATTACCAAGTGTTTTAAGAATTACATTAATTAAAAAAAATGAATTAGACCTTAATTATTTGTTTATAAATGAATAAACCTTAATTACTACTAATTTAATACTCATGTCATAAATGTATAACTATGAAATGTAATATATTTAAAACTTTGTGTTTTAGTTTATAATTATTTAAAACTTACTTTCCTAAAGATAAGTTCTAAAAGAAAGTAACATTTATTTAAATTTTATTTTAAAAGTTTAAACATAAATTTCTATGACTAACATTAATATCATATTAAGAATCTAAATTTGTTTTCAAAAATCAATTTAAAGGAAAACAATTTAAACTTTTACAATAATGTACTAATTTCAAGTTATTATTCATTTAATAAAAATAGATTTTCCTTTAAGTGTTAATAAAAAATTAATTTTAAATAGCTTTTGAAAAGCACCTTATTAAATTAAATCAAAACTTTCCAAATTACTATAAAAACTTATGTATATTAAAAATTTGAAAACATATTTTCTATTTAAGTTTAATTCATCATTTCCTATTTACAATAAATATCCAAATATAAATATTTATTATAAATAGAACATCTTAAGTATTAACTTCAGTAATTATTGGAATTTTGAAATAGAACTCCAAATCACAATATATAAACATATATATTATAATTTAAAAAATATTTTTATTAAATTTAAATTGAACCAATTTCCTTATTACAATGTATACATACATATATATTACAAATAGAATATTTTTATTAACTTAAAAAGATTAATTATTAATTACTCATATATATTATTATTATTATTTGAAAAGAATGAACATTCAAATTAAATTATCATTATTATTGAGTTTTTGAAAAGATAACATTTGTTAAATTAGATTAATTATTAGTTTTGAATATATAATATTTGGTTAATTTAGATTTTAGATCAATATAATATATTTCAAAATGAATTATAAATGGAAATTATTAAATAAGTATTGCCCAAAATTCCGGGACATCACATTCCTTCCCCCTTAAAAGAATTTCGTCCCCGAAATTAAAAGCAAAGTAATTTAATAATCTCATACAGATTTAAATTTTAAAATAGTGACATATGCTATCAACCATATACTAAAAACCATAACATCCAATTTAAACAATCAATTCTAACTATCCAAACAAAATTTGGACAAAATTTTCTCGAGCTTCCCAGGTACAAACATCGGGTTACTAGCCCTACAGAATCTAATCTAGCTACTCTACTCAGATCTAGAACTCCTATATCTAGATCAATCTAAACAGAATACAGGATCACAGACAATCCGATTAACCTCCAAATCTCCATGATCTACTGGTTCTAAACCAGTGATAGCTCAACCACTTATCCTTAAGAGAATACAGAAAGATTCCCATACACTCTTGAGCTAGCTTCCCATCTTATCCAATCTCATCGCTCTTATGATCGGAGAAAACTTATCCAAAAATTAAATCTCAGACTTCAAATTCCGGATCTCTACGTCTCTTGACCACAACCTCTGCTGATCCTGGACTGCCCTCAATCTTCCTGACAATCCAACTTCACAGATGCATCTCAAATCAAAGCTGGATCAAGAATGAGATGACCTCTTGATTCTACTCAACAAGATGATTCTCCCAAAAATATATCGAAATTTAAACACCAATCTACCATACAGCATCAAGAACTTCAAATTTGCTTCTCCTATTCGGAAAACAAAACAGATGCTCCTGATAGTCAAGCCTTCAGATCCCGAAAGAACTTCCTAAAGAAAATCTTAAATCCAAGAAAGCACAAATCCTTCGATGAATCCGAGTTGCTTCTATCTTGGAATAGCTGCCACCATGCTTCCGCTGCACAACTCTGATCCGAAGAAAATGAGAATGCTTCTAATGAACATAAGCACCAACTTGATCAACTCATCCAGAAACATTGTCCATCAAATCCCATAAAAGCTTAATGACCTATCCGACTTGGTCACAAATACTACAACAGAAATCCATTTGGAAAACTAGATCCAATTAATCCAGATTGCTCATAAAATCCTATCTCCTGGATTCTTCTCTATACTAGGCCAAACCTCCAGAAAATCCAAGAACCAAATCAAAATAGAACTCAATCTCTCGGTGAGGACAAATTCCTTTGACTACCCCAAAGATATTCAGAAAGTCTCATACCGCTTCGATAGCTCCATCATCTTTAGAGATGTCTCAAACTAAAGCAAAGATTAATAAAAGAATTTCCGAACCGTCGCAAGTCACTTTTGCAATAACACCTAGTTCAGATTCCAAAGAAAACTATCCTTTCTTACATAACAGAACAACTTAAGCCCTTCAAAAGAGGAAACTGATGGTCCACCTCCACCACAAACACCTTACCCAGCTGAGCTTCCAAAGAAGAAGACAAGCCTTCACCATTTGCCCGATCTACTGACAGAAGAATCTCAAAGACTTCTGAACCATCGAAGAAATGGACCACACAACTGCTGATCTAAAAGATCTTCCCGACAGCACATTCAACACCTATGAGCTGCCCTAACTACCACAGACCTCCTATCCAAAAGTTCCTTGATTTCCAAAATCTATATCAACCAACTCCACAAAAAGAGTCTTCAAGATAGACAGATATCTTCTAAGGAAACTCGGACTTCAAACCAAGCACAAACACCTAACTGAAATGAGTCTCCTACTCCAAAACAGATAAGACTCCTACCTACAGTTTCCAAATACCATTACTTGCTTCAGCTCTTCCAACTGGTCCAAACTCTAGAGAATTCGCTCGCACGAGAGCAATCCAATCTTATACTCCAAAGATAAACTCCGAACCTTTAAAAGATTTCCTTCAGAGATTAATGAAATCCACATACCCAACTGCCAAACTTACTCGAGACGGTATTAGGTCTACAGTCTCGACAAATACACTTCCAACCTCATCATTCAAACTCCAACCATCGGTAGTAGTCGTGTTCACACACCACTACCATACCTACCTTTATAACTTATATTGGAAAACCCGAACAGAAACCCAACAAAATAGTTAGGAATATATATATATATATATATATATATATATATATATATTCAAAATTACAAATACGCTCTCTCAAGGAAGACACCATTCCAGAGCCAAGGTACTCGCTCAACCTAGCGCTCTGATACCAACTGTAGCGACCCGACTTTCTACCACTAGAAAGACGCATCATTAAGAAGAAAGAAAGGGATAGAAAAGAGAAAAGAAAGAAAGAAAGAACCAAACAACATCAGAATCTCACAGCGGAACGAATAAATTATATAAATCAAATAAAATATTACATAGTATCACATACATCAGAGTTATACAGCTCAACTACACAAAACTAGACAGTTATAACACCTGTCTAGATATTACAACTCAAGTACAACACAGATAACAGAAACAACTCAAACACAGTGGAAACTCTCTCTATATATATCTACACGCTGAAGCCACCTGCTCCATATCTCCTGCAGATCTCGTCAAAGCGAACCTAAAACACTTGACTACTCATACATAATATGAGTACCCAAGAGTTTAATAAAACAGAAAATAAACACTCGGGTCAGACAGGGGTCTGGTGTGAGTAAACGGTTAAAAGTTTCTTAACTTTATAAAATCATTTGAAAAGAAGGTATCACGTAAGACTTCCCACAAATAAACATGGGTAAGTTTTTACCTTACGCTAACCAAAACATTTGATAGGAAATCCAGTGATATTATAATAGTGTCTAGTGAATAAAATACAGAAATAGCTGGAATGCTTACATCTCACGTTCCAACATAGTTGGGCACAATCAAAACCGTACAGGCACTTATTGGATTTTGGATTCCATACAATGGCAGGGCTACTGGGGTACCGCCCGTCACAGTACGTGGCCTAGATCACCGTACCGAGGAGCCACCCTAACTCCCCTACAACACAAGACCGGAACCATCCCTTACTGGACAGTCCCGAACAAGACCACCCCGGCAGTTGCCATGATCAACCGCCCCACACAGCCGAAATAAAAAGGGACTTCTAGATAGGGGTCAATCTTGCTCTCCAGTGGGAGCTACCCATGAAGCCTTGCTGCACCTCCCTTGTTTTAGCCATTCCCGGTTGATGAGGCTTGAGGCTGCGATTACCTTTATAGGACATATCACTTAGAATGCTCATCGTCCGCCTGACGATGTGCTGAAAGCATTCAATCCATACAAGTTCGTTCCGGGTTCGAACGAAACCGAAGGCACTATCTCGTTGCACTCATTTTGGAATCACCCTTAGAGTCAACGACCATAGCCCTTGCACTCTGAATCACCATCTCGAACCTATAAGCACTATTCCGTCAAACTCATTACGGAATCACCCACAGAGTTATACTGACGTATAGCCCTTACACCTCGAGTCTTCACTTGCTCCACTTGGATTCACAACCTAACGTTTAATTGGAATCGATGTGGTTTTCAGATATCCAAATATGGAAACCCGATCCCGGTCTCATCGAAACCATACGCATTTTAATGTCCAAGTTGTACTTAAGGGTTTAAACAATTAACTTATATTCAGGATGACATAAAAAGATAGATGAATCACATTATCACAACAGATAATTCATATTAAACATTCATCTCACAAAGCAGCATATCACATATCTCATAGACATCCAAATCATCCAGTATCAATCATTCAATAGATATCAACCAATTCAGATATTCCACAACAATCATACACAAATAGGCATTATTAATTCCTTTATAATTAATTTAATCATCTTAAAGCAAATTAATTACTTGAGAATTAAACAACTAACCCTGCTTAAACAATCATTAATTAATTACAATTAATTAATTAATCACTCTTTAATCACCTTCATAATCCAATTAATTATTCTTCAATTTCAGATTAATTATCTTTCAATCATATTCTTAATTAATCACTTAGATTAATTATTCTTTAATTACACTATGTAATTAATCCTTAAATTAATTACACAGATTAATTTATCTTTAATCATTAATCTTAATTAATTCTAGTTAATTAATTAACAATAATTAATTACCTAAATCTTTAATTAATTACATTAATTAATTACTTCTCACTTCATTGATTAATTATCTTATAATTAATCACATTTATTAATTAATTAAACAATTATTTATCCATTAATTACATTAATGAACTCTAATTACTTATTAATCAATTATTACATTTATTAATGAAATTAATTACAATTATAAATCAAAACCTGATTAAATCAAAATTAGTAGTTAACTTCCTTTAATTACTTTACCAATTAAACCATCACCTTGATTAATTACATTAATCAATTCTTTAATTATACTATGTAATTACCACTTAATTACTTCCCTAAGTAATTATACCCCTAATTACTATTCATTAAGTAATTTCCTTAATTAATTACACTTGGTAATTATTCATTAATTACTTCACTATGTAATTACACATCTTTAATTACATTAAGTAATTACACTTAATCCCATCATTAAGTAATCCCTTTCAATTAATTAAACTTAATTAATTAACTAAAATTATCCATAATAACTTAATTAATTTCTCTGAGTAATTAATTGCTTTAATTACTTTATTATGTAATTATGTTTAAATTATTCTTCTTAATCATTAAGTAATTAACTTCTTAATTATTTATTAACTAATTATTCTTAACTAATTAAACTTGATTAATTAATTTTAATTAAGTAATTAATTACACTTAGTTAATTACTCAACTAATTTACCTTAATTTAATCACTTTTATTAACTAATTTAAGTTAATTAAGTAATTTACCTTAATTACCTTTTTAATCAAAAACTTGATTAATATAAACCACACTTTCATTTACCTTTATAAATTATTTTGAAATTAAATATTTAAATTCAAAAGCCTTTAATTAGTTTATACTAAACATCATCATTTAATTAAACATTATTAATTATCCTACCTTAATCACTTTTAAACTACTTCAAATACAATTTTATTTGAAAACATCATTACCCAAGCAAAAATGAAACAACTATATTTTTTTTAACAAAAGGTTAAATTTAAAAAGCCAAACTTAAAAACTAAAATTCTTTTAAAAATTCTTTATTTAACTAAATTTAAACACTTTGTTTACCATCCATTTACTTTTAAATTTGAAACTTCATTTTATAAATTATAGAAATCCGGTCAATACTAAACTAATTACAAACAAACAATTTTAAAACAAATTCAACTTAACTCATTAAAACATAAAGTTTTATTTGTAAACCATTTAAAAACTTTATTTGAAAGTTTAGTTTGTTTTTAACTTCAGCAATTCAATTTGCAGTTAAACGAACAGGATAAAATTCCTGTAACCATACTACAAACCCAAAACTCACGCGACATCCTCCTCTCCAAGCTTCGAGATACACGCGAGTCCATCACGAGGCTATGCTCGAGCAAAACAGCGAAACACAAGGCCAAAGTCGTCTTCTTCCCAAACCAAAACTGCTGCACAATCAATGGCTCGTGCACGTGCACGTTGGCCCCGGTCGGCGGCGATCAACGCCGATGATTCCCCTAAGTCATCTCTGGCCTCGGCAACCCCCCTCAACTCCTAGATCGACGAGAACACTACAGCATCGAAAAATGATGTTCAGCCCTTCATCCAGAAAACATCGAACCACAAACGGTCGCCGCCAACGGCGAAATCCTCCACCGGAGGTCCTACCACTTAAGCCATGCACGCGTCACACCCCACGCAACTCTTTCCCCCACCAGCGATTCACCCCGAAGCAACAACGACGACGAACCTAAATCATTTCCGTCCCTAAGTAGAAACAACACTAAACCCTAATACGCCATCTCCTAATCACCATGACCGCTGTAAAAATCCCCCATTATTTTTCCTGAATCAACCATCACCGTGCCCTCCTCCATGCCAAATCTCATCATCCAACTCCACCTCTGTCAATTGGAATCGACCAAACTCCCAATTACCTAAAACCCCCAAATTCACTTCAACCACCATCATAAAAATTACCATATTTATTTTAAAATTCATGGTATTGAACAACCATTCAGATCAAATAATTCGAAATCTAAATTATTAAGTTTGATTTTTATCAAATTTTAGTCTTTCACTGTAAATCAAACTTTTGCAGTATATTTGTTCCATATAAATTTTTATATTTATTTTAAACACAAGATTACCCTATTATAATCAAGTTCTTCTCAATGATCAATGCTTAATAATGATCAACTTAGGAGATAGGAATTTTCTTATAAAACTGGCACATGAAAAGAACAGAGTTAAAATCTTTCATAACAATAGGTATTTCAAACAGCTAAATAAACATACATTTAAACCATCAAATCAAGCATGCACACATTGATATTTTGTTTTCCATGACAATCATTTCACAGTACAAACAATTAATAATTTTAAAACTGTTTTTAAAATAAGTTCACTCACCTAGTTTTGAAGCAGAGAACACTCTGCATCACTGCATTTGAATTTTCCTGGAATTTGATTTTGCTTTTGCTTCTTAACTTGCTGTTGAAACACTGAATTTTGCATTTACATGCTGTAGATTTTGCATGTTCTTCAGATTGAAGCTGTATAGCTTCAGATCTTCTTTTTTTCTTTTTTTTCATTAGTTATAGATTGAATTCTGTTTTCCTTTCTTTTCAGTTTGAATCTGCATTTAGTTTCCCTTTTCTTTTTTTTTAAATTGAAGAAGATTGAAGAAGTTTAGCTGAAGAAAATAAACCAACATATTTTTCTTTTGAACTTTTAATTAAAAACAAAACTTTCTTTTAAAAGATATATTGCCACTTGTTTAATGAATATACCCACATATTAACAAATGTCTAAAACCTTATGAATTTGTAAACAAGTGTGTTCTCCCATGTTATTATATTGCCAAGTGTTTTAAGAATTACATTAATTAAAAAAAATGAATTAGACCTTAATTATTTGTTTATAAATGAATAAACCTTAATTACTACTAATTTAATACTCATGTCATAAATGTATAACTATGAAATGTAATATATTTAAAACTTTGTGTTTTAGTTTATAATTATTTAAAACTTACTTTCCTAAAGATAAGTTCTAAAAGAAAGTAACATTTATTTAAATTTTATTTTAAAACTTTAAACATAAATTTCTATGACTAACATTAATATCATATTAAGAATCTAAAATTGTTTTCAAAAATAAATTTAAAGGAAAAAAATTTAAACTTTTATAATAATGTACTAATTTCAAGTTATTATTCATTTAATAAAAATAAATTTTCCTTTAAGTGTTAATAAAAAATTAATTTTAAATAGCTTTTGAAAAGCACCTTATTAAATTAAATCAAAACTTTCCAAATTACTATAAAAACTTATGTATATTAAAATTTTGAAAACATATTTTCTATTTAAGTTTAATTCATCATTTCCTATTTACAATAAATATCCAAATATAAATATTTATTATAAATAGAACGTCTTAAGTATTAACTTCAGTAATTATTGGAATTTTGAAATAGAACTCCAAATCACAATATATAAACATATATATTATAATTTGAAAATATTTTTATTAAATTTAAATCGAACCAATTTCCTTATTACAATGTATACATACATATATATTACAAATAGAATATTTTTATTAACTTAAAAAGATTAATTATTAATTACTCATATATATTATTCTTATTATTTGAAAAGAATAAACATTCAAATTAAATTATCATTATTATTGAGTTATTGAAAAGATAACATTTGTTAAATTAGATTAATTATTAGTTTTGAATATATAATAATTGGTTAATTTAGATTTTAGATCAATATAATATATTTCAAAATGAATTATAAATGGAAATTATTAAATAAGTATTGTCCAAAATTCCGGGAAATCACACCTTTAATGTCGTTGCTCGACCGATAGCAATTGGGAAGGGAATGGCATTTATTAGATAGGCATGGGAGTGCTGGCAACAGGCATCGGTCGACCGAGCTCAGGGTCCGGTCGACCGACCTGCTACCCGAGCACTTCCTGCCTTTGGTTTGGAAGTACAGGTTACAGGCTCCGGTCGACGGAGCTCAGGGTCCGGTCAACCGACCTGCTACCCGAGCACTTCCATCTTTGGTTCGGTCAACCGACCCAGAAAGTCCGGTTGACCGACCGACTCCTATTTGCCAATTTTGCCTATATTGCCTATTTTGTTGAATTTCCAACTTTAATCGATTCGTGTTGTTTCCCTTTTGTTGTTACATTTATTATCGACTTTGATGACATTTTCTTTGTGAATTTTCGAAATATCCATTTTGATGGATTTGATATCGATTTCTTTGGATTTTATTCACGTCTTCGAATGTGAATTTCGGTGGTTAATTGTTTTACAATCATTTTTGTGATTTGTCACTTTAAAAATATAAAGGTTTCAATACTAGTAGTAAATATCAAAAATTCTTTCATCAAAGCGATTTCAAAACTATTTTATTACTAAGCTCTTTTCTTAAACCGTTTTCCAATCTATTAGTATATACAAGCCTTTACTTCACTCGGATGAGAAATCGAATTAAACGGCTTAGAAAAACAAGTGGTATGAAACGCTTGCGTTTGCTTCGTCGGTTAATTCTTGGACTTGTTCGATTGAGCCTTTTTGTGACAATTTCCTACTGAAGACCTACAGTTTGTTCGTAAATATTTAAGTTAAGCTAGTGGTTATGGGACATGAAGCTAAATTCATATATTTACTAGCTTAGTGTAATTGACACTTTCTTGATGATCAACGACGATCATTTTGTGATTTAGACTAGCAATGTGCGATGTCTGTTTGTCTACGAGGGAGACTAAACCCCGTTTTGTGGAGTTTCGACTCAAATTGGTGGGGTAGCAACACATGGTCTTCGGGCCATTTGTGGAGCTTCGGCTCAATTTGTGATGGTTAGCAACCATGGAATCAGCGTTTCGTTTGTGATACACGTGTTGGTGAGCTTTATGCTTCCGTTTGTGATAGGCCTTTCCCCCTTTTTGTGATTTCTGCATTTCGTGTGTTGATTTCTGGAATTTGTGCTTCACCAATTTTCGTGATTTTCATTGCTAAGTTTTATCAATCTATGTGCCTTGGTGAATTCGTGTGTCATTGACTTGTTGTGAATACAAGTTTTGGGTATGAAACCCTTTTTGGATCTTTGAAGAAGGTTCCTGTGATATTGTTTAATCTCTTGTTGATTATCATTTACGTACTTATAGTAGTATGACATTATGGTTATTATACGCTTATGCCTTATCTTTTATTCTATATCACTTCATCTGGTATTTATAGCTAGACTGATCCGTTTATTATTTTCTCATTAAATAATACTTGGGTCAGACCGAGATGTTACAGGTGCTTCTGCTTAACTTCTCACCAGGGATCATTGTCCTAACTTTTGGCTAACTACTTAGATTAGTAGTTTTTGGTTGTATACATTTGAGATATAGACTCATAGCTGTGTACTTATTCTTTTGTATAGCACATGTTGCTATTCTTTTGTGTCATTGTGGATCTTTTAGACCACTACTCTGATGAACACTTTTATGTGTTATATATATTCATGTCTATTTCCGCCTTTGTGATATGAATTATCTGTGACTGATTTGTGTTATGTTTATTTCTATATTTGTTTCCAAAGATTATTATTGCCACTGTGTAGTAGCTTTGAGTTTTTGTTGGTATGTCAGATTTCCTCTTGAAAAGAATGCAAGTTATATTTCATCTGGCATATCGGTACTCGCACAAAGCAATTATACAGATGGTCGCTCCTCAACAGCCTTATTCTCCGTGCTAGTTGACAGCATTACACCGTATTGTCCTTGGCTAGCGTGGGTATAGAGGTGGGGCGTCACATTTCGCTTATGAAAATTCCATTTGTTTTTCAACCTTATGAGACGCTTACCGAAAAGGAAGAGCGTTTGGCTCATGAGGAAATGGAAGAAGAGGAAGTTGAAGAAGAAGAAGAAGAAGGGGATGAAATGGAAATTGAAGAAGAAGAAGAAGAAGAAGGTGAAACGTCTTTGGAAAGCATTGAATATCCTTCCAATGCATCCAACAAAACCCTGCTCAAAAACCGAAAGATAATTGTGGAGAATCAACGGATTCTAAAACGATCCATTAGTAAAAAGTTGGATAACATTTCTTTGAAGATGAACAAGTTCTTTTCCAAAGTCAGTAAGAAACTTGGACCGTCTTCATCATCTTCATCCTCTAGCTAGTTTTATCTTTTCGTATCTTGTTGTATTCATTTTCGTTTGCTTTATATCGAATGTTCATGTAGTTTGTTGTGTGCTTAATCATTGTATTATCGTAGTATGCAATGAAATGTAATTTCCTTTTTGTTATCTACCTTATCTTATCTCTAGAATAAATGTTAGTATATATTATATATATATATATACACACACACACACACAATTATTCACAAAATCAAATTAGTCATAGCATTTCACTAACCCATGTCAACATCCCCTATGTGACCTTGTCGACATGTACTGGCCAGAAATGGCAATTGATTTTAAATTTGAAATTTGAATAACTACCACATGTCTATTCAATTCAAATGAATTTCTACACCTATATATACCTGTTTCTTCCAGAATTCTTCACTGAAATTTATTTCTTATCATCTATATCCTCTATTTCTTTCACAAATTAAACTATGGCTAATCCTATTCACAATTTATCTGAAAATCTTGAAGAAGCTCTTAATTCGTCCAAGAATATTCTCTCATTTATTCTATGAAACCACGTCATTTAGAATTAAGTCAAATGAGATGATAAAGGAACAAGAAAGGCACTTCAATGCGATACGATGGATGATCTCCTCTCTGCACAAGGATGATAACGAAGCACATCCTTCTGTCTCTCTCACCAATGACAATGATAATTGGGATGCTATTAAGGCAGACCCAATCTTTGGAGAAGAAGGATGGGTGGAAGTTCCACGTAACATTTGATTTTTTATTACTTTGTTTGACTTGTTTGAATTGCTTTGGTTTGAATTGATACTTTGTGTGGATTGATTTCTTATTGATTTGAAGATTGGTGTGTAAAACATATATGTACACATTGAAATGTATATAATCTTTAAATTAGTTATCATGCTTAGAAGTATAATTATTTCCTACTCTATATATACCGTTGTATAGTTTATCAATGTATGTACCGAAGTCCAAGAATTAGGGGGAGTAAGTTTTTGTTGATGACAAAGGGGGAGAAATATAAAATATGGTAGTTAGGTATAGATTAAGGGGGAGTTGTTAGTTTTAGGAGGAGTTGTTAGTTTTAGGGGGAGTTATTAGAATAGAAATAATATTTTATAAACAAAGGTTGTCATCATCAAAAAGGGGGAGATTGTTAGTCCGTGAGATGATGGTTTTGTTGACAACAACCTTAGAATAGATTATAAATTATAAGTACTAACATTATAAGTTTAGATATATATGTATATCCAGGATTTAACCATGCAGGTACTAAGAATGAAGATTGTACAATATAAAGATTCAAGATATCAAGATAAAATATCAAGATAGAAGACTCATGAGTATCGAGACTATCAAGAGTTCAAGATTTCAGGGATAAGTATTTTTTATTATTATTAGGAATTTTTGTTAAAACTCATAGAAAAGCACTGGCATCTTAAAATCCAATTTACGTGGAATGGAATCCACTTTGAGCCCGTTAAAGGGATGGAACCCTAAGTAGGATGGAACCTATGAAAAATCTAACGGAACATTGTTTTGTATCCGCTAACTTTTATTCAAAATGATTTTTCAAAATTATATCCTGTTTTCAAAATGTTTTCAAAACTTTCCTTTTAAAAGATTCAAAACCCTCGATCATGATTTTAAATAATTTTAACCTCAAAAACATCTTTATTTTCAAAGTCAAATTACTCCTGATTTTAAACTATCTTTTTAAATAATATACTTAACTTTTAAATATTTATACTTAGATTTAAATATAAAATTATAGTTAAAATATATATATATTATTCTTTATATTTACTTATGAATTTTAACTATAGTAAAGTATATTTATAAAGTTTAAAATAGTTTTTATATCAGATAAATGTTATTTTTGAAGAAAATCAAAAACACCAAAAAATCCTTTGGGATGTCGACATGCCTAGCATGACCATGTCGACATGGTGACAGTTTGATTCAAAAATTCAAATTTCAAAAGAAGTGTCTATTCGCCATAACTCTTCATGAATGGTCATGGCTGTTGTTCTTCTATAAATAGGGGTCAGTTTCAACAAATTTTGAATCATAATTTTCTGGTTTTCACTCCTCTTCTTCTTCCTCATTTCTTAATACATATTCTTATCATTACTCTGCCGAAATCAACATTGAATCATACTCGATTACTTATAGTTTGATTCTCTATCACTGTGTCTATAAGATTCTCAGTGCTATTCAGAGTTATAGACTTCTTTTTAATCTATTAAGCTAGAAAAGATGTGATTATAGCCTTGGTAAATCAATTGGGTAAACTTGTGGCCCGTAGATCAACTATCTCTACCCAGAGGATCGAAATACTGGAGGGTGTACCTCGTAGCCTTGAAACCGAGGGTGTAATTGTACAATAGCTTTTGAAAGGAAATCCATACTTGTGTTGTGGGACTGGATGTAGGGTAACTCCGAACCAGTATAAAATCCGGTGTGTTCTTTCCTTTACTGCTATTATTTTATTTCTGCATCTGTGATTGTTTCTGTGATCATATTTGTGTCTGTATATTGCATACTTTTGTGTCTAAATTAACATAAATTAAAAAGATTTAGTAATTCTTTATTAACACTATTCACCCCACCCCTCTAGTGTTAATCTTAGCTTTAAGATCCGTAATCCGCATTTCTCACAAGGACATACATACTTATACAATGTAAACCAACTCAAGTGAACTGTAGTAAAAGTGCAAGTAACTTCAAGGATGCTTGGGACCACCCATCCTCTAAGGATCCGTTAAACTATTTACTATATAGTATATTGCGCTATTATAATAATGTCTACAGTAAAATAAACTTACTTTAAAATAGCGTTAAGGAGTGATCCAATATACCCAATATTCCCCTTAACATAAATAATGCCAATAGTCTATGTAGTACCTGCATATCTCCTGACCGGGGGACTATGAGAAGATACTGCATAGGTACGACACAAATAGAAACTCGTAGTAAAGGCTCGATATGGTAGGTGACACAGCGCACAAGGCAATGCTAGGGTAGATATACCAATTACGCACACGGGCTGGTGGTAACGTGGCAGCCACATACACCCACCTCGGAACACATTCCCAAAATCGGAGGGGCGCCCAAACAATAACAAGTAATAGTATGGTATCGAAGAAATGCATCCGACCAGAGGAGCTACCCCTTTTGGCCCGAGATCACTCCTGTTTTAGCCACCTTAAGCCAACTCACGAGAGTTGGGTCCATGTAACATACCTGAAGAACGTCGCCACCATCCTACTTCATTCTGGGATCTCCACCGTGTACACGGTTAGTCAAAGTGGTTTTCAGTATCGACAGAGAGTATACCAATATCCGATCCCGGTCACTTTGCCAACCAATCGTTATTATAACCCGTGGTTATAACTTTAAAATAATATTTATGCTTCAAAATAAATTATCCTTTCAATCCAAACCTTTATCAAAATAAAGATTAAATCATTTCCAAACCATTTCAATGTATCAACATACCATATCTTTCAAATTCAAATATTTATCAAAAATAAATATCAAGTCATTTCTAACCATTTCAATATATTAAATTATCATGTCCTTTCAAAACTTCCTTTCAAATCATTTTAAGATCAAAATATCATATCTTTCAAAACTACAGTTCAAATCATTTTAATATCAAAATATCATATCTTTCAAAACTTCATTTCAAATCATTTTAATATCAAAATATCGTATCTTTCAAAACTTCAGTTCAAATCATTTTAATATCAAAATATCTTATCCTTCAAAACTTCATTTCAAATCATTTTAACATCAAAATATCATATTCTTCAAAACTTTATTTCAAAATATTTTTAATATCAAAATATCATATCTTTCAAAACTTCATTTCAAACATTTAATATATATCAAAATATCATATCTTCCCAAAGCTTTATTTCAAAACATTTTTAATATCAAACTGTCATATCTTTCAAAACTTCATTTCAAAATATTTAATATATATCAAAATATCACATCTTTCCAAAGCTTCAATTTCAAATCATCGTATAAGTTCAAATCCAAATATTCAACTTTAAATACCTTTTAAATTCAAAGATATCATTCATTTATTATCATTCCAAATCACCTTTTAATAGCTTATATTTCAACCAAAATAATTCATTTAAACCATTTAGAAGTGAAGTTTATATACTTTCAAATCAAGTATTCAATTTTCAAAGTTTTAAACCATTCTGAGTTCATTTACTAAGTTAAAACCATAAACATTGAAAATTTCAACCTTTCACAGCATTCGAAAAAGCTGCTGTAAGTTATATTTGAAAACATTTCAATTTAAACCATTTGAACATTATAAAAATTATATTTTAACATTCAAAAATGTTCGTTAAAATACTCTTTTAATTTATGATTTTTATAAAGCAAACCTTTACAAAAAATCCAAATTTTTCAATAATTTCACTTAACAAATTCGATTGTACAATGTTCCCATTTTACATTTGACACCTTATTAACACTTACATTTTCAAATTTCCATTTCACAAATTAAACTAAATTTCCAATTTATTAAATTAACTTAAACCTTTAAATAAAACAAAATTCCACATTTCAAAATCAAGTTGTATTTCAAAATTTCACTTTTAAGCATTCATTTACTTAACCATTTTAATTCACAGAAAAATCAATAATACTTTATTAAATCATTTAAATTCAAATTTAAATCAAATTATCATATTTACCATTTTCCAAATAAAAATAAATTTCCATTTTATTTATATAACTTACATATCATTTTTAACCTCCAAATTTCCAAACTTAAGTTATATTTCAATAATCCAATTTAACCATTCATTAAGAACATTTTTAACTCATAGAAAAATCATAATTTCTTTATTTCAAAACATTACAAAAAATCTGTTTAAATCAAATTTCATAAATTTATATTTTTATAATACTTAAAATATCCAAAACACTTTATAAAATAACCACGGGCCTGTATATAGTTTTCTAACCTAGGTCAAGTGATACGGATATATATCATTTCATTCCGCAGTTTACAAAGAAAAATACGGGTTCTGTCATTTCAAACCCGTAATCCCAAGTTAAAGACTAATAAATAAAAACCGTTCAGGCCTATCATTTCAGCCCATAACGATTTTTCCCTGTTCTAAAGTCCGTTCGGGTATGTATCATTTCAACCCATAGTGATTCTAATCTACAGGGAACTTGCAGTGTGATGAACTGATATAAATAACAGAATAGCATGATATAACAGTAATAGAGAATTTAACAGGTTGAACATCATATATAAATAATCACATTGCAGTTATAACATCATATATTTTTCTACACATTCAGTTGTTGTTGTTTCACAACTGCATAAGTAGATATTGTCCTATGAGATTTACTCACCTCTTTGTGCTGGAGATTGCAATGCAAATGACGCAAACAGATTCCCAAAGGCACGATGACACAACGATGGATTCAAGTGGATGATAACCAAGCTAATGATCTTGTCACAACCCATAAACAAAACCAAAATAAAGTTATAATTCGATACAACATTAAATTGAAATAACTTTGAATTGAAAAGTAATATGAGTACGCAACTTTTTGCCTTCCTTACTACACTTGCTAGCACGGCTTAGGGGATGTTTTGGTTCAGGTTTGTACATTCTTTAGCTCAGGTTTGGGTCCTAGAAATGCACGGCCTAGGGGTTAGAACATGTGGAGGAAGTTACAAGGTAGAATGTGAAGGATTTAAGGCAAAATAGTACGTTTTTGGTCAACAAAAGGGCTCGGCCTTGGAGTGGTTTGGCTTGGACATTCGAGTTCAGATCTGGACAGAGGCTAGGATGATGTGTAGTGGTGGTAGCAAGGTAGTGGTGGCGGCTAGAGGTGGTGGCCAAGGTGGTGGTTGAAGGTGTGGAAGCAAAAGTGGCTTGGTTATGCATGTTTTCAAGGGATTTGTTGCCTTTTTGAGGAGTTTTGGTCATATGGGTGGTGCGGCCTGGTCACATCAGAGGGGTAGGTGGCTGATGATGATGAGCAAGAGGTAGTAGAGGTTATGGCCAAGGCTAGCTAGTGGTGGCCGAGCAAAACAAGCAAGAGAACAAGGCAAAAACATATGAAAATTGAGAAAAAAAGTGACAAAAGAGAAGCCATTGCCAACCTATTTTGCTAGCCGTGAAAATGTGAGGAGGAAGATGTTTTCTCACGTAAAAATGAATGGAATTCACGGCTAAACACAAAAATTCAGGGCCAAAACTCAAGGCAAATGAAAAGACTTAGGAAATTGAAGAGGTTTTGGCTAATGAAAGGTCACACAATTTAATGCTTAATTCCCTTCATATTTCCATTATTCTTTAAAACAAATAAAGCAATATAATTTCAGTAAATACATTTAAAAACCTAAAAAAAGTGAAATAAAATGAAAATTATAATTAAATTTAAAGAAAATATAAAAAGAATTAAGGAAATTGCTTAAAAATTGAAAACAGGGTTCAAAAATTACAATTAAAACATCACTGACTTTGGAAAATATCTACTTCATTTTAAAAATATTCTAAAGAAATTTTTTGAAATAAAATAATTCATTAAACATATTCAGCGTGAAAAAAATAATTAAATTTAGAGAAAATAGAAAAAAAATTAAGAAATTGTTTAAAAATTAAAAACAGGACATGAAAATTTCAAATAAAATACCACTTAGCCTTAGAGAATTTCTATTTCACTTTAAACAAATAAAAAGTCGCATAAATAAATAAATGAGTAATAAAATAAAGTGGGAATGAGAATAGAATAAGTTCTTAAGAAAAATATAAAGATAAATAAAGAATTTCTTAAATTAATTGACACTGAAATTAGAAATTGTAAAAAATACAACTGACACTAGAAAATGTCAATTACACTTTCAAAAATGTTTTAAAACCAAAATATATACATAACATGTTATTTTACTCATATAAATATAAATTAGAATATCACATGACCAAATAAAATATTATTTATATAATTTAAAATAAACAATTTTGTTAAATACAGCAAATTTCACACAATAGTTAAAAAGGCATAACTTTCACATTATAAATCAGATTTCAACGAAACGAAAAGTAGTGTTCTTAAAATTTTATTTACTCTCATAATAAAAGATAAAATTAAAATTTTCAAACTTTAAAATTTTAAATTTAAAAGTCAAAGTTGACCATATTGACCAAAATACATTTTTTTGGAAAATATTCTTTTTAATTATATTTGGAATTCTAATTCACATAAAAATCAAAGTTTATATTTGAAAAAAAAATTATCTAAATTAAATAAATAAAATAAAGTTAAATCAAAATTCAATTATATTAATTAAAATATACAATTAAAATAAATCACAAAATACAGGGTTGTTACACTCTCCCTCACTCAAAACTTTTCGTCCCCGTAAAGGAATAAGGTTCAGGAAAGCACAGAAAAGATAGAAATGAAATAAGATTAAAGCAAGGTGACAAGAAGATTGAGATTATACTTGATAACTGTTGTTATAGGTAAGTTTAACAAGGTGGAGAGGATCTTTCCAAGATTCTCCAGAATCAGGAACACAAGCACGAAAAGGTGGATTCAAAATGAGTAACAAAGATTATAGAAAGATTTATAAATAGAAAGATTATTGAAGGATGCCTATACTAGTCTGTAGCAAGATAAGGATAATAAGGACAACTAAAAGATAGTTTGAAAAACAAAATAAGGAAATAAATTTGAAACCATGGAAATTTCATCTTAAATAGATAATTAATTTTTACACAAGTTAAATAAATCTTAACTATCTCAAATTTTATTACCTTATCTTCTAATCATCTTAAATTAACAATTTGTAAGATCATGGATTTGAAAAATAATCATTTATTATACTCATTATGTACTTAATAAATTTAATTCTTCTTTATTCCTAATTAAAATTAAATTTATTCCTCTCAATATATTTATCATTTACGTTAAATATACTTACACTTATTATAACTGCTTTATTTTATTCTTAGTTCTTTTAACATTATTTTATTCTAAGTTATTCAATTACCCTTTATTATATTTACCTCTGTTAATCATTTTATAACTAAAATTTAAGTGTATAACATTTATTATAACCACTCAAATTTTATTTATAAAATCTTTTTATATTGTCTATTATCCAATTACATTGTTAACTTCTGAAATTATGGTAAGTGATATTTGAATGCAATTGTATTATACAAATAAAACTTCCCAATTAAATCATTTCATTCTTGAATATTCATACAAAATTTTTATTTTCTTTTTATAATTGAAATTATTCTTTAAAATAAAGTTTAAGAATTAAATTTCCGATTTCTTCAACCCATTTAGAGATAAATATATGTATGTACATAATTTATCAAATCAAATTTAAATCATATATCTATATATATTATAGATCAAGTCATATTTTAGAAATTCAAATCAATTTGATTTCCAAACCAAAGCTGTAGCAAGACTACAGAGCGGTCTCTTCACTATGAAACTCGAAAATGAATGTCGATGATGCTGCAGTCATCACCGAAATTATTTCCCAGCGACAAAGAGAATGGCACTAATTTTTAAACTTTAAAATCCTTTGGAAACATATTCTTATTCGAAAATACTTTAAATAATATACTTCAAAACTTAAACATGAGGTTTGAAACCATCGAAAATTAAATTCTTAAATTTCTTGTTTTAAATTCATTTCAGTTCCCAAATCAATTTATAAACAACTATTTATAAATTCATTTATAGAACAATAAATGATAAATCAAGTATTATCATTTCAAATAATCAATTAAATCAATTTATTAAGTTCCATAAATTTACTTATATATCAAAATTTATTTGATTAACCAAATTTAAAAATAATATTGTGTCAGTTTGTTCTATCAAAGTGTTTTAGAAATCCTATCGATAGCGTTGATCAGACGAATCGATCGGAAACCCAAATCAACATCAACAACCCAAACAACACAATATATAAAACAAAATATAGATTTACAAGTACAATTCAAAATGTTTGGAAGAATAGATTGGAAACAAAAGAAAATATGATTAAATAACATAGTGGGTAGATGGGTAAGCTTAAGTAAATCGCGGGCAACCTTAACAGGGTCAACCGTGACTTAAAGAATAAGATCAATGTGGATTTTTCTGGGGTAAATCTACATTCGATCTCAAGAGATAGAGTTTGTAATAACAAAAGATATTAGCATCTAAACCAAGGACAGATATAAATCTCTGGTGAATCGATGCTAATTGTAAAGGAGTTTCCCCCTTTACAATTCAATTTGAAATTGGCCAGACGCCGACTCACTAAAAAGATCATTCGAAGCGGAGTTATGGGATACTCTTGAATCAAAAGAAGATAAATAGTGAGGGACATGAATGGATTTTGGAACTGTAGGGAACGTTCCAAAATTCAAAGGAAATTCGAATCAAAGAGGAAAGACTCAAACTCGAACGAAAGTGACTTTGTAAATAATTTACCTTATATTCTAAGTTTTGCCTCAAAGCCAAGCTCTGATACCAAATGTTACGGGCCGCGCCAGTTGTGACGCCCCACCTCTATACCCACTCTAGCCAAGGACACTACGGGGTAATGCCGTCAACTAGCACGGAGAATAAGGTTGTTGAGGAGCGACCATCCGCGTAATTGCTTTGTGCGAGCACCGATATGTCAGATAGTACATCATGCATCTGGTTGCAGGAGGAAATCCAACATACCGATACAAACTCAAAGCTACTACCCGGTGGCTATATATATATTCTTCGAAAACAAATATAGAAATAAATATAACGCAAATCAGTCACAGACATGCATATCACAAAGGCGGAAATAGATATGAATATATAACACATAAAAGTGTTCATCAGAGTAGTGGTCAGACAAGATCCACAATATCACAAAAGAATGGTTACAAGTGCTAGACAAAAGAATATGTATACATCAAGGAGTCTATATCTCAAAGGTATACAACAAAATAAACTACCAATCTAAGTAGTTAGCCAAAAGTCTGGATAATAATCCCAGATGAGGAGTCAAGCAGAAGTACCTGTAACAACTCGGTCTGACCCGAGTATTATTTAATAAGAAAATAATAAACGGATCAGTCTAGTTATAAATATCAGATGAAATGATATAGAATAAGAGATATGAAAAAAACGTATGATAACCATAAAACCATATTGTGATAAGTATGTAATTAAAAATCAACAAGAGATTAATCAATATCACAAGAATCTTCTCAAAGATAAAAAAGAATGTCATACTCTTTATTTTTATTCACCAAACCATAAATATTGACAATTATATCAATGCCAATCACAAAAGTTAATGACACACAAATACACCAATGCACAAATATTGATAAAACATATCAACGTAAATCACGAAAATTGATGAAACACAAGTTCTAGAAATCATCAATGGAAATCCAGAAATCACAAAAAGAGGGAGGCTTATCACAAAACGGGAGCATGAAAACTCACCATCACGTGTATCAAAAAATGGAATGCTATTCCATGGTTGCTAACCATTAATTATGAGCCGAAGCTCCACAAAACGGCCCGAAGACCATGGGTCGCTACCCCACCAAATTGAGCCGAAGCTCCACAGAAACGGGGTTTAGTCTCCCTCGTAGACAAAGAGACATCACACATTTGCTAGTCTAAATCACAAAAATGATCATCAACGATCATCAAGAAGTGTCAATTACAGTAAGCTAGTAAATATATGAGCTTAGCCTCATGTCCCATAACCACTAGCTTCACTTAAATATTTACGAACAAATTGTAAGTTTCCACTAGAAAATTGTCACAAGAGATTCAATCGAACAAGTCCAAGAATTAACCAACGAAGTAAACGCAAGCGTTTCATACCACTTGTTTTACTAAGTAGTTTAATTAGATTTCTCATACGAGTGAGGTAAAGGTTTGTATATACTAGTAGATTGGAAGATGGTTTAAGAAACGAGTTTTGTAATAAAATAGGGTAGAAATCGTTTTGTTGAAGGAGTTTTGATATTTACTGCTAGTATTGAAACCTTTATATTTTTAAAGTGACAAATCACAAAAATGATTGTGGAAACAATAAATCACAAAAATTCACATTCGAAGACGTGAATAAAATCCAAAGAATTCGATTCCAATTCCATCATAGTGGAAATACCCTTACGTCTTAACAGCCAAGACTTACGACTTAACACAATACAACACAAGAAATCAGCGGCTCAACTCATGCGACTCCACGGTATACGATATAAGGGATCAGCGACATAGCATGCGGCCTAACTAAGCGACCTAAGAAATGGGCGACATAAGATGTAAGCGACCTAAGGAGCTAGCGGCTTAAGGAGTAGCATGCGGCCTAACATGGCGCGACCTAAGAAATGGACGACATAAGATGCAAGCGACCTAAGGTGCAAGCGACCTAAGGAGCTAGCGGCTTAAGGAGTAGCGTGCGGCCTAACAGAGCAAGTTAACATGGCCCGACCTATAGCATGGCGCGACCTATAGCATGGTGCGACCTATAGTAGGTGCGACTTAATGGTGCAAGCAGGCCGAGCGACCTAAGTGGTGCGACCTAAGAAACGAGCGACCTAACTGGTTGCGACTTGAAGCAAGTCGAGCGACTTAAGGAGGTGAGACCAAACAGGCCGTGTCATTAGCGAGACGAGCGACCTAAGGGGTCAACGACCTAAGGCAGGCCGACTCATAGCAAGGCGAGCGACCTAAGGGGTCAGCGACCTATGGCAGGCCGACTCATAGCAAGGCGAGCGACTTAAGGAGGTCAGCGACCTAAGGCAGGCCGACTCATAGCAAGGCGAGCGACCTAAGGTAGACCGACTCATAGCATGGCGAGCGACCTAAGGGGTCAGCGACCTAAGGCAGGCCGAGAGACATGTATGCAGGCCGAACGACCTAAGGAACAGAAGTTCAAAAACTCTCTCAATTTGCAACCGGTCGAGCGCGGACGCTAGGGGATTACGCCTATCGGCTACCCGGTCCTATTGGTTCCTCGATGCATCACCAAAAACGCGTTCAATCATCCAAGTTAGGATTTTTAAAGATTTGAACCCAAAACACTAAAAATTGGGATTTTCATCAATTCAATCCAAACCAAAAGCAAATGCACATGAATAAGTGTTAGGAATTCATACCCAACAATCAAAGATATTTATAGACAAAGATGTGAGATAAAAATCTCACCTTTTCACAAAATCAATGAAGGAGAAGCTTGAAAGTAAAGGAAGAATCAACCACACTTCAATCTCAACACAAGAAGCTTGAATCAATGGCTTCTCTTTGGAATTGGAGTTAGATATTGGATTAGCAAATGAACTAAGGCTTGGAGTTTTTTAATTTCCCATTCCTCTCTCCATTTTTGATGAAGCTTGAGTGTTAGGAAATGAAAGTGAAGTAATGAAGGGAAGATGGGGTTAAGCTAGAGTTAATAGTTTGGGCTAATGGGCAAAACCAAACCCAAAGCCTAAAGTGAAAAGGTGGCAAAATTCCACTAACTCAAAACATATCAAAGTTTATACTCAAAAAGATCGCAAATGGTGTTTTGAACTCAATGGAAGTTGTCCCGAGTCCTAATTCGACCGTATGCAAAAAGTAACTTTTCAGACTAAAATCCGACTAACAATAAAATATTTAAATATTCAATCGCAAAATATGCGGGTTGTTACACCAGTGGGGTAACGCCCACCGTAGCATACATTGGTACATATGTTCTGCCTTTACGGCCAGCCTCTCGACTGCCCCACCAATCCCCACGGGGACATGTAGGAGTAAGAGTCAACCGTTCGCTACCAAACTAGGAAGTGAGAACCCCCTATCATGTTGCACCCTCCAAGTGCAATGGCAGACAAACATGTCCGACTTGAATTGCTCAAAATACTGCATTGTAAATAAAATTTGGCAAATCTCAGAATATACAGTAAATAAAAGTCATAGATCACAGACACAGAGTAATAATAATGCAGCGGAAGTAAAAGAAATAGTAGTTTATGAAGCTACTATGTAAATATATCAGAGTTACATAAGATACAACAGAAGAAATAAAGTACAACAGAAGTCTAAGATAATAACCAAGTACAAAATGAATACAACACTTGGATCAACAGGATAACTGGAAGTGAAACAGATAAAACTGGACAAGCAGATAATCTCCAGCGATTCCAATCTCCAGAATGTGGAAATCCAAATCTGTGAATACTCAGGCTGACTCGAGCGTAAATAAAAATACAAACACTCGAGTTAGGACATACATACTTATACAGTGTAAACCAACTCAAGTGAACTGTAGTAAAAGTGCAAGTAACTTAAAGATGCTTGGAACCGTCCATCCTCTAAGGACCCGTTAAACTATTTACTATATAGTATATTGCGCTATTATAATAATGTCTACAGTAAAATAAACTTACTTTAAAATAGCATTAAGGAGTAACCCAATATTCCCCTTAACACAAATTAGACCAATAGTCTATACAGTACCTGCATATCTCCGGATCGGGAGACTACGAGAAGATACTGCATAGGTATGACACAAATAGAAACTCGTAGTAAAGGCTCGATATGGTAGGTGACACAGCACACAAGGCAATGTCAGGGTAGATGTACCAATTACGCACATGGGCTGGTGGTAACGCAGCAGCCACATACGCCCACCTTGGAACACATTCCTAAAATTGGAGTGGCGCCCAAACAATCACAAGTAATAGTATGGTATCGAAGAAATGCGTCCGACCAGAGGAGCTACCTCTTTTGGCCCGAGATCGCTCCTGTTTTAGCCACCTTAAGCCAACTCACGGGAGTTGGGTCCACGTAACATACCTCAAGAACGTCGCCACCATCCTACTTCATTCTGGGATCTCCACCGCGTACATGGTTAGTCAAAGTGGTTTTCGGTATCGACAGAGAGTATGCCCATATCCGATCCCGGTCTCTTTGCCAACCAATCGTTATTATAACCCATGGTTATAACTTTAAAATAATATTTATACTTCAAAATAAATTATCCTTCCAATCCAAACCTTTATCAAAATAATGATTAAATCATTTCCAAACCATTTCAATATATCAACATACCATATCTTTATAAATTCAAATATTTATCAAAAATAAATATCAAGTCATTTCTAACCATTTCAATATATTAAATTATCATATCCTTTCAAAAATTCCTTTCAAATCATTTTAAGATCAAAATATCGTATCTTTCAAAACTTCAGTTCAAATCATTTTAATATCAAAATATCATATTTTTCAAAACTTCATTTTAAATCATTTTAATATCAAAATATCGTATCTTTCAAAACTTCAGTTCAAATCATTTTAATATCAAAATATTGTATCTTTCAAAACTTCATTTCAAATCATTTTAACATCAAAATATCATATCCTTCAAAAAAAAATATTTCAAAACATTTTTAATATCAAAATATCATATCTTTCAAAACTTTATTTCAAACATTTAACATATATCAAAATATCATATCTTCCCAAAGCTTTATTTCAAAACATTTTTAATATCAAACTATCATATCTTTCAAAACTTCATTTCAAAATATTTAATATATATCAAAATATCATATCTTTCCAAAGCTTCAATTTCCAATCATCATATAAGTTCAAATCCAAATATTCAACTTTAAATACCTTTTAAATTCAAAGATATCATTCATTTATTATCATTCCAAATCACCTTTTAAATAGCTTATATTTCTATCAAAATAATTCATTTAAACCATTTAAAAGTGAAGTTTATATACTTTCAAATAAAGTATTCAATATTCAAAATTTTGAACCATTCTGAGTTCATTTACTAAGTTAAAACCATAAATCGAAAATTTCAACTTTTCACAGCATTCGGAAAAAGCTGCTGTAAGTTATATTTGAAAACATTTCAATTTAAACCGTTCAAACATTATAGAAATCAAATTTAACATTCAAAGATGTTCATTAAAATACTCTTCTAATTTATGATTTTTATAAATCAAACCTTTACAAAAAATCCAAATTTTCAATAATTTCACTTAACAATTCATTTGTACAATTTCCCATTTTTACATTTGACACCTTATTAACACTTACATTTTCAAATTTCCATTTCATAAATTAAACTAAATTTCTAATTTATTAAATTAACTTAAACCTTTAAACAAAACTGAATTCCACATTTCCAAATCAAGTTGTATCTTAAAATTTCACTTTTAAGCATTCATTTACTTAACCATTTTAATTCGTAGAAAAATCAATAATACTTTATTAAATCATTTAAATTCAAATTTAAATCAAATTATCATATTTACCATTTTCCAAATAAGGATAAATTTCCATTTTATTTATATAAATTAAATATCATTTTTAACCAAAATTCCAAATTTCCAAACTTAAGTTATATTTCAATAATCCAATTTAACCATTCATTAATTACATTTTTAACTCATAGAAAAATCATAATTTCTTTATTTTAAAACATTTCGAAAAATCTATTTAAATCAAATTTCATTAATTTTTTTTTATATAATACTTAAAATATCCAAAACACTTTATAAAATAACCACGGGCATGTATATAGTTTTCTAACCTAGGTCAAGTGATACGGATATATATCATTTCAATCCGCAGTATACAAAGAAAAATACGGGTTCTATCATTTCAAACCCGCAATTCCAAGTTAAAGACTAATAAACAAGAACCGTTCAGGCCTATTATTTTAGCCCATAACGATTTTTCCCTACTCCAAAGTCCGTTCGAGTATGTATCATTTCAACCCATAGTGATTCTAATCTACAGGGAACTTGCAGTGTGATAAACTGATATAAATAACAGAATAGCATGATATAATAGTAACAAATGATATGACATGGAACTTAACAGGTTGAACATCATATATAAATAATCACATGGCAGTTATAACATCATATATTTTTCTACACATTCAGTTGTTGTTGTTTCACAACTGCATAAGTAGATATTGTCCTGTGAGATTTACTCACCTCTTTGTGCTGGAGATTGCAATGCAAATGACGCAAACAGATTCCCAAAGGCACGATGACACAACGATGGATTCAAGTGGATGATAACCAAGCTAATGATCTTGTCACAACCCATAAACAAAACCAAAATAAAGTTATAATTCGATACAACATTAAATTGAAATAACTTTGAATTGAAAAGTAATATGAATACGCAACTTTTTGCCTTGCTTTCTACACTTGCTAGCACGGTTTAGGGGATGTTTTGGTTCAGGTTTGTACATTCTTTAGCTCAGGTTTGGGTCCTAGAAATGCACGGCCTAGGGGTTAGAACGTGTGGAGGAAGTTACAAGGTAGAATGTGAAGGATTTAAGGCAAAATAGTACGTTTTTGGTCAACAAAAGGGCTTGGCCTTGAAGTGGTTTAGCTTGGACATTCGAGTTCAGATCTGGACAGAGGCTAGGATGATGTGTAGTGGTGGTAGCAAGGTAGTGGCGGCGGCTAGAGCTGGTGGCCAAGGTGGTGGTTGAAGGTGTGGAAGAAAAAGTAGCGTGGTTATGCATGTTTTCAAGGGATTTGTTGCATTTTTGAGGAGTTTTGGTCATATGGGTGGTGCGGCCTGATCACATCAGAGGGGTAGGTGGCTGATGGTGATGAGGAGGAGGTAGTGGAGGTAATGGCCAAGGCTAGCTAGTGGTGACCGAGCAAAACAAGCAAGAGAACAAGGCAAAAACATATGAAAAATGAGAAGAAAAGCGGCAAAAGGGAAGCCATTACCAATCTATTTTGCTAGCAGTGAAAATGTGATAAGGAAGATGTTTTCTCACATGAAAATGAATGGAATTCACGGTTAAACACAAAAATGCACGGCCAAAACTCAAGGAAAATGAAAAGACTTAGGAAATTGAAGAGGTTTTGGCTAATGAAAGGTCACACAAGTTAATGCTTAAGTCGCTTCATATTTCCATTATCCTTTAAAACAAATAAAACAATATAATTTCAGTAAATACATTTAAAAACCGAAATAAAGTGAAATAAAATGAAAATATATAATTAAATTTAAAGAAAATATAAAAAGAATTAAGGAAAATGCTTAAAAATTGATAACAGGGTTCAAAAATTACAATTAAAACATCACTGACTTTGGAAAATATCTACTTCATTTTAAAAATATTCTAAAGAAATTTTTTGAAATAAAATAATTCATTAAACATATTCAGCGTGAAAAAAATAATTAAATTTAGAGAAAATAGAAAAAAAAATTAAGAAATTGTTTAAAAA
This sequence comes from Allium cepa, assembly GCA_030765085.1. Lineage (NCBI taxonomy): Eukaryota > Viridiplantae > Streptophyta > Magnoliopsida > Asparagales > Amaryllidaceae > Allium > Allium cepa. The sequence continues at coordinate 203,511,199 of CM060934.1, read as the reverse complement.
TTGAAAACAGGACATGAAAATTTCAAATAAAATACCACTTAGCCTTAGAGAATTTCTATTTCACTTTAAACAAATAAAAAGTCGCATAAATAAATAAATGAGTAATAAAATAAAGTGGGAATGAGAATAGAATAAGTTCTTAGGAAAAATATAAAGACAAATAAAGAATTCCTTAAATTAATTGAAACTGGAAATTAGAAATTGTCAAAAATACAATAGACACTGGAAAATGTCAATTACACTTTCAAAAATGTTTTAAAACCAAAATATATACATAACATGTTATTTTAATCATATAAATATAAATTAGAACATTACATGACCAAATAAAATATTATTTATATAATTTAAAATAAATAATTTTGTTAAATACGGCAAATCTCACACAATAGTTAAAAAGGCATAACTTTCACATTCTAAATCACATTTCAATGAAACGAAAAATAGTGTTCTTAAAATTTTATTTTCTCTCATAATAAAAGATAAAATTAAAATTTTCAAAATTTAAATTTTTATATTTAAAAGTCAAAGTTGACCATATTGACCAAAATACATTTTTTGGAAAATATTCTTTTTAATCATATTTGGAATTCTAATTCACATAAAAATCAAATTTTATATTTGAAATAACAAAATTATCTAAATAAAATAAATAAAATAAAGTTAAATCAAAATTCAATTAAAATAATTAAAATATACAATTAAAATAAATCACGAAATACATGGTTGTTACAATCCAATACCTAGCCCATAATTATCGAATAGCCAAAATTATGAAAATTCGATTTTCTAAACCTATATTCTTATGTTGGAAAATGGTTTAAATGGATAATTCTATATTTCCGTCCTTTTCTTGCGTAACCATTTCAGTATACCTTGGAACCTTTTCTTTTGCCCACAATTCTTTTTCAACGTTTCCAAGTATGGTCTATATAATAAAATTTACTTCGAGTCAATCATGGGTCAAGAGGAATTAGGAATTGTTGAGTCTACTTCAAAAGTCGAGCCTTATGCTGCCTTAGATCTTGCCATGGCCAATGTTTAGAGAAAAATGAATCACAAATCGAGGTTCTGAACAATTCATAAGTTGTAGGCGATCGTCGTCCATCACCAATGCTAATATTATCAAACTGTAACCGTAATGGAACCAAGGAACCCACATATTAAACTTTTAATTAAGATCTGGACCTAAAAGAGCTTGGGGTCAAATTCTTTAAAGAAAGTAATGATGAATAAAGTGGAGATCCGGTGGTGATAGTGGCTTAGAGAAGATGATGATGGCTTGAGTTGGTCTGCAGCAAGAAGTTGTTGCCAAGAAATTTAAGTCGCATAAATTTAGGATTGGAGAGTTAAGTGCAAGTAAATAAAAGCACGGAGTTAAAAAAATGACTGAATATGAATATTTAAAGGGGTTGCAATTACTCACCATTTCATGTTGGTGCCGATGTGAAGTGGTAGGTACCAACAAGAATTGTTGCCTATATATTAAAAAAGAGGAAAGAAAGAAGGAAAAAGAATTCTTACCGTGTTGATACAAGCAACAATCTTCAGATTAATGTTGGTCTTGACCTTGACATGGAAAGTGGTATGATTATTATTTAAAATAGTTGAATGGATTATCTTGGAAAAGAGATAATATTTTAAAGAAACTCTTGAGCGAGAAATGGACTTGTATAGATGATTTTTTATGCTTTTCTTGTTCCAAAGCTCGCGTTGTTTCCAAAAAAAAGTTTACTTTATTGGTCAAGCGTTATCTAGCTTTAAGACCAAGCAACTTTTATATGAATTTGGACATTGCAATGAAGACGAAGTGGTTCAAGGACTTGTAAGCAAGCTAAGGCTGGCATAAGAACGATCTTTAGAGAATTAGAATGAAAAATTAGGTAAGGGGAGTGATCGGTACCGACCTCTTTTTAGGTCGGCACCGTATGCACTCTGGTGGACTTTGGAGCTATGCTCATTGAATGGCTTACTAAAGTGATCATCCTGGTATTTTATGCTCCAGCGACTTTGTTGGGTGATTCTTCTATAAATAACAAGCCTATAGCTACTTGTAGAGGACTTTTTGGCCATTTTATTTTTCATCTTCTTTCTCTACTCGATTTTGTCACTAAGGAGGCTACTTTTTACTATTCTTAGTTGTTTTGAGCTATAGATCCACTGTGCATGTGACAAAACCATTCCATAATAAGATTAAAGTGGATGTAGGCCTCAGACTAGTTGAACCACTATAAAATTCATGTGTTTTCTACTATTCTCATTCTACTTTTATTTGGATCTATATATAACTCGAATTAAGGTGTTGTGCCACTTTTTTCTCAACACATATAAATGGAGAATGTATAGATAGTAGATATTAAGCCCACTATCTACACATGGATGTATTGACCTTGTTACTGTTATGTTGTTATGCATCATATTAAATATTTTATTATCACATGTCATTTTTTATAAGACTTAATATAGTTATAGTAGAATTTGGAAAAGGGGAAGGTGTAATCAATTAATTAATATCATCTTTTTTATTTTTTCCTTTTAGATCTTGATGTGATAACATACAGATCTAAAAATATGTTCATTTCCTTTTGGAACACCTTTTAGAAATATGAATATATTTGACATGTTCGTACCTTTTCAAACTTTATACTTAATAGACATAGATTCAATAAATTAAATCAGAAAGTTAAATAAAATTGGATTTATTTAAATTATAGATTGGATCTAGTAAACCTATTAGATTTTGTTACATTCAAAATTCTAAGGATAAATATAGTGTATTCCATCGAATGATGAAAAAATAAAGGTATCGAAAGTTAATGAATACTTGAAGATGAACCATCACAGTTTGATAAAATAAGCTATCGATAGATGGTGTTCTTAGACCATCAAGTGCTAATCCAGAGAGCCATCAAAGACCGATACTTTTGAGCTATTGAACGTTGATCTCATAAGTCATTAAAGATTGAGATATCTGAGTCATTGCATGTTGACCCAATAAGATTCGAAGAATGAGATGCCTAAGCCATCACATGTTGATCCCATAAGCTATCGAGAATTGAAAATTCTCAAAATATTAATAAAGACACAATCAAAAATGAGGTACTTGAGCCATCGAATGGTGACTTCTTAAAGCTATCATAACATGAGATGTATGAGCTATGACATGATGATGTCTCAAAGCTATCGTGAGATGAGGTATATGAGTTGTCGCATGATGACTTCTTAAAGCTATCAAAGGATGAAATATATAAGCCATCGTTTGATGACTTCTTAAAGTTATCAAAGGATGAGATAACTGAAAGAGTAGGCTATGTGGTAGGATCGTGTAATATGGAATAACGGAATAGTCTAGGTAGATAAAGTAGGTAAATGCAAGGAGCCACCAGGATTTTATACTGGTTCGGACCTCTCGTCCTACTCCAGTCCCTAAGCTTCATTTAGGAATTTCACTAACTAACACCCTCACTTCACCTGGAGGAATAGGTTTACAACTTACCCGAACAACCGAACGGGATTTCTTGCCTCAACTACCGAAGAGGACTTCAACTCAATTACTAAAATACAATATTTGACTTGTTGTGTTCTTGTCAACGCTAATGAGTCTAATGTAGTACAATATTCCTATAATCTCATCCTCGAGAGTATGCAATGTGTTTGTGAAGATTTAGGAAATGTGAATTGCTATGAATCAAAAGAATGTTATAAACAAAAACAATGATTCAAGCAATAGATTAGTGATTGCTTTGAGAATATCTAGAAAATATGAACAAGAGAATAGTTAGATTAAAGCAAGAGAATTCGGTGAATTAAATGATGTTAAAATCATGTATATATACTTGTAGAAGAGATGCATATGTTGTCAAAGGTTGCAAACAAGAGATGCTTCCATTTCCATTGACGAATGGTTGCAACTCTTGGGAGGAAGAAGGTGTCTTTTCAGAGAAAATTCGTAGGTTCAAATTCAGTCGACTGAGCAGGGAATTCAGTCAACTAAAAATATGAAGTAAAATTTTCGGGACCAAATTCAGTCGACTGTGCAGGGACATTCAGTCGACTGAAACTGTGCATGTGTATAAATTTGTTCCAGTTTCAGTCGACTGACTGTTCCTTTTCAGTCGACTGAACTCATAAAACCTGCATAGTTAAAACTTAATTGAAAAACGAAGTTTATAAAAAATTCCTAGTGTTCGTGCAAGCTTCTTGAGGATAGATTTTAACAATATATCTAGACTAATGACATATGTAAAAACATACTTTAAGTTTGTTTGGTCTTCATTTATCTTCCTTTAGCATTTGCATATATTTCTTCCTTGTTTGTTAGAGCATATTGTCATTGATCAAAATCTTCGCGTGTCAACATTCTCCCTCTTTTTGATTGATGACAATACTGATTTATTCTAGAGACATTTTACTTATTTTCTCCCCCTGAATGTATGCACTATCTTTCCTATAAAACAAAGTTAGTGCCATAGATTTTCTCCCCCTTTGTCATCGACAAAAAGGAAGAACTAACAGCAGTAATAATTTATCAAAACAATCACTGAAGCATAGAGAATTATTTGCATAATCACGACTGAAGAAGAATAAAAATGTTGTGACAGACAAGCATAAAATGGCTAATTATACAAGCCACAAGAAAATTAAAAATACACATCAAAACAACAAGAAAATCACTCATCTCTATCCCAGTCATATGAACCTTCTCTTCCTGTTGGTTCACGTATGACGGGTCCTCCTGTTGGTGGTCTATGTGCTCTTCCTCCTTGGCCACAACTAGCTCCGCTAGCGCTGCTACTTGTATGCTCTTCGGATGTCGTCCATGTAAACGTAGGTGTCGGACGTTTGCCGCGAGATGTTGAAGCAGTAGTGGCGCTTGAGCACGAGATTGCATCCCAAAGCGTGTTGAAGAATCCTTTGATTTTGTCAAGCTTATGATCTACCTTTTTAAGGCGAGTGTCAAGAATTTGTTGATTTCTTGACAATACCCCAAGGATTGGTTGGTAGTGAAGCTTGGGTCAACAAGATGAATTTCATCATCTTGCTCGAGATGTTCTTCGTGGCGAGGTTGAGGAGGTTGTTGTTGTTGTTGTTGTTGTTCTTGATGCCTTACTTCCCATTCGACGAGTGATATTATGCGAGGAGGTCGAGATGGGAGTTGCATTAGGCTTATGGTCCGGTGGTTAATTTGATGGACCATTGTATTCCCCGACTCAGGTAATGGTGTATCGATATTGAGGAGAAGTCGCATGATGTACTCTTCAAAGTTGATAGTGCGCAATTTGCCATTATTGAAGGTGAGAAACTCATCAAGAATAAGCCGTACCCAATTAACTTGTATATTGCCAAAAATAGCATATAGAGCTCGATAGTTATTTGGGTAGACAATTTCGTACGAGCCCGTGCGAGGAGTAATCGTTCTCATTAGGGCTTTGTGGAGGATTCTCGCCATAGGTCGAAGAGAGGTGGACTTAAAATCCCTAAAGTTGATATTATCATCCATGAATCGATGGTTGATGTTGTCGCGAATGTGTGGATTGAATTCTATCTCCTCTAGCTTTCTCCCGACATTTGGAGACTCTAAAATGTGTGCTATTCTATCCAAGAAAAACCAAACTTTCATTCCACACACCATACTTCAAACACTATTGTATGGATTTCTTGGAGTTTGGTGTCCAAGATTAAGATTAGCATAAAATAATTTTACCATTACATGATTAATGTCATGGTCATTTCGTTTCAAATCTAAAAGAGAAGTTAAACCTGCCGGATCTGTTAACGCTTGGATGTTGTAGGTTTGAAAACATTGAAAATCAACGAAAGAATGCTTGAAAATTCGGGAATTCTTCATCTTGTTCCATCGAGTGACAACGGTTCCATCGTAAAGCCATTGTGCTATTTGAGCATCAATTGGCTCGGAGGATGAAGAAGATGAAGCTCGTGATCTTTTTGGTGCCATTTGGGTGAGAATTTAGTTGATTTTGAGGAATTTGGGGGCTAGGGTTTCGAAATTGATTTGGGGAAGAAAGTTTGTAGGAGGTAAAAAGTGAATTGGTAGGGTAAAATCTGGTGGTTAAAAGGGGAAATTTTGCCTGGGAAGTGGCGTTCAGTCGACTGAATGTTCTGTTCAGTCGACTGAATGTTCTGTTCAGTCGACTGAATCAAAAGCCGAAATTTTCTGTGATAGATTCAGTCGACTGAACAGTACATTTAGTCAACTGAATTTTTTTGCTGAAATTTTCTGTTGAATTTTTAGTCGACTGTGCAGATGATTCCAGTCGACTGAACTATGTAAATATTGTTTTTTGTTATATTTCAGTCGACTAAGCAGGGGCGTTCAGTCGACTGAAACATGCATTTTTGTTGTTTCGGTTAATTTTTGAAATTAAAAAACTTATTTAAAGAAATAGTTACAAAAAATATGATGTAATAACAACAAATATTTCAAAATTTAACTATTTCTTTGGGAATGGACTTGGAGACTTCTTTCCTTCATTCTTCATGTAATTTATATCCCATGAATTCAGAATATATTGAGGAGTCTTAGGAGACGTCCAAGGATTCATAGGATCGACTGGTGTACGATAAGATGAAGATGGATCAAGTGTGCTAACAGGGCGAGGTAGGGGTTCAGCCACTTCGTTCTTCTTTGATCCACAGAAGCGTAAGCCGATTTGTTCTAGGAAGCTCAAACGTCTTGCCGTAACTTTTTGCTCGAAGTATAGCTCTCGTTGAAGATCTATCTGTTCTTGTTGAAAGTGATGAATTTCATTAATCTTTCTTTTTGTGTCAGGTGAAATAAAGAGTCCGCGTTTCGCCTTTTTAGATTATGGAGTAAAACCAGTACGATAATTTTTCCATTTGTAAACCGGCTCATGTGCTGATGTTGGTGTGGGAAGTTTTGGCGACGTTGGAGTGTTATCAACTGATGAGGTGATATTGATTGGAGGGAAGGAGTTATTGTACGACATTTTATGTTGAATTAAGATTTTATATAAAATCGAGATGAAAATAAAAATATTTTTAAGAATTTATTTATAGTAGAATTTTACTAAACAAATAATGGTTATAATTTAATAAGATTTTTTTAACGGCACAGAGATTTAATGGTAAAGAGAATTTTGTTAAAATGTATGATTCTTATTTAATAATTCAGTTTAAAAATGGGTGGTCTATAAGTTATATAATGTAACATATAACATAGCTGAAAATATTTGAAATTCTTATTCAGTAGACTGAGTATTTTGATTTAGTCGACTTAAATGTGGGAATATTTCTAATGCATTTCTAATTAATATCTTTAAAGGATATTATACCTAATTCTCGTCGAAGTTTTATAAAGGAGTTTTCTAATAGAGGTTTAGTAAATATATCCGCAATTTGGTTTTCGGTAGAAATATGTTCTAAATTAATTATTCCTTTTTCGATATTGTCACGTAGAAAATGATGATGAATATCTATATGTTTTGTACGAGAGTGATTAACCGGATTTTTAGATAAGTTTCTTGTACTTGTATTATCACAGTATATTGTAGAATTTGTTAAATTTATATTAAAATCTTTAAGTGTTTGTTGCATGTATATAACTTGAGTGCAAGCTAAAGCAGCTGATATATACTCTGCTTCGCAAGTGGAAAGCGAGACACAATTTTGTTTCTTACTAAACCAAGATACAAGTGATTTTCCAATGAAATGGCAAGTACCACTTGTACTTTTTCTATCTATTCGAGATCCACCAAAATCAGCATCACTAAATGATACTAACTCAAATGGACACTCCTTTGGATAAAAAAGACCGAAATATCTAGTTTTGTTAAGATATCGCATTATTCGTTTTACTGCTCTTAAGTGTGAATCTTTAGGATCGGATTGAAAACGTGCACATAAACAAACACTCATAATTATGTCAGGTCTACTAGCAGTTAAGTAAAGTAAGGGACCTATCATACTTCTAAACAATTTTTGATCTACACTTTTGCCATTTTCATCTCGATCGAGATATGTAGTTGTACTCATAGGAGTAGGTTTAGCAGAAGTGTTTTCCATGCCGAATCGTTTAATTAAATTAGCACAATATTTTTCTTGGTTTATAAAAATTCCATTTGTTAATTGTTTGATTTGAAGTCCGAGAAAATATGATAATTCTCCCATATGAGACATTTCGAACTCATTAGTCATTATATTTGAAAATTCTTTACATAAATTTTCATTTGTTGAACCAAAAATAATATCGTCTACATATATTTGAATTATTAAAATATATTTGGTAGTATTTTTAATAAAAAGCGTTTGATCTACTTTTCCAATTTTAAATCCCGAGTTTAATAAATAACTTTTAAGTCTTTCATACCAAGCATGAGGTGCTTGTTTAAGACCATATAGTGCCTTTTTTAATTTAAAAACATGATCCGGATATTTTTCATGTATAAACAACGGAGGTTGTTCTACATATACATTTTCTTTAATAAAACCATTTAACAATGCACTTTTAACATCCATTTGATAAAGTTTAAAATTGTGAAAACATGCAAAGGCTAATAGAATACGTATAGCTTCAAGTCTTGCAACGGGAGCAAACGTTTCTTCAAAATCAATACATTCTTCTTGATTATACCCTTGTGCTACTAGTCTTGCTTTATTCCTTGTTATATTACCTTGTTCGTCTACTTTATTTTTGTAAATCCATTTTGTTCCAATTACTGATTGATTATTAGGACGAGGAACTAATTCCCAAACATCGTTACGTTCAAATTGATTTAATTCTTCTTGCATTGCGATAATCCAATAATCATCTTTTGATGCTTCTTTTGGATTTTTAGGTTGTATTGATGAAATGAAAGCTACATGACCCATTTGATTTAGTTGATTTCTTGTTCTAACTTGAGAATTTATTTCTCCTATTATATTTTGAGTTGGATGATCTCGTAATATTCTAGGAGGAGATCTTAGTTCATTATTAGTATTTTCAAGGTTTGTTTCTTCTATATTTATTAATTCTTCATCATCTTTTATATTAAAATTTTTATTAAAATTTTCATCAAAAGATATATGCAAAGTTTCTTCAATTAAGTTTTTTCGTTTATTAAATACTCGATATGCTTTGCTTCGTTCTGAGTATCCTACGAAAATTCCTTCACCAGCTTTTGAATCGAATTTTCCTAGTTGATCTTTTGTATTTAAAATGAAACATTTTGATCCAAATATTTTAAAATAAGATATATTTGGCTTTTTATTATTAAATAGTTCATAAGAAGTATTATTAGTTAATGGTCTAATTGATATTCTATTTAATACATAACATGCAGTAGCAACGACTTCTGCCCAAAAATGTTTTGGTAGAGAACATCCATTTAACAATGTTCTTGCGCATTCTTGTAATGTTATATTCTTTCTTTCTACAACTCCATTTTGTTGAGGAGTTCTAGGAAAAGAAAAATTATGATTTATTCCTTTCTTTTTACAAAAAGTTTCAAAAACTTCATTTTCGAATTCGCCTCCATGATCGCTTCGAATATTTTTAATTTTCAAATCTTTAGTGTTTTGAATTCTTTTGACAAATGTTTTAAAATGCTCAAAAGTGTCACTTTTATTTTTCATAAAAATAGTCCATGTATATCTTGAAAAATCATCAACTATTACAAATACGTATCGATTATGATTAATGGATTGAATTTTTATTGGTCCAAATAAATCCATATGTAGTAATTCTAATGGTTGTAAAGTCGAAATATTTTTCTTAGATTTGAAAGATGATTTCGTTAATTTTCCTTTTTGACAATCATCACAAAGATTTTTTATTTTAAAGTTGATTTTGGGTAAACCTCTTACTAATTCATTTTTAGAAAGTTTTCTAATGGTTTTAAAATTTATATGACAAAATCTTTTGTGCCATAACCAAGGATCATTATCTTTGGCAAGTAAACACATACTTGAATTATGATTAATATTCATATTTAAAACATAAATATTTCTATCTCTATTTCCTTCAAAAATAAGATTTTGGTTTTGATCAAAAATACTACATTTATTATTCGAGAAAGTTATTTTAAAACCTTTGTCACACTATTGACTTATGCTAAGTAGATTATGTTTTAAATTTTCAACTAATGAAACATTTGTTATAAAAGGTAAATTTGATGTACCGTAATTGTTCACATCTCCTTTGCCAATGATATACCCTTTTGAATTGTCTCCGAAGGTAACCGAGCCACCATCAAAGTATGTGATGTTTGTAAGCATATCTTTGTCTCCGGTCATGTGTTTTGAACAACCACTGTCTAATATCCATTTCTTCTTTTTGAGTGGGACCTGAAAATAAATATGAAATTATTGGTACCCACCTTTTAATAGGGTCCTAAAAAGTTAGAGTTTAGGAAACCAAACCCGATTTGGTTTAGTAACCTTTTTATAAATATAGTTTTCATTATGATGAACATTATCCATAAATGTTTTAGTATATTTATTTCTTATTAATACATTGTTAGTTTTTGGTACCCAAATTTTAACTACCTTGTTTTATACTTTTGTTTTAATAGTTTTCTTTGGCAATATTTGTTGTTTTGAATCCATATTCCTCTTAAAATTTGTATTTTTCTTTTTAGGAATTTTTGACTCCTTTTTATATCCTAATCCATGTTTACTTGAAGAGGACTGAGAATTTTCTAAAATCTTAGATAAATTTTCTCTTCCTTTGTTAAAGTTAGAAACATTTTTAGTAATGTTATCTAGTCTATCTTGAAGACTATTATTTTCTAACTCAACTTGTTTAATCTTAGTTTTTAACTCATGATTTTCAGAAGCAATTATATCATTCTTTGTTTTTTGAGTTTTAATTTCTTGACTTAAAAGTGATAATTGAGTTTCCGAATTTGAATGAGATTCTTGAACTTTTTCAAGTTCTTCTTCTAAGATTTTCTTTTCATCTTTTAACATATCTCTTTCAAATTCAGCTTTGTCTTGATTTTCATGAGTTTCTTTGAGTTTCTTTTTAAGAGTTTTTATTGTGCTTAAAAGTTCAGTGTTTACTTCAATTAAATCGTCGAAAGTTAAATTATTTACCTCAGATTCTTGAGCCATAAAGCATACATTTGCCTGTTCATTATCTCTATTACTATCATTTTCGGATGAAGATGAATCTGAATCGTCCCATGTTACAGAAAATGCCTTCTTTTTGAATTTATCCTTTTTGTTTTTGTTGTTGAAGTTTTTCTGATTTTCCTTCATTTGTTCTTGACAATCTTTTTGCATGTGTCCTTTCTTATGAGAATTGAAGCATTCTATATTTGAGGATGAAGGTTTGTTCAAGAAATTCTTTTTGAATCTGTTTTTGTTTCCTTTTCTATACTTTAAGAATTTCTTGAAATTTTTGGCTATAAATGCTAGATCCTCATATTCAGATTCTGATTCTTCCTTTTCCGCATGAAAAGCAACATTCTTTCTTTCTTGAGCTTGATCCTTTTTATCTTGCATATTTACTTCATACGACATAAGATTTCCAATCAATTCTTCTGGTTTCATTGTAGATAGATCATTTGCTTCCTCGATTGCTAGTACTTTTCTCTCCCATTCATCAGTGAGTGAATTTAGAACTTTAGACACAATGTCAAAGTCCGTGTATCTTTCTCCTAGTCCGATTAGAGCATGATGAATATCTTGAAATCTTGAGTACATGTCATTGATGGATTCATTTTGTCGCATTCTAAAATTTTGGAATTGATTCTTCAGCATGGATATCTTTGTTTGTTTAACTTTGTTTGTGCCTTCATGTATGACTTTAAGTGTTTCCCATATCTGATATGCAGTAGTACATATGCTAACACGGTTGAATTCATTTCTATCCAAAGCGCAAAATAGCATATTCATAGCTTTGGCATTTGCACTAGCTTCATTCTTTTGAATTTGTGTCCATGTAGGATAATCGATTGTGGGTACAACGAACTCTGCTTGAGTAGCATTCCAGGCTTCGAAACTTGTTGCTTGCATATAAATCCTCATCCTTGTAGCCCAATAGTTATAGTTTAGTCCATTGAATAGAGGAGGTCTTTGGGTAGATTGTCCTTCCACAAATGTAGAACTATAGGCAGATGTTGAGCTTGTACTTGCATTATTTTCCATATTATCAATATGTCTAATAACGGTGTTATGGTTATAGGACGACCTTGCTTTGATACCAATTGAAAGAGTAGGCTATGCGGTAGGATCGTGTAATATGGAATAACGGAATAGTCTAGGTAGATAAAGTAGGTAAATGCAAGGAGACACCAGGATTTTATACTGGTTCGGACCTCTCGTCCTACGTCCAGTCCCTAAGCTTCACTTAGGAAGTTCACTAACTAACACCCTCACTTCACCCGGAGGAATAGGTTTACAACTTACCCGAACAACCGAACGGGATTTCTTCCCTCAACTACCGAAGAGAACTTCAACTCAATTACTAAAATACAATATTTGACTTGTTGTGTTCTTGTCAACACTAATGAGTCTAATGTAGTACAATATTCCTATAATCTTATCCTCGAGAGTATGCAATGTGTTTGTGAAGATTTAGGAAATGTGAATTGCTATGAATCAAAAGAATGTTATAAACAAAAGACAATGATTCAAGCAATAGATTAGTGATTGCTTTGAGAATATCTAGAAAATATGAACAAGAGAATAGTTAGATTAAAGCAAGAGAATTCGGTGAATTAAATGATGCTAAAATCATGTATATATACTTGTAGAAGAGATGCATATGTTGTCAAAGGTTGCAAACAAGAGATGCTTCCATTTCCATTGACGAATGGTTGCAACTCTTGGGAGGAAGAAGGTGTCTTTTCAGAGAAAATTCACAGGTTCAAATTCATTCGACTGAGCAGGGAATTCAGTCAACTGAAAATATGAAGTAAAATTTTCGAGACCAAATTCAGTCGACTGTGCAGGGACATTCAATCGACTGAAACTGTGCATGTGTATAAATTTGTTCCAGTTTCAGTCGACTGACTGTTCCTGTTCAGTCGATTGAACTCATAAAACCTGCATAGTTAAAAATTAATTGAAAAATGAAGTTTATAAATTTTTTCTAGTGTTCGTGCAAGCTTCTTGAGGATAGATTTAACAATATATCTAGATTAATGACATATGTAAAAACATACTTTAAGTTTGTTTGGTCTTCATCTATCTTCCTTTACCATTTGCATATTTTTCTTCCTTGTTTGTTAGAGCATATTGTCATTGATCAAAATCTTCGCGTATCAGCAATAACCACGCTATTGCATAATGAATTCTTGAGCTATCAAAAGATGTGGTATCTAAGCCATCAAGTAGTGACTTCTAAAACCATCGAAGTTTAAGGCATTCATGCTCAAGTAATAATTTCAAGAAACATCGATGGTTGAGGTGTCAAAGCTATCAAATAGTGACTTCTAAAACTATCGAAGGCTGAGGTATTCAAGCCGTTGAGTGGTGACTTCTAAAGTCATCAAAGGTTGAGGTATACAAGCCATCGAGTGATGATCTCTAAAGCCATCGAGGGTTGGAATATATGAGCTGTCACATGATGATTTCTTCAAGCTATCATAAGATGAGATAATCAAGTTGTCACACAATGACTTTTTGAGATATTGAAAGTTGAAGTGATCAAGCGATCGCACATTGAGTTGACAAGAAATATGTCCCGAGTCAATGGTTAAGTAACCCTTTCTATCTTATGATGCGTACCAAAGCTCTTGCCATGACAATGAACCTCAACCATCCATTTATTTAGATGACACGTGTCAAAAATCTAAGAGCTAGGGTTTTTTATAAATAGGCATGTACCCCTGCTAGAAAGGGGGAATTCTATGTCGATCTTCTATCTCATTTTCATCTTAGTTTTACATAATAAAGAGAGCTCGATTTAGTCCATCAATAGTCGAATTATCCCTAAAAAATTGTGACTTTCCATCATATAATATCGGCATGTTAAACATGCACGCTGTATATGTTGCACTTGCATGTAGACCTACATATGTATATGGTACACATATACACATTATATAATATACATCTACATATAATCAATTTAAATAATTTCATTATATTGTTAATGTTAACAATAAAAATTATCAACATCCCCAATGATATATGGAAGTTAAATGAGTTTAAACGAATCCAAATTGTTGAGGAGATCTCTTCTTTTGAAACCTACCTTTCGACCATAGTGACTTAGTCGAAAATGGTTCAAAGAGTTAGCTCTACCTTTCGATCATGTTGACTTAGTCGAAAGGATTTTAAGGAGTTAGCTTGAAAATACAGGCTAAGAAAGTATCATCCTACTTGAAACCTTTCTTTTGAGTAGGTCGGAAGCAACTATACATTTTTTCTTTTCATTCCTTTCGATCATGTTGGAAGGTTTGTTCTGGCTTTTTAGATCATGTTGAAGAGGATGCATGTTTACTAATATGAGATAGGTTCTCTTGACCCCAATGGTTTCACTACTTTTTTTGAGGAACCACTTCGAAAGGGTTACCGATGTAGTTGGGTTATAACCCCTTTCGAATGAATTCCTCTCTAATCAGTCATTAGCCAACTACACACTGGAACCCTTTCAAAACACCCCTTTCGATCAGGTCAAGAGGGGTTCCATCCTTTCGAAACAATTCCAGCTTGTAATTGCCTAAGCTTCACTTCGCTTTTCCTATATAAGATCAGCCTAGATATCCCCCAGTATCATAGATTCAATAGTGTCGAAACCTCATCATCATTCCTATTTTTCGTTGTCTAATGTTGGTTTCGATGATGATGTGTTTCAACTGCATATACCCAAGTCGATCCTATGCATCACATAAACAAAAAGAAGTTAAGAGAATAGGTTAGAATCATGTGCAATGGATCATTAGACTAGCTGGTCTTCCTCGTCATCAAAATCCTTAATGAACCGGCCATCTCCCCTTTATTAATAATCCAAAATGAGCAACAATTAAAAGAGCTTTTTCCAAATTTGATTTAGGGTTTCTAATGGATTTAATTGCAGCTAAGAAATAGAATAAAAGAAATGAATTTGAGAATTCAAAATTCGATCCCCAAAACTGGAACTCTTGGCTTTATTTATAGATGCAGGTCGGCCCTCTTTCCCACCTGTGTCGTCGAATTGGTCGAAAGGTCCCCTTTTTATATGCCGCCTCATACCTTTTGACTTGGTCAAAAGGCCTTGTCTACCTTCGACTCTGTCGAAAGGCCTCTCTTTGGAGTCCTTTGATTTTTCCTTTAGCTTTCTTTATCTTTCTCCAAACTTTCGACTAAGTAGAAAGGGCCTTTTATCAACCTTCCGTCCTTGTTAAGCTCTGAGTATCCCTATTCGCTGCTTTCTCTAAAGATCTCCAAATGCATTTTTTCCTTCATGTTGCCTTGTTTTCATTGAAAGTAAGATAGGAGCATCCGACTCTGTCGATAGGTTGTTTATAGGGGCTTCGAAGACGTGATGTGCCAATGGTTTCAATGATGTTGAGTAGCTTTCAAATGCATGTTTGTAAATTGAGGCGGAACCTCCTCCCTAATGTTATTGGCTTCAACCGGTTCGAAAAGCTCAAGTATGTTATCGAAAGGGTTTTTATATGGGCAAAACCTTCTGCTTCAAAAAGTTTGGCGCATATATGGGAGATTAACATTCATTGCCTTCGTAAGAGGGGTTTTGAAGCTGTCCATCTGTGTGGATGGTCTTAAAGAGGCAGATAATTAGCTTTTTGCCCCTTCTTCATCTTACCTTGAGGCTTGTACATGATTTATCACCTGTGAGGGTGCCTGCTGCTTATGACTCCTTCGAAAGCCTTCCCAATGCTTTTGGAACCTTTATTCTTGATCTTTGTCAAAACTCGCTTTAGTAGTAGCTGATACTTTTCTTATCTTCTTTCATGCCTTTATTCTTTGGGTGGATTTTATGGCTAACATTTTACCTCCCCTCTTCAAACCTTTGTATGAAAGAAGTTTTTTTCTTTAGGACAAAAATTTCAAGACTTTCTCACTGTTTAATACTTTTTCCTACAAAATTCAAAGTAATTGATATTCTCTATTGCTAGCTTATTATCATATTTATATGCATGCATCATGATAAATCAGCCTATTAACCCTTCTATATTTGGACAGTTAGTTGATCATAATCTTGATTCAAAAGATATGAGGCCTGTGATCAATAGCCATTAATGCATATAATAAATTTAGTCTACGAACTCCTTGTGGGAAATAGCCAACAGCTGCAAATATGGGCTATAAGTTATTATCCAAAAATAAGTCTTTGTAACCCATCCACTTTAATATGTATTTGGAAATTTTTCTAAAGATTTGAATGATCCTGAAGTCTTCATTCAGATGTTGGTGAGCATCATTTAGAGTTATAATACACTAACTCTAATTTAAGTATTAAAAAGAACAGCTTGAAATTTCTGGTTGTCCATAGCGATCTAACCTCTACTACTTTATACCCCATGTTGGGATGTGATAGGGATTAGAAAGTAATGAAATTTAACCCAAATTAGGGTATTAACTTGTGAAGTATAGAAGTTAATAATGAGGTATCCATAATACAGATAGCAATGTCCAAAAATAGTCCTCTAAGTGGCATTTCTAAATCCAATTTGGATATTTATGGTAGCTTAACCAGAAATTGGTAATAATTGTCTTCATATCAAGATCCAAGCCTAGATTAGGGAATATGTCGAATAATTAGAGATTATTAGCAATTATCTTCGTAAAAAGAATATTCGGCGCAGATTAGGGGATATGTTGGGTAAGCAGACATCCATTATAATTGTTATCGAAATAGAAATCCTCTGTCCAGATTAGGGCACATGTTAGACAACTAGAAGTTCATGGAAATTATCTTTATAATAGAAACCTCAAGCCCAGATTACGGAATTAAAGCGAAATCAAGCAATAATACCGAAACCCAGATTCGGGTATAAAGGTTGTAAGTGATTAACAATATCTCAAAACCCAAATTTAGGTATTTAATGATGGAATTTATATATGAAAGACCAGAAACCCAGATTCAGGTATTAGTGGATGATGTTTAGAAATGAAAGTCCTGAAACCTAGATTCAGGTATTCAATAATCGAAGTTCTGCTTTACTCCTTAGATTATGTCTTCTTCGACATGCATAGATTCCTTAGGCCTTGTATATATATGGCAGTAATTTGATTGGTGCTTCTTAAGCTTAGATGCCTTAGTCCATAAGTTGATGTGCCACCTCTTGGGCCTGGACATCTTAGTCCATTGGAAATATACTGCTTCTTAGGTTTGGACATCTTAGTCCATTATTTTAATAGCCTTTTCTTAGGCTTGGACGTATTATTCCATTGTTTGATGAGCCTCTTCTTTGGCTTGAACATCTTAGTCCATTATCTGATGATCCTCTTCTTAGGCTTGGACATCTTAGTCCATTGTTTGATAAGCCTCTTGTTGGACTTGGACATCTTAGTCCATTGTATGATGCTCTTGGTTAACTCATCTTAGTGGCTGGAACCAAGGACTTACCCAATCTCCCTCTAAGAGGCGCCCTGACCTGTCCAGAGATAAGGCCAAGGGTTGTTTCGATCTCCTTCCAAGAGGCGCCCTCCCCTAGCCATCGAACATGGGTATGTTCGGTGCTTTACCCTGGCTATCTTATGGTGTGGATAAAGGCTTACTCCATCCTCCCTTCAGGAGGTGCCTTGACCTGACCAGAGGCGCGGCCAAGGGCTTGTCCAATGCTTTAACCCGGCCTTCATATGGTGCGGCTAAAGACTTACTCCGCCCTCCTCCGGGGGTGCTCTACCTTAGCCATCTCGGTGCGGATAGAGGCTTTTTACAATCTTAGGTAGACTACCATTTTAGGTAGTATCCAAATATAAGGATCATATCACTCCCAACTATGTAGATTTTCTTTTTTAAGAAAGAGATGCCTTATTCATTCATCTTTGGAAAATATTGCCTCAAATATTCGGCGTTATATTCTCGGAGCCATATTGCCATCTAGTTAGCATAATTTGTAAATTCTTGGGGATTTCTTTGCAAGTGATTAATGGACCTTCCCAATTTGACCCCAAGGTTCCATCTATGGGGTTTCTTGTATTTTCCATCACTCTTTGGAGTACCAAATCACCTTTGTGAAATGATCGAGTTCTCACTTTTAAGTTGTAATACCTTGAGATTCTTCTTTGATACTCATCGGTTCTTACCGCTACTTCATCTCTCAATTCATGTATCAAATCTAAGGATTCTCTTTTCAGCTCTTGATTATCGAATGCATGGGCAATTCTTCGGTATAAGGGTATCTTAGTCTTGATTGGTAACATCGCCTCACACCTATATGTCATAGAGTAGGGAGTATGTCCCATCCCCATTTTGGTGGACGTACGATAAGCCCATAACACAAGTGGAGGTTCTTTTACCAACTTCCTTTTTCCTTATTTAGCTGCTTTTTCAGCATTGTCTTTATGGTTTTGTTTGCATCCACTACTTCCCCATTCACTTTTGGATGTGTGACAGATGAAAAACATTTGATAAGTCCATCCTTGTGGCAAAAGCGAGAGAATTCTTCACTCTCAAATTGTGTCCCATTATCAAAAATTATCTTCTGGGGAATTCCAAACCTGGTTATGATATTCTTGATAATGAATCTGAGTACTTTCCCAGAAGTAATCTTTGGAAGGGGTTCCGCTTCAACCCATTTAGTGAAATAGTCTTTGGAGACTACAGCATACTTTGCTCCTCCTTTTGAGATCTGCAATGGACCAATTAAGTCTTTTCCCCATACTCAAAGGGCCATGGACTTGCAATTGGAGCCAATCGGCTTGGGGACAATCTGGGAATCTTTGAGAATTTCTGAAATTTTTCACATCTTATCACATACACGATGGCTTGGCTTACCATATATGGCTAATAAAATCCTTTCCTCGTTATTTTCTTTGTCAATTTTTTCCATTTGAATGATCTTCGTAGAATCCCTCATGTGCTTCAGCGATTAATTTTACTCCATCGTTCAGGCTTACACATCTTAGAGAGGGCAGAGCATATCCCTTCTTATAGAGGATTCCATCCATCATTATGAAGATTGGAGCTTTTCTCCTAATCTTCCTTGCTTCACCTTTTTCAGATGGGAGTATTCCGTTAACAAGGTATTCAACAGTGGGTGACATCCAAGTCATCATATAAGTTACTTGATCATGGTTGGTCAACCCTTTCATCTGATATTTCTTTATCACTTTCTCTTCTCTATTCCCCTTGTAATTTAGCTTGAGACCTTGTCAAGACTAATAGTTCCTTTCCCAGTTCAGACACTTCCTCTCCAATACTTGGAATTTCTTGATATCATACTGGAACAATTCGTGTCTTCGGGGCTCCTCTTGAGTTGGCTAATTTTTCTAGCGACTAAGCTTGTGAATTTTCCACTCTCGAGACTTGGTGTATTGAAAAGTCTTCAAACAAAGCAAGCATTCTCAGTATCTTCTTCACATATAAAGATAGCTTGGAATCCTTCGTTTGATATATCTAATTTACTTGGTTTACCATTAGCTAAGAATCACTAATGATTTGAATTCATGGAATCTTGAGTTCTAATGCTTAGGTTAATCTCGCTACCATAGATTCATATTCTGTGACGTTATTTGTTACGGGGAATCCCAATTTCATGGCATAATGTAAATGGTGTCCATCCGGTGTTATGATTACATATACTGCACCGGCCCCTTGTTCGTTTGATGCACCATTGATAAATAATTGCCACATAGGCCTTTGGACTTTCTCCTTTTTTGATTGCTCCTTAATAAAATTAATGCACTCATTAATGAAGTCTGCTAATGCTTGTCCTTTGATTGCGGCTTGCGGTTGAAATTCTATGTCATATTGAATGAGCTCGATTCCACATTTTACCAATCTTTCGAAAGTTTCTGGTTTACTAAAGACTTGCATAATGGGAAACTTGGTCAATACCCTGATCGGATGTGCTTGAAAATATGCTTTAAGATTTTGAGCTGTGAGAATCAAGCAATAGGCCAACTTTTCTATCACTAGGTATCAGACTTCTTTATCCTTCAACTGTCTTCTCACATAATATACTAGAAGTTGTGCCTCACTCCCTTCTCTAATCAATACCGAACTGACCGTGTGTTCTGGAACTTCCATATATAAGCATATCTCTTCATTCTCGGGACTAGAAAGTATCGGCGATTTTTCCAAATGGCATTTTAATTCTTGAAATGATTTTCTGCAATCTTTCCCTCATTTAAAGTTCTTCTTTTTCTTGATTATGTCAAAAAAGGGAATACACTTACTTGTAGACTTGGATATGAACCTACTAGGGCAGCTACCCTTCCATTTAAACTTATCATCTCCATGTTGGTTATGAGTTCGGCCATGTCCTTAATGGCCAAAATTTTGTTAGGACTAGCTTCAATCCCTTAGGCACTTACAAAGTAGTCTAAAACCTTTCCAAAATTGATTCCAAAAGTTCACTTTTGTGAGTTCAATTTCACTTGATATTTCCATAATATCCCGAACATCTCTTCCAAATCTTTAAGATGATTCCTAGCTTCACTAAACTTTACTAGTATATCATCCACATAAACTTCCATGTTTCGGCTAGTTTGCTCCTTAAACATCCTGTTGACCAATCTTTGATATGTTGCACCTGTATTTTTTAATCCAATGGCATTGCCTTGTAGCAGTTAATTCCCCACTCTATTATGAAGCTCATATGTTATTCATCTGGTTTGAATATTAGTTTTAGTTGTACCTTGAATTTGCATCCATGAGAGACAACAATTTGCGCCCGCTTGTTGCATCTACTAACTGGCTTATTCGTGGTAATAGGAAAAAATATTTTAGACATGCTTTGATTAAGTCCATATAGTCAATACAAGCCCTCCATTTTTCATTTGATTTCTTTACCAGAACTGGATTAGCCAACCACTTTGGGTAGTATATTTCCTAGATAGATCCATTCTCAAGGAGTCTGTTAACTTCCTCTTTCAAAGCATCCGACCATGTCTAACTGTCTCTTTTTTTGTCTAATGGGGGTTGCTTTAGGATTTCTGTTGAGTTCATGACACATGACCGTTGGATCAATCCCTACCATATCATAATGTGACCAGGCAAATACATCCTTGTTGACTTTGAGGAATTCGATCAAATCCTTTTTCAAGTCACCATTCAAATCTTTTCCCACCTTGAGCATTTTTGTAGCATCATCTGAAACAATGTATGCTTCCTCAAGATCCTCTATAGGTTTTATCCTTTCTGTTTCTCCTCAGCAATTGAATTCTGTGAAGATTGAGCTTTTTCAGTTGAGTTAGCATCAACTCACTTCCTCTTGCCTCTATAAGGAATGTACCTTTCAAACATACATTTGTTAGATTTATTAATTTTAATCTTTGCTTCGAATGTTGGATATGAAAAATCCATCATCTGAAGGCTGTAAAATAGTAGAAGAATCAAATTAAGCAGAATACTCTCTTTTATATTGGTCTAGAGTAGCAAAATACATTTCTCAAGAACTGAACTGCTCCTCTCGGATGGTGCCTGTTCCTCTTTTCATCAAGAATTTTACCATGAGATATTTTAGGGAGATGAAGGCATCTATTTCATTGAGAGATGGCGTATCGAAGAAGGCTTTGTAGTAAAAGGCTAGTTGATAACCACAAAAATAGTCTCAAAGGTCCTGCAAGTTGGTAGCACCCCCATTTGTAGGAGTAGCTTTACTTGTCCCACCAGTGTTGATCCTTTATTATTGAGCCCAAAGATGGGTTCCATGCGGGGCTCCAATTTGTCTTCGTGAATATTCATCTGATCGAAGGCGTGCTTGAAGATTAAATTAATTGCACTGCCTACGTCAACTAGAATTTGAGGGACAATGTATAATCCAATTTGAGCGGTAATCATCAAATAATCATTATGAGGATGATGAACCCCCTTTTTCATCTCTTGGAGAGTGAAAACAAAGTTCGGCATATAAATATTGAGACATGGATTCTTCAGTGGGGGTTCCCCTTGGACATAGAAGATGCCTTCTTTAGCTTCCTTAACGTACCTATTTCGGGACCCCTTGTTTTTTCCTGCCGTATGCAGCCCACCATGAATCATGTCAGTTCTGTTTATTGACAGGCTCATGCTTAAGGGATCTTCAACTTCTAATATATTTATAGCATTGGCGGTATGTTTCCGTGGATCATCCACTATCCGTTGAGTATTTGCTGATCCTAAATGGAACTCCTTCAAATGACCCTCACAGATTAATTTCCTGATGATTCTAGTTAGAATCCTGCATTTATCGGTCTTGTGAGTATTGGCCTTGTGATAAGCATAGTAATCTCCTTCCTTCCTTTGTTCAGGGTTATTCTTCGCCTTAAAGGAGGTCGAGAATTTGACTCTTTCCTTGGCCATAGCATAAACATAAGAAGTGGCTTGTTTAAAGTGACCGTGTTAACGATTGGCTCTTCTCATCTTGTTCTTTTATGTCCTCGGTTTTGGCCAAATCTCCCCCTTCTTTCTTGAGGATAGTTTTTTTCCTTAGCATAGTATAGCTCATCCATTCATATGAACTTGTCATCCTGGAAATGGAAGTCCTGTAAATCTTTACAACCATTAACAAAGAGAAGCTTCCAAAAAGGGGGTGTTTTGAAACACCTCACACCCCTTAATATACCCAAAAGGACACATTAAAAGGCGTGGTGCATTGTAGGTATAACTGAAACTAACAGAGACTAAGATTCACAGGACAAAAATAGGTAAAAATAGTGGAAACTAAAATAATAACTTATTCAAAACAAAATCTTCATTATTGCTTCACAAACTAAATAAGTCAAATACCAAATACAGCATATATGTCTCAAAATCCAATATGTCTCATGAAATAAAAACTCGTAGTCTCAACAAAAATCAAAATACAAATATCCCTCTCAAGTTCCAGTACAAAGAAAGAAAAGGAAATAAAAGTAGAGAAATACATGGCAGAATCTTTTCCAAGAAACATCCGAACAACTACAATCTACTACCTTCTCCCTTGATTGCCTATAGGAGGAAAAAAGGGAAAATAGAGGAGTGAGTCAGACTAAAAGTCTAGTGAGTGATAGTAACTACTAGAATCTTTAAGCAAAGTAAAAGTAATAGACCGTTCAATAGTTCTATTATATACAAAATAAAACGAAGGAAATAGGAAAGAGATAAACTGGAAAATACGATTAAACTATTACAATTGATAAGATAGGTCAACTTCGATTGTTTGCACTTGTCTTTGGTAGCTTCTTGATTAGGTTAAATTCCTAATCCTATAATTAGGTAAAATCCTAAATATACCCTTTGATCGGCCTGCTACTCCATAGACCTTACTGCGAACTAGAGGCTATATAACTCCCTACATAGCAGCCAGTGGTAACTACGAAAGATACACAAAACACCCACTATGGACTAGATGATACATAGCTCCCTATATAGAAGACAATGGTGTCTACGAAAGACACACATACTAAGCGCTTGGAACTCATAGCGATTACTGAGCACCAAAATGGAAGTCGCACGCGTAACTGCCACCATGCTCATGCTACATGTTGCTCCACCTACTGGGTTGTATTAGTACATCGACTCAGCATAAGTGTGACCCTCATATCACTTTAGGATTATGTGAAATGCCATGTCCATAGAAAATATAGAGGAATGCTGCCGGTACTTTAGCGTAAGTGTCCCCTCGTCTCACTTCAGGATTATGTGAAACACCATGTCCATAGAGGGGAATGCTATTTGGTACATGTCATAATTTAATTTTTTGTTTATTAACTTAGATAAATTATTTAAATAAGCCTTTACTCTTGTTCCTACTCTCTGTGCTTATTATTTTATCCTAAGTCTTAAAATAAGCATTATTCTGTTCTATTTCTTATTATAACCTACGTTATAATCATGCTTATTACTTAACCCAAGGTCTAAGTGTGAAAATAAGCTTCTTTTCTTCTTTTATTCTTTTAGTTATAATTTTAAGTTATAACTAGGCCAATTTTCTTAATTTAATGATTAGGCATAATTTCAGTCCAATTCCATTTATATTGTATTCTTTATAATTTACATCTTATATTCCATTATTTCAGATTTCTTATAATTTAATACAATTTCGCGTTAATTCTATTTAATCTATATGCGAAGAAGAAGAAGGGGAAATAAAAGAAAAATAAAAATAGAAGGAAATCCAAGGCATAAGAAGAAGATGTAAATAACGCATAAATAACAGTATATAAACTAAAATACTGTAAATAAAATAAAATATTGTAAATAAACTGTAAATAAATGGAAAAGCTAGAAATAAACCAAAATTAATTGAAAAGCATAGCTAGAAGAAATAGACTGAAAATAATTCTAAAAACTGTAAATAAATTACTAAAAGGTTGCTCAAAAAACCATAGTAAATATACAACTATTGGAAACCCTATTATTTTAAATTACTTAGAGAAATTTAAAATATATCAATCACTCACCTCTGGTCCTTAGCTCTTCCCTTTAGGCCTTCATGGATCCACTTGGGGTTGTTAAATATTTTTATTTAAAATGATTTCCTCCTTGGAAAATTATTCCGCTTAGGTTCCTTCCTGAATAGGTGAACCCAATTGGAGAAAAGTTTAGAATTAGAAAAAGTGTTAGGTCTAAGGTTCTATTTATAAGGCTAGAAGTGGATCGCAGATCATTGGATTTGGGGATTGAATAGGATGCAACCATGTCATAGGATGAATAGGGTCCCTCGGATGCATGAATGGAAGGACCGGATCAGTATAAACAATGAAAAATACATGTTCAATCGTTGCTGGATCGTTCGAACGAACGAACATTCGTTCGCTTGCCAAAAGGCAAGGCAGTTTGATCGGGTGGTCGATTGCCCCCTTGCCTAGGTCGACCGGCCAGTCGACCTGTATTATATATATGTTTTCCTTTGACTATTTCGCTCTTTGCTCATATTAACTAGGATTCTGACGTTCTATATTTGGGAATTGACAAGAAAATTACCACAGACACAATGGTGCAACTCCTGCGGCTCAATTCTGATAATTTCACAAAGTTATTTTATTATTTAATAAATTAATGAATTAATTATTAGTGGTTAAATTTCGGATCGTTACATGTTTTCTTTCAAGCCGGAATGAACTGTCATAAGTTTGTCTCGATCATTCATGTATTTGACTTTTAGAGCTTCAACATTGAATCTTCTCAGATAATCTTCTAAGGATTCCTCCTGTCTTTGCTTTATATTAGCCAAGACTGTATAGTCTATTGTGGGATCTTTGCAAATGTAGAATTGGAAGGAGAATTCATAAGAGAACCGCTTCAATGAATATATGGTTTTCTCTCGGTGCCCTCTGTACCACTTTACTACAGCTCCTTGGAGTGTGACCAGGAACAATCGACATCTAACAGTTCCACATGTATTGTATAAATTCATTTGGCTATCGAAAGCCATTAAATGATCGTCCGAGTTTGTAAGTCCATGGTATTTCATCGTTGGGATCTTTACATAAGGTGGGATGACTGTAGTCATGAACTCATCAGTAAAGGGCGACACTCTTTCATTATCATTAGCATTCTCATCCATGGTCCTCCTCCCTTTCGTGTTCATAGCATCCTTTATTGTATTTTCAACTGCATCTTTTAGATAAGCCTCAACATTATGATAAATTTTTTTGGTCTGAGCAATACTCCTTTGATGTTGAGCTTCCAGATTATTCAAGCGACTTTTTTAAGAACTCTTCCTTGATGGTTAGCTTTTAACTGGGGGTGCTCCTTCTTCTTGAAGGACATTAGATTTACTTTTCTTTTGTATTCAGTGGATTTGGCTCTAAATTTCTCCTAAGCGAAACCAGCTCACCCCCCTGAGTTGGTCTTGGTGTCTTTGAAGAATTCTAAGATAGTGCCATTTTGAGTAGCTTTTGCAACTCTTGCAGCTGCTGCTCCAAATGTTTGATTTATGTAGTATTATCATCTTGTTGAGCCGGTGATGAAGGCTGTCCTTGAATTGTCCCATCCAAATTAAAGGACAGAGCTATGTTCTTCTTAAGAGTGGTGGTGTGGATAAATCCTTCCTCAATTCCACTTAATCGTTTAGATCTCATTTTTCCTATGCAAGTCAAATGAACTAAAAGTATTCTATAACACTGTGACAAGGTCGGAGGTTCAAGCCCTCATTCTAGCGCTAAAAATGAACAAGAAAACTTTTCAACATCCCCAATGCTATGTGGAAGGTAAATGAGGTTAAACGAATCCAAATTGTTGAGGAGATCTCTTCTTTCGAAACCAACCTTCCGACCAGATTGACTTAGTCGAAAAGGGCTCAAAGAGTTAGCTCTACATTTAGATCAGGTTGACTTAGTCGAAAGGATTTAAGGAGTTAGCTTGGAAATATAGGCTAAGAAAGCAGCATCTTGCTCGAAACCTTTCTTTTAAGTAGGTCAAAAGCAAATATTCATTTTGGCTTTTCATTCCCTTCGATTATGTCGGAAGGTTTGTTCTGGCCCTTTCGATCATGTCGAAAAGGATGCATTTTTACTAATATGAGAAAATTGCTCTCGACCCTTATGGTTTCACTACTTTTATTGAGGAACCCCTTTGAAAGGGTTGCTGACATAGCTAGGTATTAGCCTGTTCGTCGATGGAAATTCTATCGGTTTAAAAAACCGTCGAACGAATTTAAATTTAAAAATAACCGCAAGCGTACGGTGTACGAATGTAGCACGTGGCGAATACGGGTCGATCCGCAGGGAATTGATGATTTTAAAAATCTATTCAATCAAATTAAACCAATGTTGAAGATAATGTTGAACTAGAAAAGAAGAAAAAACAAGCAAAAGAAAATTGATAAAAATATAAGTGTTAACAATTTAGAGGCAATTCCACTCTCTAGATCACATAAATCAACAAAATGAAGTTATGATCTCTCTTTTCTTGTCATTAGTGAATTAGTTGATGTGCTTATCATAAGTATGGTATATTTGTGCTATTAATTAGCTCAATATAAACCATCAAACTATAACACAACCACTAATACACTTATAAATCTCATAGAATATGACAACAAAGTTGAAAGCAAAATTTATTTTAAGCATGGCCTATTAACTATTAATTAGAAATATAAGCCATCAAATTTTAATTTCAACAATCACTTCTTTGCCATTATCATATGTAAATGAAGAGGCAATTTGTGTTTTGTTTGTTTAAGCATAGCCTATTCGTTATGAACAACATAGACTATCAAATTCAAAGCTAAACAACATCATTAAACCACTTCAATCATTCTCATTAAGCACAAAAAGAGAGCATAAACATCAAATTAAGTTGAAGCTACATGATTAGAGAGCTTCATTACCCCTAAATTGAAGGGGTTTAGCCTCTCATGTGTGTTATCATATGAACAAATGTAGCAAGCAACGTTGAATAAAAAGAAGAGGAAAAAGAGAGCAAAATGAAAGGAAAAATTATTCTACTTGCATAAAAGATGGGATCTACACTACAACATGAAAGTAAATGAACATGAAAAGGAAAGAGCATGTATTAAATTGCATAAAAAAAAGATTACATAAAAGAAGAAATGGCTAAGTAGCCATGGAAAGAAATAGAGATTTGATTTACTTTCTAAACTAAAACTAACTAACTAAGAGGAAAAGGGCTACATGAAACATAAGGGGTATTTATACAAGTTTGAAACCCTAATGCATATTTTGGGGAGTACCCAAAATGCCCTTGGAGGAAGTGTGGTGGCCAAGTTATCATTAACTTCAATAATTCCCCACTTAAATATACATGAAGCTTTAAATGTCTTTTAGCATGTGCATTAGCCTTTAATTTGTACATAAAGGTAGTGGGTAGGTGGGGTCCTCCATGTTCTTCACTTTGAATTATTTCCATCTTCATTCTTTTGTATCTTCTTCGTACATGCATATTCCTTCATGAAACCACTTGTAATTGAGTTTAAATTCCTACAAAATAATATAGAAATTTCCCATTAAATTTTCTCAATTTGATATATGCACAAAAATGACCATTTTGCCCTTGGATGAAGATGAATATGTGACAATTTCAAATAATATGAATTTTGGTTTAAACAAGTTAAAATACCCAAATATGATCATTTATTTAATTTAAATAGATTAAATATGGTGGTAAAAATATGCACATTTACATGCATATCAAATGCCCCCACACTTATCTTTTTATTCGTCCTCGAATAAAGAAAAACTAAGATAAATCCGTTTTCGTAGGGAGCACGATTGCATTGAGCGTATGCAACAAGCTGTTAAACCTCTGGGTGTCCCCAGAAGGACGAGTGTTGTCTCGTGAGGGTTTTCAACGGATACTGCCCACAAAATCCAAATGCAGGATGAAAATATTTACAAAATGCAAGATTTATTTACAAAGAGATAAATGCGAGCTTTTGAAAATATTTGCAAATGAAGGATTTATTTTTAAATTGACACGAATAAGTTAAATATAAGTTTTGGTCATTATCTTGAAATTTAATTTATTTACTCGTCAATATTTCCAATAAAAATGAAGTTATCATAATAAATAAACTGTAGTTTAACTCGTTGTTTTGGTTAATAACACAGTGTAACTATGAAATGGATCCTTAGTTGATTATCAAAGTGGTATTTTCATTACTTTTCAATAACAAATAAAACCCAATTAAGTAAAAATAGTGCTAGGATTTCAATTGTTTGCTCTCTCATTATTTGCATGAAAAATTACACACCTAGCTCAGGTAAACTGAGGCCAGATACACCACCCATGCACTGCCTTTCGGGCTTATGTGAGGGGAGTACAGAGCATGGCGAGTGCACACACTTTCGTGCATACACCTATCGGCCGTAGGTGGTTTTTTTAAGTCTATTTTTTTTGACATGTGTTTCATACATGCATAACCGTGAGGACTTTTAAATGAGTATGAAAGCACATAATCAAAGATTCCAAGTAATTCACCCATGCATAACCGTGAGGACTTTTAAATGAGAATGAATACTTTGGATGTTATTATTTTTTCTTTTTTTATATTTTTTTTAAGAGAGAGAGAGTTTTGCAAAATCATTTTAGCACCATTTAACTTAGAAGACAAAAAAATTTGTTATATCCTTTACTTTAAATTCACCACTTTTTAAAACAAAGATTTTCAATTAGGATGTATTTCATAATTAACACGTATGAATCTTCCTATATATTAGTTAAACCATTATTATTTATAATCAAACTTCATTTTTATTTGTGTTAAGACAAATAAATTTTCAAAATATCAATTTAATAAACCAAAACCATATATTTATCCTATCGTGTTTCTTTAAAAATAAATCAAAAACGCTAAAAAAATATTCTTCTTTTGTTTTTTAAATTTTTTTTTATATATATTTTTTTTGGAAGAAAAATGAAAAATTAATCCTGAAAAACCAAAAAAGAAGATGAGTCTCCCCCCACACTTGATTTTGACTGTGTCCCCACAGTCAACCCAAGTGAAAGGAACCTTTATTATTATTTACATGAAAATGAAATGTATTTACACGACATGAGAAAGTATATTGCCAAAAAGTAAATGAAACGGTCTTCTAAAGACCGATTCATTTGTCTCGTCAAGTATACGAGACACAGCTTAAGCACGAAAAACCAAATCATAAAAGATTTTGAAGTTGATTGTCGATTTGGAAAAACGAATTTTGTTTTATAAAAAAATGAACGAGTTGATTTGTTTTCAATGATTTTTGGGGTTGATAAAACAATTGATTGAAATTCACATTTATTTTCACCAAATTGAAATTCAAGTTTGTCACTGAAAACTTCTTCCAAATTATCGATTTCAACGTCAAAATGGTGATCGAAATCTTCCCCTTCAGAATTCAACAACTCGTTTTCAAAAAGTCCATAAAACTCATGTTCGTTAAATTTGACTTCCTTTGTTGGATTATCAACAACTTCATCGTGTAAATCGAGTTTAAAATTCAAAGTTGTCGTATTCAAATTTTCAGAAAAAGGAAGATCGAAGTTTAAATCGAATTTCGCACCCTCAAAAGAATTGAAATCTAACTCAATTACCGTGTTTTCAACAACTTCATTAAGATCATCATTTTCAGTTTCAATAGTTGTTGTTTGAAAATCGTCGATTGTGGTAAAAGATGGATTATCGTTTGACCCGTCACACGTTGGAATTTGATTTTTTTTTTCATGTTTCATATATGTTTCAAACAACGAATTCATGTGATCATCGTAAATTTCGTTCATTTGTTCAACAATATCCAATTTGTAATTATTAACTTGATAGTTTTCGATTTGGACTCGTTGAGAACAAGAATTGTCAATTTCGATAAACGGTAGATTATTATTTGATTCTTCGCAAGTTGAGATTTGATTACGATTTTCACGAAAAGTTTTGTATTTTTCAACTAATAAATCCCCGTTATCTTCTTCCATTTGGTCAAAAAATTCAAATTTATGATTATTAATTTGAAAACTTTCATTTTGAATTTGTTGATAACCAAGGTTTTCAATCGTATCGTTATTGAAACTATTCCCATTGCCAAAATTATTTGAAAATTGGATCACATTTTCGTTTTGATTTTGAAATTCATTTTGGAGTTCAAAATTGAATTGGCATGGGTTATACTCGAAATCATTTGAATTTTGAAGTGAATCCAAATTTTGATTATTTTGAAAACTTTGGTTCGAGTTATCGCGCAAATATGAATTACACAACTCGTTTATCATTTGATTTTGTTGTGTAGAGATTTCAAGTAAAGACGAAATGTTATTTTCGAGATTCGAGGGTCAGTCATCGTTCTGAAAATTTTGTTGTTCGAAATCCGAATTGTTTGAACGATAGTTGTTGATAAAATATCCATACGAATTTGGAGTGAAATTATATGGATTATATTGATTTTCACAACTATATTCAAGTGAGTAAGGAAAAGGAAACTCGGACATTTTCAAGAATTTTTTTTGTTTTTTTAACAAAGGATAAATATTTACAAATAAAATTTATTTTTCAAAAGAGAAATTGATTTTTGTTTTGCTTTTTTTTGGTTTTTCAAATTTTTTCTTTTTTTTGAAAATATTTTTTTTGGATTTTTGATTTAATTTTTTTTTTTGGATTTTTGGAATTTTGATTTGAAAATTTTCAAAGGAAAAGGAGAAAAAAACCAAGTTAAGAAATATTTACAATTTTTTTAGTTTTAAATTTTGAATTTTTTTTTGTTTTTTTTAAAATATGCATGAACTAATGCAACTAAATGAATGCAAGGGTTTAATTACAAATTATTTATCCTAATTTAACCCAAAATTGTATAATCACAAATTATCTTAGATAAACAAGATAGTTCTCAGCCAGGTAACGGGCAGGGGTTATCGGTGCACCACGAATCACCGTAGCAATGCAGTCGAAGGTTTAAGTACCTTTAGAGGAACAACCACTATAATATTTACGAATCACCGTAATATTTATAAATGGTTATTACTCTGCCGTAGCCTAAACACCAAGAAATTAAATTGTTCAAAGAAGACAAATTGCCAGTATACAATTAAGCATTATCGATGTTTAACCGTTATTATTAATCAAATTCTAAAACGAAATGCAAGGCAGAAAGTAAACGTGTATTAACAATGCAACTACGAATGGATAAAAAAATTGAATTTTTTTTATGCAAATGCAATCAACCAAAAATGCAAAAATAAAAATAAAAATAATGGATATATACAATGCAAGGCAAAAATGAAATTATAAATAAGCAAGCAGTTTTTTTTTCAGCAAAGCAACAATTTATTTTAGTGCACTTCTACTCCTTCCTTATATGCTTCTGCAACCTGAAATAAAGCAAGAGATATATATACGGAACTATTATATCTTTTTTTGTTTTTTTAACAAGGTAAATAAAAGAAAACTGAAACAAAATAGTCAAAAGAGAAAGTTGTTTATATTCACACAACTAAAAACAACTAAAACTAAACAAATCAAAACAAAACATAAGAAAATAATAAAAACTAAAAAAAAATTCACTTAGTCCCACCTACACACTTTATAACCCGACCCAAAACAATTCAAAACAAAATTCATTTTCTTTTGTAACTCCTCCCATGATGATTTCAGCGAATAATTCCTTCACGATAACAAATTTACTCAACCAATTTTTTTTAAAAAATAAAATAAAATTCCACTTTCGCTTTCTACTGTTCGAATTGGGTTCTGAAATGGAAGCTAGGTTTCTGTTGTTAATTGGATATGCGTATTGGGTGGAAGTGAGTTCAAGGTTGATTACGACGCCGAGTTGGTTGCGTGGTTATTTATCGCGATCGGTGGCGATTGGCTGTAGGGAGTTGAGTGGTTCACGATTTGGTGGAATATGGTCGCGACTTTCGGAGTTTGATTGTTTTATGGTGCTGTTGCGATTTTGGGTTGGTCGATTGAGGGTAATGGTTTGATGTAGTTGGACGATGGGTTGTTGATTGATGTCGTAAACAATGAGTAGGCTTTTGATTTGAAGTGTGGTGATTTGAGGATGATTGGCGACGACTTGCTTGAAGCGGGGAGATAGTGGAGATGTGAACAGTAGAGATGATCGGTGTATTAGGCAGTGGAACAGTTCAAGTGGTGGGCTGTTTTGCTGCCTTGATGAAGTGGAGTGTAGATATATGTGGTGTGGCAGGGTGTGGCAGGGTGTAGCAGCAGACAAAGGAAGTGATGGTTAGTAGAGGAGATTGGTGTGTTGATGAGGGGTTGCGATGATTTATGGAATTGGTTGATGGTCGAATTGGGTTTGGGGCGAATTGTAGATGACGGAGTATTTGGTGAAGCGTTGGCTGTCAGAGGTGGTTCTGACTGTTATGTGTTATGCAACAAGGATGAGCAGGGTGATGTTGTGATTTTAGAGGGGGAGTGGCTGGTGTTTGAAGCACCGTGGTGTGATATGTTGCACTAAAACTTGTTGACAGGGTGAAGTGTGTATGCACTGGTGATTCGAGTTGGAAGTTCGTTCAGGTAATGGAATTGAAGTGGAATGTTCACGCAATGAAATTGAAATGGAGTTTTTTTTTAGGTTTTGGTTGTTGTCGAGTGGATGTTCAGGCTGAGATAGAAGATGACAGAGGAGTGTTTTGGTTGTAACCGTAAGCTTGAGCAGAAGTTGTATGTGTTAGTGGAAGGAATTAAGGTAAGTATGTCAGTGGCGGGATTGATGGTAGTGGGTGTGTTATGCGATAGAAGTTTGGATGGCAGGAGGGGAAGATCAGGGAGGTTTTAAAAGGTATGTCAGAAGCTTGGGTAGCACTGTATTGAAAGGCAGGGAAGGATAGGTGGAAGTGTTGACAAGTACGTATGTATGGACAGGTTTGTATGTGGGTATGGCAATGAAGTTTGGATGGGGAGTATGGTAGGAAGATGTCTTGCTGTGATGAAGGGGAGTATGGCTGTTATGAAGTAGTATGTGATGTAATGTTTTGGTTGGTATGAGGCAGGTTGCACAGGTGAAGTAGTGGAGTGAAGTGGTGATGTATGAGTTTGTTGATGTGATGAGGCAATTGGAAAATGTTGTGAAATAGGTGAATGCAGGATTGTATGGAAGTATGAATGGTGATTGTTGTAATGACAAAAGTGGTTGAAGGAGGAACTGAATAGCAGTGGATAACTATGAGGTGATGGTGGCAGAGGCAATGGAGAGAGTGGAAATGTTTGAGCACTGTGCAGTGGTCTGGGCAGACAGTGGAGAGTAGTCTGGTGGTATGAAATTTGTTGAAGACAGAGAAAGTTGTAGAAGGCCGGGGGAGTTTGAGTTGTGGTATTTGATGTGGTAACAGTTGTATAGAGGGGTATGTGCAGGCTCTGTGCACAGTGCACAATGAACAGTGAGGCTGAGAGGAAAAGAAAAATCGTAAAAAAATGAAATTTGTAAATGAAGAAGAAATAAAATATTTTTGTTTTCCTTTGGAAATTGTGATGTGTTTTTTTTAATATATCACCAAATGCAAATGGAAACAAAAAGAAAACAAGCACACAAATGCACACAAAATCCAAACAAACACACAACAATATTTTTTTTCAATGCAAACACACTAAATAAACTCACACAAAAAGCGAACAAAAATAATTCGAAGAATAGAAAATAAAATCAAAACAACTCCCCGGCAACGGCGCGAAAAACTTGTTCGTCGACGGAAATTCTATCGGTTTAGAAAACCGTCGAACGAATTTTGAAATAAAAATAACCGCAAGCGCACGGTGTACGAATGTAGCACGTGGCGAATACGGGTCGATCCGCATGGAATTGATGATTTTAAAAATCTATTCAATCAAATTAAACCAATGTTGAAGAGAATGTTAAACTAGAAAATAAGAAAAAACAAGCAAAAGAAAATTGATAAAAATATGAGTGTTAACAATTTAGAGGCAATTCCACTCTCTAGATCACATAGATTAACAAAATGAAGTTATGTTCTCTCTTTTCTTGTCATTAGTGAATTAGTTGATGTGCTTATCATAAGTATGGTATATTTGTGCTATTAATTAGCTCAATATAAACCATCAAACTATAACACAACCACTAATACACTTATAAATCTCATAGAATATGACAACAAAGTTGAAAGAAAAATTTATTTTAAGCATGGCCTATTAACTATTAGTTAGAAATATAAGCCATCATATTTTAATTTCAACAATCACTTATTTGCCATTATCATATGTAAATGAAGAGGCAATTTGTGTTTTGTTTGTTTAAGCATAGCCTATTTGTTATGAACAACATAGATTATCAAATTCAAAGCTAAACAATATCATTAAACCACTTCAATCATTCTCATTAAGCACAAAAAGAGAGCATAAACATCAAATTAAGTTGAAGTTACATGATTAGAGAGCTTCATTACCCCCAAAATTGAAGGGGTTAGCCTCTTATATTTGTTATCATATGAACAGATGTAGCAAGCAACATTGAATAAAAAGAAGAGGAAAAAGAGAGCAAAATGAAAGGAAAAATTATTCTACTTGCATAAAAGAGAAGAGATCTACACTACAACATGAAAGTAAATGAACATGAAAAGGAAAGAGCATGTATTAAATTGCATAAAAAAAGATTACATAAAAGAAGAAATGGCTAA
The DNA here is from genome assembly GCA_030765085.1 of Allium cepa. Taxonomy (NCBI): domain Eukaryota; kingdom Viridiplantae; phylum Streptophyta; class Magnoliopsida; order Asparagales; family Amaryllidaceae; genus Allium; species Allium cepa. Next base: position 203,476,122 of record CM060934.1, on the reverse strand, counting down.
GTAGCCATGGAAAGAAATAGAGATTTGATTAATTTTCTAAACTAAAACTAACTAACTAAGAGTAAGAGGGCTACATGAAACATAAGGGGTATTTATACAAGTTAGAAACCCTAATGCATATTTTGAGGAGTACCCAAAATGCCCTTGGAGGAAGTGTGGTGGCCAAGTTATCATTAGCTTCAATAATTCCCCACTTAAATATACATGAAGTTTTAAATGTCTTTTAGCATGTGCATTAGCCTTTAATTTGTACATAAAGGTCGTGGGTAGATGGGGTCCTCCATGTTCTTCACTTTGAATTATTTTCATCTTCATTCTTTTGTATCTTCTTTGTACATGCATATTCCTTCATGAAACCACTTGTAATTGAGTTTAAATTCCTACAAAATAATATAGAAATTTCCCATTAAATTTTCTCAATTTGATATATGCACAAAAATGACCATTTTTCCCTTGGATGAAGATGAATATGTGACAATTTCAAATAATATGAATTTTGGTTTAAACAGGTTAAAATACCCCAATATGATCATTTATTTAATTTAAATAGATTAAATATGGTGGTAAAAATATGCACATTTACATGCATATCATAGCCCCTTTTGAATGAATTCCTCTCTAATCAATCATTAGCTAATTACAAACAAGAGCCCTTTCAAAACACCCCTTTCGATCAGGTCGAGAGGGTTTCCATCATTTCGAATCTAGTTCAGCTTATAACTGCCTAAGCTTCACTTTTTTTCCCTATATAAGACAGATCTGGATATCTCCCAGTATAATAGATTTATCAATGTCGAAACCTCATCAACATTCCAATTTTTCGTTGTCTAATGTTGGTTTCGATGATGATGTGTTTCGATTGCATTTACCCAAGTCGATCCTATGCATCGCATAGACAAAAAAAGTTAAGGGAATTGGTTAGAATCATGTGCAATGGTTCATTAAACTAGCTAACAATCTAAATGATCTTCCTCGCCATCAAATCCTTAATGAACCAGCCATCTCTTCATTATTGATAATCCAAAATGAGTTACAATTAAAAGAGCTTTTTCCAATTTGATTTACGGTTTCTGGAGGATTTAATTGCGGCTAAGAAATTGAAGTAAAAGAAATGAATCTGGGAATTCAAAATTTGGTCCCCAAAATTGGGCCCCTTGGGTCTTATTTATAGATGCAGGCCAGCCCCCTTCCATGCCCGTGCCTTCGACTTGATCGAAAGGTCCCCTTTTTATATACCATCTCATGCCTTTCGACTTGGTGAAATGGCATGTATACCTTCGACGCTGTCGAAAGGCCTCTCTTTGGAGTATTTTGATTTTTCCTTGAGCTTACCTTTCGACTAAGTCGAAAGGGCCTTTTATCAACCTTCTATCCTTGTTAAGCTCTGAGTAACCCTGTTCTCTGCTTTCCCCAGAACACCTTTCGACGTTGTCGAAAGGTCTCCAAATGCGTTTTTTCCTTCATGTTGCCTTATTGTCATCGGAAGTAACATAGGAGCCTCCGACTCTGTCGATAGGTTGTCTATAGGGCTTCGAAGACGTTGATGTGCTAATGGTTTCGATGATGTTGAGTAGCTTTCGAATGCGTGTCTGTAAATTGAGGCGGAACCTCCTCCCTAATGTTATTGGCTTTAACCAGTTCGAAAGGCTCGTCTATGCTTTCGAAAGGATTGTTATAAGAGAAAAACCATTAGCTTTGAAATGTTTGGTGCTATATAGGAGATTAACATTCATTGCCTTCATAAGAGGGGTTTTGAAGTTGTCCATCTATGTCGAAAGGTCTTAAAGAGGCGGATAATAAGCTTTGTTGCCCCTTCTTCATCTTTCCCAGAGGCTTGTACATGATTTATCACTTGCAAGGGTGCATGCTGCTTATGACTCCTTCAAAAGACTTCTAATGCCTTCAAAACCTTTATTCATGATCTTGGTCGAAACCCACTTTAGTAGTACTAATCTTTTCTAATTTTCTTTCATGCCTTTGTACTTTGGGTGGTTTTTGTGGCTAACAATTAACAAATTATATATAATTATTTTATTTAAAATTCATTTTGATTAGATCGAAATTAATTTAAACTTCATAAGCCTAGTAAAATGCAAAGTGGTAATTTTTTTAAATTCACCAATTGACCCATTGCGTGCTGGCCCAATTTCAACATTTTTGATGACTTTGGAGGGTTGGAGGGTATAAAGCGAGAAACATTATCTTTTGGAAGGAATCATCTTTGATTACTATTGTAGTCATTATTATAGCAATGTGCAATTTTTCATTCTTGTCATTAATCAAGAAGTAAATATAGAGCCTCATTAAGATAATTTTGAATTAAACCCTTTCCAGATTGAGATTTATATTTCGGAAAAACAAATTCAACAACCTTAAGATGCAATGTTGCTAAGTAGCTCCACTAGAAATGGATAAATACCATTTCAAATGATTATGTTGTATTTCTCCATGAAGGAAGTAATGGACTAGTGAAGATGGTCCAGTTGACTTACATTAATCCATGCAAGATAATAATTTTTAATGTGGATTTTAGATATTAATATACAGTGTAAATTTATAGAAGAAAATAAAGTTAGGGATTTTTCCCTCCACCTCAAGGCAAGAAGCCTATTGAATACGAATGATTATTCAAAAACCAAGTGGGATTCAGTGGGCAACGTGGAAAGATACAAGGCACGTCTTGTAGAAAGACTATAACCATAAGGAAGACAATGATATTAAAGAGACCTTTTTAGGGTCTTATTAAAGAATTTTGTAGAACATTTTTAGGGATTATTATAGATTTTGAATTAAACAATATCAGTTGGATGTTATAATCATGTTTCTCAATGGAGACATTAATGAAACATGTTGAGAAATCCACTTATCGACTAGTCTTTTATATTATAAATTCAGGTACATCATTATTGTTCGTTGGATGTATTTTGGACCATCATAAAAGAACTTTGAAGAAAATTCGTGAAAAGATTTTGCTTGCAAGATTGATTATGTTGTGACACCCCATTTCCATAAAGAAGCCATATTTTGGTAAAGAAATGCAGAAGTGTCTTTGCGCATATATTATGGTGGCTCTAAGGCATGCTTAAGCATGTATGCATCTAGATGTTATGCTTATTATTGGTTTGTTCTACAAATATGTTAATGATTCTGAAAGTGGATCACTAGTTAGCAACTAATATGGTTATAAGATATCTTTAGGAAAAAAGGATTACATGTTTCCAGATAAAAATATCAGATCAGTTGGAGATCATAAGGCATCACAATTCTAACTTGTTGGATGTAAAGAGTGCAAAAGATCCATCTTAGGCTATATTTTATTTCTAATGTAAATTGGTGGAGCTATTTCACGAAAAGTGTCATATAGACACTTATAGCCTCCGTCAACATGGAAATAGTGTCAATAATTTGTTATGACAGCGTTGGAGAATAAATGCAATTTTTTCATAAAGTTGCAAACTATTAAAAAAAATGAAAGGCCATTATGTTGCACCGTGATAATAAAATTTTGGATTATTTTCCAATAACAACAGGAGTTCAACTAAGTCAAATTATATTGACTTTATTTTTCTGGTTGTAAGAGAGTGCAAAATAAATTAATATGCATAGAGCGTATATGGACAAACTCCTTGATTATAGAACCTCCTGTAAAGGGATTACACCTAAAGTCTTTTATAAGCATATTGATCAAGTAAGTATACACTTTTTTTGAACCTGGTTTATCAATTCCAACAAGTATCAATCTTCTGGATCGAACTTGTGACTTTAGTCTCATGATCTGAACTACTAACTAACTAAGCCAACCTTTTTGGCTAAGTGGGCATACATCCATTCGATTATATTGGTCCAGGGGAGGGGGCGAGGGGCGGGGGCGGGGAGGGGGTGTTGTATTTGGTCTTCTCATATAACATTTCTCTATACTTTAATCATGGACATATTTTTATTTTTTTGATTAGAATGAAGTAATAAAGTTTTCTTCTTATACCATATTTAGTTCATTTATTGAACTTTGGTCTAATGTAAGTAAAATAAGACGGTTGGAATAGACATATATCGATCACATGTCATGTAATTTCCGTGCTATGCATTCATGATTGATTTGTCATTGGACTGTATTGGTATATGTGATCATGAATAGTTTTGGTTACACTAAAGTAACGAAGTCTGGTTTGAATCTTTGTCAACATAGTTTGCTGATGAGATTGTTTCGGACGTATACACACATTTATAAGATTCCATATGTGGCACAGAGGGAGGAGGGTGGGGTTTGGGAAGGAGGTTGTGGGAGGTGATTTATTTTTTGGAAAGTTAACATGTGAAGGCACATATGAAATATGAAATCTGTTTTGCTATTTTATAAATAAATATTATAAAAGTGATCAAATTAGGAACAAAACAATTAAGACTTAAAAAAGCAACTGCCATGGAAAGAATGCATAGTGGCAGGGTGATTTTCAATTTGTTGAAGGATCAAATTGAAAATATCACACTTCTATATATGAGAATTACAAAGAAAGCAAACTTACAATATAATTTGGCAGAATGACATTAAGTTTTATTTTTGTACCGAAGGACAAATGCTAGTTAAAATAAGCATTATATTCAATTTTTACACTATATTGAGTGCTAGTTATAATTAGCATTATATTCGGTTTTACACTATACAAAATTCTTCAGCTTAAAAAATAAACTTGTTGTCTTTCAGTGTAATTTTTTTTCAAAGTTTGTCATTATGTTCATATTCCTGTTCTTTCTATTTATATGCAGTTATGGTCCTCAAATTACACAAGCTTTAATTTTTTTTCTTCCGACTCCCTTCTAAAGAGAAATATTGATGTAGTCCCGGGAGGATTTAGGAGATCGGATCCATCTCTTTCTTTTAATCAATTCACGAAATCAGGTACGACTTCTACAATTTTATTTCTTTCACTTGAATTTTTCTCGATAAAATCAAAATGACTTATTTATTGATATCTAGGCTTTTATAATTAATTAATTTAAAAGTTCCTCATGATTTCCATCAAAGTGTTCATAGTTACAAAACACAAGATGCCTTTTTAAGATATCTTTTTTATGGTTTCAATAAGGACATCTCCAACAAAACTGAAATTTGGATGAATATTCAACTCCGCTTAATATTCATGTCCCAACAAATCAAATTCAACTGAATTAACTTGCCCTACTTCGAAGAACTGAAGTAGAGTAGAACACTTCTTTTTTGACCGTTAATAGATTTGCATCTATTTTTTGAACGTCAAATCCTTGAATGTTCAAAAATCTAACGTGTAGGATTGGACAGCCAAAATTGAATGTTCGAAAGACGAATGTAAAAAATAAACAACCAATGAGTTTTTGGACGTCCAAAGAAAATGACCGTCCTTTTGTTAGGTAGCAAAGAGGTATTCAACCATACAGCCTGTATTTGTTAGAGATGCCTAAGTTCTAATACAATTTTGTACACACTTTTTTTTAAATGTGAAAAACATTTTTTTTCGATTGGTTGAAATCAGAGGGTCTCATATAAGACCCCTTGAATTCCACCGATCAGATTGAAGTGTTTTGTTCACACTTAAAACAAAGTGGGAACAAAATTGCTTCTTCTAAGTTTGGACTTTTTCTTACCAGACTGCCTTTTGATCAATCAACAGTGACCAGTGAGATATCTTAAATTCACCGAAGTGAGCATATGATTCTACGCTTAACGACAAAAAGATCCTAACTGTTCTCAATCTCCCTATAAATGCTCACTAAAGTACAATTTTCCTGTGTATTGATTTATTATAAAGTTATTTCCAAAAGAGACATCCTCTCGCTCTAAAAATCTTTGATTATTCGGCGTCGGATAATATTCCATCTTCCCCAGGTAAAATTCAAATAAAAAAAAAGCCCCATTTCTTTTAAATTGTTCACTTTTCATCTTTTTCAGTGGATTAGCTCTAAATAATTGATGTTTCCACCAACTCGGGCAACAGTTAAATTTCGTTCTTTCTCTGAATTTTGTGCCAAAATTCAATCTTGATAGCCTTTTCATGTTCGAATTTTTTGGTTGAAAAGTCTTCGATGTGGTTTGCAGTCCCTATATACGAGATCCATCTTTTGATTAAAAAGGGCAAATTGATTGCTTTATATCTTTGTTTATGGTGCAAAATTGGCAAAGAATGTAAAAAAAAAAAATATTGTTCTTTTGCAGTCCTGAGGTTCTTTCCTGGTGTTTAAAAAGCATGTGAACCAATGAATTTATATTCTTTATTTTAACTCGTTAGATTCCACAAACTTGTTTATTTTGTGTGAAATGAGGAATGTCTACCCTACTTTTTATTGCTTAATTGCTTTTTTATGTTATCCTAGCTCGAATATTTGGCAAGAATTTCATTAGTCACAGTAGTTTATATTAGCATGCAGATCTAGAATTAAAGCTTTCATCCATAGAGAAATATTATACGAGTTAGGAAACATAAAGCATTTACATTTATTAATTTATTTTCCTTTTCTTTCAGGTTATGTGCTGAGCCTGATTTAAAGAAGACATTTTGAAGTTTAAAATAAGAAATGGAAGGAGAATCAAAAGAAATAAATAGCAAACTGCTGCAAACTTTTCAGAAAATTTTTGTTCAAGTGCAAAGCATATTGGATCAAAACAGACTGCTAATTACTGAGATTAATCAAAACCATGAGTCGAAAATGCCAGAGAAGTTAAGTAGAAATGTGGGACTAATCAGAGAGCTAAACAACAACATAAGGAGAGTTGTCGATCTCTATGCAGAACTTTCCACTACATTCTCAAAATCGATGGAAAGTTCTTCAGATGCTGATTCTTTTCACAGATCATCTGATGGTAAATCTAGCTTGAAGCGATTGAGACCTATTTGAAAGACTGTCCTTTAGGTAAGAATTGTATCGAAATCGATTGATAAACACAATGCATTGGTTATAATGTGCTAGTACTTCGTAATCTTATCATCTTATTTTAGAGATTCAAGTTGAATCTTTTCCTTTGGTTCATTATAATGTGTTTATTTTTGAGCCAAGATGTTGTTTGACAATTGCTTGCAGTAGAATAGATTATAGTTACTGCTAAATACTATCAATTTTGTACTTATTTACTATTCATTGAAAACTACTAAAATTAATTGAATGATTCAGCTCACAGCTTTGGTTTATCAGGCTTTACTAATTTAGTAGGCAAGAATCAAACCTCAGTTGCTAATTTATGTCCTAATGTGTTATAGCTTATAAATGGTACGATTTCACAAATTTAGGAACTTTGGCAATGGAATATGGTGGATTGACATTGATACTTCAACGAATACCATCGTTCTAAATTTGTATTGTAGTTATGTTTCACAGTTGTCATTTTCTTTGCTAGAACATCTATACCATTAGTCTTTTTTACAAAGTTATTAGTGTTTGTTTTTATCTAGTTCAAATTGAGAACAATCTATAATTCGTGAGCATAGAGTGTTTATGCTTTATTACTGTCAAACCTTTGGTTTATCAGGCTTATATGTTGCATTTTAAAACCTTCAAGCCTGTCATATACATGAAGATATGAGTACAAGAACAGAATAGTGAAATTAAGTAGCATGAATGATTAAGAAGTAGGGACATTGAAGTGGTAGAGATCTAGAATGTGTGAAGCATATAACAAGAAAACAAAAGGGAGGGGGCCTCAAATAGCAAAGTATTAATGTACATCAATGAAAATGACCTTAATGCTTATCCTTTTTCTATCTTGACTTTTGATCTTATTACATCTCCATGTCATGTGTGATATAGCTAGCTTTTTTTTTCCTCCGTGATATTGATTTTGTTCTTGCCTACTTTTCTGTTGTGTTTTATTATTGGTTGTGTATTGGTGGTCCATGATTTAAAACCGTGGTGATCTTATATGGGACAATTGAAGTAATGAAATGGCCCACATGCTGTTTTCCTGGTTCTATATATGCTATGTGTAGTTCATATCAAGTTTGTGAAGCAATGGTACTATAAATGGTGAAAAACCTTATTCTTGATTGCTTTAGTTAATTGTTACCACTTAATAAATGGACAGCTCTAAACCCGAATGATTTAATTAGAATAACTAGTAAAAAGAATTATGGTTTATCTCATCCTAGACAAGTCTTATCAATGATTTTTCACATGCACTGATTTGATGATTAGATTTCAAAATGAAGAAGCAATGAATACAAGCTCCTGGATGATCGAGTGCAAACGATACAAAAAGTCAAGAAAAAACTAAGTACGTCGATCTGTACTAGTCCATGACATAGATCGAGACCAATCCATGCCATGAATCTATTCACTGGAAAGTTTGATGAATTCTGGTTTTAGTCCATGAAACAAAGATAAGGCGTGAAGCAATGGTGGACCAATAAACAAATATAACACAAAAATGTGGCAAGATAGTCGAAAAAGATCAAATTCATCGATCAGATGCGATTCATGGAATTAGTTGGTATCGATCGATCATTCGGGTTAGAAATATCCTTAATATTTCTCCTACATGTGTCAATTTAGAAAAGAGAGATTTTAGATGACTTTTCAAAGATAAGATCCCGACTTCAGAGCCCTAATTTATCTATCTACACCTATAAATATAAAAGGACATCAACAAAACAAGAGATCGGATTTTTTTTCCACTAAGGTGGGACCTTCCCATTTTTCTATTTCAAATCAGAGCTAGTGTTGGATTGCATTACCTATTAGAAACTAATGAAAAATAGAATTAATTCGTATTAAAGTAAACAAAGGCAAATGCAGAACCACTATAGACCTTTGTGTGATTTTTTTTATTTCGTTTCCTTGCATTTTGTTCTATATTTTCTCTTAATTTCTTATATTTGCAACCTAAATCTGAGGTCAAATGTATAAAAATCCCAAACAATGTAAATCAAAGGCCAAATCCACCACTAATCAACAATTATTGATTACATACCGAATCGTTGGTTCTATGGTGTTAAACTAATTTTAAGGATAGCATTTTTAATGTTTTTATCGAGAGAGCTTGCCCCGGGCTATATCTCTTATGTCTCAGATTAGATCTAATGGGTCTTAGAAAGAGACTTGGAAAACAAATTAAAAAGGCTTGCGATATGAAGAAGGAAGTGTCAGAGAGCATATTGCAAGTGGTGTATTCCATATACAACCACCACTGGAACTTGTGACTAGGGATGAATTAGAATGAATTGTCGCTAGAGTTAATTAACATATGAAAGCAACTCATCGATCGTCGGTGAAGGAGTTAAGATGGCAATTTGAATTATTTAGGCATGCCCTTCTAAGAAAAAATGCTAATGGAGTGGATCTCGTGTAAGAGATCATGATGGAAGGTGAAACTCGTAGTAACCATTAGAGTGGCCATCTAAGTTCCAATGTTCTTTTTAGAAGTAATTCTCTCATTCGCAATAACATTCACGTCAAACTCATACTTATCTCTATTTAACTTAGATGCGAACTCTTACTTATCTCTATTTAACTTAGATGTCCACCAACCTATACTATGATACAAATTAGTAACATTCCACATTTGAGATCTATGAATGTCAATGATGTTGCAGTCGTCAAAAGAGATATTTTTAAGCAACAAAGTGGGTTAAGTATTTTTTTTACACAAATAAGTAAATAGAGCAGGGAAATTAACATTATCATTAACAATTTGTTTTTAACATTTTAACCTAAACAATTCCCACTTAGGGGTATATACATAAAAAGATAAATAAGAACGACATATTGATATATAAAGATGCCACGCATCTTCTAACCAGATATATCGCTAGTTTATTACACACCAGAAACAAAAATAAAGAATAATTTAAGTTGTAAGTCTCCAGCTTTGTATTCAGGCTTTTTTATTCAAAATCGAAACCCTTAATGTCTAGCTTGATAAAACCATAAACACAGCCTGCTCCAGTAAGCACATTTGGGTTTATAGGTAAAACAATAATAAACAACGCGTTAGATAATACTGCACTGTGAATAATAATGTCCTAAAATACACATAATTATATTTATAACGAAATCGCCACATCTCCAAAATGGAGTTTTTGCTTCACTATCACAACACAAGGCATCAATATCATGTCAATAGTTTATCATAAACATGTAAAAAGGGCCACAACAATTTAATTTTGATAAGTTAATACAAATGTTATATTCTACCATTTTTCTCCCTCATTACATTATACATCATAACATAATCCGAATTTAATCTTATGTAGGCATCATTATTAGGTGTCAATTAATTCCAGGTACATTCATTAAGGTTATGTCACAATTAGGTTATCATTTCCTATTCAATTCTACGACACATATGTGAACACACTAGTTCACTTCAGTGGATCCGCTATTTTGTTCCCAGCTGATCCACTTAGGAGTTGAAAGTGAAAACAAGCACAACCAGACTTGCATCTTTGTCCATAGCCTTTTAAGCTCTCTTAATCCCCAAATCCATGGTTTGATGTTTATATTTCTTCATTGTAATTGGTTAGTAAATCCCACTTTAAATCCATATAATCTCTCAGATGCAATTCTACTCACTTGAGAGTCAACCCTAATTATATCTACTTTAGTAACGTTCATTTGTTAAATTCATATATCATATATAATTAGTGATTATAACTCAATAAATAGGATTCACACATCATGTAATACTTATCTCATAATAAGTAAACCATACAATACCACTTAATGGCCACACTCATTGACAGAAGAATAATTTCATTTATTTTGATATATTAAATGAATTAATTTAGTTTTTTGTCTACATTAAATTTATCAACTTACATTTCTCTATTTCACATTTTGCATACCTTTAGAAGTTATCTCATATAGCTTTAAAAGTTATCGCATATCATTCAACACTTGGATAAACTATTCCCTTTTTAAATGCTATCGTCCATGGTTTTATAAAGTTATCACTTGACACTACTAGATATTATCTGCCACTACATATCATCATATTGGGTGTCGATTCCCTAAAGTTGCTGCGCACTCGCTACACTCTATTGGTAACAATGACCCTGAAGCTTTCAAGACACAATGGGTGTAGCTTTCAGATCCAGAGATGGATGTTATGATTTTATTATTCTAACATATGATGAGTGTTATAGCTATCGCATTTGATGATTGGTGCTATCGACATAGGTTACCGCAACATATGATGAGTAATATTGGCTAGGTATCACATGAGATAATGGGCACTATTGACGTTGGTTACCACATCATCGATGATTTATTGCAGTAAAAGATGGGTTCTATCAATGTAGGTGATCACAACATGCAGTAAGCATTATCAATTAGTTATCGCATTTGACAATGGGAGTTGCTGATGTGGATTTTCACAGCATGCAATGGGTACTATCGCAATTAATCGATGGATGCTATAGAAATTAACTAATGGTTGCTATTGTTACGAGTAATGGGTGTTATTGTGATTATTTGATGGACATTATCGCTATTGGCAATGGATTCTATTGTAGTTATCTAATGGATGCTATCACAACGGGTGATAGTTGCTGTTACATCTAACCAATTCTTGTTATTGCAATTAGTGATGGCTGATATCACATCTGACTAGTGGGTGCTATCTCAACGATTGGGTGTTATCACATCTAACTGATGAATGTTACTGTTATGCAACTATTAGAACTAGTGATAGTCGCCATTATTATGTGGCTATTGTCTAAGGTGCTGATAGAGTTATTGGCATGTAACTATCAGTGTAGCCACCAAAACCAACAAGGGTAGTTATAATACCACTAATTTTTGTGGCACATTATTCCATAAATTTAATTAATTAGTAATTAAACAAATAACGATGGAAATTAAGAAAAGTATGGATAATTGCTATACTAAATAAATCTAAATTATAAAATTTTAAATGTAGTAATGGTTTAATAGGGAAGAAATTAAGAGATTTAAACAAATTAGGAGGGATAAGGAAAGAGAGATAGGACTTTTAATTTATTTCCTAATTCGCTCATTCTCTTTTATTTTCGGCCACTTCCCATAACCAAGAGAGAGAAAAATTTAAAACTAAGAGAACTCCATTAAAAAACATTTCAACTAAAGAAGAAGAAGGAGAAAAGGCTCAAGGAAGAGAACTAAGGCAATTAACTGCGCACAAAGCCGATCTAAGATGAATAACATCTTCATCTCTCTGTTGTTTGATGTGTATGGTTCGGGTGTGAGTGTATAAATCTGAATTTTTGTTTTTGTTTGACGCAGCAGATAATAACAAAAATTGGATGGAACGGTGAAAGTAGCAATCGGTGGATTGAAAATACTGTAAGGCCCAAATTCGTTGATCCGAAGATGCCGAATTTTAGCTATCTCTGACACGTTGATCGCGCACGATGCCGTGAAAAGAGATCTACGATTCTTCGACGTTGATCTTGCACACAAGATTCCGTGAATCGGCTTCAACAGACGATGATTCGAGCGCACTCGAATAACGTAAGTGGAGATAGGAGATTACACTCAACTACCAATTTGAATGAAAGCACAAAGCTAACAAAAAAGAATTTTATTCAAAAGGAACCAAAATTACAAGTTACAACTCACGCGTATTTATAGCACAGACTCTTAAGTCGTTGCCGACCTAACACTCTTAAGTCGTTGCCGACCTTATGTACAACACATGCTTATGACTTACAATACACGGCCGACCTAGCTAGGTACGACCCTAAACATCTCCGACTCAAGACCCTAACGACTTAAAAACAACATGACTCACGGCCGACCTAACTAGATACGACCTAAAACATCACCGACTCAAGCAATTACATCACAACAGCCTTTGGCCGACTCAACACTTGAACGACTCAACTATATGACGTACACATAGCGACTTATCATAGGTCGTGTACGACCTACTGAAGATAACCCGGTAGCGACTTAGCCTTCATGCGCTTCATCTTCCTTCAGTTACATTCCTTTAGGTCGTTGCCGACCTAAGTCTTCTTTCTTAGGTCGTTGCCGACCTAAAACCTCTGAACATCTTAAAACCTCCGAACGACCTAAAACCGAAGCTTGGTTAAGTCGTGGTGCCTTCCCATGTGACTCGTTAGGTCGTTCCTTCTCCTCTCGCGACTCGTTAGGTCGTGGCCGACCTTCTTTAACCCGTGAATGGCCTAAGCCATCATCCTTAAGTCGTGTACGACTTATCCCCTGAGCTGCATCATCCTTAAGTCATGTACGACTTATCCCCTGAGCTGCATCATCCTCCCCAGGTTGAGAAAAATTTGTCCTCGAATTTGTAAATTCTCCAACATCACATTGTTCATCCCCATAATATGGTATAAGATGATTAACATTGAACACGTCAGAAGTGTACACATCCTCCGGCAGCTTCAACTTATAAGCATTGTCATTAATCCGTTTCACAACTTTTACAGGACCAATTTTTCTGGCTTTTAACTTGTTATAAGCGCCCACTGGAAAACGATCATTTGTTAACACAACATACACCATATCCCCTTCACTAAACTCAACATTTCTTCGCTTCAGATCTGCGGATCTTTTATACTTCTCATTTGCTTTCTCCAATCGTTCCTGAACGATTTTATGACATTCAGTCAACCCATCAACAAAATTTACAGCTCGTTTAACCGTCCCCTTCGGTTGTGGTACTATTGCTAAATCCAACGATCCCCTGGGTAAATTTGAATATACAATCTGAAATGGACTGAATCCCGTGCTACGATTTACTGCATGATTATGAGCAAACTCTGCCTGGCATAACTTCATGTCCCAACTTTTCAGATTGTCCTTTGCAAGACATCGCAATAAATTCCCAAGCGATCTGTTAACAACTTCTGTTTGTCCATCTGTTTGTGGATGATAGGCGCTGCTAAAGTTTAACTTCGTTCCAACCATCTTCCACAAACTTAACCAAAAGTGACTCAGAAAACGAGTATCCCTATCCGATACAATAGATTCTGGCAACCCATGAAGTCGATAGATCTCCTTGAAAAATAGTTGAGCAACATGAACAGCATCCGCCGTCTTCTTACAAGCAACAAAATGTACCATCTTCGAGAAACGATCCACCACAACATATATCGAGTCATTTCCCCTTTGCGTTCTCGGCAATCCCAATACGAAATCCATACTAACGTCCACCCAAGGTTTTGTAGGTACAAGTAAAGGCATATACAAACCCGCATTTGTTGCTGTCCCTTTCGAAACTTGACAAACATGACATCTCTGAACAAACCTTTCAACTTCCCTTCTCATTGACGGCCAATAATAAGACTGAGAAATCAACTGCAATGTTCGATCTCTACCCACATGTCCTTCTTCATGTAGCTCCTTTATAATCTTCATTCTCAAACTACTTTCTGGTACGCACAATTGATTCCCTTTGAACAAGAACCCATCTACCAATGCAAATTCATCAGTATCTCCATCCTTAACTTTCTCAACGAACTTTGCAAAGTAAGGATCCTCCTCAAACAATTCTGGCAATAATTCAAATCATGTCACCTCAATTTTCATTGTTGTTAATAAATGACTCCTCCTACTCAAAGCATCAGCTACACGATTCGTTACCCCCGACTTGTGTTTCACAACAAAAGTAAACTGCTGCAAATAAGCAATCCATGATGCATGCCTTGCTGAAATCTTATCCTGCCCTTGCAAATGCTTCAAAGCTTCATGGTCTGTGTAAAGAACAAACTCCTTATGGAACAGATAATGCCTCCAATGTTTCACTGCTTGCACCACAGCATAAAACTCCACATCATACGTACTATATCTCATCTTTGCCCCTGATAACTTCTCACTAAAGTATGCAATAGGACGTCCCTTCTGACTCAACACCCCTCCAATCCCAACCTTAGAAGCATCAGTGTGTAACTCAAATAACAACTGAAAGTCTGGTAATACAAGATTTGGTGCTGTCGTCAAAAGTCCTTTGATTCGTTCAAAAGCAAACCCTGCTTCCTCCGACCAAGAAAATTGCTTCCCTTTCATACAATCAGTAACTGGAGCCATCACGCTACTGAAGTGTGGAATGAATCTTCGGTAGAATGACGCTAGGCTATGAAAACTTCTCACTTCTGTAATTGTCCTCGGCTGTGGCCAATTTCTGACTGCTTCAACTTTATTCTGGTCCACCTGGATACCTTCTCCTGACACAACATACCCCAGAAATAAAACACTCCTCGTCATAAACACACATTTCTTTGTTGCGGCATAGAACTGTTCTTGTCGTAGGACCATCAACACTTCTTTCAAATGATGCAAGTGTTCCTTTGAACTCCCACTGTATATCAGAATATCATCGAAATACACCACCACAAATTTCCCGATAAAATGTTTAAAAATTTGGTTCATCACCCTCATGAATGTACTTGGTGCATTCGAAAGATCAAATGGCATAACCAGCCATTCATACAACCCTTCTCTCGTCTTGAATGCTGTCTTCCATTCGTCTCCTGGTCTAATTCGAATTTGATGATATCCGCTCTTCAAATCAATCTTCGAAAATATAGTAGCCCCACTCAACTGATCTAGCAAGTCATCCAGCCTCGGCATTGGGAATCTATATCTCACAGTAATCTTATTCAATGCTCGACTGTCAGTGCACATCCTCCATGTTCCATCCTTCTTTGGTACCTAAGGCTGGAACCGCACAAGGACTTAGACTTTCCTGCACACGCCCTTGCTCTAACAGTTCTTCCACTTGCCTTCGCAACTCCTCATGTTCCTTTGGACTCATTCGATAATGTGGTCGATGTGGCAACACAGCTCCTGGAACAAGATCTATTTGATGTTGAATATCCCTCAATGGTGGTAACTTGTTGGCAACTCTTCTGGAAATACATCTTCAAATTCTTTCAAAACTGGCTCCGCTTCTTCTGGAATTTCAACCTCTTCATGACTCTCTCGTCCAAACAACAAATAGACTTCAGGCTCCTCTTCAATTTCTTTAACAAACTCCTTTAAAGATAGCAAAGTTTTCAGCTCTTCATTCTCCTCCAACTTGCTTTCCTTCTGTTGTTGCTTCTTGGGAATTAAAGTGATCTTAGTACCTTCAAACATAAAACTGTAGCTATTAGCACGTCCATCATGTTGTACTGCTCTATCAAACTGCCATGGTCTGCCCAACAACAGATGACACACATCCATGTCTACAACATCACACCAAATTTCATCTTTGTATTTCTTCCCAATTGAAAAATTCACACAAGCTCTTCGTCCAACTTTCACCTCACCACCTTTCCTTAACCATGCTAACTTGTACGGTTTAGGATGCTTCTCAGTTTTCAAGTTCAACTTCCTCACTGCTTCAGTAGAGATAATATTATCACAACTCCCAGCATCAATGACGAACTTGCAAACCTTTCCCAGGATAGTGCATGTGGACTGAAATATGTTATTCCTCAACCAACTGTTTTCCTCTTCTTGTTTCGGTGCCAAATAACTTCTCCTCATCATCAAATTACACCCTTCATCTCCGGACAACTCTTCTTCCTCCTCAACATAAGGTGAATTAGAACAATCAACTTCCACATCCTCTTCTTCAATCTCAGCAACCATTGCTCTCTTCTTCGGCTTTGGACATTCATTGCTTTTGTGACCCAACTCCTGACAATTGTAACATTTGAAACTGCTATTAACCTTTGGCTTCGCAACTTCATTCACAACTGGTTTACTGATAGATTTAGGAACATTAGAGCTTCCACTAACACCCTTCACTTGATTGTTGGAATTAGTAAACACACCACCTCCACGCCTTCCCTGCTTCTCCCAAGCCAACGCTTTCTGATGTGCTTCTGCTATAGATCTAGGATCAAACATATTTACCATATCTTGAATCTGCATTCGCAACCCTCCAATAAATCTAGCAGTCAGCTGTTCCTTTGTCTCCATAATGTCATTTCGAGCAATGAGTTGATAAAATTCATCAGCATAATCATTAACAGTCTTTGTCCCTTGCCTCAAGTTCTGCAACCTCTGATACATAAGTGATTGATAGTTGTAAGGTAAAAATGTAGCTCTCATCAACTTCTTCATCTTATCCCAAGACTCAACCATTGACTTCCCCATTCTCTCTCTCGTAAGTTTAGTTTGTTGCCACCATGCTAAAGCTCTACCTCTCAAACGAGTAGCAACCAACTTAACTCTTCGATTCTCCGGGACTTCTTTGAAATCAAAGATCTCTTCAACATTAGACAACCAATCCAAGAATTCCTCTGCTACCATTCGACCCTTGAATTCCGGAATTTCCATCTTCATACCTGATTCCCATCGACGATCATCATCTACATCCCGATATGAATTTCGAATTTGGTCTCGATCTCGATAATGCATGTTAGCTCTATCACCCTCTTCTTCAAATTCAAATGTACGTCTATATCGATTTCGACCGTCAACATCCCTTTGATCACGCATGTCTCTTCTACTATGTCTCTCTTCATCTCTATATGGTTCATTTTCAAACTCTCGTGGAGTTCTCCTCTCTTCATATCCATAGTCATGGTGATCTCTCCTTGATGAAATTGATGTTTCTCTTCTTTCTCTAAAAGATTGCGGTGATACCCTCCTCGCTTCCGTAACCGATGGCGAAACTCGGTTTCCTCCATGGTTCGAGATAGGTGATCTCCTACTTTGATTTTGATTCAAATCATTCATCAACTTCTCTAACTTTCCAATGCCTTCATCAAATTTCTCGTTAATACGTTGTTCCATTTGCTCGGCTTCTTCTCTTCTATACAACGCTTCAACATTTTGATGACGATTAGCTCTCCTTAGCGGCATGATTGTACTTCACAATACTTCAACAAATGATATCAAAGTGATGCTTCAACTCTCGGTTCTAACTCAATTTGTCTCGGCCTCAATCACTTCAACACAAATCAAATTCAAACAACTTCCACACTTTGATCCAACATAGAATGGATCGAAAGTTCTCCTCTTGTTGCAACTTCAAGATGAACACGATGAACACCAAACTTCAAACTCCTTGGCTCCAAGACTCGTCTTAGCTATGATTGGCTAAGTCAAGCTCTGATACCAAACTGACGCAGCGGATAATAACAAAAATTGGATGGAACGGTGAAAGTAGCAATCGGTGGATTGAAAATACTGTAAGGCCCAAATTCGTTGATCCGAAGATGCCGAATTTTAGCTATCTCTGACACGTTGATCGCGCACGATGCCGTGAAAAGAGATCTACGATTCTTCGACGTTGATCTTGCGCACAAGATTCCGTGAATCGGCTTCAACAGACGATGATTCGAGCGCACTCGAATAACGTAAGTGGAGATAGGAGATTACACTCAACTACCAATTTGAATGAAAGCACAAAGCTAACAAAAAAGAATTTTATTCAAAAGGAACCAAAATTACAAGTTACAACTCACGCGTATTTATAGCACAGACTCTTAAGTCGTTGCCGACCTAACACTCTTAAGTCGTTGCCGACCTTATGTACAACACATACTTATGACTTACAATACACTGCCGACCTAACTAGGTACGACCCTTAACATCTCCGACTCAAGATCCTAACGACTTAAAAACAACATGACTCACGGCCGACCTAACTAGATACGACCTAAAACATCACCGACTCAAGCAATTACATCACAACAGCCTTCGTCCGACTCAACACTTGAACGACTCAACTATATGACGTACACATAGCGACTTATCATAGGTCGTGTACGACCTACTAAAGATAACCCGGGTAGCGACTTAGCCTTCATGCGCTTCATCTTCCTTCAGTCACATTCCTTTCGGTCGTTGCCGACCTAAGTCTTCTTTCTTAGGTCGTTGCCGACCTAAAACCTCTGAACGTCTTAAAACCTCTGAACGACCTAAAACCGAAGCTTGGTTAAGTCGTGGTGCCTTCCCATTTGACTCGTTAGGTCGTTCCTTCTCCTCTTGCGACTCGTTAGGTCGTGGCCGACCTTCTTTAACCCGTGAATGGCCTAAGCCATCATCCTTAAGTCGTGTACGACTTATCCCCTGAGCTGCATCATCCTTAAGTTGTGTACGACTTATCCCCTGAGCTGCATCATTGTTCCTCATGCATTTGGTTGTTGTTATCATTCTTATAGGTTAACGATTATTCATAATGAATTTACAGGATTTCCAAGGAGTTTCTATTTCAAGATTTTACATTTTTGTCTCCAATTCCTTTGAATTTTAGATATAATGTTGGACATATTATTTATGAGGTGAGTAGTTTCATAATTTTCAAAGTAACTATGAATTTACTGAATTTTCTACGTTAATAAAATGTGTAATTTTGGATTTTAATTATTTAAAATATGGAATTTAATTATTTTGCTTCGAAATTTTCATAAGGTGGATTTTTTTTTGAATTTTACCCAAGTATTATCGATTTATTATGAACTATTTTACGAAGGGAAGTTTTAGAAAGGTAACAAAGAATATAATTAATAAAAATTATTATTTTGTGAAGAAGAGAAATTTTCTCTCTGTTATAACCGTAAGGGATGTCTAAAAAGATTTGGATAAACAATAAAAATTTAACAAAGATTTTGGTTTGGTAAAAAGTTATTGCTTTTAAAGGAAATAAGTCAGTTTTCCTTATATTTATAATTTGTTGTTGGAAGCTTCGATAACTATCTTGACATTCGATAACTTTTCATTTTGACATGCATAAGTTGACGTTCGATAGCTTTTTAGTGTCGAGTCTTAATAGCTTACAAAAGGTTCAAGGTGTGATAGCACCATATTTTAGACACTCGATGACTTTACTTTGTTGACATGCGATAGCTATATTTTTCTTGACATGCAATTGCTTTATTTTTGACATGGATAGCTATATTCCTTGACATGCTATATCAATTTATTTAAAGGAGCGTAGCTCATTTTTTTGTAGCATATGTTCTTAAGGTGCGATAACACAAGTTTTTGTAGTGTGATAGCTCATCTTTTTGAAGTGTGATGGCTTAATGTTTTAAAATGAATTAGCACTTGTTTTTAGGCGCGATGGCCTATTTTGACACTCTAGGTAGCTTTCAATTGTTGGGATACATTTCTCTTAAACAAAATAAGGTTTTGTTAAGTTATTTATGGCAAAATTTTAAAGAAATGAAATACTTTTGTGATGAATGTTGATTTTATATGTTCAATTTTTATCTCGATCCTTTGATATTGCATATGTTAATTATTTTTATGCTTACTTCCGTGTTATCACCCAACATTTATAACCTTAAGAGTGTGGGAACTAATGATTGATTGGAGTAGTTCCAGTAGTGGGTATTGTCAAACTTAACTCCCGAGTGAGTGGAATTGCATCCAGAAGATTGAGAAGATCAAATTGAGTTAGGATGCCCTGATGTGATCAAAAGACGTGGCTCGAATTGATATTTGTAAAACCATATTTAAGGGTGGAGACTGATGTAGGCTCGCGCCTTACACTCTAACCATTATGCCCTCGACTAGTTAGGTCTGTAATCCAATGCATATGGCGTTTACCGGTACTGAGGCTAAAACTTTAGTTACACATCTGAAAGAACTCGTAGGAGTGATGTTCATTATTTTTTTCTATGGGAATAGAAGACCGTTATTTTCTTCTGAAGTGACTAGAACACTAGTTTGGTTGTTTTCTTCTATCACGGGAATAGGTTGATACTTTTAATGCACCAGAAGACTGTGTTGAATATGCGAGTATATGATTTTTGTTTGATGGTAATAAACACACACACACACACACATATATCCATTTAAATGTATTTGTTAATGTACTATTTTATTATTCACATAATTTGATAAATATTTGCAGAATAAAATAAATAACACAGAATTTAAATTCAAACAGATGTTTTATTCAAACAAATATTTTATAACAATTTTGAATAGTACAAATTTGAGCCTCACTGTATATATACAATCTTTAATTACAATACAAATTGATCACATCACATTTTTCACTATACATACATTTGCACCTCACTACATTTCACTCATCCACTCATATTTGATCTTCAATTCTATTCCAGATTGAATCCAGCATCCGAGCAATCTACAAAATAAACACTAACGCAGTAAAATTGAAAAGAAAATATTTTTGTAGTGTAAAATAAAAGTGGAAAATAGATGTAACAACTCGCTATTTTGGACTATTCGCACACGCACATGTCGGACTTGAATAATTCAAAATATCGAATTGTTAATTTAATTTGGCAAAACTGAGATATACAGTAAATAAATAGTCAACAAAATCACAGACACAGAGGAATAATATGCAGCAGAAATAAAAGAGATAGTAGTTCATGAAGCTACTATATAAATCTATAAAATACATCAGAATTTTCAACAGAAGAGTAATATGATACATCAGATATAAATCAGAATACATCACTGGAATCATCGAATACTGAAAGCAGAATAGATGGCTGGATCTTCAAGCAGAGCTCCAACTCCAAAGGTGAGTCTCAAATACTGGTACACTCAGTCTGACCCGAGCGTAAAGCAAAACACAAGACACTCGAGTCAGGATTAATATTCTTATATCAATAAATCCAATTCAAGTGAAATAGCAATCGAAATACAAGTAACTCAAAGGATGTTTGGAATAACCATCCCTTAAGGATCCGTTAAACTATCTAATAGGTAGTAGTGTATGCTAAATAGTTAATGTCTATCAGTAATATAAAGTATTAAAATAGCGTTAAGGCGTTACCATAATCCCCCTTAACACATTTTTATAATGCTATAGTCTATACAGCACCGTAAACCCCACCGTAAACCGGTGGTTATCAGAGGGCACCCCATAGGTATAACACAAAACAAAACGTAGTGGTCGCGAATAGAGTAATCAGTATGACAAGGTACATGAGGCGATACCAACTAGGATACTAGTAGTTGCGTGATCCGGACTGATGTTAAGCATAGCCAGCAGCTACCTCAACACCGCGAAACAACACTCCCAAATCGAGGGGTGCACCCAAATCGAATCACAAAAGTAATAGATATGGTATCGAAGAAGTGTGTCCGCTAGAGGTGGCGAACCTCAATGGCCCGGCGCGGCTCCTGTTTTAGTCATGTCAGGGGTCATCCAATATCGTTCTCTTTCTTCAGTCAACGCGTTCACCCAACCATCCACTTTATTCTGGATCAACACTCCGCGTATAATAGTTATTAAAGTGGTTTTCGGTATCGACAGAAGGTATGCCCATATCCGATCCCGGTCTCTTTAATAACTACGTATTTATTACACCGATTGGTCGTTTAATATATTTCAAAACAATCAATTTCAATTCCAATTAGAATTCGTAATAACATTCCATATGTCTTTCTATATCAATTTCCGAAATTTACATTTCAAAACTTCCAAATTACCATTTCAAATCTTTAATTCAATTTCAAATTTTATTTAAACAATTCAAATATTGATTCAGGTTCGTACGAAAGTTTCATTCCGAAATTATTTAAATTTATTAAATCTAACATTCAAATCAATTTAAATTTATTTATCGATTTTATTCAATATTCGTTAAGTAAATTTAACATCCAAACAATTCTTCTTAATTTCCAAGTCATTAAATCAATCACTTAAGTTAACTTCGTTATATCAAAACTTACAAATTTAATTAAATTAAATTTGTCAAATCAAATTCTTTAAATTACAATTCTTACATTAATTTCCATAAAAACCTTTATTTCTTGTTAAGAAATTCCATTTCACTTATTCTTTACATAGTTACAAACTTCAAAACTCAATTAATAAAGAAACTATATTCGAGAAATCAAATTTCACTTTAACTTACTTAAATAAATTTTCCAAAACTTAAAAGAAACCTAATTTCATTTATTAACGAAGTTCAAATTCACTTATTCAAAAGTTAAATCTCTTATCAAAAGAATTCAATTTTTATTCAATTATCAAATATTCAATCTTATTCAATTATTAAATAATTTCAATCTTAATTATTAATAATTTGAAAACTTAATAATTTCAAACTTGATTATAAATTCAAACTTAATTATTAAATCATTTC
Organism: Allium cepa; assembly: GCA_030765085.1. Classification (NCBI taxonomy): domain Eukaryota; kingdom Viridiplantae; phylum Streptophyta; class Magnoliopsida; order Asparagales; family Amaryllidaceae; genus Allium; species Allium cepa. The sequence goes on along the minus strand of CM060934.1, from coordinate 203,453,143 downwards.
AGACTTAATTCAATGAATAATTCCAAATTTAATTGTTAAATAATTCATTTCAAATCAATGTTCTTTCATCAGTTATTACATTAATATTTGTTCCAGATTTCAATATTAACATTTTCCTTTCATCAAAATTTACGTTTAAATTTTATTTCAAACCTTATTATTCAAATAAAATCTTTATTTTATTTCAAATCATTGACCAATCGGGTTTATTTAATTCTCTATCCTAAGTCAAGTTCATTTTGGGTATATATCATTTCAACCCGATTCCATTTCAATTCAAAAATCAAAGCATAACAAAGGGAACTTGCAGTGTGATAACAAGGATGGTGTCAAAGTAAATAAACAAGCAATAACAACAATCAATAACAATTCAATAATCAATCCAAATAATCCCGAAATAATCGTATTAATTCACATTGTTATTTATGCAAATTAATATAATTATTCCTAGAATCCACACTATCGTTTCGTGCAGATTTAAGATTGTTACATTATGGTTACACTTGGTGTCTATTATCAAATTACTACATCAATCATACATTCAATGGTTCAAAGTGTAATTATCACTATTCTACATGTCAATTAATTCAACAATTAAACGGGTCATATTTAACTAATCAAATTCAACATATATGTCGATTCAAATTTTTAATTATCCTACGTCAAATACAATTGCGTAATATTTATCACTTTATACATTACAATTTAACGTCCAATATAAACATCAAATAAACAATCAATTATCAACCAAACTGGATTATTATTGCATACATAACAGATAACGGTGTCAAATGTCAAAGGTGAACTGATACATAAATAACAGTGCGATAAATAACAGCAGTATATTTCAATTGTCGTTCCAATTGAAATCAAATTTAATAATTAAAAGAATATTAATCGTGAGTGATTGCTCACCTTTTGAGGCCAGAGATGAATGAAAACGAGATGAATTACGAATCCAAGCACGACTTTCCAAAACAAAGCTAGATTGGTACAAATTGGACGGACAAGCTGATAATACGAATAGACGAAATAAATCTAAACTGGATCGAGGAAGATAAATAGCATAAGAAAGCTATATATACAACTTTATACTAAATATAGATAAAACGATATTCTAAAATTAAATGAATAAATAAATATATATATATATATATAGTTTCAAAATTCATTGGTTTAGACACAACACACAAAACACGTATATACATAGTATACTTTGAAATAATACACATATTTAACTTTATAAACTAACTGTACATAACTTAACATTCATGACCGGTATAAGAATCTATGAATAATACTTACCGTAAACAATGCACAAGATTACTTTAATCTAGAATCTACTTTACTATACATCTTACTTTAATTAACAACTGTATTAACAACACGCACATATAAAAAAAATATACTTATACTATTGTAAACTGACCTCAAATATAATGGAATATCATAAAACTGTAAGATATCCACCAAAAGGAACAAACAGCCTGGATGACTCACGCATATTTAATATATGATAGTTTTTTTTTAAAAAAAAAATGCAACTACTATCTAAATTATATATTATATACCTAAATATACCCCCACGTAGACCAAAGACTCACACTCAACACAAATGAACTAAAATAAAATTTTGTACAAAAGGTATAGTAAATCAAAACCCATATATAACCTGACAGCTCAAAACAGCATTGCGAAACATATGTTTATACTTTGAATCAATAATACCCATACACTAATATAAATACAAATGTATATAGCACAGCGAAAAATCAAACTTTAAACCGACATTCAATAAACTTTGAAAACTTATATATTGTTGAAATTTTAAAATATTTATATAACTTATACTCTGTAAAACTAACATAAATCTTGTAACTGTTTATATCATAACCTCCAAAACTAAAATACTACAGGCGACCATTACTTACCCACATATATGCATATATTAGATGAAATGACAGACATATGAATATAAACTTTATGAAAAACTAACATATATAATTGAAACACAAAATATAGTATAAAAAAAGTACAGTTATAAACATACTCACGAACCAATATATTTTTATACCTCGAAATTCAAGAGGGGCCGCACGCACTTAGGAAGCAGAATGGACGGTGGTCATCATGTGGAGGTGGAGAATAGTGAAGGCTTGGGTTGCAGGGGCTATGTTTGGCCGTGGGTAGGCTGCCATAGAGGGTATTAGCATGGACGTAGGCAAGGCCTCATAGTGGGTGAAGCAAGGTCAGTCCGACGAGTGGAAGGAGAAGAGGTTCTCGGCGAGCCGAGCATGGTGAGGCAGTGGGCACCTGGACGTGCTTGACTGGGCTAGCTGAGGAGCAGCCGCGGTGGAGGGGACGAGGTGGCAGCTGCATAGAAGTTTGGGTGGGAAGGCACGGCGGCTAACGCTTGAGGTGGGCGGAGCCGAGGGGGAGGAAGAAAGCGTGGAAGTGCGGTGGTAGGTTATTGAGGCGGTGACGATGGTGGCGAGCTTGCGTGCATGTATTAGCTGGGTGAAGATATACATGCGCACGGCATGTATTTTTCTTTCATTTCATTTTTTTTTGTGTGTCTGAAACGAAGGAAGAAAGAAGAAGAATGAGTGGAGGATGTTTGAACAAAGAGGCCATATAGTAGTAACCATCAGGTTAAGAAAATTTTCAATAGAAATATAAGTGTCAGAGAGAAGAAAATAAATGTTTGAAGCACGAAAGGTCATGTGAACAGCTTTAGATTGAACGTATGGAAAAGCAAAGGTCACAGTCAATTCAGATACACAGTTTAAAGTAATAGATTATTGCTTGGCGGACCCGTTTCACATTTGAAACGCAAAAGAAAACAAAAGGTCACGGATCCGGTACCGATACGGGTGACCGTTTCGCTGTTTCCGTGGCGTAACGAATTTCAAATCATGCAATTGACTATACCGTGGTGATTAGCACGGTGAGACGATCAAAACGGTATATAGATATTAGTGGTATGATTGAATAAAAAAATAAAATAAAAATTCGAAATTTTCTACTGAAGGAAAATGCAGTAAACGTCGAAAAATAAGAACGACGGAGCAAACGAAGTCCAAATTTGGAAAAACGAAAAATGACGTCTTGCTCAGAAGACGATTTAGAATTTTTCTATGTAAAAATATTTAGGTTTCGAAAACGGATTATTTTCATTGATTACTGACTGATTTAGGTTGAAGCAAATTTACGCATGAAATGAACTTTCATATTTTCGGACGAAAATTTATCAGTTGCTATGCTTAATTAGACGCATTCCAAATATGAAGTTTGAATAGCATCGGAATTCGTTTGTGAAAATTTGAAATTCTACACTAAATAAGCAATTTTAAAATTTTTAAACTGGGTTTGAATTTCAGGGTCGTTACATTCTCCCCCACTCAAAACTTTTCGTCCTCGAAAAGGAAGGAGATAGGAGAATAGAAACAACCAGAAGAAATAGACATGAATTACAAAATAAACAATTAATTTAAACCATAGAAATTTCAATTTAAATTAATTTATATTTTTGACTTTAAATTCAAGATTTTCATAAAATTGATTTGATTTCACATATATTAATGTTAGGTACAAAAGATTCCTTTCAAATGAAATTCAATTTAAATTCAATTAATTCAAGATATTTTCTTAAGTTGATTTAATTCAATTTATATATTAACTTTCAAAACAAAATTTCTTCTATTAATCATACCTATTATTTATTTAACTTATTATTCTATTTATCTCATAAACATTTATAATTAAAATTTAAGTGAATAACATTTATTATATGCACTTACATTTTATTTACAAAGACAATTTATATTATATATTATCCAATTTCCTTAAATTAACAACTTCAAAGATTATAAATTTGAATAGTTATTCATTATAATCATACTTTATTCGACAAATTTAATTTCTTTATCCCTAATTTATTAAATTTATTCTACTTGATATACCCTATCACATATATATTAAGTATTTACATTTATTATAACTACTCAATTTATTAAAATTCCTTTGGTATCATTTTCTACTGTATAATATTCAATTACATAATTAACTTATTTTTTTTTTAAATTTAGGTAAGGTATATATAATGCAATTTGAGTATTATCCAAATAAATTTTTTTTTCCAAATAAAATTTTACAATTCAGTTATTTCAAGCTAAGTATTTATATAAAATAATTTGGCTTCATTTAAAATTTTAAAATCATCCTTTAACAAATTTTAAGAATTAATTGCCGATTAGCTTCAAACAACTTGAGATAAAATAAATATATATATTCATAATATATCAAATCAAATTTTAAATCTTCAATATATATTATAAATCAATTAATGTTTAGAAATTCAAGTCAATTTATTTTTCAAAACAAACCGTAGCAAAGCTACAGAATAGTCTCTCCACTTCGAAACTCGAAAATGAATGTCGATGATGCGGCCGTCATCACCAAAATTATTTTCCAGTGACAAAGAAAAGAGCACTGATTTAAACATCTAAATTTTCTTCGAAAAGATTTCTATTCGAAAATACTTAAAGCAATATACCTTTAAAACTTTAAAGCCAAGTTTGAAATCACCGAAAATTAAATTCTCAAATTCTAATTTAAATCATTTCAAATTCCAAATCAAATTATAACCGAATTTTTATAAATTTATTTATTTATTTTATGAAATAGTCAATTATTTATAAAACAATAAATGAAATTTAAATTTTTCACATTTCGGACAACAGATTCATTAACCTTTTAATTTCAGAAAAATTTATCCTTATATATATATATATAATCATACAAAACTATTTGTTTACCAAATTTGAAAACAATATTGTGTCAGTTTGCTCTGTTCAAGTGTTTCGGAAATCCTATCGACAACGTTGATCAGACGAATCGATCGAAAACCCAAATCAACATCAACAACTCAAACAACACAATATATAAAACATTTAAATATTAGTTTACAAATACATTTCTTTGCTTGACGATACATGAATGAATTTTCAAAGCAAGGACAGAGATTCAAATTTGATGGACTCAAATCAAAGAGAATTTGGATTTGAAGATAGATTCGAAACAAAGATAAGATAGTTCAATTAACGGAATAGGCAAATGGATAAGCTAATTTAATTCACGGGCAACCTTAACCGGGTCGACCGTGACTTCAAGAATTAGATCGATGCAGAATTCCGAGGCAAATCTACATCCGACCACAAGAAATAGAATTCAGGTGTAGCAGGAGATAGATAGCATTGTAAACCGAGGATACAGAAATCTCTGGTAAATTAATGCTTATCGTAAAGGAGTTTCACCCATTTACAAATCATTCGGCGTTTGGGGAGACCGCCGTTTCATTATAAGGGTCATTCGAAGTGAAGTTATGGGATGCTCCAGAATTGAAAGAAGACAAATAGTGAGGGACAAGAATGAATTTTGGAACCGCAGGGAACGTTCCAAAATCCAAAGGAAGCAAGTCAAGAAGAAGAGAATGAAACTCGAGTGGGAGTGATTCTGTAAATACATTTACCCTATATGCTAAGTTTTGCCCAGAGCTACCAAAAGCTCTGATACCGACTGTAACAACTCGCTGTTTTGGACTATTCGCACCCGCACATGTCGGACTTGAATAATTCAAAATATCGAATTGTTAATTTAAATTTGGCAAAAATGAGATATACAGTAAATAAACAGTCAACAGAATCACAGACACAGAGTAATAATATGCAGCAGAAATAAAAGAGACTGTAGTTCATGAAGCTACTATATAAATCTATAAAATACATCAGAATTTTCAACAGAAGAGTAATATGATACATCAGATATAAATCAGAATACATCACTGGAATCATCGAATACTGAAAGCAGAATAGATGGCTGGATCTTCAAGCAGAGCTCCACCTCCAAAGGTGAGTCTCAAATACCGGTACACTCAGTCTGACCCGAGGGTAAAGCAAAACACAAGACACTCGAGTCAGGATTAATATTCTTATATCAATAAATCCAATTCAAGTGAAATAGCAATCGAAATACAAGTAACTCAAAGGATGTTCGGAATAACCATCCCTTAAGGATCCGTTAAACTATCTAATAGGTAGTAGTGTATGCTAAATAGATAATGTCTATCAGTAATATAAAGTATTAAAATAGCGTTAAGGCGTTACCATAATCCCCCTTAACACATTTTTATAATGCTATAGTCTATACAGCACCGTAAACCCCACCGTAAACTGGTGGTTATCAGAGGGCACCTCATAGGTATAACACAAAACAAAACGTAGTGGTCGCGAATAGAGTAATCAGTATGACAAGGTACATGAGGCGATACCAACTAGGATACTAGTAGTTGCGTGATCCGGACTGATGTTAAGCATAGCCAGCAGCTACCTCAACACCGCGAAACAACACTCCCAAATCGAGGGGTGCACCCAAATCGAATCACAAAAGTAATAGATATGGTATCGAAGAAGTGTGTCCGCTAGAGGTGGCGAACCTCAATGGCCCGGCACGGCTCCTGTTTTAGTCATGTCAGGGGTCATCCAATATCGTTCTCTTTCTTCAGTCAACGCGTTCACCCAACCATCCACTTCATTCTGGATCAACACTCCGCGTATAATAGTTATTGAAGTGGTTTTCGGTATCGACAGAAAGTATGCCCATATCCAATCTCGGTCTCTTTAATAACTACATATTTATTACACCGATTGGTCGTTTAATATATTTCAAAACAATCAATTTCAATTCCAATTAGAATTCGTAATAACATTCCATATGTCTTTCTATATCAATTTTCGAAATTTACATTTCAAAACTTCCAAATTACCATTTCAAATCTTATAATTCAATTTCAAATTTTATTTAAACAATTCAAATATTGATTCAGGATCGTACAAAAGTTTCATTCCGAAATTATTTAAATTTATTAAATCTAACATTCAAATCAATTTAAATTTATTTATCGATTTTATTCAATATTCGTTAAGTAAATTTAACATCCAAACAATTCTTCTTAATTTCCAAGTCATTAAATCAATCACTTAAGTTAACTTCGTTATATCAAAACTTACAAATTTAATTAAATTAAATTTGTCAAATCAAATTCTTTAAATTACAATTCTTACATTAATTTCCATAAAACACCTTTATTTCTTGTTAAGAAATTCCATTTCACTTATTCTTTACATAGTTACAAACTTCAAAACTCAATTAATAAAGAAACTATATTCGAGAAATCAAATTTCACTTTAACTTACTTAAATAAATTTTCCAAAACTTAAAAGAAACCTAATTTCATTTATTAACGAAGTTCAAATTCACTTATTCAAAAGTTAAATCTCTTATCAAAAGAATTCAATTTTTATTCAATTATCAAATATTCAATCTTATTCAATTATTAAATAATTTCAATCTCAATTATTAATAATTTCAAAACTTAATAATTTCAAACTTGATTATAAATTCAAACTTAATTATTAAATCATTTCAGACTTAATTCAATGAATAATTCCAAATTTAATTGTTAAATAATTCATTTCAAATCAATGTTCTTTCATCAGTTATTACATTAATATTTGTTCCAGATTTCAATATTAACATTTTCCTTTCATCAAAATTTACGTTTAAATTTTATCTCAAACCTTATTATTCAAATAAAATCTTTATTTTATTTCAAATCATTGACCAATCGGGTTTATTTAATTCTCTATCCTAAGTCAAGTTCATTTTGGGTATATATCATTTCAACCCGATTCCATTTCAATTCAAAAATCAAAGCATAACAAAGGGAACTTGCAGTGTGATAACAAGGATGGTGTCAAAGTAAATAAACAAGCAATAACAACAATCAATAACAATTCAATAATCAATCCAAATAATCCCGAAATAATCGTATTAATTCACATTGTTATTTATGCAAATTAATATAATTATTCCTAGAATCCACACTATCGTTTCGTGCAGATTTAAGATTATTACATTATGGTTTCACTTGGTGTCTATTATCAAATTACTACATCAATCATACATTCAATGGTTCAAAGTGTAATTATCACTATTCTACATGTCAATTAATTCAACAATTAAAAGGGTCATATTTAACTAGTCAAATTCAACATATGTGTCGATTCAAATTTTTAATTATCCTACGTCAAATACAATTGCGTAATATTTATCACTTTATACATTACAATTTAACGTCCAATATAAACAACAAATAAACAATCAATTATCAACCAAACTGGATTATTATTGCATACATAACAGATAACGGTGTCAGATGTCAAAGGTGAACTGATACATAAATAAAAGTGCGATAAATAACAGCAGTATATTTCAATTGTCATTCCAATTGAAATCAAATTTAATAATTAAAAGAATATTAATCGTGAGTGATTGCTCACCTTTCGAGGCCAGAGATGAATGAAAACGAGATGAATTACGAATCCAAGCACGACTTTCCAAAACAAAGCTAGATTGGTACGAATTGGACGGACAAGCTGATAATACGAATAGACGAAATAAATCTAAACTGGATCGAGGAAGATAAAAAGCATAAGAAAGCTATATATACAACTTTATACTAAATATAGATAAAACGATATTCTAAAATTAAATGAATAAATAAATATATATATATACATAATTTCAAAATTCATTGGTTTAGACACAACACACAAAACACGTATATACATAGTATACTTTGAAATAATACACATATTTAACTTTATAAACTAACTGTACATAACTTAACATTCATGACCGGTATAAGAATCTATGAATAATACTTACCGTAAACAATGCACAAGATTACTTTAATCTAGAGTGTACTTTACTATACATCTTACTTTAATTAACAACTGTATTAACAACACGCACATAAAAAAAATATACTTATACTATTGTAAACTGACCTCAAATATAACGGAATATCATAAAACCGTAAGATATCCACCAAAAGGAACAAACAGCCTGGATGACTCACGCATATTTAATATATGATAGTTTTTTTTTAAAAAAAAATGCAACTACTATCTAAATTATATATTATATACCTAAATATACCCCACGTAGACCATAGACTCACACTCAACACAAATGAACTAAATTAAAATTTTGTACAAAAGGTATAGTAAATCAAAACCCATATATAACCAGACAGCTCAAAACAGCATTGTGATACATATGTTTATACTTTGAATCAATAATACTCATACACTAATATAAATACAAATGTATATAGCACAACGAAAAATCAAACTTTAAACCGACATTCAATAAACTTTGAAAACTTATATATTGTTGAAATTTTAAAATATTTATATAACTTATACTCTGTAAAACTAACATAAATCTTGTAACTGTTTATATCATAACCTCCAAAACTAAAATACTACAGGCGACCATTACTTACCCACATATATGCATATATTAGATGAAATAACAGACATATGAATATAAACTTTATGAAAAACTAACATATATAACTGAAACACAAAATATAGTATAAAAAAAGTACAGTTATAAACATACTCACAAACCAATATATTTTTATACCTCGAAATTCAAGAGGGGCCGCACGCACTTAGGAAGCAGAATGGACGGTGGTCGGCATGTGGAGGCGGAGAATAGTGAAGGCTTGGGTTGCAGGGGCTATGTTTGGCCGTGGGTAGGCTGCCATAGAGGGTATTATCATGGACGTGGGCAAGGCCTCACAGTGGGTGAAGCAAGGTCAGTCCGGCGAGTGGAAGGAGAAGAGGTTCTCGGCGAGCCGAGCATGGTGAGGCAGTGGGCGCCTGGACGTGCTTGACTGGGCCAGCTGAGGAGCAGCCGCGGTGGAGGGGACGAGGTGGCAGCTGCGTAGAAGTTTGGGTGGGAAGGCACGGCGGCTAACGCTTGAGGTGGGCGGAGCCGAGGGGGAGGAAGAAAGCGTGGAAGTGCGGTGGTAGGTTATTGAGGCGGTGACATGGTGGCGAGCTTGCGTGCATGTATTAGCTGGGTGAAGATATACATGCACACGGCATGTATTTTTCTTTCATTTCATTTTTTTTTTGGTGTCTGAAACGAAGGAAGAAAGAAGAAGAATGAGTGGAGGATGTTTGAACAAAGAGGCCATATAGTAGTAACCATCAGGTTAAGAAAATTTTCAATAGAAATATAAGTGTCAGAGAGAAGAAAATAAATGTTTGAAGCACGAAAGGTCATGTGAACAGCTTTAGATTGAACGTATGGAAAAGCAAAGGTCACAGTCAATTCAGATACACAGTTTAAAGTAATAGATTATTGCTTGGCGGACCCGTTTCACATTTGAAACGCAAAAGAAAACAAAAGGTCACGGATCCGGTACCGATACGGGTGACCGTTTCGCTGTTTCCGTGGCGTAACGAATTTCAAATCATGCAATTGACTATACCGTGGTGATCAGCACGGTGAGACGATCAAAACGATATATAGATATTAGTGGTATGATTGAATAAAAAAAAATCGAAATTTTCTACTGAAGGAAAATGCAGTAAACGTCGAAAAATAAGAACGACGGAGCAAAAGAAGTCCGAATTTGGAAAAACGAAAAATGACGTCTTGCTCAGAAGACGATTTAGAATTTTTCTATGTAAAAATATTTAGGTTTCGAAAACGGTTTATTTTCATCGATTACTAACTGATTTAGGTTGAAGCAAATTTACGCATGAAATGAACTTTCATATTTTCAGACGAAAATTTACCAATTGCTATGTTTAATTAGACGCATTCCAAATATGAAGTTTGAATAGCATCGGAATTCGTTTGTGAAAATTTGAAATTCTACACTAAATAAGCAATTTTAAAAATTTTAAACTGGGTCTGAATTTCAGGGTCGTTACAATAGACATAAGGACAAACTTTAAAAAAATAGACCGAAGGACAACAAGTTTCAGTTTTAGGCTGAAGGACAAATTTTGAAGATAATCAGGCTGAAGGAAAATGCTAGGTTGAACTAGCATTTTGTATAGTGTAAAAAACGAATAAAATGCTAGTTAGAACTAGCATTTTGTATAGTGTAAAAACTTAATATAATGCTAGTTAGAACTAGCATTGTCCTTCAGCCTAATTTTTCCCAAAGTTTGCCATTCAACTAAATAATGAATTTTGGTGTCCTTGAGACAATTTTTTATCAAAATTTGTCATTTCCCCTATTTCTCTCAAAATAAAACGTTTATTTTTGAAAATATTATTTGTCTAAGTTATTTGGGTTTCGTCATCATTTAATCTTGAATTCATTAAACACGAACAACTTGTGACATGCACAGTGTATCACTGTAAATGCCACAAGGCCATGCACACCAATGTGCAATTGATAAAATTACAGGGACATGTGAGCACAAGGCCAAACCCAATCAAAAGCCGGGTTCAACTCGAGTGAAATACAAATAAAGTCACAATATTAGCACAAGGTCAAACCCGAGCTATAAGCTGGATTCAACACAAGTGCAGACCAAATTCAAGTGCCAACAGACCACATACAAGGCAAAGAAGCAAGCTACTACATTGGTGACAGCAGTTGCAAACAGGCTCAAAGGCACCAGAGCAATACAGGGTTTAGTTCATATGCAAGTGAAGCCACCAGATTATATGAATACATGGAGTAATGCAACAAGTATGTTCGAAAAACAGCCAAAGCATAGCACGTTAGATACAGGTGAACAAGAGAACAATGTAGCATGATCAGAAGTACAAAAGTGCAGATCAACAGACCTGGAAACAATGAAACACAGGACAGTAGTTCTACACAACTTCAAGTGCAGCCTCAACATTAAGTTCAATAGCAAAAATGCATATGGTCAAGCAACAGACTACAATGCACAGAGAAGACTACATGAAGCACACACGCCCTGGCTCAAAGACATAAATACAATATGATCTTCCTCAAAGCAATAACAGGTTTTACACGTTTCAAATCAAGTCAAGGAGGAAAGAAATTGTAAATCCAAACTCCTGAAGTGGTTAAGTGCATATATGCGTAATAGTTCAGAGTTTCGACTACAACATGAATCAAGTACATATATGCATGAACAACAATGTAACTACCAGAGTCCATCACGCAACAACGAACAAAATAGAGTGTCAAGTCAAGTCAAAGCCAGAGCTACAAAACTTATGAACAGTTCAATAAGCCAAGATATCAAACTAGAGAAGGCTGGACAAAGACCACTGACATATATGGTATGGATAAAAAGAGTTCATATGTAATGGCTCGAACTAACATGTATACAACACAATGAAAACTAGAAATGAGTCAAAGCACTAATGCATATAGGCCAGAAGACCAGCAGTGAATTAATATCACACAAACAACTATATACATATGCGAATATACAACACAACAAAGTTCAAATGAAACTGGTTCGAAGCTATATAACTTCAACAAGACAACATCAACACGACAGTGGACAGTATAATACAGCAGTTCAAAATAGCAAGCAACAGAGTGTCATGTCGAGCATACATATATACGATACAGTGATACAGTGTTCAAGGCTGAGACAAAATCAAGCAAAGTAGCAGTTTCAAACAAAGTCAAAATTTGATCACAAAATCACCATAACAGAATCACCGGCAAAATCAAAGCCGTGATGACCTAGGAAAAAAGAACGAACCAAGTCAGAAATCAAAACAGTGTTAATCAAGTAAACGAAATTATACGAAGTGAACAAGTGAAGATTAGTCATCAACGTTCAAGAAAAATCGAACGGCAGAGCCAAAAAGTAAAAGACGAATTCAAAGATAATTCGAACGAAAATATAGGGAATCGATCCCTATTTAACTATTAACATCATCGGCATGTATATCAATTGAGTTCAAGCAAGCTAACCAGAAAAGAAAAAACATAAATCAAATACCTTTTTTAGTTCGAATTCAATCGAATTTGAAGCAGCCAAAGTAAATAAAAGAGACCATCAATCGACAAGCAAGAGACGTTGAATCGTCTATTCGATCGAGCATATGAAATCGGCTTCTTTGAATTTCATAGAAACCCTAAAAGCTTTTGAAAGAAGAACAAACGAAAAAGGAAGGCAACCATTTTCAAAGATTGAAGTACAAGGAGTCGGGCCGAAGAAATAAAGAGATAAAGGGGACACTCTTTTATTTTGTTTTTGGGTCGGCTATATTTTATTAATTTGGGCTTTAGTTTTATAAATTAGGATTTTGCTTTTTAACTGTTTTTTATTTTGTATTTTCCTTTAATACTTTTGTAATTTCTAGTTGTGTGACTAGAGGATGAACTACGGTGGTGTAGTTTGAGAATTCGCAATTCAGTGGCTAAGTTGTGGGAGTGTTTTGAGCATAGAGTTAGGTTAGTCGGTAGCGGGTGTCGCGAGTTTACTTGTGTATGTGTCTGACTACTTGATTTCTAGTAGAAACCTTGAGGCAGCACGTAGGCAGGGTTTTGCCGAAGCTGGGTAAATCTTTGTGTTCTATTTTGTGCTTCTATTATTCTGTTATTATCTGCGCTGCTATTATTCTGGTATTATCAGTGCCGTGGTTATTTTATATACTTCCGCATTAAATTTTTATAATTGATAGTATCACCCTATTCACCCCCCACTAGGGTGAAATCGATCCTACAAGCGGTATCAGAGCTAGGAACAGAAGTCAATCTTTGTTTTAAAAATTTGATTTTTTCAAAAACCATTTTTTGTTTTAAAAATTTGAATTTTAAAATGACTTCTTTTAATAATGCTTTTGCTGAGGGTCAGTCCATAGTTAGACCACCAATGTTCAATGGTGAATATGCTTACTGGAAAAATAGGATGAATTTTTTTCTGAAAACCGTTGATGCTTAAAATATTGTTGAGACATGTTATAGAGCACCAACTATAGTTGTAAATAATTAGGAAATAGATAAACCAATGGATCAATGGACAGATCTAGAAAATAAAATACAGAATGCAAACGCTAAAGCTATGAATTCTATTATATGTTCATTAGATCAAATTGAATTTAATCGTGTCTCACATCGTCTAACTGCGCATGAAATATGACACACACTCAAAAAGAATCACGAAGCAAGTCAAAGAATCTTGCATTGCCATGCTGAGTAGCGAATACAGGAATTTAAAAACAGCCAAGGAAGAAAATGTCAAAGAGATGTATGGACGACTTTCCAATATTATATACAAATCAAAAGCTCTCGGAAAATCATCACAGAGTTGGAAATAATCCGAAAAATCCTCAGAGTTCTTCCACGAAGATTCAAAGCGAAAGTTATAGCCATTCAAGAGTCAAAGGATTTGAAATAAATCAAAGTTGAAGAGCTCATCGGAAATCTCACCACTTATGAGCTAGAAATGAAATTCAAGGAAGAGCATGAAGGAGGTGATACTCGAAAGAAATCGATAGCTCTCAAAGGAACAACATATAGTAATAATAGTGATGATGATGATGGAGCAGCTGAGCTGGCACTACTAATAAAAGGATTCAAAAAGTGGAACCGCAAATACGGAAATCCATCTCTAAAAAATTAAAAAGCAGAACGGTCAAAGCACTAGACAAATCAGACGAGCAAGAGATCACTTGTCACAAGTGCAACAAACCCGGTCATATCAAGCCCAATTGTCCACGAAATTGATTCATCCATGAAAAGAAACAGAAAAGGTGAAGTTTTGCAACCACTTGGGCTGAAACTGGTGAAGATAATAAGAGCAGCGACAGTAAGAGTGAAATAGCAGATCTTTGCCTTCGAGTTGATATAACTTACAGTGATGATGATGATGAGCCAAGCGAGGTATCAAAACTTACTCATTCGGAGTTGCTTATATATTTTCACGAAGTAAATGGCTGTTTTGAACGACTTGGGGAAAATACGCTAAAATTGAATGATAAAAAGATACTTTGATAGAATTAAATAAACAATTTGATCAATTGGTTAAAAACTATCAAAGCAAAAGCCCTAAGTGTGGTAAGTTTCCAACATTCGAAGAAATTAAAATTAAATCGCTTGAAAATGAAATTCTGATTTTGAAAGAGCGTGAAAACACTAGAAGAGAAAATTCTATTAAAAAGTGAACACAGTTATTAAATGAAAATGAATCTCTCAAAACACAAGTCCAAAAATTATCTACAAATTTAGGAAAATTTTCCAAAAGTGAAAGATAACGAAATATGCTAATAGGAAAACAAACTGCTAATACAGATAGACAAGGACTTGGATATAATCAATCTGAACCAGTTAAAAGAAAAATTAATAAAGTCAAATCCGAGTGCACAATTTGTAGAAAAATTGGACAGAATCAAAATATTTTTTGGTATAGACCCAAACACGTGAAAACCATTCTAATTTGGGTTCCAAAAGGCACAAATATAAAATCCCTCAAAGTCAAACAAATCTGGGTCCAAAAAGGGACACATACAAATAGTTTTGGGTCTCCACAAATTTATTTCTCAAAATCATTTGTCACTAACAATCATGGACCTATAAAAAAATACGTCATAAAAATCTTTTATCGTGTAGGTATGGTGGCAGACTAAGGAACAACAACAATCTTATCTAGATTCTGGCTGTTCCAGATACACAGCGGGCGACAAATCAAAGTTCTTTAGTTTAGTATAAAGGTAGCAGAATCACAATGGGCAACAACAAATAATTGTTGACAAAGGTAAAATAGGTAACGGTATATTTATCTTGAACGATTTATTAAATGTGATAATATGCACCATAATCTGATTTAATTCAGCCAGTGATGTGGTAAAGAAATGAATGTTGATTTTGATTCTGACTTATTCAAAATTGTTGGCTAATTATATTTTTTATGCCGAGAATACTTTAAAAATCTCTAGAGTCTTTGAACAGCTTCATATAGATCTATTTAGATTAACGATGGTGTTCTATTGATTGATGATTACTCATGATACATGTGGGTATATTTGACTTGACATTATATTTTGTGTTTGCTTGTTTACATGGTTTCAATTCAAATTCAATTAAATCTCATTTAAAAACTATTAAAAATATTTTCAAGATATTTTGTTGCACACATCACGGTCTGGTCTATAACATCCAAATAATGATAATCTTGAGTCAAAGGAAAATTCGAATGCAGATTACACTGGTAGTCTAGTTGATAGAAAAATTACTAGTGGAATGTGATTTATATTGAGATATTCAGTAGTTGCATCATTTTCAAAGAAAAAATGTACATATTTTCATTGCAAAAAAATTTCAATTAGCAGACATTTTTCTTTTATAAAACCCTTTTCAGAATATCATTTTTGTTGACCTCACGGGAATGAAGCGGAGCTCGAACTGGAGAAGAGGATCAGAGCTATCCATTGGCAAATATCCCAAGTACCAGTTATCTTATTTAGTTCCAGCCGCCATGATTACTGAAGAAGAAGCAGAAGATTGGTGATTTATTTTTGGAAAGTTCAAGAGTTTTGTTGTTTGTCTGGTTCATATGTATGTATGACTTGGGCCACCGGTTTAGGCCTCATTCTTGGGCTGAAATGCCTTAATAAAACTCTTACCCAATTTCAAAAAAAAAAATCATTTTTGTTGACCTTGTTTCAGATTAGTCACTTTAGAAAATTTGATTTTATAATTATTTTTAAATTTGATTTTAAATGACTCCATTAACTAATCTGACTCCCTATTGATTATCAAAAGATAAATTAGTGATTGAAAAAGTGATGAGTGTTGATATTGATCATATATTATAACTTGGGACGGTATAATTAGTAAATTTCTTTTGAAATTTAAATAAGAGTTATAAAAACTTTTGTTGGTAAAATTTCCATGACCATCTCTAATTCTATCATATTTCTATCACTCATCAAAATCCATTATAGTATGTCAATATGTAGTATTTTAAAAGGGAAATAATTCGGTTTTCATTTCATTATATTTTTAGCAATAAAAACATCTAAAGTATTCATTCTCATTTAAAAGTCCTCACGGTTATGCATGGGTGAATTACTTGGAATTTTTGATTATATGCTTCAATCCTCACGGTTATACATATATGGAACGCATATCAAAATTAATTGATTAAATAGACAAGTTGATTCTAATCCCATTTAAAAGTCCTCATGGTTATGCGTGGTAAGAAGATGCTTGAAATTCATTTTAAAATTTGGAATACTACTAATCTCACTTAAAAGTCCTGACGGTTATGCATGGTTAGTAGATATTCAAATTCCTGGTATAAATATAACACAAATAGACACAACTATATGGTTTTATATGACGACATCATCCCTATTATTCTAAAGTGGAATATGTGTCAAAAGAGTATTTATGATTTTTGTTTTGATTTTTTATTGAAATTTAATATTTATACCCGATTAAGTATTAATATTGTATTAATGTCTATCACTTTATCCTTATTTTTCTAAAACTATTACACTTTTGCTGATAACAAAAGGGGAAGAGAAAAGTTAAGATTTTGGCAAATAAAGGTCAAATATTTTATCTTGTATTTTCTATTTGCATCTAGGCTCATTTGCATATTTTTATTTATTTTCATGTATATGAAGGGGGAGCTTTTGTTGTAGAGAGGGAGCATTTAAATAGGGGTGCAAATTGAATAATCAAATACATTTAATAAATTAAAAATCTTAAATATATGTTTGTCATCATCAAAAGGGGGAGATTGTTAAATATGCGAGTATATGATTTTTTTTATGATAACAAACATATATATATATATAAATGTATTTGTTAATGTACTTTTATTATTCACATAATTAAATAAATATTTGAAGAATAAATAAATAATACTGAATTTAAATTCAAATGGATATTTTATTCAAATAAATACTTTATTACAATTTTGAATAGTACAAATTTGAGCTCTCACTATATATATACAATCTTTAATTACAATACAAATTGATCACATTACATTTTTCACTATACATACATTTGCACCTCACTATATTTCACTCGTTCACTCATATTTGGTCTTCAACTCCATTCCAAATTGAATCCAGCATTTGAGCAATCTGCAAAATAAACACTAATGCAGTACAATTGAAAAGAAAATATTTTTGTAGTGTAAAATAAAATGTGTATTTTTGAAAATATTATTTGCCTCGGTTATTTGGGTTGTTCGTCATCATTTAATTCTGAATTCATCAAACATGAACAACTTGTGACATGCACAGTATATCACTGTCCATACCACAATGCCGTGCACACTAATGTATACTTGATAAAATTACAGGGACAGGTGAGCACAAGGTCAAACTCAATTAAAAGCCGAATTCAACTTAAGTGAAATACAAATAAATCACAATATTAGCACAAGGTCAAACCCGAGCTATGAGCTAGATTCAACACAGGTGCAGACCAAATTCAAGTGCCAACAGACCACATACAAGGCAAAGAAGCAAAGCTACTACATTGGTGACAGCAGTTGCAAATAGGCTCAAAGGCACCAGAGCAATATAGGGTTTAGTTCATATGCAAGTGAAGCTACCTGACTATATGAACACATGAAGTAATGCAATAAGCATGTTCGAAAAACAACCAGAGCATAACACATTAGATACAAGTGAACAAGAGAACAAAGTAGCATGACCAAAAGTACAAAAGTGCAGATCACTGGACCTGGCAACAATGAAACACAGGACGGTAGTTCTACACAACTTTAAGTGCAGCCTCAAGATGAAGTTCAACAGCAAAATTACATATGGTCAAGCAACAGACTACAATGCATAGAGAAGACTACATGAAGCACACATTCCCAGGCTCAAATACATAAATACAATATGATCTTCCTCAAAGCAATAACAGGTTTTACAAGTTTCAAATCAAGTCAAGGAGGAAAGAAATTATAAATCCAAACCGCTGAAGTGGTCAAGTGCATATATGTGTAACAGTTCAGAGTTTCGACTACAACATGAATCAAGTACATATCCACATGAACAACAATGTAACTACCAGAGTCCATCATGCAACAACGAACAAAATAGAGTATCAAGTCGAGTCAAAGCCAGAGCTACAAAACTTATAAACGGTTCGATAAGCCAAGACATCAAGCCAGAGAAGGCTGGACAAAGACCACTGACATATATGGTATGGATAAAAAGAGTTCATATGTACTAGCTCTAAGTAACATGTATACAACACAATGCAAAATAGAAATGAGTCAAAGCACTAATGCATATAGACCAGAAGTCCACTACTAAATTAATATCACCCAAACAACTATATACATATGAGAATATACAGCACAACAAAGTTCAAATGAAATTGGTTTGAAGCTATATAACTTCAACAAGACAACATCAATGCAGCAGTGGACAGAATAGTGCAGCAGTTCAAAATGGCAAGCAGTAGAGTGTCATTGTGACAACCCGGGATTTTTGGCAATATCAAATTGATGATCTTCTTATATAATTTTTTAAATTTGCAAGATTATCTTTTTAAAACAATAAAAATATGCTTTCTAATTACTATTTTTCATATGTATATAGATTTGTGAATGGAAACTATAATTTGAAATTCAAAGTAATCACTCAAAAATAATTTAAATTTAAACTATGCATTTTAAAACATTATATATGTATATATATATAATTAGTAATTAAAATATTAATGAATTAAGTTTGAAATAAAATAAGAATAAAATAAAAAGGGTTATAATTTTAAGTAAACATAGTTAATAAAAATATAAATATAAATATAAATAAAAAGAAAATATAAAATATGTACAAATAGACATGTGTAAGTTAGGAAGTGTCATGCAAATACAAGTGTCATGTTCTCTTTAAAATTTGTTTCTTCATTCTAATAAAATAAATAGATAACATGATTTAAAGAAAATAAGGGGCTGTACAAATTTATACACCTATATATACATATGCCTCAACTCTTCCGTTCTTTCATTTTCATTAACAAACCAAAACCAAATTTTTTTAAAAGGGAATAAAAAAATAACTTCTTCAAGTTTCAACTGAACAAAGAAAACTAGATTCAAATTCATCTCAACAAAGTACAAATTCAAGCTTAAAAAATAGATTAAGTTTCCAGTTTCAAAATCAAGTGCATTTTCAAATTTTCAAACTCTGGTATCCTCTATTCAACTAAATACAGTGAGTAAACTTCACTTTCTAAAGCTAGATCTTCTTTTTATCACTGTGCATGTAAGTGTTGATTGTAGAAATGGTTTGAATGAGATTTGCATGGATGTGGAAATGTATTTTTGTTGGAATATAAGGTGAAATACTGTGTGCATGCCTGTGTGTATACATTCATACCTCTATTCTTGTTTAGCAGACCAAAAACTCACTCAAAATTCAGTTCTTTTCACCCAATTTCTTTTAGGTTATGATCTTTAAAGAAAATATGTCTGTAATAACTAAATTTTATTTTTAAAATTTTTTTTAAATGTAGTTAGCTAGTAGTTTTACTGGAAAGAAGAAAGTACAGTGAAAATCAAATTAAGGCAAAAAATTAATTGTTTAAATCTTGGGTTTCGCTTATATCAGCAGATTTTTTTTTAAAACTATGATTTTTAATGGTAATAATAAGATTTTAAAGTTAGAATTTGGGGAGATTTTGCGAGTTGATTGCGACTGGGTATTTTGCTGATTTTCGACGATTGGCGGAAGATCGTGGGTCGGGGTAATTTCTAGAGGTAGCTCGTTGGTCGTAGAGCATGGGAAAAATGGTCGCTGTTTTTTTTTAAGTTCGTCGTGAAGGATGAACGATGGCGAAGTAGGGTTTAAAGCTCAGATTTGGTCGACGTTGATTTCGAGGCTAGTGCGACGTCGGGGAAGCGTCGAGATGGACCGGAGGTGGGGGAAAAGAAGGCTGGGCGTTAGCATAGCTGCTGGCAGGATGGCGCAGCTTTCGATGGTTGGAGTTAGGCGGTGCGGGGTGATTTGGTGACGAGGTTTCATTCTTGATGTTGATTTAAATGTGCGATTTCGACGTACAGTCTCGATCGAAATTCTGGGTGGTCGGGTCATTTGAGTGTGTCATCGGCGATGGGTCGGAGGTGGCTTCATTGGTCGGAGCGACGTTGATGCGATATGCACCTGCACGCGTATCATTGTGTACGGTTTGTTTTTCTGTAGGTTTAAGGGTAGGAGATGAAGGTTGGGCTCGGGTTTGAATTAGGGATTGGCTCGGGTAGGGCTTGGGGTGTACGCGAGTGTTTTAGCATGTTTTAGAGAAATAAGAATGAAAGGGAGGGAGAAGTTTTCATGGATTTTAGTTTGGGCTTTGGGCTTGAAATTTAAAAAAGAAAATATTTTAGCAAAGTTTAAAAAGGAAATAAAAATGAGGGAAGCAAACAAAGTTTTCATAAGAAAGATTTTAAGCAAGATTTTCAAGTATTTCAAGCCGAAGAATTTTAAAGTTAATTGTTTTTAAATTTAAATTTTTCTAAATTTAAACAAGGTAATTTATAGACTTTAATTAATCAAAAACCTTAGGATAGTAAGAGGCCATGTAAATAAAATGTTTTGAACTTAAATTAATTTGGCTTAGGATAATTACATATTAGGTTAATTATTTAATTTAATTCCTAAGTGTTTTTCAAATAAAAGTTAAATAATGTAATTAAGTAAATGGTTAAGATAAATGTTTAAATTTTTTAATTAATTAAGTTCTTAAGTAATTGTAAATGATAAATAATTAATTTCAATAATTAATTAAAATAAAATAAAATGGCATGCAATTAATTAATGACAATTAAGAAGGGTTATAAGTAATTAATTATTTTGTGTTTAAATTAATTAAATTAAATTAAAAATTATGTGACCAGTTAATCTTGCCTATGAATGTTAAATTATATTAAATGATTTAGATTGTTAATATCTCTGGTATATTAATTTGTGATAATCTGTGATATGAAATATTTTGGCTGAACTGTGATAAATGTGAGTTATTTATCTCTAATGAATTTCTGTGTGCATATGACATTTCAAAGTTTAAATTAAATTATTTTACTTAAAACAACTTTTCCTTAAAAGACGACGCTTGGATTTCGATGAGACCTGGATCAGATATCAAATTGTTATCCGAAAACCACATCGATCCAAAATAAGAAATAGGTCGTGAAATCTCAAGTGAAGATCGAGAATGAAGATTCAAAATGCAAGGGCTATTTGTCATTAACTCTGAGGGTGATTCCCAAACGAATGTAACGGAGATAGTGCCTTCGGTTCCGTTCGAACCCGGAACGGACTTGTATGGATGAATGCTATTAGACCATCGTCAATGGTGGACGATGAGCATTCCAAGATATGTTTTCTATAAAGGTAATCGTAGCCTCAAGCCTCATCAACCGGGAATGGTTAAAACAGGGGAGATGCAGCAAGGCTAAGTGGGTAGCGCCCAAGTAAGATAAGATTTTCCCCTGTCTAGATGTTCCTTTATTCGACTGTGTGGGCGGTTGTTGGCCACAACCGCGGGGTTGTCTTATTCAGACTATCCAGTAAGGGGTAGCTTCGATCTTGTATTGTAGGGATCAGGGGAATCCTCGATACTCTGATCTAGACCAGGTACCGTGACGGGCAGTACCCCAGTAGCCCTGCCATTGTATTGAATCCGATCTGCAATAAGTGACCTCGGACTTGATTGTATACCTATTATGCTGGAATTTAATGAATGTAACAATTACATATATGTGAATAATTTATTTGAAAACCCTAGACACTATTATAATATAACTGGATTTCCTATCAAATGTTTTGGTTATCGTAAGGCAAAAACTTGTCCGTGTTTATTTGCGGAGAGTCTTACGAGATACCTTTGATTTCAAATGATCTTCAAGTTAAACAGCTTAAATCGTTTACTCACACCAGACCCATGTCTGACCTAGAGTTTATTTTCTGTTTTTCTTAAACTCTTGGGTACTCCAATTTTTATGAGTAGCCAAGTGATCAGGATGGCTTTGACGTGTTTTGGAGAAGACTGGGAGCAGGAGATTTTTGCGTATCTAGATGTATCTATTTCGCTGTATTAGTATCTCTATGTTGCATTTTGGGTTGTAATGGATAGGCAGGTCATCACGATTGTCTAATATGATGTTTTTAAAATTGAGTGACTCTGATGTATGGTGACTATTATGTAATATCTATGTGATGTAATATATATTTTTCCGTTCCACTGTGAGATTCTGATGATTGAGTAGTTCTTTCTTCCTATCTATTTCGTTTCTACCTATTTCTTTCTAAATTACGATACGTCTTTTTATGGAATGAAAGGCAGGTCGTCACAGTTAATATCAAAATGCTAGGTTGAGATAATACCTAGGATTTTGGGTTAATACCCATCATGAGAGAGCGTACTTGTAATTTATATATATATTTATATACACCTACCTGATTATTGGGTTACTTGTCCAGGTTGCCAACATGAGTTCCAGGGAAAGAAGAGGCAGAGGTGTGAGTAGCACAACGACCACAAATGGAAGAGGTCCGAATGCTGAAGATGGAAGGGTAGCTGTCGAGGCTGTAACCCCAATACCGCCTCGAGTGAACTTTGCAATGTTGTGCAAAGACTTTACCAATCTCGGAGGAAAGCCTTTTAAGGGTATGGAGTCCATTATTGAAGTTCAAGCCTGGTTGCGCTCGTGTGAGCAGATTTTCAAGAGTTTGGATCTGTCAGATGTACAGAAGCGCGTTATGGCATCATGGAAACTTCAAGAAGGAGCAACTGCATGGTGGGATGCAGTCACCATGAATGTTTTCGAGGATGATTTCTCTTGGAGCAAGTTCAAGGAAGTATTTGAAGAGCAGTTTATGCCTACCGCAGGGAAGACTCGACTGTATAGGAATTTTCTGGACCTTAAGCAAGGAAGTTTGTCGGTATCAGAGTATGAATCCATGTTCAACGAGTTGTCCCGCTATGGACTTGGTCTTATTGACACACCACTTAAGAAGAACGAGATGTTTGTGCTTGGAATGAGGCCCGAATTTCGTGAGAAGATGACTGCACATCTCAAAGGATCATTTGTGGAACTGGTAGATATGGCTTTGAGATACGAAGAGCTTATGGAAAAGAAACCCTTGGCAACAGTGGCAGCACCGAGTGGAAATCCTACAAATTAGAAGAAAAGGAAATTCAACCCGAACTGGAAGAGGAAGGGTAAAGGGAAACCTGGAGGCAACAATGCAGCTCGGAAATGTTATGTGTGCCAACAAGAAGGTCATTTGGCTAAACAGTATCCTAGAGGTGGAGCTCCGATGCAGCAGTAGAGTGGACCCATTTTCACGATGGTTCATAAGTCCTTATGTTTCAATTGTCAGCAACCCAGGCATGTGGTGAAACTTGCCCACTTCTCCAAAGAGCTCAATCAAAAAAGTGTTTGCTATTTAGGGTGGACCGTCAGCTTCTACTGATGGAAAAGGCAAAGGCGTTCTTGAAGGTACTTTGCTTTTAGATGGAATTTATGTTAGAGTTTTTGTTTGATTCTGGTACTTCCCTTAGTTTTATTTCTTTGGTAACGGTAGATAAATTTCACCTTACCCCTAGTGTCGTGGACCGCCCTACTTTTGTATCTAATCCCATAGGTGTAGTGGCCAAGTTAGATATGATCTGTAAAGGTTTAAGAATTTCTTATATATCCTATAGTTTCTCATGCGACCCATTTGTATTGGATTTTAAAGGATTTGACCTTATTTTGGGAATGGATTAGTTAGATAAGCATAAACCTGTTCTGATTTGTGAAGAAAGAACCGTGTCATTAGAAACCGAATTGGGAAGGATTGCAAGGGTGACTTGTGATAGTTCAGAAATCCACTTAGGTAGTCTTTTGCATAGGAACGAGGCATCTCAAGAAGAAGTAGGAGCCATCGAAGTTGTCAGGGATTTTCCAGACGTCTTTGAAGAAGTCAAAGGTTTGCCCCCGCATCGGGAGATTGAGTTTCGTATCGACTTAGTTCCAGGAGCGATACCGGTGGTTCAACCAAGTAGGAGGATGGCTCCGAGAGAAAGTAAGGAATTAGTGAAACAGACTCAGGATTTCTTGGAGAGAGGATTGATCAGACCTAGTCGTTCTAGCTGGGATTTACTATAGTATTTGTAACCAGATCAGATGGGTCTTTAAGATTTTGTGTAGACTATCGGGAATTGAATAAGATAGCTATTAGGAATAAGTACCCCTTGCCTCGTATTGATGATCTTTTTGATCAACTTCATGGGGCAACTGTTTTCTCCCAATTGGATCTAGCTTTGGGTTTTCACCAGCTAAGGGTAGCTGAAGATAGTATACCCTTGACTGCATTCAGAGGACCCCACTGTTTTTATGAGTGTCTAGTTATGCCTTTTAGGCTAACCAATGCTCCAGCTTATTTTGTGGATCTGATGAACTGTGTTTTCCGGGATGTGCTGAACAAGTTTGTGCTTGTGTTCATCGATGGCATTCTCATCTACTCCAAATCCAAGGAGGAGCATAAGCGTCATTTGGAAACAGTATTGGAAACATTGAGGAGACATTAAATGAAAGAAAAGTTTTCGAAGTTCCATTTCTGGAAGTCGAAAGTAAGATTTTTGGGACACATCGTATCCGGAGAAGGCATTTCTGTGGATTCGGTCAGGCAGCTGTTCAAGAGTGGAAGTAACTGCAGACTTCTACGGAAGTTCGCAGTTTTTTTGCTTGGCGGGTTACTGCAGGAAATTCATCCGGGATTACTCTAAGATTTTCTCCCACTTGACCAAAGTGACTAGGAAGGGAGCGAAGTTTAAATGGACTCCTAAGTGTGAAGAAGCGTTTCTGGATCTGAAGACGAGATTGACTAGTGCACCTGTTTTAGCTATTCCAGATGGAAGAAGCAAGTTCGAAGTGTACACTGATGCTTGTGGGGTAGGGCTTGGTGCTGTTCTGATGCAGAATGGAAGAGTGATTGCGTACACAAGTAGGCAGTTGAAGCCACATGAGAAGAACTACGCTACACATGATTTGGAATTGTTGTCTATCGTCTTTGCGTTGAAGATATGGAGGCATTATTTGTTGGATGAGAAGTTTGAGCTTTTCACCGATCATAAACCTTTAAAGTATCTTCTCTCCTAGAAAGACTTAAACCTGAGGCAGCAAAGATGGGTGGAATTTTTGGCATCATATGATCTAGACATTCTCTATACTCCAGGGAAAGCAAATGTAGTGGTGGACGCTTTGAGTAGAAATGCAATTTTGGCTGTCATGGAAGTTACTTCGACTCTACGAGAAAGGATTGTAAGCAAGCAAGGAGCGGATAGGAGGTTGAGAGCAATCATTGGGAAAGTTAAGAATGGACAGTGCACCAGTTTCAAGATCGATGACCATGGAACTTTAAGGATCAATGGGAGAATTTATATTTCGAATATCAAGGATCTTAGGCCGGAATTTTTGTTAGAGAGCCATCACTCCAGGTTAAATATCCATCCGGGGATCTCGGAGATGTACAAGGATATGAAAAGAGTTTTCTGGTGGAAAGGAATGAAGAAGGATATTGCTACCTTCGTAAATGGATGTACGAATTGTCAACAAGTGAAAGGTGATCAGCAGAAGTCTGCAGGATTATTGCAACCTTTAGAAGTTCCAAAGTGGAAATGGGAAATGATATCGGTGGACTTCATCGACAGGTTGCCAAGGACCAAGAAAGGAAATGGAGGAGTGTGGGTAATCGTAGACAGGCTGACCAAGAGCGCCCACTTTATCCCAGTTAAGGCAACCAGAACTGCAGCTTCATTAGCAGAGATTTTCTTGAAAGAGATTGTCAGGTTGCATAGAGTTCCCATCAGCATTGTAAGTGATCATGACCCAATTTTTAACAGCAAATTTTGGGAAGCACTGCAAGAATCTCCTGGAATGAGGTTGAGTTTAAGTACAGCTTATCATCCTTAAACCAACAGTCAAGCAGAAAGGCTGAATCGCATTCTTGAAGATATGTTGAGAGCTTGTATTTTTGATTTCGGCGGATCTTGGAAGGGCCATCTACACATAATGGAATCCTCATACACTAATAGTTATCGGCCAAGTATTAAGATGGCACCCTACGAAGCTTTGTACGGAAGACCTTGTAGATCACTGTCTTGTTGGGCAGAATCCGGAGATTGTCTTGTTCTTGGTCCAGATTTGATTCGGGAGGCATCTGCCTAGGTTGAATTGATCAAGAAAAGAATGAAGGCAGTCCAGGATCGTCAGAAAATTTGTGCGGATAAGAGGTGAAGGAATTCGGAATTCGAAATTGGATTAAATTTTGTCAAAGTTTCCCCAATCAAAGGAGAAACCAGATTTGGTAAGACGGGAAAGCTAGCTCCGAGATATATTGGACCTTTCTGTGAGCTTGAGAGGATAGGTGCTTTAGCCTACAGGATTGAATTACCGTACCAGATGGTTGGGATTCACAACGTATTTCACATATCTCATCTGAGGAAGTACATGTACGACCCATCATTGGTTGTAGAACCAGCAGTTCAGGAGGATTTAGAGGTCGAACCAGACTTAACAGTGGTCATCCAATTCAGATTGTAGATCGAGATGAGAAGGAGCTCAGGAACAAAGTGATGAAGTCGGTTAAGATTCAGTGAAGCGATAATCCTAGAGATTGTACCTAAGAAACTCTAGATAGTATTAGGAAAGCCTATCCTGAATTGTGTCAGGATAGTTAGGATTGTTTGTTTGAATAATATTGTTTGCTTTGGTTTTTATTATGTGGCTAATATGTATGCTTTGATGTTGAATATTGAAGCTTTTGATTATCTTTTGCTTTAAAATTTCGGGGACAAATTTTTTTTAAAGGGGGAGGATTGTGACAACCCAGGATTTTGGCAATATTAAATTGATGATCTTCTTATATCTATACTATAATATTATTATTGAGTTAGATTTCAAGAGCACACATGCCTCCTTCATATTTTGGAAAATGAACAGTCACGTTTTTAATTTCTTTCTATTTCAAACTTTGAAATGTGATAA
The DNA here is from genome assembly GCA_030765085.1 of Allium cepa. Taxonomy (NCBI): domain Eukaryota; kingdom Viridiplantae; phylum Streptophyta; class Magnoliopsida; order Asparagales; family Amaryllidaceae; genus Allium; species Allium cepa. The sequence continues at coordinate 203,425,259 of CM060934.1, read as the reverse complement.
CTTTTTCTACATTAATTGGATTTAAGAATCGATTCCACTATTAAATCTCAAATTTAATATGCTTTCCAATGATATCTTGTTGATAGCTAAAAATAATTTTTTTTAAATCATAGTTTTTCGGATTATTCATATTATTAAAGTTATTAAATCTGTTTGACTTTATTTCTTTTAACTAATCTATGTCGTTGATTGTTTTGAAAATTTCCAGCCTCTGATTCTACTTTCACAAATTACAGTCAAGTCTGGTGAAATCCAACATTACCAAAATACATCAACAATGTTAGATAGAATTAGAAATGGAACCAAAAAGCTCAAAAGCATTAAATACAATTATATGCTTCTAATTATATTGAATTTGCTTTGATTGTAAAAGAAATATAATGATATACTTCACATTAAAATAAATATTGTTGAATAATGGTTATTGGTTCTAACACTTCAGACATAAAATATGTATGCTTTAGATTTAGCATATTTTTCACAAGAATCGTTCAAAACAGAAATAAATCTCTTTATCCTCTAATCTTATCATTCTACAATAATATGATGTTGCATAATGTGTTCCTAGACATAATCAGTTATGAGATCATCATCAACACTTACGTTCTCATGAATCATGTCAATGTTGCTTTTGGCATTTTTGGATCAATGGTCAAGTGTAAACCAAATGTTTTTACCTGCACTGCTCTTATAGATAGTTATTACTGAAGCAGCAAATGGAGTCAACGACATCAAGTATTAAAGGAAATGATTGATAAAGGTATCTCACCAAATGAAGTTACATATAATACAGCTGATGCATGGAGCTACAGCTGATGTACACAATAAATTTATACGTGTATGATTTATATGTGTACTGTGTTTCTCGATATTTTGCAATTGTTTATCAAGCACCAGTATTATCTGAATTACCGTTTTCAAACATTTGTACACAATTTTTAGATAAAATGCAAACTTATTTGAAAATTGATAAAAAAGATCACTATTTCTTAATCAACGAACCATATAAATCATTTAAACATGTTATGATGATAAGAGGTTGAGTGCGGTCCGTATGCGAAGCACGGGTTCGCAGTAGTAATTATTTAAATTTGCAAGCTTATCTTTTCGAAACAATAAAAATATGCTTTCTAATTACTATTTTTCATATGTATATAGATTTGTGAATGGAAACTATAATTTGAAATTCAAAGTAATCTCTTAAAATAATTTAAATTTAAACTATGCATTTTAAAACACTTGAGATAAATATATATATATATATATAATTAGTAAATAAAATATTAATGACTTAAGTTTGAAATAAAATAAAAATAAAATAAAAAGGGTTATAATATTAAGTAAACATAGTTAATAAAAATATAAATAAAAAGAAAATATAAAATATGTACAAATAGACGTGTGTAAGTTAGGAAGTGTTATGCAAATACAAGCGTCAAGTTCTCTTTCAAATTTGTTCCTTCAATTGAATAAAAAAATTATAGAAAATGATTTAAATAAAAATAAGGGGTTGTACAAATTTATACCCCTATATATACATATGCCTCAACTCTTTCTTTCTTTCATTTTTAATAACAAACCAAAACCAGAAAAATTTAAAAAGGAATAAACAAACAACTTCTTCAAGTTTCAACTGAACAAAACAAGCTAAATTTAAATTTATCTCACCAAAGTACAAATTCAAGCTTAGCAAAGTAGATCAAATTTCCAGTTTCAAAATCAAGTGCAGTTTCAAATTTCCGGTTTCCTTTGTTCAACTAAATACAGTGAGTAAACTTCACTTTCTAAAGCTAAATCTTCTTTTTATCACTGTGCATGTAAGTGTTGGCTGTAGAAATGGTTTGAATGAGATTTGCATGGATGTAGAAATGTATTTTTGTTGGACTATAAGGTGAAATACTGTATGCATGCCTGTGTGTATACATGCATACATCTGTTCTTGTTTAACAGACCAAAAACTCACTCAGAAATTCAGTTCTCTTCACCAAATTTCTTTAAGGTTATGATTTTTAAGAAAAATATGTTTGTAGTAACTAAATTTTATTTTTAAAAATGTTTTTAAGTGTAGTTAGCTAGTAGTTTTACTGGAAAGAAGAAAGTACAGTGAAAATCAAATTAAGTCAGAAAATTAATTGTTTAAATCTTGGGTTTTGCTTATATCATCAGATTTTTTTTAAAACTATGATTTTTAGTGGTGATAACAAGATTTTTAAGTTAGAGTTTGGGAAGATTTTGCGAGTTGATCGTGATTGGGTATTTTGCTGGTTTTCAACGATCGGTGGAAGATCGTGGGTCGGGGTCATTTATGGAGGTAGCTCGTTGGTCGTAGAGCATGGGAAAAATGGTCATTGATTTTTTTTAGTTCTTCGTGAAGGATGAACGGTGGCGAAGTAGGGTTTAAAACCTAGATTTGGTCGACGTTGATTTCGAGGCCAGTGCGACGTCGGGGAAGCGTCGAGATGGATTTAAGGTTGGGGAAAAGAAGGTTGGATGTTAGGCGTAGCTGCTGGCAGGACAGCGTAGCTTCCGATGGTCGGAGTTAGGCGGTGCGGGGTGATTTGGTGACAGGGTTTCAATCCTGATGTTGATCGAAATGTGCGATTTTGACGTCCAGTCTCGATCGAAGTTCTGGGGGGTCGGGTCGTTTGAATGTGTCAACGGCGATGCGTCGTAGGTGGCATCGTTGGTTAGAGCGACGTTGATGCGATGTGCACGTGCAGGCGTATCATTGTGTACGGTTTGTTTTGCTATAAGTTTAAGGGGAGGAGATGAAGGTTGGGCTCGGGTTTGAATTAGGGATTGGCTCGGGTTGGGCTCGGGGTGTACGCGAGTGTTTTAGCAAGTTTTTGAGAAAGAAGAATGAAAGGGAGGGATGGATTTCAGTTTGGGCTTTGGGCCTGAAATTTTAAAAAGAAAATATTTTAACAAAGTTTAAAAAGAAAATAAAAATGAGGCAAGCAAATAAAGTTTTCATAAGAAAGATTTTAAACAAGATTTTCAAGTATTCAAGCCAAAGAATTTTGAAGTTAATTTAAAACTTAAATTTTTATAAATCTAAACAAGGTAATTTATAGACTTTAATTAATCAAAAACCTTAGGATAGTAAGAGGCCATGTAAAGAACTTAAATTAATTTGGTTTAGGATAATTACATACTAGGTTAATTATTTAATTTAATTCCTAAGTGTTTTTCAAATAAAAGTTAAATAATGTAATTAAGTAAATGGTTAATATAAATGTTTTAAACTTGTAATTAATTAAGGTCTTAAGTAATTGTAAATGATAATTAATTAATTTCAATAATTAATTAAAATAAAATAAAATGGCATGCAATTAATTAATGACAATTAAGAAGGGTTAAAGATAATTAATTATTTTGTGTTTAATTTAATTTAATTTAATTAAAAATGTCGTGACCAGTTAATCTTGCCTAGGAATGTTAAATCATATTGAATGCTTTGGATTGTTAATATCTCTGGTATATTTAATTTGTGATATTCTTTGATATGAAATATTTTGGTTGGACTATGATAAATGTGAGTTATTTATCTGTAATGAATTTCTGTGTGCATATGACATTCTGAAGTTTAAATCAAATTGTTTTACCTAAAACAACTTGACCTTAAAAGACGTCGTTTGGATTTCGATGAAACCGGGGTCGGTTGTCAAATTGTTATCCAAAAACCACATCGATCCAAAATAAGCAATAGGTCGTGAAATCTCAAGTGAAGATCGAGAATGAAGATTCAAAATGCAAGGGCTATTTGCCGTTAACTCTGAGGGTGATTCCAAAACGAGTGTAACGGAGATAGTGCTTCGGTTCCGTTCTGACCTGGAACGGACTTGTATGGATGAATGCTGTCGGACCATCGTCAATGGAGGACGATGAGCATTTCAAGATATGTGTGTTATAAAGGTAATCGTAGGCTCAAGTCTCATCAACCGGGAATGGCTAAAACAAACGAGGTGCAGCAAGGCTAAGTGGGTAGCACCTAAGTAGGATAAGATTTTCCCATGTTTAGATGTCCCTTTATTCGGCTGTGTTTGTGGTTGTTGGCCACAACCGCAGGGTTGTCTTATTCGAACTATCCAGTAAGAGGTAGCTCCGGTCTTGTATTGCAAGGGGTCAAGGGGGATCCTAGGTACTCCGATCTAGACCAGGTGCTGTGACGGTCGGTATCCAGTAGCCTTGCCATTGTATGAAATCCAATCACCAATAAGTGCCCTCGAACTTGGTTGTATACCTATTGTTCTGGAATTTAATGAACGTAACAATTTCGGCTATGTGAATAATTTATTTGAAAACCCTAGGCACTACTATAATATAACTGGATTTCCTATCAAATGTTTTGGTTATCGTAAGGGAAAAACTTGTCCGTGTTTATTTGCGGAGAGTCTTACGAGATACCTTTGATTTCAAATGATTTTAAGTTAAATAACTTAAACCGTTTACTCACATCAGACGCACGTCTGACACAGAGTTTATTTTCTGTTTTTCTTAAACTTTTGGGTACTTAAATTTTTATGAGTAGCCAAGTGATCAGGTTGGCTTTGACGTGTTTTGGAGAAGACCGAGAGCAGGAGACTTTTGTGTATCTAGATGTATCTATTCCGTTGTATTAGTATCTCTGTGTTGCATTTTGGGTTGTAATGGATAGCAGGTCATCACGAATGTCTAATATAATGTTTGTAAAACTGAATGACTCTGATGTACGGTGACTATTATGTAATATCTATGTGATGTAATATATATATTTCCATTCCGCTATGAGATTCTGATGATTGTGTAGTTCTTTCTTTCTATCTATTTCTTTTCTACCTATTTCTTTCTAAATTACGATACGTCTTTCTATGGAATGAAAGGCGGGTCGTCACAGTCATGCCGAGCATGCATATACACGATACAATGATGCAGTATTTAAGACTGAGACAAAATCAAGCAAAGTAGCATTTCAAACAAAGTCAAAATTTCATCACAAAATCACCATAACTGAAGTCACCAGCAAAATTGAAGCCGTGATGATCAAGGTAAAAAGAACGAACCAAGTCAGAAATCAAAACCGTGTTAGCCAAGTAAACTGTAATAATCCGCAAATCCGTACTCCTTGAATAGACACTAATCTCCATTGATTAACTCAAGATGAACGGAAATACGAACCATTATGGTTTAAGAAGACGAAAAAAATAGAAGAAGAGAGAAAAAGATAGAACGGAACAGAAAGAAACAACAGAACAATATCAGAATCTCACAATCGCAGCGGAACAACATATAATAGATAAATGAATAATCTTTAACAAAGAACTATATCAGTTATTACATTACATCACATTACATCATCAGAGTATACAACAACAAACAACAACAAACAGCGGAAAAGAAATACTATATACTAGTAATACGCCATGCCATCCAGTTTGCCTCCAGATTTCTACAGCAACTCCTGAACTCCAGAATGACCTAATAACCTGACTCTAGACTGCCCGTGTGGAAATTGGTGGGCACCCAGAGTTTAGGAAGGAAAACAATAAACTCCGAGTCAGTCATGTGACCGGTGTGAGAACTTAAAACAGTTATCTTTAAAACAAAGAACATGATAATTTTAAAATAGATTCGAAATGCTTTTTAGAAAATGAGACTACCATATGGCCTCCCGCACACACAACAATGTAAACGCAGAATCAGAGGAGATTTCTCCTTATGATAGTCAAAGATGCTTGATACGTATTAAAAAGAAACATTTGATATTATTACTAGTGCATAGTGTAGGAAAAATCATTTCGAAAGTAAAGATATAAATCTTAGCCAGCATACGACCATTATCGTATGCCTACTATAGCTACCATGTTCAATAGCAGGTTACCGCCACATTCCATGGCAGGTTATACAACTAAAACCGTACAGTGTTCGTATTGTTTCTTTGGATTTCCAACAAATGGTCAGGCCAAGGAACTTCCCATTGCCACATGGGTACGCCTCTGGAAAGACGACCCGAGAACCTAACCGGATCTCTGCCAACACAAGGCCGGGTTACCTTTCAAACTAGGTAACTACTGACACGAATATGTCATTCCCCGATCGTAACCGATCTATATCCGAGGATCCTCGATTCCAATAACCACAAAGTAATAAATTTGAAGCAACACATAGGTTAAGTATCTGGGCTCCATACCATGATACCACCTCTATCTAGAAGGAATGACATACACTAAAGGGGCGCTACCCCCTAATAATCTTACTGCATCCTTCCTGTTTTGACAATTTTCGGGGTGTGAGGTCCGAAGAAGTCTCGTCCACAAAGCCACGCTTTATACAAAAGCTATGTTTTGATCATCAAATGCTCAACAACACTTCGTATGCCACATTACCAATTTGGTAATGTATCACTAGTAACCATCAACTACATAACCTCTGAGCTCGTACGTCTTAGAGAAGGGTGTTAAGCTAAGAGAATAAATTCTCCGCCATCAACAGAAATATATTTGATAGGAACCAGCTTTACATCTCAAATTGTAATGTCAGACACACATCCATACAAGTCCGTTCCGGGATCGAACGGAAAGGCACTTCCAAAAAATCACTTGCAATCCGGATATTCACTAATCACGTCCGGACATCCCGTCACTAAGGGTGATAAAACCTCTATATCGGAGATCAGCCGATGCAGAGTCATTCAACGGTAATACTTCCGTTTTCAAAAATATCCGGTCTTCAACATTGGTCATAAAATGCAATCCATAACGACGTATCACATATTCGGAATGGGTTATACGACCCCAAGGTCCTTTCCCGGCTAACCCGAATAGTGAGCGCTTATTTTAAAAATAAGTGTAACATTCAAATTCAAGAAAATCACAACAAATACCCATTCAAAGGTAAATATTGATAGTCGGTTATTTAACTATCAATAGGTATGTTCAACATCACCAAATTCCAAATAATTTCCCAAATTATTTATTTTCCAAAAATATCTTTACTAGATATATAATTTCCACACTTCAACCATTTGAAAACAATTTTCAAATCAATTTCCATAAACGGAAACACTTCCAAATATTTATCCATTTTAAATTTAAAATGGTTCATTTAAATCAATTAAATAAATCCTTACCGATTTACTTTATATTTACATTCCAAATCCGTAAATTTATTTTCACACTTCAAAAATAAATCAACGTTTATTTTTAAACAAATTTCCCTTTCTTCTATAAATTCCATAGTGAATTTACAATTCAAAAATATATATGAATATACGATTTCCAAATCGATTTCCAATATTCATTTTCAATTTATCTTTAAAAGATAAAATCTCAAAATATTCACTTCATATTGGAAAACATTTCCATACTTAGTTAATAATAAGCAATTCACAAATCATTTATTTCCAACACTTGGAAAATATTCAATATGCTTAAATTGAAATTAAGTATATATTTCATTCTTTAAAGAAAATGTTCTCTTAACACATTTATTTGAGTCAAAACGAATGTTGCGTAAAACATCGTTACGACGACCCAAAATCACTAGTATAGGGATTCGAAATTTAGATAGATATATAAATCCCGGCACTATACAAAACTTTTCCTTTCGGAAATCATTTACTATAACAACAGTGTTATAGTCCATCTTTTCCTTATTTCTCGAAAACGTCTATTTCAACAATGAATGTTGAAATCTATGGTTTCGATGTTTAACACAATTTAATACATCGTTAAAACAATTAACTTCATTTGATAATATTCATTTTCCCTAAACATATCCATTTTATTTAATAATATATTCACTGTCCAATATCGTGAATATACTTCACTAACCAAATTCAATATTTTCTACACATTTTATTTCAAGGATAATTCGCTATCCGAAATCGCGAATATATCTCCTTTAATAATCTTCTATATTAAATTTATCAAATTCAATTGATTTCCGATTTATAAACAATGATTATAAATTCCATTTCTATTTATAAAAACTTCAATTATAAAATCCCTTTTATAAATCAATTTAATTTATAACTCAACTTTATACCCAAAATCTGATTTGTAAGTTAATTATTTATTAATCTTTTATTTTACAAAATCTATTCATTTCATAACTTCACAATTTATAAATCTATAAATTTTATTCACTTGTGAAATCCATTTATACTTCATTTTGACACTTAATAAAACTCGTTTTATAATTCGTATATTTTTAATTTATAAATATCAATAGTATAAATCTTTTATATAAATCGTTTATAATAATTCAAAAATCCCAACTTAAACCATTTTATAAATTAATTGACTATTTATTTCAAAAATCACACTTCGGTTATATTTCTCAAAAATCATAACTTTTATAACTTTAAATATTATAACGTTTATTTATTTAAAATGAATCAATTCAAAATTTTAATAAAACATATACTTTAAAAAAAATCACTTTTTCAATTTGAAAATCATCACTTTAAAATCCTTTTAAAATTCCAAATTGGCCCAAGGATGCAACACACCAAATAGTCAATCACGACTTCCGAACATCATATATCGATATGATAATCAATTAAATATCACATTATCTGTAATCGAATAAATACTGGTGAGGAATCCAGTTGGATCCCTCCAACCTGTTTCCCTGCATCCACAGATGTTAGCACAATACCAATTCCGTTCCAATACGGAATATCGCGGTATATGGGTTTATAAAATATTATCCGCTATTATACAGCGCAATAGGGTCTCATTTGCTATATAATGCGGGAAAATCAACTCCAAGTGCATATATAATACCAATCCCAATCAAGATGGAATTATTGCGGTATATGTTTTTTAATAAATAACATCTGCTTAATATACGGCGCAATAATGTCTATTTAACACAATAGGTAACAATTTATCATCCAGGCATACAATCAACAATTTTAAATCTAACTATTTAAAATTTAAATCGAAACTATTCGATTGAGTGAGAAGATCTCACCTTGTTTAAACAACGGTTGCAGCGTTTTATTTCGAATAAGATTAAACGTGCCCGAAATTCAAACTAGCGCCAAACGACTCCAATCTAGCTCCATTGCGTAGAGCTCGTCAAAATGAAGACAACGCAATTCGTTTCATGCAATTCCAACCTCGTATGAACAAGTTATCGTATTTTAAAGATCACACGATTTTAAATATTATAATTTAACATTTTTATTTTCTTTTTAACCATACATCAGATCCTGGCCGTTGATTTCCCAATTGCAAATCTTGGCCGCCCATGATCTTCTTCTCCAACGTGATACCCAGGTTATTTCTGATTAGGGTTTGCAATTGTGAAATATTGAGGTGCTTTTATAGAAAATTTCCATGCACTATTCACCCGAATTTTTTCCGAACTCCAAACGAAGCGTGCCGCCTGACGTTTATAATGTTTTACCCTCATTCCGAACGCAATGGAATAGATATCAGGAGCCAATTCGATCAAATTTGAAAGATAAGTTTTTGAATCGTCTATTTAAATTCAAAATTCAGTCGAATCGATTTCTACGCGTTTTAGCTTGCCTCGGACAAACGGTAAATCCAATTGACACGAAATTTGAAACCATACAATAATATAACATTAAGGATCCGATGAAACTTGTTTCGCTGAAATCTGAGACTGTTTGAAACATGGCTATTTTAACTCGTCAATTAAATATTAAAATATTCAATTTTCACAAATTAACTTTAAATTCGATTTTAAAAGTTCTATAACATCATTCTAACTCTAATATGATAAAATAAAATTTTTCAAATCATTTTCAATCATATTTAACCCAATTTCCAATTATTTCTGTGATTTCAACTATTAAATTATTGATTTAATTATCCAATTAAATCTAATTATTCGAAATAAAATTTATTCGACTGTTTAATTTCATTTATTAATATTTAAAATCAATTAAATATACAAATTTTAATTGACAGAAATTCTGGGTCATTACAAACTTCCCCCCTTAAAAGAATTTCGTCCTCGAAATTACCAAGTAAGAAAAAGTTACAGAATCCATTAACTTTCCAAAACAAACCATTCAAATTGGATTTTTCAAATCTCTTAAGTGTTTAACTTTCCCAAAATTCATAGTTAAACTTCTTACAAAATCTTTACTGAGTTTCCAAATCCAAACTTAGTTTTCAAAATTTTCCCAATTTTCTTAAATATATTCTAACGCCTTAAATTTTCGGAAAAATTCGCCATAGTCTCCTTTGCGCGGCTCGATCCAAAAAAAAAGACGGTATATATATCACAAATATACATCTCGTCAAGTGATGAGGCATCCCACAGGGGAAAAAATGTAAAAGTACGATATGTAATCCGAGATATGTACCTTATATTTTATTAGCGAGCATATACGGCTAATATAGCGCGAAAGCGAGCTCCAAATGCGAAGCAAGCGCAATCCGCACCTACTAAACACTCAACAAACAACATGAGAACATGTATATATGAAAGTAATATCAATATACATCATATAGTAACATATCAACTACATGTGCCAACAAAGCAATGCATTCAATCAACAAATGCAACCATCAAACAACTATCATCCAATTAACATTCAACAAATTCATAACCAAATCGATATAAATTCACTTCTCATTAATATTCAATGAATTGGTTTTCCAATTTAAATCACATTTGATTCATTACCATTGGATTTTATCAACATTCATTTTCAATTTGTTTACTTTCAATTCAAATTGAATTCAATCTCTTAGCTTCCAATTTTTGCTAATTCAATTTCATTAACACTTAATGAAATATACATAATTAATTTACAATCAAATAACAAACAATGCATATTCAACATAACCAAATTATTTACTTCGCTTACATTCATTCAATTTGGTTTAACACTTTTAATTCCAATTGGTTGATATTAAATTGATTTTCATTCAATTATTCAACTTCCAATAACATTAGCTTCTAATGAATTAACACTTATATTCATTGTTTCATATCAATTATTTACATTCAATTGATTAACATTCCATCCATTCACATTAGATTGATTAATATTCAATCCATTTATTAATTCAATTGCTAATTCTTTTAACTACATAAAGTTGGATTTCATTTATATAACTCAAGTTCATATTCATCACTTCTCTTGTTTACAACAATTTCAACTTCATCACTTAAGTTATATTCCAATTAAACATCTTTTGTTTAACTCAACTTAAAATTCCACTTATAAATCCAATTCAGGTTTCAATTCTAAAGTAAATTCTATTTAACTTTTACCAAAGCTAAATTTATCAACTCATATTATAAGTTCAAAACTTATTTCACTTATATTCATCAATTTTAATAGCTTATCTAATCCAAATCAATTTATTTAACTTTCCTTTAGTTAAATTTCAAATCATATGTCTTTGATGACAACTCAAATTTATTTCAACTTGGATTTTAATTTCAAACTTTTTTATCACAATCAAACTTCAATTCCCAACTTACTATGGTAACAAATCTATCACACAGAGACTCGAAAATGATACTGATGATGCTGCAGTCATCGCCCTTATTATTTCCTAGTAATAGTAGTGAATTCAGTGCTTAATATTCTTTCAATATTTATAAATCACATTTACAAACCTTTTACTTATATAATTTCATTTCTTATATATAAGATTATTTCACAAGTGTAAATCATTTTAATTATAACTTCATACTTATAATTCATTTGCTTATACAATTCATTCTTTTACAGCTGTTGTTTTTATTTAACTTATTCAACAACCAAACAATCAATTGATATACACTTTAATAATTCTGAAAAATTATTTCATTTATATACAAAATATAATGCGGTAAAATTATTCCATTTAAACTATTTTAAAACGATATCGTATCAAATTGTTCTGCACAAGTGTTTAGAGATCCCTATCAACAACGTTGATTACTCGTATTGACCAGAATCCATATACCACTCAACAAACCAATCATCACAATATAAAACAATTTATATTCACTAACAAATACGTGCTCGTATCTATTATTACACTCACACTCATTCTAGAGTACTACTGACTCTATCTCTAATGAGTAATTCCCAACAGAGCCATGGTTGTCGCTTAACCATGTGCTCTGATACCAAATGTAATAATCCGCAAATCCGTACTCCTTGAATAGGCCCTAATCTCCATTGATTAACTCAAAATGAACGAAAATACGAACCATTATGGTTTAAGAAGACGAAAAAAATAGAAGAAGAGAGAAAAAGATAGAACAGAACAGAAAGAAACAACAGAACAATATCAGAATCTCGCAATCGCAGCGGAACAACATATAAGAGATAAATGAATAATATTTAACAAAGAACTATATCAGTTATTACATTACATCACATTACATCATCAGAGTATATAACAACAAACAACAACAAACAGCGGAAAAGAAATACTATATGCTAGTAATATGCCATGCCATCCAGCTTGCCTCCAGATTTCTACAGCAACTCCTGAATTCCAGAATGACCTAATAACCTGACTCTAGACTGCCCGTGTGGAAATTGGTGGACACCCAGAGTTTAGGAAGGAAAACAATAAACTCCGAGTCAGTCATGGGACTGGTGTGAGAACTTAAAACAGTTATCTTTAAAACAAAGAACGGGATAATTTTAAAATAGATCCGAAATGCTTTTTAGAAAATGAGACTACCATAAGGCCTCCCGCACGCACACACAATGCAAACGCAGAATCGGAGGAGATTTCTCCTTATGATAGTCAAAGATGCTTGACACGTATTAAAAAGAAACATTTGATATTATTACTAGTGCATAGTGTAGGAAAAATCATTTCGAAAGTAAAGATACAAATCTTAGCCAACATATGACCGTTATCGTATGCCTACTATAGCTACCATGTTCAATAGCAGGTTACCGCCACATTCCATGGCTAGTTATACAACTAAAACCGTACAGGGTTCGTATTGTTTCTTTGGATTTCCAACAAATGGTCAGGCCAAGGAACTTCCCATTGCCACATGGGTACGTCTCTGGAAAGACGACCCGAGAACCTAACCAGATCTCTGCCAGCACAAGGCCGGGTTACCTTTCAAACTAGGTAACTACTGACACGAATATGTTATTCCCCGATCGTAACCGATCTATATCCGAGGATCCTCGATTCCAACAACCACAAAGTAATAAATTTGCAGCAACACATAGGTTAAGTATCTGGGCTCCATACCATGATACCACCTCTATGTAGAAGGAATGACATACACTAAAGGGGGGCTACCCCCTAATAACCTTGCTGCATCCTTCCTGTTTTGACCATTTCCAGGGTGTGAGGTCCGACGAAGTCTCGTCCATAAAGCCATGCTTTATACAAAAGCTGTGCTTTGATCATCAAATGCTCAACAGTACTTCGTATGCCACATTACCAATTTGGGAATGTATCACCAGTAACCATCAACTACATAACCTCTGAGCTTGTACGTCTCAGAGAAGGGTGTTAAGCTAAGAGAATAAATTCTCCGCCACCAACAGAAATATATTTGATAGGAACCAACTTTACATCTCAAATTGTAATGTCATACACACATCCATACAAGTCCGTTCCGGGATCGAACGGAACCGAAGGCACTTCCAAAGAAGCCCTTGCAATCCGGATATTCACTAATCACGTCCGGACTTTCCGTCACTAAGGGTGATAAAACCTCTATACCGGAGATCAGCCGATGCAGAGTCATTCGACGGTAATCCTTCCGTTTTCAAAAATATCCGTTCTTCAACACCAGTCATCAAATGCAATCCATAATGACGTATCACATATTCGAAATGGGTTATACGACCCCAAGGTCTTTTCCCGGCTAACCCGAATAGTGAGCGCTTATTTTAAAAATAAGTGTAGCATTCAAATTCAAGCAAATCACAACAAATACCCATTCAAAGGTAAATATTGATAGTCGGTTATTTAACTATCAATAGGTATGTTCAACATCACCAAATTCCAAATAATTTCCCAAATTATTTATTTTCCAAAAATATCTTTACTAGATATATAATTTCCACACTTCAACCATTTGAAAACAAATTTCAAATCAATTTCCTTAAACGGAAACACTTCCAAATATTTATCCATTTTAAATTTAAAATGGTTCACTTAAATCAATTAAATAAATCCTTAACGATTTACTTTATATTTACGTTCCAAATCCGTAAATTTATTTCCACACTTCAAAAATAAATCAACGTTTATTTTTAAACAAATTTCCCTTTCTTCTATAAATTCCATAGTGAATTTACAATTCAAAAATATCTATGAATATACGATTTCCAAATCGATTTCCAATATTCATTTGAATTTATCTTTAAAAGATAAAATCTCAAAATATTCACTTCATATTGGAAAACATTTCCATAGTTATTTAATAATAAGTAATTCACAAATCCATTTATTTCCAACACTTGGAAAATATTCAATATGCTTAAATCAAAATTTAGTATATATTTCATTCTTTAAAGAAAACGTTCTCTTAACACATTTATTTGAGTCAAAACGAATGTTGCGTAAAACATCGTTACGACGACCCAAAATCACTATTACAGGGATTCGAAATTTAGATAGATATATAAATCCCAATACTATACAAAACTTTTCCTTTCGGAAATCATTTACTATAACAACAGTGTTATAGTCCATCTTTTTCTTATTTCTCGAAAACGTCTATTTCAACAATGAATGTTGAAATCTATGGTTTCGATGTTTAACACAATTTAATACATCGTTAAAACAATTAACTTCATTTGATAATATTCATTTTCCCAAAACATATCCATTTTATTTAATAATATATTCACTGTCCAAAATCGTGAATATACTTCACTAACCAAATTCAATATTTTCTACACATTTTATTTCAAGGATAATTCGCTATCCGAAATCGCGAATATATCTCCTTTAATAACCTTCTACATTAAATTTATCAAATTCAATTGATTTCGGATTTATAAACAATGTTTATAAATTCCATTTCTATTTATAAAAACTTCAATTATAAAATCCCTTTTATAAATCAATTCCATTTATTACTCAACTTTATACCCAAAATCCGATTTATAAGTTAATTATTTATAAATCTTTTATTTTACAAAATCTATTCATTTCATAACTTCACTATTTATAAATCTATAAATTTTATTCACTTGTGAAATCCATTTATACTTCATTTTGACACTTAATAAAACTCATTTTATAATTCCTATATTTTTAATTTATAAATATCAATATTATAAATCTTTTATATAAATCGTTTATAATAATTCAAAAATCCTAATTTAAACCATTTTATAAATTAATTGACTATTTATTTCAAAAATCACATTTCGGTTATATTTCTCAAAAATCATAACTTTTATAACTTTAAATATTATAACGTTTATTTATTTAAAATGAATCAATTCAAAATTTTAATAAAACATATACTTTAAAAAAAAATTACTTTTTCAATTTGAAAATCATCGCTTTAAAATCCTTTTAAAATTCCAAATTGGCCCAAGGATGCAACACACCAAATAGTCAATCACGACTTTCAAACATCATATATCGATATGATAATCAATCAAATATCACAATATCTGTAATCAAATAAATACTGGTGAGGAATCCAGTTGGATTCCTCCAACCTGTTTCTGCATCCACAGATGTTAGCACAATACCAATTCCGTTCCAATACGGAATATCGCGGTATATGGGTTCATAAAATATTATTCGCTATTATACGGCGCAATAGGGTCTCATCCGCGATATAATGCGGGAAAATCAACTCCAAGTACATACATAATACCAATCCCAATCAAGATGGAATTATCGCGGTATATGTTTTTTAATAAATAACATCCGCTTAATATACGGCGCAATAATGTCTATTTAACACAATAGATAACAATTTATCATCCAGGCATACAATCAACAATTTTAAGTCTAACTATTTAAAATTTAAATCGAAACTATTCGATTGAGTGAGAAGTTCTCACCTTGTTCAAACAACGGTTGCAGCGTTTTATTTCGAATAAAATTAAACGTGTGTTTAATTTTATCCGAAATTCAAACTAGTTCCAAACGACTCCAATCATGCTCGATTGCGTAGTGCTCGTCAAAACGAAGCCAACGCAATTCGTTTCGTGCAATTCCGACCTCGTATGAACAAGTTATCGTATTTTAAAGATCACATGATTTTAAATATTATAATTTAACATTTTTATTTTCTTTTTAACCATACATCAGATCTTGGCCGTTGCTTTCCCAATTGCAAATCTTGTCCGCCTATGATCTTCTTCTCCAACGTGATACCCAGGTTATCACGCACGATCGACCCATATTTGTCGTCTCTAGGGTTTGAAACCACCATCTCCACGAACGCCTAGGCAACGATCAACCACCACCAAAACGCTCGTCTACACGAGCTTCACCCACGGCTACAGCAACGCGAAACTCGGCCACCCCCATGCCTCAAAATCCATGCGCGACCTGACCACGTTCTCGGCCCAAATTCGCCTCCAAACGATAATGATTGCTCGAATCCACCGTTGGATAGGTAGATCTCGCTACGATCTACAACTTTGCAGTTGACAACTTCCTCTAATTGCTGATGGATTGAAAGAAATTTGAGGAAGAACATTAGAAATTTTTGGCCATTGATGTTATATGTGGCGGCTAGGGTTATTTCTAATTAGGGTTTGCAATTGTGAAATATTGAGGTGCTTTTATAGAAAATTTCCATGCACTATTCACCCGAATTTTTTCCGAACTCCAAACGAAGCGTGCCGCCTGACGTTTATAATGTTTTACCCTCATTCCG
The DNA here is from genome assembly GCA_030765085.1 of Allium cepa. NCBI lineage: Eukaryota > Viridiplantae > Streptophyta > Magnoliopsida > Asparagales > Amaryllidaceae > Allium > Allium cepa. The sequence continues at coordinate 203,408,453 of CM060934.1, read as the reverse complement.
AACGCAATGGAATAGATATCAGGAGCCAATTCGATCAAATTTGAAAGATAAGTTTTTGAATCGTCTATTTAAATTCAAAATTCAGTCGAATCGATTTCTACGCGTTTTAGCTTGCCTCGGACAAACGGTAAATCCGATTGACACGAAATTTGAAACCATACAATAGTATAACATTACGGATCCGATGAAACTGGTTTCGTCGAAATCCGAGACTGTTTGAAAAATGGCTATTTTAACTCGTCAATTAAAAATTAAAATATTCAATTTTCACAAATTAACTTTAAATTCGATTTTAAAAGTTCTATAACATCATTCTAACTCTAATATGATAAAATAAAATTTTTGAAATCATTTTCAATCATATTTAACCCAATTTCCAATTATTTCTGTAATTTCAACTATTAAATTATTGATTTAATTATCCAATTAAATCCAATTATTCGAAATAAAATTTATTCGACTGTTTAATTTCACTTATTAACATTTAAAATCAATTAAATATACAAATTTTAATTGACAGAAATTTTGGGTCGTTACATAAACGAAATTATACGAAGTGAACAAGTCAAGATTAATCATCAACATTCAAGCAAAATCGAACGGTAGAGCCAAAAAGTAACAAACGAACTCAAAGATAAATTCGAACGAAAATATAGGGAATCGATCCCTATTTAACGGTTAACGAAAATGGTTTTTCGTGGGCATGTGAAAACTAATAGGTTCACAATGACCCTGTGAAAACAATATCGATGTGTGGTTTTCATAGGATAGGTAATTATGGAAATATATGACTCTTAAACCCTTGAATACTAGGCTATTCATTTTGTTTATGTTATGTTCTAACCATTGTAGTTGCGGGAAAATGATATGTTTTATATTGATTGTAAGATAACAGTGTAAGGAAACCCATTCGGTGCTTTAGCGGTGTGGTTGTACTATGTATCATTTTTGGTTGAGATGGAGTAATATTATTCACACCAAACATTTTGTTTGACCCAAAGTTTTTTATTTTCCTTAAATTCTTGGGTACTCGTTTGAGTAGGCTGAGAGTATGGTTTTTAGGTTAAGATGAATAAAGCTTCCAAAGATATGCAAGACGCAAGCTAATATTAGAAGTATATTTCTGATGTGCAGTCTGAATGCTTTTGTTTTTTATTGTATGTGATGATGGAATTTATTATCGTCTAGTAATTATAACTCGGATCTTCCAAGAGGGCAACATCATATGTTACATTTGGAATTACATTTGTATTTGTTATATTTTATATGAACGATGCAATCGAGGGAGGATGTTATGTCATTGACATGTTATGAATTTGTAAATAACTGAACGAAAATGCATTATGAAAATTTGTAAATCCTTATGCTCTAGTTGTTAATGATAAAATAACTAATCTCGTTTTGTTACTGGAAAATAATGCTAAGGATGACTGTAGTATCATTAATATCTATTTTTGAGCCTCAAAATAGGGGATGTTACGGTAGTTATCATTTAAATTGTTAATGTAACTATCTATTAATCTATTAATATAGTCATTTGTATAGTTGACTACCGACACATATGATGACTGTTATCTTCAAGTGCTTATTGGATGATGATAGCACAGTGATGGTATATATGTAATTAAGTGTTTGTCTGATATTTTATATGACAAAGTAATATTTTTTTGGCTCAACGTATTTGCCATATTTCCATTAACCCTTTTAAAAAAGGAAAAGTCGAGCTTGACATATTTAGTAAGAATCCTTCCCTATCTCTTCCGTAATTAACACCGTTACCATTTAATTCATATCACTTAAAGCATTTATGGAAAAAATCCTAAATATTCATCTGAAAATCACTAACATTATCTATATATTTAGTGAAAATTTTGGCCAAAATGTTAGGCTGCGTTTGGTTTGTCAATTTTAGTTTTTAGTTTTCGTCCATACAAAAATACGCAAGACGTATGTATATTGTCGAAAACGACAAATTTAGAGAACGAAATTAACATACAAAATAGAAAAAAACTTTTTCTATTTTCTATGTTTTGAAAAATAATTGAAGCACGAGAAACAATCCATCTTTTCATCGTCTCTCAATCTCCTCCATCGTTCCTTCATCTTTCTTCCATCACATTCGTAACCACTTCACTCTTCACACATTTGACATACATATTTTGAAAATAGAAAACCCAAAATTTGTTTTTAAACCAAACACTATCTTAGTTTTTTTTACATTTTTGATTATTTACACTCAAAATAGAATTTTTTTTCTCTTAGAACATTGACATAGATTAATTTATTTTTGATAAAATTATTAATTTATAACCCATCATATATTTAGCTGTTTAAGCATCGCTTTACAGTTTCAAATCATTTCAATATGATTGACTCATGTTTCTTTATTAGTTTGTTTACTAACTTTACCGTGTAATATCTAATCTCATTTAGATTAATACTAACGTACCAAAATCATGTTTTGAAGCATCAAAAACAAATAAATAATAACAAATCTGTATTCATGTAAAGAGGATCGGCTAAAGAGGGTAATAATAATCACCTAGATAATTAGGGTTAACTTGATTATACTCACTTAGATAATTAAGGTTAACTTGATTTTGCTTCCATGTGTAAGATTGAAAGCTTTATCTTTGTATTCGATTTTCTAAAATACCTTTCCCTAGCAAAGCATAGCAACCATTTTACCTTTCGTTTCAGCTTTTGATTTATGATTTAGAATGAATAGAATAAATGTGGTTTAAGGGATATAAAGGTTAATTTCGAGGAATTTAGGCTCTTCCTTGCCTAATTAATTAATTGCTTAATATCTATTAATAAACTAATACTTATAACAATTTTAAATAAATACATATACACATATGCTAAATATAATATGTATGTGTGTGTATAATTTTCTTTTCGCATTGAACCTCAGCAATTACCCTATATTCAATTCAATTAATCATTTAATTGTCAGTACTCTTTGTTAACCAAATATCAGTCGAGTAATTAAAACTTCATTATATTAATTAAATACTATAATATTCCTATAATTTGGTTGTCTAAGTATTATAACTCGATGCTTAGTCAATCACACCATCTTGACATGCTTTCACGGGTTATCACTATATGTAGATTAAAATCCATAAGACATTTATATTTATGCGCATGTTTTCACGTAAAAAGAGAAATTTCATTAAACTTGAAGGAGTATTACTGGAGATATTTTTAACAAAAGTTAAAGTATTAATATATATTAACTTGGATTAGTTGATTTAAAGAAAAATGAGTATGAGAATAAGAAGGAAAAGAGGAAGGGGATTAGTCCCACATGTTGAAATGTTTAAACTATATTGGTTTAAATATAGATTCCACAAAAGAAACGTTGAGTCTTTTCAGCATCCAAATGTATGCTATATGGTTGAAGAAGTCAGAACGATAACATACACGTGCGTGGTGTCTCCATTGTCCGTCCAACGGACTGTGTCATGCAGTGTTGGGTTAGATTTTAGCCCCAAACAATATTTTTTTGGGTAGAAATTGAGTTGTGGAATGTGGCTTTTAACCCAAAAACAAGTCCAGGAAATGTTCAAAATTGAACATTATTTAGAGGTGGAAAAAAAATATTGCTGCTAACATTAACAATCACTTGTAACAACCGTAATACATGAAAAATGCGAACTTGGAACAAGTGTATCTTTCGAAAAGGTGGAAACGCTAAGATGAAGAGTGATATCTCTTTGTTGGATCTTCTCAATGCCTACTTATATGCAGGCAGTCCAAAGTAAATAATAATGATTATTTTCCTATTCACTCATCCTCTCTACTTTCTCTCGTTTTGTTAGAAATACAAAAAATATCGTTGGATTGAAGGTGCCGCAGAATCACAAATTTGACGTTCTTATTACCGCATTGTATTCAATTGATGGTTTCAATTGATTTCGATAGTGCAGTCAAAGCCAATCGTAGAGATTATTTTCACAATATTATTGTACCTTAGAAAATAATTTGACATAATTTACCCAACACAAGAGTCATTGTCGTAGCGAATTCCAAATTTTATCACGAAGAAATACCACCAACACTATCCATGAGTTCAATTCCTTAAATAACTGTAAAATGCCATGTTTATCTTTGTTTTCAAATAACGCTTCATTTAGCACTTCGCGGTATTATTACAACATACTAACAGGAAAATACCACCAATATTATCTCGATATGAGTTCAATTTATCTAATTAATATTGTTGTAATAAGCATGTGTACAATGGCATTATTAAACGCATAAGCATAAGATTATCTTTAAGAAATGTGCATAATGTGTGTAAAATGCCAACAATAATATCTTTAAGAAACATTTATCTAATTAATAATGTTTCTTAAAATGCCAACAATATTAATTAGATAAATCGAAGCAACTTATCTAGTGACTGATTTTGGTCGAGTTTCACACATATTAACAAATGTGTAATTGGTCTGATGGGTAAAATTGTGATTATGTCGAATGGCTGAGATTCAAATGGAGATGAAATTTCATAAAGTATCCGAATCTTCAATCTACATGTGCATAATCCGGCGACGCTATAAAAGCATGCCAAGCCCACAATCTGCCTTCTTTCAAATTGAAGTCTGCGGGGACCAAACTTCTGTAGACCCGCTGTTTATTGGGCCTTCATCGTTGAATTAATTAAAGCCTGAAGACCTGAAGCCCAAGTTCTTGCATTTCTTTTTTCACTAAGAATCTGAAGCCCAAATGTGTGCATTCCTTAATCCACTCTGACCTGAAGCCTGTATGCACCTGGATACTATATTATATTGCAGCCTACCTAGTACTCTAGCCTGCTTGAAATTAAACACATAAGCATGTATACAATGTTTCTCAAAGGGTTTGTCACCCAAATCAAATTTATTTGAAGCCAAATGAGATACATGGATTAAAACTGGTAATGAACTTAATTTACCGAAGAAAATGCATCTACTTTATAAAGATAAGTAGATACAGGGAAAATAGGACCAAGAAAAAACAATTTTATTTTTTGGACTGAATGATGAGGTTTTTAAAATTTAACTAAAAGACAATAAAATGCTAAATTAAACTAGTATTAGATAAAATTGAGCTAAATTAAATTAGCATCAAATGAACGTAAAGTTAAATTAAATCAGTTCTGAAAATGAATGTCATTTTAGTTCATTTAGTGCTAGTTGATCCGATTTTAGTTTAATTAAACATTACATTTAGCTGATGTTAATCTATTTAACATCTTGTTTTATCTATTGTTAGTTTAATTAGCATTCTATTGTCCTTCAGACTAAATTTTAAAACATGTGTGTTTAGACAAGCAATCGATTTTAAGTTTTTTCTTTTAACAAACTGCCTCTATTCCGAGCTATATATCGACATACATACATAAACACACATTCACTTTGTAACAGAGTAGGAGGCTTTTGGATTATAAGAATACGCGGTCCTCTTTAGAAAATATACGTCTATATTTTTTTTTGAGTGGAGGAAGCCACACAGCCATATATCATAGATTATTAACGCCTCGTTTGGATCGACTTAAATAAGTTGCTTTTTAGCTTTTTGAAAGCCAAAATGAAAATGTTTTGGCTTCCAAAAAGCAAAAAAAAAACGACTTATATAAGACGATCCAAACAAGACATAAGTGGTTCAGAATACATAATACACGATCAACAGACCTGGTCAATCACTAAAAATAATAATTAATTCACATAATTGCATATACAGTCATCGCTAACATAGTAATTTACATGATAACTATAGCGAGATGCAATCTAAACTAAAAGCCCAGTTGTTGCTGCCAACAGGCTCCCCACCGTCGAATTGTGGACTCCCTAGAAGTTGTAGCCATAGTGCACTATAGTCCAGGTCTGTCTATGGATTAACAAGAGAGATGATTATATTTCATAATTTGTAGATTGTTTTGTCTACAGTTAAAACATCTGTTATTGCAGTTAAAACGTCGGTATTGTAATATTCCAGAAATTTGATCATTTTGATTTTGAATATTAAATTAATTTTAAATATTTAAATAATTGGTTTTTAAAGGGTTGGTTACTTGAAAAATCCAAATATAGTGATTGTTTAAATATTTGAATTGTGAAATAAATATTTAGTTGGTGAATTAATTATTAATTTAATGGATTTAATAGTCTTATTTAATTCATTTTAATTAATAAATAATATCGATGAATTTAATTTATAAATTTTGTTACAATAATAAATAGTTCGGATGTAGGTCGGTAATGTGATAAAAAATATAAAACGACATTTAAATGTGTGAAATTATCATTGCGGGGCATATGATCCGATACTAATGCATTGGATCTGAAAGAATAAATTGTTATATGTCAATGAGTTTCGTGACGATCAGACGTACTGTGTGGTCGTGCGACCTCGAAACGCGCAGCGGTTAATTTTAGAAAACTAAAATAATATAATTGATTTTAAAAGCTAACTTCTATTTCTCAACATGATACTGAGGTTTTCTACTATTGTATATGGCTATGTAAGAAGAACAAAGGTTTCTAATCGAGGAAGCTGATCGGAGAGGGCATTAAGGAGGTCGAGTGAGCGATATCAGTCTGGAATAAATCCGAGCGAGTGATCAGGTCAAATATAGCGTACGAGTGATTTATTTATATCTTATGGGCTTGTGTACATTTATATACTTAGCGTGTGACTTAAGAAAAGTTGTGAATTAACCAAAATTCTAAATCTTGGTTGTTAGTCACTTAACATTTGAAATAATGTTAAGTGTTCATTTAATCCCTTGTGGAATTTGATTTGATTGATTTATAGTGTTATTTTATAGACCACGGTTTACAAAACTGTTGTTGTTAGAACTTAAATCCCGATGGTTTTGAAATCGTTTTGAAAAGCGCTTTTGAAATGATGTTAGAAAGAAATAATAATAGTATGATTTGAAATATCTGAGAAATATTATTATTTGGTAAGAGTTTGGAATTAGTTCCAATAAACATTTGCAAAATGTTTTACAAATATTTTATTTATTGCGATGAATGACTAAAACTAAAGGCGATTGAGAGTTCCCCCATTTTGGGACTCGCTAGGTATACTTTCTTACTTTATTTTGTTTCGGAGGTATCAGAATACCACCGGAAGCCCATTTTTTATTCAAAGTTATACCATGCTCGGAAAGGGTAGCACACCCTCCTAGTCATTATTGGCAATAGTTTTGATATATTCCTTTTTGGAAAGAGTTTACGAAAATACATTTTGAATAAAAAACCCGGACATTTCTAAAATTTATCCTTTGAAATGATTAGATGCATAATATTTTATTACAGGATCGTATCTTTACATTTGGTTGCATGGGGTTTTATATCACATGAGAGTTTCATGTAGATTTATACCAGGTTAGTTTTTGCATGTAGAGTTGCATCATTATTATTTGTTGTATCATATTACCTCGTTGCTTATGATTGTTACATTGTTTATGTTGTTTGAGCTTATGATAGAGATAACTACTGTATTGCTCTTTTGTTAGTCGATTCTCTTTTGGGTTATGTAAGTGCAAGATAGGTACATGAAAGTAAGGGATTGCTATTAGCTTGATTTCATGCGCAACTGTATTTGCATAAAAATAGTAAATTGCTTGCAGAAATAAAAAACTAACGCAAAAAGGTAAGTGGTAGATTTAAAGATTGAAATTGGTTGATGATTTTATGCCCCAGATATGGGGCCGCATGACTTTTGTTTTCTTTTGATTGGTTTGAGCCCATAGTGGCGATTTATTATTTTTCAGATTGAGCTGCGCAAAGGAGGTTCAACCAAAATTTTCCATAATATTTGAAATTAATTAAGTAAAAATTAGATAACTTATTTTATTCAATAGTTTTAGACTTAAGGGTTTGGAGTCGTTTTCTTCCTTGGGAATTTAGGGGAAGAATTTTATTAAGGTTAGGGGGATGCAACATCCCAGAAATTTGACCATTTTGATTTTGAATATTAAATTAATTTTAAATATTTAAATAATTTGTTTTTAAAGAGTTAGTAACTTGAAAAATTCAAATATAGTGACTATTTAAATATTTGAATTGTGAATTAAATATTTAGTTGGTGTATTGAATATTAATTAAATGAATTTAATAGCCTTATTTAACACATTTTAATTAATAAATAATACCGATGAATTCACTTTGTTAATTTAATTACAATAATAAATAGTTCGAATATAGGTCGATAATGTGATCGAAAATATAAAACGACATTTAAATGTGTAAAATTATCATTCCGGGCATTGTCCTAGATTTTGACGAAGCTAGCGTCATTGGATATGATGTACTAAATTTTTGTACGCCGACAAATTTCGTGACGATCGGACGTACTATGCGGTCGTGCGACCTCGAAATGGCGTAGCAGTTAATTTTAGAGAATTAAAATAATACAAATTGGTTTTAAAAGCTAACTTCTGTATATGATGGAATTAGACTCCAGTAATAGTTCTATTGAGTTCGGAATATGGGTAATTAGCTAGGAATATCAGTTAGCACATCTTGTACTCCTTTGTTATGTATTGTATAAAAACTGTAGTGGTGGAATGAATAAAAATCTGCCCCTAAGTGTTCCTTACTCTGGGAGATGAATTGCCTGAGTTCGTAGATTTTGGACATGAATAATGTCGGGTAGTAGCCTATATAAGGACCTCATTCCTCATTCTTTGTCCCAAAACCCTAACCCTAAATAACTCCATCCAACAGCCACCATTACTCCGGCCGCTAGAGGCAATTTTAAGCATCATGCCCAAAAGAAAAAGGTGCGGCACGGTGAGGAAAGGTCATCGGTGGTGGATCGACGATTAGAGGCCCATGTCATCGTGGATCTGGGTTACAAGGCGGCGTCATTTTTGGGTGAGTTCGAGAGTCAAGCGATGAGGGTGGCCAAGGCTGGTGTCAAACAGGGTCGTGGAAGGCAAGGTTGCCTATGGCAGGAAGGCAACAGATGTTGGAGGCCAATGGCGGCGTGCGTAGGAAAGTCACGATGTGGATCGTGTATTTCACGGCCTAGGCTTGTTTAGTTGACGGATGAGGTTTGATTAGGTGATTAATTATGTAATTAATTAATTAAATTAAATAGTATTCTTGTAAACTAAATATCTATTTCATACAAGGCCCAAATCGAACGCGGTCAGTTGCATTGTACTCATGAAAGCATTATCTACATTTTGGAATTAGATTGGTGGAGTTTGGATTTTGTAAACTTTTGTGCTAAAATCGAACGCCCGCTCGATTTTCGTTCATACCGGAATGCTTCGGTGATAACTGGAATTTCGGCGAGTTTACTTATCTTTAAATTAGCTATATAACATCTGTGATGCTATAAATTTATTGTTGAATGCTTAGTTGATAGTTTAGATATTGTAGTTTTTGTTTGATTGATTGTTTGGCTGAAATCCCGTTTGTAAAATTGATGACATATTAGCTTAATTGTTGTGAACCCATATGATTATATATACTGTACGCAACTATTGTTTTGTAGAGAACATTTGTAGAGAGACCCTAAGGGGTTTCTCGCCAATAATAATTACTTATTTCCTTATGCTGCTTATATTGATGTTTAGTTGAAATTAATTGTGGTATTCTACTTAAATTGTTTAAGTGTCTTTATAACAGTTTTCGCTTTACTGTCATTTATTGAATATCATTTCCTAAACCCTTTATGTGTGTTGAACTTGAGCTTGTATTTTCATAATAATAAAATGTTCAAAATTCATTATTCATTTTAATTAATGATATTTTAATTTAATTAATCATTTTAATTAATGGCTGATTGAATTTAATAAATTGTTTTAATTAATGATGTTTAAAATTAAATAATCATTTTAATTAATGAGATTTGAATTTAATTAATCATTTTGTTTAATGATATTTGATTTAATTAATCATTTTAATTAATGATATTTGGATTTAATTGATTGTTTTGATTAACGATGTTTGAATTTAATTAAACCTTTTTAATTAAGGATAATTGAATTAATTAATCATTTTAAATTAATGATATTTAAAATTTAAGCATCATTCTAATTAATGATATTTGAATGTAATTAATTATTTTAACTTATGATATTTAAAGTTAATTAATTAATTTAACAAAGGTATTTAAATTATTTAATTGATTTAATAAAAGTGACTAAATTAAGTTAACTAATTTAATGAAAGTGTTTTAAAGTGAATTAACTGATTTAGTATTTCAAAGCTAATTAGCTGATTTAATAAAGGTTACTGATTGAATAAAGTGTTTTAGAAACAACTAAATCTTTAAATAAAGATAATTGATTGATTTATTAAAAGAGATCATAAATTTAATTAATTATCTTTTGGGATAATTATTTTTTTTTTTGCAAGGCAAACGGGTTTGGCTGGGCCCCTATCAGATTTATTCAAAAACACAGACAAAACAAACTGGGATGGAATAAGCTCAATCCCAGAAAAAATTAAAAAAACAAAACAATAAAGAAAATACAGAGACAACATAAGAGAGCAATAGGAAACTACAAGAAACAAGAAAACAAAATACAAAAAACAGAAGACAGAAACAATATTGGCCTACGACCAAACATGAAGAGATGTGAAATCATGTTTACTTGATCTCATACCCCGGTCAATTGCTTGCATCAGTCTTAACCGCAAACTTGCAAAACTACTCCCCTTGTTATCAAAGCACCTTACATTCTTATCCTCCCACACAAGGCAAAAATATTTCTTTATAATGAAAAACAAAGCAGCACTTTCTTCATTTTTCCATTTGGTTGCTTTACTAATCATGTCCCACTCAATCGTTGGTACCCCCGACGAGTGAAAACATCCAACTTTGTCCAGTAGGTTGCTTTAGAGGAATAACAACTGAGTGCGTTCAAAGAATAGGTGTTGCACACTTTCAGTTTGGATATTACAGAATGCACATAAAGGATCCATATTCATACCATAGGCAATCATCTTATCTTTAGTCATTAAACCATTGTTTATGACCTTCTACATCATCAGAATGTCTTTGCTGGAGGAGTTGCTGCTCCATATCACACCGTGCCAAACACACTTAGATAAACCGTTGTTGTTTATGAGGATGCCATATACCAAATATATCGAGTGGGGCTTGCCATTCCATAGGAGTGTGTCAAAGAGAGTATAAGGATAGGAATTGCCACTCATTTTATTCCAAAGAGCTCTCAAAACCCGATCGCTAATATAGGGAAGAATGAGAGACCCATTATTAATAGAGTCAGAGGCTAAAGCACCCCTACTTATGCCAGATTGGAGAATGTGATGGGGAGCACACAATTTACTCAAAATTAATCCATTGTCCAATCATAGATCATCCCAGAATTCTTATGATTGTCAAATGAGATAGTAAACTTTAAAAATGGAATAAACAAGATTCTCAATGCTAAAAGCTTTCTCCATACCCAGCTGTAGTGCTGAGAAACTGCCATAGTCTAGAAGGCTTTATTGCCTATATTATGATTTTTTGTCCATACAACCCACATACTATCATGTTCACAAAGGAGAGCATTAAAGTGATAACTGACTGCAGCTTCATTCCATTTTTTAATGTTAAAGATGCTAAGTCCCCCTTTATTTTTTGGAATCCCAAATTTGGCAAAAGTGCATGGGACAGTTTTACTTGAGTGTATTGTGCCAGTCCAAAAAAACCTTAGCATGTCAGATCTGACCATCTTAATGAGCTTAGTGGGTAGAATGAAGGTCCCGGCTTAATAAACTGACATTGAGAATATTGTTGATTTTATTAAAACAAGCTTGTCTGCTTGTGATAAAAAATTAGTGGACCAGCTGTTCTTCTTGGCTGTGATCCTTTTATACAGAGGTAAGCAGTCAATAGTAGTAACTCTCGAAGTATAGAGAGGAAGGCCGAGGTATGTTCATATCATTAATCATGGATTGAACCCCAGAAAAGTGAATTAACTCTGCAGACACTTCAGCAGATATACCAGAGATTAGTAAATGTGACTTTGAAGTGTTCGGTTGCAATCCAGTTACTCTGTGGAATTATTCAAGTGTGCTAATGATGCAAGATATATAGTCTTCAAAAGGCTTGGTGAAAATCATGATGTCATCTGCAAATAACAGAGTGGAAATGTGAGGGGATTTGCATTTTAGGTGAAATAGGATTTCCTTCTTAATGAACTTTGATGAGAACATGGAGTTAAATCCTTCCATCACAAGGATAAAAATGTATGAAGAGAGAGGATCCCCCGCCTGATTCCTTGTTCACTCTTGAAATAACTAGTTGTGTTGCCATTGAATTTTAAAGAAAATGACGGGGTTGAGATGCACCTATATACCCAGGCAACAAAGACCTTAGGAAATCTCATAAGGGACATAATTCTCACAACCGAAGTCCACTGTAAACTGTCATATGCTTTTCTTAAGTCAAGCTTTAGCATGGCACCAGGGGTTGCTTGAGAGTGGCCACACCCTTTAAGCAATTAGTGAGCTAGCATCACATTATCCAGTATACTCCTTTTTGGAAGAAAAGCAGCTTGGTTTTTTGAAATGATTCTATTTAAAATCTGAACAAGCCTGATTGCCAATTTTTTTGAAATAGATTTATACATCACGTTGCAGCATGATGTGAGCCCTAAAAGAGGTTACCATGTTTGCTGGGTTTGTTTTAGGAATGAGAACCACGTTTGTAGCATTTATTTTACCAAGCAATTTGAACTTGTCAAAAAAATTATGAACTGCTTTTAGGAAGTCAGATTTGATGGTGTCCCAGCTATGAATGAAGAATAGAAGGCTAAAACCATCAGGGCCTCCACTTGATTTTTTTGTTCATGGAGAAGAGAGTGTTTTCGATTTCGTCATCAGTTACCTTGGTTACCATAGAAGCAGCTTCTTCAGGGAGAATTGAAGGAAGCTTGATGTCAGATAGCTCATTAAGGCTTGGCTAAAATTGAGATTGATTGCCAAAAACTTACTATAATAGTTGAGAAGAGCAAAAGCCACTTCAGTAGGATTTGAGTGGAGCACCCCCTGTTCATCAATAATGGAGCTTATTTGTTTCTTTTTTTGTTTAACCTTTAATGAAGCAAGGAAGCAAACTGTATTACTATCACCCTCAGTCGTCCATTTTTGGAAAAGTTGTTGCTTTTTCATTTTTCCTTCAATGATCAAGGTAGCATTAAGTTCCTCAAAAATCCTTCCCTCATCACAAGCAGCAATAAGATCTTTGGGATTCAACATCACGTGTTCCTGAGACTGCTTAAGGTGTTCCCAGAGCTTTGTAGAAATTAAAGATCCATCACTATATTTCTTTTTTTCCCATTCCCATAAAGTTGCTTTGATGGCCTTGAGATTCCTGCAAAAAACATACACAGGGTTTCCATGATAATTATTGGCCTAAATATTTTGAATTATACTATTATACTCAGGCTCAAGAACCCAAGCATTATAAAATTTTAAAACCTTTTTTCTCTTTTAATGGTTTTACCCCAGTGGAAAAGATAAGATGGGAATGATCAGATAAGATTTGGTGAGGCAAGAAGGTTGATAAGAGTTAGGATGATAAAATGAACGGTGTAAACATTTTATCTTTTCCTATGTGTATTCGGGTACGGGCTTGATACCTAGGTTGGCCGAATGTAGCATCTTTTATACTTGTATATAATGCGGAGCTTTGTGTATAAAACTTGTTAACAAAAAGAAATACATTTCATTTCTGCAATTATACTATCTCTCTGATTCTTACAACATTATCAATCTTGCTACAATAAACTGATTCATCATTTTACAGAAATCTTTCATGGTATCAGAGCAATGAAATCTGTCAAACGATAGTAATTAGAAAAATGATCAATGTCAGCTCCTCATCAGAGAATCATCGCTTAATCACTGAGCCAACCAAGGAGGTGTCAGATAGTTATCGTCATCCACCATCCTGCTTGCTCTCAGATTTGCTATCTCATCATCCGAGGGTTAAGTTTACGTGTTCCTGTAGCAAGAATTCCCTGCAAAAGTGCCTCGCCAAGATTCTTGAATCAAGAAGATTGGCTACACCATTTGATCTTCAATATCAGATAATCTCAACTGCACTTCCTCATAATCCACCATGGCAGGAGATGATGACACTACATCATCAGCAACCAGTGAAGAGAAGAACCAGGAAGGGTCAAGATCAAGAAACCAAGATTCATCAAGTGTTGAAACAAATTCCTGCAAGATCGTAAAGCCAAAGAAAATTTAGTTAAAACAATACTTGACGAAAACAACTTTATATTATGGAAGTATCAAGTTGAAACTAGTATAAGAGGGTAAGGACTGGAAGACTTTCTCTATGGAACTGCCACTATACCAGCAAGGATGGTAACTGATAGCACAGGAGAAAAGATCATCGACAAAGAATTCATCAACTATCAGAGACAAGATAGTCTGCTGTCTGCATGGCTACTTTCTTCTATCAGTTCAGGTTTAATATCACAGATTGTTGGATGTAAAACATCATTTGAAATATGGTCTGCAATACAAAAAATTTCAATACACAATCAGCTGCAAGAATTATGTATTATAAGAGGCAACTGCAGAATCTCAAGAAAGAAAACATGTCAGTAAGAGAATATCTAACTAAAGTGAAATCATACTATGATATTCTTGACACAGCAGGACATAAAGTATCAGAGACAGAGTAGATACTGACCATTTTGAATGGTTTGGACAGTGAATATGAATCTGTTGTAGCAATTATTTCATCACAACAAGATCTACCCAACATGCAGTACGTTAACTCAATACTGTTAGCTCGTGAAGGAAGAATTGAACAGAGAAAAGAAAATAACACATAATTATCCATTAACTATGCTTCACTTCAAATTCAAGAAACAGAAGTCAAGGGAAGAAACAAGAGAATCAGAATACTGGGCAGGAAAATTTCAATCAAAGAAACAATGCAACTCAGAGAGGTAGAGGAAGAAATGGAAGATGGAATAACAATAGAACAAAATGTAAAATTTCTGAAAAACCAGGGAAACAGCCAGGCAATGTTATTTCAGACTCAATATCAACTACTACCCAAATCAACAAAATCAATCAAATTAGAGAAATCAAAATTCCAGTGCAAATGTAGCACATATTGATCAAAGGCAAGGCAGTCACTTAGAAAGTTCAAGAACTCAAAGTTTAAACTCAGAAAGACTTACCAAATTTGAGGAGATAGTAGAAGAGGAATGGTACCCAGATTCAGGTGCAACCAATCACCTCACAAGCAACTTGCAGAATCTCAATCTTGGCAATAAAGAATACACAGGTATGCATTCTATTCTTATGGGGAATGGTGAAGCTCTAAAAATCACACATGTTGGAACAAGCAGTGTTCCAGGTAAAAGAGTTCTTTACCTTAATAATATATTGAGAGTACCACAGATTAAGAAAATCTACTGAATGTATCTCAGTGTGCCAATGATAATAATGTGTATTTTGAATTTTACCCTAAATTCTGTCTAGTTAAGGATCTACTAAGTCAAGACATATTGTTATAGGTAAACTGGACAAAGGATTGTACAAATTCAATCTTTGGAATACAAGAAAGAGCAACATTAGAAACATGTATTGTAATAGCACTGAGTCTCACGTTATAAATGATCAAGAAACATTTACTCAGTGGCACTATAAACTAGGACAAACCAATGTAGATGCTGTAAAACAAGTACCGTTGAGTAATAAAATTTCTGTTGATGTCTCTCTACCATTTTTATGTACTTATTGTCAACTAGGAAAGAGCCACAAACTGCCATTTACAGATTCAACAACAGTTATCAGCAAACCACTACAAGTGGTTGCAACAGATCTATGGGGTCCAGCCCCTATAAGTTCAGATTACGGCTACATGTACTATATATCATTCATTGACTTATTTCCAGATATACATGGATATATTTCTTAAAGTGAAAATCAGATACACAAAAGGCTGTAATACAATTTATAACTCAAGTAGAGAAACAACTGAGCAATGAGGTCAAAATTATGCAAACAGATGGTGGGAGTGAATATAAGCCACTAAAGGAATATTTCCAGAAAAGAGGCATTATTCACAGAACAACTTGCCCACATACATCTGAGCAAAATAGTATAGCAGAAAGAAAACATAAGCACATAGTGGAAACTAGTTTAACTCTACTGGCTCAGGCATCTTTACCTATGAAATTCTGGCTAGAAGCCTTTAATACTGTTGTATACTTAATTAATAGACTTCCCACTAAAGGTCTTAAGCATATGATTCCCATAGAAGTGTTATTTGGGGGTGAAATCAGACTATAAAAGTCTAAAGACTTTTGGCTGTTTATGTTTCCCATGTCTCAGACCATATAATAAACATAAATTAAGTCTCAGGTCTACCCCATGCACATTTAGAGGATATGGAAATAATCAAAAAGGGTACAGATGCTTAAGCAGTGATGGTAGGATCTATGTTTCATGGCATGTAGTATTTAATGAACATATTTTTCCTTTTGCAGACAAGAATATACAGACAACCAAGAAAGTGTATAGCAAAAACAGCTTTCCAATACCTTCTATACCCACTATACTTGAATGGAACAAATCTGATGGAAGTGTGCAGAGAGACCAAGGATCACAACACACTCTACCCAGCAGTGGAACTGGATCCGGTCATGATTCACCTGAATCCTCCAGCTCCTTCCACAATGCAAGTCAAAAGAGTGATGTCAATTCAAGTCAAGGAGAAACCTCCTCATCCATGTCCCAACATTGAACATACTAATGAAAGCACACATATTCAAGAGCCACCACCTGAAATTTCAGGACACCATATGATTACAAGATCAAAATGTTGAATATTTAAACCAAAAACATACAATGTCCAACTTGACACAACTGAGCCAAGAAACTATAGTGAAGCCATCACAAACAACAATTGGGAACAAGACATGGACAATGAATATAGTGCTCTCATAAAAAATGAAACTTGGAGTCTGGTACCTCCACCCAAAGAAAAAAACATAGTAGGATGTAAGTGGACCTACAAAGTCGAAAGAAATCCAAATGGAAGCATTGCAAAATTTAAGGCAAGACTGGTAGCAAAGGGGTATAATCAGCAATATGGATTCGATTTCAATGAAACATTCTCACCAGTTGTCAAGCCAACTACAATAAGGATTATGTTAACCATAGCTCTTCACAGAGGATGGAAAGTTAGACAACTCGACGTAAATAATGCATTTCTTAATGGAGATTTAAAAGAGAATGTATATATGGAACAACCAGAGGGTTACAGAAAAGAGGGCAGCAGCAATCTAGTATGCAAATTACATAAGGCCATTTATGGATCAAAGCAAGCTCCACGTGTATGGAATGAAAAGCTTAAGTCAACACTGACAGGTCTAGGATTTACTCCAACCAAGTCAGACAACTCTTTGTACATGCAATACAAACAAGAAAAGATCACTTATATTTTGGTATATGTAGATGACATTATCATCACCGGGAATGACAATCAGACAATGAATCAGACAATCAAACATCTTGACAAAGCATTATCTATAAAAGATCTAGGTGACTTACATTACTTTCTTGGAGTGGAAGTAATTAGAAAATATGATTCAGAAATGTTTCTATGTCAGAAACAATATATACAGAATTTACTAAAATGGGAAAATATGGATCTGGCAAAACCACTCCCCACTCCTATGACCAGCAGTCTCAAGCTATCAAAAGACTCTGGAGAAGCCATAACAAATGTGAAACAATACAGAAGTGTTGTAGAAGCACTACAATACATCACAATAAACAGGCCAGACTTAAGTTACACTGTAAACAAGTTCTGCCAGTTCATGCATAAACCACTCAGTCATAATTGGAAAGCAGTGAAACGTAGATTAAGATACCTAAGGGGAACTATGAGTCACCGACTGCATCTCAATAATAAAAAGGGTTCGAACATACAAGCTTACAGTGATGCAGATTGGACGTCAAATCCAGACGATAGAAGATCCACTACAGGGTTATGCGTAAACTTAGGTGGCAACCCAATTTCATGGAGCTCAAAGAAACATGCTACAATCTCGCGCTCCAGCACTAAAGCCGAGTATAGAGCAAGCACTACAGCAGAGATCACTTGGATCTCGTCACTGCGTACTGAAATTCAGATCAATCCCACAGTCACTCCCATAATTTGGTGTGACAATCTAAGTTCTGTCTCACTCTCTTCAAATCCAATTTTGCACACACGAACAAAGCACATAGAGGTATATCTACACTTCGTTCGCGAAAAAGTTCTAGAAGGGAAGCTAAGAGTCAATCATGTACCAGCTCAGTTTCAGAGAGCAGACATACTAACCATGCCGCTCTCAACAAAGAATTTCACTCGATTGAAAGAGGAGTTACGAGTTGCAGATGGAGGCGTAAAAATGGGGATGAGAGAGGAAAACCCTAGCTAAAATTGAAGGGGGGAGTTAGAATGATAAAATGAACGGTGTAAACATTTTACCTTTTCCTATATGTATTCGGGTATGGGCTTGATACCCAGGTTGGCCCAATATAGCATCTTTTACACTTGTATATAATGCGGGGCTTTGTGTTCAGAACTTGTTAACAAAAAGCAATACATTTCACTTCTGCAATTATACTATCTCTCTGATTCTTACAACATTATCAATCTTGCTACAATTTACTGATTCATCATTTTACATAAATCTTTCAATAAGGAAGGCCAGGTAGAGTTAGTTTGAAAGTTAGCAAATGAATGATCAATTATTATGAAAATCCTAGTGCTAGTTCTACTTTATTATTCCAAGTGAACTTGGCACCAGAAGGACTTGGTATGAGAAATGAGTCAGATATAGACTTATTAAGGGGACATATGTCTTTAGGGAGAAGTGGAATGCACCTTCCTTATCATGAAGGTTAAGGCACCAATTGAAGTCTCCAAATACCATCCAAGGATGGCTATCTTGTCTGAAAGCAGGGAGAAGATTTAGAAGTGTTTGTCTTGAGATCAGGGTGCTATGAGCATAGACAATGGTTAGGTAGAAGGAGCAATTAGAATGAATCAGATTAGCACGAAAGTGTATAAGTTGTGATGTTAAAAGAATTGGATTGAGGATGAGATCAGTAGAGTTAAGAAGGACCATTATTCTACCATAGGGAGCATCAGAAAGGTTATGATGAAGGGACCATGAAGGCTTGATGAGTTTGGCAACTTTAATGGTTAGTGGAAAACTTAGTATAGTTTCTAAAACAGCAAAAAGGGTTAAACTGTGGTGATGCATTAGGTATTTAATTTGCTCTATTTTTGTTGGACAGTGAGCACCCCTTATATTCCATATTCCAAAGTGATGTGTCATTTGGAATACTTCAAGGCTTGGTGTTCCACATTTTTCTTGCTCCTTGTTGAAGGAGATTCTTGATGAGGAGACTCGATGACCTTCTTTTTAGAAGCATTTTGATTTTGCTTGATTGATGAGGGAGTAGATGGATGCTTTGGTGAAAGTGGTGGGGACTTCCATCCTGGTATTGTTCCAGTAAAATTATAATGCTGGGCAGGAGTTTGGAGAGACATGGAGTTGATTTGGTTTGAAGTAGAGGGGAGTGATTGTTGGTTGGAGCAGATAATTTGCTTGATTTGATTCTGCAAGTAATCAATGATTTTAGAGTCAGTATTGACAATACTGGTAGTGTTTATGGATGTTCTTCGAGTCATTTGTTGGTTGTCATCAGGGAAGCTTGGAGTTTTAGAAGTAGTTGCTTGGATTGTTTCAGGAACATGTACAGCACATTGTCGGTGCACATGTGCATGCCATTCTATTGTGTCTGAGTCATTTCTTGAATTAGGTGATGCCATTACAACTTATGTTCCTTGTATTTCTTCTTGAGATTTTAAAGATAATTCACCTTCCTCCTCCGTTTCCTCATTATCACTAAGCTCAAAATTCATTTCTGGTTCATCATCAATTTGTAGCAGATGATATTTTTTTTTTGTGCAAGGAAAATCATTTTCCAAATCAGCTACTGCTTCAATAATTGATGTACCACCCTCAACAGATTCAAAAACTTTATCACTCTTATTTACATCATCTTCCTGCCTCATCCCCATTTTCTCATTGCTGATTGTGGTAACCTTTTCACTGTTATAACATCATCATCCTGCCACATTCCCACTTCCTCATTGCTGGTTATGGTATCTATCTCTCTGTGCCCCGCCACTTGTTTTAATTTGGTTCCTTTATGTTGAACCTTTTTCCACACATTATTTTTTTAACTACTTTGACCGCCTTAAGATTTTCTGCCTTCTTATAATTAATTTCATTTATTTTCTCCCCTTCCACTCTTTCCTTGGACTGTTTTTTGGTATTATACTTCATGCAAGAAATATTAGTGTGGCCAAAATCTGTACAACAGGTGCAAATTTCAGGCTTCCAATGGTAATTGACACACTCCATGCATAATAATCTTCCTAATCTTGAAGCTAACCAGTTAATGCCTAGATGAGACCAAGCATACAAAGGTATGTTGGAAAGTTTCACCCACATTGGAACTGATTTGATCATACGATATCTATTACCAACTACAGGATCCCATGGTTTGACTATGAATATTTTGTTCCTCATGAAAATGGGATCAGCCTCAACTATATTCCTTCCATCTTCAGCACAAGAAAGATTGAACAGGAACAAAAATCCATCAGATTTTACCTTAATATCTCCTTTCAGTTTCCAAACCGTCTACAAGTGGTGAATAATGATCAAGTAAGAGAGTGATTTATCGAGAAAAAAGCCCACTAAGTAGTCACCCCATACTTCATTACCTGCATTGATGACAATTGCAGGCGGAACCAAGACATCACCTTCATACTCAAGAAGAAAAACTATAGGACAGTATAGCCCAGCATTGCGTGGCTTTGACTTTAAGAGGGCATTCCAAGGAGGAGGAGGAATTACCAGTGAAGGAGAGCTAGAAGATGGATGGGAAGAGGGCGTGGGTATAGTTGGGGTTGAAAGGAGGGAGTGGGAAGGAGGAACTAGGTCAGGAGGTACAGCAGGAGGGAGGACGATGGGGTATGGATGAGCTTGAAGCGGTGGGAGATTTCAAGTAACGGGGGAAGGTACGGGGGATGAGGGGCCATGAAAAGAGAAAAAATTATTTTTGAAATAATATAAGACTATAAATGTGATTAATTATCTTTGAGGATAATTAATGTTGGTTTAAATTTATAAAAGGGATTTTAAATTTGATTTATTTTCTTTGGGAAAATTAATATGGTATTAAAAGTTATAAAAAGGTTATATAAATTATCCTTGGGGATAATTAACATTGGATTTAAAGTTTGTAAAAGTAATTCAATCGATTTATTATCTTTTGGTATAATGAATATTGTTTAAAAATTGTAACTAATAGTTTATTAACATGAAGATCTTTTTAAAAAGAACAGTTTCAAAATAAAACTAAGTGTAAATTGTTTAGATTTATAATAAACAATGTTTTCACATTTGTTTTGACTTTGGTTTTAATACATTTAGAAAATATGATTTGCCCTTTTAAAAGAATATTGTAAAGAGTGTTTTAAAGTGTCTTTAAAAGTATTGTGGTGTGAACATCAAGCATAAGTGTGAACAACCATTTTATCATCCTCGATAGTAGATTTCTCAACTATCAACTTTGATTCTGTTGACTTCTTTGTGTTTCATTTATTCAAGATGATTTGCTGCTCTTTTGAGCTCTGATATCCTTTATCAGAAATGAGTAAACCCAAAGAGCAAGTGAAATCAAAGCCATATGGGGTTCTTCCATTAGGTTTCTCACATCTACTCTAGATTGGATTCGGTTTTGCGCATTGAGATGTGAAATACTCATAGTCTCGGTAACCATTGGTAGGGTTCATCTTGGACATGTCTGAGAGTCATCAGAGTTCTCAAGTATATTTCAAGAGGAATACTTTCGGTATGGGGGGTGCACCCTCTTAGTCATTGTTGGAAAAAATTCTCCTTTTCCTTGTTGTTGATTCAAGTCTTTGAATTGTTTCCTTAATTGCATTGTGAACTGCCTCGTGCTCTTCTGAATGTTTAATTATTTGTGTCCATTATTTTATGTTTTGGACTTCTACCTTGTTTGTCCATTCTTTCCAGTTTAGATCTTAGATTATTTCCATTCTTTTAAGTATGGATTTTGATATTAATTATGCCCATTCAGTAAGTATGGGATTTATTATTATCTGTACACATCCTTTATATTTGGATTTGTTTCTGTTTACTTCCACTCTTTCCCTGTATGGTTGTTGTTCTTGTGAGGTAAAAATCCATTCTGCATTTAGCGGCATGGTATCAAAGAATTTTTATATGTTCACCATATTACTTGAGCTTTCTCATACTGGTTTTTCAGACTGATCCAGGTGTTATTTTATTACAATACTCGGGTCACACCAAGTATTTTCCTAGGTTGGCTTTGGTTATATGGAGTACTTGAAGGAAAGCTGGATATTCACCTATCATAGTGTTTTAGTTTTCCACTGTATTATTATGTATGCCTATCGGCAATTGTAAGGTCATGGTTTTATAACTGTCTAGCTGATAAGGTTTATTTTAGCTTTGATGTACTCTATATTTTGGAGTGACAGTTTATACCGTCTTTGTTATATTATACTTTGTCATTTATGTTGTGAGATTCAGTTTTCCCCTGTCCTTTTTCTTTTCTTTTTATTTTTACCTTGACAATCTGCATGCTTGATGATTGGTTGTTCAACATTGTAAATTGAGGATGTATTAGGTGCTGGCTTTTGATGGTCGAAAAGGCTGGTCCTCATAGTATTTATTTCAATCCAAACGACGTAGGTATATGCTAGAACTAAAAAGTCAATGGTGCTAAAGTAATTGGAACATTAGATTTTTTCGAATTCATAGCAATTAAAAAAATAAGTGCTAAAGATCATTTATGGTAGTGGAGATGTTTAATGCACATAACATCCAAATTTGGAAGGATATGTTAGAGTCGAAGAATAAATGTGAATAATATCAACTTCTAGACCACATAAGAACCAAGTATAGTTGATGTCAATCTTCTTTTGTTCAGATGATCAGTGATGTTTAGCTTATCATACATAAGAGTCATGTAGCTTGTACTTTGGAGGTACATTAATTTTTCATAAAGAACTAAATTTGAAAGATTACCTAAGAAATTAATGAAATTGCAGAATATTTAACCATGTAGTTACCATTCTTCTTGAGCACCTATGAATAAGTGTCAGTACCCATGCCAACCTAGTAGTTCAAGGTTAGATCGGGCAACTTGAAAAGCTAATTTAACGAGTTACACATAATATTGTTGGTAAAGATGTAACGACCCATAAATTTTCGATAATTAAAATAGCCAATTTAATAAGATTTCGTGATTTCATGTTAGAAAAAAATTTGTAATTCGTTTGGAATAATAATAACTGGAATGAATTGCAACAATAATTATCCAAATAATTATTTATAGATTGAATGGAGTTCCAATCTAATTGAATTAACTCAAATGTTATAACTTGGTTATAAGGGAATATATGTAAAAAAAAATGTAAATAAGAGAATAAGAATAGTGAATGATTTAGGTAGAAGTACAAATTTTAATAGATTGGTTTCGAAGATTTGAATAGAAATAGGTATTGAAAAAAACGCTACTTAGTAAATGCCTTTGCAATCAGTAGTTGGGTAGGATAATAAATGTTGAATTCATTGGGTATAATAGAGTAATTGATTGATAAGTAAAATCTATTTAAATCAAATATTGAATATTGAACAGTAAATTGTTTAAGTTAAATATTTAAACTTATCAAATAATTTAATAACTGTAAAATGGAAATAGTGTTCTAAGATGTGAATTGGTTTTAAAAGTTGAATCTTATAAGTTCATTTTCAAATATTTCAAAGGATAATGAATTATTGGATAATTAAAATTGTTTAAATTTAATACTTGGAATTTATTGAATAATTGAATAATGGGTTTAATATGATTACAAATTATTTGTAAAATTTTGTTTTATCATATTAAAGTTAGAATGATGTTATAGCACTTTTAAAATCGAATTAAAAGTAAATTTGTGAAAATTGAATATTTTAATATTAAATTGACGAGTTAAAATAATCATTTTTCAAACAGACTCGGATTTCGACGAAACTAGTTTCATCGGATCCATAATGTCATATTATTGTAAGGTTTCAAATTTCGTGTCAATCGGATTTACCGTTTGTCCGGAGCAAGCCAAAACGCATAGAAATCGGTTTAATCGATTTAATTTAAAATCGACCGTTTATTTCCGTAACTCGGACATATGATCGAATTAGCCTCCGAAACACGTTCCATTGTGTTCGGAACGCGGGGTAAATCTTAGAAACTCATGCCGGCACGCTTCGTTTGGAGTTCGGAAAATTTTCGGTGAATAGTGTTTGAGAAATTTTCTATATAAGCCCCTATATATTTCACTTTTACAAAATAAAACAACCCCTAGTGTTTCATCTTCAGAGCCGCCACTTCCTGCAGTTAATGGCCGAAAATCAATCTCCTTCCTCCCTCATTTTCTCCAAATCTATGCACCGAATCGAGAAGTTGTCAACTAGAAAGATGTAGAGCACTCCAGGATCTTGAAGATCAACGGCCATGATCGTTTCTGATGCCATAGATCATCAGCAAATCGAGCTCAAAGGCTATGCGTTCAAGCATGTCATTCGAGGCCAATTGGCGACCGAGTGGGGCCGCAATTTGGGTGTTGGTGGTGTTGTGTGTGAGCTTCGTTGAGGGAGTGCCTGATCGATGTAGAAGTGAAGGGAGGAGGCTCGAAAATTAACCCTAATACGGCGGCCCTATGGGTTCTTGCGTGCGACATCTCCTGGATGTAACGCGGGAGAAGAACATGAAGTGGGGCCAGATTTGCATCTCATCAACGATCGGCCCAGATCTATTAGGGTTAGAAACTGGAAAGTTAATTGCAAATTAAATTTATTTAAATTTGTATAAACTTTTAAAAGCTGTATCTCTTTCATACGAGGTCCGTTTTGGACGAAACGAATTGTGACGGGTTCGTTTTGTCGAGCACTACGCTATGGAGCTGGATTGGAATCGTTTGGAGCTAGTGGAAATTTTGGGTAAAATTAAACAATTTTATTCGAAATAAAACGCTGGAACTACATTGATATCAAGGTGAGTGTTTTATAACGCTCACAACGTACTGAATATCTTTATGCTAGTTAAATTTGACATTATGAAGTGTTATGAATTTTATTTGTCGTTGTTTGATAAAATTTAATTGTCATATAGATTGTCATTTGAATTAACCGTTAAAATTTAAATTGACAGTCAAATCGAAATTGAATTTGAACTGCGATTAAATTACCTGACATTGATAACTATGAAATTGCCATGAATTGTATTGTCTATTGGATGATCTATTTCGATGGATGCTATTGGTTGATATTTAAAGGTTTGGATGTTTATCTTCTTATATATATCTTGTAAGGCATACATATGAAATTGTGATTTGATTTAAGTGATATATATTCATCCCTAACATTTAATTGAAATAAATAATTACTTAGCCATAGGATAGAAAATTATATACGGACACCGAATTGGCTAAATTAATAATTTTAAAATCGTCGATTTGAAATTTATTTGAATGTTTTGATTTAAAAGTTATAAATAGAAATCAATTTATAAAAAATTCGAATTTATCGAAAAATTGAGTTTGGAATGTTGAAATAAATTTTGGTTAAAAGAAATTGTTAAATAATTAAAGTGGAGACTTTGGAATTTAAAAATCGGGATATGATTAAATTTTGAAAATTGATTTTTTTAAAGATTTAACCTTAATTCGAGATTTGAATATTACTAAGTAAAAGTGATATAAAAATGATATTTTGAAATCGAGCTTGGAATTGAATCATATTTGAAATTTGGATTTAAACTTGAATATTGATGGATAATTCTGTTAAGTGTTATAAATGGATATTTTTGAAAAATCAAGTTCCAAATCGATTTAAATTGAAATTGAATTAATTGAAAGTGAATATAAAATTGAATAAATTTGAAGTCAAAGTTGACGTTGATTGAACCGAAATCGAAATTGAATCGGTAGAAGGGAAATTGAAATTGTTTTGAATTGGGAAGTTATAATTGAAATGGTTTGGTTTTGAAGCTGTTTTATTTTGTTTTCCAAATTACTCAGTTATATAAACCATTTTTGAATACTTAAACTATTTTAATCTATTTTAAATCGACTTAACCCAATTTAAATTATTTTAAACTAATTTATCTATTTTAAATCCATTTTAAGACTTTAAGTATTTTTAACTACTTTAATTATTTAAACTGCTTTTAAACTACTTAAAACTATTTTCTAAAATTCTAAGCTGGTCAATAAGGTGAAATGTTTATATTTAAATCTTGAGTTTAAATACGAATTGGGTTAAATGAAGTTGCAACCTAAATTGAAATTCGAAATGATTTTGAAATCGAAATGAGATATTGATGCGAAAAATGATTTTTGAAACGGAATCTTACATTTGAATAGATACGATGATATTTGAAATGGATTTGATTTTTGAAGCGAATATGATATTTTGATATCAATTATGAATCGATTTGAAATATAAAAGAGCCAACGGTGTAATAATACGTAGTTATTAAAGAGACCGGGATCGGATATGGACATACTCTCTGTCGATACCGAACACCACTTTAATAACTATTATACGCGGAGTGTTGATCCAGAATGAAGTGGACGGTTTGGTGAACGCGTTGACTGAAGAAAGAGAACGATATTGGTGACCCCTGACATGACTAAAACAGGAGCTGCGCCGGGCCATTGAGGTTCGCCATCTCTAGCGGACACACTTCTTCGATACCATATCTATTACATTTGTGATTCGATTTGGGTGCACCCCTTGATTTGGGAGTGTTGTTTCGCGGTGTTGGGGTAGCTGCTGGCTATGCTCAACATCAGTCCGGATCACGCAACTATTAGTATCCTAGTTGGTATCGCCTCATGTACCTTGTCATACTGATTATCCTATTCGCGACCACTACGTTTTGTTTTGTGTTATACCTATGGGGTACCCTCTAATAACCACTAGTTTACGGTGGGGCTTACAGTGCTGTATAGACTATGGCATTATAAAAATGTGTTAAGGGGGATTATGGTAACGCCTTAACGCTATTTTAGTACTTTTACTTTACTGTAGACATATTATAATAGCGTATTGTACTACATAGTATATAGTTTAACGGATCCTTGAGAGATGGAAAATCCCGTAACATCTCTTAAGTTATTGCACACACGTTGACATTGGATATGAGATGTCAAACCCCGTAAACATCTCTGACGCCGTTACACTCATATGTATTTACGATTGATTTAACTTACATAAGGATATTTAGTCCTGACTCGAGTGTTTTGTCTTTTCCTTACGCTTGGGTCAGACTTGAGTTTTTCAGCTTATTGAAGATCTATTCTGGAGGACGAAGACGAAGATTTGGTATTCTATTACTATTATTATCTTTTCATCATGCTATCTGCTGCATTATTCTATTTGTCCAGGTGTATATGTATAACTCTGATAAATGTTGTATAAATAATGATCAAAGTATTGTAAACAACTTCATGAACTGTTTATTTGACTATTGTATTTTATCGTTCCGCTGCAAGATTCTTTGTTGTTTCATTTCCTTTATTTCCCTACCCTTTCTTTTCTTAATTACCCTAATAACCATCTGCCCTTTTGAATGGTTTGGAATCGGCACGTGTATTGGATCGTCGGTTTAAACTGTCCAAAAAGGCGGGTCGTTACAGTTAGTATCGGAGCTTTGGTTTAGCGATAACCTTAGCTTTGGTATCGGAGCTTTGGTGTCGGGTCTGACTCTTTATAAATAGGGTAGTAATACCCTATGATGATTCATTGAGTGTATACATATGAGAGAGCGTATTTGTTAGTGATATAAAATGTTTTATATTGTGTCGGTTGATTTGTTGAGTGGCTTATGGATTCTGGTCAATACGAGTAATTAACGTCATTGATAGGGATCTCTAAACACTTAAACAGAACAATTCGACATAGTATTGTTTTGAAATTGGGTAGATGAAATAATTTTGCTCTAATTATATTTTGAATATAAAGAAAAAATTTTCAAAAATTATTGTGACTTATCTAGCTTACCTGGTTGTTTGGAATGAAAATATTGGTTATTATCATTAATTTGATATTGTAATTTAATAAATAAGGTGAATTACAAAATGAACAATGATAAAACATTTGTGGATTGTTTTAAGAGAATAAAATCCTTTAAGAATATTTTATAAAGGTGACTTATGAATTTAAAATAGATTTAAATTGAGAAATATTGAATTTAAGACCCGAAGATCTTGAAAAATGGTTTTCAAAGCTTCGAAGAAAATATATTGTGATATTAGTTAGAAAATATTTATGAGAAATATTTGAAATGATTTTAAGAAGGAATGAATACAGTACTCCTCTCTTATGTCGTTGGAAAATAATTTCGGTGATGACTGCGCAGCATCATCGATGTTCATTTTCGAGTCTCAAAGTGGGGGAGACTTCTAAGAAGCTTTGCTTTTCTTTGAAATTATTTTGGGTAAATGGGTTTTGGTTTAAACTCCAAAGGTATGATTTGATATATATTAAAGATATAAGTGTATATGTTTATTTCAAATGATTTGAAAAGAACCGGGCATTTAAATTTCTAAGTTATGTTAATTAGTAATTTTCAAATTATTTGAATGAAATGTGAATAGCCAGAATTTATAAAATAGGAGGATTAAGATATCTAAGCTTATGTTTTGGGAAAACTTTAGAGTTGTGGTGTACCTTTAAAGTTGAAAGGTAAAGAGGATTTAAATAAATCAAATTTGTGAACATTCTAATTAAGTAAAATGAAATTGTATAAATTTGTATAATACCAAATTTGCATTCTAATAACATATAATATGACTTACCAAATATTAAGAAGTTGAAATGATGTTTTGGATATGTAATGAGATGTTGTACAAATAAACAGAACCTGAAAATAATTGAAGTATACAAGTAAGGAAAACTCAAAAGGAATTAAAATGTATAGAAATGAAAAATTTGGTTGTGATAAAAATGTTATATACTTAAATATAGCATGAAATGATGAATGGATAAATGGAACAAGTAAGTGAACTTAAGAAAAAGGCCATTGAGTCAAGCAATGTCTTTGTAAACTGGTTGTAGAATTAAATATAAATTTGCAACAAAAAGAAAAATATGTGAAGATAAATTTGTAACTTGAAGATAACTGTAAACTTAGAAAAGCCATTTGTGAGAGGTTAGACTTTTATAGGATAACTGTAAATTAAAGTGGTGATTAATAAAATGTTCCACAAATAAATTATTATTAACTAAAATTATGAAATTGAAGTAAAGGTAAACAAAAGAATTTGGTATAGCTAAGAATCAATTGGAAAAAGAAATTGAATTTAATTAAATTATATTGAATGTTTAAAATGAACTTGAGTAAGCAAATTCTATGATATGATGTTTAAGAAAAGATAAGGTTAAAGAATATGCTATGTAAAGAGATGAATATACTAACTGAATAATGGATTGTGAATAATTAATTGTAAATAAAAAAAATAAAAGTCAATAAAATAATTTAGTATAGATAAATTGGATAGAAATCCATTGGAGGTAATACGTGAGTTGTACGTATATTATTTTGTTCGCATAACGATTTGATCCAAATTCGAGCACAAAATTTCGAGATTATTTATATCGATCCAAGTTAGGATTTTCCACTCGATTCTCGACGGCGAACCCTGGATATGGATTTTTGGTTTGATTCTGGAATTCTCTATCATAGTATATGGCTATGCAAGGAGAGTAACAGTTTCCAATCAAGGAACCAAATCTGAGTCCGCACTAGAGAGTCGGGTGAACGATACTAGTTGGAAGTGAAATTGTGTGATCGAATAAGCGATTAGATTGATATTGCTCACGGGTGATATATGTACGACTTACGGACTTAATTAAAAGTTAATATTGGAAATTTAAGATGCCAAATATGTGAAGATAAATTTGTAACTTTTGAGATAACTATAAACTAAGAAAAGTCATATATAAGAAATTAGTCTTTTATGGAATGACTATAAATTAAAGTGATGATTAATAAAATGTTCTGCATTAATAAAATGTTCCGCAAATAAATTGGTTATTAACTGAAACTGAATATGAAGTAAAATGTAAACAAAAGAATTTGGTATGGCTAAGAATCAATTGGAATTGAAAGAGATAAACCAAATTGAATGTAAAATTAATAATTTGGTTATGTTGGGTATGATTTGGTTGTTATATGATTGTTAGTTGATTGTATATAATTCATTAAGTGTTAATGAAATTGGAAGCTATAAATCGTTGAAATCAAATTGGAAGTTAAATGAATTTAAATAGAATTTAATTTGATTCAAATTGGAAGTGAACTAATGTAAATATAAATTAGTGAATGTTAACTAATTGAATTGAGAATGAATGTTAGTAAAATCCAACTTTAATGAATCAAATGTGATTAAAATTGAAAACCAAGTCAATAAATATTAATGAGAAGTGAATTTATATTGATTGGTTATGGATTTGTTGGATGATAGTTGGGTGATAATTGATTTGGTGGATGCATTTGTTGTTTGTTGCATTTGCTATGTTGGCACATGTAGTTGTTATGTTTCTATATTGTGTATATTGATATTATTTTCATATATGCATGTTTCTCATGGTTTGTTGAGTGTTTAGTAGGTGAGGATTGCACTTACTTCGCATTTGGAGCTCGCTTTCGCGCTATATTAGCCGTATATGCTCGCTAATAATATATAAGGTACATATCTCGGATTACATACCGTACTTTTACACTTTTTCCGTGCGGGATGCCTCATCACTTGATGAGATGTATATTTGTGATATATATACTGTCATTTTTTTTTCGATCGAGCCGCGCAAAGGAGACTCTGCTGAAATTTTCCGTAAATCCGGGTGTTAGAAATTTTTTTCAAGTTTTAAAATTTTATAACTTGTTTTGATAACTAACTTTTAAAGTTAGAAAGCCGTTCGGAGTAACTTAGTGGAAGCGTAGTTATGACTTTATAAATTGGAATTTCATTGTTTTATAAGTTGGTGACTTTGAATAAAATATATCTAATGTTGAATTCTATACTTAGTTCCTTTTCCCTTCTTTTTCCTTTTCGGGGATGAAAAGTTTTGAGTGGGGGAGAGTGTAACGACCCGTAAATTTTCGATAATTAAAATAGCTAATTTAATAAGATTTCGTGATTTTATGTTAGAAAAAAATTTGTAATTCGTTTGGAATAATAATAACTGGAATGAATTGCAACAATAATTATCCAAATAATTATTTATAGATTGAATGGAGTTCCAATCTAATTGAATTAACTCAAATGTTATAACTTGGTTATAAGGGAATATATGGAAAAACAAATGTAAATAAGAGAATAAGAATTGTGAATGATTTAGGTAGAAGTACAAATTTTAATAGATTGGTTTCGAAGATTTGAATAGAAATAGGTATTGAAAAAATGCTACTTAGTAAATGCCTTTGCAATCAATAGTTGGATAGGATAATAAATGTTGAATTCATTGGGTATAATAGAGTAATTGATTGATAAGTAAAATCTATTTAAATCAAATACTGAATATTGAACACGTAAATTATTTAAGTTAAATAATTAAACTTATCAAATAATTGAATAACTGTAAAATGGAAATAGTGTTCTAAGATGAGAATTGGTTTTTAAAGTTGAATCTTATAAGTTTAATTTCAAATATTTCAAAGGATAATGAATTATTGGATAATCAAAATTGTTTAAATTTAATATTTGGAATTTATTGAATAATTGAATAACGGGTTTAATATGATTAAAAATTATTTGTAAAATTATATTTTATCATATTAAAGTTAGAATGATGTTATAGAACTGTTAAATTTGAATTAAAAGTAAATTTGTGAAAATTGAATATTTTAATATTAAATTGACGAGTTAAAATAGCCATTTTTCAAACATTCTTGGATTTCGACGAAACTAGTTTCATCGGATCCGTAATGTCATATTATTGTAAGGTTTCAAATTTCGTGTCAATCGGATTTACCGTTTGTTCGGGGCAAGCCAAAACGCATAGAAATCGGTTTAATCGATTTAATTTAAAATCGATCGTTTATTTCCGTAACTCGCACATATGATCGAATTAGCCTCCGAAACACGTTCCATTGTGTTCGGAACGCGGGGTAAACCTTAAAAAAGCCTGCCGGCATGCTTCGTTTGGAGTTCGGATAATTTTCAGTGAATAGTGTTTGAGAAATTTTCTATATAAGCCCCTATATATTTCACTTTTACAAAATAAAACAACCCCTAGGGTTTCATCTTCAGAGCCGCCACTTCCTGCAGTTAATGGCCAAAAATCAATCTTCTTCCTTCCTCATTTTCTTCAAATCTATGCATCGAATCGAGAAGTTGTCAACTAGAAAATGTAGAGCACTCCAGGATCTTGAAGATCAACGACCATAATCGTTTCTGGTGCCATAGATCATCGGCAAATCGAGCTCAAAGGCTATGCGTTCAAGCACGTCGTTCGAGGCCAATTGGCGACCGAGTGGGGCCGCAATTTGGGCGTTGGTGGTGTTGTGTGTGAGCTTCGTTGAGGGAGTGCCTGATCGATGTAGAAGTGAAGGGAGGAGGCTCGAAAATTAACCCTAATACGGCAGCCCTATGGGTTCTTGCGTGCGACATCTCCTGGATGTAACGCGGGAGAAGAACATGAAGTGCGGCCAGATTTGCATCTCATCAACGAGCGGCCCAGATCTATTAGGGTTAGAAACTGAAAAGTTAATTGTAAATTAAATTTATTTAAATTTGTATAAACTTTTAAAAGCTGTATCTCTTTCATACGAGGTCCGTTTTGGACGAAACGAATTGCGACGGGTTCGTTTTGTCGAGCACTATGCTATAGAGCTGGATTGGAATCGTTTGGAGCTAGTGGAAATTTTGGGTAAAATTAAACGCTCGTTTAATTTTATTCGAAATAAAACGCTGGAACTACATTGATATCAAGGTGAGTGTTTTATAACGCTCACAACATACTGAATATCTTTATGCTAGTTAAATCTGACATTATGAAGTGTTATGAATTTTATTTGTCGTTGTTTGATAAAATTTAATTGTCATATAGATTGTCATTTGAATTAACCGTTAAAATTTAAATTGACAGTCAAATCGAAATTGAAATTGAACTGCGATTAAATTACCTGACATTGATAACCATGAAATTGCCATGAATTGTATTGTCTATTGGATAATGTATTTCGATGGATGCTATTGGTTGATATTTAAAGGTTTGGATGTTTATTTGCTTATATATATCCTGTTAGGCATACATATGAAACTGTGATTTGATTTAAGTGATATATATTCATCCCTAACATTTAATTGAAATAAATAATTACTTGGCCATAGGATAGAAAATTATATACGGACACCGAATTGGCTAAGTTAATAATTTTAAAATCATCGATTTGAAATTTATTTAAATGTTTTGATTTAAAAGTTATAAGTAGAAATCAATTTATAAAAAATTCGAATTTATCGAAAAATTGAGTTTGGAACGTTGAAATAAATTTTGGTTAAAAGAAATGGTTAAATAATTAAAGTGGAGACTTTGGAATTTAAAAACCGAGATATGATTGAATTTTGAAAATTGATTTGTTTAAAGATTTAACCTTAATTCGAGCTTTGAATATTACTAAGTAAAAGTGATATAAAAATGATATTTTGAAATCGAGCTTAGAATCGAATCATATTTGAAATTTGGATTTAAACTTGAATATTGATGGATAATTCTGTTAAGTGTTATAAATGGATATTTTTGAAAAATCAAGCTCCAAATCGATATAAATTGAAACTAAATTAATTGAAAGTGAATATAAAATTGAATAAATTTGAAGTCAAAGTTGACGTTGATTGAACCGAAATCGAAATTGAATCGGTAGAAGGGAAATTGAAATTGTTTTGAATTGGGAAGTTATAATTGAAATGGTTTGGTTTTGAAGCTGTTTTATTTTGTTTTCCAAATTACTCAGTTATATAAACCATTTTTGAATACTTAAACTATTTTAATCTATTTTAAATCTACTTAACCCAATTTAAATTATTTTAAACTAATTTATCTATTTTAAATCCATTTTAAGACTTTAAGTATTTTTAACTACTTTAATTATTTAAACTTCTTTTAAACTACTTAAAACTATTTTCTAAAATTCTAAGCTGGTCAATAAGGTGAAATGTTTATATTTAAATCTAGAATTTAAATACGAATTGGGTTAAATGAAGTTGCAAACTAAATTGAAATTCGAAATGATTTTGAAATCGAAATGAGATATTGATGCGAAAAATGATTTTTGAAACGGAATCTTACATTTGAATAGATACGATGACATTTGAAATGGATTTGATTTTTGAAACGAATATGATATTTTGATATCAATTATGAATCGATTTGAAATATAAAAGAGCCAACGGTGTAATAATACGTAGTTATTAAAGAGACCGGGATCGGATACGGACATACTCTCTGTCGATACCGAACACCACTTTAATAACTATTATACACGGAGTGTTGATCCAGAATGAAGTGGACGGTTTGGTGAACGCATTGACTGAAGAAAGAGAACGATATTGGATGACCCCTGACATGACTAAAAAAAGAGCCGCGCCGGGCCATTGAGGTTCACCATCTCTAGCGGACACACTTCTTCGATACCATATCTATTACATTTGTGATTCGATTTGGGTGCACCCCTTGATTTTGGAGTGTTGTTTCGCGGTGTTGGGGTAGCTGCTGGCTATGCTCAACATCAGTCCGGATCACGCAACTACTAGTATCCTAGTTGGTATCGCCTCATGTACCTTGTCATACTGATTATCCTATTCGCGACCACTACGTTTTGTTTTGTGTTATACCTATGGGGTACCCTCTGATAACCACTAGTTTATGGTGGGGCTTACGGTGCTGTATAGACTATGGCATTATAAAAATGTGTTAAGGGGGATTATGGTAACGCCTTAACGCTATTTTAGTACTTTTACCTTACTGTAGACATATTATAATAGCGTATTGTACTACATAGTAGATAGTTTAACGGATCCTTGAGAGATGGAAAATCCCGTAACATCTCTTAAGTTATTGCACGCACGTTGACACTGGATATGAGATGTCAAACCTCGTAAACATCTCTGACGCCGTTACACTCATATTTATTTACGATTGATTTAACTTACATAAGGATATTTAGTCCTGACTCGAGTGTTTTGACTTTTCATTACGCTCGGGTCAGACCTGAGTTTTTCAGCTTATTGAAGATCTATTTTGGAGGACGAAGACGAAGATTTGGTATTCTATTACTATTATTATCTTTGCATCATGCTATCTGCTGCATTATTCTATTTGTCCAGGTGTATATGTATAACTCTGATAAGTGTTGTATAAATAATGATCAAAGTATTGTAAACAGCTTCATGAACTGTTTATTTGACTATTATATTTTATCGTTCCGCAGCAATATTCTGTGTTGTTTCATTTCCTTTATTTCCCTTTCGTTTCTTTTCTTAATTACCCCAATAACCATCTGCCCTTTTGAATGGTTTGGAATCGGCACGTGTATTGGATCGTCGGTTTAAACTGTCCAAAAAGGCGGGTCGTTACAAAAGAGGTTTGAGCACCTACCATTTCTAAAAGAAACATTAATAGTTATGTGTTTATCTGAAGCTGAGTTGAAAATATTTAAGAAGGTGGAAGAGAATGGTAGCAGGATAGCTAATGGTCCAACCAAAAGGATGTTATGTTGCCTAAGGAGATTGTTATTGCAGTGTTAAGGGTTAGCTCAAAGTAGTACTGTAGAATGCCTTTCCAAAAAGAGTAAGCTTTGCATGGAGGGATGAATCTTAGATCAAATAAGGAAGAAGTTGCCTTTAAAGTAGCAGTTATTGATCCATTGTCTCCAAGGTTTATTACCGCAGGCTAACATCCATCATCCCCATTTGCACAAAATGGATTTATTGAACTGTGACATATTTATGATTCCAAGGTCCCCTCGGTTTTTAGATCTACACAATGTCCTAAGGCGCTTTAGGATTAGGTGCATTAGATAATGGGTGTAAACTTGACAAATTTAAAAAAATTCCCTCTTATTGATTGTGCACTGGATCTTTTATGGTGTTAATGAATAATGTTAATACATTAGATCATACCTACTTTTTTTTTCATGAATTTGATTTAATTTTTAAGTTACGTTATATAATCATTATCGTTCAATGTTATTATTTGTTTAAAATATTAAATAGGATAATTTATTGTCAACTTAAATAACATTTGTTCAAGGTTAATTTTAATAGTAACATAGGATATATTTTTTATACAGGTAAATAGGCTCAAGGAAGAAGTTGCAAAAAAATTTAGTCTCAGGGACAACAAGTTTTCTTTTTAGTTTGAAGGACACTTTCTAGTGTAAACTGAAAATGATAGTTACAACTATCATTCTGTGAATTACACTAAAAAGTGTCCTTCAGCCTAAAAAAGAAACTTGTTGTCCCTAAAACTAAATTTTTTTCCAACTTTTTCCTTGAGTCTGAAAACCCCTTTTTTTATATATATTATTTTAATTAATTTTAAATTGTAACAATTAATTAAATAATTTTAATATAAATTCAAATAGCAATTTAAGTCCAATGTTTATTAAATTGATGTTATAATTTCGAATGATTATAGTTCGTCTTAATAAAATTATCGAATATTCGTATCAAACAGATAATGTCTTAATATATTGATTTTGATTAACATTGTAATTTATAAATATCCTAATAATGAATTATTATTATTATTATTATATATATAGACATCTAAATAGTAATACTATAAATCAGTTTATGATGCATAGTTAAATAATATAAATTGGATCATAATTTAATTACGAACTCGTCAAGTTATGGGTAAAATGGAGCGCATATGTGAGAGTCACATTAGTTTGAATATTTTAGGGCTAAACCATAATTTTTAAAAGTTAAGGGGCTTTAAATTAAATTTACCTTGTTCTCTGAGTAACCTTAGCCGCGATTGCCAGTCATCTTTAACAAATTATTGTTGTCGCTAAAGATCGCCTTGCCAACAAGACCACCAGTATTCATCTCTTACGCCACCCTGATTCTTATTGTACCCACTAGTCGAACTCGATAGCCCTTCTATGAAACCCAAATTTTGATTCAGGGTTCTATGACAAGAAGAAGCCATCGCCCTTGATTTCGGCCCGAGTTACTGCCATTCCTCAATCACCTGACTGCGTTACTAGGCCATAGCCATTGATTGACATCGATGAACAACGACCGTGGTGATGGTGCAGTACACTGATACACATGATGTTCATGAACAACGTAAACCAATTTTTTTTTAAAGTTTAACATCAATTTTATTTAAACCTTTTGGAATTCGATTTTTAAGAAAATAATTTGAAAAATATTTTTTTAGATAATTTGACCGGTCGAATACATCTTGAACCATCATCTTCACCTTTGAGAGAACAATTCTCATGCTCAATGGTGGAGTTGCAAAGTCCATCACTAAGATTCCACTCATTATTTTATGGAGAGAGAATGGATAACTAATTATAGAGAATGAGACGTTATGTATATTTATAGCAGCACTAGTAGGTTGTGCAAAATATCTTACCTAGATCGACCATTCATGGTATGGATAGAATAACCCGCCTTTTTGTGCTCAGGTCTAACACCGGAAATGATGTCAACAACCCAAGAATCAAAAAGACAAGCCATTGGAGTAAGATAAAATATATATAACAGATACAGTTCTAACTAACAACTTTCATAGTCTTATAGTGGAATGAAATAAAATATGGTACAATAACAATAATAATCATGTCACATCACCATAAGACGTCTACAATGTGAGATATATATATATATATATATATATATATATATATATATATATGTATGTATGTATGTTTGTACAACATAAATACAACCCAATCCACATACATATAGTCAAATCTAGGTTACAACACTTATATACATCACATACAACATATACAACTAATCCATGCCTCCAATACATCTTGCTTCCAAACTTCATCAAATTGGATATATAAGTAAAAGGAAAAAATAGAAGTGGGTCAGACATAAGTTTGGTGACTGAGCCATAATTTATTCTAAATATACTAAAAATAATTATACTATAGCATGATATGAGTCTAACGCTTGGTTACTACATGTTCTTCCTATCACATCATACCTAGTATTATATACATCTTGTCACAAGCACTGTTTCTAAATGGACTCACTTCCCTAGACCAGCCTCATGCCCTACAAGGTCGTCCATTATCTATCGTCACTTAAATCACATATAGGAGTCACTTTGTTGGACCGCCTAAAGCCTACATGGTCGCATGTTGTCCTCGTACTAACCAGACTCATGCCCTAGACTGCTCATAGCCTACAATGTCACTTACCATCTGCCTCCACACTGGTTCGTTGAAGAACTACAACGGAGCAATGAAATACCTAGATCACCTTTCTGT
The DNA here is from genome assembly GCA_030765085.1 of Allium cepa. NCBI lineage: Eukaryota > Viridiplantae > Streptophyta > Magnoliopsida > Asparagales > Amaryllidaceae > Allium > Allium cepa. The sequence goes on along the minus strand of CM060934.1, from coordinate 203,369,817 downwards.
ATCACAATAACATACATATCCACTTCAATAGTCTACACGTTTATTCACGTTCATGTCATCATCATATCACATTTCCGTATCACAATAACATACATATTTACTTTTAATAACGACTAATCATCACACCCATTCACTTAATTCGTAATGTCGTCTTATACCTCATCAACTGCCTTTAATCATCTTTAAAGCTCAGCAAGAACTTGATCTAAATCAATACTTTATTTTATATAGGCCCTTATGGTTTTATGTTTAGCCTGGATAAAAATTAGGCCAAGGGCATCTCGGTCGCACTAATAGGTGGACCGGTATATGCAGTTTTCATGAATTTATGGAAATTGCCAGGCCACAAATTTGGCTTCTCAACCCGTTATTTCGCCTCCAGTCGCCTTAGTTTCACCTCTGATCACCTGAGACATCCTCGGTTTCTAGCCTACGTTTCTAAGTCCAGTTTAAAACTTTATTTTATCAGTTTGGGTGTATGATCATTAAATTACCATATTTATATAAAAAAACTAGTTGTACTTTATGACGTATGACAAATTACATCCTAAAAACAAAGTAAATCCGAATTTAAGTATATACAAGTGATTATTTGCACTATTATAGCAAGCATATATTATTATAGCAAGCATATAATATTATAACATCAAAATTGCATTATACAAAGGAGAATGCATGACAGTCGCCAAATTCACCATTTCCTACCCCGAATCTCCACCGTCCGACCTGCTAAGCCTCCTCGCTTTAGAATTCTACTTCTACTTTGTTATAGATGCGTAGTCCTCATTGCTAGCTTTATGAGCCATTGGTCTCACGCGATTTCAATGAGTATTGAGTAGAGTGATTTTAGTTTAGTCTGGAATGATGAAGAAGACAGGGAGAAAGAGCATGCGCTAGTTTTAGAAACTGAATTATGGGGTACATCACTTTTCAATTTCAAACTAAAGGAGAAAAAGAAACCACCGTTTCGAATTTCAATATCCTAAGTTTTGGCCCCCGATTAACTTGTCATTGTTTTGGCTGTAGTTTCTTCATACAGACTTCAAACGAGGCAAACTAAAATATTGCCATCAAATTCCAAAATCGAAAAATACCCATTTCCCCTTATTATTCTTAATTTATTTTATTCACATGTTAAATTCAGTAATTTTCACATCATTATATTATTAATTATTTGACTAAAATATTTATCAAGTTTATTAGGGTACTACATTCTCCCCCCTTTAGAAAATTTCGTCCTCGAAATTGCAAAGGAACGAAAAATGTAATATAACGTTCACTCGTTTGCAAAAAGATCAATCAAGCATACAGTCATAACATCCAACTTAAGCAAACAACATATAGATATAAACTACATATAGATATGAATGACATTATGAACTTGCATTTTCTATACCTATAATGAAGAAATGCAGCTAATGAAACCTACATGAATGCAAAAGGATGACATATTGGAATGGATGCATAACACCCCAATATAAGCATATATATATATATATATATATATATATTCGATATGAAAGAAATTTCAACAATATAAAATATAACAATAAAATCATTTAAAGCATCCAAACCTTAATCCTAGAACAATCTAAACTAAGGAAATCAGATCAAATAGGAAACGTAATGGAAAAGAGTTGAGGATGAGTAGGCCATTCTCTTAAGGCTCCCACGTACCCTCTGTCGGGTCATTTCCCTTTGAACTTAAAACAATTTCACTGATTTGTTCCTATTTCGTTTCACCTCTTATTCCATAATACGAGTTGGACTATGGAATGAACTCGGCTCGTACTCCAACTCCACCTCCTTCAATTGACGAGGTGCATTAATAATCGTTGAACATATACATATTTCAAAAATATGACACATGATATACATTACGAACTCCCACCATCTTCTCCAAAAGCTCCACTCTATACGCCAAACTCCTTATCATGTCCAACACCGTAAATGGGTTGACAAACCTTGGTGCTAACTTCCTCAAATTTCTAAATTGTGCCACCCTCTTTAATGGAGAAACTTTAACAAAGACCAAATCTCCCACTTCGAATTCCAAATCTTTCATCATCCTATCAGCAAATGATTTTTGTCGGTCTTGTGCAGCTTTAATCCTCCTCCTTATGAACTCCACCTTTTCTATAGTATCTCTGGTCATCTCTAGACCCTAAATAATCTTATATGTTGTTATCCCATTTTTGGTCAAAATTGGAATATCAACAAATTGGCAAGGAATGTTGAATATCGGGGTTGGAGATCGATCGGGATCAAGGCTGCGATCGATATCGCCAAAATCTGGTTGAACTCCGATCGAGACGAAATTGATTGGAAATGATGATAAGGACTAGGAAAGGCTTGTTTCAAATTTCAGGTTAATCGGAGTTCGTATGAAGGAGATATAACCGAGTCAAATGAAAGGAAGCACTGCCGAACCATCCATCCTCCACTCCCAAGCACTGCCGGTCCAAACTTCACCTCCAAGCATGGCCGGATCATATTGCTACCAAACCAGCTACCTCCTCCCACTGCTGAACCAGAAGCAAGGTAGACCACCACCGAACCAAGCTTCGTCCCCATCACCGAACCAACCTACTTCCCTCCTACTACCGAACCAACCGTCTTTCCATGCACTACCGAACCGGCATACCACCGTGCCAACATACTATCGAACCAACTGCCGGACCAACTCACCACCGGACCAACTCACCACCGAGTCAACCTCCACCGGTCTAAGGCATACGGAACCAACACTTCCAGGCCAGATTGCATCAGCCCAGGCCCACCAGCAGCTATATATATCCAAGACCCCTGCTCCCCAGCCTCACTCTATAAATAGAGGGGCAAGGGTACAACAATGGGAGACAAGTTTGAGAGCTCAAGCCTGGAAGGAACTTTCAAACAACTTTAATACACTTGTACTACAAGCTTTGTACTTGTAATCTGAATAGAAAAGGAGAATAACATATAAAGTGGACACAGGCACATTCTGGCCGAACCTCTATAAATCTGTGTGTCTTTTACAGTTTAGTCCCTGCTTTTTACGTATTTGCATAAACCACCCAAATCACTACGAACAACATAAAATCAACTAAATCATACGACTTGGAGGTGTTTGCCCATTTTTCTTGCAAACATTTTTGGGTTATTTGCTGAGATTTGTGATTTGTGTTTGAATATTGCTGATTTGTATTCATACACTGGTGCTTTCACGGTATTTGGGGTTTGTCGCCAATTTTGGCGCAAACACTTTGGTGCTTTCACTGAGAAGGACTAACACCCGCTGCATCGGATAGAAGTTTGGATTTGGAAGACAATGACTAGGCAAAATAGTAGAAGGCAAAGGGCTGAGAGAAGCTAACCGGAAGGAAGTCAACAAGCATCCTCCGGAGCTGAGGAAGGACCGACTTCGATCTACATAACCCGAGACGAAATGGAAGCCATAACAAATTCACTGCAAGAGAGGTTGTTGAAGAGTCAACAGGAGATGATGTAGACTTTCTTGGAGCAAATGAGAGCTGCAGGGACCCAGAACTTAGGAACAGCTACAGCGGCAGTGGATGCAGGACAAGGAGCTAGGGTTATGGAACCCAATGGAGGGCAGGATGCAGAGCCAGAGGGCAATCGACAAGGGCTTGGGGGCAGGCCCGCAGGATCCAACACAGGAGGACCTTTGGAAGGAGTTCAACAGGCTAGAGCCAACGTTGCTGCTAGCGAGCCACATGAAGAGTATGTACCGGAATTTCCTCGGGGGCAACCCCCGACAGACAACGCTGGATTGGTAGATATAATCAGGAAGAATGTGCGAGGTGGTTTGACCAGCGGAGACTTGGAAGGAGTGAACAGGAGTCCGTTCGCTCGGGAAATAAGGATGGCTCAGAATCCACCTAAGTTTAAGCTACCTAGCATGGAGGTATATGATGGCAAGGCAGACCCTACGGATCACTTGATGAGGTACACCAGACACATGGAGGTGTTGGGGGCATCGGAGGAAGTGATGGCCCGATGCTTCCCTTTGTACTTGACGGACTTGGCTGCGATGTGGTTTAGGCAGCTGGAAGAAGGATCTATCAGGACTTGGAGGGAATTGGTGGAAAGGTTTTTGGGACAGTTTCGGGTTCATGTCAAGAGACTGAAGAACGTGATGACATTGACATCGGTAAAGCAAAGGATAGATGAATCGCTTAGAGCTTTTCTAACTCGATTCAGTGCCGCAGTTGCCTCGGTGGATCGGTCCGATCCATCGATGGTTTTAATGGAAGCAGTATCAGGAGTCAGGGAGAACTCGGATTTCAAGGTATATCTGATACGAGATCCCCCATGGGATCTCGACGAATTCTTTCACGAGGCAGAAAGGTTCCTTCGGCAAGAAGATGCTAGTATGGATTTAAAGTTAAAAAAGGTTAATGCAGTTGAGGTTGGAGGACCATCCAGCAAAGGTTTGGATAAAGACAAAGGAAAAAGGAAGTTGGACGATGATTCTGGAAATGCTAGGAAGCAATGGAAGGATCCAAAGTTTTCCACGTACACAGGATTGAACGAGACGCTGGAGCGAATATACCTGGATACTCGGAATCGCCTTCCCTACCGAAGGCCGGCTAGGAGAGAACCAACAGAACGGGAAAGGACATCAGGAAGGCACTGTTTCTTCCATGATTTGGATGGACACAACACCAACAGCTGCAGGCACCTAAAGGACATAATTGAGGAGCATGTAAGGAACGGACAGCTGCCATAATATGTTGGACCTTGGAATGCAACGACGGAGCAGGAGCAACCGCTGCCTACCTCAAGCTACGATGGTGGGAGGCCCAGGAACGATGGTCAATTGTTCATCCATTGACCAGGATAATATGGAATAAGTAGCGAACTATTGGCAAGCAACCGAGTCATTTACACATGTACGGGGACGGAGATAGCCCCTAGGCATGCTCTGAATGATGATAAACTGCGATGCTATGGTTTGTGAAATTTATCTTTTGCTTTTTGATTGGACACTTCTTTTCTTTTTGGTTTTTGGTTTTTGAGCTTGGATTGAGCTCCTGGTTTTTCTTGCCTTTTGATTTGGATTTTCCTTTGGATGATTGTTTTCGGTTTTGGATGCTGGTTTGGATTTCTGGTTTTCTGGTTTTGATTTGAATTTTGGATTTGGATTTTGGATGTGGATTTTGATTGGATTTTTATCTGATTTTTGATAAACGGTCGTCGGGTATGGATTATGCCTGGCAAGGGGTGAGTCGCTTTGCCCGAACGTGGTAAATTAACCCATTCAGGTCGTCGAGTACGGACTATGCTCGGCAAGGGTCCGGAGTGACCAGGATTCGGCCTAGGACTTAGGCCCTGTATTATCAATTGTTATTTTCAGGTCGTTGAGTATGGACTATGCTCAACAAGGGTCCAGAGAGACCAGGATTCGGCTTAGGACTTAAGCCATGGCATTGTACAGTGTCCAGGGACACTGGACCAAGGTCGTCAAGCGTGGATTACGCTTGGCAAGAACCCGGAGAGGTTAGATCAACGTCCAGGGACACTGGACCAAGGTCGTCAAGTGTGGATTACCCTTGGCAAGAACCCGGAGAGGTTAGCTCAACGTCCGGGGACACTGGAGCAAGGCCGTCATGTGTGGATTACGCTCGACAAGAACACGATGAGGCTAGCTTAACATCCAGGGACACTGGATCACGGCCGTCAGGTGTAGATTGCGCTTGGCAGGAGCTCGGAGAGGTCATGGAATTGGATATCGACCCGGAGAGATCCTGGATTCGGTTATTGGCTATTGGATAAGGATTGTTTGGGACTCGGTTGTCGAGTTTGGATGGACATGGAATTGGCTCAAGCTTTGGTCATGGGATTTGGAATTGGACATCGACTCAGAGCATTCAAGGATGATATACTATGGCAATATGTCTATGGACTTTGGATATTGGACTCGGAACTATTCAAAACACGCCTTGTTATCACAAGGCATGTTTTGGGGGGCAAAGTGTTATCCCATTTTTGGTCAAAACTGGAATATCAACAAATTGGCAAGGAATGTTGAATATCAGGGTTGGAGATCGATTGGGATCAAGGCTGCGATCGATATCGCCAAAATCTGGTTGAACTCCGATCGAGACGAAATTGATTGGAAATGATGATAAGGACTAGGAAAGGCTATGTTTCAAATTTCAAGTTAATCGGAGTTCGTATGAAGGAGATATAACCGAGCCAAATGAAAGGAAGCACTGCCGAACCATCCATCCTCCACTCCCAAGCACTGCCGGTCCAAACTTCACCTCCAAGCATGGCCGGACCATATTGCTACCGAACCAGCTACCTCCTCCCACTGCCGAACCAAAAGCAAGGTAGACCACCAACGAACCAAGCTTCGTCCCCATCACCGAACCAACCTACTTATCTCCTACTACCGAACCAACCGTCTTTCCATGCACTACCGAACCAGCATACCACCGAGCCAACATACTACCGAACCAACTGCCGCTCCAACCCTCACCAGACCAACTCACCACCGAGTCAACCTCCACCGGTCCAAGGCGTACCGAACCAACACTTCCAGGCCAGATTGCATCAGCCCAGGCCCACCAGCAGCTATATACATCCAAGACCCCTGCCCCCCAGCCTCACTCTATAAATAGAGGGGCAGGGGTACAATAATGGGAGACAAGTTTGAGAGCTCAAGCCCGGAAGGAACTTTCAAACAACTTTAATACACTTGTACTACAAGCTTTGTACTTGTAATCTGAATAGAAAAGGAGAATAACATATAAAGTGGACGTAGGCACATTCTGGCCGAACCACTATATGTGTCTTTTAAAGTTTAGTCCCTGCTTTTTACGTATTTGCATAAACCACCCAAATCACTACGAACAACATAAAATCAACTAAATCATACGACTTGGAGGTGTTTGCCCATTTTTTGTGCAAACATTTTTGGGTTATTTGCTGAGATCTGTGATTTGTATTTGAATATTGCTGATTTGTATTCATACACTGGTGCTTTCACGGTATTTGGGGTTTGTGGCCAATTTTGGCGCAAACATATGTAGACTCCCACATACATGAGGGTGATTTACATGCCCTTTCATAAAATGCTTCAAATGATGCCATGCCTATACTAACCTAGTAGCTATTATTGTGTGCAAATTCCATAGTATTTAGATAATCCTCCAAAGATCCTCCGAAATCTAATATGCTAGCCCTCAACGAGTCCTCCAATGCCCTGTTTACTCTCTAAGTCTGCCCTTCGGTCCGTTGGTGATTGTTGTACTCAAATTCCACTTAGCCCTTAATCCCTCATGCAAACTCCTCAAAAATTCACTCTTGAAATGTGGATCTCGATCACTCGCTATGCTATTTGGTACTTCATGTAGTCGGACCACCTCTTTAACATACTATGTCGCTAATGTCGTTGTTGTGCTCATACTCTTCACTCAAATAAAATGCACACTCTTCATGAGATGATCTACTATAAGCTATATGCTCTCATTTCTTATTCTACTTTGACGTAATCCATCCACTAAATCATAGATATATGCAGTACCACTTCCCTTTTGGCACATCTAATGAAAGTAATAGCCTATTTGGCTTCTTTTGCTCCGCCTTCACCCTTTAGCAAGTCATGCGCTTCACTACGTATTTAGCTACCTATCTCTTCATCCTGGCCAATAAAATATTCTCTTCACAACCCAATACAAGTTATCTCCTCCTGGATGGATTTGCATCCTAGAATAGTGACATTCACCCAAGACTTCTTCTATCAACTCCTTTACCTATGGTACACATAGCCTCTCATCTCTCCTCAAGTAACCCCTCCAATCTTTAGAGTAATGGTCCAAATTTCTTAATCATTCACCCTATCCTCACTGCTCCATAATACTAATCAATGATTTGCCCTTGGCTTGACCTAATATGATCCGTTAGTCTAGGTCTAACCTCAGCTACCGCTAATAATTAGGTGCATCCTTCGATCGGGGTTAAAAATCAAACTCCAATATAACTCTAATTTCCTTCACTCTAATAACATGGCATTCACCTTATTGTGCCTCATACTAAAAGCATTAACTACCACTTTTCCCTTCCCTGAAGTATAAGAAATACGAAAATCATATGATGGTAAAAACTCCATCCGCCACTACTGTCTTAATCCTTTTGAGAAAAAGGTACTTAAGAGATTTAAGATCTATAAATAACTCAAATCTCTCACACAAAAAATAATGCCTCCAAGACTTCAATGCGAATACAATTGCAGCTAACTCCAAGTCGTGCGTAGATAATTACTCTCAGGATTCTTCAACTGCCTACTCGCATGTGCCGTTACTTTCTCTTCTTACATAAGGATATCACCAAGGTTAGTACCGCATGCATCAGCATAGACGGTGAAAGGTTTCGTACCATCTGGAATAACTAAAATCGGTGCACTCATCAATTACTCCTTTAATTTAACAAACACTACTTCACACTTTGAATTCCAAGTATAAATCTGGGTCTTCTTCGTCAAACTATCGGTGATGTTGATATCTTCGCAAAATCCTTAATAAACTTCCGATAGAATCCAGATAAACCAAGAAATTTTCGAACCTCTAAAGCATTCTTTGGCGTCTTCCAATCTCTGACTATAACTACCTTCCCTAGGTCTACCACCAATCCATCTGCTGATACTACATGCCCAAGAAAATGAACTTGTTTCCTCCAAAAGTGACATTTAGAGAACATAGTCTTCAATCGATTTCTTCTCAAGGTATCCTTCACTCTCTCAAATAAATCTCATATTCCTCCTCAGTTTTAGAATAAATAAGAATGCCATCCATGAAGACCATAACAAATTTGTTTAATTGCTTGCAAAATACTTTACTCATCAAATCCACAAAATAAGATGGAGCATTTATCAACCCAAACGGCATAACCAACCACCCTAACAATCCATCAGGCATATGGAAAGCGGTCTTTTGAATACTATCCTCAGTCACTCGATGAAATCCCATTGCCAAATCAAGATGAGAGAAAACCTTCCTCTTAACTAACTGGTTGAAGAGGTCGTTAATGCCAGGCAATGGATAGTGATTTTTCTTCGTTGGCTTATTCAATTATTGATAATTGACACGTAACCTTAGCGAATTGTCTGCCTTACTAATGAAAATGACAGGCGCTCCTCATTTTGAGCTACTTCTACGAATAAAGCCTTTCTGCAATAATTTCAAAATCTACTTATCTAATTCTCTTTTTTCCTTTAGAACCATATGCCTAAGATGCATCACTATCAACCTTGCGTCTTTCTCGAGATCAATACGAAATTGGATTTCTCTTCGAGGATGGAAAACGAAAAACTTTTTCAAATACATCTGGATAATCATTCACTACGGATATAAACCATAGCTCTTCTTATGACACGTTAAGTGAATACAAATACATCTCCACAACAGGGTTATCGAACTCACAACATAGAATCAAATCAAGTCCTTCTCCCTTCCTCAACTGAATCATCCTCCTATCACAATCCAACCCACCCCATAGAGAGACATCCAATCCATTCCTAAAGTCAAGCTATACCTAGAAAATTTAGTATATATGTGTCATAGGGAACTCCACATACTAATGACCGACTTTATGTTATGACATAATATTGATTAATGGGTTGATCGTTCGACAAGATTTGGCACCAAAATTTATTTGTGCATATTGTCAAGCTTAAGGGATAAACTATCAACTAATGCACTAGCTATGAATGAATAAAATGCACCAGTGTCATGTAAAGTATCAATATAGGAATTAGATAAATCAACACACCTTCCATCACAATTTGCTTTCCCTTATCCTTAGCTGATGGTGGTGCAATATTAGAGGTAGGAACAACATCCAGAGATATGCCTTCACTATCCGACCTCCATTCTTTAGAGCTGGGAATTCCATCTTTGTATGTTCAAACTGATCGCAATTATAACACATCACTTTCTTTAGAGCTGGGATACCTTACAAACCTTTGCTTTGTCTCCCACTTGGTTGCAATTATAGCATACCTTTCGAGAGAATTGTTCTATAGTTCCCGGCCATATGTCCCGCTTTCTGACATTTATAACATGTAAGCACCTAGTTTTTGCCTTGTCCTCCTTATGATCCATATCCTTTACATTTACCTTATTGTTGGCCCTCTTCTCCCTCGCCATGATCCTCAAAAAAAGTTCCATTCGAAGAATTTAATAACGCAGCCTCTATTAACCCTTCAAATGCAGCTCTATGTGGTGTTTGATTTAGTGCATGCTCTCTCAAAGGTGAATTCAAACCCTTTGCAAATGTCACTGCCTTCTTCTCTTGTGTATTAACTAACCCGAACCAAAATCCAGCCGATTATTTAACTAACTTACTTACACTCCAGTTGTCATCTCTCTCTCTGCTTAAGATGAATAAACTTTTCCAGTAATAGATCCCTCTCAACACCAAAAAAGAACTTTGTCTCAAAATTTCTCTTCAACGTCCTCCAAGTAATAGTATTCTCATCTACTTCAACTGTCATCATTTCCTGCCAACATATCGCCTCACTTTGAAAATGCTAAGAAGTTAACTATTGCTTAGTAACACCTCCAAGTTCTAAATGGTTGAAAATCTTCTCACGGTTATTAAGCTATACCCGAGTCACCGTGTATGGTTCCGTCTAGACTAAAGGCTTCCCACTAAGGCTAGAGAAATCCCTACAAAACTAATTAAAGTCAACAATTGATGGTACCGCGGCTGGAACCACACCTTGTTTAGTAATGGTAATAGTGTCTATGGGTTTAGTGGGGTTGGCATTAGCTTAGCTCATCGCCTGATCATAGCATCCGAACCATAATAAAATATTAACTCTAGAAATATAGTAAATCTACTTGGGTGATAGTCGCTACCCTAGTCTCTATCCTACCAGTATTGGCTATGTTGGTCTTTGTCCTAATTTCGATTGAATTACCCATTTCAACTATTTGTAATAATGAGATTCATTAGCAAGTCCCTAATAGATTGTAAATAAATCCGGAACAGTAATTGGTGTGTGTATATATACTTGATTCCTATATATAATATATATAATATCTAATAGAAAATATAAATATACTCTCTCACCGTGTTCTCTGTTCGTATCCTAGTTTCTAACCTAAGCTTTGATAGTAAATGTAATAACTTGCCTTTTCAATCCTCGGTCTAACGCAAACCGACATCAACAAGCTGAGAATCAAAAAGGCGAATCATTGGGTTGAGATAAAATATGTGTAATAGATACAGTTCTAACCAACAACTTTCAGTGTCCCATAGTAGAAGAAAATAAAACAAAATACAATAAACATAATAATCATGTCATATCATGATAACATTTCTACAATGTCGGAGACATTTGTCTATACAATTAAATAAAACGCATTCCACATACACAGCCAAATTCGGGTTACAACACTTATCTATATCACATACAATACATATAATGTATCCCTGTCTCTAATACTATCTTGTTTCCAACTCTGTAACAACCCGCATATTTAATGATTTTTATATTTAAATATTTTATTTAAATATAGTGTCGTTAGTCGGATTTTTGGTCCAAAATGTTACTTTTTGCAAATGGCCGAATTGGAACTCGAAACCATTTCCATTGATTCCAAAATGGCGTTTGCGATCTTTTTGAGTATAAGTTTTGATATGTTTGGAGTAAGTTGAATTTGGCTACTTTTTCTAGTTGGGTTTTGGGTTTGGGTTCAACGCACTAGCTTTCTAATACCCTAACTCGGCCCTCTCCCCTCCATTCGCTCATTTGCTATTCTAAAACTTAAGGAAAACTGAAAATGGTGGAAGGGAAGAGGAAATAGAAATTGCAAGCCCTAGTTTACCTTGCAAACTTGAATTCTTGCTCCAAAATCAAAGAGAAGCTATTGGTAAGCCTCCTCTTCATCTTCTCCAACTCTTTCTCCTTCAATTTCAGAAAATTTCCTAAACCTAACTTTGGGAAATATGTGTTTTATTCTTAGATTGAAGCTAGTAGAGTTGAAGTGGAGAGTGGTTGGTTGTTTTCTTTTCTATTGAGCTTCTCTATTCTTATTTTGAATTAAAAGGTGAGTTTTGAACTCACATCTACTTTTCTTGATATTATTGATGTTAGGTGAGATTTTTATCCCACATTTATGTTTACAGCTATCTTGGGTTATTAGGAATGAATTCCTAATATATCTACATGTTCATTTTCTTTCGATTTGGATTGCTTTGGTGAAATTGCCAAATATTGATTTTTGAAGCCAAATCTATGTAAAACCTTATATGGTTGATGGTTATGTTGTTCGGAGCGTTTGGGTGTGTTGTTAAGGTTGGGTAGTCGTTTGACGTAAGCCCATAATCAACACGCATCCGATTGCTTTTGATTTGTTTGGCCATAATTGGCCTAGGTTCAGGAAATGCCTGACCATCAGGTTTCAGACGTCTGAAACCCTATTTCAGACGTCTGAATATTGTTCTGGGGGAAGATTTTCATCCCAGATTCAGACGTCTGTAATTATATTCCAGACGTCTGAATTGGCTAAATTTCAACCAGAAGGGAAATAGGCAAAATATTGCCTATTTCAGACGTCTGAAAAAATTGGGTTCAGACGTCTGAATTCTCTTTTGAAAAAGAAATTAATTTCCAGATTCAGACGTCTAAACCACTTCTTTCAGACGTCTGAACCTGCTGTTTTTTTGCCAATTTGCCTTGTTCGTTAGTTCCAAATTCGATCGATGCATATTGATTCCAATTAGTTGTTTATGCATACTTGACCTTGATGATTCCTTTTTGAATTCATTCACGGGTTTTTATGAAGGATTTCTTCAAATCGTATTAAAAGTTCGCTTCTTCGATTTATAAATTCTATTTAAAACACACGCACAATTTCGCACTTCGAGCGAAGTGGGAGGGTGATTAAATGGTTGGGCAAAACACGGACCATGAATTTGTGCGTTTATCCTTCCGATTAATCCCCGACCTATTCAATTGATTGTTTTAACCTTTGGGTTTGGTTTACCGATGATATGAGGTGAACTTTGTACTGCTTTGAGTGTGAAATTAACTAACGGATAATAAACCGTTTTGTGCGAACGAGTGGTTATGGGACTTACGTTACCACTTTTCGGATTCCTTTTTGAGAGTTATGACAAATTCCGCCAGTTAGTGGTGTCCAGTACTGGGCCTCCGGACCTTCACCACTACGGTTTGTTGCCTTCGGGTGTGTTTCCTTCGGGTTTGCACCTTCAGGTTTGTTGCCTTCGGGTATGTTGCCTTCGGGTTTGTGCCTTCGGGTTTGTGCCTTCGGGTTTGTTGTAACGACCCAGAATTTTATTAAATTAAAATTTGAATATTTAATTAATTTTAAATATAAATGAGTGAATTTATAAGTCGAATAAATTTTTATTTGAATTTTTGGATTTAATTGGATTATTAAATCGATAATTCAATATGTGAAATTATGGAAATAATTGAAAATTGAGTTAAATATGATAGAAAATGATTTGTAAAATTTTATTTTATCATGTTGAAGTTAGAATGATATTTTAGAACTTTTAAAATCGAATTAAAAGTTAATTTGTGAAAATTGAATATTTTAATATTAAAATCGACTAGTGAAAATAGCCAATTTTTGAACAGTCTCAGAATTGAACGAAACCAGTTCCATTGGATCCGTAATGGTTAGTTATTACCGGATTTCAATTTTCGTGTCAATCGGAGTTATCGTTTGAGCGTGGCAGCTCGAAACGCATCGAATTGTTTTTAATTTAAATTTGACGAGTTAAAATAGCCATTTTTCAAACTGTCTCGGATTTCGACGAAACCAGTTTCATCGGATCCGTAATGTGATATTATTGTAAGTTTTCAAATTTCAAGTCAATTGGATTTACCGTTTGTCCGGTACAAATTAAAACGCCTAGAAAATCGTTTAAATCGGTTTAATTTAAATTGAACGTTTGTAGCCATAACTCGCACAGATGTCCGAATTAGCTTCCAAAACCTGTTCCATTGTGTCCGGAACACGGGGTAAACCCTAGAAACACTGGTTACGGCGCGTGAATCGGAGTTTGGAAAATCGGGATGAATAGTGTTCGTTCGTTCTTCTATAAATAGACCCCCACTCTCTTCACAAATAATAAAACCCTAATTTCTATTAACCAGCCGCCTCCATTGATATGAACGGCCGAAAATCACTCCACTTCCTCCCTCAATAACTCCAAATCCGTTCATCGATTCCAGAAATCTCCAACTACAAAAGTATAGAGCACGAAGAGCTCTATAATATCAACGGTCATGATCTGAAAAGACTTCACGGATCATCGGCAAAATCGCCTTGCAGTCAGGCCGTTCATCACGAAATTCGAGCCACATAAGGCGACCGAGCTCGCCGTTCTTCTGGGCGTGGGTGGCTCTGGGGGAGGCGCACGTGGTGGAGCTTCTTGATCGTGTCGAAGTGGTGTGTGGTTGATGAAAAATTTAACCCTAATTGCAAGAATGGGTTCGGCCGTGTTCAACTGCGTGCGCGTGAGGTAGAGAGGGAGATGGAAGGATGGGGACGGCCTGGATATTCTTGGCTTGTGATGGATGGCTTAGATTGAAAGTTAAGTTAAAATATAAAGGTTATGTTGAAATTAGATATAAATTCGTGTAAGTTTAAAAATCAATAACTTTTTCATACGAGGTCGAAAATGCGCGAAACCAGTTGCGTTGGAATCGTATGGACGAGCTACGCGATGGAATTGGATTGGAGTCGTTTGGAGTTAGTGAAAATTTCGTGTAAAATTAAACGTCCATTTAATTTTATTCGAAATAAATCGCTAAAACGGAATTAAAATCAAGGTGAGAACTTCTCACTCAATCGAATCAGTTTCGATTTTTTTTTTAATAGTTAGATTTAAAATATTGGAATGCATGTTTGAATGATGATTGATATCTATTGATTGTTAAAATAGACATTATACGCCGTTAGTAAGCGGATGTTATTTATTAAAAACATATACCGCGAATATTTCATAAACAGTGAAATTGGTATTATAAATAATATCAATATATATATATTGGCATATGTATATATTACAGTTGTTGATTCTCCGCATTTGTTTAGCGGATGAGACCCTATTACGCCGTTATTAAGCGGATAATATTTAATAAGAACATATACCGCGATAATTTCGTACTGGAACGGAATTGATATTGTGCTAATGTTTGTGGATGCAGGAAAACAGGTTGGAGGGATCCAACTGGATTCCTCAACAGTTTTTATTTGATTTCAAATATTTTGATATTTGATGGATTTTCATATTGATATATGATATCGTTGTAGTCGTGATTGACTATTTGGTGTGTAGCATCATTGGACCAAATTTTGGGATTTTAAAATGATTTTTAAAGTGATTTTTGAGAATATACTATATTTTGGAATTGATCCACTATAAATAAATAAACGTTATAATTTTTAAAGTTATAAAAAATTATGATTTTTAAGAAATATAGTTAAAAGCTGATTTTTTTGAAAATAAGGAATTAATGACTTTATAAAATAGTTAAATTGGGATTTCTGAAATAATTATGAAAAGTTTAAATATAGGATTTATAAAATTTGATTATTTTATAAATCAAAATGATGAAATTATAAAGGAGTTTAAAGAAGTTTTTAAAATATTAATATGAATTGATTTATATAAGAGATTTATAAATGGATATTTATAAATTGAGATATTGAAATTATAAAACGAGTTTTTATAAGTGTTTGAATGAAGTGAAAATGAATTTCATTAAAGAATGAAATTTATAGAATTATAAACGGTGAAGTTATAAATGAAATTTATAAATAGTAAGATTTATAAATTTTGTGAAATTATTAAAGAATATATTTGGATGAATAATTTAATCTTATAAGTTATAAGATTTATAATTATGAAGTTTAAAAGAACGATTTTGTAAAATAATCGTTTTATAAGCATTTAACTTATAATATGAACTTTTGGTTTATAATTGAGTTACAAATCGAATAGGTTAATAAAGGAGATTTATAAAGGAAGTAGTTATGAAATAAATAGAAATGGAATTTATAAACGTTGTTTTATAAATTCGCAAAAGACTTATTTTGATAAGTAAATGGTTATGATTTATTTATGGAGTTATATTCACGTTTTGACTATGAATAATCCTTTAAATAAAATGAATAAAAGGATGAAAATTGTTAACGTAGTATATTCACGTTTTTGAATAGTGAATAATATGTTAAAGAAAATGTTTAGAATGTGATATTTTAAATAGAATTAAAACGATCTAACGATGTTTTAAATGTGTTGAGATTCGAAACCATAGATTTCAACATTTATTGTTGAAATAGACGTTTTCGAGAAATAGAAGGAAATAATGGACTATAACACTGTTGTTATAGTAAATGATTTCCGAAAGGAAATGTTTTGCATAGTATTGGGATTTATATATCTATTTTAATTTCGAATCCCTATACTAGTGATTTTGGGTTGTCGTAACGATGTTTTACGTAACATTCGTTTTGGCCCAAATAAATATGTTTAAGAGAATGATTTCCTTAAAGAATGAAATATATACTTAATCTCGATTTAAGTATATTGAATATTTTCCAAGTGTTGAAAATAAATAAAATTTGTGAATTACTTATGAATGTATAAGTATGGAAATGTTTTCCAATATAAGGTGAATATTTTGAGAATTTATCTTTTTGAAGATAAATTGAAATGAATAATTGAAATCGAATATCCATAGATATTTTGGATTATAAATTCACTAAGGAATTTATAAAAGAAAGTGGAATTGGTTTAAAAATAAATATTGATTTATTTTTGAAGTATGAAATAATATATCTTGTAAAGATATTTTTGGAAAATAAATAATTTGGAAAATTATTTGGAATCTGGTGATGTGTGCATATCCAGTGATAGTTCAATAACCGACTATCAATATTTCCCTTTGAATGGGTAATTGATGTGATTTGTTTGAATTTGAATGCCACACTTATTTTTGAATAAGCGCTCACTATTCGGGTTAACCGGGAAAGGACCATGGGGTCGTATAACCCATTCCGAATATGTGATACGTCGTTATGAATTGCATTTGAAGATCGGTGTTGAAGACCCGGTATTTGCGAGAGCGATAGGATGACCTGTCGATTGTCTCTGCACTGAGTTGCAGCGGTATAGAGACTCCCTAAGTGATGGGAAATCCGATCAGGATTGTGAATATCCGGATTGCAAGGACTTCTTTGTAAGTGCCTTCGGTTTTGTTCGAGCCCGGAACAGACTTGTATGGATTGTATGTCTGACGTTACAAATTGAGATATAAAGCAGATTTCTTTCAAATATATTTCTGTTGGTGGCGGAGAATTTATTCTTTTAGCTTAACACCCTTCTCTGAGACGTACGAGCTCAGAGGTTATATAGTTGAAGTTATCAGCGATATATTCCCAATTTGGTAATGTGACATGCTGAGTGTTGCTGTAAATGATCATTGTGTTGATTATTTGTGATAGGATCATTTATTTGATCGTCTATCTTAGTGATCATTTCTATGATCATTTGTTGACCCAAAGCATGGCTTTTGTATAAAGTATGTTTTTGTGGACGTGACTTCGTCGAGCCTCACACCCCGAAAATCGTCAAAACAGGAAAGATGCGGCAAGGTTATGAGGGGTAGCTCCCTTTAGGGTATGTGCATTTCCTTCTGGATAGAGGTGGTATCATGGTATGGATCCCAGATATTTAACCTATGTGGTTACTGCGAATTTATTACTTTGTGGTTGTTGGTTATCGGGATCCCGTGAGAAAGGTCGTTTACGATCGGGGAATGGCGTGCTCGTGTCAGTAGTTACCCAGTTAGGGGTAACCCGGCCTTGTGTTGGCAGAGTTCCGGTTTGGTTCTCGGGAATGTCCTTCCAGAGGCATTCTCATGTGGCAATGGGAAGTTCCTTGGCCTGACCATTTGTTGGAAATCCAAAGAAACAATACGATCTTGTACGGATTTAGTTGTAGAACCTATCATTCACTAATGGTGTCGCAACACTGTTTGGATGGTAGCTGTAGTAGGCATACGATAACGGTCGTATGTTGGCTAAGATTTATATTCTACTTTCAAAATGAATTTTTCCCCTACACTATGCACTAGTAATAATATCAAATGTTATTTTAAATGCGTATCAAGCATCTTTGACTATCATAAGGAGAAATCTCCTCCGATTCTGCGTTTGCATTGTGTGTGTGTGCGGGAGGCCTTATGGTAGTCTCATTTTTAAAAGCATTGCGAATTGAATTTAAAAATATTCCTCTATTTTGATTTTAAAGATAAATAAACTGTTTTGAGTTCTCACACCAGTCACATGACTGACTCGGAGTTTATTGTTTTCCTTCCTAAACTCTGGGTGCCCACCAATTTCCACACGGGCAGTCAAGAGTTAAGGTTTATCAGGATATTCTGGATATTCAGGAATTGCTGGAGGCAAGCTGGATGGCATGGCGTATTACTAGTATATAGTATTTCTTTTCCGCTGTTTGTTGTTTGTTGTTGTACACTCTGATGTAATGAAATGTAATGTAATGTAATAACTGATATAGTTCTTTGTTTAAAGATTATTCATTTATTATTATATGTTGTTCCGCTGCGAATTGTGAGATTCTGATGTTGTTTTGTTGTTCTGCTGTTATTTCTTCTGTTCCGTTCTATGTTCTCTATTCTCTTTTTCTTCTATTTTAAAATTTTCTATTTTCTCTTCTCTCTATTTTCTAATCTTCCATCTTTTTCTCTTCTTTTCTTTCCTTTTCTTTTCTTAAATTCTTTTTAAAACCCATAACTATTCGGTTTTTCGGCAACGAAAAATAGACATGTCACATTTGGTATCAGAGCTTATGGTTAAGCGACAACCATGGTTCTGTTGGGTATTACTCATTAGAGATAGAGTCAGTAGTACTCTAGATTGAGTTTGAGTGTAATAATAGCTATGAGAGCGTATTTGTTAGTGAATATATAAAATTGTTTTATATTGTGATGATTGGTTTGTTGAGTGGTATATGAACCTTCGTCGGCGCAACTTCGAAACTGAATCGAAGGGGTTTCTAAACACTTGAATATAACAATTCGGCACAGTATTGTTTTAAATTGGGTAAATGAAATAATTTTACTTGATTATATTTTTATATGTCAAGGAATAATTTTTCAGAATTATTAAAGTGTATATAAGTTGATTGTTTAGATGTTTGAATAATCTAAATAAAAGAAAAATTGTATAAATAAAAAGAATTATAAGAATTGAATTATAATTAAAGTGATTTACAATTGTGAAATAAACTTATATATATAAGAAGTGAAACTATATGAATGTATTTATGAATATGAGTTATAAATAAAAATGAATTTAAAGTTAAATGGAATATAACTTAAGTGTTGTTGAATGGAATTGATATTAGTAAGTATAAACTAATTGAAAATGAATGTTAGTAAGAACATCCACTGTTAATAAATCAAATGTGATTAAATTGAAAACCATTTCATTGAATATTAATGAGAATATGAATGAATATTATTGGTTATGGATGATAGTTGGTTGATGTTTGCATTTGTTGCTTTAGTTGCATTTGCTATGTTGAGATGTATAGTTATTATGTTGCTATATGTTGTATATCGATACTATTATCTATATGCATGATTCTCATGTTGTTTGTTGAGTGATTAGTAGGTGCGGATCGCGTTTGCTTCGCATTTGGAGCTCGCTTTCGCGCTATATTAGCCGTACATGCTCGCTAATAAAATATAAGGTACATATCTCGGATTACATACCGTACTTTTATACTTTTTTTCCCTGCGGGATGCCTCATTACTTGATGAGATGTATATTTGTGATATATATACTGTCATTTTTTTTTCGGATCGAGCCGCGCAAAGGAGACTATGGCGAATTTTTCCGAAAATTTAAGGCGTTAGAAAAATTTGAGAAAATTTGGAAAATTTGGAAAACTTTAACTTTAATTTGGAATTGAAAGTTAAAACCATAGTAGTTGTTTTTGAAAGGATAACTAAGTATGATTTGGAAACTTAGTAAAGTTATTATAAGAAATTTAATTATGAATTTTGGAAAATTAATAGATTCTGTAACTTTTCTTACTTAATAATTTCGAGGACGAAATTCTTTTAAGTGGGGAAGATTGTAACGACCCAGAATTTTATTAAATTAAAATTTGAATATTTAATTAATTTTAAATATAAATGAGTGAATTTATAAGTCGAATAAATTTTTATTTGAATTTTTGGATTTAATTGGATTATTAAATCGATAATTCAATATGTGAAATTATGGAAATAATTGAAAATTGAGTTAAATATGATAGAAAATGATTTGTAAAATTTTATTTTATCATGTTGAAGTTAGAATGATATTTTAGAACTTTTAAAATCGAATTAAAAGTTAATTTGTGAAAATTGAATATTTTAATATTAAAATCGACTAGTGAAAATAGCCAATTTTTGAACAGTCTCAGAATTGAACGAAACCAGTTCCATTGGATCCGTAATGGTTAGTTATTACCGGATTTCAATTTTCGTGTCAATCAGAGTTATCGTTTGAGCGTGGCAGCTCGAAACGCATCGAATTGTTTTTAATTTAAATTTGACGAGTTAAAATAGCCATTTTTCAAACTGTCTCGGATTTCGACGAAACCAGTTTCATCGGATCCGTAATGTGATATTATTGTAAGGTTTCAAATTTCAAGTCAATTGGATTTACCGTTTGTCCGGTACAAATTAAAACGCCTAGAAAATCGTTTAAATCGGTTTAATTTAAATTGAACGTTTGTAGCCATAACTCGCACAGATGTCCGAATTAGCTTCCGAAACCTGTTCCATTGTGTCCGGAACGTGGGGTAAACCCTAGAAATGCTGGTTACGGCGCGTGAATCGGAGTTTGGAAAATCGGGATGAATTGTGTTCGTTCGTTCTTCTATAAATAGACCCCCACTCTCTTCACAAATAATAAAACCCTAATTTCTATTAACCAGCCGCCTCCATTGATATGAACGGCCGAAAATCACTCCACTTCCTCCCTCAATAACTCCAAATCCGTTCATCGATTCCAGAAATCTCCAACTACAAAAGTATAGAGCACGAAGAGCTCTATAATATCAACGGTCATGATCTGAAAAGACTTCACGGATCATCGGCAAAATCGCCTTGAAGTCAGGCCGTTCATCACGAAATTCGAGCCACATAAGGCGACCGAGCTCGCCGTTCTTCTGGGCGTGGGTGGCTCTGTGGGAGGCGCACGTGGTGGAGCTTCTTGATCGTGTCGAAGTGGTGTGTGGTTGATGAAAAATTTAACCCTAATTGCAAGAATGGGTTCGGCCGTGTTCAACTGCGTGCGCGTGAGGTAGAGAGGGAGATGGAAGGATGGGGACGGCCTGGATATTCTTGGCTTGTGATGCATGGCTTAGATTGAAAGTTAAGTTAAAATATAAAGGTTATGTTGAAATTAGATATAAATTCGTGTAAGTTTAAAAATCAATAACTTTTTCATACGAGGTCGAAAATGCGCGAAACCAGTTGCGTTGGAATCGTATGGACGAGCACTACGCGATGGAATTGGGTTGGAGTCGTTTGGAGTTAGTGAAAATTTCGTGTAAAATTAAACGTCCGTTTAATTTTATTCGAAATAAATCGCTAAAACGGAATTAAAATCAAGGTGAGAACTTCTCACTCAATCGAATCAGTTTCGATTTTTTTTTTTAATAGTTAGATTTAAAATATTGGAATGCATGTTTGAATGATGATTGATATCTATTGATTGTTAAAATAGACATTATACGCCGTTAGTAAGCGGATGTTATTTATAAAAAACATATACCGCGAATATTTCATAAACAGTGAAATTGGTATTATAAATAATATCAATATATATATATATATTGGCATATGTATATATTGCAGTTGTTGATTCCCCGCATTTGTTTAGCGGATGAGACCCTATTACACCGTTATTAAGCGGATAATATTTAATAAGAACATATACCGCGATAATTTCGTACTGGAACGGAATTGGTATTGTGCTAATGTTTGTGGATGCAGGAAAACAGGTTGGAGGGATCCAACTGGATTCCTCAACAGTTTTTATTTGATTTCAGATATTTTGATATTTGATGGATTTTCATATTGATATATGATATCGTTGTAGTCGTGATTGACTATTTGGTGTGTAGCATCATTGGACCAAATTTTGGGATTTTAAAATGATTTTTAAAGTGATTTTTGAGAATATACTATATTTTGGAATTGATCCATTATAAATAAATAAACGTTATAATTTTTAAAGTTATAAAAAAATTATGATTTTTAAGAAATATAGTTAAAAGCTGATTTTTTTGAAAATAAGGAATTAATGACTTTATAAAATAGTTAAATTGGGATTTCTGAAATAATTGTGAAAAGTTTAAATATAGGATTTATAAAATTTGATTATTTTATAAATCAAAATGATGAAATTATAAAGGAGTTTAAAGACGTTTTTAAAATATTAATATGAATTGATTTATATAAGAGATTTATAAATGGATATTTATAAATTGAGACATTGAAATTATAAAACGAGTTTTTATAAGTGTTTGAATGAAGTGAAAATGAATTTCATTAAAGAATGAAATTTATAGAATTATAAACGGTGAAGTTATAAATGAAATTTATAAATAGTAAGATTTATAAATTTTGTGAAATTATTAAAGAATATATTTGGATGAATAATTTAATCTTATAAGTTATAAGATTTATAATTATGAAGTTTAAAAGAACGATTTTGTAAAATAATCGTTTTATAAGCATTTAACTTATAATATGAACTTTTGGTTTATAATTGAGTTATAAATCGAATAGGTTAATAAAGGAGATTTATAAAGGAAGTAGTTATGAAATAAATAGAAATGGAATTTATAAACGTTGTTTTATAAATTCGCAAAAGACTTATTTTGATAAGTAAATGGTTATGATTTATTTATGGAGTTATATTCACGTTTTGACTGTGAATAATCCTTTAAATAAAATGAATAAAAGGATGAAAATTGTTAACGTAGTATATTCACGTTTTTGAATAGTGAATAATATGTTAAAGAAAATGTTTAGAATGTGATATTTTAAATAGAATTAAAACGATCTAACGATGTTTTAAATGTGTTGAGATTCGAAACCATAGATTTCAACATTTATTGTTGAAATAGACGTTTTCGAGAAATAGAAGGAAATAATGGACTATAACACTGTTGTTATAGTAAATGATTTCCGAAAGGAAATGTTTTGCATAGTATTGGGATTTATATATCTATTTTAATTTCGAATCCCTATACTAGTGATTTTGGGTTGTCGTAACGATGTTTTACGTAACATTCGTTTTGGCCCAAATAAATATGTTTAAGAGAATGATTTCCTTAAAGAATGAAATATATACTTAATCTCGATTTAAGTATATTGAATATTTTCCAAGTGTTGAAAACAAATAAAATTTGTGAATTACTTATGAATGTATAAGTATGGAAATGTTTTCCAATATAAGGTGAATATTTTGAGAATTTATCTTTTTGAAGATAAATTGAAATGAATAATTGAAATCGAATATCCATAGATATTTTGGATTATAAATTCACTAAGGAATTTATAAAAGAAAGTGGAATTGGTTTAAAAATAAATATTGATTTATTTTTGAAGTATGAAATAATATATCTTGTAAAGATATTTTTGGAAAATAAATAATTTGGAAAATTATTTGGAATCTGGTGATGTGTGCATATCCAGTGATAGTTCAATAACCGACTATCAATATTTCCCTTTGAATGGGTAATTGATGTGATTTGTTTGAATTTGAATGCCACACTTATTTTTGAATAAGCGCTCACTATTCGGGTTAACCGGGAAAGGACCATGGGGTCGTATAACCCATTCCGAATATGTGATACGTCGTTATGAATTGAATTTGAAGATCGGTGTTGAAGACCCGGTATTTGCGAGAGCGATAGGATGACCTGTCGATTGTCTCTGCACTGAGTTACAGCGGTATAGAGACTCCCTAAGTGATGGGAAATCCGATCAGGATTGTGAATATCCGGATTGCAAGGACTTCTTTGTAAGTGCCTTCGGTTTTGTTCGAGCCCGGAACAGACTTGTATGGATTGTATGTCTGACGTTACAAATTGAGATATAAAGCAGATTTCTTTCAAATATATTTCTGTTGGTGGCGGAGAATTTATTCTTTTAGCTTAACACCCTTCTCTGAGACGTACGAGCTCAGAGGTTATATAGTTGAAGTTATCAGCGATATATTCCCAATTTGATAATGTGACATGCTGTGTGTTGCTGTAAATGATCATTGTGTTGATTATTTGTGATAGGATCATTTATTTGATCGTCTATCTTAGTGATCATTTCTATGATCATTTGTTGACCCAAAGCATGGCTTTTGTATAAAGTATGTTTTTGTGGACGTGACTTCGTCGAGCCTCACACCCCGGAAATGGTCAAAACAGGAAAGATGCGGCAAGGTTATGAGGGGTAGCTCCCTTTAGGGTATGTGCATTTCCTTCTGGATAGAGGTGGTATCATGGTATGGAGCCCAGATATTTGACCTATGTGGTTACTGCGAATTTATTACTTTGTGGTTGTTGGTTATCGGGATCCCGTGAGAAAGGTCGTTTACGATCGGGGAATGGCGTGCTCGTGTCAGTAGTTACCCAGTTAGGGGTAACCCGGCCTTGTGTTGGCAGAGTTCCGGTTTGGTTCTCGGGAATGTCCTTCCAGAGGCATTCTCATGTGGCAATGGGAAGTTCCTTGGCCTGACCATTTGTTGGAAATCCAAAGAAACAATACAATCTTGTACGGATTTAGTTGTAGAACCTATCATTCACTTATGGTGTCGCAACACTGTTTGGATGGTAGCTATAGTAGGCATACGATAACGGTCGTATGTTGGCTAAGATTTATATTCTACTTTCAAAATGAATTTTTCCCCTACACTATGCACTAGTAATAATATCAAATGTTATTTTAAATGCGTATCAAGCATCTTTGACTATCATAAGGAGAAATCTCCTCCGATTCTGCGTTTGCATTGTGTGTGTGTGCGGGAGGCCTTATGGTAGTCTCATTTTTAAAAGCATTGCGAATTGAATTTAAAAATATTCCTCTATTTTGATTTTAAAGATAAATAAACTGTTTTGAGTTCTCACACCAGTCACATGACTGACTCGGAGTTTATTGTTTTCCTTCCTAAACTCTGGGTGCCCACCAATTTCCACACGGGCAGTCAAGAGTTAAGGTTTATCAGGATATTCTGGATATTCAGGAATTGCTGGAGGCAAGCTGGATGGCATGGCGTATTACTAGTATATAGTATTTATTTTCCGCTGTTTGTTGTTTGTTGTTGTACACTCCGATGTAATGAAATGTAATGTAATGTAATAACTGATATAGTTCTTTGTTTAAAGATTATTCATTTATTATTATATGTTGTTCCGCTGCGAATTGTGAGATTCTGATGTTGTTTTGTTGTTCTGCTGTTATTTCTTCTGTTCCATTCTATGTTCTCTATTCTCTTTTTCTTAAATTTTAAAATTTTCTATTTTCTCTTCTCTCTATTTTCTAATCTTCCATCTTTTTCTCTTCTTTTCTTTCCTTTTCTTTTCTTAAATTCTTTTTAAAACCCATAACTATTCGGTTTTTCGGCAACGAAAAACTGACATGTTACATTTGTTGCCCTATTGTATCGCTTTCGGAGTTAGGTCTTTATGAGCCGCTCGAGTGATATTTGGGTTTGGAGTCTTTGGGCTCATGGATCCTTGTTTATACAGTACTGAGCACGTGCAATTTTTATGATGTTTTATTGATATGTAAATTCCCTTGGTATCGCCCTTCGGTGTTGGTCTTTTTGAGCCGCATGATGTGTAGCGATTACCTTGTGGAACTTGTGTTACCTTCATTGGTATTTGTTATTTGCCTTTATGGCTTGTTTTGGGATATTCCTAACCTTTGTTTATATGAGTTGCCGATGATATGAGGCATGTCTTTTTATGATATGATTCATCTTTTGAATAGATGATTGTGTTATCTCTTTCAGAGATATTTGTTATACCTTGTAACCTTGCAGGTTTATTGTTGTTCAGTTTATCTAACTGATTTGTTTAGCTAGACTGACCCGTGTATTTTATACTCGGGTCAGACCGAGATGTTTCAGGTTAGGTGCTTTTGGATTTAGCCTATTTTGCTTCCATATGGACTATTCAGCTTGTTCCTTTTTGTTAAAGCTTTTTGTGTAGTCCTATTTTATTGTAACTCTGATATATGTATTCTTTTGACTCGTCTGTATATTGTGGTTTGCTATACCACTTGACATGTATTATTTTGTATACTCTGTTATGTATCCATATATGTGTATATGATGATCTTCTGTTCTGTGATGTATATTACATTTGAGTTGTTATATTCTGTTCTGATAGATCCTCCAACCACCTATGGTTTTGTTTTAAGTATTCATTGGATATGTCGATCTGCTTTGTATGATTACTGTCGATGTATTCAATAGATAGTTAGAGCAAGGCTATAGATGGTCGCTCCTAACCAGCCTTATTCTCCATGTTAGTTGATGGCATTACCCTGTAGTGACCTTGGCTAGCGTGGGTATAGAGGTGGGGCGTCATAAACTCCGTAAAACTTAATATGTAAGTAAAAGGAAAAGGTAGGAGTAGGTTTTACATAAGTCTGATGCATGAGCCATAATTTTCTCTACATATACTACAAAAGTAAGAGTCTAATGATTGGTCACCTCATGTCTTGCCTATCACGACACACCTAGTCATCATACACATTTAATCTTACAGCATCATTTCTAAGTGGAGTCATTTCCCTAAACCAACTTCATACCCTATAGCTTTCCCTATTACCAATCGTCACTTAAGTTGAATATAGAACTCACTTCCCTAGATTGCCCAAAGCCTAAAGAGTTGGCTGTTGTTCCCATACTAACTGAACTCACGCCTTAGACCACCTTTAGCGTACATGATTGCTTATAATCTACCTTCAGACTGATCCACCGAAGCACTATAGAGGAGCAATGCAATGCTTGGATCACTTACTTGTGTCGTGGGTTCGTATCTGTACTGTATCTATGTTCATATCCATATACCAGGCCACCTACTTGCTCCACAGGTTCATTTACATTCACTTTCATCACCATATCATGGATCCATATCAGAATAACATACATATTCACTTCAAATGGCGACCAACCATCACACTCATTCACTCAATTCATAACGTCGTCGTTGGCCTCATTAATAGCCTCCAATCACCTTTAAAATACAATAGGAACATGATCCGAGTTAGTAATTATTATTTTATATAGGCCCTTACAGGTACGGGTTCAGCCTAGTATGAAATTAGGACACCAGTACCAGCTAGTGGATCGGTGCCAGACGATGACTTTGTCTTCTCAACTCCCTAGTTTCGCCTCAAGTCGCCTCTGGTTCCTTGAAACATCCTTAATTCCTAGCCCTACATTTCTAAGTCTGGTTTTCACTTTATTTCATTAATTTTGGTGTGTATTCATCAAATCACCATATTTGTATAAAAAACTAGTTCTAGTTTATTGTTCATGATAAATTCCCTCCTAAAACACAATTAAATCCGAATTTAAGTACATATAATTGATTATCTACATTATTATAGCTAGCATATCATATATAACATCAAAATTGCATTACACGAAAGGGAACGCATGAATCACTCACTAAATTCATCATTTTCTAACCAAATCTCTATTGTCTAACATGTTGTGCTTCCTTGCTTCAGAATTTCGCCTTTTTGTTACCATATATGCATATTCCTCCTTACTAGCTTCACAATGCTGCCGATCTCATGGGATTTTATTGAATTTTGAGTGAGATAGAGTGATTTTAGTTTAGTCTATAACGAGGAAAAAGAAGATAGAGAGAAAGAGCGTGTGCTGTTTTTTGAGAACTGAATTATGGAGTACATGGAATTTCTATTTTAAACTAAAGGAGGGAAGTAAGCACCATTTCAAACTTCAAATTTGTCCCCGATCAACTTGACATTGTTTCAACCGTAGTTTCTTCATACGGAGTCCTAACATGGTAAACGAAAATACCATGCACGCTAGAACAATGAGATGGTTGTAATGGCTTCAATTTCTCCATCAAATTCTAAAGTTACAAAAATGGCCATTTTGATCCCTTCTTATTTTATTAACACATTAAGTTCAATTAGTTTCACATCATTATATTATTAGTATTTAATTAAAATATTTGCCAATTTTTTCAAGATATTACAATCACCTCTTATAAGTTAGATCTTAGCTCACTTAATTAACTATACTCATTTATTTAATTCATATCTACATAAATTTTTGCCTGTTTTATTTTTAAAAATTTCGGCTACTAAAATTATATGTATATATACAAGCTATTATATTGGCCCAGAAATAATAAAATAAATATGTAACAATTATCCATTTTAGGATATAATTTTAGGTCCTCTAATAATATTTAATTAATTAATATAACCATAATATTAATTCCACCATAATAGTAATTTATAAATTTTCCAAATTATTACAAAAAATTATTTTTGGTCAAAAAATTAGTATGTGACTCCAAGTGGTTAATTCAACCTACAGTAATATTAAAATAATTTAAAATTAAAGCTTGTACGGACGATTTTTGACGCACGGTATTAGGCTTGAGTATAATGGCTTACAAATTATCTAGATGAATCCCAATTTCTTATCTGTTAAAGCGACATGCTAAAGTAATGATATACCGTGCATGTTTTCTCTTTGTCCTTACTATATTACTTAGATAAATTGTAATGACCTATATTTTATGTATCGGAGGATCGTAAAATAATTTTATCTAATTCATTTGAGGTCATATGATTCTAATATTTTGGAATATGGTTCTTAGGTATGTTTTACATATGTATGATTTTTTCTGAATTTCCATGTGACCATTTTTCCCTAGAGATCTTACTTTGTCTATAACTTTTGACAGAAGCCGAACTAAATGCTCTAACCTATTCTATTGCTTCAGGACAACGGTTTCTCATTTCGTAGAGTGGTCATAAAAAAAATCGGATAAGTTGCTAGGAAGTTATAGCAGTTTTAAGTTTCAAAATCTCCTGACAAAAAATAGAAAGGGAATTAATGGCTGAATTAGAAAGCCCTTAATCAGGTTTGGCTATAAATATAAGGTGAGAGAGACTATTTGAGAGTTTTTCTCTCATTTGATATTAACCCCAAACCTTAACTCCTCTCTTATTCTCCATTTATATCATTGGATTTCATCTCAAATCATCTCTAGTTACAAATTAGAGGCTAGGTATTCAACGAGGTGTTTGATTTCATCATTTGGATTGTGTCTTCATCCAATTTGTCACTGTTTAGATAAGATCTTCATCAAATTTGTAACGACCGACATTTTTAAACATTTAAAAGTATTAAATTAAATAAGATTTTGAAATAAAATTTTCAGGAACAAAAAAAATTAAGATTTTATTGATACAAATTAGATTATATTACAAATTATGAGCTTAATTAAAATTTCTATTAATGACATATGTTTGCAATAATATTAGGATGGTAGCAAATGTTAGTGTGTATTTTAATAATATTGGTTTGAATGATATTAACAATTGTCTGAATGTAAATTTCCAATTGATTGGAATAATAAATGTTTATAAGGAATAATAAATGTTTCTTTATTAAAAGAGAATCATAAGTTTATTTATTTAAAATGTTTGGTAGCTAAAAGATTGATTTCGGAGATGATAAACTATTATTTGGTAAGAAATGTATAATGCCTGTTTGTATCCAATAGTGCATAAATATGTTTAAATCACTGTTTCATAGGAAATATTTTTTCTATTTCTCATTACATTTAATTTAATCCATTTTGATATTCACCTTTGTAATCAATTGAAATTAATGTAATTGAATAATTTCAATTAATAAGAGAGAGAACATTAAATTGTAAGTTTATAAGTGTAATTAAACGTAGCTTATGTTTTGTGAAAATAAAAGAAAAGTTTGATTTGATAAAAAGAAGAACGTTTATATCAAATAAAATGAATGTTTCATTTGTGAATGTAGATTTAATTTCTAGAGTAAAGAATAGAATGATTTCTTAAAAAAAGATATATATACATATATACATATACATATACATACATACATACATACATACATACATATATATATATATATATATATATATATATATATATATATATATTTGAACTCTGTTTTAGCATACAGATTGATTACAAGAATAGGAATATAATTTAAGTAAATTATTTATTACCGTGGTGTAAAATAACAAATTTATAAACATGATTAAATGACTTAAGGAAACAATTGTCCTATTTCTCATCCATTTTGGTTTATCTATTTTGAAATTTAACTTTGTTATTAATTGCAATTAATGTAATGGAAATATTTCGATTAAAAGGAAAGAAAATGTTGATTGCAATTAATAGATTTAATAAAGTAACGCACGTTTTGTGTTAAACAGAAATTGTGCTTTAATAGAAATAAAAGAATTGAATGTTTTCATTTTTAAGGTAAGTATAATTTTATTAGTTGTGCGTAGATAAAAATTTATATGTGTACAAATTGAGTATTATTTGAGTGAATGAAATTAATTTGGTTACGTTTTGAAAAAAATTTGAATTTCAAAATGTGTATGGTCCCTTCATTTATTTATTTATTTACTGCATATACGTTTTAAAATAGTTACCTCGTTATTAAAACTTGGTCCGTTCATTTCTCCTTCGGTTTAATACCTAAGCCTAAGCTTTTAGGCTATATTTAATTCTTTCCATCTCATTTTTGGTTATAAATTTTTTTATTTTCCTATGCTTTGCAAATTTTCTCATTCCTACATACATTTCCTTATGCATTATCAATGCCTAAAGCATTTAAAACTCAACGTGCATTTTGTCCCTCTACCTTTATTTCGTCATTATTAAATAACCTATAATTTTATTTCTTCATTTGCATTTTAATTCTCCTAACACCTCATATTTATTTAGTTCACATCTTTCAATACTACGTTTTAGGGCTGTTCATATTTTACTTTATTTCAATTCCT
This sequence comes from Allium cepa, assembly GCA_030765085.1. Lineage (NCBI taxonomy): Eukaryota > Viridiplantae > Streptophyta > Magnoliopsida > Asparagales > Amaryllidaceae > Allium > Allium cepa. The sequence continues at coordinate 203,338,674 of CM060934.1, read as the reverse complement.
AGTTTGTTTGTATATACCTTATTAGCTTTTCATTTGTTTCCATCTTCATTCCTTTAGTCATATTTCATTTTCTAATCCCATCTTCTGTAGCTTCGTTTTCCAAATAAAACTTGCATCTCATTTTTTTGTCTCTTCACCTTCCTTCCTTTTTCATTTTCTTCTTCTTTAAATCTCCTTCTCTTTTTTTTCTCTATTTTAAATCTTTTTTGTTTCTTCTTCTTTAAATCTTCTTCTTCTTCTTTTTGAAAGCTTCCTTTTCCTTTTTTCAATTCTTCATCTTCTTTAAATTTTCTTCTTCTTTTCCAAACATTCTTCTTTTTTTCAAATCTTTTTCTTCAAATTCAGATCTATAACAACTTCTCTTTCTCCTCCAAAACATTCTTAAAAAAAGATTAAGATAGAAGGAAACAAATCAAAATGAGGAAGTAGTAGCGAATCCAAATCCGACTAGAAAAGGGAAATTGAGAATGTGAGTGTTTAAACTCACTCACGAAATAGTAAAATTTTATTGCAAGTTAAACAAGATCATATAGTGATAAATTTTTGATTGTTAGTTTGGAATTTTTATTGATATTTAATTTGAATAGTTAAATTCCAATATGTGATGACTAATAATTACTGTGACATGTTATTGAATAGGTTGATTTGCTGAATTGATTGATTTGAATGTTGATTGTATGTTGTGATGGATGCTATTGTGATTGAATGTATATTTGTTCATTTATTTGATATATCCTTGTTATCACCCTATAGTTTTTTGTAATTATATAAATTTTCATATTGATTATTTGCACACTGAATATAGATATAAAACCCATGAATTTCAAGTATTTACATCACAGGAAAAATAGTATGTTTAGATTTACTATTTGGACCATAAAAATGATTTTGAGAAGTAAACCGTCGTTACATTATTTGAAAATTTTCAAAATTTAATTTTTAAACATTGGGAAGTTTCCATAAAATTGAATATTGAAACTTTAGAACACTTTTATAAATCAAATCTATTGAACTATGAAATTTTACTGGGAATTATTCTGTAAATTTGTAATTTACTAGAATGGATCTATTGTGAAATCCATTTTATTTTGAATATGGAAACAATAATATTTCCAAATATTTGAACCTTCAAAAATGTAGTTATTTGCATTCCTTATTACATTTACTTTTGATTTAATTTGCATAAGAATTTTATTTCAGGCTCGAGTGTATTATTTTCCTTTACGCTCGGGTCAGCCTGAGTTTTTCAGCATTGAAGACTATTTTCTGGTGGACGAAGATGAAGATTTAGTATATTATTGCTATTTATTATTCCAATACATTCTGTGTTCCGCTGCATTATTTGTTTATTTATGATATGTGTATAACTCTGATTTGAATTTGCAAAAGTGTAATCAAATGTTATTTGTAAAATAGCTTCATGAACTATTTATTTGATTATTATATTTTGTCGCTCCACTGCGAGATTCTGTATTTTGTTTTTCACTTATTTACCCATTAACATTCCTTCCTTTTGAATGGTTTGATTCTAACATGTGTGGTTTATTGTCGATTTGAACCATCTAAAAGGGTGGGTCGTTACAGTTGGTATTAGAGCTTTGGTTTAGACATACCTTAGCCTGTGAGGTTAACTCATTAGGGATAGGGTAGTAATACCCTAGAATGAGTTGTCTGAGTGTATACACGAGAGCGTGTATTTGTTAGTGTTATAAAAATGTTTTGTATAAATTTTGAAATGAAGTTATTTTTCCTAATATTATATGATATATATATAAAGGAATAATATTTTAAGACTAATATAGTTATTTGTAATGTGTTTGATTTATGAAATGGTAATATTTAATTATTATCATTTTTGTTGACTTATTGCATTTAATCAAATTATAAACGTTGGTTAATTGTTGTTGATTGAATTAATGGACTAAACACTAGTTTAATAATGGTGTATTAAAGAGAACAAAATGAATAATTATGATACTTGTTTATGAAATTGAAATGTTGTTGTGAATTTTGTTGTTTGTTGACATGTAGTTTTGACTATTGAAAAAAATGAATATTTGGATATTTTGGATAATCAAAACCTTTTGAATTAATATATGAGTGAAAATTGATAATTGGGTTGAATTATATAGTTGAATTGATAACCTTAATTTTAAAGCAAGTAAAACAAGGTTTAATTTGTTATATCTATGTTTAGTAAATGAATAGAATTGTGGTATACATTCTTAGCATGTAATGTAATAATATATAAGTGTGAACTTTAAGTCTTGGGATCTTTAAATTGAAATTGTGATTAACGAAATGTTTTAAATGAGATTAAATTGGAAAAATATGTTTATAAACTTAATTAACATTTATGAAACGTGTCATAAATAAATTGAAAGGTAAAGGTGAAACTAAATGGAATAAGCAAATATGACTTAAAAGTGAAATGATTTCAAATAAAGCCATGACTTGTAAATTGTTATGAAATAAATGGATGTTGTAATAAATGGTTATAAATAAAGTTGTGATAACTTTAAACTCGAACAATGTCTTATAAAAAGAGAATTAAGTTTAATAAATTGGTTATAAACATAAGAAAATTCCTTACGAAATTATTTGCAAATAAATGTAATGAGAAATATTACATGTGAAATGAATGTAATTTAAATTAAAGAGAAATATAAGCAATATTGTGAGAATGGATATATTAACTTTTATATCAAAAGGAGAAATTCTATGAAACAAACATTAAGTATGAAGTTGATTTGAAAACTATTGATTTGGAAAGGTACTCAATTTGAAAGCGAAATCTTATATAATCGAAATCTATATAGGCGTGATTTGATACTATTGATTTAGGAAAGTATTCGATTTGAAAATGGAATCTTGTATAAAATGGACTTTATATAAGTATGACATTTGAAATTGATTTGAAAAGGTACTATATGTTACATATTTTCAAAGTAAAGATATGGAAAGTGCCTTCTGCTTGATATCCGCTTTGTGGCCACATTGTGGATTCATTCTATCGATATTATTCTATCTGATTTTGGTTTTTCGAATGTGATACTCAAGTGTCCTACCATGGCGTAAACCATGGTCATTTTTTGGGTAGCGTAATCCGCAAGGCAGAGATTGTTTAAGGGTATGGATGTTTCTTGAGGGATCCAGGCGTAACCATTGTTATGTATCCTGCTGTCTACCAGTTTTGTTGTCGTGGCGTAATTCGTAAGGTAGAGATTGCTTAAAGGGTATGGATGTTTCCTGGAGAATCCAGGCGTAACCATTGTTATGATCCTGCGGTCCACAGTTTTGGTTATCATGGCATAATTCGCAAAGCAATGATTGCTTAAAGGTGCGGATGTTTCCGGAGGGATCCAGGCGTAACCATTGTGTATCTGCGATCCAGGTGATTTGTTTGGATTGTACTTTTCATATCGGTTTTGAAAGCTTCAAGTATTTTCATTGGGTGTTGAAATAGGTCTACTAAGTACTTGAAGAATTCTAACTTTGCACCTAATCAATGCATGACCAGAGTCTGCAAGAACGAGGATAAGCCTATTAGGACATCGAGTTATAAAAATATTTAAATAAAGTATTATATAAAAAATATTTTGGACATTTTTTCTCTTTTCTAAATACTTTAAAATGTTTAAAATATTATCTATTTATGTACGTCATGGTTTATTAGTGTTGTAAATATCAGGAGAAATTATTAATTCAATAAAACATATTTAAAGTAAATGATTATTGATTTATTAATAATGTTTGAAAAGTATCTTGAGATAAAACTAATAAATTTATAAATAATGGATTTAAGGGTTTCAATAGCTTCTTTGTAAATATAAGTAATGATGAAAATAATTATTTTCAAATAGTTTACAAATATTTATAAAGATGTTATTTTAAATATTTAAGTGGTATTTAAAATTGAAGCAAGAAATTTTACAAATGAATTTTTGAAAAGTATTAAAGTATTAAAGATGATTTATTTGCAAATGAAGCTTTCAAATTAATATTGCAAGTAAAATTTATATAAGTTTCTTTGAATGCAGAATTTAAAGATATTATACAAATGGAAAAAAATTGATTTGCGAAGTTTATTTATAGTAACATACTTGGGAAATTAGTTTGAATCTCTATTTTTCAAGTACAGTTTAGAATATTTAATTGATTTCGAAGTACTAATAGTAAATTTATTGGTTTATTTACTATTTGAATTTTTGTATTAAACCATAATAAATGTTTTTCCATGATGTGAATATTTATTTTAAAAAAAGTATGTAAAATTAATTATGAAGATATGAAATTTTAAACTTTGATTTAGAAATTTAATGTAAGATTTGAGTATTCTATTAGTTTTAATTTAATAATCTTGAGTTTATATTTATTTTAAAAATAACGAGTCTAATAAATTATCAGATTTAAGGAACTTTATTTTAAAGTTTATTATAATGTTTTGATATAAATTTCTAACATTATTTTAGACTTTTGAAAAATCCTTGCATAATGCTATGAGGATGTTTTAAATATATCTTATATTTTTACTAAGTGAATAAGGTTAAATGTTTTAACTAAATTTTTAGATATGTTGGAATTTTTCTTTTCTCTTCAAGGGAAAATAACAAAAATTTAAAATTTTATTCAATAACTGAATGGAGTTATAAAAATAAGTAGGACAGTAGAAGCTTAAGTAATATTTTTTTTGAAATGACTCATTAATGACTTAAATATTTAATAGAAAACAAATCATGTAAGTGATTGATCTTTATATAAATAAATGAATGAAAGGTAAATGATGAAAAAAAACCAATCGAATAAACTTAAATAAAATTAAAATTCTTGTTGTTTGGCTGATGACAAATTTGGGAAAGAATACTTCTAGTTGTTGAGGTTGTTTGACTAATATATTAAGTAATTATCTAAGGCTTTTGAGCATAGGGTACACTTGACAGTTTATTCATCACCTTGCATGATTTAAGGTTTCTGAACTAAACAAACCATTGGTTTTGGTCACTATGGATGTATGATGGATTCTTTGGTTGCATAAATGGTTGTATTGTTTGTTTGTATATGTTTTATTTTTGAAATATGATACATATATTGTAATTATTAATATTATTATTTTCCGGACCTTTCTGTACAAAGGAGACTCAGCCGAAATTTTTCGAAAAATTAAGACTTCGATTTCTTTTTGAGAATTTGAGTTATTTTTTAGTAAACTTAAATATGTAATTTTAATTATTTATAAATTGACCGTTTAAATAGAATATAACATACTTTTGGATTCCTTCTTGTTTCTTTTCGGGGACGAAAAATTTTGAGTGGGGGAGATTGTAACGACCGACATTTTTAAACATTTAAAAGTATTAAATTGAAGAAGATTTTTAAATAAAATTGTTTGAAATAAAAAAAAAATATAAGATTTTATTGATACAAATTAGATTATATTACAAATTATGAGCTTAATTAAAATTTTGACTAATGACATATGTTTGCAATAATATAAGGATGATAGCAAATGTTAGTGTGTATTTTAATAATATTGGTTTGAATGATATTAACAATGGTTTGAATGCGAATTTCCAATTGATTAGAATAATAAATGTTCATAAGGAATAATAAATGTTTCTTTATTAAAAAAGATTCATATGTTTATTTATTTAAAATGTTTGGTAGCTAAAAGATTGATTTTGGAGATGATAAACTATTATTTAGTAAGAAATGTATAATAACTCTTTGTATCCAATAGTGCATAAATATGTTTAAATCAGTGTTTGATAGGAAATAATTTTTCTATTTCTCATTACATTTATTTAGTCCATTTTGATTTTCACCTTTGTAATCAATTGAAATTAATGTAATTGAATAATTTTAATTAATAAGAGAGAGAACATTAAATTGTAAGTTTATAAGTGTAATTAAACGTAGCTTATGTTTTGTGAAAATATAAGAAAAGTTAGATTTATTGAAAAGAAGAACGTTTATATCAAATAAAATGAATGTTTCATTTGTGAATGTAGGTTTAATTTCATTAGATGAAAGAATAGAATGATTTGTTGAAATAAAAAGAAATATTTATTTATTTGAACGTTATTTTAGCATACAGATTGATTACCAGAATAGGAATATAATTTAAGTAAGATATTTATTACTGTGGTGTAAAACAAAAAATTTATAAACATGTTTAAATGACTTAAGGAAATAATTATCCTATTTCTCATCCATTTTGGTTTATCTATTTTGAATTTTAACTTTGTTATTAATTGCAATTAATGTAATGGAAATATTTCGATTAAAAGGAAAAACGTTAATTGCAATTAATAGATTTAACAAAAGAAACGCACGTTTTGTGTTAAACAGAAATGGTGCTTTAATGGAAATAAAAGAATTGAACATTTTTATTTTTAAGGTAAGTATAATTTAATTAATTGTGCGTAGATAAAAATTTATATGTGTACAAATTGAGTATTATTTAAGTGAATGAACTTAATTTGGTTACATTTCAAAAAAATTGAATTTCAAAATGTGTGCTGTCCCTTCATTTATTTATTTATTTATTTATTTATTTATTGCATGTACGTTTTAAAATAGTTAACTCATTATTAAAACTTATTCCATTCGTTTCTCCTTCGGTTTAATACATAATCCTAAGCTTTTAGGCTATATTTAATTCTTTCCATCTCATTTTTGGTTATAATTTTTTTTATTTTCCCGTGGTTTGAAAATTTTCTCACTCCTACATACATTTCCTTATGCATTATCAACGCCTAAAGCATTTAAAACTAAACATGCATTTTGTCCCTCTACCTTTATTTTCTTATTATTAAATAATCTATAATTTTATTTCTTCATTTGCATTTTAATTCTCCTAACACCTCATATTCATTTAGTTCACATCTTTCAGTATTACATTTTAGGGCTGTTCATATTTTACTTTATTTCAATTCCTAATTTGTTTATATATACCTTATTAGCTTTTCATTTGTTTCCATCTTCATTCCTTTAGTCATATTTCATTTTCTAATCTCATTTTCTGTAGCTTCATTTTCCAAATAAAACTTCCATCTCATTTTTATCTCTCTTCACCTTCCTCCTTCCTTTTTCATTTTCTTCTTCTTTAAATCTCCTTCTTCTCTTTTTTTTTCTCCATTTTTAATCTTTTTTGTTTCTTCTTCTTCATATCTTCTTCTTCTTCTTTTTGAAAGCTTCCTTTTATTTTCCTTTTTTCAATTCTTCATCTTCTTTAAATTTTCTTCTTCTTTTCCAAACATTCTTCTTTTTTTCAAATATTTTTCTTCAAATCCATATTTATAAAAACTTCTCTATCTCTTCCAAAACATTTTAAAAAAAGATTAAGATAGAAGGAAACAAATTAAAAGGAGGAAGTAGTAGAGGATCCAAACCCGATTAGAAAAGAGAAATCCATAAGGTGAGTGTTTAAACTCACTCACGATTTTTTTTATTGCAAGCTAAACCAGGTCATATAGTGATAAATTTTTGATTGTTGATTTGGAATTTTTATTGTAATTTAATTTGAATAGCTAAATTCCAATATGTGATGACTAATAATTACTGTGACATGTTATTGAATTAGTTGATTTGTTGAATTGATTGATTTGAATGTTGATTGTATGTTGTGATGGATGCTATTGTGATTGAATGTGTATTTGTTCATTTATTTGATATATCCTTGTTATCACCCTATAGTTTGTTGTAATTATATAACTTTTCATATTGATTATTTACACACTGAATAAATATATAAAACCCATGAATTTCAAGTATTTACATCAGAGGAAAAATAGTATGTTTAGATTTACTATTTGGACCATAAAAATGATTTTGAGAAGTAAACAATCGTTACCGTATTTGAAAGTTTTCAAAATTTAATTTTGAAACATTGGGAAGTTTCCATAAAATTGAATATTGAAACTTTGGACTATTTTATAAATCAAATCTCTTGAACTATGAAGTTTAACTAGGAATTGTTTGTAAATTTGTAATTTACTAGAATGGATCTATTGCGAAATCCATTTTATTTTGAATATGGAAACAATAACATTTCCAAAAATTTGAACCTTCAAAAATGTAGTTATCTGCATTCCTTATTACATCTACTTTTGATTTAATTTGCATAAGAATTTTAGTTCTGACTTGAGTGTATTGTTTTCCTTTACGCACGCGTCAGCCTGAGTTTTTCAGAATGAAGACTATTTTCTGGTAGACGAAGACCAAAATTCAGTATATTATTGCTATTTATTATTCAACTACATTCTATGTTCCGCTGCATTATTTGTTTGTTTATGATATATGTATAAATCTGATTTGAATTTGTAAAAGTGTAGCCAAATGCTATTTGTAAAACAGCTTCGTGAACTATTTATTTGATTATTATACTTTGTCGTTCCGCTGAGCGATTCTGTATTTTGTTTTTTTTCTTTCCTTTCTTTCCTTTTTTTTCTTATTTACCCCATTAACAATAATTCCTTTTGAATCGTTTGTTTCTAACACATGTGGTTTATTGTCTATTTGAACCATCCAAAACGCGGGTCGTTACAATATTTCACTGCTTTGGTAGATTTGGTGAGTGGTGATGATCTCATACAGGTCTATGATGGATTATATGTTATAATCAGGTGATTATAGGTTAGAATTGTCAAATTAAGCGAAAAAATGGTTAGACTTAGGTAATTTCAGATTTGGAAACCCTAGATTAACCTAATAAAACATGTAGTTGGGATTAGATTATTGGCTAATGTCATTTATGTATATTTCTACAAAATTATATGTGTTAGGCCAGATCTATGGTAGAATTGTGATGATAGATTGAATTGGATAATTTTTATGTTCATATTGGATGTAATTGGATGATATGCTATGTTTGATTCACTTATGTGTTTGAATTGCTTACTATGCTTGATTCATTTGCTAGTGTTGTAACATCCTAAAGTTTATCAATTTAAATTTGGTAATTTATTTGAACTTTTGGAATTTAATTTGAAAAGTTCAAAACAAGCAAAATAGGTGTTAAATTATATGAATAAGATTTCAATTTCATTTGTGTTTAAAATTTGAAATAACAAATGTTTTTAAAATCATTTGAATTTAAATTATATATATAATGTATATATGAATAGATTTAAATTTGATTTTGAATTTTAATTTAAATTTTAATAAATGCTTTAGTAAAATAAATTTGGTTTAAAAATATATATACATATATGTAATTTATTTAATATGTATTTAATTTCAAAACATTCTCTTTTACACAATATGTATTAATATAAAGCAAATATCTTTAACGGGAAATGTAAATTTAAAATACAATCTAAATAATGTAAAATATTATTCTAATTAGAAATTACAAATGTTAAGTAAGTAATGACTATAGAGACAAGTGTTTAATCCTTAGTAATTAAATTGACAAGTGTAATTCATGAGAAGAGGGATTTAACAAGTGTCATCGCATTGTCTTCATTTTAAGAAAATTTATCAAAAAAAAGAAAATGAAAGCAATATAATATCTTAAACCCTCTTTCTCATCTATTTTGTTCACTTTCAAAAACTAAAGAAAATATGAGAAAAAAAATCAAACCAAACTTTAAAAACATTTAAACAAATCAGAAAAAAAGAGAAAGGATCAGCAAACAAAATTTCAAAACTGAGAGTCTGAAGTTCATCTCAACCTGCAGTTCAAAGCTTAAGTTTGTAGAGGGAAGATTTCAAACAATTAAAGAGAAATTCAGTAATCAAACAAAAGGAAATTCGAAGATTCATCATCTTACATCAATTCAAACAACAAGGCTCAGTTTCAAATTGCGGACCGGAAATTCTTCTCTGTTTCATAAATTTTTTTAACCGTAAGTAAATCTTTTTAAGAAATTGAAATTGAAATTGTTGTTAAAGAAGCTAAGAAAATTTAAATAACTAGTCGCAGGTAAGAAAAATCCAGGATCAAATTTAAATAGCTTTCCAGATTTCAAATAATTAACTTCCGGATACTTCCTCTCTGCTTCTGTTTCCAGGCATAACAAGTGAGTGAACCTTTCTAAGCCTTGATGTCTGATCTGTGTTTGAATGCATGATGTAGGCAAGTTTGAAAATTGGTTTGCATGCATCAATCTGTGAATGTGTATATGTATCTTGCCTGCGCATGTTAATGTACAGGGTTGATAATCCCTGTTCTGTTCCAGGTTTTCAAAAACCCGTTAGAAACTGAAATTCTCATCCTATAATCTTTGAAAGGCTTCAATTCCTATGTAAATTTTGTTTGCATGATCAGTATCTAGGTTTTAAAATAAATTTCAAAAATAAAATCATTAAGAGGTTGCTGGAAATCAAGCAAGCATAGTAACTCTGAACTAAGTAAAAATTCAAACATCATATCATCCTGTTTCAATAATGTCATCGAAATCATTATCAAAAATGTTGATTTTTAAAACTTAAATCCAAATTTTTAGTCATGTATTTATGGAGAAATCACGAGATGAACAGAAATCGGGTTTTATCCTTTTTCTGATGATCGACGACATAGTTCATCACACGATCGTGATCATAGCTTGCTGGGGGTCGGTCTTCGTCAGAAAAATATTCGATAAATTTCTACGACGCCGCGGTCATCGCACGACAATGAATAAGGGTTTAAACCCACTTTTGAACGAGGTCGACAAACTGGACTACTGCAGTTTCATCGTTGCATCGGAATGGATCGCTTCGGTGGCGATCGAAGCCTGAAAGTCCGGCGGAGCTTAGAGTGAAGTATTGTGACCTCTGATGATCAAAGGAGGGAGGACGAGGCTTTTAATGGTGGCATGATTTTGTTTGAATCTTGGTCGTACTGTCGAATTGCAAATTCGTCAAAATTTCACAAGGCTGGGTGTTTTGGTGTATCGAGTTGTTGATTGTCGACTGATCGATGATCGTAGCATCGACTAGAGGCGATCAAAACAGTTGTACATGTGCATAACGAATTGAGGGATGTCAGTGATATTGAATGGGAGGAGAAAGGATGCGACTCGAAGCTGCTTTCAGGAAGATGGGTTGATAGCTCGAGTTTAAACTCAGTGTATTTACCTGTGCGTATCGGGTTTGTACTTAGACGAATTCAAGTAAAAAGAAATATAAGGCACACAGGTAGATTTGGCGTACGACTCGAAGCAATGAGCACTTTTGCTTGGGTGTGACTCGAGGTAACCTCAGGTCGGTTGTGTGAAACAGCTTTATGTTAAAAATAAATTCAAAATTTTGAACCTTTTTTAAAACATGTTTTCAAAATGATGTTTTTGATTTAAGTTTAAATTAATTAAGGATATAAGTAAGATATTTTCAAAAGTAATCAAATTTTAATAGAATTGAATTTGATACATTATTTTATAAAGTTATTTATATTAAATAAATAATGTAATTTAAAAGGGTAATTAAGATAAAAATATTATTTAAACTATCTTAACCTTTTAAAGTAATACATGTGTAAGGATGATTTATTAAAGAAAGATTATCTTTTAATTTATTAAAAATTAATGATTTGTTAATACAATTACTTTAAAAGTAATTACTTAATTAATTACTTAATATTAAAGGTTAATTAAGTAAATAATTAAGGTTAATTGGTTTGTAATTAATTAAAGTAATTAATTTAGGAATAATTAATTAATAAAAGTAATTAAGATTTAATTAATTAACAATTAAGGAGTAATTAATTAAGATAATTAATTAAGGAATACTTAATTAATAAAGGTATTGAGATTTAATTAATTTATAATTAAGGATAATTAATCATTGATTAAAGATAATTAATGAAAATAATTATATGGTTAATTTGTTTTAAATCACACAATTAATTTACCTTAATTGAAGATGATTGATTATTATCGAATGTGGTATACTAGATTGATATTCTGATATGTGATTATTAAGCTATGTAATGTGAATTGCTTTGTGCCGAGCTATGATATTTTTGTGATTTATTTCTGTGTGAATGTGAAAACCTTTTTTGCCCATAAAACGACATTTAAACTTCGATGCAACAGGAAGTCGGATTCCAGTTGGTTATCCGAAACCCACATCGAACCCAGAATGTGAATCTTTGTGATTGTTACATCCATGCGTTTTAAAATTAAGTGCTCACTATTCGGATTAGCTGGGAGAGGACTTCGTGCCATATAACCAATTTCGAATGGTGACACGACGAAATGGATAACATTTGAAGACGGTGGTGAAGACCGGGTGTCTTCGAGAACATAGGATAACCTATCGAATGTCTCTGCACTGAGTTGGTCCGGTATAGAGATCTTCACATGTGATGGGGAGTCCGACCGGGATTATGGATACCCGGATTGCAAGGGCTTCTTGCTTTATTGGACGAAGTGCCTTCAGTTCTGTTCGAACCTGGATCAGACTTGTAGGGTTGTATGTCTGACACTACACTTTGAGATATAAAGCAGATTTCTTTCAAATACATTTCTGTTGGTGGCGGAGAATTTATTCTCTTAGCTTAACATCCTTCTCTGAGACGTACGAGCTTAGAGGTTATGTAATTGAAGGTTATCAGTGATATACTCCCAATTTGGTAGTGTGACATGCTAAGTGCTATTGTGTGTTGATGATCATTTGTTGATCAAAGCATGGCTTTTGTGTAAAGCGTAGCTTTGTGGACGAGACCTAATCGGACTCACACCTCGGAAATGGTTGAAACTGGAAAGATGCGACAAGGTTATGAGGGTCGCGCCCTTTAAGGTATGTCATTTCCTTCTGGAAAAAGGTAGTATCATGGTATGGAGCCTAGATACTTAACCTATGTGGTTGCTGCAATCTCATTACTGTGTGGTTGTTGCTTTGTGGTTGAAGGCCCTTAGATAAAGGTCGCAAACGACCAGGGGGTGGCATACTCATGTAGTAGTTACCTAGTTACAGAGGTAATTGGCAGAGAGCTGGTTAAGTTCTCGGGACGTCCCTCTAGAAAGGTACCCATGTGGCAGTAGGAAGTTCCTTAGCCTGACCATTTGTTGGAAATCCAATTCCCAATACAAACATAGTACGGTTTTGTTTGTATAACCTGCCATTTACTTATGGTGGTCACCACTGTTTAGATTGTAGCTATAGTAGGCATACAATAATGGTTGTATGCTGGCTAAGTCTAATATTATACTTTCGAAATGATTTTCTATACTATGCACTAATAATAATATCAAAAGAAACTTTCTCGTATCAAGCATATTTGACTATCATATGAAGAAATCTCCTTCAATTCCGCGATTGCATTGTGTGTGTGGCGGGAGGTCTTATGGTAGTTTCAATTTCCAAAAAGCATACCGGATTTTCTTTTATAAATTTTTTTTTATTCAAAGCAACTGTTTTTGTTTACCCATACCAATCCCATGACTGACCCGGAGTTTATTGTTCCTTTCCTAAAATCTGGGTGCCCATAATTTCCACACGGGCAGCCTAGCAGCAGGTTTTCCGTGTTTTGGTGCTAGCTGGATTTTGAAGCATTTTGGTTTGGAAGCTATCGGATTTTGAAAGTTTTGGCTCTGATACCACTTGTCACGACCTGAAATTCAGTGTTCGAAAATCGACATCAAATACCTCACGTGTATTCGACATCCGAAGATTCAAACATCGAACTCCAGTTCGGATGGAGCTTATAACAACATTAGATGAATATAAACAGTGGAAACAAAATGAATATCATTGATCACAGATACAATATCATCATAATATCCGTTACAACATTTAACATCAATATCAGAGTGCTACATATAGATATAACAACAACATAATAATAACTTCACAGCAGAATGACAATAGAGTCTTCTAAAGGATCCGACATACATCTTCCATGATAAGGTTTGATATTATCGGAAGTTTGTTCTGGATTTCTCTAAAATAGCAAGTCCATTGACTAAGCTAACAATAAAGAATGCAAAATTCAATTGGACTCCAAAATGTGATGAAGCTTTTCAGGAGTTAAAAAGGAGATTAACTACTGCTCCTGTTCTCGCTATCATAAACGGGAACCAGGGTTTATCTGTCTATACTGACGCTTGTGGTGATGGGTTGGGTGCGTTGATAATGCAAAATGGGAAGGTAATTGCCTACGCGAGTTGACAATTACGTCCTCATGAGAGAAACTACCCAACACATGATTTGAGATTCTAGCTATTATCTTCGCTTTGAAAATATAGCGACACTATCTTCTGGGTAAGAACCTCTTTCAGCTTTCTTAACGATTTGAGAATTTAACTTAACTTAATAAATATACTTAATGAACTCTCTTTGTTTTAGGTGAAAAAATTGAATTATTCATGGACCATAAATCTTTGAAATATCTCTTCACCCAGAAAGATTTAAATCTACGACAACAACGTTGATTGAAATTTCTGGCATCCTATGACCTAGATATTCTGTATACACCTAGAAAGGCCAATGTAGTTGCCGATGCTTTGAGTAGAAAGCATGCTATTCTTGCTTATCTTATTGTCGCTCCTACTTTTCTTAAAAAGATTGCAAGAAAGCATACGGAAAACAAGTTTCTTCGAGAAATTCGTAAAAGAATACGTCGAGGTGAGAATTCCAGTTTTGGAATTGATTATAAAGGAATTATAAGGTTAAAGGACATGATCTGTGTCCTTGATATTCCGGAATTAAAACGTGAAGTTTTAGATGAATGTCACAAATCTAAAGTCAGTATCCATCCAGAAGTTAACAAGATGTATAGAGATATCAAAAGAACTTTCTGGTGGAAGACAATGAAAAGGGACATATCTATATATGCGAGTCGCTGTGCTACTTGTCAATAAATTAAAGCGATCAAAAGAAAATGGCAGGTTTACTTCAGCCTTTGGAGGTACCCAAATGGAAATGGGATCAAGTATCGATGGATTTCATCGACGGGTTTCCCCGTACTTGAAAAGGCAATGAAGCAATTTGGGTTATTGTGGACCGTTTGACTAAAACTGTCCACTTTTTGCCAGTGAAATCTGCCCGCACAGCAGCAAGTTTAGCTGAGTTATATGTGAAAGAAATTGTCCGTCTCCACGGTATACCGAGCAGTATAGTGAGTGATCGTGACTCGATCTTCACTAGTCGATTTTGGGTGGCGTTTCAAAATGCATCGGGAACAATGCTGAACTTCAGCACCACTTATCACCCACATTCTAATGGGAAGACTGAAAGGATAAATCGAATATTAGAATATCTTTTGCGAGCTTATATTCTCGATTTTGGTGATTCTTGGGGGGACCATTTGCATCTAGTCGAATTGGCATACAATAATAGCTATCAAGCCAGTATCGAGATGGCTCCTTTTGAAGCTTTATGCGGTCGTCCGTGTCGATCACCTGGATGTTGGATCGAGTCAGGTGATAGGCTCGTCCTTGGACCGGATATGATTAAGGAAGTCACAGAAAAAGTTGATTTTATACGAAAGAAATTGAAAACGACTCAAAGTTGTCAAAAGAGTTATTATGATCGCAGAAGAAGGGATTCGGAATTCCAGATTGGAGACTCTGTTTTTCTCAAAGTATCTCCAATGTGTGGTGTGTTAAGATTTGAGAAGATTGGTAAGCTGGCACCATGGTATATTGGTCCTTTTCCTATTCTGGAGAGGATCGGTCCTTTAGCATATCGAGCGTAGCTACCCAACTGGTTATCTGGCGTGCATGATGTATTTCACATTTCTAACCTCTTGAAGTATGTGCACGATCCAGATAGTATTATTGAAGAAGCTGCTCAGCAGGATCTCGAAATCACTCCCAATTTAATAGTTAAAAGAGAACCGATAAAGATTGTGGATCATGATGAAAAGCAATTAAGGAACAAGGTTGTGAAATTAGTTAAAGTGCAGTGGAGTGGTGATTCAAAGGATTGCACTTGGGAAACTGAAGATAACATGCAGAAATCATATCCCAATTGCAGAGTGGATATTCCGGCTTAAATTGGTAAGCCCTTCTCTCTCTTTTTCTATATTCTTATAACCTTTGTTTGCTTTCCTCTCTCTTTCAAATTTCGAGGGCGAAATTTTCTTAAGGGGGAAATCTGTAACATCCCAAAATTTATCAATTTAAATTTGGTAATTTATTTGAACTTTTGGAATTTAATTCGAAAAGTTCAAAACAAACAAAATAGGTGTTAAATTACATGAATAAGATTTCAATTTCATTTGAGTTTATAATTTGAAATAACAAATGTTTTTAAAATCATTTGAATTTAAATTATATATATAATGTATATATGAATATATTTGAATTTGATTTTGATTTTGAATTTAAATTTTAATAAATGCTTTAGTAAAATAAATTGGGTTTAAAAATATATATACATATATGAAATTTATTTAATATGTATTTAATTTCAAACATTCTCTTTTACGCAATATGTATTAATATAAAGCAAATATCTTTAATGGGAAATGTAAATTTTAAAACACAATCTAAATAATGTAAAATATTATTCTAATTAGAAATTATAAATTTTAAGTAATGACTATAGAGACAATTGTTTAATTCTTAGTAATTAAATTGACAAGTGTAATTCAGAGAAGAGGGATTTAACAAGTGTCATCATATTGTCTTCATTTTAAGAAAATTTATCCAAAAAATAGAAACTATATAATATCTAAAACCCACTTTCTCATCTCTTTTGTTCGCTTTCAAAAACTTAAGAGAATCTAAGAAAAAAATCAAAGCAAACTTTAAAAACAATCAAACAAATTAGAAAAAAAAGAGAAAGGATCAGCAAACAAAAATTCAAAACTGAGAGTCTGAAGTTCATCTCAACCTGCAGTTCAAAGCTTAAGTTTGTAGAGGGAAGATTTCAAACAATTAAAGAGTAATTCGGTAATCAAACAAAAGGAAATTCAAAGATTCATCAACACAAATCAATTCAAACAACAAGGCTCAGTTTCAAATTGCAGACCAGAAATTTTTCTTTATTTCTTAAATTTTTTTAACTGCAAGTAAATCTCTTTAAGAAATTGAATTTGAATTTGTTGTTAAAGAAGCTAAGAAAATTTAAATTACTAGTTGCAGGTAAGAAAAATCAAGGATCAAGTTTAAATAGCTTTTCAGATTTCAAATAATCAACATCCAGACACTTCCTCTCTGCTTCTATTTCCAGGCATAACAAGTGAGTGAACCTTTCTAAGCCTTGATGTCTGATCTATGTTTGAATGCATGATGTAGGAAAGTTTGGTTATTTGTTTGCATGCACTAATCTATGAATGTGTATATGTATCTTGCCTGTGCATGTTAATGTCCAGGGTTGATAATCCCTGTTCTAATTCTAGGTTTTCAAAAACTTGTTAGAAAATGAATTTCTCATCCTACAATCTTTGAAAAGCTTCAATGTCTAAGTAAATTTTGTTTGTATGATCAGTATATAGGTTTTAAAATAAATTTCAAAAATAAAATCATCAAGAGGTTGCTGGAAATTAAGCAAACACAGTAAAACTCTGAACTAAGTAAAAATTCAAACATTATATCATCCTGTTTCAATAATATCATCGAAATCGTTATCAAAAATGTTGATTTTTAAAACTTAAATCAAGATTTTTAGTCATGTATTTATGGAGAAATCACGGGATGAACGGAAATTGGGTTTTATCCTTTTTCTAATGATCGATGACGTAGTTCATCACACGATTGTGATCATAGCTTGCTGGGGGACGGTCTTCGTCTGAAAAATATTCGATAAATTTCTACGATGCTGTGGCGATCACAAAACAATGAATTAGGGTTTAAATCTACTTTTAAACGAGGTCGTCAAACTGGATTGCTGCAGTTTCAGCGTTGCATTGAAATGGCTCGCTTCGGTGGCGATCGAAGCCTGAAAGTATGGCGGAGCTTAGATTGAAGTATTGTGACCTCTAATGCTCAAAGGAGGGAGGACGAGGCTTTTAATGGTGGTACGATTTTGTTCGAATCTTGGTCTTACTGTCGAATTGCAAATTCGTTAAAATTTCACAACGCTGGGTGTTTTGGTATGTCGAGTTAATGATTGTCGACTGATCGACGATCACTGTATCGACCAGAGGCGATCAAAACAGTTGTGCATGTGCACAACGAATTGAGGGATGTCAGTGATATTGAATGGGAGAAGAAGGGATGCGACTCGAAGCTGCTTTCGGGAAGATGGGTTGATAGCTTGAGATTAAACTCGTGTATTTACCTGTGCGTATCGTGTTTGTACTTAGACGAATTCAAGTAAAAAGAAATATAAGGCACACGGGTGGATTTGGCATACGACTCGAAGCAATGAGCAATTTTGCTTGGGTGTGACTCGAGGTAACCTCAGGTCGATTGTGTGAAACAGCTTTATGTTAAAAGTAAGTTCAAAATTTTGAACCTTTTTAAAACATGTTTTCAAAATGATGTTTTTGATTTAAATTTAAATTAATTAAGGATATAAGTAAGATATTTTCAAAAGTAATCAAAATTTAATAGAATTGATTTTGATACATTATTTTATAAGGTTATTTATATTAAATAAATAATATAATTTAAAAGGGTAATTAAGATAAAAATATTATTTAAACTATCTTAAACTTTTAAAGTAATACATGTGTAAGGATGATTTATTAAACAAAAATTATCTTTTAATTTATTAAACAATTAATGATTTTTTAATAAAATTACTTTAAAAGTAATTACTTAATATTAAAGGTTAATTAAGTAAATAATTAAGGTTAATTGGTTTATAATTAATTAAAGTAATTAATTTAGGAATAATTAATTAATAAAAGTAATTAAGATCTAGTTAATTAACAATTAAGGATTAATTAATTAAGATAATTAATTAAGGAATAATTAATTAATAAAGGTAATTAAGATTTAATTAATTTATAATTAAGGATAATTAATCATTGATTAAAGATAATTAATGGAAGTAATTATATGTTAATTTGTTTTAAATCACACAATTAATTGATCTTAATTGAAGATGATTGATTATTATCGAATGCGGTGTACTGGATTGATGGTCTGATATGTGATTATTATGCTATGTAATGTGAATTGCTTTGTGCTGAGCTGTGATATCTGTGATTTATTTCTGCGTCAATGTGAAAAATCCTTTGCCCGTAAAACGACATTTAAACTTCGATGCGACAGGGAGTCGGATTCCAGTTGGTTATCCAAAACCCACATCGAACCCTGAATGTGAATCTTTGTGATTGATACATCCACGTGTTTTAAAATTAAGCGCTCACTATTCGGATTAGCCGGGAGAGGACTTTTTGTCATATAACCCGTTCTAAATTGTGACACGACGAAATGGATAGCATTTGAAGACGGTGGTGAAGACCGGGTGTCTTCGAGAATGATAAGATAACCTATCGAATGTCTCTGCACTGAGTTGCTCCGGTATAGAGATCTCCACATGTGATGGGGAGTTCGATCGGGATTGTGGATACACAGATTGCAAGGGCTTCTTCCTTTATTGGACGAAGTGCCTTCAGTTTTGTTCGAACCCGGAACAGACTTGTATGGTTGTATGTCTAACACTACACTTTGAGATATAAAGCAGATTTCTTTCAAATACATTTCTGTTGGTGGTGGAGAATTTATTCTCTTAGCTTAACACCCTTCTCTGAGACGTACAAGCTCAGAGGTTATGTAGTTGAAGGTTATCAGTGATATACTCCTAATTTGGTAGTGTGGCATGCTAAGTGCTGCTATTTGTTGATCATCTTTTTTGATCATTTGTTGATCAAAGCATGGCGTGTAAAGCGTAGCTTTGTGGACGAGACCTCATCGGACCTCACACCTCGAAAATGGTCCAAACAGGAAAGATGCAGCAAGGTTATGAGGGTCGCGCCCTTTAGGGTATGTCATTTCCTTTTGGAAAAAGGTGGTACCATGGTATGGAGCCCAGATACTTAACCTATGAGGTTGCTGCAATCTTATTACTATGTGGTTGTTTCTTTGTGGTTGAGGGCCCTCGGATAAAGGTCGCAAATGACCGGGGGGTGGCATACTCATGTAGTAGTTACCTAGTTACAGAGGTAACCCGGCCTTGTGTTGGCAGAGAGCTGGTTAAGTTTTTGGGACGTCCCTCCAGAGGGGTACCCATGTGGTAGTAGGAAGTTCCTTAGCCCGACCATTTTTTGGAAATCCTATTCCTAATACAAACACAGTACGGTTTTTGTTGTATAACCTGCCATTTACTTATGGTGGTCACCACTGATTAGATGGTAGCTATAGTAGGCATACAATAATGGTTGTATGCTGGTTAAGTCTAATATTATACTTTTGAAATGATTTTGTACACTATGCACTAATAATAATATCAAAAGAAACTTTCTCGTATCAAGCATATTTGACTATCATACGAAGAAATCTCCTTCAATTCCGCGATTGCATTGTGTGCGTGGCGGGAGGTCTTATGGAAGTTTCATTTTCCAAAAAGCATACCGGACTTTCTTTTATAAATTTGTTTTTATTCAAAGCAACTATTTTTGTTTACTCATACCAGTCCCATGACTGATCTGGAGTTTATTGTTTCTTTCCTAAAATCTGGGTGCCCATAATCTCCGCACGGGCAGCCTAGTAGCAGATTTTCCGTGTTTTGGTGGTACCTGGATTTTTGAAGTCTTTTGGTTTGGAAGCTATCGGATTTTGGAAGTTTTGGCTTTGATACCCTTTTGAAGTGTTGAAGTTCTGAAGACCTTATCATGGTAGATTTATGTCAGATCCTTTTGAAGACTCTATTGTCATTCCATTGTGAAGTTATTATTATGTTGTTGTTATATCTATATGTAGCACTTTGATATTGATGTTAAATGTTGTAATGGATATTATGATGATGTTGTATATGTGATTAATGATATTCATTTTTTTTCCGCAATTTATATTCATCTAATGTTGTTATAAGCTCCATCCGAACTGGAGTTCGATGTTTGAATCTTTAGCAGTCGAATACAAGTGAGGTATTTGATGTCGATTTTTGAACACTGAATTTCAGGTCGTGACGAGTGTTGTGCTTGTTTTAGGACCTAGATTGGTGATCGGAGCATACTGGGCGTAAATTTTGTCGAAATCGCGTGAAAAGATAGGCTCCGGAGCACGTCAGGAGGAAGTCTTATGAATTGCACAACAATTGGAGCAAGTATTTGGATCGGTACCGATCTGGTCGGATCGCATCGGTCCTACTTCGAATTTCGAGCTCCAATTGAGGAGTGATTCATATGGGGAATAGAGCATGGTTTTAGAGTTGTTCTATGAAGTTGGATCAGAGGATAGGCCAATTCCTGAAGATTGGTTAGATCGGCTATGGTGCATATAAGATAAGATCTAAAGGCTAAGAGGATGGCTAATGGTCTATAGCATCTAGATGGAGTGCACTAGAGGTTGGAAGAGAAATAAAGTCAAAACTGGCTATGTCTTTGGATCGACACTGATCCAATTGGATCAGAACAGTAACGATCCAAATTATTTCCTCCAATTGACGTGAAGATCCAAGGGAAGATTCTTGGGTTGTATTGGATCATGCTGGAAGTTATGGCTCGTTGATTGCTTTTACGGTTTGGAAGTTATAGCATGATGAAGTTTTGACTCTTCGGTCGGGGCTCAGATAAGGAGTAGGATCAAAGGAGTTGATAGACAGCTCGGGATGGAACAAGGCCGTGGTATATGGACTATGCTGAGCGGAAGGACTCGTGTCCGAAAATGGATTTGAGTTGTGAAAGCTCTAAAGATTTGGGAGTTCCAAGGAATCATTGATCACTCAGAGTGTTCTGGTTATGTTAAGTTGGGTATTATATTCGAGGGCACCCGAGGACTGGCAGCGCCAGTCGTGTATCCTAAACCACTTCGAGAGGGTCTAGTGTCAGATGCTATGGAGGCACTGTAAGAGAAAACCGTGCAGGGTTTCAGACCTAAAAGTGTCGGTGAATACAACTGAGAGCTGGGATTTCCATTAGTCTCTAGCAAGCGAGGAAGAGGCCATACAAGTTATCATATATTCAAATATTTAGAGGATGAAGCTAGGTTTTGGTTGATGGATGCTATGGTTGCTATGTTTTCTATTTCTCTTAGGTAGGCTATTATCTATAGGAATGTTAGAGAAGGTATTTAGAATAGTGTCAATAGAGGAGGCCGCTTAGATTCTTCTATTCCATTTTGATATAGTATCATATCGTCATTTATTTGAGTGGCATGTTGTATCTTATTATTATGTGCTAATTCTTTGGTGATAGGGACAGGTCGGGTATGGTATTTGTACCTGTCTAGTACTATATTTTTCAGTATAATTTTTGATATTTATTTACCGCTCACACCACACTGTTGTCTAACCCAAGGCTTTATGTTTCCTCATATCATCTTGGGTACTGTTAAATGAGGAGGCTAGATGACATGTTTGGAGTCGTAGCTACTATAAAAAGACGAGCTTTGAGAAGCTATGGCATATTACTCTATATTTGTAGTTTCCGCTGTCTATTTCTATGTACTATGCGGGATGTAGTGAGGAAATGTTGTACTAAGATGTTATGACATTTGTACCATAATCCGTGATTTAGTGGAGATGTTATTCTCATTTGTTATGGCTTACTAAATTCTGTTGTAGATTGTCTATATTATATTATATCCATGCGTTGTGAGATATGAAACAGATTTTCTGCTTTAAATTTCAACCTTGACAATCGTTCCATATCATCCTGGCATGGTTAGAGCACTCTTTTAGGCTATTTATGCGCTGGTGGTATGGGGCGGTCGTCTCATTTGGTATCAAAGCTTTGGCTATGAGTTAACTGAAGCAATTCGAAAGTATACGTTAAAGAGGGGAGAGTATTTATTATAGAAGATGTTATGATGTATAGTAATATTTTAAAGTATAGTATGCATTGGGTACCATTACAGCTTTTCTTGGAATGAGGCTAATCATTCTTATTACAAATAAGAATGAACTAGAACACAAGGAATGCTGGTATCATTAACTCCAATTTAGGAGTGGAAGATGTTAGTCCTTGAGATGATGGTTTTGATGACAACAACCTTAGAATATATTATAAAATATAAATACTAACAGTATAAGTTAGATATATATGTATATACAGGATTTAACCTTGTAGGTACCAAGAATGAAGACTGTACAGTATAGAGATTCAAGATATCAAGATTGAAGACTCATAAGTATCAAGAATATCAAGATTATCAAGAGTTCAAGGTTTCAAGTAATTTAGTTTTAAACTAGGAATTTTGTTAAAACTCCTAGAAAAGCACTGGCATCTTAAAATCCAATTTATTCGTGGAATGGAATCCACTTCGAGCCTGTTAAAGAGATGGAACCCTAAGTAGGATGGAACCTACGAAAAATCTAGTGGAACATTGTTTTGTATCCGCTAATCTTTTATTCTAATGTTTTTACAAAATTATCTTATTTTCAAAATGACTTCAATATCTTCCTTTTAAAAGCATCAAAAACATCTATCCTGCTTTTAGATACTTTTAGCCTCAAAATAATCTTGAATTTCAAAATCAAAGTATCCGTAGTTTTGAACTGTCTTTAATAATAATATATTTAACTTTTAAATATTTATACTTAGATTTAAATATAAAATTACAGTAAAATTTTGTATACATTAGTCTATATATTTACTTACATAATTTAACTATTGACAAGTGTATTTATAAAGTTTAAAATAATTTTAATATAAGATAGAAGTTATTTTCAAAGAAAACAAACCACCAAAAATTTCTTTGGGATGTCGACATGCTTAACCTACCCATGTCGACATAGTGTCAGTTGGTTTCAAAATTTAAATTTCAAAAGAAGTGTCTATTCGTCATATCTCTTCACGAATGAACATGGCTGTTGTTCTTCTATAAATAGGGTCTGTTTTCAACGAATTTCAATATAGATTTTCTGGTTTTTCACTCCTCTTCTTCTTCCACATTTCTATATACATATTCTTACCATTACTCTATCGATATCAACATTGAATCTAACTAGATCATTTCTGGTTTGATTCTCTATCACTATCTCAACAAGATTCTCAGTGCTATTTGGAGTTAAGGCTTCATTGTAATTAATTAAACGAGAAAAGGTGTGATTGTGGCCTTAGAAATCAATCAAGCGAGATAAGGTGTGATGTAGCCTTGGAAATTAATTTTATGAACTTGTTGCCCGGGAAATCAAGTATCTCTACCCAGAGGATTGTGAATCTGGATGGTGTACCTTGTAGCCTTAAAATCGAGGGTGTAATTGTACAATTGCTTTTGAAAGGAAATCTGTACTAGTATGCGGGACTGGATGTAGGGTAACTTCGAACCCAGTATAAAATCCGGTGTGTTCTTTTCTTTACTGCTTTTACTTTATATTTGCATCCATGCTTGATTCTGTGATCATATCTGTGTCTGAATATTGCATACATTTGTATTCAAATTAACAAAAACCCAAAAAGATTTAATAATTCTCTAAAACATTATTCACTCCCTTCTAGTGTTTATCCTAGCCTTAAGATCCTTAATCCGCATTTCTCACATTTGGTATCAGAGCAAGGTTTTCAAAGTTTCATAATCTGATTTTTGAAAAAGTTTTAAATGGCTATGTTTGTTAATACTAGTTTAGAAATATTTAGATCGTCATTGTCTCTTGAGTCTGCATATAATCAGTGTTCAAATTCAAGTTGTCTACCAAAACTTTTTGATGTGAAGGAAAAATGCTTTATGGGAATTGAGGATACATCCACAATGGACAAATTGTGCAGATCAAAAAGAACAAATGGATACTCGATAATGGATGTTCTAGACACATGACTGGCAATCCAGATATGTTGAATAATATAATATACAAAGACGGAGGACTGGTTAACTTTGGAGACAATTCAAAAGGATATGTGATTGGCATCGGCAAAGTCGGTAACTCTGAAACTCCTATTATTACTAATGTTTTGCTAGTTAATAATCTGAAACACAATCTGCTACGTATAAGTCAACTCTGCGATAAAAGATATAAAATTAACTTTGAAAAAGATAAGTGTCACATTGAAGATAATAATTCAACCATAATATTTGAAGGAATTAGGAAAAAGAATATTTATATTCTTAGTACAAATGATAACCTGTGTCTTTTGGCAAATACAAGTGACCCTTGGATTTGGCATAAGAGATCTTGACATTTGAATTTCAAACTCTTATCTAGACTGTCAAAACAAGATCTAGTAAGAGGTCTCCCTAAAATGAATTTTAAAGTAGATAGTCTATGTGATGCACGTCAATTTGGAAAACTTAAAAAAAGTTCTTTTAAATTAAAAGATATGATTTCAACTTCAAAACCTCTTGAATTACTTCACTTGATTTATTTGATCCATCTCAAAGTCTATCAATAAATCATAGGAAATATGTTTTTGTAATTGTAGATGATTATTCTAGATTTACATGGACAATATTTTTGAAACATAAAGTGGTACTTTTGAATGTTTTAAGAACTTTCCAAAAAGAATTCAAAATCAACTTTCTTTAAAAATTATAACCATTCGTAGTGATCACGGTGGTGAATTTGAAAATGAAAAGTTTGAGGAATTCTGCAATAAAAAGGGAACTACTCACAATTTTTCATTTCCAAGAACTCCACAACAAAACAGAGTAGTAGAACGTAAAAATAGAACGATTCAAGAGTGTGTGAGAACAATGCTTTCAGATAGTAAATTACCAAAGAATTTTTGGGCAGAAGAAGTTGCTACCGCCTGTTTTATTTTAAATAGAATTTTAATTAGACCTTTAATGGATAAGATATCTTATGAACTTCTTCATAGAAAGAAACCTAAAGTATCTTGTTTTAGAATTCTTGGAAGTAAATGTTTTATTTTAAATGCTAAAGATAACTTAGATAAATTTGATCCTAAATCCGACAAAGGTATCTTTATCAGGTAAATGTTAGTCCTTGAGATGATGGTTTTGATGACAACAACTTAGAATAGATTATAAATATAAATACTAATAGTATAAGTTTAGATATATATATGTATATGCATGATTTAGCCATGCAGGTATCAAGAATGAAGACTGTACAACATAGAGATTCAAGATATCAAAATTGAAGACTCATGAGTATCAAGAATATCAATATTATCAAGAGTTCAAGATTTCAAGTAATTTAATTTTTAATTAGGAATTTTGTTAAAACTCCTAGAAAAGCACTGGCATCTTAAAATCCAATTTATTCGTGGAATGGAATCCATTTCGAGCCTGCTAAAGGGATGGAACCCTAAGTAGGATGGAACCTACGAAAAATCTAGTGGAACATTGTTTTGTATCCGCTATTCTTTTATTCAAATGTTTTTACAAAATTATCTTGTTTTCAAAATGATTTCAAAATCTTTCTTTTAAAAGCATCAAAAACATCTATCCTGATTTCAAATACTTTTAGCCTTAAAACAATCTTTAATTTCAAAATCAAAGTATCCGTAGTTTTACACTATCTTTAATAATAATATATTTAACTTTTAAATATTTATACTTAGATTTAATTATAAAATTATAGTAAAATTTTGTATACATTAGTCGATATATTTACTTATGTAATTTAACTATAGACAAGTATATTTATAAAGTATAAAATAATTTTAATATAAGATAGAAGTTATTTTCAAAGAAAAACAAACCACCAAAAATTCCTTTGGGATGTCGACATGCTCAACCTACCCATGTCGACCTAGTGTCAGTTGGTTTCAAAATTTAAATTTCAAAAGAAGTGCCTATTTGTCATATCTCTTCACGAATGGACATGGCTGTTATTCTTCTATAAATAGGGGATGTTTTCAACGAATTTCAATATAGATTTTCTGGTTTTTCACTCCTCTTCTACTTCCACATTTCTATATGCATATTCTTACCATTACTGTGCCAAAATCAACATTGAATCTAACCAGATCATTTCTGGTTTGATCCTCTATCACTATCTCAATAAGATTCTCGGTGCTATTTAGAGTTACAGGCTTCTTTGTAATCAATTAAATGAGAAAAAGTGTGATTGTGGCCTTGAAAATCAATCAAGCGAGATAAGGTGTGATTGTAGCCTTGGAAATCAATTGGGTGAACTTTTTGCCCGGGAAATGAATTATCTCTATCCAGAGGATTATGAATCTGGAGGGTGTACCTCGTAGCCTTGAAATCGAGGGTGTAATTGTACAATTGCTTTTAAAAGGAAATCCGTACTTGTGTGCGGGACTGGATGTAAGGTAACTCCGAACCAGTATAAAATTCGGTGTGTTTTTTCCTTTACTGCTTTTACTTTATATTTGCATTTATGCTTGATTCTGTGATCATATCTGTGTCTGAGTATTGCATACATTTGTATTCAATTTAACAAAAACTCAAAAAGATTGAATAATTTTCTAAAACACTATTCACCCCCTCCTCTATTGTTTATCCTAGCCTTAAGATCCTTAATCCGCATTTCTCACAGAACTGGGAGTGGGATCGGGAGCTGCTGCATCAAATTTTCAAGCCATGCTCGATGCAATGGTGGCGTCACTAGTGAGGAGAGCCCAAAATACTCCTGAATCAACTTTAGGTGGTGGCGCTCCTTTGCAAGTGCCTAGGATTGACTTTGCAAGCTTTGCAAGGATTATTATACTCTTAGAGGAAATCCATTCTCGGGAACAGAATCAGCTATTGACGTGCATGATTGGATAAATACTTGTGAATGCATTTTCAAGGATATGGAAGTGTAAGATGCTATGAAAAGGAAGCTTGCTTCAAGATAGCTACAGGGCCGAGCAATGAATTGGTGGAATGCTGTTATCATTGCTACTCCAAAGGATCAAAAACCTTGGGATCAATTTAAAGCTAGATTTGAGGAGAAGTTCATTCCTACATTTCGGAAGTCCGTGTTTTTCAAGAAGTTTGCTAAGTTGAAGCAAGGGTATATGTCCATTTCTGAGTATGTGGTAGAATTTGATGCTTTGTCGAAGAATGGGATGTCTTGTATTGATACACCTTTGAAGAAGAATGAGAAGTTATCACGGGATTGAACGACCACTTGGGAGAGAAGTTGATCGAGCATATTGAAGTTTCTTATGAGAAATTGGTTGATAAATCACTTAGACATGAGTGCCTATACCCAAAAAATAGGACTGCTATTGTTGCAGTTGCCGAGAAAGAAGAACCAAAACCACAATAGGGCAATGGAGGTAAGAATAAGTGGAATGGAAAAAGGAAGCAGCAATAAGGAAAAGGGAGTTAGAAAACGTATAAATGTGAAATTGTTTTCCATGGTCGCAAGGAGAAAGGCCACTATATTAAAGAATTCAAGGCTATTAAGAAGTGCTACAGCTGTGATAAGCCGGGGCATATTGAGAAGGATTGTCTAGAATCGCCTAAGGATAAACAAATTGTAAAGGCATATGCTTTAGATGTAGTCCAAACTTCATCTTGTGCTCCTACTGCTAAGGGTAAGGGGAATGGAGTCATGGTGCAAGGTATTCTTTCCATCAGATATGTTTCTGTTAGTGTTCTTTTTGATATTAGAGCTTCACAATCTTTCATTTGTGGTGATTTAGTATGCGGATTAGGTTTAGAACCCGAGATAGTAGACCGACCTTTGATTGTGACCAACCTTGTTGGAGGATCTACTAGTCTTTGTATGATTTGTCAAGGCTTATTTTTATCGAGTTATAAATGTTCTTTTGTTTGTGATTTCTTTGATCTTAATTTTGCTGGGTTTGGATTGTTTAAGAAATGGACTGGCTTAAGAGGTATGCGACCGTTGTGGATTGCGAGAAGCTCGAGGTGACAATTGGGAATGTGGAAGGGTGAAAGGTGCTGAGGCGCTGCTTACCAAAGGATGGGGTATTGGTCAGCTTTCCATATTCACTTGAGATTCCATAAGAAGGACTGTCATATGTGCCTATCACTAGAGAGCACCCTGATGTCTTCGAGGAAGTGATAGAATTGCCACCACATAGAGAGATCGAGTTTCGGATCAACTTAGTGGATGGAGTCAGATCCATAGTAATGCCTTTGAGGTGTATGGAACCTAAAGAGCAGAAAGAGTTAGAGGTGAAAGTGGACGTTCTAATGACGAAATGATTCATTTGGAGAAGCATATCTGATTGAGGCGCACTTATTGTATTCACGACGAAGGAGGATGGTTCTTTGAGGTTATGTGTGGATTACTGTGAGCTGAACAAGATTACGAAGAAGAATAAGTGTCTGCTTCCATAGATAGATGACTTGTTTGATCAACTGCATGGTGCAAAGGTGTTTTCTCAAATGGATTTGGTAACATGATTTCACCAGTTGAGAGTGGCTAAAGAAAGTGTGCCTATTACTGCATTTCGGACACCATTGGGTTTCTACGAGTGGTTGGTGATGCCTTTTGGGTTGACCAACGCTCTAACATATTTTGTGGATCTTATGAATAGAGTCTTCAGAGATCAGTTAAACAAGTTCATGCTTGTGTTTGTGGATGACATTCCGATTTACTCCAGGTTCGAGGAAGAGAACAAGTCGCACTTAAGGATTGTGCTTGAGATTTTGAGAAAGCACAAGTTGAGAGCCAAGTTATCTAAGTGTCACTTATGGAAGGAAGAAGTGAGAGTCTTGGGTTATGTCATGTCAAGACAAGGAATAGTAGTAGATCTCGCAAAGGTTGCAGCGATCCAATATTGGAACCAACCCAAGAATCCTATGGATGTGAGAAGTTCCCTAGGATTGGCACGATATTGCAAACATTTCATAAAGGACTTCTCAAAGATGGAAGCACCATTAACTAACTTGACTAAGAAGAATCAGACTTTTACTTGGGACGCTAAATGTGAGCATGCATTTGTGATTCTGAAGGAGAGATTGATGAGTACACCTATATTGGTTATTCCCAATGGGAATGAAGAGATGACAGTACACACAGATGCTTGTGATACTGGTCTTGGAGCTGTGTTGATGCAGAAAGGGAGAGTTGTCACTTATGCTAGTAACAGTTGAAACAAAATGAAAGGAAGTATCCAACCCATGTCTTGGAATGACAGCGATTGTGTTTGCTTTGAAGATGTGGGGCACTATTTGTTAGGAGAAAGATTTGCACTTTTCATGGACCATAAATCCTTGAAGTACCTTTTCTCTCAAAAGGATCTTAATCTTTGACAGCAACGGCGGTTAGAGTTTTTGGCCTCTTATGACTTTGATATTTCCTACACTCCAGGGAAAGGTAATGTAGTAGCAGAATACATGCTGGATTAGGAGCTATGTTTTTCGAATGGAAGCATATGGAGTATATAGCTGAATTTGATTTCAAGCCACATTGTGAGCTCGAGCCTGAGATGTTGGTAAGTCTATCGATCAGACCTACTCTCATAGAAAGGATTGGTACTATTTTGAAGCAAGATGCTAAGCTAGTATAGATCATGACAAAGATTGGGATGGAAGTGGAATCTGAAAATTTGAGGCAGTACAAGATTGACCGAGATGGTTGGCTTCGTAAGGATAAGAGATTGGTTGTTCCAGATGGTAATGGATTACAAGATGAAGTACATCATTCCACATTGACTATTCATCTTGGTAGTAGCAAGATGTACAAAGACATGAAGAGGACTTACTACTGGGAAGGTATGAAGAAGTATGTTGGAAAATTCATATAGAAGTGCGTGAATTTCCAGTTAGTGAAGGCTGAGCAGAAGAAGGCTAGTGGCTTGCTACAACCACTAGATATTCCCAAACGGAAGTGCGGCCATATATATATGAATTTTATAGATGGATTGCTATGTACTAGAGCAGGATATGATTGTAACAAATCGGATTTTCGATCCTCGAAAATCGAAATTAATACGTTCACTGTATAGCATGTCGAGCAATCAAGTGCCGGAAATAATAGATTATTAGAGGTGAAGAAGAAAAGGATAGAAGAAGAAACAAAAACAATACAGAATCTCACGATCGCAGCGGAACAAAAAAGAATATATATAATAAAAAAAAATTATACAAAAGAACTATGACTATTTCTATACATATCACCATCAGAGTATAACAATCAACAAATCAATTCTGGACAGTTTTTTTACTTGTCCTCACTAGTGCTGACTACACAGTCTACACACAGCGGAATATAATCAAAAACGTGATATACACCTGAATCCTCCATCTCGTCCCTTGAGCTTCGTAACATTCTAACCTGAATCTGTAATACTCCGTCTGACCCGAGCATAATAATAAAATAACACCCGAGTTAGTCTGGAAAACCAACATGAGAAAACACACTTAATTTGAATTGTTACTATTTTCAAAATCCTTTGAAAAACAAAGGTACCTCATAAGACCACGCCACACATAAATACGATAGGTTTTTACCTTACAATAACCAAAATATTTTTTATCTAAATCATTTGATATTATAAGAGTGCCTATAGAAAATAAATAGATAATAGTTGAAATGCTTGCATCTCACACTTCAACATAGTTGGGAACAATCAATACCGCACGACTCTTATTGGAGGATGGATTTCCATACTACGACTAGGTAAGGAATACCTCCAATGGATGCATCTCTAGAGCAATGCATCCGGGTCTGACAAGAACATCTTGTGCTCCACCATACAGAAATGGCCTAGCACTTGACTACTAGTATCGAATATGTTATCACTGTGGATGATCTCACCCTTATCGAGCATTCTTTTTCCATGCACAGCCATCCCATAATTATAATATGTCTGAGGGTATCTAGAAAAGTGATATCATACCCTAATGGGAGCGACCCACTTAGCCCTACTGCATACCCTCTTTCGGTCATTTCTCGGTTGATGAGGCTTGAGGCTACATTCACCTTTAGAATAGCATTCATACTTGGAATGGTAACACTGCCTTCCAAGCAACAATGCAATGATAACACTCATCCACACAAGTTTTTTTGGGTCTGAACAAACCGAATATCCAAATCACCATCTCCATTATTTTTGAGATAGTTCAATTTGTATGCACAAAGTAGATCAAAGTGGTTTTCGGATAATTATATCCGATCCCGGTCTCTTCAAAACGATCAACGAATTTGGCCTGATTTGATAATTGGTTGTACAACTATCAAATAATATCCATAAGCAGCCACCACGTCGTACTTTATAAATCTTCAAAATAGTTATTTCAAAATATTTTTACAAAGATATATATTCAAATTTCTTTCACTATATTCAATAATTGAAAACAATTCTACTGTTATATCCACTTGAAATTTCCTTAACCCATCTATAACGGATTCGATAAGTTTCCGAAATTCATTATTTAAACCCCATTTTAAAATCTCCAACATCGATTATACTTGTCCATAATCTCAACTACCTATTCCTAACTTACTTTTATGAATTTTAATTCATATCCGAAATTCGATATTTAAATACTTTGGAAATTTCCTTAAGTTCTCATAATTTCACTATAAGAATTTCTCTTATAAAATCAAATCCCTTAAATAAACCCCATTTACAAATCTCGAGAGGATTTATAATAAATTTCAATCATTTCAAAACTATATATATATAATAAGTATTTTTAAATAATATTCATTTTTGAAACATATTTAAGTAATTATTTAAAATATTAAAACACTTTATATAACATCGATAATTAATTACCAATTTCATTTTTTAATAAACTTATTGATTTACAAGGCTGATTATAAAATTAGAATTTATGTTAATTAATATTAAATACTTTAATATCCAACTTTTCGAAAATATTATAATCTAAATAATAGTTGTTTAGACTATATAGTTTAATAAATAAAAATCTCATTTTAAAACGATTTTAATTTTCTTGATAAAAATCTATTTAAAGTCCAACGGCCCTATTGTCCCGATGGAATGAAGAACCTATAATTAGCTTTTCGGGAAATTTCCAAACGAATAATTTCAACGAATTCTTTCAATTTCTTATTTTACTATGTTCATTCGAATTTCAGTTTATAAATCTCTCTCGACTCCATATCGACTACACCTAAATTTCAAAATCATTCTCACATTCCAAAATAGATTCCTCTATTTTTCCGAAAATCGATTTCCATATCTCGATGGAAATTCACATTGTAAATTCATATTTACATTCATAAACTGACATCATTTTTTTTCTTATTTGTAAACCTCATTTGTAAATTTATAAACCGCTTTGAGTTTCACTTGTTTATGCAACTAATCCCATTTATAAAATCTCATTTTTATGAATTCTTTGCTTAATAAATTCCATTTATGTTTCAAATCTATTTTAAATATCGATTTTAACCTCTTTTCCCTATTTTTCAAAATATCATTTTCAAATAGCTTTATATAATTTACTTTAAAAATCTCTATTTAAAACAATTTACGAATAGTTAAGTACATCCAAGATCAAATATTTAAATTTATTTTCGACTCAGTTTCCTTTAAAATAAATCCAAATCCCAACATAAATATTTTTATATCCAAAATTCCTTTAAATTTAAAAATAATGTTTATGGTATTTAAAATACCAAAATCTAAGGCCAGTGCTATTATGCATCTCATAACTCAATCACAACCTAATCTATATCAGATTATTCTCACACATAATATAACACTGTGTACGAAATTAAAATCAACATTTTTGAGGAACCCAGTTGGATCCCTCCAACCTGCTTTTCTACATCCATAGATGTTAGACGACATAAAATACCAATCCTGCTTCAAGGCGGGATATTGCGGTAATATAGCGTCATTCGCTATTATGCGTGGCGCATAGGGTCACATCCGCTCCAACGGCAGGAATAATATCTAACTGCTAATATATACTATATATATATATTATATATCATCCAACTGATAATAATATATAAATTCAACCAAGCATCCAAAATTAATTTTAATCGTTTAAAATTAATTGCAGTAATCCAAATGAGTGAGATTTACTAATCTTGATTTTTAAATTGAAATCCCTTCCAATTTTATTTCGTATCCTACGTCATTTCGAATCCAAGGCTACCGATTTTGTAATTTTGAACCTCGTATAGATAAATTATGAATTTTATAAACATCTACTATAATTTATCTAAAATAGAAATATTATAAAAATTAAACTTATTTAACTCCTTAACCTTACACTGACTCGATCAAACATCTCCAGGCTACCGCTTTCCCTTTTTACGCCCTCAAACCCTAACTGCGACCCCTTCCTCTTGGCTATGCAAAAACGTGACATCAACCTACCATAAGCCATCACTACTTGCTCGCAACCACTTCCTAGCATCACGCGATCGAGAACCCACCATGCGATAGCCCCTACATCTCATCTAAACCCCTAGCGACTACATCAAATTCCAATACCACCGCCTCCATCCCAGTACTGCCTCTCATCCATGAACCCTCACTAAACCGCACCTGACCCTATCCTCGGTCGATGCCTTCTCTCGCGTGTCCTCTTCCCAGCCCTCGAAAAACCCTATACTGCAAAACCCAACCTCCACTGCCACATCAAAACGCGAATCGATCGCGAAGCACTTCTCCATAGGTCTCAATCTTTTGGATTCAGGTGCCGAATATTCAAGCGGGTCTCATGATCGAACTGGGTCATTACAGTCCGACTCAATCGTGAAGCACACCCTCGCTGTAACGAACCAAGATTTTCGATCTTTAAAAATCGACATCAATACATCCACTGTATATCATGCCGAATATTCAAGTGCCTGAAATACCGATTTGCTAAGGGTGAAGAAGAAAGGTAGAAGAAAATAGAAACAAGCATATACAGAATCTCATAATCGCAGCGGAACAAAATATATTATACAACAACAGATTTTTGTATAAAAGAATATGCAATTGTTTTATACTTACAAATATCAGAGTAAAAAAAATCTGTAATCAATCTGGACAGTTATAATAACTTGTCCTTACACAACGGAAGTATAAACCAAGTACGAAGATACGTCTCTATCATCTAGCTCGTCTCCTGAGCTCCATAGCATCCTATCCTGAATCGATATACTCGGTCTCACCCAAGCATTATAATAAAATAACAGCGGAGCCAGTCTAGGAAACCAGCGTGAGAAAACACACTCAATTTGAATTTATTAAAGTTATCAAAATCCTTTGAAAACAAAGGTATATCATAAGACCACGTCACACATAAACATGATAGGTTTTCCCTTATGATAACCAAAACGTTTTATTGAAAATCCAATGATATTATAATAGTGTCTAAGTACAAATACTTATTCAAATAGCCGAAATTGTTACATTAATTAAATTCTAGCATACTAGGCTCTACAATCAAAACTGTAAAGGCTCGTATTGGATTTTTGGATTCCATACAATGACTGGGCTACTGGCGTACTGCCCGTCACAGTGCACCTCTAGAATATGTACCGAGGACCTCACCACGATCCCCTACCAACATAAGATCGGCCTACCCCTAACCTGGATAGTACCGAATCTGTTGTCACTTTGGGTTTCCCTACCCTTTGAGCGCTCATTTTTTCCATGCACGGCCATATCCATAATTTATAATATATCCGAGGGTATCTAGAAAGGTGATAACATACCCTAATTAGGTGCGACCCACTTAGCCTTGCCGCATCTTCCCTATTTTAGTCATTCCAAGTTGATAAGGCATGAGGCTAACGTTTACCTTTTGAATAGCATTCAGTCTTGCAATGCTAACACTACCTTCCAAGCAACGATGCAATGGTACGATATCCATACAAGTTGGCCTAGGTCTGGACAGACCGAGTCACTATCTTCACCGTCTTCATGATATCACCATTCGTAATGTTCAAACCTGATCGACATGGATTTTGGATAATTAAACCCAATCCCGGTCTCTTTGAAATGACCATCAAATTTGGCCAGTCGGTTATTTAACTATCAATAAAACATCTATAAGCAAACATCAGACCATACTATAGATTTTTCCAAAATTTATTTTCAAAATACTTATAAGATATATATTTAATCCCTTCCAAATTTTTAATAATTGGGGCAACTCAAATATTTATATCCATATCAGGATATTCCAAACCATCTCTTATCTCAACATTTGGAAAATTTCCATTTATTTCTCTTTTCTTGAAATCCTTCACAATTCATATTGTCAATTCCTTAACTCATCTATGAAGAATTCTATAAGTTCTGAGATTCCTTGATTTATTCCCTTTAATATTTTCCAAAGTCAAATACCATTGTCTATATTTTCAAATTCTACTTCTTTTTCAAATTCCATACCACTGTCTATATGGAGGAGCATGCTGTTCATTTGAAAGAAGTTCTTCGCACACTTCATAGCGATCGTTTGAGAGCTATTGTAACGACCCAGGATTTTTGATAATTAAAATTTGAATATTTAATTAATTTTAAATATTAATAAGTGAATTTATAAGTCGAATAAATTTAATTTGAATAATGGGATTTAATTGGATAATTAAATCGATAATTTAATATGTTAAATTATGGAAATAATTGAAAATTGAGTTAAATATGATTGAAAATGATTTGTAAAATTTTATTTTATCATATTGAAGTTAGAATGATATTTTAGAACTTTTCAAATCGAATTAAAAGTTTATTTGTGAAAATTGAATATTTTAATATTAAATCGACTAGTGAAAATAGTCAATTTTTGAACAGTCTCAGAATTGAACGAAACCAGTTCCATTGGATCCATAATAATTAGTTATTATCGGATTTCAATTTTCGTGTCAATCGGAGTTATCGTTTGATCGTGGCAGCTCGAAACGCATCGAATTATTTTTAATTTTAATTTGGCGAGTTAAAATAGCCATTTTTCAAACAGTCTCGGATTTCAACGAAACTAGTTTCATCGGATCCGTAATGTGATATTATTGTAAGGTTTCAGATTTCGTGTCAATTGGATTTACCATTTGTCCGGTACAAATTAAAACGCCTAGAAAATCGCTTAAATCGGTTTAATTTAAATTGAACGTTTATAGCCATAACTCGCATAGATGTCCGAATTAGCTTCCGAAACCTATTCCATTGTGTCCGGAACGCGGGATAAACCCTAGGAACGTCAGTTTCGGTGCGTAAATCGGAGTTTGGAAAATCGAAATGAATAGTGTTCGTTTTTCTCTATAAATAGACCATGAGCCTTCATAAATTAAAAAAAAATATATATTAGGTTTTAGTAAACCCTAGCCGCCATATACAAAACCAAAGGCCAGAAACTCACGATCTTTCCTCCTCAATTACTTCCAATCCGTCGATAGTTAGCCAAAGTGTTCAACACGGAAGTCGAAAAGCGCGAAGAGAGCTTTCAATCTATACGGTGATGATGGGGTTTGGCATCGCGTGGAGGGGGGAAGATGGCAGCGTTCTCTACAGGTTCGGCACGCATTTTGAGGCTGTGGGGGGGGGGGGGGGGGCGAGCTTCAAATGCTTCTGGGCGTTCGTGCTAGGCGATGGTGGCTTCGATATGGAGGTGGTTTGATTAACTTTCGTTGAGCGTGGAGGTCGAATTTCTAAACCCTAGTTCTATGAAATGGGTTTGAGTGTGCGTGTTCATGTACTGGAGCGTGCGTGAGTTGAGAGGGAAGAAGATATGCGCGGTCCTGATTTGCGGAAGTTGGATCCAACGGCCCAGAAGTGTTAGGTTTATAAAAATAAAAGTTTAGTTGTAATTTATATATTAAAAATCGTGTAAACTTATAAAAATCATAACTTTTTCATACGAGGTCGAAAACGCGCGAAACCAGTTGCGTTGGAATCGTATGGACGAGCACTACGCTATGAAATTGGATTGGAGTCGTTTGGAGTTAGTGGGAATTTTGGATAAAATTAAACGTCCGTTTAATTTTATTCGAAATAAATCGCTAAAACGAAATTGAAATCAAGGTAGAACTTCTCACTCAATCGAATCAGTTTCGATTTTAATTTTAAATAGTTAGATTTAAAATATTTGAATGCATGTTTGAATGATGATTGTTATCTATTGATTGTTAAAATAGACATTATGCGCCGTTAGTAAGCGGATGTTATTTATTAAAAACAAATACCGCGAATATTTCATAAACAGTGAAATTGGTATTATATATAATAGCAATATATATATATATATTGGCATATGTATATATTGGAGTTATTGATTTCCCGCATTTGTATAGCTGATGAGACCCTATTGCGCCGTCTATTAAGCGGATAATATTATAAATCCCATATACCGCGATAATTCCGTACTGGAGCGGAATTGGTATTGTGCTAATGTTTGTGGATGCAGGAAAACAGGTTGGAGGGATCCAACTGGATTCCTCAACAGTATTTATTTGATTTCAGATATTTTGATATTTGATTGATTATCATATCGATATATGATATCGTTGTAGTCGTGATTGACTATTTGGTGTGTAGCATCATTGGACCAAATTTGGAATTTTAAAATGATTTTTAAAGTGATTTTTGAAAATATACTATATGTTTGGAAATTAATTCATTTTAAATAAATAAACGTTATAATTTTTAATGTTATAAAAATTATGATTTTTGGGAAATATAGTTAAAGGCTGATTTTTGAAAATATGGGATTAATGATTTTATAAAAGAGTTTAAAACGGGATTTTTGAATTTATTATAAAAAGTTGAAAATATAGGATTTATAAAATTTAATTATTTTATAAATCAAAATGATGAAATTATAAAGGAGTTTAAAGGCATTTTTAAAATAGTAATATAAATTGATTTATATTAAAAGATTTATAAATTGATATTTATAAATTAAAATGTTGGAATTATAAAACGAGTTTTTATAAGTGTTATAATGAATTGTAAATGAATTTCATAAATGAATGAAATTCATAGAATTATAAACGGTGAAGTTATAAATGGATTTTTATAAGCAGTAGGTTTATAAAATTTATAAAGTTATTAAAAGAATGGTTTTGGATAAATAATTGAATCTTATAAGTTATAAGATTTATAATTATGAAGTTTAAAGGAACGATTTTGTAAAATAATCATATTATAAGTATTTGACTTATAATATGAACTTTTAGTTTATAATTGAGTCATAAACTGGAATAGGTTAATAAAGGAATTTATAAAAGGAAGTTGTTATAAAATAAATAGAAATGGAGTTTATAAACGTTGTTTTACAAATCCGCAAACGACTTATTTTGATAAGTAAATTGTTGAAACCTATTAATGGAGTTATATTCACATTTTTGACTGTGAATAATCCTTTAAAATGAAATGTATAAAAGGATGAAACATGTTAACATAGTATATTCACGTTTTTGAATAGTGAATAATATGTTAAAGAAATTGTTTTGAATGTGATGTTTTAAATAGAATTAAAACGATCTAACGATGTTTTACGCAACATTCGTTTTGGCCCAAATAAATATGTTTAAGAGCATGATTTCCTTAAAGAATGAAATATATACTTAATCTCGATTTAAGTATATTGAATATTTTCTAAGTGTTGAAAACAAATAAAATTTGTGAATTACTTATTAAATAAGTATGGAAATGTTTTCCAATATAAAGTGAACATTTTGAGAATTTATCTTTTTGAAGATAAATTGAAATGAATAATTGAAATCGAATATTCATAGATATTTTGGATTATAAATTCACTATGGAATTTATGAATAGAAGGGGAAGTTGTTTAAAAATAAATATTGATTTATTTTTGAAGCGTGAAAATTATATATCTAGTAAAGATATTTTGGAAAATAAATAATTTGGAAAATTATTTGGAATCTGGTGATGTGTGCATATCAATTGATAGTTCAATAACCGACTATCAATATTTCCCTTTGAATGGGTAATTGATGTGATTTGTTTGAATTTGAATGCCACACTTATTTTTGAATAAGCGCTCACTATTCGGGTTAACCGGGAAAGGACCATGGGGTCGTATAACCCATTCTGAATATGTGATACGTCGTTATGAATTGCATTTGAAGATCGGTGTTGAAGACCCGGTATTTGCGAGAGCGATAGGATGACCTGTCGATTGACTCTGCGCCGAGTAGCTACGGTATTGAGTTCTCCATATGTGATGGGAAATCCGATCAGGATTGTGGATATCCGGATTGCAAGGACTTCTTTGTAAGTGCCTTCGGTTTTGTTCGAGCCCGGAACAGACTTGTATGGATTGTATGTCTGACATTACAAATTGAGATATAAAGCAGATTTCTTTCAAATATATTTCTGTTGGTGGCGGAGAATTTATCCTTTTAGCTTAACACCCTTCTCTGAGACGTACGAGCTTAGAGGTTATGTAGTTGAAGGTTATCAGCAATATATTCCCAATTTGGTAATGTGACATGCTGAGTGTTGCTGTGAAATGATCATTGTGTTGATTATTTGTGATAGGATCATTTATTTGATCGTCTATCTTGGTGATCATTTCTATGATCATTTGTTGACCCAAAGCATGGTTTTTGTATAAAGTATGTTTTTGTGGACGAAACTTCGTCGAGCCTCACACCCCGGAATGGTCAAAACAGGAAAGATGCAGCAAGGTTATGAGGGGTAGCGCCCTTTAGGATGTGTGCATTTCCTTCTGGAAAAGGGTGGTATCATGGTATGGAGCCCAGATATTTACTCATGTTGAAAACACTTTATGATTGTGTGAATTGATTACGAGCGCTCGGTTGAAAGGTCCCAAAGGACCGGGGGATGGCATATTCGGTCAGTTGTTACTCAGTTAGGGGTAATCCGGCCTTGTGTTGGTAGAGATCCGGTTTGGTTCTCGGGGATGTCCATCCAGAGGCATTCTCATGTGGCAATGGGAAGTTCCTTGGCCTGATCATTCGTTGGAAATCCAAAGAAACAATACGAGACTTGTACGGTATTAGTTGTAGAACCTATCATTCACTTATGGTGGCGCCCCACTGTTTGGATGGTAGCTATAGTAGGCATACGATATTGGTCGTATGTTGGCTAAGATTTATATTCTACTTTCGAAATAAATTTTTCCTACACTATGCACTAGTAATAAAATCAAATGTTCTTTTTAATACGTATCAAGCATCTTTGACTATCATAAGGAGAAATCTCCTCCGATTCTGCATTTGCACTGTGTGTGTGTGCGGGAGGCCTTATGGTAGTCTCATTTTTAAAAGCATTGCGAATTGACTTTAAAAATATTCCTCTATTTTGATTTTAAAGATAAATAAACTGTTTTGAGTTCTCACACCAGTCACATGACTGACTCGGAGTTTATTGTTTTCCTTCCTAAACTCTGGGTGCCCACCAATTTCTACACGGGCAGTCAAGAGTTAGGTTTATCAGGATATTCTGGATATTCTGGAATTGCTGGAAGCAAGCTGGATGGCATGGCGTATTACTAGTTATATAGTATTTCTTTTTCCGCTGCACTGTTTGATGTTGTATGTTGTTGTACACTGTGATGATATGATGTAATGTAATGTAATAACTGACATAGTTCTTTGTTTAAAGATTATTCATTTATTATTATATGTTGTTCCGCTGCGAATTGTGAGATTCTGATATTGTTGTGTTGTTTTCTGTTCCGTTCTATTTTCTATTATCTTTTCTCTCTACTTTCTCTCTTCTTATCTCTTCCTCTACCTCTTTTCTTTTTCTTAAAACCCTAAGTGTTCGGTTTTCCGTCGTTCGATTACTCGGCAGTCGATAAAGTGAGTATCGATGTTGAATTTTTGAAAGACGAAGAATCGGGTCCTTACAGCTAAGTTTTTGATGTGTCATTTTTGGAGAGAGGGAGTTTGTTCCTTGGGGCAGTGGTATCGAATGAAGGTTTGGTTGTTGACCTCACCGAGGTTATTGCAGTACAAGATTGGAAAGCCCCCAAGAACATTATCGAGATTAGGAGCTTCTTAGGATTGGCAGGATACTATAGAAAGTTCATTAAAGGCTTTGCGAAAATTTCAGCACCACTCACATGCCTTACTAATATGATAAAGCTTTCGTGTGGGACGTGGATTGTGAGAATTCATTCACAAAGCTTAAGAGAGCCCTTATTAGTGCACCAGTGTTAGTTTTAACCGACGGAGCTAGGCCTTTCACTGTATACACTGATGCATGCGGAACGGGTCTATGAGCGGTATTGATGCAAGAAGGGAGGGTAGTGTGTTATGGTAGTAGGCAGTTGATGACACATGAGAAGAACTATCCTACCCAATATTTGGAGTTGGCTGCTATAGTTTTTACACTTAAGGCTTGGAGGTACTATTTGCTTGGAGAGAGGATTGAGTTTTACCAACCATAAGTCTTTGAAGTATCTATTCACGCAAAAGAACTTAAACTTGAGGTAAGTGAGGTGGGTGGAGTTTTTAGCCTCATATGATTTTGAGATAGCTTATACCTCTGGCAAGGGTAATGTGGTTGCGTATGCATTGAGTAGAAAGAAAGCAACCCTTAGTCGTTTGTTTGTAGAGTGGAAGAGTTTGGAGTTTATTTCTACTTTTGATTTTGAGCTCTCTACGGACATTACTCCCGGATTGTTGGCAACCTTGGAGGTAAGGCCTACCCTTATGGATCAGATTGGCTTGAGCAGTGGGAGGATTTGGAACTCATGGACATTATGGATAGGATTAGTGGAGGAGAGGTCTCAAGATATCTCCAATGCTATTCCATTGATAGCAGAGGATGACTTAGGAGAGATGGGAGGCTTTGTGCTCCACATGCTGGTGACTTATTGTGAGCGGTTTTGGAGGAGGCGCACCATTCCTGTATGACTATTTATCCGGGTGGTGATAAAATATATCAGGATATGAAGAGGATGTTCTATTAGGGTGGTATGAAGAAGGACGTGGCAGAATTCATTGCTAAGTGTCTCATGTGCCAAAGGGTAAATGCAGAGTAGCATAAGCCCGGTGGATTACTTCAGCCCTTAGATGTACCAGAGTGGAAGTGGGACAATATTTCTATGGATTTCATTGATAGCTTACCCCGTTCTAGGAAAGGAAACACTAACATTTGGGTAATTATAGGTGCATAAACCATGAGTGCTCGCTTCATACCAGTTAAGAATAAGCGTATGGCTTCATATTTGGCATCCTTGTATATTCGAGAGATAGTCCATCCACATGGAGTTCCTTCTAGTGTTGTTAGTGATAGAGATCCCATTTTCACTAGTGAGTTTTGGAGAAGCTTATAGGAGGCGCTAGGGACACAACTTAGGTTGAGTATGGCCTATCACCCTCAAAGGGATGCAAACGGAGAGGGTAAATAAAGTACTTGAGGATTTGCTACAGATGTGCATTTTGGACTTTAGAGAAAGTTGGGAGGAGCATATTCCGTTGGTTGAGTTTGCGTACAATAATAGTTACCAAGAATGTATAGGAATGGCGCCATTTGAGGCTTTATATGGGAGACCTTGCAAGTCCCAATCATGTTGGGTAGAGTCTACGGAGAAGTTATTACTTGGACTCGATATGGTTAGGGAGACATCTGAGAGGGTGGAATTGATTCGACGAAGGGTGAAGGCGACTCAAGATGGACAGAAGTGGTATGCGGATAGGCAGAGGAGAGACTTAGAGTTTGAGGTTGGAGACTTAGTTTTTATCAAAGTATCCCTATTTAGAAAAGTGGTAAGATTCGGATCAAATGAAAAGTTAGCCCGTAGATTTGTTGGCCCATTTCCTATCACAGAAAGAGTTGGGAAGGTGACTTACCAAGTGAAGCTAACAGATAGGCTCACAGGTGTGCATGATGTTTTCCATATTTTTGCACTTGCAAAGGTGCTTACATGACTCGACGGAGGTAGTAGAGCCTAGTAAATTGGAGGAGGTGGAGGTAGAGAGAGAAGCTTATGTTAGGCATATCCCCACGAAGATTGTTGGAAGAGATATCAAGCGACTAAGGAATAAGGAGGTTCCACTGGTAAAGGTGCAATGGGGAGATGATGTTGCAGACGCGACTTGGGAAGCAGAGGAGAAGATTCGTACGTCATATTCTCATCTTTTTGATGGCAAGTTTTAGAATTCCTTTTTCCATCATTAGATTTGAATAGGTTCTTTCCTTTATTATCCTATGGGAGGGTAGAACTTAGGATTTAACCTATGGATGGTAGGATTTGATGTTAACATGTTATGAATGATGTATGCTAGTGGTTGCAAGTGTTTGCTAGTGGATGCTATGGACGCATATAGGTACATTAGGCACTATTTTTTCTTATGCGTCGACCTATGTAGGACTTGAGCATATGCATATGGATGTGTGTGCATTTTTTATTTATTTCCATGGTTTCTATAAATGGATGCTTATAACATGATTGTTGCGTTTGGATGATGTTCGTAGCACGCATATAGAATTATCAGTATCATTAAGAAATTTTTGCATTCATTTAGATACATGGCACAAACCTGATTGCATAGAAGGAGGTAAACTGAATCAGTGGACCGTCTAATCTTCTGCAGTTTTAGGGACATTTTCACTTCATAAATTGCATAAGTATCATAAAATGTGTTGGAAAAACTTAAGGACAATGGATGAATGGTTGATGATTGAGTAGCTGGTTGTAGAATTAGATGAAAACATTTAGTACGTTCTTTGATCCTTAAACTTTTTGGGGAGGAAATCCCTTACGGGGGAGAATGTAACAACCTAGAAAATTAAACTATAATAATTAATTAACGAATAAATGAAATGATAAAATAACTTTGTGAATTATCAAAATTGAGCAACGGGAGTTGCACCATTGTGTCTGTGGTAATTTTCTGGTCAATGTTCATATATAGAACGTCAGAAACCGAGCTAATATGACCAAGTTATAAAAGAAACAAAATAAGAAGAAATATAACGAAAATAATAATAATAATAATAATACATGGTCAAGTCGATCGGGAGGTGGACCTGGGTAAGGGGGAGGTCGATCGGCAGGTCGACTCGCCTTATGAATTTGCAGGCGCACGAACGTTTATTTGTTCGAACAAATGAGAAGCATCGGAACACGTCATTTACACTGTTTTGTTTAATCCAACCCCTCCGTTGCTGCATCCGATGGATCCTATTCAGCCTATGACATGGTTGCACCTATTCAATCATCAAATCCAACGGTCCGAGATCCACTTCTACACATAT
This sequence comes from Allium cepa, assembly GCA_030765085.1. NCBI lineage: Eukaryota > Viridiplantae > Streptophyta > Magnoliopsida > Asparagales > Amaryllidaceae > Allium > Allium cepa. The sequence goes on along the minus strand of CM060934.1, from coordinate 203,293,742 downwards.
ACATAGACCGTAGACCTAACACTTTTCCTCATTCTAGATTTTCTTCGCTTGGGTTCACCTTTTCAGAAAGGACCCTAAATTGAACAATTTTCCAACGAGAGAATCTTTTTAATAAAATTATTTTACAACTCCAAGTGGATCCGAGAAGGCCAAAGGAAGAGCTTAGGACCGAAGGTGAGTGATTATAATTATTTTAAGATTTCTTTAAGTAATTTAAAATAATAGAGTTTTCAATATTTGTAGTTTTATAAGATTTTTGGAATAGCCTTTTTCAGTAATTATTTACAGTTTTTAATTATTTTCAGTCTATTTAGCTATTCCTTTCAATAATTTAATATCATTTTTGTTAATTATATATTATTACTATTACGCATAGCTTTGTAGTAATTTACAGTCTATTTATAGTATTTAAGTTTATTTACTGTTATTTATTTCTTATTTACATCTTTTCGACGTTTTGGACTTTATTTAAGCGTCTGTTCTCTTCATTCCCCTTTTCTGCGCGTATGTGTTAGATTAAACTAAAAACGCAGATATGGATTTTTTTAAGTAAGAATGTTAAATGAAGAAGATAAGATGCAAATTATGAAGACTGTAATAAATAATGGAATTGGACTTAATTTACGCCTAATTATAATTGGAATTGAACTAATTAAAAATAATTGGCATAGTTATAACTTAAGATTATAATTAAATAAAGTAAAAGATGAAAGAAGCTTATTTTCACACTTAGACATTGGGTTAAGTAATAAGCATGATTATAACGTAGGTTATAATAAGAAAAATAATGGAATGAGCTTATTTTAAGGCTTGGGATAAATTAATAAGCGTAGAATGTAAAAATGGTAATAAAGGCTTATTTAAATAATTTATCTAAGTTAATAAGCTATGTTGAAAGTAGGAACTTTATCAAGTAGCATTCCCTAGGGTACGCTTATGCTAAGAATGGTAGTAATTAGTCAAATAGAAGTCCAAATCATGAGGATTTGGATAAGGGGCGCAACTAGATACTGTTTGGATGAAGGGGCAATACAACCAGCATTTCCTCTATTTTTTTCTATGGAGACATGGTGATCTCGCATTAGACCGAAGTGAGATAAATGGCACACTATGATGTACGTTGGATGTAGTAAGAAGACCCAATGGGTGGAGCAAAAGGTAGCATGGGCGTGGTGGCAGTTACGCGTATGACTTCCATTCGGGTGCTCAGTAATAGCTATGAGTTCCAAGCGCTTAGTATGGTGTCTTAGTAGGCACCATTGCCTTTTGTGTAGGGAGCTATATATGTCGTCCGGATCCATAGTAGTTGCTTTGTACATCTTCTGTAGATACCATTGGCTGCTGTTCAGAGAGTTATATAGCGACTGGTCCATAGAAAGGTCTATGTAGTAGCAGACCGATCAAAAAGGGTAGAATAGGGTCACATCCTCACTATAGGATTATGAATTCAGCCTAATTAAATCAAAACAAGTGCAAACAATCAAAGTTAACCTATGTTGAGCAATATTTAACCGTATTTATTCCTAGTTTATCTCTTTCCTATTTCCTTTGTTATCCTTATTTATGCTAGAACTTTTGTAGGGTCTATTACTTTTATCTTGCTTAAAGACTCTAGTAAGTACTATCATTCACCGGACTTTTAGTCTGATCCACTTCTCTATTTCCCCCTTTTTCACCCTTAGGCAATTAAGAAAGAAATTAGTAGATTGCTGCATCTTGGAGTTCTTCTTGAAGGAGATTTCTTCAATGTACTTCTTTTATCAGTTGTTGTTCTTGTATGCACTGGTTTAATGAGGGATATTACATATTCTGATTTTGAGACTTTGAAGTTTTATTTCATAAGTAACTATGGGTTTTGAATATTGTATTTGACTTATTTATGAATTAATTCCAAGGCTTTGCTTTAATTAATATTTATTTATTTTCCGCTGTTTTTACCTATTTTTGTCTTGTGGATCTTAGTCTCTGTTAGTTTTATTTATACCTACAATGCACCACGCCCTTTAATGTGTTCTTTCGGTATATTAAAGGGTGTGGGGTGTCTCGGGACTAGATCCTAATAGGACTTCCTAACCCATAATTAGAACCTCAATTAGTCGAATTTTAGTTATTATTCTTATTTCTAGTTATCTTCTTTATTTGTTCTCAATAATTTTTATATTATTAGTTCATTCAATCTATTCATCTCGATTTATTGTCATTATCTTTCATTAACACATTCGAAATGTATTTAGTTGCTAGCCTTTAAGTCGAATTCTATTGATGACCCAAGTCCACATCTATTTCTTTCAATTCATTACAAAATAAATTTAATTCCCTTCGACTTCCTTATTTACTTAACATAAGTAAATTTTCAATATCCAAGGTTAAAATTTAAAGTTCACTCCACTAATTGGATAATTTGGCTCATTAAGAACTTTCAGAATTCGAAACCCGTTTTATTTCAAAAATCATTTTGAAATCATTCATATATACATTACTCCTTTTGCACCTCCATACCAAATCTATACCTATATTTTTTAATAATTTAATTTAGTTAACTTCCATAAGTTAATTTTTAATTTTATCTTGAAATTTCCAATTTCAGATTATAAGTTCAAAACTTATTTAACTTAACCCGAGTTAATTTCTAATTCATTCAATCCATTTAAACTTACTCAATTAAAGTTTTTACATTCCAAAATTCAATTTCCACACCTCTTTCCTTATTAACGTCACTTCCCACTTATAAGTTCAAAAACTTATTTTCATTTGGTTCTACTTCTCATTTTAATGAGAATCTTAGAATTCAAAATACTTGGTATTTATTTCGAATCACTTTGAAATCATACATACATACATACATACATATATATATATGAGTACGCATGCACGTCCGTTGGACGTGTGATAGAAAATTTTCTTCAAAGTTGAACTGAGTTCTACATTGGACCGTGGTTGCCTTATATTTGACACGATGTTGCATAAATGGTGAAGCATTTCTTCCGATAGCCGAATCCAACACACACGTTGGTGTGTGTATAAATAAATGGTTTAATGGTCTAGCAAAAGAATGTTTAACTAATTTTTACACATGCAAGAAACCACCAAATAACATGGTTTCGTTTCTCCCTCTTTTATTTATTCCATCTACATTGAAGTTAATAAGCTTCATTACTTTCATTAACATTAAAGCCTACACCTGGAGACAACTTCAAACAAACATTGTGATAACATAAATATTTAATCTTGTAACTTTATTGGTTAATATAGCAACATAATCTTCTAATTTATACATTAACACAATAACATGGTAAAGAAAGAATAACAATTTAAAAGTCTCCTAAAAGCATGTATCCATTGTGATACTTTACATGGTCATATGGATAATATCATGAGAGAAGCATGCTTTCGGCCAACCATTGCGATGATGGAATAACTACCTGCATTCCAATTTATCCCATGGTTGGTTGAAACCAATAAAGTGGAATAATTGAGTCACTCTTAGAGATCCAAAGTTTGATTAACTAAGGGCAGATGTCAATGCCACTTTTTTCCTATAACAGTTCAATGCAACCTTGTTAAATAACTAAAAAATAGACATGCAAGTATTTGGACGTTTTTGCATTATCAAAATCAAATTATAAAAATAAAATAACCTTAACTTCTGTTGAAACAGTCAAATTACAAAAAATAAATGTTTTGATGTATATTATGGTCATGTTAATACAGATCCGGATTTAGTGGATGGTATTGAGCAGCCTTTGCTGTGATTTGAAACTTTAGGAGACTATACTTGCATTATTCCAGCTGCTCCATTGCCAATAAGAAACAAAGTTGACCTGCTACACAGTTACCATTGGAACAGGGAAACAATGCAAAATAAACACTTCAATGACATTGACTTATTTACTCAATTGACAGAGAATAATGATAACCATGTTTCCAACGAAGTAACATATTTGTGAAAACAAATGCATAGGACATCAGGATGATGATTCTTGGATAAAGCGAGATATAAATAAAGCTAAAGTTACTTTATTATCTAATAATGTACAACCTTAATCTCATTTACAGTTTAATATATTTCAACAGTTCCAACACACTCCATGTCAGAATCCATCAAACAACTCTAGACGTGAGAAACAAATTTAAAATACAATCAGACTATTTTAAAAAAAATTTCGTTACATGTAGTTTTGCTTCAAGTTCAAATGCCTTAATATCAATATAAAATTATGCTGCATAATAAATTGCATACGTAATAAAGCACATCCTTCACAATTTTAACAAATATTTTAAGCCATGTATTTTATACCTTTTCTTTCTTCATTTACTTTTAAAAAAAATTAAAAGGGAAATACAACTTTTAAAAGTTTAATGCAGGCAACATGACGTAGATTAATCAGAAACCCTTATTATAATTTGGTGCATGTATCTAAAGTGTGATTTATACTTCTTAAAATAGATCCTAAAGCACATAAATGAGATAATATTGGTCTATTAGTGATGCCTCAGTTGTTTAGAAGCTATGATTAAATCAATACATCCACTAGTCTATATGGTACCATACTATACCAAGCATGCAAAATTCCATCTTGAAATTCCTATTTTCTCCTCTTGACCTTTTCATTTGAGTTCACATGAGAAAATTTAGTAGGAAAGCTCTTTCTTGGACACGTAAAAGTAAAAGGTCTAAACAAAAATAAGATAGTCTGCATACGGTAAATTAAAGAACATGCAAATATTTTTTTCCGAGCATACAAAATATGCCTGCACAGTAACATCAACCAACAGTAAAAAAATGTTTACCTCCGATTAGTCCCCGATTAATCCCCACGATTAATCCCTAGTCCATGGTTACCATGTAGCATCCACCTAACGATTTTTACAACCTTGGTTGTAAACGCAATTTTTTGAGCTATACACGTTGCACTCCCTTTAAACTTATAGTAATTAGTGATTGTACAAAATATACCATATATCATAAAGTCAAGATGCACCAAACCATCTTGATTGCGAGTAAAAACTGTTGGAAAAGGCGGTTCTTCCTTTGCAAAACCTTTTAATCATTAGACATACTAACGATGTCTGATATTTACATGCCATAGGGTATTACTTCAGTAAATTAAACAAACTGCACTCACATTTACATAATATATATTTCCATAATCAAATTGAGAATTGGTACTAAATATGAAAATAATATTTTAGTTGATTAAAATTGAATATAATTCTCATCTGGTCTAGGCATTCTTCATTGCTTTCTTCCTTGTTGAATCCAAACTTGTCTTTTCTACCACCATCAATTAAGTAGCACTACAACATTTGCAATTCCCAGCTTGCCATTCATCCGTATCAGGGCTACCTCTGGCCTCACCATGTTTTGATACCATACAAACTGAGGTGTTTATTATGAACTTGAACAGAAATTTACAGAAAAAAAAATTAAGTTGACAAACCTGTAAATTACAATGGTTGCGATCCATTAAGTCACCGGATTATGTTTCTTTGATCCTCAAAATAGAAGCGCTCCTCATAAGCAATCGGAGGCTAAGGCTTCGCTGAATCGAGTTGTAATCGTAAATTTTGAATGTTTCTCAACACTTGATTTAGAAGAGGCAATCGGAGAAAAAAAAAATGAGGAAGACAAATGAAAAAAAGGAAATGTGGGGAAATACAGTTTGGGCCAAATGATAGTGGGGATTGTGTTGCAGAACGTGGAATGATTCAAAAGACAAAGTTGCTCTTAGCATTTAATTATTATAATAGAAGTGCTACAGGGTTATTTTAGGCCTTTCAAAAAAGGCTTTACTTTGACCGGTTGACCAAAGGTTTTGCCTTATAGTATATATATATATATTCCTTTATGTATCAAATCACACTATTAAATTTTAAACCAAATCTTGGTTTTATCCAAAACAAATTCCTTCATAATTTTCAAAACAATCCTTGTTTTCAAAACAAAAAATTCCATATCAGAAATATTCTAATAATATTAATTATTATTTCCTTAAACATTTTGAAACACATTTCAAATTTCTAGGACTTAGATTTAAAACTTCTCAATTTAAATCCATTTTATTTTATAAGTCACATTTACGAATTATGCTTATATAATTTCACTTCCTTAAAACATTTCACAATGTCTTATCATTGTTTATTTTGTAGTAAACATTCTTCACTAAGGCACAACACCCAGTTTATGATAATAATCAATATTACCATATTTAGAAACCAAATACACCATATATTCCGTAATAATTTTCTCAAAATTATGTCTTTATATATAAATATAATCAGGATAACACCTTGGAAAACATTTCTATAAATATCCGGAATTTAAACTCTGGTTTGAATCTATTTTTAGCTTAACTCATTTCTATAATTCATTCTTATCAAATTTCTTTTTTTGGTTATATATAACCTTAAATTTAATAATCTTATTTAGATTATAATAATTACAATCAATCGCCTCAATATACTATAATAAATTTCAAAAAAATTATTTCTTATAATCCTATATAAAAATTATTTTAAATTCATTTATACTTTAAAATTATCATATAAGAAAATAACAAGTACGCTCTTATATATCATACACTCAACTTATTCTAGTGTACCACTGACCCTATCTCTAATGAGTAATCTCCACCAAAGCCAAGGTTCTTGCTTAACCTTCAGCTCCAATACCACGTGTGACGTACGAGGATTTTTGACCCTCGAAAATCAACATTAATACGTTCACTTTATAGAATGCCAAGTAATCAAGTGCCGGAAATACCAGATCATTAGGGGTTAAGAAGAAAAGAGATAGAAGAAGAAATAGAAATAACAACAACACATAATCTCACAATCGCAGGGAACAAAATATAATATAATAACTACTTTATACAAAGAAACTGTAACTGTTAATATACATGCAAATTATCAGAGTACAACCATCGACATAGGAATCTGGACAGTTATATTAACTTTCCTCAAAAGTGCTTAATATACATCATACAATACAGAGCAGAATAAAATCAAGTACGTGTAATACGTCTTTGTCATCCAACTTGTAATGACTCGGTATTTCGGACCATTTGCATCCACACATGTCGAACTTGAATTGCTCAAAATGTCAGATTGTTAATTTATATTTGGCAAAACTCATCATATACAGTACATAAATCAATCACAGAATCACAGACACGGAGTAATATAATAATACAGCGGAATAAATAAATAGTGGTGCAAGAAGCTACTATATAAACATCAGAGTTTGAAATAAAATACACCAGAAATATCAAATACAATGAAGTCTCGAATACAAACAGATGACATCTATCAGAAAATCAACTGGAAAAGATGAATAGATAAGACAGGTCTTTAAGCAAAGTCGCAATATCCAAACGGTGAGTCTAAAATGCTGTGGCACTGTGACGCCCCACTCCGAGAGCCTCGTTAACAAAGAGTATTACATAGATAATACTGTCGGCTAACGCGGACAATAGAGTATAATGGAAGCGACCATGTGTAATCTTACCTTAACTATTCACTAAATACGTCGAAAAGTAGAATCACATTAAAATTCGACCTATTCAATAAATATTTAAAGCAAAACTACAATGGCTATAGGATCTATCAGAAGAAAATATAACAACTCAAATGTAATTCACATCACAGAACAGTCGATCATAATATACACATAAACAGATACACAACAGAGTATACAAATAATACATGTCAAGTGGTACAGGAGACCACAATATACAGACGAGACGAAAAAGTATAAATATCAGAGTTACAACAGATAAGGACCACAAAAGACGCTATAGCAAAATGAAGCTAGCGAATAGTCCATGCGGAAGCAAAATAGGCTAAGTCCCAAAAGCACCTAACCTGAAACATCTCGGTCTGACCCGAGTATAAGATACACGGGTCAGTCTAGATAACAAATCAGTTAGATAAACTGAACAACAATAAACCTGCAAGGTCATACAGTATAACAAAGATCTCTATAGGAGATAACACAATCATCAACAAGAGATGAATCATATAGAACAAGCCTCATATCATCGGCAATATATAGAAACAAAGGATACAAATATCCCAAAACAAGCCAAAAGGCAATAACAAATACCAATAAGGTATACAAGTTCCGCAAGGTAAACGCTACGCATCATGCGGCTCATAATGACCAACACCGAAGGGCGATACCAAGGGAATATAATATCAATGAAATATCAGAAAATTGCTCGAGCTCAGTACTGTACAAACAAGGATCCATGAGCCCGAAAGCTCCAAACCCAAGTATCACCCATGCGGCACATAAGGCCAACATCAGAGCGAAACTATATAGGGCAACAAACCCGAAGGCAACATACCCGAAGGCAACAAACCCAATATCACTCATGCGGCATATAAGGCCAACATCGGAGCGATACTTTATAGGGCAACAAACCGTAGTGGTGAAGGTCAGAGACCCAGTACTGGACACCACTAACTGGCGGAATGTGTCACAACTCTCGAAAAGGAATCCGAAAAGTGTTAATGTATGTCCCATAACCACTCGTTCGCACTAAACGGTTTACTATTCGTCAGCCACTTTCACACTCAAAGCAATACAAATTTACCTCGTATCATCGGTAAACTAAACCCGAAGGTCAAAACGATCAATTGAATAGGTCGGGGATTAATCGAAAGGATAAACGCACAGATTCATGGTCCGTGTTTTGCCCAACCATTTAATCACCCTTCCACTTCGCTCGACGTGCGAAAGTGTGTGTTTTAAATAGAATTTATAAATAGGAGAAACGAGCTTTTAAATGCGATTCGAGAGATTATTTTATAAAACCCCGTGGATGAAGTCAAGAGTAAGTTATCAAAGCCAAATATGCAATAACAACCACTAAAAAGCAACTTGAATCGATAAAATCCGGAAAACAAATCAAAATATACAAAAACAGGCAAAACAGGGCAAATAGAGCAGGTCGGTCGACCGGACTACAGGGCTCGGTCGGCCGGCCAGATGCATGGAGCATAACAAGGTTCGGGGCAGCAGGTCGGTCGACCGAAGCCTGCACTCGGTCGGCCGAATGCTGTTTTCCAGCACTTCTTCCCCTATTTCAATGAAATGCAATTTCTTTCTAAATCCAAAGCAATGGCACATGCATACTTGTTAGGAATTCATACCCAACACCCATGAAATCAAGAGAAGTAGATGTGAGTTCAAAACTCACCTTTTTACACAAAACAAAGAAGATGAAGAAGCACACATGCAAGGAATCAACCAACTACACTCCACTTCAACACTACAAGCTTCAATATAGAATCAAAGCAAGTATTTCGTAAGTTAGGGTTAGGAAATTACTGAAATTGAAGAGGAGAAGAGATGGAGAAGATGGAGATGAACTTACAATAGCTTGTCTATGATTTTGGAGCAAGAATTTTGGATTTGCAAGTGGATTTAGGGCTAGGAGTCTCTAATTCCCATTCTCTTCCACCATTATCAGTTCATAGCTTAAGTTTAATGAAATGAATAAATGAATGGAAGGAGAGAAGGGCTGAGTTGAGGTTAATAGAACAGTTTGGGTGAAACCCAAGCCCAAAGCCCAATAGAAAAGGTCAAAATTTCACTTACTCCAAATATATCAAAGATTATACTCAAAAAGATCGCAAACGCCATTTTGGAACCAATGGAGGTAGTTTCGATTTCCAATTCGGCCATTTGCAGAAAGTAACATTTCGGACCAAAATCCGACTAACGACGCTATATTTAAATTAAACATTTAAATATAAAATCGTTAAGTATGCGGGTTGTTACAGATCTCCCCTCCTTATAAAATTGCGTCCCCGCAATTCCTAAAGACGATATTTGTAACAACTACATACAATCAATCAAAAGAAAAGAAAATAAGCTTTAGATAAAAAGACATACTCACCGTTTCAAAGCAAGGAAAGAAAACCCGGATAAGATCGCTCAATAAATTCTTTGGTTTCCCAAGTACGGACATTGGGATTAGCGGACATTGAACTTTAACGAGCGGCACGTCCTTGTTCCGAAGGTGTCGCACCTCCGTGTCAAGCGCGTGAATAGGTTGCTGTACAATAGATAAGTCTGGTGAGATCTCAAGCTCTTGCAAATCAGGAGAAGTAATAACAGAATCCGACTCCCGAAGACACTTCCGAAGTTGAGAGACGTGAAACACGTCATGAATGCCAGATAAATGAGCTGGAAGTGAAACTCTATAAGCCACAGGGCCAATACGTTCAGTAATAGAAAACGGTCCTATATAACGAGAAGCCAATTTCCCAGTCGCACTGAAACGCATAACCCCTTTCAAAGGAGAAACACGAATAAAAACAAGATCACCAATCGAGAACTCAAGAGGCTTCCTACGGTTGTCCGCGTAGGATTTCTGACGACTCTGTGCCTCTTTCATTCTCAATCGAATAAGATCACTCTTCTCAGAAGAATCACGAATAGAATCGGGACCAAGAATAAGCTTCTCCCCAGATTCCAACCAACATGAAGGTGATCGACATGGCCTTCCGTATAAGGCTTCGAAAGGAGCCATACCGATACTAGACTGAAAACTATTGTTGTAGGAGAATTCTACAAGAGGTAGGTGATCCTCCCAACTACCACCGAAATCAAAGATACAAATACGGAGAAGATCTTCCAAGATACGATTTACCCGTTCAGTCTGTCCGTCAGACTGCGGATGATAAGCTGTAGAAAAATTAAGCTTTGTTCCCAAAGCTTGCTGAAGACTCTTCCAAAAATGACTCGTGAATAAAGGATCACGATCACTCGCAATAGAACTAGGAACACCGTGAAGTCTCACGATTTCCTTGACATACAACTTAGCCAATTGCGAGGCAGTCCTATTAGACTTAATAGGGACAAAATGAGTAGACTTAGAAAGGCGATCAACAATAACCCAAATGCTAGAATGGACAGATCTCGAACGAGGTAGGCCATCAATGAAATCCATAGAAATCTGATCCCATTTCCACAATGGAATCTCAAGAGGATGAAGAAGACCCGAAGGACGCTGATGTTCGGCCTTAAAACGCTGACAAGTTATGCAATTGCTCACATAACTCACCACATCGCGCTTCATGCCTTCCCAATAATAAAGATGACGCATATCGGCATACATCTTGCTACTACCGGGATGAATGGTATACTTAGAACGGTGACAGTCATCAAGAATGTCATGCCTAAGTGCAAGATCAGAAGGCACAACAAGACGGTTCTTCTTACGAAGACACCCATGAGAATCAATGCTAAAATCTTGCAACGCCTCATCATAAGATCCAGACTCACAAAGCTGAATAAGATGCAACAACTCAGAATCACGCCGCTGACCATCGGCAATACGATCCAATAAAATAGGTCGAGCTACCAAACTAAATAATAGAATAGGAGAATCAGAAGATGAACCTCGATCACGAATTTCACAAAAAGATAGAGTCTCAAGAACATCCCATTCGGTAAGCATCATGGAAATAACAGCCGAATGTTTGCGACTAAGCGCATCTGCAACACGATTACCCTTACCAGGGGTATATTGGATATCAAAGTCATAAGAAGCAAGAAACTCGAGCCAACGCTGTTGTCTCATATTGAGTTCCTTCTGAGTGAACAAATACTTCAAAGATTTATGATCGGTATAAAGAATGAAGCGCTCGCCCAATAAATAATGTCGCCAAATCTTCAGGGCGAAGACAATGGAGGCTAACTCAAGATCATGAGTGGCATAGCGAACTTCATTCGGACGTAGTTGCCTAGAAGCATAAGCAACTACCGATCCTTCTGCATAAGAACAGCACCGAGACCACTACCACAAGCATCGGTGTTGACAACAAGATCATGATTCCCTTCGGGAACCACAAGAATAAGAGCATTAGTGAGAAGTTCTTTCAATGCCTGAAAGGAAGCTTCACACTTGTCGGACCGAATAAAATGAATGCCTTTCCGAGTAAGGCAAGTGAGAGGAAGCACAACACGGGAAAAGTCCTTAATGAACCGACGGTAATAACCCGCCAATCCAAGGAAACTACGAATCTCATGAACATTTTCAGGCCTCTTCCAATTCTGAATGGCTACGATCTTTGAGGGATCGACAGAAATGCCATCGGAAGATACAACATGGCCTAAAAACTTAACCTTATTCTCCCAAAAGTGGCACTTGGAGAATTTGGCTTTAAGCTGATGATGACGGAGAGTACTCAAGACAATTCTCAAGTGATTAGCATGCTCGGCTTCAGACTTAGAATAAATAAGGATATCATCAATGAAGACAAGCACGAACTTATCGAGGTATTCTCGGAATACCCGATTCATGAGATCGACAAAGAAAGCAGGAGCGTTCGTCAAAACGAACGGCATAACGAGCCACTCAAAAGAACCATAACGAGTGTGGAAAGCGGTAAGAGGTATGCTATCCTCCGTAACTCGTAACTAATGAAAACCTGTGGCAAGGTCAAGCTGAGAAAAGACCTTAGCACCACTCAATAGATCAAACATATCATCGATCCTAGGCAATGGATACCTATTTCTAATGGTCAACTCGTTAAGCTTGCGATAGTCAATGCAAAGCCTAAGAGTTCCATCAGACTTCTTCACAAAGACGACCGTGGATCCCCACGGAGAAAAACTAGATTGAATCAATTGCTTGGATTCAAGCTCTAAAAGCTGCTTCTTGAGTTTCTCATTTTCCTTTGTAGACATCCTCGTGGGAGGACGACTAACTGGCTGCGCGCCTGGAATGAGATCAATGCGGAACTCAATTGCCCGTTTAGGTGGCAAACCCGATACAGGCTCAAAAACATCAGAAAAGTCACAAGCAATAGGAATACGAGATATATCCTCATCATCTCGCGAATCAAGAGAATACAAAGCCATCTTGGAATTATCCACATCCCGAAGAACAAGAGATAACTGAGAAGGTGAATCAGGATGACAAAGATATAAAATTCTCTCGGAACAAATAATCCTGGCATCGTACCTCACTAGCCAGTCCATACCAAAAATCATATCAAAACCCAAATGAGAAACAACGTGCAGATTCGCACGGAAAGAAAAGCCACATAAAACAATCTCCATATCATCACAAAACAAGCTAAGAGTCGCGGATCCCCCAATTGGATTCGCAATCCTTAAAGAAGTAAACATACAAGAAACATCCAAAGATAAATCATCAACGAGCTTCTTCGATACGAAAGAATGTGATGCACCCGTATCGAAAAGAACTTGTATACTATGATCATGAAATAGAACAAAACCTTCCAAAATAGATGGAGAGATACCTTTGGATTGAGATGAACCTCCAGAAGCATTAGCCACATTGAGCTTGCTAGATTTTGCATTAGCAGGGACAAGCTGAAACATGATGACCTTCCTTCTTGCAATAACGGCAGAAGAGAGGCTTAGGACAAGCTCGAATAATATGATCCGGAGAACCACAATTGAAACATTTTCGAACGAAAGGCATTCCAGAGGACTGTGGCTGAGAGCTAGGACCACCAGTCTTCTTCTTCTTAGAAGGAAAAGGCCTCTTCTGAATTGGAAACGGCCTCTTGTTGGGGTTCTTGGAAACCTCAACATCCTCACCACTATCACACTCCTTCTCGACAGCTTCGAGATGAAGTGCCGAATCAACCAATTCCTCGAAAGAAAGTTTAAGCTGGAGCAACAAGGACTTCTTAAGATATTTCTTAAGACCAGAAACAAACTTCAAATTCTTCTTGTAACAAGTGCTAATGAATTCAAGACCATACTGAGATAAAGCCTCGAACGATGCGACATACTCAGAAACAGAAGATTTCCCTTGCTTCAACTCAAGGAAGCGACGGGTCAATAAAACTTTTTCAGATTCAGGAACGAACTTGAGTTCAAATCGTCCCCGAATTTGAGTCCAAGAAAGAGTAGACTCATCAATCTCAGCTACAAGAAGCTCATACCAATCAAGAGCATGCTCTTGTAACAAACTAGAAGTCACAAGAACTCTATCATGGTCGGAAAGATCCATGCGAGAGAAGATACGATCACACGTGCGAAACCAAGGTTAGACTTCAAGAACAGACTCGGAGCCCTTAAACGGTTTTCCTCCAAGATGAGCAAAATCACTGCACTGACGTGCAAAAACAGACTTGCGAGGTGGAGACACTCGAGGAGGAACGGGAGGCTGAGTGCTCCTAAACAACTCCATAAACTGATCGGCAGACATATAAACGCCATCCGGATGTGAGCCACTAGATTGCCCAGCATCCGAACATCGTCCCCTGCCTCTTCCTGCCATACGCTGAAGGTCAAGATAAGGAAAAGATTATTCACAAGGTAGATATTTCAATATGGGATACTACGGAATAATCCTAGACGTATTCCCAAACTCTATCTAACCTTGATGGAATAAAGAGACACGATGATTCAAAGATTTGTATCACTTGTACACTTTGATGTACCATAATATGTGCATCTATTCTATGTTTATCATATTTTGTTCTGAACTCAGCTTTGATACCACGCTGTGACGCCCCACTCCAAGAGCCTCGTTAACAAAGAGTATTACATAGATAATACTGTCGGCTAACGCGGACAATAGAGTATAATGGAAGCGACCATGTGTAATCTTACCTTAACTATTCACAAAATACGTCGAAAAGTAGAATCACATTAAAATTCGACCTATTCAATAAATATTTAAAGCAAAACTACAATGGCTATAGGATCTATCAGAAGAAAATATAACAACTCAAATGTAATTCACATCACAGAACAGTCGATCATAATATACACATAAACAGATACACAACAGAGTATACAAATAATATATGTCAAGTGGTACAGGAGACCACAATATACAGACGAGACGAAAAAGTATAAATATCAGAGTTACAACAGATAAGGACCACAAAAGACGCTATAGCAAAATGAAGCTAGCGAATAGTCCATGCGGAAGCAAAATAGGCTAAGTCCCAAAAGCACCTAACCTGAAACATCTCGGTCTGACCCGAGTATAAGATACACGGGTCAGTCTAGATAACAAATCAGTTAGATAAACTGAACAACAATAAACCTGCAAGGTCATACAGTATAACAAAGATCTCTAGAGGAGATAACACAATCATCAACAAGAGATGAATCATATAGAACAAGCCTCATATCATCGGCAACATATAGAAACAAAGGATACAAATATCCCAAAACAAGCCAAAAGGCAATAACAAATACCAATAAGGTATACAAGTTCCGCAAGGTAAACGCTACGCATCATGCGGCTCATAATGACCAACACCGAAGGGCGATACCAAGGGAATATAATATCAATGAAATATCAGAAAATTGCTCGAGCTCAGTACTGTACAAACAAGGATCCATGAGCCCGAAAGCTCCAAACTCAAGTATCACCCATGCGGCACATAAGGCCAACATCAGAGCGAAACTATATAGGGCAAAAACCCGAAGGCAACATACCCGAAGGCAACAAACCCAATATCACCCATGCGGCACATAAGGCCAACATCGGAGCGATACTTTATAGGGCAACAAACCGTAGTGGTGAAGGTCAGAGACCCAGTACCAGACACCACTAACTGGCGGAATGTGTCACAACTCTCGAAAAGGAATCCGAAAAGTGTTAACGTATGTCCCATAACCACTAGTTCGCACTAAACGGTTTACTATTCATCAGCACTTTCACACTCAAAGCAATACAAATTTACCTCGTATCATCGGTAAACTAAACCCGAAGGTCAAAACGATCAATTGAATAGGTCGGGGATTAATCGAAAGGATAAACGCACAGATTCATGGTCCTTGTTTTGCCCAACCATTTAATCACCCTTCCACTTCGCTCGATGTGCGAAAGTGTGTGTTTTAAATAGAATTTATAAATAGGAGAAACGAGCTTTTAAATGCGATTCGAGAGATTATTTTATAAAAACCCATGGATGAAGTCAAGAGTAAGTTATCAAAGCCAAATATGCAATAACAACCACTAAAAAGCAACTTGAATCGATAAAATCCGGAAAACAAATCAAAATATACAAAAACAGGCAAAACAGGGCAAATAGAGCAGGTCGGTCGACCGGACTAGAGGGCTCGGTCGGCCGGCCAGATGCAGGGAGCATAACAAGGTTCGGGGCAGCAGGTCGGTCGACCGAAGCCTGCACTCGGTCGGCCGAATGCTGTTTTCCAGCACTTCTTCCCCTATTTCAATGAAATGCAATTTCTTTCTAAATCCAAAGCAATGGCACATGCATACTTGTTAGGAATTCATACCCAACACCCATGAAATCAAGAGAAGTAGATGTGAGTTCAAAACTCACCTTTTTACACAAAACAAAGAAGATGAAGAAGCACAAATGCAAGGAATCAACCAACTACACTCCACTTCAACACTACAAGCTTCAATCTAGAATCAAAGCAAGTATTTCGTAAGTTAGGGTTAGGAAATTACTGAAATTGAAGAGGAGAAGAGATGGAGAAGATGGAGATGAACTTACCAATAGCTTGTCTATGATTTTGGAGCAAGAATTTTGGATTTGCAAGTGGATTTAGGGCTAGGAGTCTCTAATTCCATTCTCTTCCACCATTATCAGTTTTTAGCTTAAGTTTAATGAAATGAATAAATGAATGGAAGGAGAGAAGGGCTGAGTTGAGGTTAATAGAACAGTTTGGGTGAAACCCAAGCCCAAAGCCCAATAGAAAAGGTCAAAATTTCACTTACTCCAAACATATCAAAGATTATACTCAAAAAGATCGGAAACGCCATTTTGGAACCAATGGAGGTAGTTTCGAGTTCCAATTCGGCCATTTGCAAAAAGTAACATTTCGGACCAAAATCCGACTAACGACGCTATATTTAAATTAAACATTTAAATATAAAATCGTTAAGTATGCGGGTTGTTACAGGCACTCAGTCTGAACCGAGCGTAAAGCAAAACCCAAATCGCTCGAGTCAGGATTAACATTCTTATATTAAAAAATTTAACTCAAGTGAAATGTCAACTGAAATACAAGTAACTTAAAGGATGTTTGGGATTGATTTTATAATCCTTTAGGAAGAAGGTAAGATGGACAGGCCATAGAGGATAGTCAGCATTAGATGGTTATGACTAATCAATCCTAGATGATAATGATAGAATATTATCATCGTTTATCAAATAACAACTCAAAATATTTTTTTTAAATCATTACCTTTTATATAAAAAATATACCCTAGGTAAAATTATTTCATTCACCCACTTAAAACAATATTGTGCCCGTTGGCCTTGTTCAAGTGTTTAGAGATGCCTATCAATAACGTTAGCTACTCCTATTGACCAGAATCCATATGCCACTCAACAGATCAATTAACAAAATGTGACCAAAACGAATTTTGCCCGCTCAAAAATCGACATCCATACTTAAAATCGTATTCGAATGCCGTAGATTCGAACGTTCAAATCTGATTCGCCGGAGCTTATAACAACATTAAGTAAATAACACAGCGGAATAAAAGAATAATGCATTGATATACAACACTGATACAACAGAGTGATACAGTGAATATCAATATACATCAGAGATACAATAAAATAGCAGCGGAAAGAAAATAGATAACACTAGCAGCGGAACAAATAACACTAAGATAGTCTTCAACGAAGAACTCCAAATCTGAACTCCATCTCCAAGAACCCATCCAGCAATAGCTCGAACTCCCCATAACAATGCACCAAGCTAGGCAAGACTGGTGCGAACCAAAGACTGAACTAACTCCAGATAATTCACTATATCTAACTATCTGAAAAACCCAACTCTAGACTACTCGTGTGGAAATTAGTGAGCATCCCGAGTTTAGGAAAGGAACAATAAACTCCATGTCAGTCATGGGACTGGTGTGAGCAACAAAAACAGTTTATCTTTAAAAACAATCAACAAGAGACTTTTAAAGTAAATTCGCAATGCTTTTTGAAAATGAAACTACCATAAGACCTCCCACCACACACACAATGCAAACGCAGACTTGGAGGAGATTTCTTCTTATGATAGTCAAACATGCTTAATACGCAGAAAATTTCTTTGATATTATTATTATAAGTGCACGGTGCAGAAAAGCATTTCGAAAGTAGAATATTAATCTTAGCCAGCATAGGTACCATTATATTATGCCCGCTATAGCTACCTCCTGAGGAGGTAGGTTCTACAACTAAAACCGTACAAGGCTCGTATTGTTTCTTTGGATTTCCAACAAATGGTCAGGCCAAGGAACTTCCCATTGCCACATGAGAATGCCTCTGGAAGGACGTCCCCGAGAACCTAACCGGATCTCTGCCAACACAAGGCCGGGTTACCCCTAACTGGGTAACTACTGACACAAGTATGCCATCCCCCGGTCCTTTAGGACCTTTAACCGAGCGCTCGATAACCAACATCACACCATAATAAATAGAGTGTTTTCCACATGAGTAAGTATCTGGGCTCCATACCATGATACCACCCTTTTCCAGAAGGAAATGATAATACCCTAAAGGGGCGCTACCCCCTAATAACCTTGCCGCATCTTTCCTGTTTTGACCATTCCGGGGTGTGAGGTTCGACGAAGTCACGTCCACAAAGCCACGCTTTGGTGCAAAGCCATGCTTTGGGTCAACAAATGATCAAAGTAATGATCACAAAGATAAATGATCAAACAAATGATCATATCACAAATGATCAAACAATGATCATTACACAACAATACTTAGCATGTCACATTACCAAATTGGGAATATATTGCTGATAACCTACAACTACATAACCTCTGAGCTCGTATGTCTCAGAGAAGGGTGTTAAGCTAAAAGAATAAATTCTCCGCCACCAACAGAAATGTATTTGAAAGAAATCTGCTTTATATCTCAAAGTGTAATGTCAGACACACAATCCATAAAAGTCTGTTCTGGGTTCGAACAGAACCGAAGGCACTTCTTACGAAGCCCTTGCAATCCGGGTATTCACAAACCCGATCGGACTTCCCATCACTTAGGAAATCTCTATACCGGAGCAACTCAGTGCAGGGACAATCGACAGGTCATCCTACCGTTCTCGCAAATACCCGGTCTTCACCACCGGTCTTCAAATGCTATCCATAACGACGTATCACATATTCGGAATGGGTTATACGACACAAATGTCCTCTCCCGGCTAAACCGAATAGTGAGCGCAACATTTTAAAACATATGGATATAGGATTTCAATTAAGTCACAACTTAATGATTCAAAACTTTCTTTCAAATGGTTTAAACCAATTACCATTTCAAATCTTTTAAACAAAAGATTTATTTCACAAAGTTCACTCAGTTTCACAAAGATCCATTTACGGATTTCCAAAACAATTTCCATTTCGGTTGGAATTAACTCATATAAATCTTTAAATCAAGATTTATCTTATGGTTTTCAAATCGTTTCCAAAGATTCATCCATAATTTGAAAAATCATTTTTCGATTCAAATTTGAAATCCCTTTAACATAAATTGGAAATTCATTACCCATATGAAAGTTTTTTTTATCACTCCGAAATAATAGTTTTATTTCGGAAAAACCCCGATTCCATTTACACAAGTTACAGTCTTTGGTTTAATTCAAATTTTCAAATAAACGCTTAAAAACGGTTTAAACCCATATAACTTGTAAAGTCCTTTTTAAATCATAAGTATTGAATATAGAATTCAATTCCAGATTTTTTTGAATTTCAATTAAAATCCGATTATTCAATTTTCAAATCTTTATTAAGTTATTCAAAATAACTTTTATTCTTAAAACAGCTTTTCATATTAGACTTAATTTATTTCCAGAACTATTTGAATTTAAAAATTCAAATTCAAACTTATTTAAAAATCTGTCACTTAACCGATTTCCACTTGAAATCCATATTTGTGTGTGTATGAGTGTAGTCCAGGGTTTTACACAATAGTGCACAACATCAATCATCACATATTTAATCAATATCGATAAGCGATATAAGCAATAACGCTTATTTTCATTCATAGATTCATAAATAAACAAATTTATCAATCACAAAGGTTCATCATTACAATTCGATGTGGGTTTCGGATAACCAACTGGAATCCGACTCCCTGTCGCATCGAAATTTTAAATGCCGTTTACAGGCTAAGGGGTTTTCACATAGACATACAGAATGAAATCACCAATCAAAATCCAACACATAGTAATTCACATCTCATGGCATCACAATTTCAAACAGAAAACAACAATACACAATCTATAAGCAATCATCTCTAATTTTTATTGTAATTCATTTAAATTAAAATTAATTACTTGAGGATTAATGATTTTACCCTGTTTAAATTTGATCATTAATTATCAATCGATTACTTGTTTCATTCCAAATTAGTAAATTAACAAATCAATCTTTAATCAATTATTAAGTCTTAATTTCTTAATTACTTTATTCACACTATTTAATTAAGTACTTAATTATTCATTTATTTAATTCTAAATTAAATTACTTAATTAACTATTAGTCATTTATTAAATGACTTAAGTGGTTAATTATCCTTATTTTATCACTTAACAATTAAGAAATCCCTATTTACAATTATAATTTAATTAATTGTTCAACTTGATTAACATTAAAAAGTCTTCCTTTAAAGTTGAAAATCAATTCCTTATCAACTATTAAACTTAATTGTTAATTACTTTATACTAACTAAATTTATTACTTAATTACAATATCAACAGGGTTTAAAAACACGGCTAAGCATTAACTCTATATGTTTTTCTTAAAAAAAACAAAACATATTTTCCAATTTGACAGGGAAACTACCACAAACTTCCCATGCCTTGCTTCGAGTTCAAACTCGGGTTCCCCACTGTCTTCTCCGTCTCCCTCTCGCGTTCCTTCTGCTCGTGCTTCTTCATCCACGCTCTCTTTCTCTCTCACTTTTTTTTAAGTTAAAAATATAGCCGCAGATAAAAAAATATACTCGCGTGCTTCAGTGAAACCCGAAGTAAACTTCCCAAATTCTCGAGTGTCTCTCGAGTTCATATTCTTCTTCCCCAAAACATCCTCACTGCAGCTGATACACGCCTACGTGGGTGCACGTGCACACGGCGGCGACGCCACTCTGGTGAACTCCATCATCGGCGGCAAGTCACAAACTCCCCACAAACTCAAAATCCAAACCCAATTCGCTTGCAAAAAGCTCGAATCAAAATATAGCCTTCTTGCTCGAAAAACTGAAGCTCACCTCGATCGACATTACCACCTCGCCACTGCTGCATACGCCACCGGAGACCCTCAAACTCCACCCACACCTCGGCAACACACTACGCAACCACCCACCCAAGCCTCGTGACATTCGATCATGCATAGGCGACGAACACCCCTCGATTTCAGTCGTGTTCAAACGCTCGAGTCTAAACCCTAAAATGATCTCGTACTCTAATCTCACACAATGGAAACATTATTTAATAATTTTTACGAAATCACCGATGTTTGTACTTACTTCAACACAGATTTGAACATTTATTATTGAATCAATAATCTGTAATTGGTAAAAATGCACCTTTTGATCAACCATGAGCCGCTTATTCAATTCTACATTAAAAATTTCCATTTCTGCTTTAAAAATCCTATTTTGACTTGAAGATTCAAGTTATTAACCTGAATTAATATTTTATAACAATTGATTTTATCAACTTAATTCTTGTTGCCTGTAAAACATAATTTCCAAGGTATAATTTCTAGTTTGTGTTTCGAAACAGATTTAAAAATCCTGATCTAAGTTCAGGCATATAGTTTGTTGAAAGAAAATTAAGGCTTAACCATAATTATAAGGAAATAACTTTGAGTTTTGAGAAAATATTCATACTGTAACAATTTAAAAAAGAGAAGCATATAACACACAGGATTATCTTCAAGATTTGATCATATACAACCTTATTATCAATAAATGTTGAAGTGTTTTTAAATTAAACTTAAAGCTTTTAAAGTTCTAGTTTACTCGCAAATAAAAGAATCAGAGAAGTCTAGTTTAAAAAGAAGGTTTGCTCACCGTTTTGAGAAGATGGACAAAGAACTGGAATTTTTGAAACTTGATTTTTTTTTCTTTCTTTTAGCCTTGCTAAATATTAATTTGTTTTTGAGTTGAACTCTGCTTGACCTCTGCTTTGAGTTCCAGGCTTCAGATTTCTTTGATCTTCGGGTTTTCATCATTTTTTTGTTTTGATTTTTATTTGATACTTAATGTTTGAACTACTTTGCATTGTATTTTCTCAAGTTTGAAGATGTTTTTATTTTCCTTTTTCTCAGGCTTGCTGAGTTAAGTTTGAACGAATGAAGATAAGAAAGTTGATGTATATGAAGAAATGAGTAGTATAGGTTATAATATGTTTTGTATAAAGTATATAGAATCATAGATTTCTTTGTACAATGGTTTATATTTTTATATAAAAATGTGGACATGCATACTTTTTCTTGTGTTGCATTAATTGCTTTGCATTGGTTTATATTATTACTTGTACAATAGGCAGTGATCTTTCTATGCTTTGCTGGTGCAGATTTTATTATTATTATTTATTTTTATCTTCCTAGCCTACTTCCTAGACTAGAGATACTTTTATAGTTGAGGGCTGAAGTGATGCTTTGGTATTTCGAAATGAAAATGTTGTACTATTAAATGCAAATGTCTTCCTTATAAGTTACAGCCTTATCTTGATGATCCTTGTATGCAGATTTTTATTTTTATTTCTTGTGAAGTTTTACACCTGCATTTTAGATCTTTGCTTAATGTTGAAGCTTTACATTGCTTTATTACTTATGTAAAAATATATACTTTGCTTTGTTTGTTGACCATGCAGTATTGTACATTTGGTGGCTAATATGATATTTCCTTTGCAAGTTCTATTTTCTTTTGCCTGCACACCTATTTCTTGTGTGCTAGAGGTAGTAGCATTGATTATCATCTGTCTTGTTTATAGATATAAATATATTTTCACTGTTTTCTTTTATAAACTAACGTATATATTTGCTTTGTTTATTCTTGCCCTTACTTTATGTACATTTTATTGCCTACATATATTTTATTACTTTGTATACTCTAGTTAATGTGTTGTTTTATATTTTAGCTATACGCATTTATTTTATTTACTTATGCTTAGTATTTATAAAGTATACTTTGATTGTTTTTAAAGACTTCGTTTTGATAATTTTCAAATCAATTTATCAATAAATTTCACAATTTTAAATCAAAATTTAATTTAATTATCAATTTGAAATAAATTAATATTCGGGATCGTTACATAAAATATAAAATTTTTATATAACTCTCATATGTTTACACTCAAACACATTCTAGGGTACTACTGACCCTATATCTAATGAGTAATCCCACCAAAGCCTAGGTATTTGCTTAACCTAAGCTCTGATACCACAATATCATAACCCACTTTTCCGTACAGTTTAGACCGACAATTTACCACGCTTGTCCTGCCTAAATTGCACGGAAGGCAGATAGTTAAGAAAAAGAAAGTAGAAAGAAGATAGAAAGAAGGTAAAATAAAATAAAAACAAATAACATAGAATCTCACAGCGGAACAATAATCTGTAATATATAACAATCCTTACAAAAGACAAAACTGATTTATTTATATACATACATCAATTAGAATATGCTAACCTATTCATCATGGAATAATATAACAATTTGTCCTTACAACTACTGATAAACACAACTAAAATGCAACGGAAATATAATCATCTACGTGAATACAACTTTGGGCCTCCAACTCCTCTGCTGAATCTCCAATATCCATCAAACCTGAAAATATGCTGGGTTTGACTCAAGCATTTAAAAAAAACCACGCCCCTGCTAGTCTGGTAAAACCAGCATGAGAATTTAAATCACAATCAACTTGATTCTTAAAACAAAGGTATCTCGTAAGATCTTACCGCAGATAAACACGGACGGGTCTTTACCTTACGATAACCAAAACTCTTTTATAGAAAATCTTCTTATATTATAATAGTGTCTAATCTCCAAAGTAATAATAACGAGTAGCTGTGATGCATGTGTTGTGTACATCACAATGATACTAGTTATAAAATAAAAATCCAATAAGGCTCGTTTGCTAATTGTGTAGGATTTCGACGGAGGTGCCCTCAGTACTTCGAAAATGGTCCTCCAACATAAGGATCAAAGTTATCCTTCTGAAGCATGATACCCCTCTAGCTGAGTGTCATAGAAAAATCATAACTGGTCTTGCTAATACCAAGTGCATCGCTCCAGCATGCCAAAACAACTGAAGGTATCTATATTGCTAGAAAGAAGCAAATCACACCCTATGGTTTTCCAACCCTACAGGCCATGCCTCCTATCTCTGGTTTTAGTCATTTCCGTTAATGAGGCTACGCCCGATGTTTCAGCTTACGCACCGCTCCAAAAATAGATCATGGAATCCCATATGGATTCCTACACCACAATGGCCTCGGAATCACACATAGATTCCCACATCTCAATAGATCTTGGAATCTCACAAAGATTCCCACACTCCAATGAGTCACAGAAAAACATATGGATTTCAACATTCCAAATATAACACATCTCCTCCATTTAATCGTATATGGTTTTGGAGTAGGTCATGGGTTTCGAGTCATCTCTTAAGAGTTCACTCTCCATTTCCTGGATGCTCCGAAAATCATTCATCGATTTCTAGAATGTTAAGACCGGTTCTTTAGGAAATAGTCTGACAATACATAAGATCGGGGATCACCCCCTAACCATTTAAGTTGATGGATCTCCTTATCATTTGTCCTAGAAGATCCACAAGTTTATACGTATAGTATAGCACCTCGATTGGTAACTGCACCACATGATTCCTATGTTTTCCCTAGATATTTCCATTGTTTAAATCCTTTGGTGTTAAGAAGGAAATAATTCCGTACCACCAAAATTAAGAAGGATTACATATTTAGGTCAAGATTTGATAGACGGTTATTTAACTATCAAATAAATAAACATTCATACAAATATTTCACTTTCCACTGAAATCACTAAGCATCATTTAAATTAATTACAATAAATAAAATCTCTTTATCGAAACAGTCATATATTTATCTCACTGGGATAACTATATTCACAAACCATTCCTTTAAAAATTATTTGAATTTTTTTGAAAAAGTATGGAAAGCACCATTCGGTATCGACCATGGATCACAGCTTGATGATTACGTCTCTATCCCAGAGAAATCCAAACTTAACTTACGCAATCTCTGCCTCTCGATTTCCGCCATACAATCAATTATAGATCGCAGTTTGCACAATGGTTACGTCGCTATCCCAACGAAAACATCCCAAACTGTAGACAATCTCTATCCTCGAGTTACGCTATGAAATTATACCATTACTTCCCGAAAATCTATTATTTTAATAATTGCCTCAAAATAATGCTTATAAAGTTTCTATAATAATTTCCTAGTTAAATTTAGGAAAAAATCCTTCTATAACAGTTTACTGTATAATATATTATTTTTAAAACGATATTAATTTTTGAACAAGTTATCTTTGAAATAATAATATTTTAATACTAATTAATTCTTAAATAATAATTAAAACTTTAAAATCAAATCATTATAAGATAACTTAAATAAATAATTAAAATATGCTTTTAAATAACTTAATAACTCTGAAAACAATAATTAATATTTTTTAAATAATTTCAAAGAATAATAAAATAATTAACTTCAATCCATTATCAAGTAATTATTAATTATCTTTAAAATATCATTAATAATAATCATTTTTGAAACAACTTTGGTCGAAGAATCAATTTTCCAAATTTGGAAAGAAACAGAGCGACTTCTGTAACGACCCGCTATTTTGGACCATTCAAATTCGACAATAAAACCGTACATGTCCGACTTGAATAATTCAAAATACCGAATTGTTAATAAAAATTTGGCAAAACTTAAAATATACAGTAAATAAATCAATCATAGATCACTTACACAGAGTAATACAATGCAGCGGAATAGATAAAGAATAGTAGTTCATGAAGCTACTATATACATTAAAGTTAGAAATAAATTACAACCGAATAGTTCAAATGCCATGAAGTCTCCAATGCAACAGATGGCTTCTCTGAACCAATCAACTGGATGACTGAAGGGATAGATAGCTGGATCTTCAAGCAAAGCTCCAACTTCGAAGATGAGTCTCAAATGTTGTATCTCTCAGTCTGACCCGAGCGTAAAGCAAAACACAAAACACTCGAGTCAGGATTAACATTCTTATATCTATAAATCTAACTCAAGTGAAATATCAACTAAAATATAATTAACTTAGAGGATGTTTGGGATAACCATCCTCTAAGGGTCCATGGAACTATCTATAAGGTAGAAATATACACTATAACACCGTGGTTCTTTCATCTTAATTTATACTTCAAAACCAAAACATCATTTTCACTCCAAATATCTCTATATTTCCCAAATAGTGTTTATATATATTAAATAATTTATACAGTAAAGTATTTTCAATTCCCTCAACTTAACAAATCGTTTCAACATTAACCCAACCTTCCCATTCAAATTAAATTCAAATCCCAGTTTATCAATCTCAAATTCAAATTTGAAATCACAAAATACCCCCTTTATATTCCAATATATTTCAAACTTTAAGTATTCAACGTTTCAAACTAATTTTTATTCAATTTAGCTTCTAAATAATAAATTCAAATTTAGTTCAACCTAAATTTATATTTTAATTCAGTTTAGTTTCTAAATAACAAATTCAACTATATTTATTTCAAATACAGATCTAAATCTCGAAATCGCCATTTAAATTCCAATATAACTCAAAGCTTTAATATTTACAAGTTCAATTCAAGTCGATTTAATTAAATAAATCCTTATTTAAATACCATTTTTAATAAACCCAAATGTACCTCCCAATCCTATTTTTTTCAATTTATTACGAGAAAGATCTATTTGAAATATAGATTTCCATAGATACTCAACTATATTATATGTATTAAATCAATCTAATTTAGATCAAATATTACGACTAAATCTATATATAAAATTTCCATTTATATAATATCTTAAGAATCAAAATTTATTAAACCGTATATTTCTTTCCAAAATTATAGAAATAATTTCAAAATATTTATATGGACCAACAGTGTCTGTATATATATTTCCTACCATATAGTCAAGTGCTACGGATATTTATCATTTCAATCCGTACACTAAATATATTCGGGTGGATATCATTTCAACCCGAAATCCAAAATTTTAAATTAAATCAAAAATCGCTTGGGTCTATCATTTCAACCCGTAACGAAATTATCCTATTCTAAAGTCCGTTCGGGTATGTATCTTTTCAACCCATAGTGATTTCTATACTAATAGGGAACTTGCAGAGTGATAACAGATATGAAAATAATAATAACAACAAGCATATATCATCAAAATAAATATAAACAATAAGATATGGTATCATATCCCATAAGTGAACAGTTACCGATAAAAGCATATATAACAATTTAAATCTAACAGCAGCATATTTCAATTGTCATTTCAATTGAAATTAAATTTAATAAATAAAAGAACGTTAATCGTGAGTGATTGCTCACCTTTCGAGGCTAGAGATATATGATGATGAAATGAGCTATGAAATCCAAAGCAACGCTGGATGGACAAGATTTGATGTAGAAAATAGGCACGACGGACAAGGCTGATAATGGGAAATCGATGAGAATGAATCGAATCAATTTTGATATTACAGAAAAAAATATAAATTATTATGATATTAATCCTCCCAAAACCAATTTTCAAATTAAAATGTATATTTAAAATCTATATATACCTATATGTAATTTAAACATAATTCGTCCAAAAAAACCATTGTATTATATTTTATAGTCAATAATTATTATAAAAACAATATAACCACTTATTGTAATATATATTACTTAAAAACCCCATGAAAGCAACCTATATATGTTCATAATAAAAATGTATATATAGAAATTCCAAATGCATAGCCTATATTCTGTTATATATATATATATTACGTAAGTCTGAAACAAACACCTAAACGCATATATATGTCTCGAGATTTATAAACAACAAAATACTTATAATGACACATGCACTCATATACTTATATAGACTGTGAACAAGTATACATACTATGCCGTATAAAATCCAACACTAAAAAAAAAGTAAACTCACACTGAAAACATTTTAGTCAATATATATATTAACTAGCGTATAAAACTAGCGTATCCTGTAACTTTACAATATATAAGCTATATCAGATATGAAACTATCATTATATCAGATATATAAATAGTTAAACATTTTATACAAAACTATCATAACTTTATTAAATTAAACATACATTACACACTTACACAAATAGACCGTAAACTGTAAAACTTCACCCATTTTAAAGTGGTAACAATACGCTTGCTAAAAATATAACCCACATAGCTCGTACTTCCCTATAAAACTATATAAATATTTGTAAGCTAACCATTAATATAGTCTAATTCACAATATGCATACCTTTATAACTTTAAATCAAATGTGTATATATATACTTATAACCAGTTATTCACAAAATACATAGCTTTAAACATATCATATATTTAAATACATATACAATCGACTGATAAGATGAGTATGCTTTACGTTTTATATATGTACTAACTTTTTATATAATATTTATATATACACTTATCAAATTTTATAACATGCGAACAAAATTTTATATTATATAGAATCTGAAAACTGCAAACATTTCATACTTGGAACCATACTATATTTATAAGATGTATATATGATATCTTAAATCAAAAAAAAAACTTACTTTGCTATAATACATACAATATTACTGCATAGATATACATTACTGACATATATTAAACTATATATTAACTAATATATAACCTTCAAACTTTTAAAATTGAATACCAACGTGACACATAAAGTATAAAACAATCAAGTTATCAAATCTCTATACATAGTATAATATCATACACACTATGAACGAAAAAAAAAAGAAAAAAAAAGAATACTGTTATGAACTCATATATATAATACCATATGATACATAACTAACATGAATTTAAAATCATGTAGGACAGATCACATATTCCAAATACAGACTTATAGAAAATATACAATAACACATATATATTATAAATATATGCTAACCTATTACTCAAAGATAACGTGTGGCATGATTGTTGATGGTGAAGGCTCTGAGGATGGCTGAGCATGCAGGCGATGACAACACGTGTAGAGAGATATGTGCATGAGAGGAGGAGAGAAAAACGCGGAGGGAGAGGGATGAGTTGGATGTGGTGGGTGACGAAGCGATGGGAGGTGGAAGCACGGTAAAAGAAGGGAGAAAATAGGTGGATCTGTAGAAAGAAAAATGGAAGAAGGAGGAGGAAGAAAACTTAAAATGAGGAATGAGATTGGAAGTGACAGCAGTTTGCAATATGAAAGAAACGAAGTCAAACAAGGTTATAAAGGCAAAATAAATAAAGAAAAGAACCGTTGCATACGAAACATATACAATAAATATGAATTGATTTGAATAGTAATGGTCAAATTCAGCTGAAAAGATTAAAGCGAATAAATACGGAGCATTGGTTATGGTAAACTAACGCACAAAATTAGGGGAATAACAAAGGAAGGGACTGGTCAAAATAAATGAATGTAAACGTGCAACGAATATAAAAATCTATATAATTGAACCGATGGAAACGAAGGAAGCAAATAAAAGAAAGGGAACGAAGGAAAAAAAATGAGCTGTGTCCCGAGCATAAATAAAGGTGGTAACGTATGAGAGGAATGAGAAAAACAAACGGGCACAATTTGAAATCAATGCAATAAAACGGCCAAAAGCTGATTTTTAGGAAAATTATTAAAGAAATATTCCTTGGGCTGCGCGTTTGAGATCCGAAAAGGCATGGAAATCAAAAAGTTATAATTTAGATTGGAATGAAAACGTACAGGAAATAATAAAGGAAAAAAAAATAAATGCGAAATAATCATATAGCATTTATTACGTTTCAAACTTTTGACATGGCATGGGATGGAAACAGCTGTACGCTAATTGAGAAGCTATTAAAGCAATTTATTATTAGTGGGATGTTATACGTTTTTATATTTATTTATTTCCTAGATCTCAATTCATATCTGATTATACTATGCAGATTTATCTTTATTACTAAACGTTCAAAAAGAATAAAACGTATACAAATTTTCT
Source organism: Allium cepa (assembly GCA_030765085.1). Taxonomy (NCBI): domain Eukaryota; kingdom Viridiplantae; phylum Streptophyta; class Magnoliopsida; order Asparagales; family Amaryllidaceae; genus Allium; species Allium cepa. The sequence goes on along the minus strand of CM060934.1, from coordinate 203,263,502 downwards.
TGATTTTCGAAACAAAATTAACGGCTAAAAGATGATGAAGGGATAAAATATAAGAAAGGGAAAGAGATGAATGCGTACAATTATTTATAAGAAAAGAGAGAGAAAAGAAAAACCCACAATTAAAAATGAATGAATGAACGCTGAAAGTCAGTCAGGAATATAGAAGGTACAATATGAAATAATGGTAATCACAACTACTTTTTTTAATGCAGACCTTAAATCAACCCTTAAAACATATACTTCATATATGTAGTTAAATATAGTATATACTTCTCTTCTTCTTTGGTTCATATGATATATGAAACCCTTAACTATCGTATTTATAGCTGACGACATATGTATAGATATACTAAATATGCACTAAAATAAACTGGAAATGGTGACACAAAAACCCAAAATCAAATATATATATATATTTAACATGACTAGAAATCAAACTTCAGTAAAACTATATACTAGTATCAAGACTAACATATATATATAGCTATTATAACACATATAAATTAAATAAAACTTGGTATAAATACGCTTTACTATATATACACTTCAAATAGACCATCATACATATACAGTGGTTTTCCAAAATAACTATATATGGAACGTACTCAACATACTTACAATTTACACACCTTGCTGAAAAGCAAAAGGAGACCGTAAATTTATTACCCACGCTATTGATATTTATACCCAATAGAAATGAACTATGCTACCAAATTTACATCAAACTTAACTTATATTATAGTATAAATAATAGTTTATAAAGTTTTTGTACTAGATCTTATAGGTATAACCACAACCAAACTTTAAAATATATGTACACAGCTCGTACTACAAATCATTAATATACATAACATATTTTCTTTTTTTTTTCAAAATTTTATTATTAATAATTTCTCAAAATCCAATTCAATACGTTAAATACCAATTAAAAATTGCTAAAATTTTATGGGTCGTTACACTCTCCCCCACTCAAAACTTTTCGTCCCCGAAAAGGAATAAAGTAGGAGAATAGAAACAACCAGATGAAAAATTTAGACTTTGAAAAACAAATTAAAAAAATTTATTTAAAACCATATACTTTTTCTTTTGTTATTATTTAAATTGATTAATATTTAATAGATTACTCATTTTATCAAATCCATTCAATTAATTATGAGATCAATTATTTATAAAACACTAATTTTTCTCTCTTATTAAACCAGGTAGAATATAAATAAACAATGTTTTAAAGGATATATTCAAAAGAAGGAAAGAAGGAAAGAAGATAGATTCGGAAAAGAGAATATAGTTGAATAAATAAAGCAGGGCAGATAAGGTAGATTCAAAAGAATAGAATCGGGCAAGAATCGTACATTTCAAACCATGAGAGTTTCAATTTCAAATATTAACACAAAATTTCTTTGTTGGAAATACTTTTATAATAAATACCTTTTATATCGAAATAAATCTTTTCTTTCAAAAATATTTTTATAACTCGATGTTTCAACAAGTTTATCCTCGTTCTTGCAGACTCTGGCCATGCGTTGATCAGGCGCAAAGCTAGAATTCTTCAAGTACTTAGTAGACCTGTTTCAACAACCAGTGAAAATACTTGAAAAAAACTTTAAAAACAGATATGGAAAGTACAATCCAAACAAAACAACCAAACCAAAACCTTTGTCCGATCATGGTTCGCAGATACACAATGGTTACGCCTGGGTCCCCCAGGAAACAATCCATATCCGTAAGCTTTCTCAGCCCTGCGAGTTACGCCATGATGACTAGTAGAGTGCAGGATACACAATGGTTACGCCTGGATCCCCCAGGAAACAATCCGTACCCCTAGGCAAGACTCAGCCAGGCACTTGCGCTACTATTCGCGACCTACACAGATTGCAGGATACACAATGGTTACGCCTGGATCCCCCAGGAAACAATCCGTACCCCTAGGCAAGACTCAGCCAGGCAATTGCGCTGTGCATTCACGAGAGAAAAAAAACCATGGGTTACGCCACGGTGGGAAACACTCGAGTATTACATCCGGAAAACCGAAAATCAGAGAGAATAATATCGATAGAATGAATCCACGATGTGGCCACAAAGCGGAATCAAGCAGAAGGCACTTTCCATATCTTTACTTCGAAAATATATATCATATAGTACCTTTTCAAATCACTTTCAAATATTGTACTTATATAAAGTCCATATATATAGGATTCCTTTCTCAAATCGAATACTTTCCAAATCAATAGTAGATCAAATCATACTTATATAGATTTCGATTAAATAAAATCTCTTTCCAAATTGTGTACCTTTCAAATCAATAGATTTCAAATCAACCTCATACTTATACAATCCATTTTATATAAGTTCGACCACTCCCAAATCAAGTGCTTAGTAATCTAAGGTTCTCAATTTCAAATTATTTCAATACCAATTCAGTTTCAAAATCATATATGATTTCACCAAATTTTCTTCCAAATTAAATGTCTGAATTTCAAAGTTCCCAAAATAATAGGTGTAGAAAATTATCCCAGTTTCCAAATTAAAATAATTCAAGTCAAACAAATTCATTTCCAAAATCACCATATAAGTACTGGGTTTTTTTTTTCAATTTAATATTCAAAACCAAATATTTTTCTCAAAATCAATTATATTCAAAATGGTTTCCAAATTTATAATTATCCCTTTAAAACCTTTAAACTATTTACTTCGATTTGAAATATCCAATTTACCTTTTTGAAAACCATTATTTAAAACTAAAATTCTTTCAAAACATTTAAAAACTAAATTCCATATTAGTATAATTAAAATAGCCATATTCTCTTACTTAGTAAAAGGTTTAACCTCATACAACAAAACTTGCATACTTTATCAAATATTTTATACCTTTCGAAATATCTTGGTTTTTAAACCTTTAAACCTTGATTTGGAAGTGCTCGAACCTTCAAAATAGTCGGTGAAAATCAATTTCAAATCCAAGAGATGGAAATCAATTTTTATAAATAGAGTTATTCTAAGTCAAACCAAAAACTCGAGGACTGAACACCGGTCTTACTTCAAATTGTTTCAAATATATACATATATCTTTCGAAAATATCAAATTATACTTCGGAATTTGAAATCAAAAACGGTTTTACAAAATCACTCGCATAGCGAAGCTATTAAAGTGGCCTCTCCCCCACTCTGAAACTCGAAAATCAATGTCGATGATGCGTGCACTCATCACCGAAATTATTCTCCAGCGACATAAGTGAGTTCTGGACTTCTATTTTCTTGAAAACTTCTTTGAAATTTCTTCAAAATTATTGGAATTCATTTGAATTCATTTGAAATATTTCTTATTCGGAAAAATACTTTTAAATCGTATTATTTATATATAATTTCCAAAATCTTAAAACCAATTTCAAAATACCGGAATTCAATTCTCGAATTTCAAATTTAACACTTCAATTATAAATCATTTTTATATAAATCAATTTCTTATAATTTTTTCAAAATTTCAAATCCTTTCAAAACCCTTTTTATATAGAATAACATTTCTTATTTGCTTTATATATAGGTATATAATCTCTACCGAAAACATTTTCTTTATATATATAGAATAAAATCATAGTTATCAAAATAATAATTTCGGTATAAACAATTTCTAAAATACAAACAAAACCCGATTTTCAAAGGATGATTTAAGGATGGATTTCAAAACAAAGATAGAGATTTAATTTAAAGGAACTCTAATCAATAGAATCCTGATTCGAAGATAGACTCGATCGAAGATGAGATAATTAAGTTACAAAATAGAAGATGGATATACTTCTATAAATCGCGGGCGACCTTTACCTGTCAACCGTGATTCCAAAATTAGATCGGTGTAGAATTCTGAGGCAATTCGACATTCGATCGTCGGAGATATAGAATTCGGCATAACAAGATATATCAGCATCGTAAACCGAGGATACAGGAATCTTCGGTGAGTCAATGCCAATTGAAAAGGAGTTTTCACCCCCTTTACAAATCATTCAATGGAGTTATGGGATACTCCAGAATCAAACGAATATAAATAGGGAGAGACATAATGAATTTCGAAACCGAGGGACATTCCAAAACTCAAAGGAAATTGAGTCAAAAAGGAAGAGATTCAACTCGAACGAAAGTGATTCTGTAAATAAATTTACCATATATGCTAAGTTTTGCCTAGAGCCAAAGCTCTGATACCAACTGTAACGACCCGCTATTTTGGACCATTCAAATTCGACAATAAAACCGTACATGTCCGACTTGAATAATTCAAAATACCGAATTGTTAATAAAAATTTGGCAAAACTTAAAATATACAGTAAATAAATCAATCATAGATCACTTACACAGAGTAATACAATGCAGCGGAATAGATAAAGAATAGTAGTTCATGAAGCTACTATATACATTAAAGTTAGAAATAAAATACAACCGAATAGTTCAAATGCCATGAAGTCTCCAATGCAACAGATGGCTTCTCTGAACCAATCAACTGGATGACTGAAGGGATAGATAGCTGGATCTTCAAGCAAAGCTCCAACTTCGAAGATGAGTCTCAAATGTTGTATCTCTCAGTCTGACCCGAGCGTAAAGCAAAACACAAAACACTCGAGTCAGGATTAACATTCTTATATCTATAAATCTAACTCAAGTGAAATATCAACTAAAATATAATTAACTTAGAGGATGTTTGGGATAACCATCCTCTAAGGGTCCATGGAACTATCTATAAGGTAGAAATATACACTATAACACCGTGGTTCTTTCATCTTAATTTATACTTCAAAACCAAAACATCATTTTCACTCCAAATATCTCTATATTTCCCAAATAGTGTTTATATATATTAAATAATTTATACAGTAAAGTATTTTCAATTCCCTCAACTTAACAAATCGTTTCAACATTAACCCAACCTTCCCATTCAAATTAAATTCAAATCCCAGTTTATCAATCTCAAATTCAAATTTGAAATCACAAAATACCCCCTTTATATTCCAATATATTTCAAACTTTAAGTATTCAACGTTTCAAACTAATTTTTATTCAATTTAGCTTCTAAATAATAAATTCAAATTTAGTTCAACCTAAATTTATATTTTAATTCAGTTTAGTTTCTAAATAACAAATTCAACTATATTTATTTCAAATACAGATCTAAATCTCGAAATCGCCATTTAAATTCCAATATAGCTCAAAGCTTTAATATTTACAAGTTCAATTCAAGTCGATTTAATTAAATAAATCCTTATTTAAATACCATTTTTAATAAACCCAAATGTACCTCCCAATCCTATTTTTTTCAATTTATTACGAGAAAGATCTATTTGAAATATAGATTTCCATAGATACTCAACTATATTATATGTATTAAATCAATCTAATTTAGATCAAATATTACGACTAAATCTATATATAAAATTTCCATTTATATAATATCTTAAGAATCAAAATTTATTAAACCGTATATTTCTTTCCAAAATTATAGAAATAATTTCAAAATATTTATATGGACCAACGGTGTCTGTATATATATTTCCTACCATATAGTCAAGTGCTACGGATATTTATCATTTCAATCCGTACACTAAATATATTCGGGTGGATATCATTTCAACCCGAAATCCAAAATTTTAAATTAAATCAAAAATCGCTTGGGTCTATCATTTCAACCCGTAACGAAATTATCCTATTCTAAAGTCCGTTCGGGTATGTATCTTTTCAACCCATAGTGATTTCTATACTAATAGGGAACTTGCAGAGTGATAACAGATATGAAAATAATAATAACAACAAGCATATATCATCAAAATAAATATAAACAATAAGATATGGTATCATATCCCATAAGTGAACAGTTACCGATAAAAGCATATATAACAATTTAAATCTAACAGCAGCATATTTCAATTGTCATTTCAATTGAAATTAAATTTAATAAATAAAAGAACGTTAATCGTGAGTGATTGCTCACCTTTCGAGGCTAGAGATATATGATGATGAAATGAGCTATGAAATCCAAAGCAACGCTGGATGGACAAGATTTGATGTAGAAAATAGGCACGACGGACAAGGCTGATAATGGGAAATCGATGAGAATGAATCGAATCAATTTTGATATTACAGAAAAAAATATAAATTATTATGATATTAATCCTCCCAAAACCAATTTTCAAATTAAAATGTATATTTAAAATCTATATATACCTATATGTAATTTAAACATAATTCGTCCAAAAAAACCATTGTATTATATTTTATAGTCAATAATTATTATAAAAACAATATAACCACTTATTGTAATATATATTACTTAAAAACCCCATGAAAGCAACCTATATATGTTCATAATAAAAATGTATATATAGAAATTCCAAATGCATAGCCTATATTCTGTTATATATATATATATTACGTAAGTCTGAAACAAACACCTAAACGCATATATATGTCTCGAGATTTATAAACAACAAAATACTTATAATGACACATGCACTCATATACTTATATAGACTGTGAACAAGTATACATACTATGCCGTATAAAATCCAACACTAAAAAAAAAGTAAACTCACACTGAAAACATTTTAGTCAATATATATATTAACTAGCGTATAAAACTAGCGTATCCTGTAACTTTATAATATATAAGCTATATTAGATATGAAACTATCATTATATCAGATATATAAATAGTTAAACATTTTATACAAAACTATCATAACTTTATTAAATTAAACATACATTACACACTTACACAAATAGACCGTAAACTGTAAAACTTCACCCATTTTAAAGTGGTAACAATACGCTTGCTAAAAATATAACCCACATAGCTCGTACTTCCCTATAAAACTATATAAATATTTGTAAGCTAACCATTAATATAGTCTAATTCACAATATGCATACCTTTATAACTTTAAATCAAATGTGTATATATATACTTATAACCAGTTATTCACAAAATACATAGCTTTAAACATATCATATATTTAAATACATATACAATCGACTGATAAGATGAGTATGCTTTACGTTTTATATATGTACTAACTTTTTATATAATATTTATATATACACTTATCAAATTTTATAACATGCGAACAAAATTTTATATTATATAGAATCTGAAAACTGCAAACATTTCATACTTGGAACCATACTATATTTATAAGATGTATATATGATATCTTAAATCAAAAAAAAAAACTTACTTTGCTATAATACATACAATATTACTGCATAGATATACATTACTGACATATATTAAACTATATATTAACTAATATATAACCTTCAAACTTTTAAAATTGAATACCAACGTGACACATAAAGTATAAAACAATCAAGTTATCAAATCTCTATACATAGTATAATATCATACACACTATGAACGAAAAAAAAAAGAAAAAAAAAAGAATACTGTTATGAACTCATATATATAATACCATATGATACATAACTAACATGAATTTAAAATCATGTAGGACAGATCACATATTCCAAATACAGACTTATAGAAAATATACAATAACACATATATATTATAAATATATGCTAACCTATTACTCAAAGATAACGTGTGGCATGATTGTTGATGGTGAAGGCTCTGAGGATGGCTGAGCATGCAGGCGATGACAACACGTGTAGAGAGATATGTGCATGAGAGGAGGAGAGAAAAACGCGGAGGGAGAGGGATGAGTTGGATGTGGTGGGTGACGAAGCGATGGGAGGTGGAAGCACGGTAAAAGAAGGGAGAAAATAGGTGGATCTGTAGAAAGAAAAATGGAAGAAGGAGGAGGAAGAAAACTTAAAATGAGGAATGAGATTGGAAGTGACAGCAGTTTGCAATATGAAAGAAATGAAGTCAAACAAGGTTATAAAGGCAAAATAAATAAAGAAAAGAACCGTTGCATACGAAACATATACAATAAATATGAATTGATTTGAATAGTAATGGTCAAATTCAGCTGAAAAGATTAAAGCGAATAAATACGGAGCATTGGTTATGGTAAACTAACGCACAAAATTAGGGGAATAACAAAGGAAAGGACTGGTCAAAATAAATGAATGTAAACGTGCAACGAATATAAAAATCTATATAATTGAACCGATGGAAACGAAGGAAGCAAATAAAAGAAAGGGAACGAAGGAAAAAAAATGAGCTGTGTCCCGAGCATAAATAAAGGTGGTAACGTATGAGAGGAATGAGAAAAACAAACGGGCACAATTTGAAATCAATGCAATAAAACGGCCAAAAGCTGATTTTTAGGAAAATTATTAAAGAAATATTCCTTGGGCTGCGCGTTTGAGATCCGAAAAGGCATGGAAATCAAAAAGTTATAATTTAGATTGGAATGAAAACGTACAGGAAATAATAAAGGAAAAAAAAATAAATGCGAAATAATCATATAGCATTTATTACGTTTCAAACTTTTGACATGGCATGGGATGGAAACAGCTGTACGCTAATTGAGAAGCTATTAAAGCAATTTATTATTAGTGGCATGTTATACGTTTTTATATTTATTTATTTCCTAGATCTCAATTCATATCTGATTATACTATGCAGATTTATCTTTATTACTAAACGTTCAAAAAGAATAAAACGTATACAAATTTTCTTGATTTTCGAAACAAAATTAACGGCTAAAAGATGATGAAGGGATAAAATATAAGAAAGGGAAAGAGATGAATGCGTACAATTATTTATAAGAAAAGAGAGAGAAAAGAAAAACCCACAATTAAAAATGAATGAATGAACGCTGAAAGTCAGTCAGGAATATAGAAGGTACAATATGAAATAATGGTAATCACAACTACTTTTTTTAATGCAGACCTTAAATCAACCCTTAAAACATATACTTCATATATGTAGTTAAATATAGTATATACTTCTCTTCTTCTTTGGTTCATATGATATATGAAACCCTTAACTATCGTATTTATAGCTGACGACATATGTATAGATATACTAAATATGCACTAAAATAAACTGGAAATGGTGACACAAAAACCCAAAATCAAATATATATATATATTTAACATGACTAGAAATCAAACTTCAGTAAAACTATATACTAGTATCAAGACTAACATATATATATAGCTATTATAACACATATAAATTAAATAAAACTTGGTATAAATACGCTTTACTATATATACACTTCAAATAGACCATCATACATATACAGTGGTTTTCCAAAATAACTATATATGGAACGTACTCAACATACTTACAATTTACACACCTTGCTGAAAAGCAAAAGGAGACCGTAAATTTATTACCCACGCTATTGATATTTATACCCAATAGAAATGAACTATGCTACCAAATTTACATCAAACTTAACTTATATTATAGTATAAATAATAGTTTATAAAGTTTTTGTACTAGATCTTATAGGTATAACCACAACCAAACTTTAAAATATATGTACACAGCTCGTACTACAAATCATTAATATACATAACATATTTTCTTTTTCTTTTTTCAAAATTTTATTATTAATAATTTCTCAAAATCCAATTCAATACGTTAAATACCAATTAAAAATTGCTAAAATTTTATGGGTCGTTACAACTTCAATGGTACTTAATCAAGTCACTGTTTATTTTATAAACAATTCAGAGTAACAGATTCAGATATTCATAGAACCAATCCATTTTAACAATCAATTTGACATCACATTTCCCAATGTAATCAATAACATGAAAAATATATGTTCATACAATGTGATAGCAGAACAGGGTTCTTATTTAGTAATAACGACAGAACGATGATTTATTCTACTAACAGGGAACCAATTAAAATATAGTTAGCGGAACGGTATTTTATTCCACTAAACAGATGTCTAATCATCTTACTAACTCCAATTTAATTCACTAATATTTTTATTTGGCAAATTAACGTCGATAGATAGACCATACAAAATTTAACCGACTAATTTCATTAAAATCACATATTTAAAAGCTGTCCACTTTAAAATACCATAAATTATTACTTGGTCAAATCTGACATTAGGCGCCCTAACGACGAAGTACTCGGCGATACAAACCCACAAAAAGTCGCACATTAATCAAATTTCGTATGAACAATTTATGGCATTTCAAAATTTTCTAATTTTATATATGAATTAAACATTTTAAACATAAGTACTTCACCTTCATGCTCTTTGCGCCGAAGCCCAATGCGCCACCCTTACAAAAGAAAGCATTGTGCTTCCTTTCGTCTTCTTTTTTTAATTTGAACAAATGTTCGAACACACTAGCAACAAACACAGGCCAAACCCACCTCCCCTACTCGCAACCCACCTAATACAACCGAGCCCTTCTTCTTCAATGAAATTGACTGCTCCAGGTGACATTTTTCATCCACGCTTTTCATGCACATGCACGAAACTCTAATCGCCTTAACGCTATCTTACCATACCAACAGCTGTCTATTAGCAACACGAACCCATCCTTCACCTCCACATCCCCTCCGATCATGCTTGGCGGAAATCAATCACGAACCCAAATGAACGAATGATAGTGGATAGAATCATGACTGGCAATGGAAACCCCACGACCACAATGCACCACCAGAACACATGCCTCTACCTCCATCGTCGCCCTCACCTATGGCGCTACCTTCGAGTCGAATGCGATCAAGTTCGATGCTCCCTCCTACCAGTTCTACGCCGATAGCTGAGCACCATTAAATCAGGGTTTTAAACCGTAATCCCAACAATCCAAGACAATCTAAGGCCAAAATCAAAAATCGACCATGGTGAACCCCTTGGCCTCATCACTACACTGCTCCTTGACCAAACCGCATCACCTCTCGTCGACCACATCGTCGAAAAATAATTTTTAAGTGGTTTTTGGTCATCTCAAGATTGCTCACAATATAGGCCAATAAAAAAATGATTCTTTCACTAAAAATCTTAATTTCATACGTTAATCATGATTACACTCTTAATTCAATGATTTAAAGACATTGAAAATCACCTAATATTTGACCGGTTACTGTAATCTTGCAATTTCTCACATTATATAGAAGAATCAAACTTCAAACTATTTTTATTGCAATCTATACTCAAAAACAAACATTTCACTTGTTTACATCATCAACCAATTCAAATAGGAATGAGAGATATTATTTTTGAAAACTAAGCATATACAGGTTTTAACTCTGTTTATACAAGATAGAGTTTTATTTTGAACATCACATGCATTAAAAATATAAATTCTCACCTTCCACATTGTTAAGATCCTTACAAAGCTTCCACTTGACTTCAGTTTATGATCTAAAAACTTGATTTCTTGTTTTGCTTTTGGATTCATAGAGCAGGTTGTATATATATTTTTTTCTTTTTTTTCACGAAGGTTTTTGTTTTACAGCCTTTTTGTTTTATAGCCTTTTTGTTTTACATCCTTTTACAAAGTGAAACATATACACACATACATCTCTATATATACAAGTTGACACAAGAGTAACGATGATAGGTACAAGAGTTTGGGGCCCAAAAAAATTTTAGCTACTGTACAAGGTGGATGGAAAAGAAATTTTGGTGGCTGAAGTGAAGTTGAAATGAAATCATATTTCAGTTTCATGTTTTTGACTAGGCAATGTTCTTTTCCTCTTTCACTTTGACTTGTGAATTTTCTTTTTGTTTACTCTTTATTTTGACTTGTTTTTCTTTTGTTGACCAGTGGGTTCTAGAATTTTTTTTCAAATTAAAAAAAAATCATTTTGAAACCATTCATACATACATTATACTCCTTTTGCACCTCTTTACCAAATCTATACCTTTCTTTTTTAATAATTTAATTTATTTAACATCCATAAGTTAAATTTTAATTTTATCTTGAAATTTTCAATTTCAGGTTATAAGTTTAAAACTTATTTAACTTTGCCTGAGTTATTTTTCTATTCGTTCAATCCATTTAAACTTACTCAATTAAAAATTTTACATTCCAAAATTCAATTTCCACACCTCTTTTCTTATTAACATCACTGCCCACTTATAAGTTCAAACACTTATTTTCCTTTGGTTCTACTTCTCATTTTAATAAGAAACTCAGAATTCAAAGTACCAGGTATTTATTTCAAATCACCTAGAAATCATATACGCGCGCGCGTGCACACACACACACATATATATAATATATCCCTTTATATACCAAATCACACTTTTAACCCAACCTTGGTTTTTTCCAAAACAAATTCCTTCGGAACTTCCAAAACAACCCTTGTTTTCAAAACAAAAATTTTCGTATCAAAAATATTCTAAATAATATTACTTATTATTTCCTTAAACATTTTGAAACACATTTCAAATTTTTGGGACTTAGATTCAAAACTTCTCAATTTAAATCCATTTTATTTTGTAAGTCACATTTACAAATGATGCTTATATAATTCCACTTCCTTAAAACATATCACAATGCCTTTTCATTATTTATTTTGTAATAAACATTCTTCATTAAGGCATAACACTCAGTTTATGATGATAATCAATATTACTATATCTAGAAACCAAACACAACATATATTCCATAATAATTTTTTGAAAAATTATTTCACTATATATAAAATATAATCAGGGTAACACCTTGGAAAACATTTTCGAAAATCTCTGGAATTTAAACTCTAGTTTGAATCTATTTTTAGCTTTACTCATTTTTTTAATTCATTATTATCAAGTTACTTTTTTGGTTATATGTAAGCACTTAAATTTAATAATCTTATTTTGATTATAATAACTACACCCAATCACCTCAATATACTATAATAACTTCCAGAAAAATTATTTCTTTTTATATCAAAATATATTCCTATATAAAAATTATTTTAAAATCGTTTATCCTTAAAATTGTCACATAATAAAATAACAAGTACGCTCTCATATATAATACACTCAACTCATTCTAGGGTACTACCGACCCTATCTCTAATGAGTAGTCCCCACCAAAGCCAAGGTTCTCGCTTAACCTTTAGCTCTGATACCACATGTGACGAACGGCCACTCTGGACCAGCCCCGGTAGGGTTTTCAACCATCCCGCTACCCTTCTGCTTTTCAAGAGGGGGTACTCCTACTTTTCAACATGGAGGTGACTACAATTGGTACCTCGAATTCATTTTTATGGCCATCCTCGCGACATCCGCAATTAACCCATCAAGGCCTTATACTACCTCTTAGGGACATGTAGGGTAAGAGTTAAGCTTTGTCACTATTCACACAGCGAGAACCCCCTATCATGCACGAAAATATCACCAAGTAAATTTGATCCCATAATTCTTCCCTTAAATTTTATTCTATTCAAAATTTTATGGCTTATAGTTATATAATCATTTTACCACTCAAAATTTTTATTCACTTCAATTCGATTTTATTTCTAATCCAATCCTTTTTTTATTTAATTTAAATTTGAATTTCTTTTAACCAACGTCTCAAAACCATATTCGAGTTATACATACTTAAATTAAATTTCACTCAAAACAAATTTAACCTGGAAATTTAACCTATCTTAGGGACATGGGCTGATTTAGTTTTGGAGCTTCCGTAGTGATGTCAAAGATCTCACTAAACATGTCAAAGATCTCACTAAACCTGGAAAGAGTAAGATTAGGAAGCTTTGAGTATACTAACCATAATGAAACGGAAAGGCCACCAAAGCCTAGGTATTCGCAATATTAGAGATAGTGAAAGTAAAATGATTTACAGTGGATGTATCGATGTTAGGTACCAAAGCCTAGGCCTTTGAGGTACCACTTGTAGTCACCTCCGTATTGAAAAGTAGGGGTACCCCTTGTTGAAACGCAAAAGGGTAGCGGAATGGTTGAAAAGCCTACCGGAGCTGGTCCAGAGTGGTCGGTTCGTTGTATTTGGTATCAGAACTTCGTCGATGTAAGAACAAGGATGGACTTGTTAAGGCATCGAGTTGTGGAAAATATTTTTTACAACGTTTTAATTATTGGACATTTTCTAAACCATTAAATGGGCGAAACCACTGTCAACAGACACTTGTAACGAAAGCCTAGGTATTCGATCCAACGACGGGTCTCGCTTACCCTATCTCTAACGAGTAACCCCACCAAAGCCTAAGAATCCGTTCAACCAAAATCTTCTTCTTTAATTTTTTACTTGTAATAATTTTTTTTTATTGTAACTTTGGTTGCTTTCCCTTCATTTACTTAGTTGAAATTTTCATTTGATTCATGTTTGTATGATCCCAACTTCACTATATTTTTAGAGTAAGTATGAATTATAAATAGCTTTAAGTCTTCATATCCATATTCTTTTTTGTTATATTTACAATGCAAAACTCTAATAAATAAAAGTTTGCTAATGTATAACATTTTTGTTAAAATACTATTTGTAAAAGATTTTCTTATTAAAATGGTTTAAATGATTTTATTCAATTTTCCAGTATTCATCATACATTGTTTCATATATATTTTCTTCTTTTACACTTACCAATATACATTGTTTTTAATATGCCATTTTTATTTATTTATAGATTTCTTTTTTAACTTATATGTATATGCATAAGAAAAATCTAAATTTTAGAACTCTTTATATTTATAATACACTATATTATTCATAAGCCATATTCATTTCTATTTATAATATATTCTTTTCTTTTCATCAATATTTATTTGAATTTGTTTTTAATTTACATAAAAATTCTTCTGTTATACATACATATATAAGAAATCCAAATTAAATCAATTTTCTATTGTATAAATAAAATCTGGAAATTCAAAATATTATCTTGGTTTAAAAATATTTATTATTACCACTTATCATTTAACTGGGTTTTTATTTTGATTAAAAGACCGTATTATTAAATATTAAAAATCAATATTCATAACTCAAGACAATAAAAATCCTAGGTTGTTACATTCCTCCTCCCTCAAAAGGATTTCTCCCCCAAAATGGTCGTAACTAGGCTAATAAATATGACTAACCAAATTTAATTTATTAACAAATTATTTAACATCCATATCACAAAAGTTCAATCATATATATTTATATCCCAAAATATCAGTCATATAGAGTATCAACTAAGATACTTCAACACTACAATCACCACATAAATATGTGCATATCTATGAGATATCTATAACCACTAGCCAGTTATACACACAGACCCATACCAAAGAATCTACTAAGATACTTCTCAGACTACAATCTAGCCATACATACATACATACATGATGTCTAGGACTACTAACATGTTAAAATAGGGTGTACATATCTATGAGAACACTCCAAACCCAAGCCGACTAGTCAAAATAAACCCTCTCCATCAAAGTCCTTCACCTTGGTACCTCTTTATCCTTAGTCTCATCATCACTACCAGAAATTCATATAATCTATGGGCTTGGTTCCCTAGGTATCAGCATCACTACCCTAGGCCATAAGCCATTTCTAAGAAGGGTATCCAAATCTATACATGGCTCGATAGGATCATCGCCCTCCGATTTGGGCTCCTTTTCTACCTCAATTTCCTCTAACAACAATCCGAGTCCTCTAAAATCAATTAACAAAATTTAATGAGATACTAATATTTACAGGAGTTCATATATGCTAAATAATGTATATACTTTAAATAAATCCTTTTTTGAATTACTATCATTTTTAAATAAATCACTTCAAGTAATAAAAAAAATCATTTCCCATGAATTTTTTTGTTTGAAACGATTTCGTGAAATCACTGGAGTTATGAATTCTCAATTATATCCCTTTTATAAATTAAATTAGCTTTTCTATATATAAAACCTTTGTAAAATATTTATCTTAAAATATTTCAAATTCCATTAAGTAAACATACATTACTCAAAATCAAATTTTCCCAAAGGTTCTATCAACAAGACCTAGGTTTCTACAAAAGATTCAAGACAAATGGACAGGCAATAGAGGATACTCGGAACTAGTGTTTATGACCAATCAAATCCTAGATGATAATGATAGAATATTATCACTACTTCTCAAACAATATCTCAAATTACCATATATTTTGAAAACCATTTCCTTTTATATATAAAATATATCCTGGGTAAAATTATTTCATTACCCACTTAAAATATTTTTGTGTCGGCTGGCCTGGTTTAAGTGTTTCATGATCCTCGTCAATAATGTTAGCTACTCTACTGACCAGAATCCATATGCCACTCAACCGACCAATTAACATAATATAAAACATTTTATATCACTAATAAATATGCAATTTCATATATATACACTCAAACTCATTTTCGGGTCTCGCTTACCCTATATCTAATGAGTAACCCCACCAAAGCCTAGGTATTCGCTCAATCTAAGCTCTGATACCACAATGTTATGACCCACTTTTCCGTACAGTTTAAACTAACATTAAAACACACTTCTCCAGCCCATATTGCATGGAAAGGCGGATAGTTAAGAAAAAGAAAGTAGAAAGAAGATAGAAAGAAAACCAAATAACACAGAATCTCACAACGGAACGAATAATCTATAATATATAACAATTTTTACACAAAAAACAAAATTGTAATGTATGTGTGTGTGTGTGTGTGTCTATATATATATATATGTGCAGACATAAATCAGAGGATGCTAACCTATTCAGCACGGACAGTTATAAAAACATGTCCTTACAACTGCTGATAAACACAACTAAAATGCAACGGAAATATAATCATCTATATGAATACGTCTCTGGGCCTCCAGCTTCTCTCCTGAAGCTCCTGTATCCATCTAAACCTGGAAATATGCTCGGTCAGACCCAAGCATATAGGAAATACCACATCTGGGTCGATCTGGTAAAACCAGTGTGAGAATTTAAATCACAATCAACTTGATTCTAAAAGTTTAGTAACCTTTTCAAAACAAAGGTATCTCGTAAGACCTTACCACAAATACACGCGGACATGTTTTTACCTTGCGATAACCAAAACACTTTTATAGAATTTCATCTGATATTATAATAGTTAATCGCCAAAGTAATAATAAAAGTAGCTGCAATGCATGTGCTTGTACATCACAATGATACACATAATCCAAAATCAATAAGGCTCGTTCGCTAATTGTGTAGGATTTCCATGGAGGTGCCCTTAGTACTTTGAGAACGGTCCTCCTGCACAAGGATAAGAGTTATCCTTCCAAAGAGTCATACCCATCTAGCCAGGGTATCATAGGAAAAACATAACTGGTCTTGCTAAGACCGAGTGCATCGCTCCGGCATGCCAAAATAAATGAAGGTAATTGTATTGCTAAAAAAGGAGTCGTGTACACCTTATGGGTTTACCAACCCTACTGGACATGCCTTTTATCTCTGATTTTAGTCATTTCCACTGATGAGGCCATGTCAAGGGTTCTAGCTTACGCACCGCTCCAAAAATAGATCATGGAGTCCCATATGGATTCCCACACTACAGTGGCCTTGGAATCACACACCGGTTCCCACATCTCAACAGATCTTGGAATCTCACACAGATTCCCGCACTCCAATGAGTCACCAAACCACATATGGATTTCAACATCCCAAAATTTATCGCATATCCTTTATTTAACCGTATATGGTTTGGAGTAGGTCCTATGTTTCTACTCATCTTTTATGAGTAACTCTCCATTTCTTGGGTGCTCCAAAAACCATTCGTCAATTTTTAGGATGCTCTAGACCAGTTCTGTAGGAAATAATCAGACAATACATAAGATCGATAATTACCCCCTCACCGTTTAAGTGGATGGATCTCCTTATCATTTGTGCTAGAAGATCCATAAGTTTATACATACAGTATAGCAACCCGATGGTAACCGTACCATATAATTCTCGCATTTCCCCTAGATATTTCCAGAGTTAAAATCCTTCGGTGTTAAGTAAGGAATATTTCTGTAGGACAAAATTTAAGAAGGATTACATATTTAGGTCAAGATTTGACAGTCGGTTATTTAACTACCAAATAAAAAAACATTCAAACAAATATTTCATTTTCCACTAAAATCAATAAGCCTTGTTTAATTTAATTTCAATAAATAAAATCTCTTTAACAAAAATAGTCATATACTTATCTCACTCGAATAAATATATTCACAACACATTCCATTCAAAAATATTTGAAAAGCTTTTTAAAATAAATATGGAAAGCACCATCCGATATCGACAATGGATCACGGCTTGATGATTACATCTCTATCCCAGAGAAATCCAAAATTAACTTAGACAATCTCTGCCTCACGATTTCCGCCATGAAATCAATCATAGATCGCAATTTGCATAATCGTTACGTCGCTATCCCAGTAAAAACATCCCAAATTATAGGCAATCTCTCCCTCAAATTACGCTATGAAATTATACCATTACTTCCAAAAATATTTTAATTCAATAACCATCTCAAATAATACTTATAAAGTTTCTATAATAATTTCAATGTAAAATTAGGAAATACTCTTTTATAACGGTTTACTATATAATATAATATTCTAAAAACAATGTTAATATTGAACAAATTATCTTTGAAATAGTAATAGTTTAATACTGATTTATTCTTAACTAATAATTAACTTTTAGGTCCAATTATTTCAAAATAACCTTAAATAAATAATTAACATATACTTTTAAACATTTAAATATTTAAATAACCTTGAAAATAATAATTAAATATTTTTAAATAACTTTTTAAGAATCATAAAATAGTTAACTTAAATCATTATCAAATAATAATTAATTATCTTTAAAATATCATTAATAAATAATAATCATTCTCAAATAACTTTGGTCTAAAACTCAATTTCCAGATTCGAAATGAGGCTTATTAATTCCAATGGTACTTAATCAAGTCGCTATTAATTTCAATTACTCTCTAGAATAATAGATTCAGATATTCACAGAATCAATCCATCACATTGCACAATATAATCAACATGATAATAATTAGGTGTCCATACAAATGTGATACCAGAATAGGGTTTATTTCAGCTAATCAATGTCCAAAAATACACATATTCGGTAGTAGTGGCAGAATGGTGATTTATTCTACTAATAGGGATCCATTTAATAGAATTAGCGAAATGGTGTTTTATTCCGCCAAACTGATGTCAAAACATCATAATTAATATGAATTAACTCATCATTATTTTATCTGGGCAAATAACTTCAATAGACAGAACATGTAAATTTTAATGTCGTCATTTGTTTAAATCGGGTAATTTAATTTCTGTCCGTTTTAAAATACCGTAAATTTTCACTTGTTCAAATTCTACAACAAGTTATACGACGATGTAGTATTCGTCGATACGAACCCATCACAATGAATTTCACATAAATCGAAATTCATACGAAGAAGTTATAGTGTTTCAAAATTTTCTAAACATTTATAAAATTAAAAACCTTTTTTTTTTTGAAACCTTCTACCATCTCTTCCGGCCAAAGACCATCCAAATGACCAAACCGTTTCCCTTTCTTCTTTTCTTTTTTTCCTTTCCTTTCCCATCTCCTCTTGCCTGTAACTCCTGCCCCTAAATTCTTCCTTCCATCTCCAATGCCTAAGCCCGAGCACAATTTGCAACAACTTAGACCCATTGTACTCAAGTTAAAACCAAGAACCAAAATGCAACAAAACAATAGCTCCTTCCCATTTCCCACCTTTAGTTCGAACATGAACCACGTCCGCGTATGCATGCACGTGCATGTGCGCAAGTTCCTCTAGTTACCAGCGACACTCGGACAGCCCTCACTTCGCCTCGCCCTACTCTATCTTTTTCGATCCTCAAACTCCCCTCCACTCAGCTCCGATCAAAAACGAACAAAAACCTCACACTGTCGGACATCACTGCAACCTGAAACCACGGTTCTATGATCACCATGAACCATTATATCACTCGCCGCCACCTCCACCGAGATCCCCATCGTCTGCGCTTCCTCAATGCCAAGCGCGGCCATGTCCGATGCCTCCTCCTTTCGCCAGCAACCAAAAATCTAAACCCAAGAAAAATAGTGTACAAAACCCTAAAATTGTCATGCCTCCTCAAACCAAAGCCCAATTCAAAAATTCACCACGGTGAACCTCTCATCCTCGTTGCAAGGCCCCTCCTTGGCCAAACCTCCCTACCTATTGTTAATCGCATCACTGGAAATTAATTTTAAACCAAATTTTGATCATCTCTCGATATTTCGCGATATAAGCCACCAAAAATTATAATTTCTTCACTAAAATTCCTTTTTCCATATGACGATAATGAATATATACATGAATCAATGGTTTATGGATATTGAAAATTGCCAACATATTGATTGCTTACTGTAAATTCAATATTACATAAAAAAATATAGCATATATCAACTTCAAACTATTTTTAGTGTAATCTATATTCAAAAACAAACAATTCGTCAATTAACATCATCAGCCAATTTAAATTAGCGTGAGAGATATTGATTTCTAAAACTAAAGAATACATAGAATTATACCTCTGTTAACATAACAGAGTGATGATAAGCATAGTCTAGGTTTCAAATTTAAAATTATCACCTTAATACACTTTATTTTCTTCAAAACTTCAAATTGAATTCAATTTATGATATGAAATCTTGAAATCTTGTTTGCTTTGGTTTTTGAACATGATGCTTCTCTCTTTCTTTTTACTTAGGTTTATTTTGCAGAGCAGGTTTATTTTTGTTTACAGGTTGAACACTGAAGTTACACACACACCCCTCTATATATGCATGTTTACGCAAGACCAAATGATGCACATGTTCACTATTTTGGGGTTCAAGAAGAATAGCAGCTCTGTACAAGGTTTTTGTACCCTGATTTGATGGATTGAAGTGATTTGGTGGCTGTTGAGATGAAGTTTATGTGGCTGAGGTAAAAACTTTG
Organism: Allium cepa; assembly: GCA_030765085.1. Classification (NCBI taxonomy): domain Eukaryota; kingdom Viridiplantae; phylum Streptophyta; class Magnoliopsida; order Asparagales; family Amaryllidaceae; genus Allium; species Allium cepa. The sequence goes on along the minus strand of CM060934.1, from coordinate 203,242,651 downwards.
ATTAACTTGAAATGAAGCTTGAAATGAGATGAATTTTCAGCCTACAATATTTTTTTGAACTAGGCAATGAATATTTATCTTCTTCTTCAATTTTTTTTACTTGTAATATTTTTTTTTGTTGCTGTAACTTTGGTTACTTTCCTTTCATTTACTTAGTTGAACTTTTCATTTGATTCAGGTTTTTGTGATCTCTACTTCACTGTAATTTTAAAATAAGTGTTGATCATAAATAGCTTTAAGTCTTCATATCCATATTTTTTTGTTACATACACAATGCAAAACTCTAAGAAATATAAGTTTGCTAATGTATAACATTTTTGTTTAATTACTAGTTGTAAAAGATTTTCTTATTAAAATGGTTTAAATGGTTTTATTTAATTTTATCATATTCATGATATACTGTTTCTTATATATTTCCTTCTTTTACACTTACCAATATACATTGTTTTTAATATGCCATTTTTATTTGTTTATAGATTTCTTTTTAAACTTATATGTATACGCATAAGAAAAATCTAAATTTTAAAACTCTTTCTATTTATAATACATTATATTATTCATAAGCCATATTCATTTCTATTTATAATATATTCTTTTTTTTCATCTATATTTATTTTGAATTTATTTTTAATTAACATAAAATTTTTGCTGTTATACATACATATATGAGAAATTCAAATTAAATCAATTTTCTATTTTATAAATAAAATCTAGAAAATCAAAATATTATCTTGGTTTAAAACTATCTATTGTTACCAATTATCATTTAACCAGGGTTTTTGTTTTGATTAAAAGACCGTATTATTAAATATTAAAAATAAATATTCATAACTCAAGACGACAAAGATTACGGGTCTTTACATTCCTTCCCATACAAAAGAATTCCGTCCCCAAAAGTATCGTAACCTGGCTATTAAGTATAACTAACCAAATTTAATTTATTAACAAATTAATAATCATCCATATCACAAAAGTTCAATCATATATATTTATATCCCAAAATATAAGTCATGTAGAGTATCAACTAAGATACTTCAACTGTACAGTCACCACATACACATATACATATCTATGAGATATTTATAACCATTAGCCAATTATACACACATACCCATACCAAAGCATCTGCTAAGGTAATTCATCAGACTATAATATGGCCATACATACATACATCACGTCTAGGGACTACTAACATGTCAAAATAGGATGTACATATCTATGAGAACTACTCCAACCCTAAGCTGACCACTCAAAATGAACTCTCTTCATCAAAGTCCTTCACCTCGGTTCGTCTTTATCCTTATTCTCATCATCACTGTCAGAAATCCATATAATCTCTGGGCTTGGTTTCCCAGGTATATGCATCCCAACCCTAGGCCATAAGTCATTTCTAAGAAGGATATCCAAATCTATACACGGCTCGATAGCATATCGTCCTACGACTCGGGCTCCTTTTCTACCTCAATTTCCTCTGACAACAATCTGAGTCCTCTAAAATCAATTAACAAAATTTAATGAGATTCTAAGGTTTACAGGAGTTTATATGTGATAAATAATGTATATACTTTAAAAACTCCTCTTTTGAATTACTATCACTTCTAAATAAATCACTTTAAGTAATACCAAAATCATTTTCCTTGAAAAATTTGTTTGAAATGATTTCTCGAAATCACTGGAGTTTTGAATTCTCAATTATATCCCTTTTATAAATTAAATTATCTTTTCTATATGTAAAATCTTCCTAAAATATTTATCTTAAAATATTTCAAATTCCATTAAGTAAACATACTTTGCTCAAAATCAAATTTTCCCAAAGTTTCTATCTATAAGACCTAGGTTTCTAAGGAAGATTCAAGTCAAATGGACAGGCAATAGAGGATACTTAGAACTAGATGGTTGCGATCAATTAAATCATAAATGATAATGATAGAATATGATCACCACTTCTCAAACAACATCTCAAATTACTATATATTTTGAAAATCATTTCCTTTTATATATAACATATATCCTCGGTAAAATTATTTCATTTACCCACTTAAAATGGTATTGTGTCGGTTGGCATGGTTCAAGTATTTGGAGATCAACCTAAGTGAAATACAAGTAACTAGTTAAATAAAATATTCCATAAATAAACATATTAACGTATATTGATAGGCAATTAGTGGTTCTGATTGTAATTTAATTACTTTCGAACAATCCATATACCCTTTTCATTCAATTCGAAATGATTTATAACCCAATTATTCGCATTCAATTCATATTTATATCAAACAAACTCACATCCATTCCAAATTGATTTAAAAATCAATTTTATTCACTTTTTATTGATTCGTAGAATATCATTTACTTCCATTTATGTTAAACGACCATTTTTCCATGCAAATTCAGTGATTTTCATTTAATAAAATAATCACTTAAGCTTATAGACCATTTTAAATTGGTTCCAAATCAATTTATATTCAACTCTATTCCATTTCAAATTGATTCTCAATCAATTTATTCACATTCCATTCATATCCACCTTCATTATATTCATTATCATCTAGGATTGATTAGTCATAACCATCTAATGCCGAGTATCCTCTATGGTATAGGAGTTTTGGAAAGTTTGATTTTGAGAAATTATGTTTATTAAAAGAGATTTAAAATATTTTCAGATAAATATTTAGGAAGATTTTTCATATATAAAAACTAATTTTATAAAAATTGATTTGTAAAGAGATATTTGAGGATTTGGAACTCTAGTGATTTTGGGAAAATTGTTTGAACAAATTTTTGAGGAAATTATGATTTTGGTATTACTTAAAGTAAAGCTTTTAAATGGTAGCAATTTAACTGAAGAGTTATTTGAAGTATGTACCTGTATATACTCTTAGCACATGTGAACTTCTATAAAACTGACACAGCGGATTAATCAAAACAAACTTCAATTGGTGAAAGTAGCGATCGATGGAATGAAGATACCGAAATGCCCAAATTCGTTGATCCGAAGATACCGAATTCTAGCTATCTCAAACACGTTGATAGCGCACTATACCGTGTTCAAAGATCTACGATTCTTCGTACGTTGATCTAGCGCACTAGATTCCGTGAATCGGCTTCAACAAACGTGGATTCGAGCGCACTCGAATGACGTAAGTGGAGATAGGAGATTACACTCAACTACCAATTGGAGAAGAAAGCTCAAAGCAATCAACAAGAAATTTTATTTCAAAATCAATCTCCAAAAATGTACAACACATGCCCTATTTATAGCTTGTCACAACCGGCCCCCCCTTAAGTCGTATACGACTTACGACTCATCCTGGGTCGGCAACGACCTATGACCCACGACTCAAAAACACACAGCTTGAAACCCTGCGCCTGAACAAACTTCACGACTCATCAGCTACCATGACTCACGACTTATCATAACAAATGACTCAGAACATGTACAGACTCAATTATAGTACACGACTCAAGAAAACAAACAGTTTACAACACCCTGTCACGAATTACGACTCATCACACAACGACTCATCACTTAGGTCGTATCCCGTCCCCGACTAATGGCCTTCAATTACTGGAATTCCCTTTTGCTTCTTGACGAGTCGTGGACGACTCATAGCCATGTAGTTAGGTCGTGTACGACTCATCAATCCAGAACTATTGAAACTCCCATTGAGTCGTAACTCGTGCCCTTCCTCTGACTCAAGATCTTTACTTGCTGAAACTTTATCCTTCTTCATGTTAAGTCGTAAACGACTTATGGATGAACCGTTGAGTCGTGTGCGACTCATCAAGCACGAACGACTTAAGCTGTTAAGAGTCGCCACTTTCCCATATGACTCCTTCACCTGAGTCGTGCGCGCCTTACGGGTTAAACCCGAAACTCTTTTAGATCGTGCTACATCATCCTCTCCTGGTTGAGAAAAATTCGACCTCGAATTTGTAAATTCTTCCTCAACAATCTCACCTCCCTGATATGGAATTAAATGTTTGACGTTAAAAACATCAGAAGTATAAACATCATCTGGTAGCTTTAATCGATAAGCATTCTCATTGATTTTCTTCAAAACTTCAAGTGGACCAATTTTTCTGGCTTTCAGCTTATTATAAGCACCCACTGGAAAACGATCCTTCGTCAACACAGCATACACCAAATCACCTTCCTTAAATTCAACACTCCGTCGTTTCAAATCAGCAGCCTGCTTATACTTCTCATTTGACTTTTCTAATCGTTCTTGAACGATCTTATGACATTCGGTTAATTCTTCAACAAAATCAACAGCCCGTTTAACTGTCCCCTTCGGTTGTGGTACCACCGCTAAATCCAACGGTCCCCTGGGTAAATTTGAATATACAATCTGAAATGGACTGAATCCCGTGCTACGATTCATTGCATGATTGTGTGCAAACTCGGCTTGGCATAACTTCATGTCCCAACTCTTCAGATTGTCCTTCACAAGACATCGCAACAAATTCCCCGACGATCGGTTAACAACTTTTGTCTGTCCATCAGTTTGCGGATGATAAGCACTACTAAATTTCAGCTTCGTTCCCACCATCTTCCACAAACTTAACCAAAAATGACTCAGAAAACGAGTATCCCGATCAGAAACAATAGATTCTGGTAAACCATGCAATCGATACACCTCCTTAAAGAATAATTGTGCCACTCGAACTGCATCAGCTGTCTTCTTGCAGGCAATAAAATGTGCCATCTTCGAAAATCTGTCCACTACAACAAATATCGAATCATTTCCTCTTTGAGTTTTAGGCAAACCCAAAATGAAATCCATGCTGATATCAACCCATGGCTTAGACGGTACAGGTAATGGCAAATACAACCCTGCATTCGTCGCTGTTCCCTTTGAAACCTGGCAAATATGGCATCTCTCCACAAATCTTTCGACTTCTTTCCTCATCGACGGCCAAAAGTAAGATTGAGAAATCAACCGCAATGTACGATCTCTACCCACATGGCCTTCTTCATGCAACTCCTTGATAATTTTCATTCTCAAACTGCTCTCAGGAATACATAACCGATTTCCTTTAAACAAAAATCCATCAATCATCATAAATTCATCAGTACTCCCATCCTTCACTTTCTCAACATATTTCACAAAGTAAGGATCTTCTTCAATCCTTTCTGGCAGTAATTCAAACCCCGTCACTCCAATCTTCAATGTTGTTAACAAATGACTCCTTCTACTCAAGGCATCAGCTACCCGATTCGTCACCCCAGATTTGTGCTTAACAACAAAGGTAAACTGCTGTAAATACGCGATCCATGACGAATGTCGCGCTGAAATCTTGTCCTGCCCCTGCAAATGCTTCAACGCCTCATGATCAGTGTACAGAACAAACTCCTTCTGAAATAGATAATGTCTCCAATGTTTAATCGTTTGCACAATAGCATAGAATTCAACGTCATATGTACTGTATCTCATCTTTGCCCCTGACAACTTCCCACTGAAATATGCAACGGGTTTCCCATTCTGACTCAAGACTCCTCCAATTCCCACCTTCGACGCATCAGTGTGCAATTCAAACAACAACTGAAAATTCGGTAAAACAAGAATTGGTGCTATCGTCAATAGTTCCTTGATCTTCTCAAAAGCAACTCCCGCTTCCTCTGACCATACAAACTGTTTCCCCTTCATGCAATCAGTAACTGGTGCCATCACGCTACTGAAGTGTGGAATAAACCTTCGGTAGAATGACGCCAATCCATGGAAACTTCTAACTTCAGTGATAGTTCTCGGCTGTGGCCAATTTCTAATAGCTTCAACTTTACTCTGGTCTACCTGGATTCCCTTCTCAGATACAACATATCCCAAAAATAAAACACTTCTCGTCATGAACACACATTTCTTCGTAGCCGCATAAAATTGTTCCTCACGAAGAATTATTAACACCTTTCTCAAATGCTCTACATGCTCCTCTGTACTCCCGCTATATATCAGAATATCATCGAAATAAACCACCACGAACTTTCCAATGAATGGTCTAAAGATTTGATTCAACACCCGCATGAATGTACTAGGTGCATTTGATAAACCAAATGGCATAACCAACCATTCGTATAACCCCTCTCTTGTCTTGAAAGCTGTCTTCCATTCGTCACCTGGTCTAATTCGAATTTGATGATAACCACTCTTCAAATCAATCTTCGAAAATATAGTAGCCCCACTCAACTGATCCAGCAAGTCATCCAACCTCGGCATAGGAAATCTGTAGCGAACAGTAATCTTGTTCAGAGCTCTACTATCTGTACACATTCTCCATGTTCCATCCTTCTTCGGCACCAACAAAGCTGGTACTGCACAAGGACTCAAGCTTTCCTGAACACGTCCCTGCTCCAGTAACTCTTCCACCTACCTTCGTAACTCCTCATGTTCCTTCGGACTCATTCGGTAATGTGGTCGATGTGGTAACACTGCTCCTGGAACAAGATCAATTTGATGTTGAATGTCTCTCAATGGTGGTAACTCCTTAGGCAACTCCTCTGGAAATACATCTTCAAACTCTTTCAAAACTGGCTTTGCTTCCTCTGGAATTTCAACCTCTTCACTGCTCTCTCGCCCAATCAACAAATAGACTTCGGGCTCCTCTTCAATCTCCTTAACAAACTCCTTCAAAGTTAACAGAGTTTTCAATTCTTCAATCTCCTCAAGCTTGCTTTCTTTCTGTTGCTGCTTCTTGGAACTAAAGTAATTTTAGTGCCTTCAAACATATAACTATAGCTATTAGCACGACCATCATGTTGCACTGCTCTATCATACTGCCATGGTCGGCCCAACAACAGATGACATACGTCCATGTCTACAACATCGCACCAAATTTCATCCTTGTATTTCTTCCCAATTGAAAATTTAACACAAGCTCTCCTTCCGACTTTCACCTCACCTCCTTTCCTCAACCAAGCTAACTTGTATGGTTTAGGATGCTTCTCGATTTTCTATTCCAACTTCTTTACTGCCTCTGTAGAGATAATGTTATCGCAACTCCCAGCATCAATAACGAATTTACAAACTCTTCCAAGGATAGTACAAGTAGACTGAAATATGTTATTCCTCAACCAACTGTCTTCCTCCTCTTGCTTCGGTGTCAAACAACTTCTCCTCATCATCAGTGAATATCCTTTGTCTCCCGATAACAAGTCTTCCTCCTCAACCGGTAAGGACTTAGAACAGTCAGCCTCTTCATCCTCATCCTCAGCTTCAACTATCATAGTTCTCTTCTTCGGCTTCGGACACTCGTTGCTTTTATGACCCATTTCCTGGCAATTATAACATTTGAACCCACTATTCACCTTCGCCTTCTCACCCTCCTTCACAATTGGCTTACTGACAGGTTTAGGAACATTAGAACATCCACTGACACCCCTCGCTTGATTACTGGAATTAGTAAACACACCACCTCCACGCCTTCCTTGCTTCTCCCAAGACAACGCTTTCTGATGTGCCTCCGCTACAGACCTAGGATCAAACATATTAACCATATCCTGGATCTGCATTCTCAATCCCCCAATGAATCTAGCAGTTAGCTGTTCTTCCGTTTCCATGATATCATTTCTGGCAATGAGTTGGTAAAATTCATCAGCATAATCACTAACAGACTTCGTCCCTTGCCTCAGATTCTGCAACCTCTGGTACATGAGTGATTGATAGTTGTAAGGTAAAAATGTAGCTCTCATCAACTTCTTCATCTTCTCCCAAGATTCTATCTTTGACTTTCCCATTCGCTCACGAGTAAGTTTAGTTTGCTGCCACCATGCCAAAGCTCTCCCCCTCAACCTAGTAGCAACTAACTTCACCCTTCGATTTTCCGGAACCTCCTTAAAGTCAAAAATTTCCTCCACATTAGATAACCAATCCAAGAATTCTTCAGCTACCATCCCTCCTTTAAACTCTGGAATCTCCATCTTCATTCCCGATTCCCAACGTCGATCATCATCAATAACCCGATACTGACGTTGTCCCTGATCTCGGTCTCTGAAATGAATACTTCCCCTCTCACCATCAAAATCCTCATCAAAGTCTGATGCATATCGTTGTCTTTCACGCCCTCCAACATCTCTACCACCACTCCTACTACCCATATCTCTTCGATCATGACCATCATCATTCCTCCTACTTCGATTATCAACACTCCGTTGATCCTGACTCTCTCTCCTCTCTCGATCTGAATGATGTGAAACTCTACTTCCTCCACGAATGGATTCAGGTGAATTTCTTCTTCTACTTTGATTCATATCAATCATAAGCTTCTCCAACCTACCAATGCCTTCATCAATCTTCTCATGCATACGTTGCTCCATTTGATCGGCTTCTTCTCTTCGATACAAAGCTTCAACATTTTGATGGCGGTTAGCTCTCCTTGGCGGCATGATTGAATCAACACAACACTTCAACAAAACAACAATAAGTCACGGCTCAACCTTCAAAACAACTTCACAAGGCTCGGCCTAACTCCTTAGCTCGAAACAAGCTTACAATGATCCTTCCTAGGCTCGGCTACTTCACTAGTATACACGGTCTACTTCAAATTCAAACACTTTCAACACTTTGATCCAAAATGGAATGGATCGAAAGTTCTTCCTCTTGTTGCAACTTCAATATGAACGCGATGAACAACTTCAAACTTCAACACTTGGCTCCAAGACCCGATTTAGCTATGATTGGCTAAACAAGCTCCGATACCAAAACTGACGCAGCGGATAAATCAAAACAAACTTCAATCGGTGAAAGTAGCGATCGATGGAATGAAGATACCGAAATGCCCAAATTCGTTGATCCGAAGATACCGAATTCTAGCTATCTCAAACACGTTGATAGCGCACTATACCGTGTTCAAAGATCTACGATTCTTCGTACGTTGATCTCGCGCACTAGATTCCGTGAATCGGCTTCAACAAACGTGGATTCGAGCGCACTCGAATGACGTAAGTGGAGATAGGAGATTACACTCAACTACCAATTGGAGAAGAAAGCTCAAAGCAATCAACAAGAAATTTTATTTCAAAATCAATCTCCAAAAATGTACAACACATGCCCTATTTATAGCTTGTCACAACCGGCCCCCCCTTAAGTCGTATACGACTTACGACTCATCCTGGGTCGGCAACGACCTATGACTCACGACTCAAAAACACACAGCTTGAAACCCTACGCCTGAACAAACTTCACGACTCATCAGCTACCATGACTCACGACTTATCATAACAAATGACTCAGAACATGTACAGACTCAATTATAGTACACGACTCAAGAAAACAAACAGTTTACAACACCCTGTCACGACTTACGACTCATCACACAACGACTCATCACTTAGGTCGTATCCCGTCCCCGACTTATGGCCTTCAATTACTGGAATTCCCTTTTGCTTCTTGATGAGTCGTGGACGACTCATAGCCATGTAGTTAGGTCGTGTACGACTCATCAATCTAGAACTATTGAAACTCCCATTGAGTCGTAACTCGTGCCTTTCCTCTGACTCAAGATCTTTACTTGCTGAAACTTTATCCTTCTTCATGTTAAGTCGTAAACGACTTATGGATGAACCGTTGAGTCGTGTGCGACTCATCAAGCACGAACGACTTAAGCTGTTAAGAGTCGCCACTTTCCCATATGACTCCTTCACCTGAGTCGTGCGCGCCTTACGGGTTAAACCCGAAACTCTTTTAGATCGTGCTACATCAAAACCTTAGGATCTTATTCTTTGGTTTTTGTTAATTGATTTTAGAGAACTCCCATTGTGATTAGAGGTGCATTTATGAAGGCTAGGAGACTTGGCGATCAGGGCTTGGTTAGTCGGATTCTGGAGGATCTTGTCCATCCGTCGCAAGAGGAAGAAGTCGAGGAAAAGGAGGAGTTAGAAGAAGAAGTGGACTCCATCCAAGAGGAGGAGGAAAATTGTGTGGTAGAAGAAGAGGAATTCAAGGGGGAAGAATAGGAATATGAGATAAAAGAGGGGCCCGAATCTGAAAATGATGATGCCATTATCTAGGAAATGGGAGAGACCATCAGTGAGCCACTTGCAGAGGGGGATGACCTTTTGAGGGATGATTTATGGCATAGGACAGAGATGCTAGTGCCTATAGATTTTGGACAATGATGCTGAGACAAGGGAAATGGAAGGACCGGAAGTGGAGGACTCTGATGGAGAGAGTCCACTGTGAGATTTTTGTTTGAGTTGGGTTAGTTCTCTTAGAGTGTACTCCATATTCGACCTATTAGTAGCACATAGATGTCATGGATATGTGGCTAGATTGTAAGTTAATGAAGTATCTTAGTAGATGCTTTGGTATGAGCATATATGTATAATTGGCTAATGGTTACAAATATCTCGTACGTGGTGACTGTAGTGTTGAAGTATCTTAGTTGATACTCTGTATGACTGATATTGTGGATATAAATATATATATATATATATACACACACACACACACACACATATATATATATATATATATATATATATATATATAATTGAACTTGTGATATGGATGTTTATTAATTCGTTCATAAATTAAATTTGGTTAGTTATGTTTACTAGCCTGGTTACGGTAATTTTGGAATCGGATTTGCTTGGTGATAGGCTCACGTACACATGATGGGGGTTTTCGCTTTGTGAACAGTGACGAAGCTTAGACTCTTACCCCTACATAACCCTGAGAGGTAGTATAAGGCCTTGAGGGGTTGGCTGCGGATGTCGTAAAGCTGGCCGTAAAAGAGAATTCAAAGTACCACTTATAGTCACCTCCATGTTGAAAAGTAGGAGTACCCTTATGTTGAAAAGCAGAAAGGCAGCAGGATGGTTGAAATATAGTGGACGTATTATTGTCGATTTTCGAGCAGTTATGTGGAACAACAACACAGAATCTCATAAACACAACGGAACAAAGTATAATATATAATAACTGATTTTTATACAAAAGAATATGTAACTGTTTCATACTTACAATCAGCAGAGTACAACAATCAATACGTTAATCTGGACAGTAATAATAACTTTTCCTCATTTAGAAGAAATATAAATTAAGTACGGAAATATGTCTTTGTCATCCAGATTGTCTCCTGAGCTCCATAACATCCTACCCTGAATCTATAATACTTGGTCTTACCCAAGCATTATAATAAAATAACACTCGAGTCAGTCTGGAAAACCAACATGCGAAGACACACTCAATTTGAATTATTAAAGCTATCAAAATCCTTTGAAAAACAAAGGTATCTCGTAAGACCATGTCACACATAAACACGATGGATTTTTCCCTTACGATAACCAAAACATATTATAGAAAATCCTCTAATATTATAACAGTGTCTAAGTACAAATACTTATTCAAATAGTAGAAATTGTTGCATCAATTAAATTCCAACATACTAGGCTCTACAAACAAAACCGTAAAGGCACGTATTGGACAATGGATTCCATACAATGACTGGGCTACTGGAGGATAACCCGTCATAGTAAAACTCTAGAAAAATGTACCGAGGGCCTCGACGGGATCCCTGCCACACAAGACCGGCTTACTCCTAACCTAATTAGTACCGAATATCTTATCAACCTGGATGTTCCCACTCTTAAACCGAGTGCTCACTTTTCAATGCACAACCATATCCATAATTTATATATATTTCCAAGGGTATCTAGAAAAGTGATAGTATTCCCTAATTGGGTGCGGTCACTTAGCCTTGATGCATCTCCCCTATTTTAGTCATTCCCGGTTGATGAGGCTCGAGGCTATGTTTACCTTTCAAGAACAATTTCACTTCGAATGCTCATCGTCCTTGAATGACGATGTTCTGATAGTATTCGTCCGTACAAGTTGTCCTAGGTCTGGACAAACTGAATCACCATCTTCAATATCTTCATGATATCCATTCGTAATGCTCAAATCGAATCGAAGTGGTTTTCCGATAATTAAATTTGATCCCGATATCTTCGAAACGATCAACGAAATTGGCTAATATTTGATAGTCGGTTATTTTGCTATCAATATAACATCTATAAGCAGTCACTAGACCCATATTATAATTTTCCAATTTTTTTTTCAAAATATCTTTATAAGATATATGTTCAAATCCCTTCCAAATTTTTAAAATTTGAGACAACTCAAATACTTATATCCATATCATGGTATTTTAAACCCTCTCTTATTTCAACACTTAGAAAAATATTTTAAAAAATATTTTCCTAAACCCCTTACTTCTCAAACTTAGGAAAATTCCACTTATTTCTTTTTCTCAAAGCCCTTCACAATTTATATTGTAAATTCCTTAATCGTTTATAACGAATTCTATAAGTTCCGGGGTTCCTTAATTAATTTTCTTTAATATTTACAAATTCAAAACACTTGTCTATAATTCCAAATATCCATTTCTAACTTCTTTTATGAATCCTAATTCATTTTCCGAAGTTCTTTTTATTTAACTACTTCTGAATTTTTTTATATTTTTCCTAAATTCCATTTTGAAAATTTCTCTTATAAATCCCTTCTACTGAATAAACCCCGTTTTCAAATCTCAAGAAGATTTATAAATAAATTTAAATCATTACAAAACTATATATAAATATAATAAGTATTTAAAAGAAAATTAATTTATTTTTAAAACATGTTCAGGTAATTATTTAAAATATCGAAACACTTCTAATAAACATCAATACTCATTTTTAAATAAACAAATCAATTTTCAAAGCTGATTTTAAAAATTAGAATTTATTAAAAAAATATTAAATATTTTAAAAATTAACTTATCGATGTATTCCAATTCTATTAGTTCAAAATTACATAGTTTGATAAATAAAACTTTCCTTTTAAAAACAACTTAACTTCTTAGTAATAAAAATATATTTTTAAAATCTCAATAACCAATTAATTTATAAATTCCTCCCGATTCACAACCTATGATTTCATCCAACATCCTATCCATTTTCACTTTTCAAAAATAGTACCACTGTTTTTTTTCTATTTTTTTTCTAACCCTATTTCCATATTCTAATAAAAATTCACCTTAGGAATTTATATTCCCAATTTTTACCACCTGTTATCGCTTTCCTTATTTATAAACCCTACTCATGAATTTTGTAACTCCTTTGAGTTTTACTCTTTCTATAAAACTATTCTCACTTATAAATTCCCATTCTATAAATCCATTCCCTTATAAATTCTATATTTTTCAAATCTATTTTTAGTATCGTTTTCAACTCATTTTTATATTTTTCTAGGGTATCATTTAAAACCTCTTATATAAATCTTTTTAAAAATCTCTGTTTAAACAATTACAGATAGTTAAGTACCATCAAAAATCAAATATTTGTTTTATCCAATAAATTTCCCTTTTTAATAATCCAAATTCCGGTATAATTATTCTTATATTCATGTCTCCTTTTAATTCCTTAAAAATACAAATATAACGTTTATGGTATTTAAATACCAAAATTAAGGCCATTGCTACTGTGACATTAAATAATTTAAACACACAATGATCCAAACAGATTATTCAATCCCATCATATATTTTTATATATGAAAAACAATCAATATATTTTAGGAATCCAGTTGGATCTCTCCAACCTATTTTTCCTACATCCACCGATGTTAGATAACATAAAATAACCATCCCGCTTCGATGCGTGATATCGCGATAATATAGGATCATCCGTTATTATGCGGGACGTATAGGGTCTCATCTGCTCTAACGACGGGAAAAATATCCAACTACTAATATATATATTACTATATGTATATAACATCCAAACTGATAATAATCTTTAAATTCAACCAGGCATCCAATAATCTATTTTAACTTTTTAAAATTTAATTCTGTAATCCAAATGAGTGAGAATTTGATGTGGACGTAAATGTGCATATATTGATGCCATATTTTATCTATTTTTATTTAAATAAATGTCATATTTGGGTATTTTAACATGTTTAAAAAAAATTTAATTATTTTCAAATCATCATATATTCATCTACATACAGGGGAAAATAGTCATTTTTGTGCATATGTTAACTTAGGACTTTTCATTTGGGAATTTTTCATAATTTTTATTGGAATTTGGATGCATATGGAAGAGGATTTCATAAAGATATATGCATGCACAAAGGAATACAAAGGAAGAAGAGGAAATATTTCAAGTTCATGATCATGGAGGACCCCACCCACTTAGCTAAATCTACAATTAGAAGCTAATGGAATACTAAGTGGAGGTTAAAACTTGATACACATTAATGATGGATTACTTAGTGGCTAATGGTTACTTAGTGGACACACTTCCTAAAGGGCATTTTGGGAAGCACCCTAAAAATTGAATTAAGGTTTCATGCATGTATAAATAGCACTCTTATGTACATGTAAATATCTTCCTACTCTTCATTTTACTTAGGAAATTAGCAAGTTGTAACCATAATGTTTCATAAAATAAAAATGGCTTCCTAAACCTTCTCTTTTCTACGTGCTTCTCTTTACTTTTATGCTTATGCTTATTTCAATTCTCCTCTCTTTTATTTGTTAGTAGATTTTTTACATTCACATAAGTAGTGTAGCTTTAATTTTTGTGCAAATAGTTAGTAGTTAATCTCTTTTTCATCCTTTGTTTATTTTCTACTTCTTTACTTTTTAATGTTGAAATTTACAAGTGTTGATTTGATAACACAAATGAGTAGCCAAACCCCTTTAATTTAGGGGTAATGAAGCTTTCTAACTTTATGTAATTTCAACATTTTTATGGTTTATGATCTCTTTTATTCGTTCTTTATGAAAGTGAATTTTGATGTAAGTTTATATAAGTGGGTTTGATAGCTTATGTTGCATATGCAAATGAGCTATTCTTATTAAACATAAACATAATTTACATCTTCATTTGCTAATTGATTTTTGATTTTGAAATGGAAGTAAAACAAAATTTGATGATTTATATTACTAATTATAATAGTAAATAGATCATACTTAAAATAGCTTTTGCTTCGGCTTCATTTTCATGAGAATTTATAAGTGGTTTATTTGTTGTATTATAGTTTGATGGTTTAAGCGATGTTAGCTAATAATGTAAATAAACCATACTTATGATAAATGCAACAATTATTTCACTTAATATCAAAACTAGAGATCATAAATTATTTGTTTGTTGATTCACAAAAATATGAGATTGGATTTGCCTCTAAATTTCTCCCTAATCTCATAGTTTTTAATCTCATTTTAATTCTAGTTGTAGCTTTATTTTGCTTATAGTTAAAAATTTCCTCTCTAAATGGTATAATTTGATTGGATTGATTTTTAAAATCTAACAATTCCCTGCGAATCGACTCGTACTCGCCATGTACTAACTTTTGTACGTCGTATGCTTGCGGTTATTTTAATTCGAAATGTATCGGCGATTTCCTAACTCGATAGAAAACTTGTTGTTAAACAGAATTTCTCACCTTGATTTTTAAATTTGTTAATTGTTCCGATTTAAATTTTTTTGCTCAGATTCCGCAGCTCTGTATCCAAACGACTGATTTCGTTCGATTGAACCTCGTATAAGTAAATTTCCAATATATATAAATTAACGATTTCACTTTGAGATGAAATTTATTGACTAATTAATTAAGTTTAAACTGATTACTTACTAAAATTTTTAATTAGCCTTAAATTGCAAAATTACAATTAACTAAATGATTATGAAACATTGCCAGATGATTGCCTCGACGTTTCAACTATAGCCGCAACCTTTATTTTCTACGCGTACAACTCCAGACAACTATGCCACACCTCTCCTACTCTGTATTACATTGCCTATAATGCTCCTTCCCACTACGAATATCAATCCATCTAGGTTCTCAAACGATTGCTGCCACAAACACTTCACTGCGCTGCCGCTTCTAACAGTCGCGATCCTAGCCAGCAAACGCCTCAAAGAATTCGCAACTCCTTCCTTCCATCACCGCGACCTTAGATCTAACACCCTCGACTCCATCCGCACTTCACCCAAAATCATGAAATTGAAAAACCCCATATTCAAGCTTCTCTCTTCGAACGCCCTTCCATCTTCGTGCGCGAGCTCCAATGGTTGCGAGCGATTTGATCTGCCTCCTTTCTACTGGCCTTGATTTTCGTTCGCCATTTTATTTCCATCATTTTTTATGATAAGAGCAGATTTCGGTTTCATCTTATATTTATTCCGAGCTTCCAGTAGAAGAGAAGAAGAAAGGCGTAACATACGTTATAAAACTAAAAAGGAAGCGTTTGAGAGAAGCAAAGTCTGATTTTTTTTAGTTTTACATGTATTATATTCAAAATATCTCATTTGCGCAACTTGAAATTTCGAACCCCTATTGAGGCGTGCTGCTTGACATTCCTAATGTTATAACCCTATTCTGAACCTAATGGAACAAGTCTTGAGGTATAGTTCGATCGTATGGAGGAGATACTTTTTAAATCCACTATTTAAATTAAATTAAATTATTTCTAGGCGTTTTCAGATCATATGCCCAGACGGTAAAACAAATGCTATGAAATCTAAAATCCGATAATAATATACCATTATAGATCCAATCGAACTGGTTTCGTCGAATTCTGAGACTGTGCTCCGGATCGCAATTTTAAAGCGTCGAATAAGTCGACGATTTCCAAAATTTAAGAAATCGCTTGAAATTTCAGTTTGAAAAGCTTACTAACTCAATTCTAATTTAAATAGAATTTATATTTGCATTAAAAATCATTTTGATTCATATTCAATTCCAATTTCAATTATTTACCAATTCCATATTATGATAAATTGCTATAATTGAAATTTAAATCAGATTTACCAATTTAACCAAAATTTTCGTATTAAAAATCAATTTATTTCACTATTTAAAATCATTTAAATATTTAAAATCAAAGAATGGAAAATTTTGGGTCATTACATTCTTCCTCACTGAAAAGAACTTCGTCCCGAAATTGCCGAGGTAGGAAAAATGCTCCAAACCCATTAACTTTCCAAAACTCACTTAGTTTAACTCGATATTCGCTTTTCTAACTCTTTAGTTTTCAACCAATCCAATAGCTTTCATTCCTAATCCAGAATCTCTGATTTGAATTTCCATTTGAACATCAAATTTTTAGTTAACAAATTTTTTTCAAAAAATTTCTAACACCCTAAATTTTCAAATTTTTTTGGCAGGGTCTCCTTTGTACGGAGCCTTTTGCAATATGACAAAAGTGATAAAAATATATACATCGACTCACACGGTCGGAAAACACAATATATATCAATATTTAAATTTTGCGGTATTTAATCCGACCTTTATTTAGCGTTTTTAAGCGAATGAGCTTATTTATATGAAATTTACACAAACCAACTCTAGCCCAATAGCCTCCACGTACCTGTACTTACTCAATTTAAACCACATAAGTACCAAAACATCAAATTCAATAACATTTCACCTTTTTCACTAGTTAAACACAATAATTTATAACCAAACATGTTAACATATATTTATAAGCAATTACATGGTTCTGAAACTAATTAATTACTTTCAATCGATCAATATATTTCATTCAATTCGAATAATTCAGACCAAATTATTTGCATACAATTTATTTTTATACCAAATAAACTCATATCCATTCCAAATTTATTTAGAAATCAATTTATTCACTTCCATTTATTCGCAGAATTTTATTTACTTCTGTTCTCGTCAATCGACAATTTTCTATTCAAATTCGACGATATTTATTTAATAAAATAACCACTTAAGCTTATAGCTATTTTAAATTAATTCCAAATCAATTTATATCCAATTTTATTCCATTTCCAATTGATTCTAAATCAATTCATTTGCATTCCATTCATATGCACTTCAAAACTCAATTTTATTCATTTAAATAATATCCCAAAACCATATTCAATTTATTTACACTTAAATTGAATTTATTTATAGCTTAAGTCATTACTATTTTAATCCATTTATATTTTATTCGACCATATTTCCAAATATATTTAATTCACTTACATTTAAGTTGAATTTCATTTAATACTCAAGTTCCCTATTCAATTAACTTATCTAATTAGTTCACTTTCAATTTATATTCCAATATCTGATTTTCAATTCAAAAATCACCTTATTTAGTTTCTTGAGTTCAAATTTATTTTAAAAATCAAGTTCGGCCTTCTATTCCTCGCTTTTAAAATATCATACCATTTTTATTTGGTTGTTCTTTCCCACTTTTTCAATTTTATAAGTTACCCAACTTATTTTTCATATTTCCATTAATTCTATACTCGAGTAAATTCATATTTTACTTTAACCCGAGATTATACATCTATTTATAGCCAAAGTATACTTTTATTCCATTAATTTCAATTTTTATAAGCTATATAAAATTATTTATTCACCATCCCATAATTCTTCCCTTAAATTCTATACCATTCAAAATTTTATAGCTTATAGTTATATAATCATTTTAACACTCATAATTTTTATTCAGTTCAACTCGATTTTATTTCTAATCCAATCCTCTTTTAATTTAATTTAAATTTCAGTTCCTTTTAACCAACATCTCAAAACCATATTCAAATTATTCATACTTAAATTAAATTTCACTCCAAACAAAATTATTTTTAATTCATTCAATTTAACCAAGTAAGAATTCAATTGCAATTTCAAAATTTTCCACACTATCTTACTTATTATTATTTGTTCTATTCACTTATATACATTCCTTATCCACATTCGCATGCATTTATATTTAGTTAACTTCACTACATTCTATTCATTTCACTCCATTTAACTTTGCTCAAGTAAATTCTCATTTCATTTGTGCACCTTATTAATTCAATTTAAATCCATATAAATTTGATTCCTAACATTTAATTCATTCAACTCAACTTAAGTTGAATTCCATTTAACTTTCTCAATTTAAATTTTATTCCAAAATTCAATTTCACACGTCTTTCCTTATTAACATCATTCTCCACTTATAAGTTCAAAAACTTATTTCCTGATATTGCCTAAAACATTTAAATAAGGATTCCATAATTCGAATACCGGTTTCACTTCAAATCATTTTGAAACCATTATAAAGCCTTTTGGTTTTAACAAACCATTTCTTTGAAAATTTCAAAGTCAACCTGATTTTATCCAAAATAATTTCTTTCGGAATTTCTAAAAACAACACTTGTTTTCACCAAAAATATGCATAACAAATTACAGTAGCAATCCATCACTTAGAAACTTGAAAATGAATACTGATGATGCTGCACAATCATCACTAGGATTAATTTCTGGCGACTAAAGTGAGTTCAGTGCTTTATCACTTCCAAAATCCATTTAAAATAATTTTCTATTCAAAATGTTTGCACAAAAAATGGGCAAACACCTCCAAGTCGTATGATTTAGTTGATTTTATATTGTTTTCAGTGATTTGGGGGATTTATGCAAATGTATAAAAAGCAGAGACTAAACTGTAAAAGACACACAGATTTATAGTGGTTCGGCCAGAACGTGCCTACGTCCACTTTATGTTATTCTCCTCTTACTATTCAGATTACAAGTACAAAGCCTTGATTACAAGTATATAAAAGTTGTTTGAAAGTTCCTTCCGTGCTTGAGCTCTCAAACTTGTCCGCCATTGTTGTACCCCTGCCACTCTATTTATAGAGTGAGGTTGGGGGCAGGGGTCTTGGATGTATATAGCTGCTGGTGGGCCTGGACTGAAGCAATCTGGCCTGACAGAGTTGGTCCGGTCGTGTCTTCCCTTGCTTCTGGCTTGCCAACGTGTGGAAGTGGGTTAATTCGGTTGGACATGGAAAGGAGGTTGATTCGGCTATGTAGGGGAAGTTGGTTGGTTCGGCTGGTGTTGAACCGGTAGGTGTTTGGTTCGGTAGTATGTTGGAGAGGTAGTTGGTTCGGTAGTAGGTGGTCCGGTAGTTGGTTCGGTAGTACATGGAGATGAAGTTGGTTTGGCAGGGAGATGGAGTGTGGGTTGGTTCGGTTATGCATAGGAAGGGTGTTGGTTCGGTGATGTTGAGCCGGTCGAAATACTCCCAACACTTGCCCCCCAAAGTAGGGCTTATGTTTAACATATGTCGTGCTTTGTTTTAATTGGACAACCATATTCGGCCCGTGAGCCGAACCGACTGGTCCGGTTATTCAACCTTCCTCTATAAGTATGGGCCTAGGGCTTCCGTTATTCCCTACCGAACGAGATAGCTGGACCAGAATTTCCTGCCGCATCAATCACTTTGCTGAATCAACCCTTAGCTGCCGAATCAGGTGACTGCCGAAAGGCTTCTTCGTTTTACTTCGTTTTACCGAATGAACTTAAAGATTTAATACCGGATGGACCTTATACCGAAAATGCCGAATGAACCCTGGTATTGGGAATGCCGAATGAGACTCGTGCTCGAACCACCGAATGAGAACGGGAAACGCCGAATGAACTTATTCTTGAATCACCGGATGAACCCTGAGACTCCGAATACCGAATGAAATTTTACATTTGCTTTACCGAATGACACTGGGAGTTTGAGCATTCTGATTTATGAGTGAAATTTCAGACTATATACACTTGCTTGTTTATATCCTCTGTCTTAACAATATGTTTTTCTTTTGTGTTTGTAGGAAAATGTCTCGCAAAGTGGAAACTCGATCAGAAAAAAGAAAATCTACGGATAGACGAGAGTTCCCCGTTGTGCCCCCAGCCCAGCCAGGACCGGAACGTCGTGGACCCACCCCGAGGTCGCTAGTAGACGGGTATGGTCCCCAAGAGCTTCTGAACTCTCCTCCTGATTGCTTTCCGAGCTCTCTCAGAGAGGAGCAACTTGATGTTATCTCCCGCTCCTTTGGGATTGATAGAGCATGCATGCTGTTGCCAGGGGAGGGGTCATGCCATATAATCCCCCTGAAGGATACTTCACATATAGCCGATACCATTGCATGTGCGAGGCCATTCCTCCGATCAATGCGTGGATAGTCAGCTTCATTACTTACCTGAAAGTGGCTCCTTTTCAGCTTCAGCCCAACTCCTATGCCATCTTAGTGTGTCTATTTGTTATCTTCCAGAGGAGATATGGGCGCCCCCTACTAACCGGGAAATCCGATATCTATATAATCTGAGGGGCTACAAGAAGGGGTCTCCTTACATTAGTTTAGAGTCAGCCGTGTCCTTCAAGCCGGTCTTGGACTTATACTCGAAGTTTACCATGTTTAAGAAGGAATGGTTCTTCGTCAAGGACGACTCCGTTTCTTTTTGCCTTTTCACTTCTGGCTGTAAGTCGAATTCCATTCGTAATTTCTTTGTCCCGACTACAATGCTTCTTCTTATGTGCTTTTATTTCTTGCCAGCGACAGGTGGCTTTGCGGTCGTGGAGAATGATCACCTTGTACAGATGGCTTCGGAGGTAGAGGCTATCTCAGGAAGGGATAGGTTGGCTTCTTACCTGATCAGGAATGCCACCCTCCTGGAGCACAACTCGATTCTGCCACGTCAATCTGTGGTTAAACAGAGAGATACAGCCAAGGAGAGGGCTGCTAAAGCTAAAGATGGGGCCACTGCGAAGAGTAGCAAGAGGATACCTTTCTCGGTACCTCCAGTCGTCAGGGGGAAGAAGCTTAAGAAGTCCGACGGACCCTCCCCTAGCACATGCCCAGATATTCCGGAGGAGGAAGGTGGAGAGGAGGAAAGAGACGAGGAGGAGAGCGGAGGAGATGGAGAGGGTGAAGGACAGGGTGGTAGTGGTGCCGGGGCTTTGTCTTCTGAGCAGGCAGGGGACATCCAGGAGTGGATGGATGATGCCTTCCGCCAGGCTTTTGAGGGGTTGGAGGAAGGATCCGCCTCGGTGGAGAAGGCGAAGAAGGCTGACAAGGCTGGGACTGGTGCCGATCCATCTTCTAAGGGTCCTTCAGCTAAGGCGACTCCGGCGGTTCAAGGTGAATTCTTAACTTTCGCAGACTCCCCTTATGATAAGGACTTAGTAATATTTTATGGCCAGCTCCCGTCCTAGAATGAGATTCAGGACTTATTGCAGTATCCCACTCCCCCTCAGTGTTTGTAAAATAAGCGCGTTTTCCTACTCCTTTTAACTTAACATATTTCTTGGATCGTAGTTTCATGCATGCTTGTAACACTTGGTTTTTATTCTAGGAACGGGTAAGGTGGCCAAGACATCAGATATTCGGCACCGCTTTGAACAGTACAAGTTAATTAAAGCTTCTGCCAAACTAAAGCCGTCAACTAGCCGTCCCGGAGATTTGGTTAGCTATCGCCCTCTTCTCGGAGTTATTGAAGAAGATATGCAAAAGAGGAAGAGGGGGCGATCTTCGTTTGAACCTTCACCTGGCCCTCAGCCTCCAGTCCAGCCTATCCATGATATTACTAAGGAAGATACCGAGCTTTTGCCTTCCCCACATCCGTCCGAAAATCCAACCGTCACCCCGATAGACCACCCTTGTTTGGTTCGCAACCCATTTGCCGGCCACCCGGATCTGGACCCGAGCTTTCAGG
This sequence comes from Allium cepa, assembly GCA_030765085.1. NCBI lineage: Eukaryota > Viridiplantae > Streptophyta > Magnoliopsida > Asparagales > Amaryllidaceae > Allium > Allium cepa. The sequence goes on along the minus strand of CM060934.1, from coordinate 203,220,179 downwards.
ACATTTCTTTTGACGGGGCCACGGGTGAGCATCTTCTTCCTCGCAATCCCATGGTACGGGTGCTTGATGAGGCTAAGTCCTTAGACCTTGACTTGCTTACTACTCGGATTGTGACCATGGGAGATGAGGCCAAGGCAAACATCGATCGGGTGGCTGAAGAGACCAAGAGGCTAATGGAGCATCACGCTCGACTGGCTAAGGCTGGAGAGGAAATCGGAAGTGCTAACATTCGGTTGTGGCTAATGGTTTTTGATCAGGCCAAACAGCTTGCCGATCAGGCTATCCAGATATCCCAGCATGAGGCGACCTCTAGACGATTGAAGAAAACCATGGAAGAGGCTAGCAAGGCTGAGTTACGAAAAACGGAGGCTGTTTGCAAAGAACGAATTGACATGGCCATCGTAACGGTGGATGAGGTTCGGAGAGCGGATCTCGAGCAGGTAGAGGAGTTATCTGGGAGGCTTGAGGCCGCAGAGCTTGCTCAGGCCAAGCTGAAGGAGGAGATGGAGGTGATACGGAAATCCCTTCAGGCTGACTGCTCGAGATACCGATTGGAGAGAGATGCTGCCGTCGCACGGCTGTCGGCTTCTGAGGCCCGGACGAAAGAGTTTGAGGAGAACGAGGGGATGATGGACGAGATGCTCCAGGACATGTACTTCCGAACTTGGAGGCAGGGCAACCTGTCCTAGATGAACGACTATCCCCGGGTCATGGCTAGGATATATCTTCGGGCTTTGGAGGAGGCTAAGGCCGATGCGTATAAGGAAGGTGGAGCGGCTTTCAGGATGGATGTGGTTACGGCCCAATTCACTAAGGAAGAGAAGGTGGCGGTTAAGGAGGGCATGCGGCTGCTTGCTGCGGATGAGGTAGGCGTGCAGCTAGATGATGATGATCAGGGAGCAGACGCTGGTAAGTCTTTCCTTTTAACCTTTTCCTGATTTGATTGCTTATCTTTCATGATAATTGATGGATTCTCTTCTGAATTGGACAGGCGGGACCTCTGGAGTACTTGCTGGGAGTTCCGATCCTGCAGTTAAGTAGATCCGGAGGGCTAGCGGGATGGAGGCGAAGCCCCGATTCTTTGACTTGACTTGTACATATTTTGGTTGCTGTCTATGTTAGTTCGAAACATTAATGTAAAGAATGACTTTATGTAACTTTATAACATAAGCTGATTTTGTCATGTTTGAATGCTGTTGTCATTTTGATATGTTGCATAAGAAATACAGCTGCGTGTTTATGCATGTGATTCAATCGTATTTGATGCTAAGTTTCTGCTTAAAATATTATTTCATGTCTTGTAATGCCAATATGACGTGTGAATAAATTAAAGCTACATATTTGTATACAAGAGAAGAAAGTACCGCCCTTCGTATTTTAGTTGTAGAGGGTTGCTTTGAATGTCTTGCGTGACTGAGTATGGAATGTAGCTGAGTGTTCCGTCATTCGGATGTGAGCTCATATTTCCACAAGCGAGAGTTCCCCTATTTTGTGACCTGTACTTTAGGGACTGTTATATAGGATAGGAGAAAAGTTTTTAAATGAAATGGAAATATGAGAAACAGTAAAACTTCCAATCACGGAAGGCCGTCGATATTCTTAAGTTCGTGGCAAACGGGTTTTGTAGTCACTTTCCCTAGCTGTGGGTCTTGGATACATTTGTCACCCATCTTACGCCTCTGCAGTGAGTTTATCTTTTTTACCACAGCCGCACTTAAGACTTATCGGAGCCGAGATCGCGCACAGTAACTACCCGAGCCATTATGGCCCGTAATTGTGGGTATTATTCGATTTACTGTGGCCGGCTAGCGTGGGTGCCGATCGTCAACCGTGAACTACCTCTGGCTGGCCACACCTTATGTTGGGGCTTAAAGTAGGTTCACAGTTGCCGGCGAGCCGAACGCCGTAATGAGCTGCCATCGGCTACAGTCGGCCTTCTTGATGGCTTATAATCGGCTCATTACAGTTGGCTTTGAGGGCAGTCGTGAGCAATGAGTTAACCCACAGCAGAGGGATGCTGGAGCAAAAATGTCTCATTGGCGAGTGCATAGAATCGTATAGTACCTGTTAGGTCCTGTCCAGGTGTGGTTGTGCCGTGAAGTGTCCAGAATGGAAATGTCGCTATACATGATTTTGTTCAACAGAAAAGGATAAAGCTTAACAAGCAGCCAAGATATAAACGAACAAGTTAAAAAGAGATAAGATTTTTAAAGTGGTTCGGCACGAAAATGCCTACGTCCACTGATTCTCTTTGTTAATTCACTTCATATGGGCAGTACAAGTTAAGAAAAGTATCGACGGAGGTGTTGGATGTTCCATGCCCTCTGGAACACCTCTCCGTCCACCGTTAACAAAATATAAGCTCCGTTGTGGAGATCTTTATGAATTACATAGGGTCCGTCCCAGATTGGATCTAGCGCTCCGGGGCGCGGGAAGATCCGTTTGAGGACAAGATCTCCTTCTTGTAAGCTGTGGTGTTTGACTTTAGAGTTGTATTGTGCCGCTATTTTTTGCTTGTGAGCTGCCGCTTTAAGTGCTGCATCATTTCTTCTTCTTCAATTAGATCCAAAGACATGTGTAGGAGTTCTTCATTCTCTTCTGGGTTGTAGTGGATCCTACGGTGGGAAGGCACTACAGTTTCAACTGGGAGTATGGCCTCCGATCCGTATGCCAAAGAGAAAGGAGTATGCCCTGTTGATGTTCTGTAAGATGTGCGGTAGGCCCAAATTGCCTAGGAAGTTCATCCACCCAAGCGCCCTTTGACTTTTCAAGTTTCTTCTTGACTAGAGTTTTGAGAATTTTGTTGACAGCTTCGACTTGTCCGTTTGCCCGAGGATAAGCCACAGATGAGAAGCTTTTGTGAATTTCGTGCTCTTGGTACCAGTCGGCGAACTCTTCGCTGTCAAACTGGAGTCCGTTGTCTGATATGATCTTGAGTGGGACTCCGTACCTGCATATAATATTTTTGATCAAGAAGTTGATAATTTTTGCCGAAGATATTTTATTTAGAGGTTCCGCTTCCACCCATTTGGTGAAATAGTCGACTGCCACTATAGCATATTTGGCTCCGCCTCGGCCCGTTAGCAGTTCGCCAATCAAGTCAATTCCCCATACTGCAAAGGGCCAAGGGCTGGTCATTTGAGTAATCTCCTTCGTGGGTAGTCGTGGAATCTTAGCAAATTTCTGACATCTGTTGCATCTCTTGACGAAGTCTAAGGCATCTTTGTTTAAAGTAGGCCAGTAATATCCATACCGGAGTATCTTCTTTGCCAGAGTCTGCCCCCCAATGTGATCTCCGCAACTTCCTTGATGGATATTGGATAAGATTTCCTCGGCTTCCCTTCCAGCGACACACCTTAATAAGGGGTTAGAAAAGCCACGCCGATAGAGGATGCCTTCTTGTAATGTGTAGCAGGAAGCTTTCCTTAAGATTTTCTTAGCTTCGTTACGCCTGTCGGGCAGTGTGCCATCTTGTAAATATTTCCGGATAGGAGTCATCCAGGCTTCTTCAATTGCAGCTATCATATTCATTGGCTCGTAGCTCGGGGCTAGTTGCTGTGAGATGGTTATTGCTCGGGAAGCGGCGCCGTCCTTTATGCTAGCTTGCTTTGCCAGTTCGTCGGCCTCCTGATTCTCTTCTCGAGGAATGTGTTTGATTAAATAGTGATCCAATTGATTGAGAAGCAGCTTGTTCTTCTTTAGATATGCTGTGAGTCGTTCTCCTCGAGTCTGGAATTCTCCCTGTATTTGATTTACAATAAGTTGAGAATCACTATGGAGACATAAAGAACCGACTCCAATCTCCAGGGCAAGTTCTAATACGGCTATCACTGCTTCGTATTCTGCGTCATTGTTGGTGGCAGCGAATTCCATCCTTAGGGCGTAGTGCAGCTTTCTTCCCCTGGGGGTGATGATCACAACACCTGCCCCCGAGTCTTGTTCATTTGATGCTCCATCTACGAAGAGATTCCACTTGATATCTTCTGCTATTCTAGATGGCTTCTTACCTTCGTTAGTGGTGAATTCGGCAATGAAATCAGCTATGGCTTGCCCCTTGATAGCGGTGGGAGGATGGTAGGTGATATCATATTGACTCAGTTCAATGCACTATTTAAGTAGTCGCCCAGAAGTGTCGGGGCGATGGAGTACTTGCCTTAGCTGTTGATCGGTTAAAACTCTGATGGAATGAGATTGGAAATAGTGTCGCAGTTTTCGTGACGTGATTAGCAAACAGTATGCTAGCTTTTCAAGTTTAGGGTATCTGGCTTCTGCCCCTGTAAATCTCTTGCTTACAAAGTACACGGGCCGCTGCGCGCGGTTGTCTTCTCTTACCAAAGCGGCGCTTAAAGCATGGGATGACACAGCAAGGTATAGGTATAGTTCCTCGCCTTCATTTGGAGTTGAGAGTACTGGTGGTCTCTGGAGGTGTCCGATTAAGTTAAGGAAGGCTGTCGAGCATTCGTCAGTCCATTCGAACTTTCCTTTGTCTTTCTTTAGAGCTTCAAAGAAAGGAATGCATTTGTCGGTTGCTTTAGAGATGACCTACTTAGGGCGGCCACTTTCCCGTTTAGGCTTTGCATCTCTCTTCGAGTGGATGGTATCTTGATATCTTGCAAAGCCCGAACTTGTTCAGGGTTTGCTTCAATCCCCCTGGCATGGACGATGAATCCCAAGAACTTTCCCGACGATACTCCGAAGGAGCACTTTTGAGGGTTCAGCTTCATTCCATATTGGCGAAGTACTTGAAACATCTCATCCAGGTGGTTTATATGATCGTTGGCTTTCCTCGATTTTACCAGCATGTCATCCACATAAACCTCCATAGTTCGTCCTATTAGTTCCGCAAACATCTTGTTGACGAGGCACTGATAAGTAGCTCCGGTGTTTTTAAGTCCAAAAGGCATTACCTATAGCAGTACAATCCCCGGTCAGTGATGAAACTAGTGTGGTCTTGATCGGGGGCGTGCATAGGGATCTGGTTGTATCCTGAGTATGCGTCCATAAAAGATAATAGTTCGTGTCCAGCGGTGCTGTCCACGAGCTGATCGATTAGGGGGAGTGGGAAGCAATCCTTCGGACAAGCGTCATTTAAGTTGGAGAAGTCGATGCATGTTCGCCACTTCCGATTAGCCTTCTTTACCAGCACCGGGCTGGCGATCCATTCTGGGTAGATGGCTTCTCGTATGAAGTTATTGGCAAGTAGGTTCTTCACTTCTTCCTCTAGGGCTGTTGATCGTTCTGCCCCCATGCTTCTCTTTTTCCGCTTTACTGGCACCTTGGTGGGATCGATGTTCAGTACGTGGCACGCTACATCTGGGGAGATTCCTGTCATATCAGCGTGCGTCCATGCAAATACATCCATGTTGTGGTGAAGAAAATCAATGAGTTGATCCTTTAATTCTTCTTTTAGTTGAGATCCGATTTTCAATAGTCTACTTGAGTCATGTTTGTCTACGGCTATGAATTCCATAGCCACTGCAGGCTCGGCGGTGGCCTCCTCCTCTTTGTCCCTGGGGTCTAGTTCATTGAAAGGGTCACTGGTATATCGAAAAGGAGAGGCTTTCTTTAGTTGCTATGCTTCCAAGCTTTTCATGCAGAGAGTAGTCTCTGCGTTTTTCCCTTTATCTTTTCTATGCTTATTGCGAAGTTCAGTTACATAGCAGTCTCGAGCAGCGTCTTGATCTCCCTCTATTTCTCCTATTCCGTTATCTGTTGGAAATTTCATCTTTAGGCACCATGGGGCTAGGACAATTTGGAAGTCAGACAAGGCTTTTCTTCCTAAAAAGGCGTTGTAGGCCGAGTGGTTCTCTATTAGTACAAACGTTTGTTTTTGCACAACAGAGCGGGGATGACTTCCTATTTCAACAAAAAGGTCCAGTTGCCCGAGGGGCATCTACGCATCTCCAGTGAAGCCATGTAGTGGTTTATTGCAGGGAGACACATCCTTCATTGACAGCTTCATTTTGTCGAAAGCATGCTTGAATAGGATATTCACCGAGCTTCCAGTGTCTACTAAAATTCGGAAAACTTTGGCTGGACCACACCAGGCAGAGATGACCATAGGATCCATGTGTGGGTACTGTCTTCCTTCTAGATCACGCCTACTGAATGTGATCTCGTCATTCTCTTTCCGTTTCGGGTGGCGCTCTTCCATAACGGAATTAACGTAGCCTTCAGCGTTTCTAAGTGACTTACCGTATCTTTCCATCTCTGCCCAGCTTCTGTCGGCGATGTGTGGTCCTCCTGATATGGTATGGACCACTATCTTCTCTTGACTAGAGCCGCTGGTGTTGCGATTTCCTCCGCTTACTTCTGGGAGGGGTAGCCCTGGGTTTTCATTGGCGGGAGCTGGAGTCTTGTTCTTGCTTTTTACATAGCGTTCCAGTCTCCACCTTCTAATGTGTTCATCAATCAAGTCCCGGTGATGGTGGCATTCATTGGTGTCGTGTCCGTGGGATTCATGGAAGCGGCAGAACTTTCCAGACTTGAGTGCGTTATCTGACTCCTTCTTGTGCGGGGGGGCGCTTGTATCTGACTTCGTCTTGAGTGGCTAGGAAGATGTTTTCGATTGTTTCATTCAAAGGAGTGTAGGAGTCAAATCTTGGTCCTGGTCGGTATGAGCGCTTTTCTCCCTTCTTGCCCCAGCACTGTCTCTAGAGTCACTTCTATGAACATCCTTTGCTGCAGTGGGAACCTTGTCCGGAGCTGTCTTAGCCTGTTGCCCTGACTGCCTCTCAGTGGCAGCGTCTTCAAGTCTCATATACTTTCCAGCTTCATGGAAGAAATCAGGTAAAGTAGCTGGTTTTTCCTTGGTTAGTCTTCTAGCAAATTTAGTATCCGGATGTACACCACTACAGAGGGCCATTAGGATAAGTTTCTCGTCGGCATCTTGGACTGCGGCCGCTGCGGCGTTGAATCGCGTTAGATATTGTTGCACTGTCTCTCCGGGTTTCTGTTTCATATTAGATAAGGAATAAGCGTCCTTGGGTTATTCTACATGAATGCGGAACTGGCTGATGAACTTTTCTTTCAACATTTCCCATGAGCTGATGGACCCTTGGGGTAGGTGGCAGAACCAGGAGGTAGCTAGATCTGCCAAGAATAGTGGGAAGCATTTACACAACACTCCCTCTGTTGCTCCGCTCATGAGCATATGCTGGGTGTATCTTTGTAAGTGTACGATGGGGTCAGAGGTTCCCTTGTAAGGTTCCATCGTTGGCATTTTCTATTCCCGGGGGGCGATGGCGGTTTCGATATTGCGGATGAAGGGGCTGGTTACCCTAGCACCTATCCCTCGATCCCTTTGCTTCCGTTGGACGCACTCTCTAAACAATCGCGCCATCCTTTCATCAGAACTTGGAGCGGATAAAAATGAGTTTGGTTCTTCCCTGCGGGATTGATTCCGTCCAGATGACCTGTAAGGATGGTATCGTTTATCACTCCTGACATTCTATAATGGCTGCCTCTGGTCTTCTGGGGGCATGCTGGGGTCAGCCACAGTTGGCCCTTGCCTTGATCTTCCCCTGCTGGGTTCTGCTCTTAGCACTTCCTCGGGTCCAACTTCGGGCTGGACTCCAGCTCGACCCCGTCTACTGGTGTTTCCATGGTTAGGTAGCATGACAGGCTCAGCTACAACCACCCCCTGCCTGGTACCTCCCCTGTTGGGTTCGGTTCCTAGTGTTTCCTCGGGTCGGAATTCGGGCTGAGTCCGGGCTTGGCTCCTACCATGGCTGTTTCTGTTGTTAGCCTCTTCGAAGAAGAAAGACCTTTGTCGCCTCCCAGATCCTCCAGACCGGGACTCACCCCATGATTCAGTGTTGCGGTTGGATTCTTCATCATCTCTTAAGCATGACATGAGTTGGTCCACCAAGGCTTCTTGTTGAGATGCGAAGCGGTTAGTTACTTCAGCCACAATCCTGTCTATATCCGTCCTTGTAATTGGTTTTTCCGTAGCAGGGGCTGTCGGATTTGCCTGATTTAAAGTTGCTGTTGGAACTGGACGATTGTCTTGGTCTCTAATCACTAGATCTGGGATACTGCCAGTTGCGATGTTTTTTCCTTTGTTAGCATCTTTCTTCCATCCGGGAGGCATGTTTTCCAAGCAATGAACGATGCTGATAGAAAAAGGGTTAAGTGGGAGAAGCTGAAGCCTCGAGCTCCTGCTCTCAGTGAAAGCACCAAAAATGTTTGCACAAAAAATGGGCAAACACCTCCAAGTCGTATGATTTAGTTGATTTTATGTTGTTTTCAGTGATTTTGGGGATTTATGCAAATGTATAAAAAGCAGGGACTAAATTGTAAAAGACACACAGATTTATAGTGGTTCGGCCAGAACGTGCCTACGTCCACTTTATATGTTATTCTCCTCTTACTATTCAGATTACAAGTACAAAGCCTTGATTACAAGTATATAAAAGTTGTTTGAAAGTTTCTTCCGTGCTTGAGCTCTCAAACTTGTCCGCCATTGTTGTACCCCTGCCCCTCTATTTATAGAGTGAGGTTGAGGGCAGGGGTCTTGGATGTATATAGCTGTTGGTGGGCCTGGGCTGAAGCAATCTGGCCTGACACAGTTGGCCCGGTCGTGTCTTCCCTTGCTTCTGGCTCGACAACGTGTGGAGGTGGGTTGATTCGGTTGGACATGGAAAGGAGGTTGATTCGTCTATGTAGGGGAAGTTGGTTGGTTCGGCTGGTGTTGGACCGGTAGGTGTTTGGTTCGGTAGTATGTTGGAGAGGTAGTTGGTTCGGTAGTAGGTGGTCCGGTAGTTGGTTCGGTAGTAGGTGGTTCGGTAGTACATGGAGATGAAGTTGGTTCGGCAGGGAGATGTAGTGTGGGTTGGTTCGGTTATGCATAGGAAGGGTGTTGGTTTGGCGATGTTGAGCCAGTCGAAATACTCCCAACACAAAACTAATTCACAATAATATTACCATTAAAAAATATTTGCAAACTAACATCAACTTCACTTCCATAATTTTCTGAAAATATTTTCCAAAACTTTCAGGATTAAAATTCCTTAATTTTAGTTTGAATAAATTTTTAGTTTTTAACTAATTTTTATAATTCGTACTTATACAATTTTAATTTTGATTTTTATAAACCAATTCCAATTTTTATAATCTTATTTCGATTATATAATAATAACCGACACATCAATTTACTATCTAATAATTTTAGAAAATTAGTTCTTTTATATCAAATTATAATTTAGGTAAAATTATTTAATTTACCCTCTTCAAAACCATACTATGTCGGTTTACCTGATTCAAGTGTTTAGAAACTCATATCTATTTAGTGGCGTCCCACTATTCGACTAGAATTTATATGCTACTCAACATACAAATCAACAAAATATAAAACAATTTATATTCACTGAAAAGTACGCTCTCATACCTATTATTACATTCAAATTCATTCTAGGGTTCTACTGACCCTATCTCTAATGAGTAATCCGCACCAAAGCCATGGTTCTCGCTTAATCGTCATCTCTGGTACCAAGTGTAATGAGCCGGCCACTCCAGGCCATCCCCGATAGGCTTTTCAACCATCGTGCTACCCTTCCGCTTTTCAACGTGGGGGTACTCCTACTTTTCAACATGGAGGTGACTCAATTGGTACATCGAATTTGCTTTTACGGCCATCCTCACGACATCCGCAGCCAACCCATCAAGGCCTTATAATACCTCTCAGGGACATGGAGGGGTAAGAGTCTAAGCTTCGTCACTTTTACAAAGCGAGAACCTCTATCATGCGTACGTGAACCTATCACCAAGCAAATCTGATCCCCTACATGTCCTACATGTCAATTTGATCTTATCTAATTCCATTATTTATACTGAGTTTTGGATTATTTAAAGGGGTCTTGTTTTGGGTAAAATAGATGATTTGATTTTAAATTTATACTTAACTATTTTAGTTTAAATAGAGATTTTGAAAAAACTGTATATGAAAGATTTTTAAACAATAAATTTAAGTGATATTCATCAAATGTAAAAGAGTTTAAAAATACAGATTTAAATAGATTGGGAGAATAAAGGGAACTTGGAAATAAATTAAAATTGGTTATACTGAATTTTAAATAAGATATTTAAATTTTTAAATGGAAGTAGAAATCGAAATTTGATGGGTTTTGGAATATAGTTGAATTATTTAAAGAATAGATCCATAAAGGGAATTTGAATCATAAATCGATTTATAAACGGATTTAAGTGACGTGAAACCATTGTAAAACTAGAATTGAGTTTATAAAATTTATAAACGATGTTTTATAAACTAAGTGGAATAAAATCAGTCGATAAATTGGAAATATAAATTCGCAGTGAGAATTTATAATAAGATAGGGAAATCGGTAGAAAGAAATAGTAAATTCTATTTTGGAATTTTTGAAATAGCTTTGTAATTGAAAATGTGGATCGATTTGTGATGAATCAAAAGGGACTTTTTAATAATAAATTGCTTAAATTAGAGTATATTTTATCGAGAATGTGAGTTTTGTTTTAAAAAGGAAATTTTGATTAATTAAAATATGTAATTTAAAATTATTCTAGTATTGAAATTTTTCATAAAATTGTTATTTAAATAATTATAGTTGAAAAGAATTTGAATCGCTATAACAGGCTTTGTAAATTAATTAGTTTTATTTAAAATGAATTCGGAATGAGCTATCGATGTTCATTTGAAGATGTTTGATTTTTTTAAATAATTACTTAAATATGTGTTAAAAATAAATTATTCTTTAAAGATACTTATTATTTTATTTATAGGATTTAAGGTAAGTGTTGGAATGTATTTATAAATCTTCTTGAGATTTCAAAAACAGGGTACAGATTGAATTTGATAAGATAAATCTTATAGAGGGATTAAGGAAATTTAGGAGAATTTCCAAAATGGTAGATACCAGAACTTTGAGAGTGAATCTGAATTTATAAAAGAAGTAAAAATTTATAGCTGGATTATAAATAAGTATAGTCGAGTTGTTAGGAATTGCAGAAAATGAATTAATAAAAAAATTCCAGAGTTGTATGAGATGAGTACAAAATATTCCTAAGTATGGATATTAGGAATGATTTTTGGTGAAAGACTTATAATTTTCCCTAAGTATTGGAATTAAAAGGTTTTGTAGATATTTTAGCAATGCAATGATTTATATAGAAATATTTTCTAAGTAATAAATTAAACTGGATTTGGAAAATTTTCTTAATGTTGATATAGGTTGAATTTTTTTATTATGGATTTAAGTATTTGAAATCATTTTCAAATGTTGAAATATTGAAAGTGATTTGAATGTTGAAATAAATGTTGAAGGATTTATAATATGGGCCTAGTGACCACTTATGTGTGTAATTTAATAGTTAAATAACTGACTATCAAATCTGGCCAAATTCGTTGATCGTTTCGAAGAGACCTGGATCCGATTTAATTATCTGAATACCACTTCGATTCGATGTATGCATTATGAATTGTGATATCGTGAAGATAGTAAAGACGGTGAATTTGAAGATTCAATTTGTTCAGATCCAGAACAACTTTATGGATGAATGCTATTATCACATTGTCATTGGGGGACAATGAGTATTCTAAGTGTAAATTTCTTGAAAGGTAATCGTAGCCTCATGCCTCGTCAATCAAGAAATGACTAAAATTGGGCATGCAGCAAGACTAAGTGGGTTGTTCCCGTTAGGATATGTCATTATCTTTCTAGATACGCTACATATATATTATTATGGATTTAGTTGTGCATGAGATCTCAAAAAGGTTGGAAGACCGGGATGATGACATATTCGGTCCTAGTAGTCAAGTGCTAGGTCGGTCCTGTACTACATAAGGATCAAAGTTAAGTGCTACATCGGGCGTTTTCTAAAATATTTTCTTGAAGGTGGATATGAATGGAATGGAAGTAAATGATATTCTATGAATCAATAAAAAGTGAATAAAATTGATTTTTAAATCAATTTGGAATGGATGTGAGTTTGTTTGGTATAAATATGAATTGAATGCAAATAATTGGGTTGTAAATCATTTCGAATTGAAGGAAACGGGTATATGGATTGTTTGAAAGTAATTAAATTACAATCGGAACCACTAATTGCCTATCAATATACGTTAATATGTTTATTTATGGAATATTTTATTTAACTAGTGAAATAAGTGAATGTTATTAAAATTTCATGTTTTGGGATTCTGTATTTAAATTGAGTAAGTATTGGTACCCGGAGGCTATGGGGCTAGATTTGGGTTGCAAAATTGCATATTAAATAAGCTAGCTCGCTTAAAAATGTTAAATAAAGGTACTTTTCGGATTAAATACCGCAACTATATAAATATTGATATATATTGTGTTTTTCGACCATTTGGGTCGATGTATATATTTTTATCTCTCTTGTCATATTGCAAAAAGGCTCTCCGTACAAGGGAGACTGCCAAAAAAATTCGAAAATTTAGGGTGTTAAATTTTTTGTTAACTTAAACAGTTCGTTCTTGAATTTAAATTGAAAGAAAAGGTTTTGAATAAGAAATGGAAACTAAAGTTTTGGATGAAACTAAAGGTTAGAAAAGTGAATGCCGAGTTTTAAATAAGTGGGCTTTGATATGTAATGGGTTTGGATCATTCGTCCTACCTTAACAATTTGGGGGATGAAATTCTTTTAAGGGGGGAGGAATGTAACGACCCAGATTTTCCATTATTGATTTTGAATATTTAAATGGTTTATTGTATTTGGAAAATACAATAATTTTTTGAATATGAAGATTTTTTATTAGAATTATAGAATGAATTTAAATTTTAACTATAGAGATTTATCGTGATACGGAAATGATGAATAATTGAAATTTTGAGCTGAATATAAATCGAAATGATTTTTAAAGTGAATATAAATTCTATTTGAATTAGACTTTAGTTAATATATTTTTAAAATAGGAATTTCAAGGGATTTCGTAAATTATTGAAATCGTCAATTTAATCGACACATTAATAATAGCGATCTATAGCACAGTCTCAGAATTCAACGAAACCACCTCATTGGATCCGTAATATTGTATTATTATCGGATTTCAAATTTCATAGCATTTGGATTCACCTTTTGGTCGTGTGATCTAAAAATGCCTAGAAATAATTCAATTGAATTTAATTTAAATAGTCGATTTAAAAGCCATCTTCCACATACGATCGAGTTAGGTCCCGAAACTTGTTCCGTTGTGTTCACATTAGGGGTATAACATTAGAAACGTCAGGCGGAACACCTCAATAAGGATTCAAAATTTTGAGATATGCAAATGAGATATTTTTAATATTAAATCAAATCGAATCAAATCAAAATCAATTCAGAGCCACCCTAAAACTAAAAGGAGCCATCCTATTCTACTCAAAGCCGACCTAGTTGTCATAACCATCCTCTTCTGTTAAATAGCGCTCTCACTTTCTTCCTTTCCAGTTCAAAGCAGATCAGAGATCAAAAAATTAAACGAAATCGAATTCATTTACGAAATATAAAAAATATATTTAATAGCGATTTCTCCGTTCGAGCGAAGGCGGCGACCTGTGGAGATGTGCTTCACAATCGAGTCATGATTTGATGTGGCAGTGGAGGTTGGGTTTTGCAGTATTGGCTTTTCGCGAGGGCAGGGAAGGGGAAACGCGAGAGTAGGCATCGATCGAGGATAGGGACAGGCGCGGTTGAGTGAGGGTTCGTAGATGAATGGTAGTACTGGGATGGAGGCGATTATCTTGAAATTTGTTTTAGGCACCAAGGGTTTGGATGAGATGTAGGGGCTGTTGCGTGGTGGGTTCTTAGTCGCGTGACGCCTGAAAGTGGTCGTGAGCAAGCAGTGATGGGTTGTGGAAGGTCGATGTCACGTTTTTGCATAGCCAAGGGGAAGGGGTCGCAGTTAGGGATTGAGCGCCTAAAATGGTAAAGCGGCAACCTGGAGATGTTCGATCGAGTCAATGTAAGATTGAGAAGTTAAATAAGTTTAATTTTTATAATCTTTCTATTTATCTTAAATTATAATCGATGTTTATAAAATTCATAATTTATCTATACGAGGTTCAAAATTAAAAAATCAGTGGCCTTGGATTCGAAATGATGTAGGATACGAAATAAAATTGGAAGGGATTGTAATTTTAAAATCAAGGTAAGTAAATCTCACTCATTTGGATTACTGCAATTAATTTTAAATGATCAAAATTTATTTTGGATGCTTGGTTGAATTTATATATTATTATCAGTTTATATAATATACATAGTAGTATATATTAGTAGTTGGATATTATTTCCCGCTTTTGGAGCGGATGAGACTCTATGCGTCCCGCATAATAGCGGATGACCCTATATTACAGCGATATCCCGTCTTGAAGCGAGGTAGGTATTTTATGTCATCTAACATTTGTGGATGCTGGGAGTTCGGTTGGATGGATCCAACTAGATTCCTCAAAATTGTTGATTTTGATTTCATATATAGTGTTACATGATGTGTGTGAATAATCTGATATAGATTATGTTATGATTGAATTATGAGATGCTATAGTAGCACTGGCCTTTGATTTTGGTATTTTAATACCATAAACATTATGTTTAAATTTAAAGGAATTAAAAGGAATTTTGGATATAAAAACGTTTATGTTGGGATATGGATTTATTTAAAAGGAAACTTAGTTGAAAATAAATTTAAATATTTGATCTTGGATATACTTACTTTTTGTAAATTGTTTTAAATAGAAATTTTGAAAATAAATTATATAAAGATATTCGAAAATGATATTCTGAAAAATATGGAAAAGAGGTTAAAATTGATATTTTAAAATAGATTTGAAAAGCAAATGGAATTTATTAAGAAAATGATTTAAAAAAATGAGATTTTATAAATGTGATTAGTTGTATAAACAAGTGAAACTCAAAGGGGTTTACAAATTTATAAATGACGTTTTATAAGTAAGAAAAAATGATATATGTTGATGAATTGTAAATATGAATTGATAATGTGAATTTCTATCGAGATACAGAAAACGGTTTTTGGAAAAATAAAGGAATTTATTTTGGGAATGTGAGAATGATTTTGAAATTTAAGTGTAGTCGATGTGGTATGAGTCGAGAGAGATTTAAAAAAATTGGAATATTGGATTTCAAATAGATTTTTTTTTGAGAAAATTAAAATTATTTTCAAATGAGATTTTTATTTATTAAATTATATAGTTTAAACAACTATTATTTAGATTATATTTTTTTCAATAAGTTAGTTATTCAAGTTTCAATATTTATTAAAATAAATTCAAATTTTATAATCATATTTATAAATCAATTAGTTTATTTAAAAATGAATTGAAAATTAATTATCGATGTTATACAAAATGTTTTAATATTTTAAATAATTACTTAAATATGTTTTGAAAATGAATTATTATTTAAAAATACATTATATATACAGTTTTAAAATGATTGAAATATATTTATAAATCCTCTCGAGATTTGTAAACGTGGTTTATTTAAAGGATTTGAGTTTATAAGAGAAATTTTTATTAAGAGAAATTCTTATAGTGAAATTATGAAAACATGAGGAAATTTCCAAAGTATTTAAATATAGAATTTCGAAAAGAATTAAAATTCATAAAAGGAAGTTAGGAATGGGTAGTTGAGATTATAGGCAAGTATAATCGATGTTAGTGATTTTAAAAGGGGGTTTAATTAATGAATTCCGAAAACTTATCGAATCTGTTATAAATGGGTTAAGGAAATTTCAAGTGGATATAAAAATTTGAATTGCTTTCAATTATTTAATATATTGAAAGAAATTTCAATATGTATCTTTGTAAAGATATTTTGAAATAAATATTTTGAAGAATTATAAAATAAGTCCTGGTGACTGCTTATGGATGTTATTTGATAGTTAAATAACCGCCTGTCAAATCTGGCCAAATTCGCTGATCGTTTCGAAGAGACCGGAATCAGATTTAATTATCCGAAAACCACTTCGATCCGCTTTGTGCATACGAATTGAAATGTCTCGAAAATAATGGAAATGGTGATTTGGAGATTCGGTTTGTTCAGACCTGTAACAACTTGTATGGGTGAATGCTATCATTGCAATGTTGCTTGGAAGGCAGTGTTAGAATTCCAAGTATGATGCTATTCTAAAGGTAAACGTAGCCTCAAGCATCATCAACCGAAAAATGACCGAAACAGGGCGTGCAGCAGGGCTAAGTGAGTCGCTTCCATTGGGGTATGTTATCACTATTCTAGATAACCTCGGATATATCATAATTATGGGATGGTTGTGCATGGAAAGAGAGCGCTCGATAAGGGTGGGAGCACCCGGAGTAATAACATATTTGGTTCTAATAGTCATGTGCTAGGCCAGTTCTTTGTGGTAGGGTATTAGATGTTCTTGTCAGACCCGGATGCATTGTTCTAGAGATGCATTCATCGGAGGTAGTTCCTTACCTAGTCATAGTGTGGAAATCCATCCTCCAATAAGCGTCGTACGATTTCGTTTTAATTTTTTTATAACTGATATTCTTCGAACTGGAAATGAAGATAGTGACTTAAAAGAAGAGGATGGCTAAGACAACTAGGTCGGCTTTGGGTAGAAAAGGATGGCTCCTTTCAATTTTAGGTTGGCTCTGAATTGATTTTGATTTTATTTTATTTAATATTGAAAATATCTCATTTGCATATCTCAAAATTTTGAATCCTTATTGAGGCATGTCGCCTGGCGTTCTAATGTTATACCCCTATTCCGAACCCAATGGAACAAGTTTCGGGACCTAACTCGATTGTATGTAGAAGATAGATTTTTAAATTGACTATTTAAATTAAATTAAATTAAATTATTTCTAGGTGTTTTTAGATCGTACGACCAAATGGTGAATCCAAACGCTATGAAATTTGAAATTCGATAATAATACAATATTTAGATCCAATAGGGTTGGTTTTGTCGAATTCCATAATTGTGCCCTGGATCGCTATTTAAACGTGATGATTAAATTGAAGATTTCAATAATTTATGAAATCACTTGAAATTCCCATTTTACAAACTTATTAACTAAATTCTAATTCAAATAGAATTTATATTCACTTTAAAAATCATTTCGATTTATATTTAGCTTAAAATTTCAATTATTCATCATTTTTGTATTACGATAAATCGCTATATTTGAAATTTAAATTCATTCTATAATTCCAATCAAAATTCTTCATATTCGAAAAATCCGTTTATTTTCCAAATCCAATATTTAAAACCATTAAAATATTCAAAATCAACAATGGAAAATCCAGGTCGTTACAATGATGGTATTTGGGTAGTGGTAGATCGATTAACCAAGAGTGCAAGATTCATACCTGTCAAGTCTACTAGAATGGCATCCAAGTTGCCAAATTATATGTTAAGTAGGTTGTTCGATTCCGTGGTGGGCCAAAGACTATTGTAAGTGATAGAGACCTATTATTTACTAGTGGATTTTGGAAGAGCTTGCAAGAGATTTTGGGAATCGACCTGCACTTGAGCACAGCTTATCACCTACAGACGGATTGCTGGACCAAGAGAGTGAATCAGATTTTGGAAGATCTTATACGAGCTTGCATTACAAATTTTGGAGGATCTTGGGAGGATCATTTGCATTTGGTAGAGTTCACATATAACAACAATTATCAATCAATTATTAGCATGGCACCATATGAAGCATTATATGGACGACCTTGTAATTTGCCTTCATATTGGTGGGAAGTAGGTGAGAAGTTGATACTTGGACCAGAGATAACTAGAGAGACATCAAAGAAGATAGAAATCATTCAGCAATGAATAAAGACTACTAAAGATCTTAGAAAGAGTTATACAAATAAGAGAAGAGAAGATTTGGAATTCTCGGTTGGAGACATGGTATTTGTTAAGATTTCTTGTTTGAAGAATGTTGTTCGGTTTGGGAGAAAGGGAAAGTTAGCACCCGGATTTGTTGAACCGTTTTCGATTATCGAAAGAATTGGGAAGTTGGCTTATAGAGTGCACCCACCTCCAGAGACGGTGGGTGTGCATGATGTTTTTCATATCTCCTATCTATGGAAATTTGTGCGTGACTTGGGTATTGTGGTAGCACCAGACCAGTTGGAAGAGATAGGCGTTAAGGCAGACGTTTCAAGACCTCGTAAGCCGCTTCAAATCGTTGGGAATGAGACAAAACAGCTTAGGAGGAAGGTAGTTAAGCTAGTTAAGATGCAATGACGTAAAGACGATAGCGACTGTACTTGGAAGACTAAAGAGAGTATAAGGACGGCCTATCCAGAACTCTTCGAGTGGCAAGACCCATATGTCGTATCTACTCGTGCCATTGTATCTTATAATATTAGAATTTCACATGCTAGGGCAGGTTTTGTTTACTATTGTTCGATTTGGATGCTTAGTTGGATTGTTGAATGGTTGCCGGAAGGCATGCGAGATAACCTTGGTTGCTTATGTTTGTTTTGGTATTTCGAGGGCGAAATTCCTAAAGGAGGGGAGAATGTAATGAATTGTATTTTACGTATCGGAAGATCTTAAAATAATTTTATTTAATTCATTTTTGGTCGTATGGTTCTAATATTTTGGGATATGGTTCTTAGGGATGGTTTACACATCTATGATTTTTCCCGAATTTCTATGTGACCATTTTTCTCTTAGAGGTCTTATTTCGGCTATAACTTTCGACAAAAGCCAAATTAGATACTCTAACCTATTTCATTGCTTTAGGATCGTGCTTTCACACTTCGTAGAGTGGTCATGTAGAAAAATCGGATAAGTGGTTATAGCAGTTTTAAGTTTTAAACTCTGCCGATCAGAATTGGAAAGCGAATTAATGGGTTGAATTAGCAAGCCCATTAATTTAATTAGGTTTGGCATAAATATGAGGCGAGAGAGACCATTTCAAAGTCTGCCTTCCATTTGATGTCATCCGTAAATCCAAACTCTTCTCTAATTCTCCATTCATCTCATTGGATTTCATCTTACCTCATCCCTAATTACAAATTAGAGGCTTTCATCTCTAATTACAAATTAGAGGCTAAACCTTTAATGGGGAGCTTGATTTCATTATTTGGATTGCATCTTCATCCGATTTTTCACCCTTTGGATCAGATCTTCATCATATTTCATACGCTGGTAGATTTGGCTAGTGGTGATGATCTCTTACTAGTCTATAATGGATTACACATTGTAATTAGACGATTGTACATTAGAATTGTCAAATTAAGCTATAAATTGGTTACACATAGGTAATTTTAGATTTGAAAACCTTAGATTAACCAAATTAAACATGTAATTGGGATTAGAACATTGGCTAGTGTCATTTGTGTATATTTGATTATGAAATTCTATGTTTTAGATTAGATCTATACTAGAATTGTGATTATAGCTTGAATTGGATGATTTGTATGTTCATATTGGATGTAATTAGAAGATTTTCTATGTTTGATTTGTTGCTATGTTTTAATTGCTTACTATGCTTGATTCGTTTGCTAGTATTGTGCTTGTTTTAGGACTTACATTGGTGATCGGAGCATATCAAGAGCAAAGTTCGTCAGAATCATACGAAACTTGGAGGATAGGATCTGGAGCACGTCAGGAGGAATTTTTTATGAATTGCACCACAATCGGAGCTAAGTATTTGAATCATCACTGATACGAATTTTGAGCTCCAATTGAGGAGAGATTCATAAAGGGGGTAGAGCATAGGTTTTAGAGTTGCTCTATGAAGTTGGATCAGAGGATAGGTCAAGTGTTGAAGATTAGATGGATCATCTTCATTTGATCGGCTATGGTGCATAGAAGAGAAGATCTGAAGGGTAAGAGGATGTGTAATGGTCTATGGCATCTTGAGGGAGTGCATTAGAGGTTGGAAGAGAAATTGAGTCCATATCGACTAAGTATTTGGATCGGCACTGATCCACTTGGATCAGATCGATACTTAACCAATTAGATTGGATCATTGCTAATCCAAATTATTGGCTCCAATTGATGTGAAGATCCAGGGGAAGATTCTTAGGTCATATAGGATCATGCTGGAAGTTGTGGCTCGTTGATTGCTTTTAGGGCTTGGAAGTTGCAGCATGATGAATTTTCGACTCATCGGTCTAGGGCTCGAATAAGGAGTAGGATCGAAGGAGTTGGTAAACGGCTTGGGGTAGAACGAGGCTATGGTATAATGGACTGGGTTGACTAGCAGAACTTGTGCTTGGAAATGGATTGGAGTCGTGAAAGATCTAAAGATTTGGGAGAGCCAAGGGATCGTTGATAACTCGGAGTGTTCTGGTCATGTTCAAGCAGGGATACTATATGCGGGGGCACCCGAGGGCTGGTAGCACCAGTCATGTATCCTTTAGCACTACGAGAGGGTCTAGTGTTAGATGGTAAGGAGGTACTGTAAAAGACAACCGTGTGAGGTTTCAGACCTAAAAGTATAGGTGAACACAGTCGAGAATCGGGATTTCCATTAGTCTCTGGCAAGTGAGGACGAGGCGGTACGAGTTATCATATGTTCAAGGCTTTAGAAGATGATAGCTAGGCTTTGGTTGATGGATGGTATGATTGCTATGTTTGCTATTTCTCTTAGGTAGGCTATCATCTATAGGAATGCTAAAGAAGGAATTAGGAATAAGGTCATTGGAGGAGGATGCTTAGATTCTTTTATCGTGTTCCGTTACAGTATCCTGTTATCGTTTATTTAAGTAGCATACTATGTCTTATTATTATATGCTGACTCTTTGATTACAAGGACAAGTTAGGTATGGGTTTTGTACCTATCTAGTACAATATTTTCCAATATAGCTTTTGATAGTCATTTACAACTCACACCAGACTGCTGTTTGACCCAAGGTTTTATGTTTTCTCTTATCATCTTGGGTACTCTTAAACAATTAGACTAAATGATAGCTTTGGAGTCGTAGTTGTTGTACGAAGATGAGCTTGGAAAAGCTATGGCGTATTACTCTGTATTTGTAGTTTTCGCTGTCTGTTTCTATGTACTACCAGGGATGTAGTGAGGAAATATTGTACTGAGGTACTATGACATTTGTACATAATTCATGATTTAGTGGAGATGTTATTCTCATTTGTCAAGGGTCAGTATATTCAATTGTTTATTTTCTATATTATATTTTATCCATCCGCTGTGAGATATGCCATAGGTTCTCTGCTTTAAATTCCAACCTTAATGAACATTCCATATCAGCCTGGCACAGTTACAACGCTCTTTTAGGTCATTGATGTGTCGTTTGTATAAGGCGTTATCTCATATCTAGAGCCTCATCAATGGTCAAAACTCTAATAATATCTGTATTAACCATGAAGTCTAACGTTAAAGTACCTATTTAATCCAATCGATTAACCGATTTGCCTTAGGAAAAGGCTTTGAGTTTACATTGATTTCCAATTACAATGATATTGACCTTCTATTTGAAAGAGACAAATTCTCTCTCGAATATGTTTCATTTTGTTCAACTTATACTCAACTATGGCTTTAACGTGATCTGCTGTAATGAGCCGGGATTTTTGGTCATTTGAAGTTGACATATTTAATTAATTTTAAATATTAAAAAGTTAATTTTATAAGTCATACAACTTAAATTTCGAATATAGGGACTTAACGTGAATAAAAATGATTTTGAAAGCTGATTTAAATTTTGTTTAAATAAGAATGAAGATAACAAATTTTAAATTTGAATTAAAAGTTATTAAAATGGTTTAATAATAATTCATTTTAATTAATGTGTGAAATTATCATTCCGGTGCACTATCTTGGATTTTGACGAAACTTGCGCCATTGGATCCGTAATAATGAATTGTTATATATTAATGAATTTCATGGCGAACGGACGTGTCATTTTGTTATACGAGATCGAAATATGTAGAAATTAACTAATAATTTAAACTAATATAATTTTATTTTGAAAGTTACTGCAACGGACGAGGGATTTTCGACCTCGAAAATCAACATCTATATGTTCACTATATAGACTGTCGATTAGTCAAGTGCCGGGGATGTCGGTTCATTAGGGGTGAAGAAGAAAAAGTAGAAGAAAGAGAGAAATAACAACACAGAAGCTCATAATTGCAGCGGAACAAAATATAATATATATCAATAGATTTCATACAAAAGATTCTATAACTTCTTAATACTTACAATCATCAGAGTACACAATCTTTTCATCAAATCTAGAAAGTTATAACAACTTGTCATCATATAGAGGAAATATCCAAGTACGTGATATACGTCTGAACTCCTCCAGCTCATCTCCTGAGTTCCATAGCATTTTAACCTGAATCGGTAATGCTCGGTCTAACCCAAGCATTATAATAAAATAACACCCGAGTCAGTATGGAAAATCGACGCGAGAAAACATATACAAATTGAATTATGAACCTTTCAAAATCCTTTGAAAAACAAAGGTGTCTCATAAGACCACGTCAAAAATAAACACAATGGGTTTTTACCTTACGATAACCAAAACAATTTTTATTAAAATCATCATATATTATAATAGTGTCTAAAGAAAGTAAATAGAATATAGCTAAAATGCTTGCATCTCACGTTCCGACATAGCTGGGCACAATCAAAACCATACGGCACTTATTGGAGATGGATTCCATCGAATGACTGGGCTAGTGGGGTACCGCCTGTCACGGTTCACCTCTAGAACAATGTACCGAGTACCACTCCCGATCCCCTACAACACAAGACCGGCCAACCCCTAACCTGGATAGTTCGAATAAGATTACCCCATGGTTGGGATCAGCAACCTCCACACGGCCGAAATAAAAGGGACTCTAGATAGGGGTAACCTTACCCTACTTGGGTGCGGCCCACTTAACCTTGCCACATCTCCCCAGTTTTAGTCATTCTCGGTTTATGAGGCTTGAGGCTACAATTACCTTTCAAATAACACATTCACTTAGAATTCTCACCGTCCTCCAATGACGATGTTCTGATAGCATTCATCCATACAAGTTGTCTTGGGTCTGGACAAACCGAATCACCATCTTCACGGTATTCATTCGTTACGTTCAAACCAGATCGAAGTGGTTTTTGGATAATTAAATTCGATCCCGGTCTCCTCGAAACGATTAACGAATTTAGTCCGTATTGATAGTCAATTATTTAACTATCAATAACACATCCATAAGCAATCATATGGCTTTATTACAAATTTTCCTAAAATATTTGCCTTCAAATTATCTTTAAAAGATATATCAATTCCTTCCAACATTTAAAAAACAATTTTTCAAATACTTAAGTCTGTAACCGGATTTTTTTAACACTTCAGCACCTAGAAATATTCCAAATCTCAATTTCCTATACTTAGGAAAAATTTTCCAGTCTGATTTTCCAAAATCCTTCCAATATTAACGTTCCAAAAAATTTATTTCGCAACTTATTTCCAAAACCCCTGAAAACACAAATAAATTTCCTTCCCTCAAATCATATCTTTTTATAAGCCTTTTTCGAATCTCGAGAGAATTTGTCAAATAATTTTTTTTCCAATTACTTTAAAACTCTGTATATAATAAGTATTTAAAAGATTAATAATATATTTTTAAAAATATTTTCAAGTAACTATCTAAAATATCGAAATCACTTTTATAACATTAATAACTCATCTTTAGTTGAACAAATAATTTTTTCCAAGCCGATTATAATTTTTTTAATTTATTACAGATAAACACTTAATATTTGAAAACTACTTACCAAGTATTTCAATCTCAACTAGCTTAAAATTTCATAGTTTTAAAATAAATAAAATTTTCCTTTTAAACAAATTCACTTCTTAATTAAAAATATATTTTTAAAATCTCAACAACCAATTTTAATTTATAACTTTCTCTCGATTTCAATCGCATTTGCTTCTATTCCGGTTTTCCTTAGCCATCTCACTTTAAAAATAGTAACTGCTATTTATCTCACCCTATTTCCATACTCCAATATAAATTCTTCCCATAAATTTATATTCCAAGCTTATCATCCAATATCACTTCCCTTTTATTTATAAACTCCATTTATAAATTTTTATGATCCCTTTTGAGTTCCACTAAAAATAATCTCATTTATAAAATTCAATTATATAAATTCAAAAGGGAATAAGGCAAAACTCAAAAGGGAATAAGGCAAGGAGATCCTATCTCCTCATCTCTTTTCATATTAGTTATGGAAGTTCTTACTAAACTCATTAATATAGATTGCAATAATAAAAATATTGACTTCCACCCAAAATGTCAAAAACAACAAATCTCCTCTTTAATGTTTGCTGATGACCTTTTGCTCTTTACTAAACCTAACAATAAATCCATTTCTAGGGTGTTCCTCATTCTACAAAAATTCGAGCAGATGACTAGCCTTCACGTTAATAAATATAAATCACGTATTAAAATTGCTGGGGTTTCAGGCATCATTTGCCAGAACATTCTTTTGGTTTCTGGTCTGCAGGTCATGGATCAGAATGCCATGTACCTTGGCGCCCCTATGTGTAAGTCCAGAATTACTAATGCTCAATGCCTGCCTTTATTTGAAAAAATAACAACTAGACTAAAAAATTATAATGCCACTAAGATCTCTCAAGCTGGTCGTCTTGTCATCCTAAAAAGCATTGCCACCTCTATGTGTGCTTACTATTTTAGGCTTTTCATAATCCCTTATAAACTTATTGACATGTTAAATAGGGCTTTTAATCATTTTTTATGGCATGGAAATATATACTCCAGTAAACTTATTCCCATTGCATACAAGAAGGTTATATTCCCTTTTGATAGAGGGGGATTAGGCATCATTAATCTTAAAAAATGGAACATAGCCACTGCCTCTCAGCACGTTAAAAGATTATTGGGAAATTCTAAGGGGTTGTGGGAAGAGTGGAATAGGCTGTACAACCTTAAAAGAGGAAATTTCTGGACTATGGATGTTAATATAGATGCTAGTTTTCATTGGAAAAGAATTATGAAGAATAGAAATCATTACCTTCCTATGGTGCAGTGCAGCACTAACAACTCTTTTTGGTATTCTCCATGGTGTGCTCCAGGTATGATATTGGCCCATTTGATTGAATATAACCTCATATCTATCTCTGGTATTCCTCACAACGCTAATGCTAATACTTTCATTGTTGATGAGGAGCTCATTTTGCCTTATGTCAGTTCCCCTGCGTTGAACGATCTTTGGTCCTCTGTGGTGGCTTCATTCAAATGTGTGGAGCATTTGGGGCTAAAATGGAATGGCAAACTTCACAGTACTTCAGTAGTCTACAAATCTTTAATTCAACAGCAGCATTCTTATCCTTTTCCTTGGCATGCTCGTATTTGGAAGAGTGGTTCGTCACCCAAGCATAACCTCCTTCTATGGAAATGCCTGATGAATGCTCTTCACACCCAAGACAATCTGGTCAAAAGATAATTTATCAATCAATCGGTGTGCATCCTATGTAACCGTGCTTCTGAAAATGTGGGGCACTTGTTTTTCAATTGCTTATTTTCCTACCAACTGTGGAAACGAATTCTTCAACATATTTCTGAGCGACCTCCAATAAGAGAATACTCTCTCGAATGGGTTCGAATCTTTCAACATTCCAGGTGGAAATCTGTTTCTACCTCTCGTTTTCTTCAATACCTCAAGCTTACCATTGCGGCGATATGGGAAGAAAGGAATTCGCGTAGATTTTTGCAGTCTTCCTCATCGATTACCGCCCTTTTTTTCAAAATTGTACAGTGATGTGTCGCTGTTTGTATTATTCCGATTGTTATGATGTTCCTTAGATTGCTCTGTAGCCGTTGATCCTTGTAGTTTGTGTTTGTTTTAATAAAATGTGGACTGCCCACGATAAAAACAGGCTGGCTTTGCCAAAAAAATAATATATAAATTCAATTCCTTTAAAAATTCCATTTATTTTTGCCAATCTATTTCAATATCGATTTCAATTTTTTTTCTTTTTTTTGATATCATTTTTAAATCCAGTTTTCAAAATTCTTTTATATAATCATATTTTAACCCTCTATTTAAAATATTTTCCCGCATTATTTAATGCGATCAAAAATTCGCCATTTTTATTCAAACCAATCTCTTTTAAACAATCCAAAATTCGATATACAATTTTTTATATTAAAAGTCTCTTTTTAATTTCTAAAAATAGAAAATAATACTTATGGTATTTAATATCCTCAGAATTAATGTCGCTACCATTATATCATTTAATAATTCACAACACACAATAATCCAGCATTTCACATATATAAAAAAATACTAATATATTTGAGGAATCCAGTTGGATCCCTCAAACCTGTTTCCCCGCATCAACAGATTTAGGCAACAATAAAAACACCAATCCCACTTTGAGGGGAATATCGCGGTATATAGGGTCATCCGCTATTATGCAGAACGCAGAGGGTCTCATCCGCTATAATATGCAGGTATATCACTCTAATACTAATATATATATAACATCCAACAGATAAATTATTAATTTATCAATCAATCGGGCATCCAATAATTTAAATTTAACATTTAATTTAAATAGGGTAATCCAAATGAGTGAGAAAATCTCACCTTGATTTTAAATGGAATCCATTTCCAATTTTTGAATCAAACTGAACATCATTCAATTAAAATTAAAATTTCACTTGCCTCCCAAAATCCCCAAACACATTCCAAATTGTAGTATGCGATTTTGGGTATGAATACGTTATGACTTTTATAAGATTTTTAATCAAACCAACCGTAGGGAGGTTTGCCAACTTCTACTAGCCAAAATCAATTTTCTCGAAGCCAAAAAAACGTGGATCTTCTCTCATCGCGGTTTCTCTAAAAACGTGGATCTTGTCTCATCGCGGTTTCCGTAAACTTTCTCCTTTTATTTTGCGCATCAAAGATTTCAAATTCAAATCTATTATGATTTTAAAATTTTAAAATTTTCAATTTCAAATCGACAATTTTGAATGTTTTGATTAATATTTAAATTTAAAATTCATATTTTCAGATTCAAATCTCAATTTATTCTTTTCCAACATATTATCACTTAATGTTTTAGTAATATTAACAAATTTTTTAAATGTATATTTCTTATCAAAGTTATACAATCGAACGGTCGGTTTCTCCACCGTTGTGCGATTATACTATTTAAATAGATTAATCAATTCTCTCTAATAGAAAATTTATTAAACATTTACCAATTTCAGTTAAGCCCTCTCAAGACAACATTGGACCTTACCGAATCATGTCGGATTGTTCGAAGTCAGATCAAAGAAACTCGAGCTTGTTCGAAGATAAATCAACGATAACAACATCAGACCATCTACCTTGCTGGTAGAATCGAATGCGAGCTCCATACTCGTTCGCGACTTTCACCGATGACCGTCCCCTGCTCCATCACTTCGATGCCGAGCCCTACGCCACCGCCCTTCAACCCGTGCCGCGCTCGATTGCGAGTTCCCTCAAGTCGCGACCTGCCGCCAAGTTAGCATCGCAATCCCCTACACTCTCCCATTACAAAACCTAGCTTCGCGAGCTTCTAGTGCTGCCTTCACGCGATTTCGAGCTCCGATGATCGCCGCCCCTACCAAATGCCGCATCTCATTACCGCCTTCCTCCAGATTTTGATCGCCTTCGTTATCATATTTTTTTTTTCTGCGAACGAATTGAATTTGATTTCGTTCTTCATTCTTCTTTTTTATTTTTGGTCGATTCAAACTTCATAGAGAAGGAAAGAAGGGCTCCAGATCTCTAGAGTTTAAAGTTCGACCGACATATTTTTTTTCCTATCTAGTTTGTTTGAATCGATCTTCCTTTTTTTTCGTTGAAATGCTTTGGCTGTAACAATTGTGTGATATAAGAGGAAGGAGATGTGGACGTTAACGTGTTTGAATGAATTAGCTACAGTGATTTGAGGTGATAAAAAATAATTTGATATGAAATGTTTCACTTGAACATATATTATTTTAATTGCAAATTCTCGATCTCCTATCGAGGCATGCCACCAGGCATTTATAATGTTATACCTCTATTTCGAATACAATGGAAAAGGTTTCGAGTCTTAATTCGATTGTATGGAGAAGTTAGCTTGATGGACCCAATTATTATATTTAATTTTCGATATAAACTTTAAGCTGTTTATATCCCATACGGCCAAACGATAACCCCAAACGCTACGAAATTTGAAATCTGATAATAATACACTATTATTAATCCAATGGAAATGGTTTTGTCGAAATCCAAGACTGTGTCCTGGATCGCTATTTTTAAACGTTAATTTGAACAAACTATTTTTAAAATTGAACAATCACTTTTAAATTCAATTTTTAAAACTTTTATTACCTTCCTTATTATTAATATAAATTTTAAAAGCATTTAAATTTTTTTTATCGAGCTTAAAACTCAAGATAAATAATCTAGCCAATATTCAATTATTAAATTCAATAACTAAATTATCCGATAAATTGCTATATTTAAATTTTGAATCTATTTCTATAAATAAACCGAAATTTTCATGCTTAGAATTAATCTATAATTCAAATTTGATATTTAAAACCATTTAAATATTCAAAATCGAACAATGAAACATCCGGGTCAATACAATTAACTGTTGTATATGATGGAATTAAGCTCCGATACTAGTTCCATTGTGTTTGGAATTGGGGGATTACATATAGAACATCGGTCAGCTTGCCTTGGTTGGAGTTCGAAAAAATTCGACATGAATAGTATTTAGACATTTATTTTTCTATAAAAGGACCTCTACCCTTCTTTATTTTCTAAAATCCTAACTCTAAGCCCTAGCCGCCAATTTTAAACAGCCGCATCCAACGATCCATGATCATCGCGACTACCAGAGGCCGTATCGGCCTTCGACTTCAACGGCGAAGTTGTGAGCCTCGATGAGCCAAGCATGATAACCTATTGGAATGGTAATCGATGAAGTGTGGCGTCGGCAATAGGGATATGGCGTTGGTAGCTTATTATACAATTCGGCGGTAATGGTAGCGTTATAGGCAGAGACACTTAGGGGTAGGCTCGTTGAGTTGAGGGTTGTCATCGGTGAAGGCGCAACGCAGTAAAAGGCGTGAGGCAATGACGGTTTCGAAATGAGCTGCGATGTTGGTTTAGTGAAGGAGTGCGGCCTAAGTTTGGTAATGAAGGATATTAAGGGTTTAAAACCTAATTAATTTAAGTTATTAAAAATTTAAATAATCTCAAATATTCTAACATCCGTTTCTTGTCATATGAGGTTGGATTTGGACGTCGGTAAGTTGAGTTGGACTCGTAGTGACGATATCCACATCATTGAGTTGGATTCATTAAATTCAGAGCTTGTATGAGTTTTAAGGAAAAATCGAACATTACTCGATTACGGTGTCGAGCAGAAGCGAGTCAGTATTGTTGGGTTATAGAGTGAGTTAAATTCATCTCTCTAGACCACTTGTATTTTATATAAGTGTGAATATTTTTACTAATGCTGGTTTGTTGCTTGTTTGGATGATTTACTATTTTAACAATTGTTACGGATTTATTCCTGCCCTTAAAGCGGATGACCTTTTTATATGTACCCGCTTAATTGTGGATGGCCCATATCATATGATTATCAAATGTATGTGATGCAAGAGGACAAGTTGGAGGGATCCAACAGGATTCCTAACCAATATTGATTTTACTTTTCATATATATTGTGATATATGATTTGTTGGATGCCATATTTGATGACATAAACACGATTATGCTTATTTAGTGCCATAGTAGCACTTTGCCTTATTTTTAGTATTTCGAAATACTATAAAGTGAAGGTTTTAATTTTGAAGGATTTTAAAATGATATTGAAATAACATACGTTTTATAATTATTCTTGAATTTTTTAATAGAAGGAATTTATTTTAAATAAAATAAAAGGTATGATTTTTGGTATTATAAACTAATAGTTTGCGAAATTTGTTAAATAGAGATTTTTGAACTGGATTATAAAGGTTTTAAAAACTTAATAAATAAGTCCATTTATTATTTCAAGGAAATACGGTTTTAAAGACGATAGAAATAGTTTGAACAAATATTTTTGAAATGGTTTATATAAAGGATTTATAAAAGTAATATTTTATAAATAAACTAGTAGATTTATTAAAGTAGTTTTGTAAATATTAAAAATGAGTTTCTGATTGATATTTCATAAATAATGTTATAAATAGAATTTTTTAGATAAAGAAATTTTCTAATGAAAGTTTTATGAAATAGAATGGAGATTTATAAAAATAGTTTTATAAACATGGAAATAACTTATGTTGAGATTTGAATATGAATTTTTATAAAGGAAGTCCATTCACATTTTAAGGTTAAAGTAATCTATGCCTTCCTTGCTTTCTCGAAAACGCTTATTACAACAATCAATGTTTTGTGTAGTATACGGGTTTATGAAAGGAAATGTTTTATATAGTATACAGGATTTATATAAATATCAATAGTCAAATCCTTAAACTATTGTTTTCGGTTGTCGTAACGATGTTTTAAGCAACGTTTGTTTTGACTGAATAAAGCATGTTTTGGAAAATATGAAGCTTTCCTCAAAAGATTTACAGATACGCTTATTACCGATTTAAGTACATGGAGATATTTTCTAAGTGTTGAAAGCGAAATGGTTTGTGAATATACTTATACCGTTGAAATAAATTTATGGAAATGTTTTCCAAATATCGAAAGATTAAAATAGTTTTGAGAACATATCTTTTTAAAGGTATTTTGAGATAAATATTTGGAAAGTGATTTAAGATTAATTAAATAGGCCTAATGATTTCTTGTGTGCTAGATTGTACTTTTGGCCATTTTTGGTTCCTTGACTTAATGTGGGAACTGATTAGTCATGCACTTAGTACAAGGCCAACTGGGTAGGCTTACCATTTGGTGTTAAGAATGATGATTCGAGTAGAGCGGAGTGACTATGGTACTACAATCTACTTAGCTTCCTTCTTGGCTGAAGGATAGCAAGTTGAGAGTTAGAAACTTGATAAGTCTACGAGACTTGATTTCCATATGAGGTTGAGGACCTCTTATTGATTGTTGGCCCAGAAAGATCGGTTTCAGATTTATCCAAAAACCACTTCAGACCAACATATGCATTCGAAAGTGAATATTTTTCGAAGATGATGATTTTTGAAGACAGAGATCTTCATGATGTAAAGCTACTTGCTACTAGCCCCCCAATTCCATATTATATTTATATGGTGGCGGTAGTGCTTCATTCTGAAAATCTTCGATGCAAGGACTGCTTGCTACTATTTCTAGGGTCGATTCTTGATAGGATGTAGTAATAGAGTACCTTCGCTTTGCCCTATTCCTAGATAAATTTTATGGATGAATATCTGACATTGCATTTCTAAAAACCACATACATTAGTTTTTTCTAAAAGCACATCTGTTTGGTGGTGTAGAAGATAACCTCTCTTGCACTTACCACCCTTCTTTAAGACGTACGAGCTCAGAGTTTGTACTTTTATGGAAATAAATTAGCGCTTTGTTGGAAATGGAAATGTGGTATTCAAAGTTGGATTTGTTGCTTTATGAAAGGTAATACGTTACTTAAGGCCTCACACATCGGTAATGACAAAACATGGTTGATGCGGCAGGGCTATGTGGGTCGCTCCCATTAGGATATGGTCATCACCTTTGTAGATTACCCTCTATATTTAAGCTATGTTATGTATGCTTATGGCCACATATAGGTCGGGAATGACTGGGGTGATGGGATATTCGATACTATCTACGGTAAAGGTGGGCCGGTTCTGTGTTGGTAGAGGATCATATATTGAGGCCTCGTTGCATTTTTCTAGAGATATATTGTCAGATGGTAGTCTCTTACCTTGTCATTGTATACAATCCATTCTCTAATACAAGCCTTCACAGTTCTGGTTGTAAACCTATTATGCTAGAATTTAATAATGTAACAATTTCGGATATGATTAATGTAACAGCCCGCTTTTTTGTACGTTTTAAATCGACGTTAAACACACGCGTCAGACTCAAACCATAAAAAAGAGCCGATTGTTATGGGGTAAACAAGAAAAGCAGAGAAAGAAATAAAACAAAACAGAATCTCACAGTGGAACGATAAAATATAGTAATCAAATAAACAGTTCATGAAGCTGTTTACAAAATATTCGATTTTACTTATACAATACATATCAGAGTTACACATACCAGAGAATAATAAATAATGCAGCGGAAAAATGTGATGCAGTGGAATAATACAATAAATAATAGTAATGAAATCTCTGTCTTCGTCCTCCAGAAATAAAGTCTTCGAATCCTGAAATGCTCGGACCGACCAGAGTGAATTGAAAAGACAAAACACTCAAGCCAGAACTAAAAGATCTTATGTAAGTTAAATCAACTGTAAAAATATGAGTGGAACGGCGTCAGAGATGTTTACGGGATTTGACATCTCCTATCCAATGTCTAACGTGAGTGTAATAACTTAAGAGATGTTCGGGATTCACATCTCCTAAGAATCCGTTTAACTATTTACTATATAGTAATATTTTGCTATTATAATAATGTCTATAGTAAAACAAACTTATTTTTAAATAGCGTTAAGGGTTTACCCATATAGCTCTTACAACGTAATAGTCCCAGTAGTCCATCCAGTATCAGCGCATCTCTAGATCGGGAGAGTACCGTAAATACTCCACGGGCTACGGGAGAAAACCGAACCCGTACAAGGCGCGCTAGGGTAGGTGACACGGCACACAAGGAAATGCCAGGGTAGATATACTAATTACGCATCCGGGCTGGTGGTAACGCGTAGCACGTAGCTACCGCCCACCTCGAGCCACACCCCAAATAAAAAAAATCAAAAGTGGCCACCGAATCAATCCAAAAGTCAAAGTATAATATCGAAGGGATGTGTCCGATAAGAGAGGCTTCCTCGATGACCCGAGAATCATTCCTGTTTTAGTCACCTTATGCCAACTCTCAGGAGTCGGGTCTACGTATATACCTTAATAGAACGTCGCCACCATCCTACTTCATTCTGGAATCTCCACCGCGTACACAGTTGTCAAAGTGGTTTTCGAAGTTGGCAAAAAGTATGACAACTTCTGATCCCGGTCTTTTTATCAACCAAACGTTATTATAACACCGCTATCATTTCAAAATAATTGTACACCGAAACCATAATATAGTATCCCTTTCAACACCATGTAAATACGATATCATTTCCATTTCAAAAAACCCAAAGCAATATGATATCATTGTTATAAAACTCAAATCAACATAATATCATTTTTTATTTCAAATATACCTCCTTTCCAAAATCATAGCACTTTCAAATTTATAATGTTTCGAAACCAACGCTTGAAATATAACCTTTCAAAACATAATACTTCGCATTTCATAGCTTCTAAACCTTAACTTGCAACTTAAACGGTTCGGATATTCAAATAGTATATAAAATAAAATAGTTTGAATTTAAAATTATTTTAGAAAGTAAAATAATTTCCTCGACTTTAAAATTTTATTCACTTTAAATTAAATCTCAATTCGTAACTTTCAACTCACTTTCAGATTCA
This sequence comes from Allium cepa, assembly GCA_030765085.1. NCBI lineage: Eukaryota > Viridiplantae > Streptophyta > Magnoliopsida > Asparagales > Amaryllidaceae > Allium > Allium cepa. The sequence goes on along the minus strand of CM060934.1, from coordinate 203,186,651 downwards.
ATAAACCATTTCAATTTTAATATATTTCAAACTTTGAGTATTAAACAATTTCAAAACTAAGGTTGGTAATTACGATTCAACAATTCAGTGTTCTACTATTTAGTTTTGAAATGTTTGCATAATAAATCCATTATCATTTAAATAAAACTCATATTACAAATAACTAAATATTTCCTTCAATTTGTTTATACTTGAAATATTAGTTTAATTCATCTCGAACAAAATTCCAGTTATAAAAATCATACCTTTTAAATTTTCAAGTTTAATAAATTTTACATCAACTTATGGAGTTTAATTCTTAAATAAGCTCAATTTCAAATAAATTTCCAATTTACCTCCCAATCTTAATCTATTTAAATCACTATAACCTCTATATTAAAGTATGATTTAAATACTTAACCATATTTTATTTTAATAAAATCAAACTCCATTATTAAACCTATTGTTATTAAACAAATTTGTACATAGCTTAAAACATGAATTTAACTATACATAAAATATTTTTATATAATATGAAAAAATCAATATTTATTAAACCATATAATTCTATCCAAAACCATAGAAATCATTTTCAAAATATTTATATATATAGACGGATGGTGCCTGTATATAATTTTCAATCCGATGGTCAAGTGATACAGATATTTATCATTCCAATCCGTAATTTAAAATAAAAATAAGATTATATATCATTTCAAACCGCAATCCCGAACGAAATAAATGCATAACAACTTGCAGTTTATAACAATATAAAATACAACATCCATTCATCAAATATCAATCATCAACCATATATCATAATCATCATCCAATTCAATCAATAACATCAATATATAATCAGAAAATAAATAACAGGCATTTACTGGCAGTTTATATTCAATAATAAATTAAATAACAGTTTAATTCAATGAATTCAATTTAACTGGGATAATGATTAAAAATATACCAAACAGTCATAAATAAATTTCTAATCACACGAAAAATTAATTTAACACACATAAGAAATTTTAGAAGTTGTGAGTGGGTTAAAACACTCACCTTTTGAATTTAAATTGAATATAAATCTAGTTTAAACCCAAAATTTGAATAGTCTCAGAATTTGTACAAACTAAGGCCAAAATGTTCGGAATTCCAATACGAACCTAGCGGAGAAAACTGCGCGTGAAACGGACCTCGTATGTGAAAATTATCAACGCTAGAACGATTGAATTTTGAAATTGAAATAAAAGAAAACAAAAGAAAAACAACACACACGTACCCTCCACGTCAACAGCGCGCAGACCACATTCCAAAAACCATATTGCTCAGCAAACATTGAACACGAACCACTACCAGACCGCCGCCGCTAACTCGCCCTTCGTCGTCGCCGAGCAGGTCGCGATCGCCCCCCGCCACGCCGCCGATCACGGCTACCATCCACGAACATCGACGGCCAGTCTCGAAGATCGGAAACACCCCAGCGACGCCACCAATTCCAAACCCTACTCGAATTTTTGAGCCAAATCTGATCTTTAACTCGACGAACGAACAACGCCGATGACCTCCACTCGTCCCCCTCTACGCGACCATACCCTCGATTCAACGATCGGCCGAAGTTCATCAACGTGTGATGAACGGCAGTGAATAGTACGAAGATTTTCGGCCACATCGAAATTCAAATTGAAAAATGAATCAGATATTTGACTTGCGCTTGTCGAGAGCTTCAAATCCATGTATAATTTGATATAGTTTGAAGAGTTTGAATTTTTGGCTTTGAATTTTATTTGAAATGGCATTTTGGGATTTAGGGTTCTGTCCGCCATTGAGAAAGAGGAGCAATTGGAATTGTACATACATGAAAATGAATATAAGAAATAGAATAGGGTTTATAACAAGGTATGTATAGGTATGGTTGAAAATAGAAGAACGGATACGAATGGTTTGGATCGTTGAACGAAAAATGGCCCAAAAACCCCGTTCTGACTCCGGAATGAAATTGGGTCAACCCATATATCAAAATAGATATTTTTAAATATTTTAAACGCGATGGGACAGGTTTCAAATCCAAATTCGATCGTGTGAAGAAGTTATGCTAAAATCAAGTTATTTCAAATTGATTTCAATTTCATTGATTTCTAGGCGTTTCGAGCCCGTACGATCAAAAGACAAGTCTGATCGCTATGAAACATGAAATCCTACAATAATTTACCGTTACGGATCCGATGAAACTGGTTTTGTCGAAATCCGAGTCAGTGGCCAAAATGTCTATTTTCCAGTTAATTAATTAAATAAAATCAAATCTTAAATTCCAATTCCAAGTTTGCAAATTTTATCATTTTTGGTTTCCTACACCATTACAACCCTTTAAACAATTCAGATATCAATTTAAAGTTAAATAAATTTACCCATTACCGTATTTAGTTTCAATTTTAATAAATTTATTAATTATCAATTGAAATGTCAATAAAACCATTTATTTAATTTAAAATCTTGCTATTCAATAAATTGACATCTTATGAGTATAATTAACATCGATTTATATTACATTTCATTAATGAATGTTTCATTTCATATTAATTCCCATTAACATAATATTTTATTTCATTTAATTTCAATAATCCATTTGTTGCAGCTCAAAATCCAATAAATTAATCAAACATGAATTTGAATTGTATTCATTCAATCAATTGCCATATTATGGATAGAGTTTACATTGGTTACTTCTTATTGGATTAACAATCTTCAATGACAAATCAAACCTACCCTAACTTAACAAATTAAGTCAATTAACTGCAATTGATTCATATTAAATTTTAAATTCCACTTATTTGCAATTAATTCAACTATTAAATTTAAATTCCAATATATTAATAAATCTTGAATTTTCATTTCTTTTATTCAACCAATTGTCATATTATGAATAAAGTAAATATTATTTCCCATTATTTACTAAATTCACATTAACAAAATATTTAATTTAGATTTATTGCAATTTTTACCACATTTAAATTAATAGGCTAAATAAATAGGTAACCTAAAATATTTGTTACCGTTTACTTTCAATCACACTTATGAGTTATTATTTCCAAACAATTGTTACAATTGTTTACATCACACAAATTTCATTCAATCATCATTAACATACTATTTAATTATATTCATTGAAATTTATTTCCAATTTTCTAAATACAATTAATTATAACCTTACCATTGTTTCAATTAAATTGGGATTGCACTAAATTAGTTATTTATCAACTAGCATTAGCATTACTACCTTAATTTACATTCAATTAATATTAACCAATATATTATTTCATTGGTTAATTAAATGCTTACTTTAATTTACTTATTTTAAATTTTATACCTAAGTGTAACAATTAACACTATTTTCAAACTTTAATTTTAATTACCATTGCTCTATTTCATTTTTAACATTTGCTTCATTATAAATTATAATTTTTTTATTTCTTTCTAAATTTAATTACAAAGATCTAATTAAATTAATCAATTTATTTATCAAAATTTACGGGTCATTACAATTAATATGTATTTGTATCCTAGACACTACTATTATATCAAAGAATTTGATATGAAGTGTCTTGGTTATCGTAAGGCAAAAACTCGTCTGTGTTTATATGTGGCATGGCCGTACGAGATACCTTTTGTAACGACCTAGATTTTTTAGTCGTTTGATTTTGAATATTTAATAAGTGTTGAATTAAGAATTTAACTGATTTTGAATGTGAAATTAATTAGTTAAATTATAGGAATTGATTTAAATCTCAAATATAAGCAATTTATCAAAATACGGAAATAATGAATAATTGGAATTTGACTTGAATAGGAATCGAAATGATTTCCATTGTTGATAAAATTCTATTTGAATTAGAATTTAGTTAATAAGTTTTTAAAACTGAAATTTCAAGTTATTTCGTCGATTTTGCAAATCGTCGATTTAATCGACGCGTTAAAATAGAAATCTGGGAAACAATCTCAGATTTCGATGAAACTAGTTTCATTGGATCCATAATAGTGTATTTTTATCAGATTTCGAATTCCGTAGTGTTTGGTCGCACGGGATAGAAAAGCGTTCAAGTTTATACCGAAAATTTAATATAATAATTGGGTTCAAAAAGCTATCTTCTTCATACGATCGAATTAGACCTCGAGACTTGCTCCATCGCATTTGGAATAGGGGTATAACATAAGGCATGCCTAGCGGCATGCCTCAATAGGGGTTTGAGATTTCCCTGTGTATAATTTGAGATATGCTAAAAAAAGATATTACGATAAAAACAAAGTCAAACCCTGTTGTCTCTCGAGCCACCATGTAACTTGCTATAGCCACTTACAGTCCCTTATCTTTTAAAATCATGTTTCCTTCTGTTTTTCTTTCTAGAATGAAATCAACTCATTTACATAAAAAAATAAATCAAATCGAGTGCACGTGAGTATGCATAGTGACCTGGGGCGATGTCGGATGTGGCGATGCTTAGGGTGATGCATGCATGGATTGGAGGGAAGAGAAGGGGAGTCACGCTCGACTGTGGGCGGGTAGAAGTCACGATGGGAAAAGGGATTCAAGATCGATGGCATTGGGTGGCGCGATGGAGTATTTGGAAGGAGGGTATGGTGATCGATGGCATCTCGACTTGATGGCCACGTGGGATGAAGGTCACATTGTCGAGCAACGAGGTGCGTTCGTATTTGCGATTTCGAGCTAGATCTGGTCGAGTTCATAGATGTAGGTAGTCGATTCAAGTGTCACGACATTCAATGGATTGGCAAGCTTCCCTTTGTGTGTGCTTGGAAACAAGAGAGGAGAGAGAGTAGAGATTGGAAAGAAACAAGAACCTAGAAGCTAAAGATGCTATCATGGGTAGAGTAAGCTGATAAAAGATAATGATGAAGTGGGAGGTCGGGTGATTGAGGCAGTGAGGTAATTAAGATTTTGAAATTAAAAGTTAATATGATAATTTACTTTATGAATTAAGTAATTAGTTAAATTAATTATAGCTGTAAATCGTTAACTAAAAATTCAATAACCTTGTTACTCCTGGTCAAAATCGTATGAAGCCGGCAGTGTTGGATTCGTAGTGACGTAGGTGACATTCTGGAATTGGTTTGGGATTTTTCAAAGTCAGCTAGGATATTAGAAAATTTAAAAATCTAGATGTTCGGCAATTAAAAATCAAGGTGAGTAAATCTCACTCATTTGGATTACTATGTTGAAATTAAGTATTGGTTGATCAGATGAATTTATAAATTATTGTTAGTTGGATGTTATATATATATATATATATGTATGTATGTATAATAGTATATATATTAGTAGTTGGATATATTTCCCGCCTGTTAGAGCGGATGAGACATTAGGCACCCCGCATAATGGCGGATGACCCTATATTATTGCGATATCTCACCTCAAAGCGGGATAGGTATTTTATGTTATATAATATCTGTAGATGCAGGAAAATAGGTTGGAGGGATCCAACTGGATTCCTCAAAAATATGTTAATTATTTTTCATATATAGTGATATATGATGTGATTAAATAAAATCTGCTATGGATTGTTGTGTGTTTTGATTATTGGATGCTATAGTAGCAATGGCTTTAATTTTGGTATTTTAAATACCATAAAATATTATTTTTGAATCTTAAGGAATTAAAAGGAGAATTTGGATATAAAAATACTTATATGAAATTTTGGATTATTTTAAATAAAATTGATTTGGATAAAACAATAATTTGATATAGAGTTATACTTAACAATTCGTAAATTGTTTTAATCAGAGATCTATAAATAAGTTATATAAATGATTTTTAACAGTGGATTTTTAAGTGATATTTCTGGATTTATGGGAAAGAAGTTGAAATCGATATTAAATAGGGATTTGAAAAATAAATGGGATTTATGAAGCAATGGATTCGTAAAATGAGATTTTATAAACAAATGATACTCAAAAGGAGTTTATAAATTTATAAACAATGTTTATAAATAAGGGAAATGATATCAGTTGATAAATTGGGAATATAATTTCACAGTGTGAATTTATATCGAGATATGAAAATAGGTTTTTGGAAAAAATAGCGGATTCTATTTTGAAAAGTGAGAATGGTTATGGAATCGGTATGAAATCGATGTGTTGTGAATCGAGTGTGATTTATAAATTGAAATTAGTTATTGGGATTTTAAAAATATATTTGTATTAAGAAATTAAGTTTTCTTTTAAAAGGAATTTTTTGATTTATTAAACTATGTATTTTAAATCTAAATAGTATTGAAATACTTTGGAAGTGAACTTTTCAAATATCTAATATTAATTGAAATAAAATCTAATTTTTATAATAAGCTTCGTAAATCGAATGGTTTTATCTAAAAATGAATTGGAAATGAGCTATCGGTTTTTATTTTAAGTTTTTTGGATATTTCGAATAACTACTTAAACATGTTTTAAAAATAAAATATTATTATTTAAAAATACTTATTATATATAAAGTTTTGGAAGTAATTAGAACTTAAATATAAATTCCCTCGATATTTATAAACGGGGTTTATTTAGCGGATATGATTTTTTTTCAAGAGAAATCTTATAATGGAATTTTGGAACTTAAGAAAAATCCGAAATGGTTAGATAAATGAACTTCAAGAAATGAATCTGAACTCATAAAGAAGTTATAAATTAGTAAAGGCGATTTTAATTAAGTAAAATCGATTTTGGAAATTGTAGAAGGGATTATGAAAATTTCGAAGATTTATGAACTGAATTATAATGAGTTGTGACTTTACAAAAAGGGTTGTAAATGGTTTTATGAAGTTAGGATAATGGGAGATTTCCACATTTGTGACTATACCTATAAAATCGATAAGATATAAATATTTCCTAAGTATTGAGAAGTGAGTGATTTTGGAAAAAATGTATTTATAAATATTTTTCTAAGTATTGGAATAAAATGATTTGAGAATATTTTGAGTATGGGAAGGTTATACGGAAATATTTCTAAGGACTATTATGGTTTGAAAATATCCCATTTAAGATAAAAAGATTTGAATTTGTTTTCAAACGTTGGAATACTGGAAGAAATTTGGATATATATCTTGTAAAGATATTTTGAAAGATTTATTATATGGCGTAGTGCAACTTATATGTTATAAGATAGTTAAATAACCGACTATCAATCTGGCCAAATTCGTTAATCGTTTCAAAGTGACTGGGAACGAATTTAATTTTCCAAAAACCACTTCGTTCCTATTTGAGCATTATGAATTATGATATACTGAATCTAATGAAGATGATGATTTTGGAAATTCGGTTTGTTAAAAACCAGAACAACTTGTATGGATGAATGCTATCATTGCATTGTCGCTTGGAAGGCAGTGTTAGCATTCCAAGTATAAATGCTATTCCAAAGGTAAATGTAGCCTCAAACTTCACATGACTAAAACGGGGGAGATGCAGCAGGGCTAAGTGGGTCGCACCCAAGTAGGGTATATTAGCACTTTTCTAGATAGCCTCAGATATATTATATTATCGTAATGGATATGGTTGTGCATGTAAAAGAGAGCACTCGATTAGGGTAGGAACAGCTAGAGTGAGGTACTATCCAGGTCAGAGGTAGGCTGGTCTTGTGTTGGCAGGAGATTCAGGCGAGGTCCTCGGTATATTTTCTAGAGATGTACCGTGGAAGGTAGTACCCAGTAGTCCAGTCATTGTATGGAATCCAATATTCACTACGAGCCTGTACGGTTTTTATTGTCCCCAACTATGCTGAAACGTAAGAAGCAAGCATTTCAGCTATTTTATAGTTTATTTTTGATAAATACTATTATAATATCGGATGATTTTGATATAAAATGTTTTGGTTATTTTAAGGTAAAAATCCATCGTATTTATGTGTGGCGTGGTCTTACGAGATTCCTTCTTTTTTCAAAGGATTTTGATAGCAGTAATAATTCAATTTTAGTATGTTTTCTTATGCCGGTTATAAGGACGTGCCTTTTTGGATGTTTTAAGCAGACACACATGGCGGACTCAAACCATTCAATAGAGTAGATTGTTATGGGGTAAATAAGAAAAAGAGAAAGAAATAAAACAAATACAGAATCTTGCAGCGGAATGACAAAATATAATAATCAAATAACAGTTCATGAAGCTGGTTTATAAAAACATTTGATTATACTTACACAATAAAGAATCAGAGTTACATACAACATAGATAAATAATAATGTAACGGAATAATATGAATGCAGTGGAATGCATATAATAAGTAATAATAACACAAATCCTCGTTTTCGTCCTAAGAAATAAGGTCTTCAACCCTGAAATGCTCAGGTTGACCTGAGCTAATTGAAAAGACAACACACTCGAGTCAGAACTAAAAGATCTTATGTAAGTTAAACCAATGGTAAATATGAGTGTGATGGCGTCAGAGATGTTTACGGGGTTTGACATCTCCTATCTAGTTTCTAACGTGAGTGCAATAACTTAAGAGATGTTTGGAATTCATATCTCCTAAGGATCCGTTAAACTGTCTACTATGTAGTACAATACATTATTATAATATGTCTATAGTAAAGTAAAAGTATTAAAATAGCATCAAGGCATTACCCATATCCCCCTTAACATATTTTATATATTCTCATAGTCTATAGAGTACCATACGCTCCTCTGTAAACTAGAGGGTTTTGAAAGAAATGCGGATTACGGATCTTAAGGCTAGGATTAACACTAGAGTGGGGGTGAATATTGTTTATAAAGAATTACTAAATCTTTTTGAGTTTATGTTAATTTAGACACAGATATATGCAATCTACAGATACAAGGATTTACATAAACAAACACAGATGCAGAAATAAAATAAAAGCAGCAAAGGAAAGAACACACCGGATTTTATACTGGTTCGGAGTTACCCTACATCCAGTCCCGCAACACAAGTACGGATTTCCTTCCAAAAGCAATTGTACAATTGCACCCTCGATTTCAAGGCTACGAGGTACACCCTCCAGAATTTCAATCCTCTGGGTAGAGATACTTGATTTCCAAGCCACAAGTTTACCCAATTGATTTACCAAGGCTACAATCACACCTTTTCTCACTTGATTGATTTTCAAGGCCACAATCACACCTTTTCTCACTCAATAGATTACAAAGAAGTCTACAACTCTGAATAGCATTGAGAACCTTGTTGAGATAGTGATAGAGAATCAAACTAGAAGTAATCGAGTATGATTCAATATTGATTTCGGCAGAGTAATGGTAAGAGTATGTATTAAGAAATGTGGAAGAAGAAGAGGAGTGAAAAACCAGAAAATCTGATATCAAATTCGTTGAAACTAACCCCTATTTATAGAAGTACAACAGCCATGTCCATTCATGAAGAGTTATGGAGAATAGACACTTCTTTTGAAATTTAAATTTTGAACTCAACCGACACCATGTCGACATGGTCACCATAGGCATGTCGACATCCCAGAGCACTTTTTAATGATTTGATTTTCTTTGAAAATTACCTTTATCTTATATTAAAAGTATTTTAAACTTTTCTAATAAACTTGAATATAGTTAAAATTAATAAGTAAATATATAGAATAATATATATATATATATATAATTTAACTATAAGTTTATATTTAAATCTTAAGTATAAATATTGAAAAGTTAAATATATTATTTTAAAAGATAGTTTAAAATCAGAAGTAATTTTGACTTTCAAATTAAAGATAATTTTGAGGATAAAATTATTTAAAATCAGGATAGAGGTTTTTGATGCTTTTAAAAGGAAGGTTTCAAAAACATTTTGAAAACATGATATAATTTTGAAAAATCATTTTGAATAAAAAGTTAGCGGATACAAAACAATGTTCCACTAGATTTTTCATAGGTTCCATCCTACTTAGGGTTCCATCCCTTTAACAGGCTCGAAGTGGATTCCATTCCACGAATAAATTGGATTTTAAGATGCCAGTGCTTTTCTATGAGTTTTAACAAAATTTCTAATTAAAGAATTAATTACTTCAATTCTTGAACTCTTGATATTTTTGATACGCATGAGTCTTCAATCTTGATATCTTGAATCTCTATACTGTATAGTCTTCATTCTTAGTGCCTGCATGGTTAAAACCTGCATATACATATATATCTAAACTTATAATGTTATATTTATATTTTACAATCTATTCTAAGGTTGTTGTCATCAAAACCATCATCTCACGGACTAACAATCTCCCCCTTTTTGATGATGACAACCTTTGTTTATAAAATATTACTTCTATCCTAATAACTCCCCCTTAATCTATAACTCCCCCTTAATTTGTGCCTAACTAACCTATTTTATATTTCTCCCCTTTGTCATCAACAAAAACAAATTCTAAACTTTATAACTCCAAACTATATAACTCTCCCTAATTCTAATATACTATGTGATTATAATAATAGTGTTATAAATAATTAACATTAGATCTAATAATAAATCTAATCCTAAACTACTAACTATCTTAAGAATATAATAACCGTATAGTTAAATGTATTAATAAGAAGAACACATATAAGAACACAATTAATTTATTAATCATATAGTTGAATGTACATTTTTCGTTGTAAACGTAAGAAGGAATAAACAACAATGGTAAAGAAAGGAAAGAAACTAATGTGTGTTTTTATACATAGGAGATCTATGAATCGAACAGTTTGGATAGTGGAAACAGAAATTTCCACGTTGTTCAACAAGATTCCCATTCTTGTCAAAACACACTTCTCCAGCACACACGACTTGGTCGTCATCCTCCATGCGCTTCTTCCATGGGTTCTTCTTCTTCTTCTTCGCCGACCTTTTAATTGAGTGAAGAATCTTCATCAATCAAGATAGGGTTGACTTGATTATCCATTATAAAATTTTGCAAATTCCTAAGAATCTTGCCTTGCTTCTGTTGTTCCTTTGCCATACGGAGTTGAATCACTTGAATTTCAGTCATCATTTGAAGTGCATCCTTCAGAGAGTCCTCTATTTTAGTCACACGAGCGAGAGTAGTACTTTGAAATGGACCAGACGTAGGAGAGGGGAACGAAAAGGTTGATTTTATGTTTGATTTGGAAGAGGAGGCCATTGATTATTTGATTTCATAGAGAAGAACAGAAAGATAACAGAAATGATGAACATAATTTCGAAAATGTGAAGAATATATAACCAATTATTTTGAATTTTGGTCGGACAAGAATTTAAAAAAGAAACACGTTGCATGTCGACATGGGTATATGGGGATGTCGACATGGTCCTTTTTATTTTTACTATTTGATTTATTTTAATGTTAATTATTAATTATACTTGTTATTTATATTTTATATTTCAATTATAGAACAAATACCTAATTCTCTTCTAAATTTAGTAAATATTGATTCATTTAAGGGTTTTGTTAAGATATAAGCAATTTGATTCTCAGAATTGATATAATCGAGAGTAACTACTTCCTTACTCATATTATCTCTGAGAAAATGATGTCTGATATCAATATATTTAGTTCGAGCATGTTGAGTAGTATTTTTGGATAAATTTATCGCACTCGTATTGTCATAATAAATCGGTGATTTTGAAAAATTTAAACCAAAATCTTTTAAAGTTTGTTGCATATATATTAGTTGAGAACAAGCCAAAGCAGCAGAAATATGCTCTGCTTCAGTTGTTGATAAAGAAACTGTGTTTTGCTTTTTACTAAGCCAAGAAACCAGAGAATGCCCCAAAAAGTGACAAGTCCCACCTGTACCTTTTTGGTCTGATTTACAACCAGCATAGTCAGCATCACAGTAAGATAGTAAGTCAAAAGAATCATTTTTAGGGTAAAATAAACCATAACCAGATGTGTGTTTAACATATCTTATGATTCGTTTTACAGCTTTTAAGTGGGTCTTTTTAGGTTGGGATTGATATCTGGCACAGAGACAAACACTATGCATGATATCAGGTCTACTGGCAGTAATATAGAGCAGTGATCCAATCATTCCTCTATATAATTTTTGATCTACATCTTTCGAGAGATCTTCTTTACCAAGGTACTAATTGGTTGCCATGGAATGGGTTTTCCACTCGCAGTAGTCAAACCGAATTTACAAATTAGGTCTTTAGCATATTTTTCTTGACTAATAAAGATACCATTATCTAATTGTTTTATTTGTAATCCTAAAAAGAAATTTAATTCACCATATGACTCATCTCAAACTCTTTTGTCACTATTTCAGAAAATTCTTTATTCATTTCAAAATTAGTTGATCCATAAATGATATCATCTACGTAAACTTGTACTAGTCGAATATCATTTTCATGTCTTTTAATAAAAAGAGTATTATCTACTTTACCAATTTCAAAATTAAATTGCAATAAGATCTTAGTCTATTATACCAGGCTCTAGGAGCTTGTTTTAGACCATATAAAGCTTTCTTAAGTTTATAAACATGATTTGGTTATTTATCATTTTCAAAGAGTGGTGGTTGTTCAACATATACTTCTTCTTTTACAAATCCATTTAAAAAGGCACTTTTAACATCCATTTGAAATAATTTGAAATTATTATGATTTTCGAAAGCAAGTAGAATCCTAATGGCTTCCAATCTTGCTACAGGAGCAAAGGTTTCATCAAAATCTATTCCTTCTTCTTAACAATAACCTTGATTGACTAATCGAGCTTTATTTCTAACTACCTCTCCTTGTTCATTCATTTTATTTTTATAAACCCATTTAATTCCAATTATAGTTTTATTTTCAGGTATATGATCAAGTTTCCAAACATCATTTCTAGTAAATTGATTTAATTCTTCTTGCATAGCCAAAATCCATGAATCATCAGTTGATGCTTCTTTTGGATTTTGGGGTTCAATAGTTGATATAAAAGCTACATTACTCATTTGACTTAGTTGATTTCTAGTTTAAACAAAAGATTGCATGTCTCCTAGTATATTTTCTATAGGATGATCTTTTAAAAGTTTTGTCCTTTTATTAGGATGATTAATTTCATTATTAGTTTCAACTGATTCTTGATTATGAGTGATTAAATCCTCTTCATCATTTGTATCTTCAAATTTTTTGAAATTTTCATCAAATGAAACATGCATTGTTTCTTCAATGGTGTTAGTTTTTAAATTAAACACTCTGTATGCTTTAATTCTATTAGAGTATCCGATAAAGATTCCTTTGTCGGATTTAGGATCAAATTTATCTAAATTATCTTTTGTATTTAAAATAAAGCGTTTACTTCCAAAAATTCTGACATAAGATACCTAAGGTTTCTTTGAATAAAGAAGTTCGTAAGATGTCTTATCAGTTAGAGGTTTAATTAAAATTTTATTTAAAATATAACAGGCGGTAGCAACTGCTTCTGCCCAAAAATTCTTTGGTAAATTACTATCTGAAAGCATAGTTCTCGCACACTCTTGAATCGTCCTATTTTTACGTTCTACTACTCCGTTTTGTTGTGGAGTTCTCGGAAATGAAAAATTGTGAGTTATTCCCTTTTTATTGCAGAATTCCTCAAACTTTTCATTTTCAAATTCACCACCGTGATCACTTCGAATAGTTATAATATTTAGAGAAAATTGTTTTTGAATTATTTTTGAAAAGGTCTTAAAACATTCAAAAATATCACATTTATGTTTCAAAAATATTGTCCATTTAAATGTAGAATAATCATCTACAATTACAAAAACATATTTACTATGATTTATTGACAAAATTTGAGATGGATCAAATAAATCAAGATGAAGTAATTCAAGAGGTATTGAAGTTGAAATCATATCTTTTAATTTAAAGGAACTTTTTCTAAGTTTTCCTAATTGACATGCATCACATAAACTATCTACTTTAAAATTTATTTTAGGGAAACCTCTTACTAGATCATGTTTTGACAGTCTAGATAAGAGTTTGAATTTCAAAAGCCCTAATCTCTTATGCCAAATCCAAGGGTCACTTGTATTTGCCAACAGACATAGGTTATCATTTGAAACTTTCATACTAAGAATATAAATATTCTTTTTCCTGACTCCTTCAAATATTATGGTTGAATTATTATCTTCGATGTAACGTTTATCTTTTTCAAATTTTATTTTATATCCTTTATCGCAGAGTTGACTTATACTTAGCAAATTATGTTTTAGATTCTTAACTAGCAAAACATTAGCAATAGTAGGAGGTTCAGAATTACCGACTTTGCCGATGCCAATCACATATCCTTTTGAATTGTCTCCAAAGTTAACCAGTCCTCTGTCTTTGTATATAATATCATTCAGTATTTCTGGATTGCCAGTCATGTGTCTAGAACACCCACTATCAAGTATCCATTTGTTCTTTCGGATCTGCATAATTTGTCCATTGTGGATTGATTCCTCAACAGCCATAAAACATGATTCCTGCACATCAAACAATTTTGATAGATAACTTGAATTTGAATATTGATTATATACAGACTCATGAAACAATAATGATTTGAATATTTCTAAACTAGCATTAACAAATATAGCCATTTTAAAAACCTTTTTCAAAAATCAGACTATGAAACTTTGAAAGCCTCGCTCTGATACCAATTGAAAGAAATGCGGATTACGGATCTTAAGGCTAGGATTTACACTAGAGGGGGGGTGAATAGTGTTTACAAAGAATTACTAAATCTTTTTGAGTTTATGTTAATTTAGACAAAGATGTATGCAATCTACAAATACAGGGATAATTACAGAAACAAACACAGATGCAGAAATAAAATAAAAGCTGTAGAGGAAAGAACACACCGGATTTTATACTGGTTCGGAGTTAACCAACATCTAGTCCCGCAACACAAGTACAGATTTCCTTTCAAAAGCAATTGTAGAATTACACCCTCGATTTCAAAGCTACGAGGTACACCCTCCAGAATTTCAATCCTCTGGGTAGAGATACTTGATTTCCGGGCCATAAGTTTACCCAATTCATTCACCAAGGCTACAATCACACCTTTTCTCGCTTGATTGATTTTCAAGGCCACAATCACACCTTTTCTCGCTTAATAGATTACAAAGAAGTCTGTAACTCTGAATAGCACTGAGAACCGATAGTGATAGAGAATCAAACTAGAAGTAATCCAATATTGATTTCGGTAAAGTAATGGTAAGAGTACGTATTAATAAATGTGGAAGAAGAAGAGGAGTGAAAAACCAGAAAATCTGATATCAAATTCATTGAAACTAACCCCTATTTATAGAAGAACAACAGCCATGTCCATTCATGAAGAGTTATGGCGAATAGACACTTCTTTTGAAATTTAAATGTTAAAGCAACTGACACCATGTCGACATGGTCGCCATAGGCATGTCGACATCCCAAATCAATTTTTAATGATTTGATTTTCTTTGAAAATAACCTTTATCTTATATTAAAACTATTTTAAACTTTTCTAATATACTTGACTATAGTTAAAATTCATAAGTAAATATAGAGAATAATATATATAAAACTTAACTATAATTTTATATTTAAATCTTAAGTATAAATATTTAAAAGTTAAATATATTATTTTAAAAGATATTTTTAAATCATGAGTAATTTTGACTTTGAAATTAAAGATAATTTTGAGGCTAAAATTATTTAAAATCAGGATAGAGTTTTTTGATGCTTTTAAAAGGAAGGTTTTGAAAACATTTTGAAAACAGGATATAATTTTGAAAAATCATTTTGAATAAAAAGTTAGCGGATACAAAACAATGTTCCACTAGATTTTTCGTAGGTTCCATCCTACTTAGGGTTCTATCCCTTTAACAGGCTCGAAGTGGTCCATTCCATGAATAAATTGGATTTTAAGATGCCAGTGCTTTTCTATGAGTTTTAACAAAATTTCTAATTAAAGAATAAATTACTTCAATTCTTGAACTCTTGATATTCTTGATACTGATGAGTCTTCAATCTGGATATCTTGAATCTCTATACTGTACAGTCTTCATTCTTGGTACCTGCATGGTTAAAACCTGCATATACATATATATCTAAACTTATAATGTTAGTATTTATATTTTATAATCTATTCTAAGGTTGTTGTCGTCCAAACCATCATCTCAACGGACTAACAGTTTTTGCCAAAGGACACTCCATAGGCATGGTATAAAACAAACTCGTAGAAGGCGTAATAGGGCATGTGAACACGGCACTCGAGACAATGCCAGGGTAGATATACTAATTGTAGATCCAGATAGGTGGTAACGCATAGAAGCTACTACCACCCACCTTGGAACACACTCCCAAATTAAAATCAAAGTGTGGCCACCAAATCAATCACAAAGCAATAGATATTGTATCGAAGAAATGTGTCTGATAGGAGGAATGACCTCACTTGGCCCAACGTGGCTCCTATTTTAGTCACATCTAAACCGATTCACAGGAGTCAGGGTCACGTCATACCTCATACAAAAATCGTTCGCCAAACTATCCTACTTCATTTTTGGAATATCCCCACGTACAAAGTTGTTAAAGTGGTTTTCGGTATTGGCAGAGAGTATGAAAATTTGCGATCCCGGTCTCTTTATCAACCAAACCTTATTTCACACCGGATGGTTCTTTTATGTTTAACGAGTCAATCCACAATTTATATCAAAATATCACATTCAATTTCATGTCATATCTATTTCAAATAATATCAACTTTCATACTATATTCATTTCCAAAATCATATTTACTCTCAAAGCCACGTTCATTTTTGAAATTCCCATTTACTTTGAAATTTTCGATAAGTTCTGTTAATTAATTCTTCAAAGCCATCTTATTCACGTAAATATGTCATTTCATAAAAAGGTATCAGTTTCAAATCCAACTTAGGTTGCATCATTATCAAAAAAAATTTAAATATAAATACTTCCACTTTACATAGTCTGCAATTTTAGAAAATAATTTAGGTAGTCCTAGATAGTTTTCATAGTTTTAAATTTAGTTTAATAGATTGAAATAGTTTAAGTAGTAAAATAGTTTAAATACATTTAAATTTGATTTAATTAGATTAAAAAATGATTTTTATAAATTTAAAATAGATTAAATGGATTTAAATTATTTAAATTGATTTAAAATAGATTAAATGGATTTAAATTATTTAAATATGTTTAAAATATATTAAATTGATTAAATAGATTTAAAATAGATTAAATGGTGTTAAATTATATTTAATAGGTTTTAAAATAGGTTTAATAAATCTAATAAGTTTAATATCGGTAAAATAGATTGAATTGGATTAAATAGGTTACAACTGATTAAAATAGATGAAAAATAGTTTTAAATTGATAAAATAGTAAATAAAATTAAATAGTTTAAATCTAGTTTAAAATAGATTTCAAAGTTATATCCAAACATTTTCAATAACTCAACTCTGATAAATTCATTTTTAATTGACATTTCAACTTTGAAAAATCCAATTTAAACCCTACGAACCATTCATTAAATCATTTTCAATTTTAAAATACCAATTAACTGAATTCAAAATTTAAAGATTCAAAAATAATTTAATTTAATTAATCCGGTGTCCTTATATAATTTTCTACCCTAGAGTGCAGTGATATGGATATTTATCATTTCAATCCACAATTTAATTTTTTACGGTTATATATCATTTTAAACCGCAATCCCGAATTTAATAAAATCCGTGAAATCGCTCGAGTCTATCATTTCAACCCATAATGATTTTTTCCTAATCTATAGATCATTCGGGTATGTATCATTTCAACCCATAGGGAACTTGCAGAGTGAGAACAATATATAAATCAAACATAATATCCAATCATCCAATATCGGCAATCAAACATCCATCATGATCAATATTAAATTCAACCAATAAATATGAATAAATAACTAATTATCATCTATAGGGAATTAACTGGCAATTTCATGTCAATAATAAATTAAATGACAATGAAATTCAAAATAAATTCAAATCAACTGGAATGACGACTTAAATATACCAAACAAAAATAATTAAATTTCTAATCGCATCACAAATTTAATTTAACTAACTTAAGAAATTTTAGAAGTTATGAGTGGGTTAAAACAGTCACCTTTGATTTTAAACTGAATTAAAATCCAACATAGGGACCAAATTCAAATAGTCTCAGAATTAGTCCATACCCCCGTCAAAATGTCCGAAATTTCGATACGATCCCAGTGGAACAAACCGCGCCCAAACCAAGTTCGCATGCAAAAGTTATGTATATGAGAACATTGGATAACTAAGGTTTAAATAAAAAAAGCATCTATACAATGCAGTCACATCACCAGCCAGAACACGCAACCCAAATTCACCTCATTCGAACCCAAACCTCAACTTCAGCTGCCACATTGAGCCACCACCCACCGTCGCTACGAATGCCTATACCTAGATCGAAGGGCGCGGTCGACCACCTTGTCCCAGGGCGCGTCAATGGGCCACATGCGGTGCTCCACCTCCACAAGTCCTGTGTACGACCAAGCCCCCTCATGAAACCCAAAAACGCTACTATCTGGTGAACTACATCGCCTCAATGACGACCCAACCGCATGGACCTACACCACTCATCACCCTCTACGCTGTAGTATCGATCGTCAAACGATCAATGATTTACCGTCCACTCGAAAACCCTAACAACGGATGGTCGAGCTTCTTCGTCCATTTCAGACAAAATGATGATTCGAATTGGAAAACGAATCACACCAATGAATTACGCTCCTTGAGAGCTTCAAAGTGATATATAATATGACAGTTTGAGGAGATTTGATTTTGAAATTGAGTTTTGAATTGAAGTTAAATTGGATAATTTAATATTTTCAGCCATTGAGAAAGAGGAGCGACAGAAACTTCCGTACATACTGTAGTGAGGAATAGGAAAATAACTAGGTTCTATAACAGGCTGCTCATAGGCAGGTCAGAAATAGAAATGAATGGACAAGATTGATTTTGAAAGTTGAACGATAAACGACCCGAAAAGCCCGTTTCGTTCCCGAAAAAAATGGGTCACCCCATATATCAAAATAGATGTTTTCGATATTTTTAAGTTCAATGGAACATGTTTCAAGTCCAAATTCCATCGTATGAAGAAGTTAACTAAAATCAGCTTATTTTAAATTGATTTCAATTGAATAATTTCTAGGCGCTTCGAGTTCGTACGATCAAACGACAAGTCTGATCGCTATGAACTTGAAATCCTACAATAATTTACCTTTACGGTCCGATGAAACTGGTTTCGTCAAAATCCGAGACGGTGGCCAAAATGGCTATTTTTACATTAATTAAATAAATTAATATTAAATTAATTAATCACTTTTAATTCAATATTATAAACTAACAAATTTCATCATTTTTGATTCCTTAAACATTTATAATAACTTAAAAAGCAAATTTACATATCAATTCAGTGTTAATTATTTCAATAATTACAGTATTCAATTTCCACTGCAAATAGTCCCATTGGTTAAAATTTGATTCCAATAATTTGATTTCATTCTTTATATTCAATCAATTATTACTCTATAGACACATTTAACATTATTTCACTAATATTCTCCAATTTCCATCTTTTACTTGCATTAGCTACCATATTTCAATTATATTGAAATTTTTGTCAATTCCACACATTAATTATAATTTAAAATCTCCAATTAATTCATTTACCTTGGTTCCACTATTTTATTAAATCAATCTTTACCTTCTGAATATAATTAACATTTTTATTCATTTCATTACACACACCAGTTATTGTCTTACCTCACATTAATGTAGCATTTAATTACATTTATTTTCAATTGATTTTCAATTAAATATAATAGACTAATTAAATAGGTAAATCATAATAATTGTTACCATTAACATTTAATAGCATTTGTTAGTTTATTATTTACCACCAATTGTTATAACAACTTATACAACACTACTCTTGTCAATTACCATTAATTACATCTATTTCATTAATTAATCACTTTTTAACTATAAATTATTCCTTATATCCAATTATAAATTAATGCACAAATTAATATATTTTATTTACAGTCTATATCAATTTCAACTACTCGTCATTTTAATTAGTTGGAATTCATTCCAATGCGGTTATAAATTACCTTAAATTAATATTATTACACTACATTTCAGTTATCTTCCTTTTATTAATTAACAAAATTTATTTCTTCCAACATTTATTCACAATATCCAATTAAATTAACAATTTTTAATTGTCAAAAATTTACGGCTCGTTACACTCACATCCCACTTAAAACTTTTCTTCCTCGAAAAGGAAAAAGAAGGGAAACAGAGGAATTAAGAAATCAATATATCTTATTCAAAATATTAATTTTATAAACAATTAATTTACATAATTAAATACTTTTAAATAAAATATATCAATTTATAACAATTAAATCCTTTTATATTCAAGTTAACAAAGTTTGGAAAACATTTCACAAAAGTTTCGAAGTCAAAAATTTATGGAAAATTTCAGCAGAGTCTCCTTTTTATGGAGGGGATTGGGAGAAATAATAATATCAATAATAACAATATATATCAGATTTTCAAAAATAATATATCCCAACCACGGGAAAACAATATAACGTCGCAATAAAACTATAATCCGAGAATGTACCTATTTGTCGGGCAAACAACGCCAAATTTTATGAAACCAAAAGCAGTAGCAGTTGCTTCCATAAACATGTATTTCACTTATATAATATAAAAGAAGTTTGCAAATTATATAAAGAGAAATATTTAGGTTGTTCCAATAAATGACAACCAAAACATCACCACATAACAATAATTTCATTTGCAACAAACAACTATACAACATCATTTCAACAAAGAGAGAAATCGTCCATTCATAGCAACCAAACAAATGGTTTGTTCGGGTTCAGAACTTCTAATCATATAAAATGATAAATAACTATGAAGTAAACCATACACTCAACAGTTGTAGATAAAGCTTTATAGGTTATTTATACATCTCTATACTAAATAGAAATATCCTTTCCCTAACCAATCCATAAGCCAATACAAACAATGATATCCAGTTATTATTTAAGCTATTTCTATAAATTCTCTTTTACAACATTCATTGTTCATAATTTTTCATTCATCCCATGATATTTGCTTTAATTTACACTTATTTCTTACCAAAATCAAATTTCCATTAATTCATATAATACTTAATTC
Source organism: Allium cepa (assembly GCA_030765085.1). Taxonomy (NCBI): domain Eukaryota; kingdom Viridiplantae; phylum Streptophyta; class Magnoliopsida; order Asparagales; family Amaryllidaceae; genus Allium; species Allium cepa. The sequence continues at coordinate 203,165,516 of CM060934.1, read as the reverse complement.
CCTTAATTTACATTCATTTATTTACATATGTTATTTACGTTTTCTTACATATGTTACTCATATATAGTTAGTTAAATATAAGCAAATCAGTTCTTAAAGTACTATATAGGCTTCTTTGTAAATAAATTCACATTCATTTATTCAGTACTTATTTTCATTTACTTTCATTCATTACTTTCAAAATTCATTTTTTTCATTTATAATGAAAATTTCTTTTCATTACTTTACATTCATTTCTTACATAACTTGTTGTTTGCGCCAAAATTGGTCGCAAACACCCAATACCGTGAAAGCACCCGTTTATCAACACAGATCAACAATAATCAATATAGAATTCAGATCTAAGCAACAACAATCACAATAATTCACAGATAACAATCGCAAACACAAGATTTATAGTGGTTCGGCGATCTTGCCTACGTCCACTTTGAAGGTTCTCTCTTTATTGATTCACTTGATGATATTAATCGATTACAGTAGATTACAGTTGATGATAGCTTTGAAATCTGAATACAACAGCGATAATGAAGCATGGAATTCAATCCGGTAGATTCTGGACGTTCAATGGTGGAAGCTCCGAAAGATCCCCTTTTCTGAAGGCTTCAGGGTGCTATTTATAGGCGTAGGAGGCCCAGATCTCGCTCAAACTTCGGGAGACTTCTTCTGGCACGTGAGTGGGTCCACGCGACCGACCTCACCAAGTTTCGACTCGATCTGGCATCGATTCGAAGTGATTTCGAACCCATCAAGAAATGGTCCAATCGAGCTGAAACTTGGCAGGAACAATCTTTATCTTGTATGGAAGCTACTGTGAAAATTTCGTTGCATTTGGATGAGTGGCTTAGGAGATACGATCGATTTGAATTGAAGTAGCTTGGATGGCTGTGTAGTTCGAACCGATCAATTCGAATCGATTGATTCGAATCGATGCAAATATGCGATAGTGGGTTTACGTGGCGCGCATTCTTCGAGTCGATCCGGCCTTCTCTCCTTGTTGAGCGCTTCGTCACCGTGAATCTTGCCGACTTCGTATCGTGGAGTGACACGTCATCCAAGCTAGTTGACTTGGTGGATACGAACAAGTGAATGTTCCTGGGTTTGAACGCGACCGATTCGAACCGAGGTATACTCATGGGTTCGAACTCGATCGATTCGAACAAGATCGGTTCGAAGCGACTTGGATTCGAAGCTGGTGGGCTTGAATGGATTCGAACATACTTGGGAGGATGGATTCGAACTAAGGCATACGAGGATGGGTTCGACTCGATGGATTCGAAGGTGATGGTTTCGAAGCTAATGAAGTCGAAGTTGATGGTTGTGAGGCAGGCACTAGCTGATGGACTCGAACTAGATGGGTTCGAACCAATGAAGGGGTAATGGATTCGAACCGAGCAAGGTTCATCTCTCTCAAATTGAATCCATCATAACTTGAGCATACGAACTCGGATTGACTTGAAATTTGAAACATGGGCTTTCATGGCTTTGCTTATTATGCCTTATCAATTGTAGCCTGATCCGGGCTCGGACAAAATTCATCGATATCCATAGTGAAGTGAAGTACAACCAATGAACCGTCGTTTGTTTTTGATCGATCTTTTGGTATCGTGGCTTTGCCAAAAAGCGGGATAATATTTGCCCCCCAAAACATGCCTTGCGGTAGGGAGGTGTGTTTTGTAATGCCTTGAGTTGGATGTTCATATCCTATCATCAACCTGTAAAGAACTTGATAGTTTCATATGCCCTTAAATGACGATCGTTTGGGATCGTATGCCGCTTGAGGTGAATCGGGACTGTTCGCGGTCTGCGCCGTTTGTGGCAGAGGATGGAATAGGACCGTTCGCGGTCGATGCCGTTCGTGGCAAAAGATTGAATGGGACCGTTCGCGGTCGATGCCGTTCGCGGCAAATGGTGATCGTTCGCGATCAAGTTCCATTCAAGGCGAATGGTGACCGTTTGAGGTCAGATTTCATAATAAGTAAATCATGAACATTCGCGGTCAGTGCCGTTCGAGGCAGAGAGTGATCGTTCACGATCGTGTGCCGTTCGAGGCGAATTTGTGACCGTTCGCGGTCGGGTGCCGGACCTCAAGTGACGACCGTTCGTGATCAAGCCATTTGAGGTGAGGTGAGTTTTGACCGTTCGAGGTCGGGTTGTGACCGTTCGAGGTCGGATGCCATTCGAGGCGAGAAAGTGTGCCCGGGAGGGCTTGGTGTTATCGATGCCAGGGTCACGTTCGGGTGAGTTCCTGGATTGTTTGTCAGGGCGGTTTATCGCCATCTCAGAGCATGCCTAAGGATCGTTCGCGACCCAGTACATGTGTAAGTAGCTTAGCCATTCCAGAGTTATCAGAATCAAATATCTATTCAACGGATGAGTTTTAAAATAGAAATGTCCAAACAAACAAAGTCTAAATGTTCAAATCAAAACGAAACAAAAGCAAAGCATGGATGTCAAAGTGTAAGTTCCCACTACGAAACGGTCAATGATCACTCAGAGCATGCCTGGAGATCGTTCGCGATCTCGCACATGTGTAAATGATTTAATTGCGTTAGTGGAAGCTTACGACTTGTTCATCGTTATTTCACTCAATTGATAACCAAAAGGTGCCTTGATTCAGGGTCGCCTCTAGCTGATGTGGACGGTGGTCACTCTGGTTCCGCCGCTGGAGCTCGCCTCCTTACATATTGAAGGAGCATACCGTTCCTGATATGCCCTTCCACCTCGTCCTTCAGATGCCTGCAATCATTAGTGTTATGACCGTTTAATTCATGGAATACACAAAACTTATCTGATTTCCTTTCGTCAGAGGTTGGATCCCTTCGCATTGGCCTACGGTACGGAACCTGCTCTTTGGTATCCTGATAAATTCGTTCCAGGCTCTCATTCAGCTCAGTGTATGTGGTGAATTGCGGCTCCCTCCGTTGCCGCTTTGATCTGTCTCCATCATTCTCAGTCTTTCTTTTACCTTTATCCTTGTCCGAGTCCCTTTTAAGAGGCTTTTCGTCTTTAAGTGCATAAACTTCTATCCCATCTCCTTCTTCTCTTTCTGTATTCGCATCCTCTAATCGTAAAAACTTTTCTGCCTCATGATAGAATTCTCCTAGATCCACGGGTGGATCCTTAGTTAATGAATTTTTGAACTCCGTTCCGTCAGCTATCCCGGACACAGCCGCCATCATAACCATGGATGGATCTGGTCGATCCACCGAAGCTGGTGCCGCATTGAACCGCGTCTGAAAACTCCTCAACGTCTCTCCAGCCTTCTGTTTTAAAGTTTCCAAAGACATCACATTCTTGGGTCTTATAATGTGAACCCTGAATTGCCTCATAAATCTCTCAGTTAAATTATTCCATGTTCCGATGGATCCACTCTCTAGTTGCCTGAACCATAACGCCGCAATATCCGCCAAGTACAACGGAAAGCACCAGGCCATAACCTCCTCTGATGCCCCCAGCACTTCCATATGCCTCATATATTTCGTCAGATGGACCGTGGGGTCCGTTCTCCCGTCATACATATCCAATGATGGCAACTTGAAATCCGGTGGGTTCCTAGCTTGCCTGATTGCTGGAGTAAAAGGACTCCTATTAACATCCTCCAAATCTTTGTTTACCAAACCGCCTCTCAAATCTCGCCAAACCATCTCTGCCAACCTGTCGTTGTCTCCAAGATGTAATCTTCGTTCACTACTTTCAACCTGCCCCACGAGTTCATGAGGGAACTCTGGGATATGCCCCCTTGACTGTGCGTTCACTCCTCTACTACTACCGGGTTGCGCAGATGCTCCTCTTTCTCTCTCCGAAATTGGATCAACGTTCTCCATAGGTGCGCCTCCTAATCCAGGTGCTATGCCGGATGGTCCTGCTCCGTTCTGGACTCCATTGGCTTCTCTATTCTGTGCTCCAAGCGGTCCTATCTGTTGAAATAAACTTTGGATCAATTCCTCTTGCTTCTTCATCATTGTCTCCATCTCGTCCCTAGTGATGAAGATCGACGGTTGATTTGCTCCTGAGGAAGCCTCTTGACTTCCTTGTTGTTCACTTCTCTCTGGCCTTGGCCTTCGGCTTGATTGTCTCGTCATAATCTTTCAAATCTGAACTTTCAAACTCTCTCTGAATCAACAATCAATTGGTAGAACTGCTGAGTTCAGTTCTCAGTGAAAGCACCAAAATGTTTGCGCCAAAATTGGTCACAAACACCCAACCGTGAAAGCTTCCGTTTATCAACACAGATCAGCAACAATCAATAAATAATTCAGATCTAAGCAACAACAATCACAATAATTCACAGATAACAATCACAAACACAGGATTTATAGTGGTTCGGCGATCTTGCCTACGTCTACTTTGAAGATTCTCTCTTTATTGATTCACTTGATGATATTAATCGATTACAGTAGATTAAAGTTGATGATAGCTTTGAAATCTAAATACAACAGCGATAATGAAGTATGGAATTCAATCCGGCAGAGTCTGGACGTTCAATGGTGGAAGCTCCGAAAGATCCCCTTTTCTAAAGGCTTCAGGGTGCTATTTATAGGCGTAGGAGGTCCAGATCTCGCTCAAACTTCGGGAGACTTCTTCTGGCACGTGAGTGGGCCCACGCGACCGACCTCACCAAGTTTCGACTCGATCTAACATCGATTCGAAGTGATTTCGAACCTATCAAGAAATGGTCCAATCGAGCTGAAACTTGGCAGGAACAATCTTTATCTTATATGGAAGCTACTGTGAAAATTTCGTTGCATTTGGATGAGTGGCTTAGGAGATACCATCGATTCGAATTGAAGTAGCTTGGATGGCCGTGTAGTTCGAACCGATCAATTCGAATCGATTGATTCGAATCGATGCAAACATGCGATAGTGGGTTGACGTGGCGCGCATTCTTCGAGTCGATCCGGCCTTCTCTCCTTGTTGAGCGCTTCGTCTCCGTGAATCTTGCCGACTTCGTATCGGGGAGTGACACGTCATCCAAGCTAGTTGACTTGGTGGATACGAACAAGTGAATGTTCCTGGGTTCGAACGCGACCGATTCGAACCGAGGTATACTCATGGGTTCGAACTCGATCGATTCGAACAAGATCGGTTCGAAGCGACTTGGATTCGAAGATGGTGGGATTGAATGGATTCAAACATACTTGCGAGGATGGATTCGAACTAAGGCATACGAGGATGGGTTCAACTCGATGGATTCGAAGGTGATGGTTTCGAAGCTAATGAAGTCGAAGTTGATGGTTGCGAGGCAGGCACTAGCTGATGGATTCGAACTAGATGGGTTCGAACCAATGAAGGGGTGATGGATTCGAACCGAGCAAGGTTCATCTCTCTCAAATTGAATCCATCATAACTTGAGCATTCGAACTCGGATTGACTTGAAATTTGAAACACGGGCTTTCATGGCTTTGCTTATCATGCCTTATCAATTGTAGCCTGATCCGGGCTCGGAAAAAATTCATCGATATCCATAGTGAAGTGAAGTACAACCAATGAACCGTCGTTTGTTTTTGATCGATCTTTTGGTATCGCGGCTTTGCCAAAAAGCGGGATAACACTTGTATTCATTCAATTGTTTATAATCTATGATTTCATTATTTAAGTATTACATACATTTTATTACGGTTTAGTTTACATTTACTTAAGTTTATAATCATTTATTTATAATACTCATTTTTCTATTGTGTTTTATTTAGGAGTATTTCAATTATAACTTAGGTTTATAACAACTATAATATCAAAGTACTTATTTATAAAAGAATTTCATTGAACACTTTCATTACTTAAGTTTTACATGTATAATATTCCATTACATTTTCTTATTAAACATTTCAACTTTAATCTTTTGGAAAATTATATATTTGTTTTTAAGAATGCAATTGTATATTACCCAAGTTATCATATTTGTTTAATTAACAAAATGTTCAATAGTTACATTTTCTTATTTCCATTTCTATTTTATTTATAGTTTACAAATTTTCAACTTCTTATTCTTATTTTATAAGTTTCCCATTATTAATATAGTTTAGATTCGACAATAATTCCAATTCCTAATTTATAGAAACTTAAGAACTAAACAACCAATTTCATTTCAATTATTTCAAAATAATATATACAATCGTATCTTTTATACATATCAAATCATATTTGGAGATTAAACTTAAGATTTACTTATCAAAACGATTATGTAGTAAACTACTACAACAACTTTCCCACTTTGAAACTCAAAAATGAACATCGATGATGTGTGCACTCATCACCAAAATTATTTTTCAGCGACAGAGAGGGGAATACAGAAGTTATTTCCTTTCAAAATTCTTTAAACATTTCTTTCAGATCACATTAAAATATTTATATCAGAAAATACTTCTAAATTATATTAGTATTATATTCCAAAAGCTTCAAAAGAAATTTTCAAAATCCTGGAACTTCAGTTCTAAAATTTTCAGTTTATATTTATTTTGTTTACAAATCTCATTTCCAACTAATATTTTGAATTTCAGTACCTAACAAACAAATATATTACAACCAAATATATCATTTATAAAATTTATTATTTCATATAAGATTATATAATAGGTAAAATTATTTACTTCACCTATGCTTTAAAACAATATTGTGTCGGTCTGTTCTATTAACTGTTTAGAAATCCCTATCGATGTCATAGCGTCCTATACACCAACCAAAATTTATAAATACAAAATGGAACAAATTAACACAATATAAAATCCTTTTTATAAAACTAACAATTATGCTCTCTCATATATATACACTTAGTGACTCATTCTAAGGTATGACTACCCTATTTATGAGTCATACCCCACAAAGCTAAGGTTATCGCTAAACTAAAGCTATGATACCAACTATAACAGCATGCCTTTTTGGATGTTTTAAGCAGACACACATGTCGGACTCAAAGCATTCAAAAGGGAAAATTGTTATAGGGTGAATAAGAAAAAGAGAAAGAAATAAAAAATGCATAATCTCACAACGGAATGAAAAAATATAATAATCAAATAACAGTTCATGAAGTTGTTTTATAAAAACATTTGATTATACTTATGCAACACAGAACTAGAGTTACATACAATAGAGATAAATAACAATGCAGCAAAATAGTATGAATGTAGTGGAATACATATAATGAGTAATGATAGCATAAATCTTCATCTTTGTCCTCCAAAAATAAGGTCTTTAACCCTGAAATGCTCAGGTTGATCCGAGCGAATTTAAAAGACAAAACACTCGAGTCAAAACTAAAAGATCTTATGTAAGTTAAATCAATGGTAAATATGAGTGTGACGACATCAGAGATGTTTATAGGGTTTGACATCTCATATCCAGTGTCTAATGGAAGTGCAATAACTTAAGAGATGTTTGGGATTCACATCTCCTAAGGATCCATTAAAATTTCTACTATATAGTATAATATGCTATTACAATATGTCTACATTAAAGTAAAAATATTAAAATAGCGTTATGGCGTTACCCATATCCCCTTTAACACATTTTATATATTCCCATAGGCTATATAGTACCGTACGCTCCTCCGTAAACTGGAGGTTTACCCAAAGGGCACTCCATAGGTATGGTACAAAACAAACTCGTAGGAGGCACGATAGGGTATGTGAACACGGCACTCGAGGCAATGCTAGGGTAGATATACCAATTGTGGATCCCGACTGGTGGTAACACATAGCAGCTACTACCGCCCACCTCGAAACACTATCCCCAATCAAAATCAAGGGGTGGCCAATCAATCATAAAGCAACAAATATGACGTCGAAGAAATGTGTCCGATAGGAGGAATGACCTCACTTGGCCCGACATGGCTCCTGTTTTAGTCACAACTAAGCTGACTCACGGGAGTTAGGGTCACGTCATACCTCATACAGAAATCGTTCGCCAAACCATCCTACTTCATTTCTGGAATCTCCACCATGTACACAGTTGTTAAAGTGGTTTTCGGTATTGGCAGAAAGTATGACAATATTCGATCCCGGTCTCTTTAACAATTAAATGCTTATTTCATGCCAGATGATTCTTTTACGTTTAAAGAGTCAGTCCACAATTATATCAAAATATCATATTCAATTTCAAGTCATATATGTTTTGAAATCATATTCACTTTCAAACTATATTCATTTTTGAAATTTTCGAAAAGTTCTGTTAATTAGTTCTTCATTTCAAATTCATCTTATTTACTCAAATATGTCATTTTACAAAAAGGTATCAGCTCCAAATCCAACTTAGGTTGCATCATCATCAAAATAAAAATTAAATACAAATACTTCCACTTTACACAGTTTGTAATTTTAGAAAATTATTTAGGTAGTCATAGATAGTTCGTATAGTTTTAAATTTAGTTTAATAGATGAAATAGTTTAAATAGTAAAATAGTTTAAATAGATTTAAATTTGATTTAATTTGATTAAAAATGATTATTATGAATTTAAAATAGATTAAATGGATTTAAATTATTTAAATAGATATAAAATAGATTAAATAGATTTAAAGTATTTAAATAGATTTAAAATAGATTAAATGGATTTAAATTACATTAAATAGGTTTTAAAATAGATTTAATAAATTTAATTAGTTTGATATCAGTAAAATAGATTAAATTAGATTAAATAGGTTATAATAGATTAAAATAAATGAAAAATAGTTTTAAATTGATAAAATAGTAAATAAAATTAAATAGTTTAAATTTAGTTTAAAATAGATTTCAAAGTTACATCCAAACATTTTCAATAACTCAATTCTGATAAATTCATTTTTAATTGACATTTCAACTTTATAAAATCTAACTTAAATCCTTCGAACCATTCATTAAATCAATTTCAAAATACCAATTAACTGAATTCAAAATTTAAAGATTAAAAAATCATTTAATTTAATCAATCCGGTGTCCGTATATAATTTTCTACCCTAGGGTCAAGTGATACAGATATTTATCATTGCAATCTGCAATTAAACTTTTTACGGTTACATATCATTTCAAACCATAATCCCGAATTTAATAAAATCCATGAAATCGCTCGAGTCTATCATTTCAACCCATAACGATTGTGCCCTAATCTGTAGATCGTTCGGGTGTGTATCATTTCAACCCACGGGGAACTTGCAGAGTGATAACAGTATATATATATCAAACATAACCAATCATCCCACATCAGCAATCAAACATCCATCATGATCATCATTCAATTCAACCTATAAATATGAATAAATAACTAATTATCATCAATACGTATTTAACTGGAAATTTCAATTCGATAATAAATTAAATGATAATGAAATTCAAAATAAATTCAAATCAATTGGAATGAACATTTAAATATACCAAACAGCAATAATTAAATTGCTAATCACATCACAAATTTAATTTAACTAACATTAGTAATTTTAGAAGTGGCGAGTGGGTTAAAACACTCACCTTTGATTTTAAATCTAATTAAAATCCAATTTAGGGACCAAATTCAAACAGTCTTAGAATTCATTCATACCGACGTCAAAATGTCTGGAATTTCGATAGGATCCCAGCGGAACAAACCGCGTCCAAATCCGAGTTCGTATGTATGTATATTAGAACATTGGATAACTAAGATTTCAATGAAATTAAAAAAAGAAAGCACCTATATGATGCAGCTACGTCACGAGCTAGAACACGCAACCCTAATTCACCTTGTTCGAACCCAAACCTCAACTTCAGCAGCCATGTTGAGCTACCACCCGCCACCGCTACGAATGCCTACACCTAGATCGAACGGCGCCATCAACCACCACTTCCTAGGCCGCGTCAATGGGCCACAGGCGGCGCTCCACCTCCACAAGACCCACCTCCGATCGAGCCCCCTAACGCGACCCAAAAATGCTGCGCTTTGGCAAACTACGTCGCCTCAATAATTACCCAACCGCATGGATCTACTCCACTCGTCACCCTCTAATCTGTCTATCACCCGATCGTCAAACGATCGATGATCCACTGTCCACTCAGAAACACTAGCAACGGACTATCGAGCTTCTTCGTCCATTTATTATGAAATAATGATTTAAATTCGAAAACAAATCACACCAGTGAATTATGCTCATTGAGAGCTTCAGATTGATATATAATATGATATAGTTTGAGGAGATTTGATTTTGAAGTTGAATTTTGAATTGAAATTAAATTAGGTAATTTAGGGTTTTCAGCCATTGAGAAAGAGGAGCGATAGAAATTACTGTATATACTGTAATGAGGAATAAGAAAATAACTAGGGTTTATAACAGGCTATTTATAAGCAGGTCAAAAATAGAAATGAATAGACAAGATTGATTTTGAAAGTTGAACGATAAACGACCCGAAAAACCCGTTTCATTCCCGAAACGAAAATGGGTCACCCCATATATCAAAATATGTGTTTTCGATATTTTTTAATTCAATGGAACAGTTTTCAAATCCAAATTCCATCGTATGAAGAAGTTAACTTAAAATCAACTTATTTCAAATTGATTTCAATTGAATTTAATTTCTAGGCATTTCGAGTCTTTACGATCAAACGACAAGTCTGATCGCTACGAAACTTGAAATCCTATAATAATTTACCATTACGGATCCGATGAAACTAGTTTCGCCAAAATCCGAGACAGTGACCAAAATAGCTATTTTTACATTAATTAAATAATTAATATTAAATTAATTGATCACTTTTAATTCAATATTTTTAAACTAACAAATTTCATCATTTTTGATTCCTTAGACATTTATAATAACTTAAAGCAAATTTACATATCGATTCAGTGTTAATTATTTCAATACTTACATTATTCAATTTCCAGTGCAATTAGTCCCATTAATTATAATTTAATTCCAATAAATTGATTTAAATTTGATTTCAATCTTTATATTCAGTCAATTATTACTCTATTGACACATTTAACATTGTTTATATCTTATTTCACTAATTTTCTCCAATTTCCATCTTTTACTTGCATTAGCTACTATATTTCAATTATACTAAAAATTTTGTCAATTCCACACATTAATTATAATTTAAAATCTCCAATTAATTAATTTACCTTGGTTTCACTATTTTATTGAATCAATCATTACCTTCTGAATATAATTAACGTTTCTATTCATTTTATTACACTCACAATTTACAGTTATTGTCTTAACTCACATTAATGTAACTTTTAATTACATTTAATTTCAACTGATTTCCAATTAAATTTAATAGACTAATTAAATAGGTAACTTATAATAATTGTTACCATTAACATTTAATAGTGTTTGTAAGTTTATTATTTACCACCAATCGTTATAACAACCTACATAACACTACTCTTATCAATTACCATTAGTTACATCTATTTCATTAATTAATCACTTTTTAACTATCGATTATTCCTTATATCCAATTATAAATTAATGCACATATTACTATAATTTATTTACAATCTATATCAATTTCAACTCTTAATCATTTTAATTAATTGGAATTTCATTCAAAGCAATTATAAATTACCTTAAATTAATACTATTACACTATATTTTAGCTATCTTCCTTTTATCAACTCACAAAATTTTATTCCTTCCAACATTTAATCATAATATCCTATTAAATTAACAATTTTTTATTATGGAAAATTTACGGGTCATTGCACTGGCTTTTCGGACTGACTCAGGTGGTATGTTATTATAATACCCGGGTTTGACCGAGTATTACCTATTCAAGTTAGAATGCTATGGAGCTAAGGAGACGAGCTAGAGAATTTCAAATGTATTTCACTTACTTGGTTGTATTCTTCTATGTGTGTAGACTATATAATTAGCACTGGTGATGACAAGTTAAAATAGCAGTCCATGTAGATTGATTGATTGTTGTACTCTAATAATTGTACGTATATTAACAGTTACAGTTTCTTTTGTATAAAGATCTAAATTTATCTATTATATATTGTTCTGCTGCAATTGTGAGATTCTGTACTGTTATTTCTATTTTATTCTATCTCTTTATTCTACACTCCTATTGATCTAGCATTTCCGGCAATCGATTGCCCGGCATGCTATATAGTGAATGTATTTATGTCGATTTTCAAGGATCGAAAATCTTGGTTCGTTACATGTGGTATCAGAGCTGAAGGTTAAGAGAGAACATTGACTTTGGTGGGAATTACTCAATAGAAATAGGGTCAGAAGTACCCTAGAATGAGTTGAGTATATTTATAGATATGAGTGCATATATGTTAGTGAATATAATTTGTTTTATATTGTGTTTACTTATCTGTTGAGTGGTTTAAGAATTCAAATCGAATAGTGGGACGCCACGAGATCGATAGGAATTTTAAGCACTTGAACCAGGTAACTAACATAGTATTGTTTTAAAGCGGGTAAATGAAATAGTTTTACCCAAACTATATTTTGATATGGAAAAATAATTTTCTAGAAATTATTATAGTATATTGGTGTATTTGGTTGTTATTATTATAATCCAAACTAGATTATAAAATTTGTAATAGTTATATATAACCAAATAGAGATTGTATAAGAATGATTTATGCAAACGAATTTCAAATAAAAGTGGATTCAAACCAGAATTTTGAAATTTAAAATCCTGGAAGCTTTGAGAAATGTTTTAAATGGATTTGAACTAAGTATTTGGGACTTTTGAAATCTCATAAGTTTTGGAAATGTTTTCCAAAGTAGTTGAAACAGATAATGGAGTACTATTTTGGAGATATTTTTAAATAGAAAAATGCTTTAAATTGAATTTAAAAATGGATTTTAGAAGTAATAAAGCACTGAACTCACTTCTATCGTTGGAAAATAATTCTGTGATGATGGCCACATCATCAGTCTTCATTTTGGAGTTCTAAGTGACGGATTGCTATTGTGATTGTTTGGCTTCAGAATTGTTTTGATAAAATTAGGTTTTGATTAAAAATTTCAAAAGAAAAATTTGGCATATAGAAAAGAATATATATATATATATATATATATATATATATATATATATATATATATATATATGGGATTTCAAAATGATTTGAAATAAAAATGGATGTTTGAATTTTGGAATTTCCATTAAAATGATTAGTGAAACCGAAAGAAGATAAGTTTTTGAACTTATAACCTGGAAATGTGAATTTCGATATGAAATTAAAATTTTAACTTAAGCTAGTTCAATGGATTAAGCTAGTGAATGGATGGAATGAATTAAAATTTAACTTAAGCTAAGTTAAATAAAATTGGATTGAATTTGAAACCATATCGAGTTGAATTGAATATAAAATTTGGGTTGTGAAATGATTATATAACTAAGTTATAAATTTTGAATGAAATAAAACTCGAATATATGAGATCGTGAATAATAAGTGGTACAACTTGTTAAATTGGGAAATGGAATTGGAAAACAAAATGAAGATGAAGTGATATTTTGGTAAAGAAATGGGAATCCAATTTGGATTAGAACATAAACTTGAACTCAAGTCGAACCAAATAAAGTGATTTTTTAAATAAAAATCAAATATTCAATTATAAAATGGAAGTGAACTAATAATAAATTAATTAGTGAATTGAATTTGAATTGGAAGTATTGAACGATTAAAGTGAATGTGATTTTAAAGTTTTAAGGTTGTATATAAATTTAAAAAAATGATATAAAATGTTTATAATAAGGCTTAAGAAAATATTTTGATAAAATGATTTCTGAAATAAACTTAACTCGAGTGAAGGAAATTAAAGTGAGTACAGGATGTGTTAAATGGAATTGGATTTGAAATTAAGGAAGGTAATTAAGGAAAGTATGAATTTTGAAAATGAATTTTAACTTAAGCAAGCTAAAACGGATTGTATAGATTGAAATTTAACTTAAGTTAAATAAAAATTGAAATGGAATTGGGATTATATTGAATTGAACTAAATACATTTTGAAATGTTTTCGAATAAAATAGGAATGGTTTGAAATGGTGATGACTTAAGCTATAAATAAATTCAATTTAAGCGTATAAATTGAATATGGCTATGGGATATTTTTTAAATGAATTCGAGTATGAAATTAAGTTTTGAGCTGTAAATGAATATATGTGTTGTATAAAAGGTTATAATAAACCTTATTATTAATTTTATGAAATAATTCTCAAGTAATATAGTGTAAATTGAGATATACTAAGTAAATGGAAATGCGAATCAATCGAAGGTGAATAAATTGAATAACAATCAATGTAAAATAAAATGTAATTTTATTGTAATGGAAATAAACTTATTATATATAGTTGAATTGATTGAAAGTAAACGAATTAACTTAAGTTAATATTTTTGGATGGAAGCTTCGCTCAAATAAATTTATAAGATGATTCGTAAATAAATTGGCATGGATTAGATTGTTGATGAATATAAAATTAAGCGAACAAGATTTTTGTGAATAAATTGAATATGAATTAATAGAGGTTGATAAATTGATTTAGAATCAATTCCAATGGTTTATAAGCCGAAGTGGTTATTATTAATGAATATAACCAAATTGCATGAAAAATTTGTCTTTTGACGTAAATGGAAGTAGACAAAATTTAGTGAATCAATGGAAAGTGAATAAATTGATTAGAATCAATTTGAAATGAATATGAAAATTATGTGTGGAACTATATATTGAATGTAAATAAATTGCTTGTAGATTATTAGAAAACGAATAAGAAGGTATATAAATTGATTGAAATGAATAACTGAATGTTGGAACCTTGTGATTTTGGATAAATTCATGTGTTACATGTTTGGTTTACGTAAATAATGAGTTTAACTAATAAAAATGAATATAATGCTATTAAATTTCATATCTATAAAACTGATGGGATTTATCTAATTAAGTGCAGGTACAAGGAGGCTATTGGGCTGGATTTGGTTTGCGAAATTGCATATAAGATAAGCTCGCTCGCTGAATAACACTAAAATAAGGTACGCTTACGAAATTAGCATGAAAATATAAAAATATCGTTATACATTATGTTTTCCAGCCATCAGAGCCAATATATATCTTTTTATCATATTTTTTATATTGCAAAAGGCTCTTTGTATGAAGGGGACTCTGCGAAAAAAATTCGAAAATTTAAGGTAATGAAAATTTTTTTGAAATTTTTTGAGAAATTTTTGTTAACCAAAATTTGATTTGGAATTGTAATTGAAATGAGGTATTTTGCTTTAGAAATGGAAACTAATTGTTTGAATTGAACAAAAGAGATAAGTGAAATATCGATTTACAACTAAGTGGGTTTTGATAAGTTAATGGGTTTGGAGCATTTTTCTTGCCTTAGCAATTTCAGGGACGAAATTCTTTTAAGGAGGGAGGAATGTAACGAATCAGATTTTTCAGTCATTTGATTTTGAATATATTAATTTGTTTTAAATGTTTAATTCAAAATTTAATTTATTTTGAATGTGAAATTAATTGGTTGAATTGCAGGAATGGATTTAAATTTCAAATATAAGCGATTTATCGTAATACGAAAATGGTGAATAAATGGAATTTGAGTTGAATAAGAATCGAAACGATTTCCAATGTTGATATAAATTCTATTTGAATTAGAATTTAGTTAATAAGTTTTTAAAACTGAAATGTAAAGTAATTTCGTCGATTTTGCAAATCGTCGATTTAATCGACGGGTTAAAATAGCAATCCGAGACATGGTCTCGGAATTCGATGAAACTAGTTTCACTGGATCCGTGATAGTTTATTATTATTGTCGGATTTCAAATTTCGTAGCGTTTTGCGTTACGTTTGGTCGAACAGGATAGAAAAGCATTCAAATTTATATCAGAAATTTAATATAATAATTGGATTCAAAAAGCTATCTTCTACATACGATCGAATTAGACCTCGAGACTTGCTGCATTGCATTCGGAATATGGGTATAACATTAGGAATGCCCGGTGGCATGCCTCAATAGGAGTTCGAGATTTCTCTGTGTATAATTCGATATATTTAAAAAAAGTATTAAAATAAAAATAAAGTCGAACCCTATCGTCTCTCGGGCCACCCTATAACTTGCTATAGCTGGCATACTATCCTTTATCTTTTAAAATCGCATTTCCTTCTATTTTTCTTTCTGGATCGAAATCAATTCTTCTACATAAAAAAAGAAATCAAATCGAGTGCGTATGCGTATGCATATTGACCTAGGGCAATGTCGGAGGTGGTGATGTGTAGGGTGACACATGCGTGGATTGGAGTGAAGCGAAGGGGAGTCGCGTTCGATTATGGGCAGGTCAAAGTCGCGATGGGAAAGGGGATTCAAGCTCGATGGAATTGGGCGGTCCGGTGGAGTATTTGGGAGGAGGGGTTGGTGATCGATGGCGGCTCGACTTGATGGCCGCGTGAGATGGAGGTCACATTGTCGACCAAAAATGTGCGTTCGTATTTGCGATTTCGATCTAGATCTGGTCGAGTTCATAGATGTTGGTAGTCGATTCAAGTATCATGACATTCGATGAATTACAAGCTTCCCTTTGTGTGTGCTTGGAAACAAGAGAGGAGAGAGAGTAGAGACCGGAAAGAAATAAGAACCTGGAAGCTAAAGATGCTACCATGGGTAGAGTAAAATTATAAGAGATACTGATGAAGTGGGAGGTCGGGTGATTGAGGCAGTGATGTAATTAAGATTTTGAAATTAAAAGTTAATATGATAATTTATTTTATGAATTAAGTAATTAATTAAATTAATTATAGCTGTAAATCGATAATTGAAAGTTCAATAACCTTATTATTCGAGGTCGAAATCGTACGAAGCTGGCAGTGTTGGATTCGTAGTGATGTAGGCGACGTTCTGGAATTGGTTTAGGATTTTTCAGAGTCAACTGGGATTTTAGAATATTTAAAAATCTGGATGTTCGAAAAATTAAATATCAAGGTGAGTAAATCTCACTCATTTGTATTACTGCTTTTAAATTTTAAAATGTTAAAATTAATTGTTACTTGATTGGATGAATTTATAAATTATTATCAATTGGATGTTATATGTACATATATAGTAGTATATATATATTATTAGTTGGATATATTTCCCGCCTATTGGAGCGGATGAGACACTAGGCGTCTCACACTAATAGCAGATGACCCTATACTACCGCGATATCCAGCCTTGAAGTGGGATTGGTATTTTATGTTATATAACATCTGTGGATGCGGGAAAATAGGTTTGAGGGAACCAACTGGATTTCTCGAAAATATATTGATTGTTTTTCATATATAGTGATATATGATGTGATTAAATAAAATCTATTATGGATTGTTGTGTGTTTTGATTATTGGATGCTATAGTAGCACTGGCCTTAATTTTGATATTTTAAATACCATAAAGTATTATTTTTGAATTTAAAGGAATTAAAAGGAGATTTTGGATACAAAAATATTTATATAAAAATTTGGATTATTTTAAAGGAAACTGATTTGGATAAAACAATAATTTGATTTGGAATTGTACTTAACTATACGTAAAATGTTTTAATTAGATATTTAAAAATAGATTATATAAAGGTTTTTTAATAGTGGATTTTTAAGTGATATTTCTGGATTTATGGAAAAGAAGTTGAAATCGATATTAAATATGGATTTGAAAAATAAATGGGATTTATGAAGGAATAGATTTATAAAATGAGATTAATTTTTATAAACAAATGATACTCAAAAGGAGTTTACAAATTTATAAATAATGTTTATAAATAAGGGAAATGCTATCAGTTGATAAATTGGGAATATAATTTCACACTGCGAATTTATATCGAGATATGAAAATAGGTTTTTTGGAAAAATAGTTGATTCTATTTTGAAAAGCGAGAATGGTTAGGGAATACGAATGAAATCGATGTGTTGTGAATCGAGAGGGATTTATAAATTGAAATTGGTTATTGGAATTTTAGAAATTTATTTTTATTAAGAAATTAAGTTTTGTTTTAATTGGAATTTTTTTATTTATTGAACTATGTAATTTAAAGCTAGTTAGTATTGAAATACTTTGAAGTGAATTTTTCAAATATATAATATTAATTGAAATAAAATTCTAATTTTTATAATAAACTCTGTAATTAAATTGGTTTTATTTAAAAATGAATTGAAAATGAGTTATCGATTTTATTTTTAGTTTTTTTGGATATTTTAAATAACTACTTAAATGCATTTTAAAAATAAAATATTATTATTTAAAAATTCTTATTATGTATATAAAGTTTTGGAAGTAATTGGAATTTAATTATAAATTCCCTCGAGATTTGTAAACGGGCTTTATTTAATGGATATGATTTTTTTAAAAGAAATCTTACGATGGAATTTTAGAACTTAAGGAAATTTCGAAATGGTTAAATAAGTGAACTTCGAGAAATGAATCTGAATTCATAAAGAAGTTATAAATTGGTGAATGAGATTTTAAATAAGTAAAAATCGATTTTAGAAATTGTATAGGGATTACGAAAATTTTGGAGATTTATGAAATGAATTATAATGAGTTATGACTTTACAAAAAGGGTTGTAAATGGTTTTATGAATCCGGGATAAGGGGAGATTTCCTCATTTGTGAATATACCTATAAAATCAATAAGATATAAATATTTCCTATGTATTGAGAAATAAGTGTTTTGAAAAAATATATATATAAATATTTTTCTAAGTATTGGAATAAAATGATTTGGGAATGTCTTGACTATGGGAAGGTTATACGGAAATATTTCTAAGGGTTAATATGGTTTGAAAATATCCCGTTAAAGATATAAGGATTTGAATTTGTTTTCAAACGTTGGAATACTGGAAGAAATTTGAATATATATATTGTAAAGATATTTTGAAAGATTATTTATGTGGCCTAGTGACTGCTTATGTGTGTTATTTGATAGTTACATAACCGACTATCAAATCTAGCGAAATTTGTTAGTTGTTTCGAAGAGACCGTGATCGGGTTTAATTATTTGAAAACCACTTCGATCCGATTTGAGCGTTACCAATTGTGATATTGTTTGCACCAAAATTGGTTACTAACACCCTTGAAAGAGTTGTGCATCGAGATTAATGAAGAAAATAAATTAAAAAAGAGGAATAACACAGTTGAATGCAAAAAGAACAGTACGAGAACACCGGATTTATAATGGTTCGGCGTGATTGCCTACGTCCACATTGAATATGATCTTTATTACTCTTCCAATCACTTGAGCACAAATACAATCCGTAAACAAATAACTTGAATGCAAGTTTGAATAGAAATGAAGTGAGTACAAAAAAGGGCAAAGTATCCCTAGAGTTCCGAAAAAAGGTCCATTCAACTGTACCCCTGCCCCTCTATTTATAAATGAATATAGGTTGGACCTCTCGTGCAAGCCCACTACGAAGGTAGTTCGGCCCATACTGTTAGGTAGACCAAAACACTTACTGACCGACCCACCTGCTGTGGATTAAGGGATTGTCCCATGGCTATGTCAAAAAAACCCTCAAGGAGCTCGAAGCAAGCGGGGGATGACTCGAAGCAAAGGAACATTAATTGCATCACTCTGTTGTAGGTCAAAGAAATTGTTAACCTCCATAGGGTTCACCGATCCAGGTATGCCGAACGACCCATGCTGACCCATCAAGGCTTAACCACTCATGTCGAACTAAGATCGACCAAACCGTCTTGCCTTTCCTTCCTAGACCGAGTAATGCATGATTTAGTACCTCTAAGGCCAGATCATAAATGGCCGAACGACCAAGGCCGATCCCATCCACAACAACCCACTAGGTCCAAAAAATATCGACCGAACCGCTCTGTCTCACTCATTGTGGCCGACCCACCATGTCTTTACTCAAACGCCGAACCTCTCCGGCCGAGCCAGTGCTAAGCATACCGATCCATGTGTATAGGCCGATCCAAACTTAAGTTACATCGATCTCTTATACTTTCAATCCTCTCTTAGCTTGAGTCCCGTCTAGATTCATCCATAGGTTCTATGACTACCACCATATAGCCTGGCCAAACCGTCGGGTAACATTTTCCCCACAAAGTGCGTCGTGTAAATCAACACAATGTGCTTTGAATCAGCAATCAGTCCTTGCTTTCAAGTGCTATTTCATTCAGAATGATAATCATATGTCGTTTAGATCCTGTTCTTAATTTTTCATAAGCTGAATGTATATGATCTCTTGGAGGCTGAATCACACTAGATTTTCCCAACCCATGCTTCTCTCTTATCAGGCGAAATCCATCGTTCCATTGCACTATCATCCTCGATTAACATTACAGGTATATATATACACATTTCATTTTAGTATTACTTTCGACCTTGCATGGGGGCACAATTTATTTCTTCTTCTTATTATTATTATTTTTAAAACCAAATCGGGTCAGCGTAAGGAAGCCGATCCACACGGTTGGCTCCTTTGGCAAAATGGTGGGTCGGCATACCAATATCGATCCACATAGTTGGTGCTTGCTTCATCGACCCAGCAATATGTACTGACCGGTTCTATTGGCTTTAGCCTGTTCACCTTCTCCTCTCATCATATTAAAGCTCCACCCTTTGCTCCTTTCTGTCCTTCTTATTTTCACTTCACTCTCACAAGCCTGATACCTTCCTATTCTCATAAATTTGTTAACTTGTCCCCCATAGAGCCCCATACCTCTCCCCTCGTGACTTCATCCGCCCTCGAATTTGTCAAACTCTTCAACCTAGCAACTTGAAATTCCTGCAAACCTCAAGTTTTCTCCATAGGTACGAATTTCCTTTCAAATTCAGAATCGTGTACTAAGTTTGAGTGTTCGAGTGGGTAGCTTCCCCTTTTCTTTGCTTATAGGAATAAGTAGAGGACAATTGGAAATAGAAGAAAAGAT
This sequence comes from Allium cepa, assembly GCA_030765085.1. Classification (NCBI taxonomy): domain Eukaryota; kingdom Viridiplantae; phylum Streptophyta; class Magnoliopsida; order Asparagales; family Amaryllidaceae; genus Allium; species Allium cepa. The sequence continues at coordinate 203,144,696 of CM060934.1, read as the reverse complement.
GAATCAATAGGAGGGCTAGACTTTAAGCTAGGGCTTTAGCTGTCTTTGATGGTTGTTAGCAATAGTATTTGTGTAATTGTTTTCATAATTCAAAAGTTAGGACTTAGGAGGAGGAAGGAAGGTGTTGCTCAGTGTATGATTCAACAGAGATGGAACGGTATAGAGGCCCGAGAGTAAATGTAGGTTGGTCATGATGAGAGGAACTAGAGTGTGGTTCGGTTGCTGTACGTAACATTATGGGTCGCTGAGAGTCCAGAGGAGCGGGTCGACATTTCAAACGAGGGAGTCGTTCGGTATTGAAAGAGAGCATGGGTTGGTAGGAAGTTAAGAATGTGGGCTGGTTTAGATTTAAAGGGCTGTTAAGTGATTAGTGAGTGAGAGAGGAAAACGAATGGGTCAGCTGTCTAGGTCTAGAGAGTCCTTGGGATTAGCATTGGCAATCATAATCTTCTCAACTCGAACAATATAAACCGAGACCACACATTCCCACACTTAATCGCAGACAATGAACGATAACAAGGAGCGAAGCATATGACAATATAAAACTGATTTGGCCTACCAACTCCATAATTTTAATGACTGTGAATGCATACTTAACTCAATAAAACCAAGCAATAATCTTCATAGCATACGGTTCTAATGTCTGATCCCAGGACTTCTGCTACCAACCATAGGACAAACTTTAGCGACGGTTAATAATAATGGTCTTCAAAGATGTTAATTTTAAGCTTCATTGTATCATATTAATCCTTAGGGCTTTAACTTTTCTGCACTCTTTACTTAAATCGTCGCACTAGTTCACACACATCATGTGGAAATACTTTGTCGTTATATATGATATCGATTGTCTTTCAAGTATAGTTTAAACATGTATCTATCCACACTAAATGCTCATCGAAGATGTCCAAAAATCAAGCTCTGCTACCATTTCTGATAAACCTGATCTAGGTTCTCGATAGGAGGTAGTGGGAAGTTCAAATCCACCGTCAGCACTACACTTGGCATCCAAGATCCGTCTGTAGCAAATGTAGGCCCGACTTCTGATACCGTAGATGGAGCCGTTGTTCTGGATAATCCCATTGATTTACAAGCCTCAAAAATTGGAGAAATCGCTCTTCGTTGGCTGTGCTCAATCCATGGAATCCCCTTCAACGACGTTTTAGTTCTGTCAGGACAGGATCAGCCTCACCTACTCCCAGCTAGATATACGGAATGCAACAAATTTATGTACTAGGTCGGAAGTGTGCCACCTTTTAATTCATTCCTCTATGAAGTGTTGCGGTACAATAGTATTGCTCCGTCATAGATACATACTAATAGTCATATGCTTATTCATGGCACATGTGTTTTCTTTATGAACACCTTATTCAGACTTCCTACTCCCGAAGATATCTATTATATTTACCACTTCAAAAGACGTTCCGACAGTCCATCCTTCATATTTCTCAAGCCACATTCCAAATTTCAAATCCTAATGGGCGCATGGAGTAAATTTTTCCAGTATAAGCAAGAGTGGTTTTAAATACGCTGCCCCTGGCTTTGTAAGAAGACGGTTGGAAGGGAGTAAATTTCATCTTTAGACTAATATTTATCTAAGGCTCTAAGTGCATCCGTTCTGAACTTCCATCGACTCTTATAGGTATTCTCCCACGACCTGAAGGCGTTGCGTATTCTGAGGTAGCCGAGACCATTTGAGCTATTCCCATGAGAGACTGGGACATTAAATCAGTTATTTCCAATGAATTGCTTTTGAAGTTTGAGTTACTAGAGGAGGACCTTCGAACTAGCCTCCCAATTGGCGCTACTACAGCCAGATCCACTGCGGACAAAGGCAAAGAGCAGGTCGGGTCTTCAGTGCCCCCTGTTGGAGGGGTCCCTGATACAACCGAGGAAGGTGAAATCAATGAAATTGAGGTGCCAAAGGCAACCGACGAGAATATAAGTTCTGACTTAGTGCCAGTAGCTGACGCACCCGGCGTCGACGAACCGCCCCCCTTCAAAGAGGAAAAAGAGCCTAGCTTACAAGTTGAAAAATAAAACAGTGGGTGGAACCTCAAAGGTTACAATAACTCCAGTTGAGAAAAGGCCGTCTCCTCAAAATTTAGAGGGTTCACTAAAGAGTTTATCCGACCTGACCATCCTTGAGGACATATTAAATTATGGCTTCAATGACCCTGAGGCTATGGGACTTAATTCACCCGTGAGAAGTGATGAAGGTGCTCAGGCTTGTCATCAAGGAGAGAAAACTCCAATAAGTAAAGCGAAAAACACTGGTCCATCGGGGCAAGCACTAGGACACACAAACACTTACACTCCACCCTACACTTGAATTTTAATCATCATATGATTCTCACTGACTCGTCTTCACTTGCCTTTCTGTGCACGTGAAATGGGGCATACTCACGGCATTGACCGCCTTCGCGGATCCTCTATCCTCTACCACTCCAGTCGGGATTCAGGATCAGGCAGACAAAAAGATAGGGATGACGACGGCGATAGAGATTATTGGCTCAGAGGGTCTTAGTATTCTGTAAGAATAAGTTACCGCCGTTCCTCATATCCAAACGATCCTCCCCCTCGGTCAGAGCAAAGTAGGGAGAAATCTGCTTAGAAGGGATCCTAATTCGAAACTGCCTACGATCAACACTCTGGCTCGTCGAGCACCAAAAAATCCAATGAGCCCCATAAGAAATCAGTGACTCTGGCCAAGCAAACTCCCATAGCCTCTGTACATGACCCACCGACAGCAGAAAAATTAGCTGAGCTTAAGGCCACATTCCTGAAGATCTGCATTGATGGAATGAAATTTCTCCCTGCGATTCATCCTACTCCTGAACATGTTACATAAAGTGCCATCACCTGCAACAACGATGTTTACGTCCAACATGACGCATTCGTACATTTGGTGGAGAAAGTTTTAGAAGCCTCTATGGAACGTCGATACAGAATTGATCGCTTGAAACTCGAAGCCATTCACGACAAAGATATCATCAAAGCCCTGGACAAAGAGCTATCCTCGTACAATTCTTAACTTGAGGCCGCCCAGAAAAAGGCCAAGGAAACGGTCGAGTCAGTTAGTCACTTAGAGGCCGCTCACAAAAAGGGAATCGATGTGGCAATCCAACGCAATGTGTTTTAGCATTAGAGAAAGGCTCTATCTATAATGAAAATGGTATTCTCGCTCGACGAGTTAAAGAACTTGAGGAGCTGCTTTCCAAAGAGAAAGAAGAGAAACTGCCGCGTAAGAAGAGTCACAATGATATTGCGATGAAGTCATCGCAACATGACTCCAAAAGACAAAGGTAAATGAGGAACTTTCCTAGGTTGAAGCACTAAAGAAGGCAGCCCCTGAGGAGGGTAAGAAATTGTCTCTCACAGACGTCGACTCTTGCCTCAAGGCCGCTACTGAGGCTGGTAGAGAAGAAATTAAATGCTTATTTTATCTACTTATTGACGAGTATAATGCACGAGTTCTCATGCACCGCGACCTATCTTTTCCAGACGAGGGTTACCACGAATCAATGGCCGAAGCATGGGATACTTTGATAAAAATTAAAAGAGTTGAACTGGGCATCGAAGAGGTCGATGAAAAAGCTCTTGTGAGGGAAGTGCTTCAAGGAAATGAACCTTCAGACTTATTTGCAGCAAAAGCCCACTTCGAAAGAGACTCTGCGTCATCTAAGGGTAAGGACAATATTGTTGCCCCGTTTGGCTCTGAGTCTCCAATTCCTCCTCCCACTCAACCGACCAATAGCTCATCATTTGAGCCTCCTGAGCAGCATGCTGGTTATGACCCGAAGAAGCCCGGGCTTGGTGTTCACATTCTATCCCCTATTCTGGAGGGTGATACTTCGAGAACCATTGAGACTCATTTGGAAGCTGGTATGTAGCTTCACTCTTTAGAGTTTAGGAATTTATTGCATTCGACAAGTGATGAATGTGTTTTAACATTTATTTCCCATGAACTTATATAGGTCACTCTGAACCCAAGCCGACTCCAGGGAGCGAAGTCACCATAGAGATGGAAGAAAAAGCAGTTGAGGCACCTCATGCTAGGGATACCCCTGGACCCGATGCTCAAATGAGCGGGGCGCTAGATGAGGATAAACTTGAAGATCCCTCGCCCGTAAATGAACACTACGAGGTTGAAATCACAAGCGCCTCCAAACGTACTTTGAAGCTTAGCATGGAGGAGCAAATCATGGAAGAGGAGAAAAGAAAGCTGAAGTTAAGGTTGAACTTTGGGTGGTTGAACTTGATGATGCTCTAAATAGGCTCTTGAAGATTATTCTACCCGGTGGAACCACACCTCTAGAGGTCCCTCTTCCTTCTTTGGACACCACCTCGCTGGGAAGCAAGGGATCCAGAGAAAATGTTTGGCTGAGGAGCCTTCGGAGAAACCGAAGAAGGAGAAAAAGTCAAAGAAATAGCTATCTTCCGGTCATACCTTGCTTAGGTTAAATAAACCTAAGTCATGTAGTTGTTTCTTTTCGTTGTTATAGTCGTCTTTTGCTCACTTCGGAGAAGTTGTAATCGAATATTATCTTTGATTTGTAAATAAAATTTTGTTTCTTTGTTTGCCATGATTTTCATTGTTTAGCTTATCGTCTAAGTTGTAGTTGAAATTCGAAATCTTATGGGTTACGTAAGCTTCAGTCCGCTTCCACATGACTTAGAGAATTTTGAATTATTTATACATTAGTCTGGACTCCGAGGACTCAAAGTACTCTAGTTTGCGCTCCTAGGACTTATATATTTTTCGAATCGTTTATACTTTAGTCCGCACTCTAGGGACTCAGAGTACTCTAGTCCGCATTTTGGGTACTCAGAGATTTTTCGAATCGTTTTACTCTAATCCGCGCTCCATGGACTCAGAGTACTCTTGTCCGCGCTCCGAGGACTTAGAGATTTTTCGAATAGTTTATACTCTAGTCCACGCTCGGAGACTCAAAGTACTCTAGTCCGCGCTCTAGGGGCATAAAGATTTTTCGAATCGTTTATACTCTAGTCCTCACTCTGGGGTCTCAGAGTACTCTAGTCCGCGCTCTGGGGACTTAGAGATTTTTCAAATCCTTTACACTTTAATCCGTACTATAGGGACTCTCTAGTCCGTGCTCCAGGGACTTAGAGATTTTTCAAATCATTTATACTCTAGTCCACGCTCCGAGGACTCATAGTACTCTATTCCACGCTCCAGGGACATAGAGATTTTTCGAATTGTTTATACTGTAGTCGGCACTCTGGGGACTCAAAGTACTCTAGTCCGCGCTTTGGGGACTTAGAGATTTTTCGTATCGCTTATACTCTAGTCCATACTCTGGGGACTCAGCGTACTCTAGTCTGTGCTCCGGGGACTTAGAGATTTTTCGAATGGTTTATACTCTAAACCACACTCTAGGGACTTAGAGTACTCTATTTCGCCCTCTAGGGACTTAGAGATTTTCGAATCGTTTATACTCTAGTTCGTGCTTCGGGCTCTAGTCTGTGCTCCAGGGACTTAGAGATTTTTTGAATCGTTTATACTCTTGTTCGCACTCCGAGGACTCAGAGTACTCTAGTCCATGCTCCAGGGACTTAGAGATTTTTGGAATCGTTTATACTCTAGTCCGTGCTTCGAGGACTTAGAGATTTTTTTGAATCGTTTATATTCTAGTCCGTTATCCGGGGACTCAGAGTACTCTTGTCCACGCTCCAGGGTTTTGAATCGTTTATCCTCTTGTCCACACTCCGGGACTTAGAGTACTCTAGTCCACGCTACAAGGACTTAGAGAATTTTCAAATTATTTATACGCTAGTCCGCACTCCAGGGACTCAGAGTACTCTAGTCCGCACTCTGGGAACTTAGAGGTCTTTTGAATCATTTATACTCTAGTCTGCACTCTAGGGACTCAAAGTACTCTAGTCTGCACTTCGGGGACTTAGAGATTTTTCGAATCGTTCATACTCTATTCCACGCTACGGGGACTCAGAGTACTCTACTCTATGCTCCGAGGACTTAGAGATTTTTCGAATCTTTTATACTTTAGTCCGCACTCGGAGGACTCATAGTACTCTATCTACTCTCCAGGGACATAGAAATTTTTCGAATCATTTATCGATCGACTTTTAATTTTATAGCGTTCATATGCCAGACAGACTAATGCAACTTAATTTTTCCGCGGAATTGTAATACATAAAACATCAATAGTTCATAGAAAAATAGCTTCAAGCCTTTATTGATTATAACAATAGGGACAAACTGAATTGTCTTATTACACGTCGAAAATAGAGAACAACAAAAGAAAACTTATTCTGGAAACAATTGCTACTGCAATGCAAAAGAAATAAACTAAGTGTAATAATGACGCAAAGGCGCGCTATTCCATGCTTTGGGGAGTGTCACGCCATCAACGATAACTAGCTTGAAGGTTCCTTCTCCAAGCTTCCGTTCGATGATGTATGGACCTTCCTATATGGAATTCATATGTGACGGGAGTGGAAAAACTCGCTTCAAAACAAGATCACCCACATCAAAGATTCTCGCCCGAACATTTTCACTATAATATTGAGCGACTCGGTGCCGATACACAGCCGCCCTTAAATCAGCTTCTTCACATTTTTCATTGACAAAGTCCAGCGATTCCAGTAAGAGATCCCGATTCGTCCTAGGATCATAATGAGTCACCCAATGAAAGGGAACTTCAAGTTCCACGAGTATAACAACTTCAGTGTCGTATGCCAAGGTGAATGGAATATGGCCAGCCGCGGACTTATGGGTGGTTTTATTGGCCCAGAGTGTGGTCGGAAGCTCATCCGCCCACTTGCCTCTCCCATCCTCCAAATGTTTTTCGATATGGACTTGACTATTTTATTTACGGCTTCAACTTGTCCATTGGCTTTAGGATGGACGACTGCCGCAAACCTTTTCTCAATGCAATATTTTTTGCAAAATTCCTTGAACTCCCTACTCACAAATTGAGTTCCGTCATCCATAGTGATAGTTCATGGGCGGCCAAAATGGCATATAATGTTTTGCACAAAAAAATTAAAGACCTTTTTGGTGATGATCATAGCTAAGGGCTCCGCTTCTGCCCACTTGGTGAAATAATCGACCGTGAAAATTACATATTTCGCACCTCCTTTGGAGATCGGCAAGGAGCTGATTATATCGATCCCCCATATTGCAAATGGCTTTGGGCTAACCATTTGCGTGAGTTGCGTCGGCGGGGCTCTCGAGATCTTCGCATACTTTTGACAATTGTCGCATCTTCTTACATAGTCCGCGGCGTCTTAATTCACGGTCGGCCAATAGTATCCATAGCGGAGGATCTTTTTAGCAAGCGTCTGCCCTCCAGTATGGTCGCTGCATTCTCTTCATGAACTTATTTTAAGACCCGCATTATCTCGTTGTGGGCGATGCACCAAAGCAAGGGAACCGAGAATCCTTTCCAATACATTATTCCATCCTGCATTATATACCGCGAGGCCTTGCCAACGACCCGTCGTCTCTCATTCTTTCTTTCAGGCAAAGTACCAGGCAATAGGTATTCTTTGAATGGGGTCATCCATGACTCCCTTTCAGTTTCTGTCCCTAACACAAAATCTACTTCTATTTCATTTATACTCCGGGCATGTAACGTCTCGATAGGAACAAAGCCCATCTTTTGTGAATCACTAGTACTTGCAACTTTTGAAAATAAGTCGACTTCCACATTTTTTGCACAAGGGATATGTGAAATATCATAATATTGAATGTCTGCCAATAGTTCTTGAACCTGAGTAAGGTATAGGGCAAGCCTCTACCCCCTTGCTTGACAGTCTCCCCGTACTTGGTACACCACCAATTGTGAGTCATAAAAGATTTCAACCAATTTTACTCCAAGTTCCTTGGTAAGTTTCAAGCCTGCAATCAATGCTCCTTATTAAGCTTCGTTATTCGTAGTTGTGTTTCAAAGCATAACAAAGTGATCAGGTTTCGGGAGTTACAAGAATAACACCAGCCCAAGAATAATGGTCTTTGGATGCCGTATCGGTGTATAGTTTCAATCGAATGGTGGGAACCACATCACCAACACTTGGCTCGTATGATATGGTGAATTCTACAATGAAGTCAACTAGCGCTTGCCCTTAGATAGCCCTTTGTGGTAGGTAAGTGATATCGAACTGACTCAGCTCAATGTTCCATTTGAGTAGCCTTCTAGAGGTTTCTGATCGTTGGAGCACCTACCGTAGAGGTTGATCGGTATAAATACTGACCGGCTGTGCCTGAAAATTAGGACGGAGCTTGCATGATGTGATCACCAAACAGTAGGATAGCTTCTCAATCTTAGGGTAATTTCTTTTTGCCTCTATTAAACGTTTACTAGCATAGTACACTGGCTTTAGGACTCGGTCCTCTTAGCAAACCAAGGCTGTACTGATGGCATGCTGAGATACGGCCAAGTAAACATACAACTCCTCATGTTCTACAGGCTTTGATAGAACCAGGGACCACTCAAGTGTCTCACCAGAGCTCGGAATGCATCCTCACAGTACGGCGTCCATTTAAAATTCCTCTTCCCTTTTCTTATCACAACAAAGTAAGGAATACACTTGTCAGTTGCCCTGGATATAAATCGACTCAACGCGGCGATTTTTCCATTCTGGCTTTGTACTTGCTTTATAGTCTTAGGTGCTTATATGTCTCGAATGTCCTGAATCTTTTCTGGGTTTGCTTCAATCCCCCGTGCATTGACAATAAAACCCAAAAACTTTTCCGATACAACACCGAAGGAACATTTCAGTGGATTGATTTTCATTCCGTAGTACCTGAGTATACCAAACATCTCTGCTAAGTCTCGAATGTGGTCATTTGACTGTCATTACTTAATGAGCATGTCATCCACATAGACTTCCATTGTTCAACCAAATTGGTCTTTAAACATCCGATTCACCAAACATTGATAAGTTGCTCTTGCATTCTTCAGCCTGAAAGGCATCACTACATAATTGTACAATGCAACGTCCGTGACAAATCTAGAATGTTCCTGATCTAGAATGTGTATCGAGATCTGATTATATCCCAAATATGCATCCATAAATGACAACAATTCGTGTCCTACTATCGAGTCGACCTACTGATCAATTCTAGGTAAAGGCAATCTGTCCTTAGGGCACGCCTTGTTCTGGTCTGAGTAATCAACACAGGTCCTCCACTTTCCATTCGCCTTTCTCACTGATACAGGGTTAGATACCCATTCAGGATAGAGGGCATCATGGACAAACCTATTTGCCTTGAGTTTATCCACCTCCTCTCTGAGAGCAGCAGACCTCTCCAGATCCATGTCTCTCCTTTTTTGCTTCACTGGCACATACTTCGAGTCAATGTTCAACATATGACTTGCAATGGTGGGAGAAATCCCACACATATTGGAATGGGTCCAAGTGAAAGCATCCAGATTCGCTAGGACGAAATCAGTTTGATCCTCAGCAATCGAGGGGTTAAGCTGTGATCAGATCTTAAGCACCCGTTGAAAGAAATGCGGATTACGGATCTTAAGGCTAGAATTAGCACTAGACGGGGGTGAATAGTGTTTATAAAGAATTACTAAATCTTTTTGAGTTTATGTTAATTCAGACACAGATGTATGCAATCTACAGATATAGGGATAATCACAGAAACAAACACAAATGCAGAAATAAAATAAAAGCAGTAAAGGAAAGAACACACCGGATTTTATACTGGTTCGGAGTTACCCAACATCTAGTCCCGCAACACAAGTACGGATTTCCTTTCAAAAGTAATTGTACAATTACACCCTCGATTTCAAGGCTACGAGGTACACCCTCCAGAATTTCAATCCTCTTGGTAGAGATACTTGATTTCTGGGCCACATGTTTACCCAATTGATTTACCAAGGCTACAATCACACTTTTTCTCGCTTGATTGATTTTCAAGGCCACAATCACACCTTTTCTCGCTTAATAGATTACAAAGAAGTCTATAACCCTGAATAGCACTGAGAACCTTGTTGAGATAGTGATAGAGAATCAAACTAGAAGTAATCCAATATTGATTTCGGTAGAGTAATGGTAAGAGTATGTATTAAGAAATGTGGAAGAAGAAGAGAAGTGAAAAACCATAAAATCTGATATAAAATTCATTGAAACTAACCCCTATTTATAGAAAAACAATAGCCATGTCCATTCATGAAGAGTTATGGCGAATAGACACTTCTTTTGAAATTTAAATTTTGAACTCAACTGACACCATGTCGACATGGTCACCATAGGCATGTTGACATCTCAAAGCAATTTTTAATGATTTGATTTTCTTTGAAAATAGCCCTTATCTTATATTAAAACTATTTTAAGCTTTTCTAATATACTTGACTATAGTTAAAATTCATAAGTAAATATAGAGAATAATATATATAAAACTTAACTATAATTTTATATTTAAATCTTAAGTATAAATATTTAAAAGTTAAATATATTATTTTAAAAGATAATTTAAAATCATGAGTAATTTTGACTTTGAAATTAAAGATAATTTTGAGGCTAAAATTATTTAAAATCAGGATAGAGTTTTTTGATGCTTTTAAAAGGAAGGTTTTGAAAACATTTTGAAAACAGGATATAATTTTGAAAAATCATTTTGAATAAAAAGTTAGCGGATACAAAACAATGTTCCACTAGATTTTTCGTAGGTTCCATCCTACTTAGGGTTCCATCCCTTTAACAGGCTCGAAGTGGATTCCATTCCACGAATAAATTGGATTTTAAGATTCCAGTGCTTTTCCATGAGTTTTAACAAAATTTCTAATTAAAGAATAAATTACTTTAATTCTCAAACTCTTGATATTCTTGATACTCTTGAGTCTTCAATCTTGATATCTTGAATCTTTATACTGTACGGTCTTCATTCTTGGTACCTGCATGGTTAAAACCTACATATACATATATATCTAAACTTATAATGTTAGTATTTATATTTTATAATCTATTCTAAGGTTGTTTTCATCAAAACCATCATCTCACAGACGAACAATGCCCCCCTTTTTGATGATGACAACCTTTGTTTATAAAATATTACTTATATCCTAATAACTCCATCTTAATCTATAACTCCCCCTTAATTTATGCCTAACTAACCTATTTTATATTTCTCCCACTTTGTCATCAACAAAAACAAACTCCCCCTCATTCTTGGACTAGAGTACCTGTATTAATAAACTATACAATGGAATATATAATAGATAGAATAAGAAATAATTATCCTTATGAACATGATAATTAATCGAGGATTATATACATTTCAATGTATATATATACATGTTTTATGTAGCAACCATCAAATTAATTTAAGAAATCAATTCACACCGAGTATCAATCCAAACCAAATCAAATTAATTCAAACAAACAATTCAAACAAAGGAAACAAAATAAAAATCAAACGTTACGTGGAACTTCCACCCATTCTTCTTCTCCAAAGATTGGATCTTCCTTAAAAGCATCCCAATTATCATTGTCATTGGTGAGAGAAACTGGAGGATGTGCTTCGTTATCATCCTTGTGTAGGGAGGAAATCATCCATCGTATTGCATCGAAATGCCTTTCTTGCTCCTTGATCATCTGCATTTGACTCAATTCTAAGTGTCGCTGGTTACGAAGAATGAACGAGAGAATACTTTCGAATGAATTAAGAGTTTCTTCAAGATTTTCGGATAAATTGTGAATTGATTAGACATAGTTGAATTTGTGAAAGAAATGAAGAATTAAAAGATAGGAAATAATTTTCTGTGAAGAATTCTGGAAAAAATAGGTATATATAGGTGTAGAAATTCTTTTGAAATGAATAGACATATGGTTGTTATTCAAATTTCAAATTCAAAATCAATTGTCATTTCTGACCAGTACATGTCGACATGGTCATAGAGGGGATGTCAACATGGGTTAGTGAAAAATTATGACTAATTTGATTTTGTGAATAATTGTGTGTGTGTGTGTGTGTGTATACACACATACTATACTAACATTTATTCTGGAGATAAGATAAGGTAGATAGCAGAAAAGAAATTTCATTTCATTGCATACTAAGATGTTACAATGATTAAACACACACCAAACTACATAAACTTTTGAATTAAACAAACTAAAACACATACAACAAGATACGAAATGATAAAACTAGCTAGAGGATGATGATGATGAAGAAAGTTCAAGATTCTTGCTGACTTTGGAAATGAACTTGTTCATCTTGGATGAAATTTTGTCCAACTTCTTACTAACGGATCGTTTAAGAATCCGTTGATTCTCAACAATTGTCTTTTGATTTTTGGAAAGGGTTTTGGTTGATGGATTAGGAGGATAGTCAATGCTTTCCAAAGAGGTTTCACCTTCTTCTTCTTCATTTTCCATTTCATCCCCTTCTTCTTCTTCTTCCTTTTCCTCTTCTTCCATTTCCTCATGAGCCAAACGCTCTTCCTTTTCGGCAAGGGTCTCATAAGGTTGAAAAACAAATGGAATTTTCATAAGCGAAATGTTGGAATGATTGAAAACTTTTCTAGAAACAAATTCTTCGCCTTTGAAATCCACTCCAAAATAGTTAAAAATCCGAGTGAGATAAATTCCATGATATAAAGTATTCTCACCCATTTCAAGATTTTTAGGACGAAGTTCATCCAAAATAACTTGCGCCCAATTTATGTCATAATTTCCAAAAAGAGCTTTGCAAACTTTTGAAGTAGGATTGTTAAAATTCCCCGATGTTTGGGTAAAGTATGTTGCAAAAGAAGATTGACAATCCTTGCCTTTGGTCGAAAATTTTGATTTTTGAATTCAAAATTATCATTCCTTCGAAAATGTGATGAAATGTCTCACAATCATTTTCATCGATTTTAAAATTAGAAAGATCCATTCCCGTACACTTGCAATTGAGAATGGTACCCAAAAGATCACAATTCAAAACAATTCTAGTGCCTTTGACACTACTCCAAATTTCATCCTCATTTCCATGATAAAAATCCCTGGTTTAAATTAGCATAGAAAATTTTGACAGGATTTGGATAGCAAACAAAATCATTTTGAGAAGCATCAATAAGACTAAGAACTCCATTGTTTGCAAAAAGAGAATCAAGATCATAAGAAGAGAAATCTTAAAAAATAGCAAACTTTCCGGGATTGACTTTGGCATAATTAGCATAATTGATGTATGCTTTTATTGCCTCCGAATCATTGAATAATTGCTCTTTTATTTTTCTGGAAATTATCACGGTGGAGGGTTTGCTTGAAGAAGCCGTTAAAGTAGAGAGTAGAGAGCTTGATGTTTTGAAGAGAGAGTTTGAATTTCAAAATGAGAGTGAAAAGATATGATAAAAGATAGTGAATAAATAGATTCTCAAAGGACATATTCTCTGGTCAAAAGTTAGTTTTTCAGAGAATTGAATGAAGAGAAAAGGTGGAGGGAAATTTAAACATTTGAATTCAAATTTTGAAATTCAAATTCTAGTACCCATGTCGACATCATGGTAGGGACCATGTCGACATGTGCGAGTGAATTTTGATAATTTATTTTTCCTAAGTTCTCTAATATATATATATATATACTTATTATTTTTAATGTCTATATATATATCTGAAATATTTATAGTATATTTAAGAAAATTATACTATTAAAAAATAATAAGATAATATTAAAAAAATTAAAATTCAAACAACACACCAATTCAAAATCAATCAACCAAGCAATCAAGCAACTAATTCTAAGCAAGCAATTTCAACCAATTATATTGTAAACATGTACCTTTTTTGAGTCTGTTTCTGTGAATTCGTCGGAGTCGTCAACAGCTGTGAAACACAAATTTGAATGATCTGTCTTCTGATCATCATCACCACTTGAGGACGAGTTTGTTTCATCTAGAGTAGCAGTAAATGCACGCTTCCGTTTCTTTGCTGGATCATTGTTCATAGGAGGATTTTGCCTATCTGGATACGGACAGTCTCTTTTGAAATGGCCTAGTTCATCACAGCTGTAATATTTGACATTATTTGGCACCACATTCTGATTTCCATAGTTCTTATAGTTGTTTCTCTTGAGATTTTTCATCTTTCTGTATTTCAGGAATTTCCTAAAATTTCTGGTCATAAAGGCTATCTCTTCATCATCATCGCTGTTTGAGTCTGATCCATCGATCAGTGCATTGAATGCCTTGATTTCTTTTCAAATGCTTTGTTTTCTCTTCTCCCGATCATTTGAACTTCATACGACATTAGATTTTCAATTAATTATTCTATCTTTAAAGTACTGATGTCATTTGCCTCTTCGATAACAAGTGTCTTTTGATCCCATTCTGTAATAAGAGAATTTAAAATCTTTCTGACTTGATCATCTTCAGAAAATTCATTTCCCAAAGATATTAGAGAATGCACAATATCCTGAAATCTACTATACAAATCTGAAATAGACTCATTAGGGTTCATTTTAAATAATTGAAACTGATTAAATTTTCGTCTGTTTAACTTTGCTTGTTCCTTCGTGAGTAACTTGCAAAGTTTTTCAGATTTCATATGCAGACTTACAAACTGACACTATATTGAATTCAATTCTATCTAGTGAACAAAACAAAATATTCATTGCCTTAGAATTTTTTTGTGCAACAGCCTTTTGCTCAGTAGTCCACTGTGCAAAATTAGTTGCGGGTTCAGAATATTCAGTTTTTGTAATATTCCAAGTGTCTAATCCTATAGATTGTAAGTATATTTTCATCCTACATGCCCAATATGCATAGTTACTTCCATCAAAAAGTGGTGGTCTGACAGTAGACTGACCTTCTACAAATGAACTAGTGACAGGAATACTAGTGTTAATAACAGTACAAGTGTTGGTAGCCATTTTGAAAACTTTTCAAAAATCAGATTATGAAACTTTGAAAACCTTGCAGTGATACAAACTAAAGGAAATGCGGATTACGGATCTTAAGGCTAGGATTAACACTAGAGGGGGGGAGGGTGAATAGTGTTTATAAAGAATTACTAAATCCTTTTGAGTTTATGTTAATTTAGACACAGATGTATGCAATCTACAGATACAGGGATAATCACAGAAACAAACACAGATGCAGAAATAAAATAAAAGCAGTAAAGGAAAGAACACACCAGATTTTATATTGGTTCGGAGTTACCCTACATCCAGTCCCACAACACAAGTACGGGTTTGCTTTCAAAAGAAATTGTACAATTACACCCTCGATTTCAAGGCTACGAGGTACACCCTCCAGAATTTCAATCCTCTGGGTAGAGATACTTGATTTCCGGGCCACAAGTTTACCCAATTGATTTACCAAGGCTACAATCACACCTTTTCTCGCTTGATTGATTTTCAAGGCCACAATCACACCTTTTCTCGCTTAATAGATTACAAAGAAGTCTATAACTCTGAATAGCACCGAGAACCTTGTTGATAGAGAATCAAACTGGAAGTAATCCAATATTGATTTTGGCAGAGTAATGGTAAGAGTATGTATTAAGAAACGTGGAAGACGAAGAGGAGTGAAAAACCAAAAAATCTGATATAAAATTCTTTGAAACTAACCCTTATTTATTGAAGAACAGCAGCCATGTCCATTCATGAAGAGTTATGGCGAATAGACACTTCTTTTGAAATTTAAATTTTGAACTCAACTGACACCATGTCGACATGGTCACCATAGGCATGTCGACATCCCAAAGCAATTTTTAATGATTTGATTTTCTTTGAAAATAACCTTTATCTTATATTAAAACTATTTTAAACTTTTCTAATCTACTTGACTATAGTTAAAATTCATAAGTAAATATAGAGAATAATATATATATAATTTAATTATAATTTTATATTTAAACCTTAAGTATAAATATTTAGAAGTTAAATATATTATTTTAAAAGATAGTTTAAAATCAGGAGTAATTTTGACTTTGAAATTAAAGATAATTTTGAGGCCAAAATTATTTAAAATCAGGATAGAGATTTTTGATGCTTTTAAAAGGAAGGTTTTGAAAACATTTTGACAACATGATATAATTTTGAAAAATCATTTTGAATAAAAAGTTAGCGGATACAAAACAATGTTCCACTAGATTTTTCGTAGGTTCCATCCTACTTAGGGTTCCATCCCTTTAACAGGCTCGAAGTGGATTCCATTCCACGAATAAATTGGACTTTAAGATGCCAGTGCTTTTCTATTAGTTTTAACAAAATTTATAATTAAAGAATAAATTACTTCAATTCTTGAACTCTTGATATTCTTGATACTCATGAGTCTTCAACCTTGATATCTTAAATCTCTATATTGTACAGTCTCCATTCTTAGTACCTGCATATGCATATATATCTACACTTATAATATTAGTATTTATAATTTATAATCTATTCTAAGGTTGTTGTCATCAAATCCACCACCTTATGGACTAACACCCGTGATGGGTCATCATGGCTGACTGGAATGTCGATCGTCAGTTCAGCCGGTGCCGCTTTAGCTTCCTTGGGATTTTTATCATCATCTCTCGGATTTATGTCTCTATAGATCTGACCCTGTTGCCCGATCCAAGGCTCGGGCATTACTTGTCAATTTTCAACAACACGGTTGTGGATAGAGTTATCCACACCCTTCCCACTTCTCTCTTCGTTGGGCCTCTCTCAGCTCAGCCACATAACATGCGCGACCAGTCGCCTGATAGCCATGCACTAACTCCTCTATCCATCGGAAATTTCAAGGTTAAACACCACGGGGCCAAAGCTGCCCTAAACTCCGCCTGGGCCTGTCGGCCCAAAAACACATTATACGGGGAATCAGCATCCAAAAATTGAACGGTAGGATTTGTATTCTTCTACGTTCAACTTCTCCTAACCCAACCGGCAATTCAACGAAACTTATTGCATCATTAGCTGCACCATTAAATTCGTGAATGCAGGCTTTAGATGTTTTAGTTCCTTCGCCTCCATCTTCATTTGGTCGTACGCCTTTTTGAAAATAATATTAATAGAACTCCGACAATCAAATAGTATCCTTCCCACAAAAGCCCAATCTGAGATTACCATCTGGTCAATGGTAGGTGCCTCTACCTGATCGGCATCCCTGCTGCTGGATACTATATCATCCGTCATCATTCGCTTCGTTTCGCTGGGGTCCCATCTTCTGTGTTCGAGAAGCATTTTAAATCCGCATGCTTTAGGGAACTAGAATAGCGTTCCATTTCTTACCAACTCTTGTCTGCCAGGTGAGGCCCACCGACTATTGTGTTTATAACCAGTCTACCTCCAGTCCGAGCAGGTTCCTCAGGTCGAGCCTGCCCGCGATTGGGGTCGGAGGTCCCTTATTCGCCATCTTGTGGATTCTTAAAAAACTGCTATAACTTCTTTTATCGAATTAGTTTTTCTACAGCATCACGAAGGTGCCTACGTTCTTTGGTATTATGCTCGTAAGTCTCATGGAAGCAACAATACTTCCAATTCTGCTTTTGTTGCTCAGTGGATTCCTTTAAGCACGGCATTCGGTATTGAAACTTATTACAAGTCGATAAATAAATATTCTCCAGAGATGTGTTCAGAGGAGTGTATTTATTATAGGTTGGGATCCTTAGTTTTCACTTTCCTGCTTCCCTCTTTCTTCTGAAATTTCCTCCTCCGGATCCATTAGAATGCTCTGGCTTATTTTGAACATTGACCTGGACCTTGCCAGAGTTGTCACCAGATTGCTTTACTACAATGTTGCATTGCACCGCTTCCTTGCTGAGCCCTGGCGCGCTGCTTTGCCTCATCCACCCGGCCTCTTCTCTTCTTATGAATTGGTTCGTCTTTGAATAAAAACGTTCCAGGGTAGTCGGTGGTTTTCCTGTCAGCCAATCACCAAACTCTGAGTCCGGATCTAACCCTCAGATCATGGAAATAACAATAGCATGGTCATACGGGTTGCTAACTTCGGGAGCAGCTATGTGAAATCTTAGCAAGTCTTCCTTTAACAACTCCCCTGGAGCCTAGATTACACTGTATAAAGACATCACATCCTTTGGATGAGTGGTATGGATACTAAAATGCTCCACAAATTTCATCGCTAACTCATCAAACCAAGAGATCGATCATGCAGGAAGTCTGATGAACCACATGGTAGTGATTTCAGATAAGGTTATTGGGAAACATCTACATTTAGTCACATCATTTTCCCTAACTGATTCCATCATCCATTCATATCTCATTACATGTTGTCAGGGATTAGTCTTCCCTTCATAGGCTAGAATAGTCGGCATATTGAACTTTTGAGGGTACTTAGCTTATAGGATAGCATTTGCGAAGGAGTATGACTCCTAGATATGCCCCAACCACCGTTGGATAAGCTCTGATTTTCCCTCATCAGCTGTCAGACCATAGCTGATAAATCCAGGGTCTGAATGGGAGGTGGCAAGTTGGACTTCATCCTACATGATCGTTCCAACTGGTGCCTTCTTAGTAAGTGAACTCCTGAATGCGCGTTCTGGGGACCCGCTTCGCTGTGACCCTGACGAGATGGTGGACCAGCCTCCACCTGTGCTCTAGATCTTTGTTTCCTACTCCAGTTTGAGTGTGGTTTCCCAGATGCAGGTGAGGGGCCATGGTTCCACGTAAGGAACCTGGACCATTTCTATTGGATTGTTATACTTCGCCTGTTTGTGCCATTTCAATCCTACGGTGTCTACGCCTGTAATGTTCATCAGACGAAGCAGAGCTGTTAGATGATGCGTAGGAAGTGGGGCTTCCTCCAGCATTCCGATGCTGTTGCTGAGCAATCTGGGTCATGAGATTGGCATTAGCTTGAATTTGCTTGTTAATCTGTCTCCTACTTTTCTTGAGTTCTCTCATCAGCTCATTGAACTCTTCCCTGGTGACAATATCTGATTGGTTTAGGGTGGTGGTGGTCTCTGCATCTGGATTAGCTTGTTGATTGCTGGGTCCCACTTGCTGGATGCTGGCGGTCTCGTTAACATCCGCATTGTGGGAGGCTGATCTGGTATGTGGTCTTCCCATTTTAGAGTTATCCATCATAACTCTGAATAGAATTTACGAACTCTTGAGAATAAATGGGGATCTCCTTCAAGGAATTTCTTCAACCCAATAGCGACAAAGTAGATCCTAACAGCTTGAGAATGCACCATTCTCAGTGAAAGCACTAAAATGCTAGCACCAAAAATGGTCACTAACGCCCTTGAATAGAGTTGTGTAGAGAGATTAATGAAGAAATAAATTAAAACAGAGGAATAACATGGTTGAATGCAAAAAGAACAGCAAAAACGAGAATACCATATTTATAATGGTTCAACGTAATTGCCTATGTCCACTTTGGATATGAACTTTATTACTTTTCCAATCACTTGAGTACAGATACAATCCATAAACAAACAACTTGAATGCAAGTTTGAACAGAAAAAAAGTGAGTTCAAAAAATGGCAGAGTATCCCTGGAGTTCCCAAAAAAAGGTCCCTTCAACTGTACCCCTGCCCCTCTATTTATAGATGAAGATAAGTTGGACCTCTCGTGCAAGTCCACTACCAATATAGCTCGGACCATAGCTGTTAGGTAGGCCGAACCACTTACACTGACCGACCCACTACAGCCGATCCAGGGATTGTCCTATGGCTGTCGAAGCAAACCCTCAAAGAGCTCGAAGCAAGTGGTGGATGACTCAAAGAAAAAGGAACGTTAGTTGCATCACTCTATTGTAGGTCAAAGAAAGTGTTAACGTCCGCTGGGTTCATCGATCCAGGTATGCCGAATGACCCATACTGACCCATTAAGGACGAACCAAGCATGCAAAACGACGATCAACCGAACCATCTTGCCTTTCCTTCCTTGGCCGAGCGATGCATGACTTAGTACCTCTAAGGCCGGACCACAATTGGCTGAACGACCAAGGCTCATCCCATCCGGGCGGACCCACTAAGTCCAAAACCATATCGATCGAACCGCTTTGTCTCACCCATTTTAGCCGACCCACCACATCTACACTCTAACGCCGAACCACTTTGGCCAAGCCAGTGCTAAGCATACCGATCCATGTGTATAGGCCGATCCAAACTTAAGTTACACCAGACTCTTATACTTTCAATCCTCTCTTAGCCCGGGTCCCGTCTAGATTCATCCATAAGTTATACGATTGTCGCCATCTAGCCGGGCCAAAGTGCTGGGTAACATTTGCCCTCTAATGTGCATCGTGTGAATCAACACGATGTGCTTTAAATCAGCAATCAGTCCTTTCTTTCAAGTGTATTTCATTCAGAATGTTAATCATTTATCGTTTAGATCCTGTTCTTAATTTTTCAAAAGCTGAATGTATACTATCTCTTGGAGGCTGGATCACACTAGGTTTTCCTAACCCATGCTTTTCCTCCTATTGGCTGAAATCCATCGTTCCGATGCACTGTCATCCTCGATTAACATTACAAGCATATATATACACACACACGTTTCATTTTAATATTATTTTCGACCCTGCATGGGGGCACCATTTATTTGTTTATTTTAATTATTATTATTATTATTATTATTATTATTATTTAAACCAAATTGGATCAGTGTAAGGATGTCGATCCACATGGTCGGCTCCTTTGCAAAATGGTGGGCTGGCATACCAATACTGATCATATAGTTAGTGCTTGCTTCACCAACCCAACAACATGTACTCACCGGTTCTATCGGGTTTAGCCTGTTCACCTTCTCCTCTCATCATATAGAAGCTCCACCCTTTACTCCTTTCTCTCCTTCTTATTTTCACTTTACTCTCATAAGTCCGATACCTTCCTATTCCCGTAAATTTGTTAATTTGTCCCCCATAGAGGCCTTACCTCTCCCCTTGTGACTTCAATCTCCCTCGAATTTGACTAACTCCTCAACCTAGCAACTCAGAACTCCTGCAAACCTCAATTTTTCTCCATAGGTATGAATTTCCTTTCTAGAGATGTACTGTGACAGGCGGTATCCCAGTAGCCCAGTCATTATATGGAATCAAATATCCACTACGAGCCTGTACGGTTTTGATTGTGCCCAACTATGCTGAAACGTGATATGCAAGCATTTTAGCTATTTTATAGTTTATTTTCTATAGACACTATTATAATATCAAATAATTTTAATATAAATTTTTTTGGTTGTCATAAGCTGAAAACCCGAATTTATATGTGACGTGGTCATACGAGATACCTTTTGTTTTCAAAGGATTTGGATAACAGTAATAATTCAAATTGAGTGTGTTTTATCACGCTGGTTTTCCAGACTGACTCGGGTGTTATTTTATTATAATATTTGGGTTAGATCGGGTATTACTGATTTAGGTTAGAATGCTATGGAGCTCAGGAGACGAGCCGGAGGATTTCAGACGTATTTCATGTACTTGGGTGTATTCCATTGTGTCTGTAGACTGTATTGTCAGCATTGGTGAGGACAAGTTATAATAACTGTCGATGTTGACTAGTTGATTGTTGTACTCTGATAGTTGTATGTATATTAACAGTTACAGTTTCTTTTGTATAACGATATGAATTTATCTATTATATATTATTCCGCTGCGATTGTGAGACTTTGTGTTGTTATTTTTATTTTCTTCTATATCTTTCTTCTGCACCCCTAATGATCTGGTATTTTTGGCACTCGATTGATCGGCATACTATATAGTGAACATATTGATGTCGATTTTCGTGGGTCAAAAATCTCACTTCGTTACATGTGGTATCAGAGGTGAAGGTTAAGCGAGAACTATAGATTTGGTGGGGATTACTCATTAGCGATAGGGTTAGAAATAACCTAAAATGAGTTGAGTGTATTTATAGATATGAGCGCGTATTTGTTAGTGAATGTAAATTGTTTTATATTGTGTTGACTTACCTATTGAGTGGTTCATGAATTCTAATCGAATAGTGGGACGCCATGAAATCGATAGGAATTTTTAAACACTTGAACCAAGTAACCGACATAGTATTGATTTAAAGCGGGTAAATGAAATAATTTTACCCAAACTGTATTTTGATATGAAAAAGTAGTTTCTAGAAATTAATATAGTGTTGTTATTAAAATAATCTAAACTAGATTACAAAATTTGAAATGGTTATATTTAACGAAATAGAGACTGTATAAGAATGATTGGTGCAAATGAATTATAAATAAAAATGGATTCAAACCAGAACTTGGAAATTTAAAATCCCGAAAGCTTTGAGAAATGTTTTAAATGGATTTGAACTAAGTATTTGGGACTTTTGAAATCTTGGAAGTTTTGGAAATGTTTTCCAAAGTGGTTGAAAAGGATAATGGAGTATTATTTTGGAGATTTTTTGAATAGAAAATGCTTTAAATTGAAGTTAAAAATGGATTTTGGAAGTAATAAAGCACCGAACCCACTTCCGTTGCTGGAAAATAATTTCGGTGGTGACGGCCGCATCAGCGGTCTTCATTTTCAAGTTCTAAGTGATGGATTGCTATTGTGATTATTTGGCTTTAGAATTGTTTTGATAAAATCAGGTTTTGATTAAAAATTTCAAAAGCAAGATTTGGTACACAGAAAAGAATATATATTTATATATAGGATTTCGAAATGATTTGAAATAAAAATGGGTGCTTGAATTCTAGAATTTCCATTTAAATGGTCAGTGAAACCGAAAGAAGATAAGTTTTTGAACTTATAACCTAGAAATGTAAATTTCGATATGAAATTAAAAATTAAACTTAAGCTAGTTAAATGGATTATGCCAGTGAATGGATCGAATGAATTAAAATTTAACTTAGCCAAGTTAAAATAACATTGGATTGGATTTGAAAGCATATCGAAGTGAATTATATATAAAATTTGGTTTGTAAAATGATTATATGACTAAGTTATAAAATTTGAATGTAATAAACTTGAATATCAAATTTATGAGATTGTGAATAATAACTGCTACAACTTATTAAATTGAGAAATGGAATGGGAAAAACAAAATGAAAATGAATTGATATTTGGTAAAGAAATGGAAATCCAATTTGGATTAGAAAATAATGTTGAACTCAGGTCGAACCAAATAAAATGATTTTGGAAATAAAAATCAGATATTGAATTATAAAATGGTAGTGAACTAGTTAAAAATTAATTAGCGAATTGAGTTATTGTCGCATTTCATTTGTTGCATGTCACTTGAGTTGATTTACTTACATGAGAATGTTAGTCCTGACTCGAGTGTTTTGTTTTTACTTTATGCTCGGATCAGTCTGAGTTTCACAGCATTCGAGACTCACCTTTTGGAGATGGAGACTTTGCTAGAGATCTATCTATCTATCTACTTAGTTATTTAAGTTATTTCTTTTCAGACATTTGTCATTTGCTTATGAATTAGCGAATTTCTATGTATTTGGATTTCTGTTGTATTTGCTTCTGACTCTGTTGTTTCTGTAGTAGCTTCATAAACTACTATGTTTTATTTATTCTGCTACATATTCTATGTTTGTGATTCTGTGAGTGACTCTGTTTACTCTAGAATACATTAACAATCTGTTGATTTGAACAATTCAAATCTGACATGTGTGGTTTTATTGTCGATTTGAATGGTTCAAAATAGCGGATCATTATAGTTGGTATCAGAGCTTTAATTTAGGCAAACCTTGGCCTATGGGTAAAAATTCATTAGAGATAGGGTAGTAAATCATAGAATGAGTTGAATTGATTACGGAATTACTCTGGTTTCAGCTTGATTCTTAGCTAGAATTCTCTTTGATTAGGATTCCCTTGAATTTGAATCCCTTCCTTTTTCCTAAAATCCATTCTTGAATCTTCCAGATGAATTGTAGGAATGCAAGAGGCAGGGGTCAAGGGATTACCCCAGCACCAAAACTCGTTGCACCGTTCAGATTCACTACTCTCTGTACGGAGTACACTCAGCTTGGTGGTGCTAAGTTTGCTAGAGAATTGAGCATCATTGAGGCTCAGCAGTGGCTGAGGAGTTTAGAGTGTATTTTCATAGGTCTTGACATCATCAACGCTCAAAAGCGTTAGCTTGTCGGTTGGTAGTTGCAGAAGGCAGCTGGGGATTGGTGGGGGTCTGTTACAGCCCACACTATTAAGGCAAACATCACTTAGGAGAAGTTTAGGTATAAATCTTTAGGTGGATTCAAGTTTGGTTAAGTTGTCTCTTTGGAATCTATCTTAAATCTTGAATACCATATTTCAAGGATGCATTTGTAGCTAAGTGGATGCCCGAAGCCGGAAGTCGCAGTTATACAGGGAATTTATGGACATTAAGCAGGGGAATATGACATTTTCTGAGTATGAGAGGAAATTTAATGAACTGTCCAAGTTTGGTCCTAGCTTGATTGATACCCCACTTAAGAAGAATGAGAAGTTTATAGTTGGAGCTGGCCCGGATATTATGATCGTTTGAATGCTCCTATGAACATCCCTTTTACTGAATTGATGGATATGACTATTAGGTATGAGAACACTACTTCTAAAGGAGCAATTATTGTTCGTGCACCTCCATCTCGGCCTTCTTCCAACAGCTCTATAAAGAGAAAGTTCAACTTCCAATAGCAGAAAAAGAATGGGCAGAAGACTCAGGGTTTAGGACCTTCTTCTCAGAGGCAGCCTATCGACTTATCTTCCGTTACTTGCTTCAAGTATGATCAGAAGGGACACTATGTCAATAGCTGTCCTAGTTCGGTCAGAACTTCTATCCCACCAGTTCGGATGACTAGGCGTGATCTATGCCATATTTGCTTGCAGCTTGGCCACTTCAAGAAGGACTGTCATACTCGGTAGAAGGGCAAGGCATCTAGAATCTTCGTAGTTACCTCTTCCACTCCTCCAACTCCTAATGATACCCAAGGTACTCTCTTGGGAATCTTTTCTTTACTCAATTTTCCCATTCTTGTTCTATTTGACACCGGAGAACTCTCACAGCTTCATTTTTGTTTATCTTTATAATATTTGAACACATCTTGCAACCTTAGTGTGCATCTGAATCATTATGTATGTCTAATCCCATCGACGATCCTGCCAACCGTAGTATGATGTGTAAATAGGTGAAACTCTTTTACAACGACCATCATTTTTCTGGCGATTTCTATATACTTGGTTTTGATGCTTTCGATATTTTGCTTGGAGGCGATTGGCTGAAGAAATTTGAAGCTGTTGTCTCTTGTAAAGCCCGAACTATTTCTTTAGTTGATGATAAGGGTAACCCTTTGGTGATTGGATGTGTATACCTCGGGATTATGCTAGTAGTTTCATATTTTCTCTTGATTCCCATCCTAGTGACCTTGACTCCACTCCTGTGGTCAAACTCTTTCCTGATGTTTTTGGTGAAGTCTCCTATCTTCCTCTTAGGAAGAAAATTGAGTTCTGCATTGATCTTATTCCTGAAGCCTGACCAGTAGTTCTCCTGTAACAACCCTAGATTTTTGAATTTAAATTTAAATTTGACTTTATTTAATTTTGAAATTATTTTAATTTTTTTATTTGTGAGATATCATTTCTAAATATTTTTAAAGTGATAATAGAATTTTTTTCAAAATTTACTGTATTTATTTCCTATTTTTAAAGGCTATTTCCTAATTTTCTGCTATTTTCTTCAATTAAATTATATTTAATTAAAATTTATTTATTTATTTCTGTAAATGCATTTTTATTTTATTTTATTATCTTTATTTATAATTATTTTCCAAGTCCATATAAATTTTTCAAAATTTATTCTGTTTATTTTCAATTTTCTAGACTAGTTGTCATTTTCTGTGCTATTTTTTTATTTTTATCTTATATAATTAATAATTATTTATTTATATTTTATATTTTTGTTGATTTTTCGAAATTTAACTGAAATTATTATTATTTTCAGTAATTTAAACATATATAAGGAAATTAAAGGAAATTCGAAAGGTTATGACTTTTGATTTTCCTATGGCTCTTTGTCTTCCACCTTTTCAAATGTAACCTAACTTTTCATTAAATTAGCCATAATTTCTCACATCTTCAGCCGACCGCATCTATTTCCCATTCACATACTTTCTTTTCTCATTCCTGAACAAAAAAAATTCGGCCTTTGCTTTTGGGAAAAAATTTGGTAATCTTCTCTTTCTTTTTGTTTACTTCTTTTTCATTATTTTTGATAATGATTTGCACTTGATCTTCTTCATCATAGGTTTGGCCATGCTCCTCTCCATGCCATGCCGCCTCTACCACCACCTGAGAACACGACCATCACCACCTCCTCTCTAGTCAAACCCCAAGTCGTGCCTCAAAGTGGATTGATTCATCACCAGAATCCAACTAAAACTCCATCATTTTGTCATAGCCGAACCATCATCCACATCCACCACCTTCCACACCCCATGGCCGCCACCATCTCCACCGCCACCACCTCCGGCACCACTTGGACTCTCAGCCACATCATTCCCTTGGCTGCTACAGAGAAGGCCGTGACCCTAGTGGCCTTGGCCGAGCTTAGTTTGGCCTTGAATCCATGTATGTTGCCTTGTTAGTGTTGTTTCCATCACCACCACTTTGCATCTCCTTCAAATCATGATAGGCCGACCCTTAGGAACCCAAAACTGACCCAAAAACCTTTCTTTAGCCGTATACTACACTTATGGCCGAGCCAATTGGAAGTTGGAAACAAGTGCAAAGCATTTTTTCTTTGATTTGTGCAGTCAATTCTTGCTCAGTTTATCGTATTTGAATTTGAAAAATTATGTATATTCTATTGTTTTGTTTGACTTGTATTCAAGGGAATTGATACTTTGGCTCTTCCACCCATCTCTGTGTTGTGTTATCGTGCTTGTCTGGATCTCTTTTGTGCATTCGTCGTTATGTCTCCAGCTCAAACCATTGAGTTATTCTCACCTGACAATATGTACATATATAACTAGTAAATTGACCCCTTTTGAATCTGTAAAATGCATAACCATGTTACACCTGCTATATTATGATTATATGATGTTCACCCATGCTTAAACACTTTTCATATCATATGTTACTGTTATATTATGATGTTCTGTTATTTATATCAGTTTATCACACTGCAAGTTCCCTTTAGATTAGAATAACTATGGGTTGAAATGATACATACCCGAACGGACTTTGGAATAAGGGAAAATCGTTATGGGCTGAAATGATAGGCCTGAGCGATTTTCAATTTATTTCATTTACTTGGGACTGCGGGTTTGAAATAATAAAACCTGGGTTTTCTTTGTAAATTAGGGGTTGAAATGATATATTACCCGAATCACTTTACCTAGCGTAGAAAATTATATACAGACCCGTAGTTAAAATATGTTTTTATAAAAAATTTAAAATATTTTAGAAATGTAAATATTATATTATTTTGATTTAAACTTAATTAAAAATGATTTTTGTAAAATATTATTTATTTCCTGGAAATTTATAAGTTAAATAAATTATGGAAAAGTTAGAAATTTTGAAATGTATGTTATTTTGGAAATTTTGATTTAATTATAATTGGAAATTAAATTAAATATGGAATTATGATAAATTTATGATATTTTGAAATTTAAATGAATTTAAAATAATTTTATAATATATTTATGATTTTTGAATAAAGTTAAAATGTTAAATGAATGAATACTGAGTTGAAATTTTGAAATATAACTAAAATTGGAAATTTGTGAATTTGGCTTAAAAGTGAATTTTGAAGTTAAGTAAATAAAAATGAAATTAAGTTATATTTGAGAAATTAAACTTAAATGTTAATTTGAAATTTAATGTAATGAATTTAAATTTGAGTGTTGAAATTTAATAAGTGAATTATTATTAAATATGGATTTTTGAATGGAAATTTAACTTTATAAATCATGAATTTAAGAAAAATTAAATGATGAATATAAAAGTGAAATTATATGATTTTATAAGTTAAAAATGATTTAAATGAAAATATAATTGGATGTGAAATTAAATTGAACATTTGAATTTAAAAATAACAGCAATTTTGAAATGATATTAATTTTAATGTAAATGATATCACGGCATTTGTAAATGCTGTATTTGATGATAATGAACTAAAAAGCTAAATAAGATTAAAGGTTATTATAGCATTTTGTAAAGCGTTATAATTTCTGAATTAAATTAAGTTTTCTTTAAACTAATGTAACTATATTACAGCATTTTAAAATGCTGTCTTTTGTTAAACTGAACTGTTTTGGATGTAACTTTCCGTAGCGTTTTCTAAATGCTGCGAAAAGTGAATTTTCACTGTTTTGATAAAATTAAGTGAATGAATGAACTTTGAAGAGTTTAAATTTTGGTAATTTAATAATTTAATTATTAAATGTAATAACTTTATTTTAATGATTTAAATGAAGTAATTCGATTTGAAATATAAACTATTTTTGGAATGTGAATTGAAATGGTATTTCAAATTGAATGAAATGAATATGGTTTTGAAATGAAATGATAAGTTTGATATTTTGAAATGATTTTTGAATTGTTAAATTATATTTGATTTTTGATATAAATACCATTTTTAAATTATAACTACGGGTTATAATAATGATTGGTTGTTAAAGAGACCAGGATCGGATATGGACATACTCTCTATCGATACCGAAAACCAATTTAACAACTGTGTACGCGGTGGAGATTCCAGAATGAAGTAGGATGGTGACGACGTTCCTAAGGTACTTTACATGGACCTAACTCCTGTGAGTTAGCTTAAGGTGGCTAAAACAGGAGCGATCTCGGGCCAAAAGAGGTAGTACCTCTGACTGGACACACTTCTTCGATACCATTCTATTACTGTTGTGATCGATTGGGTGCACCCCTTAATTTTGGAGTGTTGTTTGGGGTGGGCGTATGTGGCTGCTGCCTTACCACCAGTCCGTGTGCGTAATTGGTGTATCTACCCTGGCATTGCCTTATGTGCCGTGTCACCTCCCATACAGAGCCTTTACTATGAGTTTGTTTTTCTCCCGTAGCCCATGGAGTATTTAGGGTAGTCTCCCAATCTGGAGATATGCTGATACTGGATGGACTACTGGGACTATTATGTGTGAAGGGTGATATGGGTAGCCCAGAATGCTATTTAAAAGTATGTTTACTGCAGACACTATTATAATAGCGCAATATTACTATATAGTAAATAGTTTGACGGATCCTTAGAGGATGGGCGGTCCCAGGCATCCTTTAAGTTACTTGTTCTTTGTTATAGTTCACTTAAGTTGGTTAACATTATATATGAGTATTCACAGCTTCGGATTCTCTTTCTGGAGCCGGTCTTTGCTGGAGTTTCTGCTTATCTACATTTATATCTATTTCTATTTCAGCTGTTCTAGTTTATCTCATGTATTAGTGAACTTCTTTGTATTTGGGATTTCTATTATGTTGTTTTCAGACTGTATTATGTATTTGGTTTGAGACTCTGCCTTAGTAGCTTCATGAACTACTATGTATTTTTATATTCTTCTGTGAGTTATTCTGTTTGTTATGTGTCTGTGATTCTGTGTATTTGATTTTATTTGCTCCAAATTTATTTACAATATGTTATTTCACATCATTCAAGTCTAACATGTGTGGATTATTGTCGATTTGAATGGTACGAAATGGCAAGTCGTCACATCTCCCTCCCAGAAAGATGGCACCTAGGGAGAAAGTTGAGTTGAGAAAGTAGATAGAAGACTTATTGTCTAGGGTTTGATTAGGCCGAATCATTTGGAATGGGGAGCAGTTGTGGTATTTGTCACTAAATCAGGTGGTTCTTTGAGGATGTGTGTTGATTATAGGGAGATGAATAAGATTACTATGATAAACAGATATCATATGCCTCATTTCAATGATATGTTCGACCAGCTCCATGGAGCTGAAGTGTTCTCTCAGCTTGATCTTGCCACCGGTTTTTACCAGCTTAGAGTGGTTGAGGAAAGCATTCCCAAAACCGCTTTCCAAACCGAGAATGGTTTCTATGAATAGTTAGTTATGCCTTTGGCTTAACTAGTGCCCCAACTTTCTTCGCTAATCTTATGAATCGTGTTTTTTCACGATATTTTCAACAAGTTCGTTCTTGTCTTCGTCGATGATATTCTTATCTTTTCTAAGTCAGCGATGGAGCATGAATCACATTTTAGTTTTGTCCTTGTAACCCTTAGGAATCATCAACTGAAAGCTAAGTTTTCCAAATGTAATTTCTGGAAGGATGAAGTCCGATTTCTTGGGCATATTGTTTTTGGAAAGGGGGTTTCGGTCGATCATTTTAAGGTCGCCGCAATCAATGTAAGTTTATCCATCTTTCTACCTTTGTAATTTAATTATCTCATTTTCCTTTGTAATTCAAATTCTCTATTCTATTTTAGGATTGGAGAAAACCTAAGACTCCTTCGGTTATTCGTAGCTTCTTAGGCCTTGCTGGTTATTATAGGAGGTTTATTAAGAATTTTGCTCGGTTGCTGCACCTCTTAATGCTATGACTCGTAAAAATGCCAAGTTTATATGGAGTGATAAGAGTGAAGCTGCATTCAATGAGTTAAAGTGAAAGCTTACTTCTGCACCAGTTCTTACCGTTCCAAATAGAAATGAGGGTTTAACAGCATAAACCGATGCTTGTCGAGAAGATTTGAGCTGTCTTGATGCAGAATGAGAAAGTTATTGCTTAAGCCAGTCGTCAGTTGAAGAACCATGAAGCCAATTATGCAGCTTATGATTTGGAATTGCTTGTCTAGTATTTGCCTTAAAGTTATGGAGGCACCATCTTTTAGGAACTAAGTTTGAGCTCTTTACGGGTCACCAGTCATTGAAGTATATTTTCACCCAGAAGGATTTGAATCAGAGGCATGTTAGATGGCTCAAATTCTTAGCAACTTATAACCTCGACATCAATCACACTCCAGGAAGGCTAATGTGGTACCCGATGCATTAAGTCGGAAAAAGGTAATGTTAAGTCAGATTGTGGTTTCATCATCCCTTTTGGGTCGTATGGTAGCCAAGTATAGGATTTTTAAGCTCTTGAAAGATAATGTTCATAGTAGGGAAGGTGGTAACCAATATGGAATGGGAGTACATATTGATGATACAGGAATTTTGAGGATTAATAATTGATTTGGTGTTCCGAATTTGATGGATTAAGGCAACAAGTGCTTAAGGGAAATCATCGGTCTAGACTTTCTATCAATCCAGGAGTTACGAAGATGTACCAGAATATGTAGAAGTTATATTGTTGGAGTGGTATGAAGCGAGATATCTCCCTTTATGTTAGTAGATTTTCCACTTGTCAACAGGTTAAGGCTTATCATCAGAAGACTGCTGGTTTGTTGCAACCCCTTGAGATTCCCATTTGGAAGTGGGATCAGGTTTCTATGGATTTTATATATGGGTTACCGAGGATGAGAATAGGTAATGAGAGTTTATGGTTAGTTGTTGATAGACTGACTAAGTCAGCTTATTTCATTTCTGTCAGATCGAATTGCACTGCTTTGAGTTTAGCTGAGATTTATACGAGAGATAATGTTAGGATTTATGGTGTTCCATCTAGCATTGTTTGTGATCGAGATCCTATCTTTACTAGCCAGTTCTGCAAAACATTTCAGGAAGCTCTGGGTACTCTTATGAATCTAACCACAGCTTACCATCTATAGACCAATGGACATGCAGAAAGAGTTAATCAGATCCTGGAAGATCGTCTTCGTGCCTGTGTTCTTGGTTATGGAGGATCTTAGGAAGATTATCTCCATCTCGTTGAATTCACTTGTAATGACAGCTATCAGGTATAATCTTCATTTTTAAATCAAGGTTACTGTAAGCATCAATCGATTTAATCCCATCCATTGAATTCAAGCTTGTTTCGCAATGTCTCCATTCGCCGCTTTTTACTAACTACCTTGCAAATCTCCATCTTGCTGGATTAAACCCGGTAATCGTCTGATTTTTGGGCCCGATATGATTCTAGAAGCATCCGACAAGGTTGTGGAGATCAGGAGGAAGATAAGGATTGCTCAGGATAGGCAGAAGAAGTATGTTGATAGGCGAAGAAGAAATTTGGAACTTTTTGCAGGCGATCAGGTTTTTCTTAAGATCTCTCCGCTGAAGAATGTAATTCGCTTTAGTAGGAAAGGGAAGCTTGCTCCTAGATTCATTGGTACTTTCCAAATCTTAGAGAGACTTAGTCATTTAGCTTGTCAAGTGGATTTGCTAGAGAAGCTATATGGAGTGCATAATGTGTTCCGTGTTTCGCACCTTTGCAAGGATCTTCATGATCCGTCTATGATTGTTTAGCCTGCTTTACTTGAGAATTCAGATATTTACCCAAACCTCACTATCGAGTGGAAGCCACTCTGTATTGTTGATAGAGGTATAGAACAGTTGAGGAGGAAATCAGTCAACCTGGTCAAGGTGCAGTGGAGTACTGAAGATCGGGATTGTACCTAGAAGACGGAGGAGAGCATTCGTGTTTCGAATTTGGGCTTGTTTGTTCTCGGTACCATTCCTTGAATCTATCTTATCTTCTTTTGTTTCTATTCCCATGTCTCGTTCCTTTTCGGGGACGAAAAGTTTTGAGTGTTGGAGAATATAACGGCTTGTGAGTTTAGCCAAATTTTAAAAGAAATTTTATTTGAATTTTTGAGTTAAATATTTTAAAACTTAAATAAATTTGAATTTAAATAACGATTTTTAGACATTGAGTAATATATTTTTTCAAATTCAACAAATAGAATTTTTTTTGAAAATTCTAATTTCAATCAAATTTGGTCAAAGTTTAACTTTTGGCTGAAAATTTAAAATTTAAAATTTATTCTTTTTTATGATACTAAACTGAATTATAATCTCCACTCTACTTTTCATTTCATTAAAATCCGATTTCTACAGCTTTAAATTTGCAATTTTCTGCAGAAAAATGCGCGTATATTCGTGTGTATTTTTCCTATTTTCTTTTATTAGGGTTTTGCGCTTGATTTATTGGGCTTGATCCATTAGGCTTGAATAACCCTTGGACTTCCTGAATCCTCGTTTCCTTCACGCCTTTTCTAAACAGAAACTTCCTGCACGTACTTTTTTTATCCTCTTCCTCTTCCTCACTTCTTTCTCCAGAAATCAGAATACAGAACTTCATCTCCTCCATCTCCATCTCCAATCCAATTCCTATAACCCCATCCTCCTTTTCCCAAGCTTCTCTCCCTCTATTTCCTCTCTCTCTCCCTAGCCTTGCCATGGCCTACCCATCATCCACGGCCCCACCTCTCGGCCGTACCCCCAGACCTCATAGCCGAACCACCCTAGGGCACCACACTCCCTCCTACCCACTTCGGTCGAGCCTACCCCTTCACACACCCACATACACCACACACCTTCGGCCCCACCCCACATGCCACCAACCATACCCACTTCGACTATCCTATCCAAGGCAGTGCACACCATAGGCCGAGCCACATAGCTTAGGTCCGAATCCCTTTACCTCCACCTCTCTTCATTTATGAAAAAAATTATTTTCAAAATTATCGAATCTTGGATCGTTCATGTTCGTATCTTTCTTTGGAGCTTACTTTGTTTAATCTTGTGGTCTCCATCTCCTATCCGCTTCATGTCCGTTCATGTAGTTGTCACCGTCCTTAGCCATGAAAGGTGAGAAATCATTCATGACTAATTTCTTATGATTAAGTGAATGGACACCAATTGAAATGTTGTTGTGGCTAGATTTGTTTAGCTTATACTATATGATTCTGACATGATATGATGCTCACCTATGACAAGATATGACATGTTATGTGATATACTCTGATATGTTATGTTATGTTATTTATTTATATCACATTGCAATTTCCCTAACTATGGGTTGAAATGATACATATCCAAACGATCTTATAAATTAGGAAAAGTTGTTATCGGTTAACATGATAGAGCCAAGTAATTTATTGAGTTGAAACCATTAATTTGGGAAACGGATTGAATTGATATATACCCGAAAATTTTATTATAATTTTGGGTTGAAATGATATATACCCAATCACTTAACCATAGGGTAGAAAATTATATACAGACACCGTTGGTCGGTTTTAAATTATTTTCAAATTTATATAATATGTTTTGATTTAATATATTTAATTATTAAAATTTAATTTATTTTAATTATTTTATTAAAAAAATTATATTTGGAAAATAATAGTATTTTTTATATGTTTTTAAAGTTTTAAATTATAAGCTAAATATGGTTTAAATGTAATTTTGCGATTCTAACTTATAATTTTATTTGGTTTTGAAATATATAATTTAAAAGTTAATTTAATAAAATATTTAATATAGTTTTAAGAAATTTAATTATAGATTTAATTTAATATATTAATATATTTTTATTTTAATATAATATTTTTTTATATAATAACTTTAATAAATAAATTTAAGAAGTTAAATAGAGAATAATTTGTAATTAAATTTTATATAAATAATTTAAATTTGAATAAGATTTTATTTAAGTTTTAAAGATGTGTTTTTGGAAGGTAATAATTTGATTTATTATGAACTGTAAAATAAATGTTGTAAATCTAAAATATAATAGAAGTTAAGTATTTTAGTATTGATTTAAATTTAAATTTAAGATTTATTATTTAAATGTTTTATAAAATGACCATGGTGTAAAATAAGCGTTTAGTTGTTAAAGAGACTGGGGTCAGATATTGTCACACTCTCTGCCAAGTCCGAAACTACTTTAACAACTGTGTACATGGTAGAGAATCCAGAACGAAGTAGGATGGTTTGGCAAACACTCCTAATATGAGGTAAGAAACGCAGCCCTAACCTTCTGGTCTACTTGATATGACGAAAACAGGAGCTATACTGGGCCAAATGAGGTCACTCCTCCGATCGAGCACGCTTCTTCGAAACCATCTCTATTACTTAGTTGCTATGCGTTACCACTAGTCCAGGAGTTCAAAATGGTAGAATCCTACCCTAGGCATAGCCTCACATGCCCTGTCATATGTCTTATCGAGTCCACTACGATTTTGGTTTGTGTCGTACATATGGAGTGCTCCCTGATAGCCCACCGGTTTGGTGGAGTTTACAGTACTGTATAGACTATGACACTTATAAAATTGTGCTAAGAGGGATATGGGTAACGCCTTAACGCTATTTTCAATGTCATACTTTATTGCTAGACATTACATATATAGCGTATACTACTACATATGTAAATAGTTTAACGGGTCCTTAAAGGATGGGAATTCCAAACATCCTTTGAGTTATTGCTGCAGTTCATTTGTTGCATTTCACTTGAGTTGATTTACTTACATGAGAACGTTAGTCCTGACTCGAGTGTTTTGTTTTTACTTTATGCTCGTGTCAGTCTAAGTTTCACAGCATTCGAGACTCACCTTTTGAAGCTGGAGACTTTACTGGAGATCCATCCATCTATCTATCTACTTAGTTATTTTAGTTATTCTGTTCAGACATTTGTCATTTGATTATGTATTAGCAAACTTCTATGTATTTGGATTTCTATTGTATTTGCTTCTGACTCTATTGTTTCTGTAGTAGCTTCATGAACTACTATGTTTTATTTGTTCCGCTGCATATTCTGTGTATGTGGTTCAATGATTAGTTCTATTTACCCCAAAATAAATTAACAATCTGTTGTTTTGAACAATTCAAGTCTGAGATGTGTGGTTTTGTTGTCGATTTTAATGGTTAGAAATAGGTGGTTGTTGCACTTTTAAAGTGTTCAAATTTTGGTATTTTGCAAAATCATTTTAAAAAATGGTTTTAAATATATAAAAATTAATTAAAATATTTGAAGAAATATATTTTGAAAATAAAATAAATATTTTGGGTAGAGAGCATTCACAGAAAAGAAATTCTACATCCAAGGACTTTAATAAATTCATCTAATGTCTATTAACAATTATCTATAGTCTTGGACACTATCACATCTTTGTCTTTAAACTCATGAGTCTTAAATTGTATTGATCATCTCTGAGTCCTGATCTCTTGTATTTTTACTGGTCAGCCTTCAAACTCGATTATCTTATACTTGTATAAATTTGTGTAATATCCTGCAAAACATTCTATACAACTTGGAAAACATTAGTATCTATATTTATATGGTTGTTATTATCAAAATCAATATCTATGGTATAAACAATCTCACCCTTTTTAATGATGACAACCAGTAAAAAAATTATAAAATATAACATAACTCCCCCTAAGTTGGTTAACTCCCTCTATTTTGAATAGCTTCTCCTTAGTATGTGTATATATTATATTTTATATTTTTCTCTCTCTCTTTGTCATTAACAAAAATGGGTAAAGGAAAATAAATCCCGCCTACATGTGACATATTAAATATCATAAAATGTGATAATGTTGTATATGGAATTCAAATCATTATTAATTGCTAAATAATGTTTTTAAGAAATAGCTTTATATATCCATTTATAACTACATTTATTTACACCATACATTTATGACATGTCATCCAAATCAAACTAATTCATTTAGAAAAAAGCAAACCATGTTATCAAACCAAAGCAAATATACTAGTTTAGACAAATTACTCCTACAGGTTAAATAAGACAAACTAAACTAATAAGACAAATCTAACTATGCAAATAAACTAAAGCAATCCTACAAGTTCAAACCAAACAAACAAACCAAACTAAAACAAATTCATACTCATAACACTTGTTACATTTATAAATCAACGTTTTGTTTTAACCACTGGTGATTTGTGGATGGAACAATCTAGGTAGTGAAAACAAAATTTCGTTTTTGTTTTACTAAATTTCCAAGAATATCATAATTGATTTTGCTACACAATGTACTCCATCTTCGTCATCTTTGTCTCCATCTTCATTATTTGCTTCTTCTTCATCTTCTTCTTCTTCATCATCATCTTGATTCATAGGGTCATGAATTGCAAGATTGATTGGGGTATCTACCTCTTTAATAATTATTGGAATTTTTGATGTTATTCCTCAACACTCTTCCTTGCTTTTATTATTCGTTTTTGAACCGAATTTTCATTACTTCAACTTCAATAAGCATTGTGAGAATATGCTTTAATTCCTTTTCAATATTGCATAGCTTGGAGAATGTGAAGTCAAGAATTGGGCTTGATTTTTCTTTTGGATGTTTGGATTTCGGTGGATCCATTATAGATTAATTTTATTTTTCAGAAGGAAGAAGATAAGAAAATGGGCTTGGAGTCAAAATATGGTGGTTAAATAATTATTTTTTGAATTTTGAAAGTAGGAGAAAAAACAATTTTTTTGAAACACTGGGTATGTAGGCATAATCTTCCCAGGTATGATGACATAAACAAGGTAATTTTATTTTTCATTTTTCTTTCTAATTTGTATATAGTAAAAGCTATTATTTCTATATTTCTGTAAATGAACATATTCCTATTTCCCTTCTTAATTTGATGAAAGTTGTTTCTGCTAATGATTTAATGAAAATATCAACTATTTGATTTTCTATATTTATGAATTCTAGAGTAATAATTTCTTTATTTATGTTATCTCCTAAGAAATGATGTCTTATATCTATATGTTTTGTCCTAGCATGATGTGTTGGATTTTTAGATAGATTTATTTCACTCATGTTATCAAAATATATTGGTGATTGCTTTGAATTTAAACCAAAATCACTTGATGTTTGTTCGATATAGATAACCCAAGAATAGGCTAATGCTATTGATATACATTCTGCTTCTGTTGTGGATAGAGATATATAGTTTTGCTTTTTACTGAACCAAGAGACAAGTGAGTGTCCCAAAAAGTGACTGGTTCCACTTGTACATTTTCGATCAGATTTACATCCAATATAACGAGCATCACGATATGATATTAAGTCAAATGAATATTCTTTTGGATTGAAGAGCCCATAGTATGATGTATTGTTAACATATCTTAAGTGTGTTTTATAGCTTTAGGATGTGTCTCCTTAGAGTGTGACTGTAATGTCCCACCTTTCCGTACGCTTTAAACCGACGATAAACCAAACACGTCAGACTTAAACCATACAGAAGGGCGGATTGTTATGGGGTAAAAAAGAAAAAGAAGAGAAGGAAAATAAAAAAAATAGAATCTTGCAGCAGAACGATTAAATATAATAATCAAATATACAGTTCATGAAGCCGTTTACAAAATATTCGATTATTCTTATAAAATATACATCAGAGTTACACATACCAAAGAATAATAACAATGCAGTGGAACAATGTGATGCATTGGAACACTATAGTAAATAATAGTAATAATACAATCTTCGTCTTCGTCCTCCAAAAATAAGGCCTTCAATTCTTGAATGCTCAGGCTGACCCGAGAAAATTGAAAAGACAAAACACTCGAGTCAGAACTAAAAGATCTTATGTAAGTTAAATCAAAATTCAATAATATGAGTGGAACAGCGTCAGAGATGTTTACGGGATTTGACATCTCTTATCCAGTGTCTAGCGTGGGTGCAGTAACTCAAGAGATGCTCAAGATTCACATCTCCTAAGGACCCATTAAACTATTTACTATGTAGTAATATTTCGCTATTATAATAATGTTTATTAATAAAATAAACTTACTTTTTCATAGCACTAAGGGGCTAACCATATAGCCCTTAACACGTAATAGTCCCGGTAGTCCGTCGAATATCATAGTCCCTCTTGATCGGGAAGCCACCATAGGATAACACACGGGCTACGGGAGAAAACCAAACTCGTACAAGGCGCGATAGGGTAGGTGACACGGCACAACTGGGCAATGCCAGGGTAGATATACCAATTACGCTTCTAGGCCAGTAGTAACGCGTAGCGTGCAGCTATCGCCCACCTCGAGCCACACCCCTAAATAAAAAAAATTCAAAAGTGGCCACCGAATCCATCCAAAAATCAAAGTATAATATCGAAGGGATGTGTCCAATCAAAAGTGCTACCTCATTAGCCCGTCAATCGCTCCTGTTTTAGCCACCTTATGCCAACTCACGGGAGTCGGGTCCACGTATTTACCTCAAAGGAAACGCCGCCGCCATCCTACTTCATTCTGGATTCTCCACCGCGTACACGGTTGTCAAAGTGGTTTTCGTAGTTGGCAGAGAGTATGACAACTTCTAATCCCGGTCTCTTTGCCAACCAATCGTTATTATAGCACCGCAGTCATTTCAAAATAATTATACTTCAAAACCAGGATATAATATTCATTTTAAAACCATATAAATACGATATCGTTTTTGTTTAAAAACCAAATCAATATGATATCATTTATAAAACCCAAATCAATATAATATGATTTTTATTTCAAATATATCCTTTTCCCAAATTCGTAGCATTTTCAAACCATAATACCTTAAAACCCAAAATTTTGAAACGTAACTTCCAATACTTAAATGGTTTAATATTGAATTACTTTAATAATAAAATAGCTTTTTAAATTTCACAAATAAATTCCAAATACCGATTTGAACCTCAAATTAAACCATTTCAATTTCCATATAATTCAAAGCTTTAAATATTCCACCATTTCAAAACTAATTCTTTGATAATTCCATATATATCAAATTTAATTACTATTCTTTAGATTTGAAATGTCTACTTAATAAATCCAATATAATTTAAGTAAAACTTTTAACTTCAACAACTAGATATCCTTTTAATTTATTTAAATTGATATATTCATTTAAATCAACTTGATATTCATTTAAATCACTCTAAACAAAAATTAAGTTATAACAATCATACCCTTTAAAATTTCTAAGTTTTATTAAATTCCAAATAAATCCATATTCATCTTCCAACCTTATTCTCATTTAAGTCATTATAAACTCCAGAAATTTAACTTAAATAAATGCTTAATCATATTTTATCTTAATAAAATCAAACTTAATTATTAACTTCTTTTATACTTCAAATCAATTTTATACATGGCTTAAAACCTAGAATTTAACTATATATAAAATAACATTTATAAAATCCAAATCACTATCTCATAAAACCATATATTTCTTTACAAAACCATAGAAAACCATTTCAATTTTTTTTTATATATAGACCACGGTGTCTGTATATAATTTTCTACCCTATGGTCAAGTGATACGGATATTTATCATTCAATCCGTAATTTAAAATAAAAATACGGTTATATATCATTTCAAATCGCAATCCCGAGTAAAATAAAGTGCATAACAAATTTGCACTTTAAACAATATAAAATACAACATCCATTCATCCAATATCAATTATCACCCATTTATTACAACCATCATCCAATTTAAACAATAACATCAATATAGAGCATATAATAAATAACAAGTAATTACTGACAGTTTATATTCAATAATAAATTAAACAATCTATCTAACTGGCAGTTTATATGCAATAATAAATTAAATAACAAGTTAATTCGATAAATAAAAAATTAACTGGAATGATGATAAAAATATACCAAATAGCAATAAATAAATTTCAAATCACACCAAAAATTAATTTAACAGACATAAGAAAATTTAGAAGTTGTGAGTGGGTTAAAACACTCACCTTTTGAATTTAAATTGAATTTAAATTCAATTTAAACCCAAAAATTGACTAGTCTTCGAATTCATCCAAACTGGTGTCAAAATGTCCGGAATTTCAATACGATCCTAACAAAAGAAACCATGCATAAATCAGACGTCATATGCAAAAGTTATGTAATTTAGAGCATTGAAAATAAAAAAATTAAGTAAATCACAAAAAAATAAAACACACACTTTACCCAGGCCACATCACCATGAGATTATGTCTCACTCTAGAACCCTAACGCATGCAGCCACGAACCAGATACCGAAGTCGCCTGGGCCTGCCGTTGACCACGAAAACGACAACCAAACCCTCGCCTTCGACCACATCGATTAACTCCACCGTGTCCACCTCCCTGTGCCGCTCTGACGCTGTGAACGCCGCCTCGCCCGGTCCCCCTAACTGACCACGCCGTCGTTTCTATTCACAAGCGATTTCCGACGAAGTCCAACACCCTACGACGCAACGTACGCTACTAATGAAACCTGCACGTCACCAGCAACGCAACGGCACCACCCGATTGATAAACCGACGCGATCCGCCGTTGGATCGTCAAAAATCCAATACGAACAGTCACGGTTCATTCTCGATTTCTGGACAAATGAGAATACAAAACCAAAAACGAATTGCAGATCTGAGTCACTGTAACGACCCGAAATTTTCGATCCCGAAAATTCCAGATAGTTATGAAAAAGAAGAAAGAGATAGAAAAAAAGAAGACGAAGATCAGAAACAACATCACACATTCGCAGCGGATAAAATATAATAATAAATAATAATAGTTTACAAAAGAATAATATTCTGTCGACTACATTTTAATTACATCAGAGTTACACATATATACAGTCACTGAAATATGCACAATTATCATGCCATAGATATACAGAAATAAAATACAGCGGAAACACTCCATACGTTCTTGCCATCCAGCTCGCCTCCTGAGCTCCAGAACGTTCTTACCTGAAAATCTGTAATACTCGGTCTGACCCGAGCATTACACCAAAGTAACACCCAGGTCAGGCTGTAAACCAGCGTGAGTAAACCCATCCAACATGGAATACAAAACATATAACTTATATAGAACCCGGGGTAACTCAAACCAATTTTACAAGTTCACAATATGTTATAGACATAACTTGTTTCACACATAAGTTTTCTAAGTGC
This sequence comes from Allium cepa, assembly GCA_030765085.1. Classification (NCBI taxonomy): domain Eukaryota; kingdom Viridiplantae; phylum Streptophyta; class Magnoliopsida; order Asparagales; family Amaryllidaceae; genus Allium; species Allium cepa. The sequence goes on along the minus strand of CM060934.1, from coordinate 203,103,083 downwards.
CAAAATTCAAATCAAATAGTCTGATTCACTTAAATCATTTCATTCCAACCTATTAATTTCACATATCAATCTATAAAAATTCAAAGTGGTTTCGGGTATTTCCCAATACCCCATCCCGGCCTCTTCGAGCCTCAAGTCATCCAAACCCAAGTTATCCAAATGAAATACACATTTCATATCAGAGATATCAACCCATTCAAAGCATCCAATACCATCCAATCATCCACAACAAATTTGATCACTTCCAAATTAATTCAATTGATTCTAGTTGAATTTCTAATCTCAATCACTTAGATTTCTTTACTTGTCAATTAATTAATTTCAAATCAAATAATTCAATCATTCCTTTAATATTCATCTTAATTAATCAACCTGGATTAATTATCCTTCAGTTTCATTCAAGCAACTATCTTCAGTTAACTTCACCATATTAATTATCCTTAACCAAAACGATAAGTGATCTTAATTACTTCATGAACTAATTAATTGTTTTAGTTACATTAATCCTTAATTACTTATATGTTAACTTCTCATAAGTCACTCATTATTGATTAATCAATATTAATTAATCAATCTTTAATTACGTCGTTGATTATATAAATTAATGATTTCCAATTATATTTTAATTTATCCTAATCTAAAATAATTACATTAATTAAACCACAATATTAATCATTCTTGATTTATCTCAACATGTAATTAACTATCCATTTATTTACTTCATTAAATAAATCAAATTTCTCCTTAATTAATAATCTTAATTAATCTCTTGATTATTACGCAAATGATTATATTTTATTAATTGCATTAAGTAATTACTTATTAAACCACCGAATGATCATTCTAAATTAATTTAAACTTAATTAATTAACCCAAATCATTAATTAATTTAATTAATTAGTTATCCATTTAAATTATCCTACATATTTAATGAATCATCAATCATTATACCCTAATTAACTTTAGAATGAACCATTCTCTTATTTATGATTTAAGTTTAAAACCATTTAAAACCCAAATACTTCGAGTCAAACAACAATTAACTCGAGGACCAACCAAAACCAAAATCACCAGATCATCAGTACACATTCAATCATTCAACCAATTATTTAAATCTAACCGTTTAAATCCAAATAAAAATCAAAATAGAGTGAGATTTACTCACCTTTGATTTTGCAATCCAAATCCGATCTCGATTTGTTTCCTTCAGATTTAAACCTTGTATAAACAGTTATACGATTTATTAATATTCAAAATGATCGAACAATTTATTTTCATTTACTTAATTTTCTTAACAAATGATCTTTATTTCATACCAATTTCCTTTAATAAATTTGTTTAACTTCAATTTTAAAACTAAAATTTCTTTTAAATAAATTTAGTCAACTAATAAATTTAGTTTTAAACCAAAAAAAAATTTCTTAAAAATATCCTTTAGTAACTAAATTTTTTTAAATAGGTTAACCAAATAATTTAACCACTAAAATTTTATTTTTTAAAAACTAACTATTTAACTTAACTGATAAACTTCCCTTTTAAACATACATATACATATATTTATCAATTCAAAAGCTAAATAAATATCTTACTGCATGTATATAATTATACTTCTTTCTGTAAAATGTATATTTGTTTTATTTACTTTTCTTTCTGCCATTATATATACAATTAAAGTAATAAAGAAAAATCGTTACCTCGCTTCACCGCTAACTCGCGAACCACCACTAACCATCGACACAGTCGCGAACCCCATGCGACTGCGCGTGCCACGAATCCCAACGCGAGCGTCGACTCGAGCATCAGCTCCTCCAGCGATCCCTCCTCATCTCGAAATGCGCCGCGACCTGCTTCGATCTAGAGCGAGCATCTTAGGGTTACGGAGGCGAAATTACTGCATCGGTTTGGATTGAAGTGGGCACGAACGAATTTCGTTCGTTCGGCTCTTCAATTTGAAAGAGGAAGCCGCGATTGATTTTGAAATCCCCCCTTTTCGATTTCTACTTGACTTTGGACCCGAATGCTGCGGCCATTTTTTTTATATATAACTTTGATTTTTGTTTGAAGATTAGAGGGGAGAAACGAAGATAAAATATCAATTGGGGAAAGATTCCTGCATACTCTTATTTTGTTAATATAAATATCTTTGTCTAGTGACTTTAAATTTTATTATATTATAAAACTGCAAAAATTTCGAACACCTCTTAAGGAATGCCGCTAGGCGATTATAAGGTTTTACCCGCGTTTCGAACACAATGGAACGTGTTTCGAAAGCTAATTCGATCATATGCACGAGTTATGGAAATAAACGATCAATTTTAAATTAAATCGATTAAAATAGTTCTAAGCGTTGTGAGCTGTCAGGGTCAAACGACAACTCTGATTGCTACGAAAATTGAAATCCGATAATAATATAATGTTACGGATCCAATGAAACTGGTTTCGTCAAATTCCGAGACTGTGCCTTGGAAGGCTATTTCTAAACGTCAATTTAAACGATAAATTATTAAAACTGAACAAATCATCTTTAAATTAAGTTTCACCCATTCTATTATCTTCAGTATTATCATTATAAATTTTATAAGCCCTCAAATTATTTTTAACAGGCTTAAACATGAAGATTCAATAATTTACCCAATTTCGAATTATATAATTCAATAATTTAATTATCAAGTAGATATTAATATTTGGAATTCAAGTTAAAAGTAAATTTTAAATATTTAAAATCAATTAAATATTCTAATTTAAATTGTTAGAAATTCCGGGTCGTCACATTCCTCCCCCTCAAAAGAATTTCGTCCCCGAAATTACTAGTTAGGAAGAATGGTCCAATACCCGTTTACTTTTCTTAAAACCAAACAGTTTTATCAACTTGCCATAACATATCTTTCATTAAAGATTCACTATTACCTCAACCAACTTCCAAAACCTTCCATAGTTTCCAACAGCATTATTTACTTCATTTATTCAAATCTAAATTGAAATCCAAATTTAAATTACCAAAACTTTCTCAAAAATTTTCTAACTCCCTAAATTTCCAAATTTTTTTGCCAACGTCTCCTTTGCTGGCTAGCTCGGTGCAACTGCAAAAGGCCTCTACGGGCACCCAAATTCAAAAAGAAAACAAAAGCCAAGTGGCTAGATCAAAAGCCCAATCCAATTTCATACAGATATTTAAATACATACCTTTTTTCGACCTATTCAAATAATTTCTTGAAATCAAATCCAATTTCCATTTTCCCTTTTAATACTTGCATATCTTACTTAGAAATAATATCCAATCGTAACCTTTCCAATCATTTTATACATTTCCTTACAGAAGTTTCAAATCTATTTCAAATTAGTTTTCCCATTCCCATATGAATTCAATTTGTCTTCACTTCTGAGTATTGAATTTTATCTTTCATTTATAACTGATTCATATTAGTTTCATCTACTAATTTACTTTAAGTTTCCAATTTGAAATCGTTTTGTTGTTAACAATTTTCTTTCCAAAAATTTTCTAACTCCCAAAATTTTTGAGAAATTTTGGCAGAGTCTCCTTTGTATGGAGGAGCTTTTGCAATTTGACAAGAGATATAAATATATATACATCGACCCATACGGTCGGAAAAAGCAAAAACAGTTCATATTTCCTATTTTGATTGCGTAGGCGTACCTTTATTTAGCACTTTAAGCAAGCGGCTTATTATTTAAGCAATTAGCGCAACCAAGTCCAGCCAAACGGCCTCTTGGTACCTGTACTTACTAAATTTAAATATGTTAGTGCCATATATAGAAAAATTATTAGCATTTCACTTACTTTCAATAGCTAATCACATGCATTGCATAAAAAACAAGCACCAAACGCTTTCCATAAGCGATTTATATGATTTAAAGTTAATTCAATTACTTCCAACAATTTCATATGTCATTTCATTCAATTTTAATGGTTTACAACTCAAGTGCTTACATTCAATTTATTTTTAATCCAAACAAGCTCATATTCACTGCAATTGATTTCAAACTCAAGTTATTTAACTTCTCTCAACCCATAAAATTTTAATTTCTTTCATTTATGTCAAACGACAATTCATTCTATGCAAATTCAACAATATTCGCTTAATAGAGTATCTATTTTAGTTTGTAACTACTTCAAATTAATTTCATTTTATCTCTGCACTGGATTCATTTTAAAACTATTTCATTGAGCTTGACAACATTTAAGGTTTATATTAATATCCATTTTCCTAAACATAAATTTAACCCAAACTTTTATTTAATAGTCTTCCATTCTGATAACCCAATTCCAATTTAAAACTTTGATTTAGTCTTTATTCAATCAGACTTCATCCATTTATTATTTAATTCAATTAACCCATTTATTCACCTCATATTTAATTTTTTAATTCACTTACTTAATTCATTTTCCAATTTATTTTATTAATACAAAGCCATTCTCTATTTATTTCTACTCACTTGGGTTTAGTTTGCAATTCAAACCATTTCTATTTAATTCATTTTCATTTCATTCGACAAGACTTTCATTATATCTAATTTACTAGCAAATTACATTAAATATTATTTATAGCTCACTTGAATTTTATTTGTAATTCAAACCATTACTATTTCAATCCAACTTTATTTTAATTTTTACATCATCTTCACTTATTTAATTCATTATCAAATCCAAGTCAAATTCTATTTATAATTCGAGCTCATTTCTAAACTTCATTATTAACTTACGATTCATTTTATTTAGCCGAGTTAAATTTTATTAACATGCTCTATCGAATAATTATTTAGCTAATTAGCTTACCTCCAACTTTTATATCAATATTCGATTTTATTATAAAAAATCACCTTATTAAATTTTTCCTGAATTCAAAATTTTTCATAATTCCAGTTTGAATTTTCTTTCATTTTCCCAAAATTCCATCACTTTTATTTTAAAATTTTAGAAATGCTTTTAAATTCACATCATACTATTAAAATAGCTTTTTATAAAAATACTTCTTATAACTCGATGTCTCAACCAGTCTATCCTTGTTCTCACAAAAATTCAGTTATACGTTGATCAGGCATAGGACTGAAAATCTATAAGTACTTGGTAAACCCATTTTCAACATCCAGTTAAAATATTTGGAAAATAATTTTATTGAAATTTCAGAAAAAAGTTTTTGAAAATTAAGGAAATTTCTTTGTGAGAATGCTCTGGAGATCATCACTCTCATCCATGGTCAAAGTTACATCCTGGGTTACATTGCCATCGCAGCAAAAATCCATGTAACTGTAGGCACTCCGCGCCCCTCGATTACGCCATGGAACCCACAACAGATCGCAGTTACATTCCTGGGTTACGTTGCCATCACAGCAAAAGTCCATGTAACTGTTGGCTCTCAATGGCACACACGCTTTTCGTTGTCAAAATGAAACTTCACCACTCCTACATAGGTCGCAGTCTACCGATATAAAATCAAACACAGACTGTTGGCTCTCAGCGGCACACACGACTTTCGCTATGTTACCATAGGTCGCAGTCTACCGATATAAAATCAAACGCAGGCTGTTGGCTCTCAGCGGCACACACGACTTTCGCTATGGTATACATTACTCATAATCCCCAGGAACTAGTTTTGTCCGGACTCCTCACAGGATCAACTTTAGAACCCCCCTTGGGGCTCAAGGCAGCACAACTCGGTGGCACTCCTGAGAAGTTCATTTTAAGGGAGCGCCTTTTTCCCCAGAGCCATCATCAAAACACTTTATACTATACACATATAGTATCTTTCAAATCATACACCTAGTACGATCTCATACAAAGCTCCTTTACACAAAATCGATTATCCTAAAATCGATAAATCTCAAACTAGGCTTTCCAAATTCTCATATTGATTTTCCCAAAATCAAAAGCCATTCCAAATCCAAAGGTTCCCAAAACCTTTTCCAAAATCCTCATAAGATCCTTTATACATATATACATATATATATACATATATACATATATATATACATATATACATATATATATACATATATACATATATATATACATATATACATATATACATATATACATATATACATATATATATATATATATATATATTCAGATATATATAATTTTTAAAACTTTGGATCACTTCAAACTTGTATAAACTCCTTTTATACTTCAAACACCTTTTCTTCTGGCAATAGATTTAACAAGGGAAGATTTATCTTATATAACAAAGATATATAGCTTTGCTTATGAAAAATCAAATATTCCAATTTTGATTACTCTTTTAAATATCATTTTCATTCAAATCCGTACGATATACACATATCATCCGTACGCTATACCAATCAGATCACTCACTCGATCACACAATTTCACTTCCGAACTAGTATCGTCCACCTGACTTCCTAGTGCGGACACAGATCTGGTTTATTGATTAGAAACCGTCATTCTCCTTGCATAGCCATAACCATGATAGAGAACATCCAAAACCAATCAACAATCCATATCCAGGTTCGCTGTCGAAAATTGAGTGAAAAATCCACAACTCGAATCGATAAACTATCTTGAAATTCTGTGCTCGAATCTGGATCAAATCACTATGCGAATAGAATAATATACGTACATCCTACATGTTTATTTTAATTGATTATTGGCCAAATCAATTTCCTTTCTATTCACATTTCCTTTAATTTCCATCCACATATTTACAATTGCTTCAATTCCATTGAATTATCGCTTCAATTCTTACCTCAGTTGGGTATTTAAATCAATAACAGTTTGAACTCCGACCAGTTTATATTTAGAAAATAGCTTGAAAATTTGAAAAATGGATAAGTAGTTGAAAAATAATTATTAGTTTGCAAAATAGATGTAAAATAGTTAACTAATTGTAAAATAGTTGGAAAAATAGCTAAATAGTTTCAGAAATTTTAGATAATTGCAAAATAGTTGTAAAATAGTAATTAATTTGTAACATAGTTGAAAAATAGTAATTAGTTTAGAAAACAATTGAAAAATGGTTAAATAACTCCAAAAATAATTGTAAAACAAGTATAAAATAATTTGGCTTTAAGAAAGAAAGGTTGTATATATTTAACAGCTTGAAAAAATAAGTTTGTATTAAAACAATTTATATTGAAAATAGTCCAGGGTCAAAACTGTTCACTTTTCCATCAATTCAATTTAAATTTCCACTCCCATTTAAATCGACCCAATTCCAATTTAAATAACTCCAATTTCCATTAGACTTGATTTGTTCCCAATTCAAGTTGAATCAATCTTGATTTCTTTCCCAATCCAAATCAACTTCCATTTGGATTTAATCCTGTTCAACTTTAATTATAATTTCAAATTATTCCAATCAATTTGAATTATTATCAATTGAACCCATTTCAAATTCAAATCATTTCAATTCAATCCAATTCAAATTTTCCATTTAAAATTTTAAAATTATCCATCTACAACCACAATTCTAATTAATTTAAATCAGATTCAATTTGAATGAATTCAATTCCAATTTGAATTTTTAAACCATCTCGAATTATATAAATTCGAGTTAAATTCTCAAAGGTTGGTTTAACTTGTTAAACCAAATTAACTTTGTTCATTTAAAGTTTTTAAATAATTTAATTTCTGAGTTCTAATTCTTGAATTTCATTCCAATTAATTTAATTTTAATTTGGTTGTATTATATTACTTCTTAATTTAATTCCATTAATTTAACATCCAATCACCTTAATATTTAGTAGAAGAAAACATTACTTTATATATCAAAATATATTTTATATAAAATCATTTAAAACTTTATATAAGAAAATAACAAGTACGCTCTCATACACACACACACACACACACACACACACTCAACTCATTCTAGAGTACTACAGACTCTATTTACTGAGTAATCCCCACCAGAGCCAAGGTTCTCGCTTAACCTTTCAGCTCCGATACCAACTGTAACGACCCGAAATTTTCGATCCCAAAAATTCCAGATAGTTATGAAAAAGAAGAAAGAGATAGAATGAAAGAAGAAGAAGAAGATCAGAAACAACATCTCACATTCGCAGCGGATAAAATATGATAATAAATAATAACAGTTTACAAAAGAATAATATTCTGTCGACTACATTTTAAGTACATCAGAGTTACACATATATACAGTCACTGAAATATACACAATTATCATGCCACAGATATACAGAAATAAAACACAGCGGAAACACTCCATACATTCTTGCCATCCGGCTCGCCTCCTGCGCTCCAGAACGTCCTTACCTGAAAATCTGTAATACTCGGTCTGACCCGAGTATTACACCAAAGTAACACCCGGGTCAGGCTGGAAACCAGCGTGAGTAAACCCATCCAACATGGAATACAAAGCATATAACTTATATAGAACCCGAGGTAACTCAAACCAATTTTACAAGTTCACAATATGTTATAGACATAACTTATTTCACACATAAGTTTTATAAGTGCCAAAATTAAGATCAAATAGTCCGATTCACTTAAATCATTTCATTCCAACCTATTAATTTAACATATCAATCTATAAAAATTCGAAGTGGTTTTGGGTATTTCCCAATACCCGATCCCGGCCTCTTCGAGTCTCATGTCATCCTAACCCAAGTTATCCAAATGAAATACACAACATTTCATATCAGAGATACCAACCCATTCAAAGCATCCAATACCATCCAATCATCCACAACAATTTTGATCACTTCCAAATTAATACGATTGATTCTAATTGAATTTCTAACCTCAATCACTTAGATTTCTTTACTTGTCAATTAATTAATTTCAAATCAAATAATTCAATCATCCCTTTAATATTCATCTTAATTAATCAACCTGGATTAATTATCCTTCAATTTCATTCAAGCAACTATCTTTAATTTACTTCACCATATTAATTATCCTTAACCAAAACGATAAGTAATCATAATTACTTCGTGAACTAATTAACTGTTTTAGTTACATTAATCCTTAATTACTTATATATTAACTTCTTATAAGTCACTCATTATTGATTAATCAATCTTAATTAATCATTCTTTAATTACGTCATTGATTATATAAATTAATGATTTCCAATTATATTTTAATTTATCCTAATCTAAATTAATTACATTAATTAAACCACAATATTAATCATTCTTGATTTATCTCAACCTGTAATTAACTATCCATTTATTGACTTCATTAAATAAATCAAATTTCTCCTTAATTAATAATCTTAATTAATCTCTTGATTTATTACGCAAATGATTATATTTTATTAATTGCGTTAAGTAATTACTTATTAAACCACCGAATGATCATTCTAAATTAATTTAAACTTAATTAATTAACCCAAATCATTAAATAATCTAATTAATTAGTTATCCATTTAAATTATCCTACCTATTTAATTAATCACCAATCATCAAACCCTTATTAACTTTAAAATGAACCATTCTCTTATTTATGATTTAAGTTTAAAACCATTTAAAATCCAAATACTTCGAGTCAAACAACAATTAACTCGAGGACCAACCAAAACCAAAATCACCAGATCATCAGTACACATTCAATCAGTTCAATCATTCAACCAATTATATAAATTTAACCATTTAAATCCAAATAAAAATCAAAACAGAGTGAGATTTACTCACCTTTGATTTTGCAATCCAAATCCGGTCTCGATTTGTTTTCTTCAGATTTAAACCTTGTATAAACAGTTGTACGATTTATTAATATTCGAAATAATCGAACAATTTATTTTCATTTAATTAATTTGCTTAACAAATGATCTTTATTTTAAACCAATTTTCTTTAATAAATTTGTTTAACTACAATTTTAAAACTAAAATTTCTTTCAAATAAATTTAGTTAACTAATAAATTTAGTTTTAAACCAAAAAAAAATTTCTTAAAAATATCCTTTAGTAATTAAAAAAAATTAAATAGGTTAACCAGATAATTTAACCACTAAAATTTTATTGTTTAAAAATTAACTATTTAACTTAACTGATAAATTTCCCTTTTAAAAATAGATATATACATATATTTATCAATTCAAAAGCTAAATAAATATCTTACTGCATGTATATAATTATACTTCTTTCTATAAAATGTATATTTATTTTATTTACTTTGCTTTCTGCCATTATATACACAATTAAAGTAATAAAGAAAAATCGTTACCTCACTTCACCGCTAACTCGCGAACCACCGCTAACCATCGACACAGTCACGAACCCCATGCTACTGTGCGTGACACGAATCCCAACGCGAACGTTGACTGGAGCATCAGCCCCTCCAGCGATCCCTCCTCATCTCGAAATACATCACGACCTGCTTCGATATGGAGCGAGCAACTTAGGGTTGCTGAGGCGAAGTTACTGCATCGGTTTGGATTGAAGTGAGCACAAATGAAATTTCGTTCGTTCGACTCTTCAATTTGAAAGAGGAAGCCGCGGTTGATTTAGAAACCCCCTCCTCCCGTTTTGATTTCTACTTGACTTCAGACCCAAAGGCTGCAACCATTTTTTTTATATATGTTTGATTTTTGTTTGAAGATTAGAGGGGAGAAACGAAGATAAAATATCAATTGGGGAAAGCTTCCCGCATACGCTTATTTTGTTAATATAAATATCTTTGTCTAGTGATTTTAAATTTTATTATATTATAAAACTGCTAAATTTTCGAACACCTCTTAAGGAATGCCGCTAGGCGATTATAAGGTTTCACCCGCGTTCCGAACACAATGGAACGTGTTTCGAAAGCTAATTCGATCATATTCGCGAGTTACGGAAATAAACGATTAATTTTAAATTAAATCGATTAAAATAGTTCTAAGCGTTTTGAGCTGTCAGGTTCAAATGACAACTCTGAATTCTACGAAAATGGAAATCCGATAAAAATATAATATTACGGATCCAATGAAACTGGTTTCATCAAATTCCGAGACTGTGCCTCGAAAGGCTATTTCTAAACGTCAATTTAAACGATAAATTATTAAAACTGAACAAATCATCTTTAAATTAGATTTCGCCCAATCTATTATCTTCAGTATCATCATTTTAAATTTTATAAGCCCTCAAATTATTTTTAACAGGCTTAAACATGAAGATTCAATAATTTACCCAATTTCGAATTATATAATTCAATAATTTAATCATCAAGTAGATATTAATATTTGGAATTCATGTTAAAATTAACTTTTAAATATTTAAAATCAATTAAATATTCTAATTTAAATTGTTAGAAATTCTAGGTCGTCACAGTTACACTCTTTGAGAGCTTCGGCATATAATTTTTTTGAATTTTTTTTGAGGAGTTGAAATTTCACTTTGATTTTTGAATTGCAATTGGATCTAGAATTGTCAGCCATTGAGGAGGAGAGATAGTTGAATTATACGTACAGACAAATGAGAAATAGAGGTAGGCTAGGGTTTATAACAGGGTATTTATAGACAAAGCTGAAATAGAATAGATGGGCACGTTTGATAAACGCGCTGAATGATAAATGGCCCGAAAAGCCCGTTCTGACTCCGGAACGAAATTGGGTCAAGCCATATATTAAAATGGATGTTTTAAAATATTTTAAATGCAATGGAACAATTTTTCAAGTTCAAATTGTCGTATGAAGAAGTTATGCTAAAATCAATATTTTTCAAATTGATTTAAATTGATTTCAATTTCATTTATTTCAAGGCATTTTGAGTCCGTACGATCAAACGACAAGGCCGATCGCTACGAAACTTGAAATCCTACAATAATTCACCGTTATGGATCCGACGAAACTAGTTTCATCCGAGCCAGTGGCCAAAATGGCTATTTTTCCATTAATTAAATAGATTAATAAATTAGCAAATTAAATGAAATTTCAAATTTCAATTCTTTAATTGACAAGTTTCATCCTTTTTGATTTCTTAATCACTCATAAAAATTTAAACAAGTTTAGATGTCAATTTTAAAGTTGATTAATTTATAAATTTCATTATTAACCACAATTTCATTAAATTCAGAAATTACGAATTTAATTCCCAATAATTCCATTAAATTGACCTTTCACTCTATTATTCAATCTATTAGTATAAAATAAATGAAATAACATTGGATTCATACTTCATTACATAAATACCTTCAGTTTCATCTAAATTAATATTTACGTCGTATTTAAATATTTAATTTAATTGCAATAAATCCACTTTATTAAATTAAAATTAAAAATCTTGGTTCTCATTCTTACTTTGTTATCAAACAAAATTTATTATAATTACTCTCTAGCACTGATCCTATCAAACTACAATTCATTACGTATTATTTTTATCAATTAATATAACTTTGAATTCGTTCCGTATTTACAAATTTCAATCGATTATAACTTTACAATTTTTTTCAAATAATTGGGATTCCACTAATTAAGTCAATTACTGCAATTGCTTTCAAATTATATTTTTATGAACTAAACAAATAGGTAACTTATACAATTGTAACCATTAAAATTTAATTAACTTTTAAGTTTATTACTTCCAAGCAAATAATATGATTTCTTACAGAACATTGATTTTTATTCAATTACCATTTATTAAAATTCAAATTCATTAATTAATTGAACGCTTACATTTGTTTCCATATATCCAATTTGTAGCTAAGTATAACATCTATATTATTTTCATTGATTTGAATTAAATTCCCATATTTATATTATGCCTATTATTATGCTATAAACTGGTTACTATTGATTACCATTCATTTACTTGCCATATTCTTATTCCCATCATTTTAACCTTTGTTTATATTTATTAAATTTTTGATTTCTTATTTCAAATAATAGACTAAATAAACGGGAAACACATAATTATTGCCATCGTTTACTTTTAACTGCATTTATAAGTTTATTGTTTACAGACCCAAGTTACACATTTACATTATTTCAATTTATCGTAATCACATTCAATCTATCAAAAATTTAGCTTAGATTACATCCTTAGCATTCATTTATTATTGACGTTAATTAGCATTGCTTACCTTGCATTAACATTATTACTTTACATCTACATCCAATTACAATTAATATTATCAATAAATTTATTTACTTGGACTCATGCTTTTATTTACACCAATTACTACCTTATAAGTAAATGTACGTTATTATTTTAATTTACATTCACCCTTTCCATTATTATATTAATTATCATGTAAGTACATTTAATTATCTTGTATGTTCATTCTTCCCAACTAATTACCACCTATTATATTATCCCACACCTTAATTCACTAATTACATTTGATTTCTCATATTCCACTTATAAACAAGTCATACATTTAAATTATTTTATTTAATTAGAATTTCATTCAAGTTCATTAATTATTAACTTAAATTAACCTTGTTACGTTTCCTCTTAGTTATTTTCATTATTACAACACAACTTTTATCAATAACACAAATTTTTAAATATCTTCAATATTAAATTTCAAAAATCTTATTAAATTAACAATCTTAATTATCGAAAATTTACGGGTCGTTACACTCTCTCTCACTCAAAATTTTTCGTCCTCGAAAAGGAAAAGAAGGGAAAAGAGGAACTTATAAATCAATATATATTATTCAAAACATTATATTCATAACAATAAATTTACTGAATAGGATAATTTAAATAAAATGTATAGATTTATAAACAATTAAATCTTTTATATTCAAATTAATGAGGTTTGGAAAACAATTTCAAAATATTTTCTAAGTCCAAAATTTACGGAAAATTTTGGCAGAGTCTCCTTTGTACGAGAAGGCTTGGGAGAAAATATAAGATCAAAAATAACAATATACAACATATATTTTCCAAAATAATATATATCCCAACCCGGGAAAAATAATATAATAATTCTATAACCGAAATCCGAACACATACCCATTTGTCGGCAGGTACCGCTTATTTTATGAAACCAAAACAGTAGCAATTGCTTCCATAACCTATATTTCACTTATATAATCCAAAAATGTTTAACAATTATATAAAATGAAATATTGAAAGTGGTTTCAACCATAAACAAAACAAATCGGTACAAACATCGGTCATTTGCACAAGGCATACAAGCATCACATAAAATCAACACAAATCAATCAGTCATTCATATCAAACAGAACAAATTGTTGTTCGGGTTCAAAACTTCAAATTGAAAATAATGAAAAATAAAATACTAAATGTATCCTTTACTTAACAGTCTTAGATGAAACTAAATAGATTATTCATACATCCAAACAAATTTAAAGTATATTTATCCAAACAATCATAAACCAAAACAAACAACAAATCCTAACAATGAATCAAATTTACTTGTTATCAATTTCATTTCATACATTTGTTGTTTGATTTCCTTTTCATTCATATAATGGTTTATCTTTTTAATTTACATTTACTTCTTACAACCTTTTACTTTTATTCATTGGTTCAATGTTTATTTCTTTTATTACGTACAAATCTTATTGCATTTATTAATGCCATCATTTATTAATTTTTACATAATTTCATTTATTAATATTCATTTACTTGAGTTTAAAATCTTATACTTACAATACTTACTTCTTATTACCATTATTTCAGTAACATTTCAATTATAACTTAAGTTCACACAATTTCAACATCAAATTCTTATTTATAAAAGATTTTCATTAAATACTTTCATTGCTTCAAATTTTTACTCGTATATTATTAGATTACATTTCCTTATTAAACATTGTAGCTCTTATTTTTTTGGTAAGTTATATATATATATGCTTTTAAGAATGCAATTGAAAGTAATACAAGTTTTCACAGTTCTTTTAATTAATTTAATGTTCAATAATTATATCCTTTATTTCATAGGTTACAATTTCAATTTTCATTTAATACCATTTATAACCTAGCATTAAATCTCTTATTTCATTTAGGGTTTCAATTATTAGTTAAATTCCATTTCTCTACACTAATTGAACTATCCATTATCAGAAACTTAAGAACTAAATACCGGGTTAAATATCAATTCATTTTAAAATAATAGATAAATATATACTTATAATTTATATATCCAATTATATTTAAAAAAATTAAAATTTATATTTGTTTATCAAAATAAATCTGTAGTAAACTACCACAGTAGCCTTCCCACTTCAAAACTCGAAAATGAATGTCGATGATGCGTGCACTCATCACCGAAATTATTTTCCAGCGACAAAGAGGGGAGTATAGAACTTATTTCTTCTAAAAACAATTTTTTTCAAAATAAATTGAAATATTTTTATCAGAAAATACATCTAAATAATATTATTATTATTTTCCAAAATCAATTTGAAAGAAATTTTCAAAACCCCGGAACTTAAATTCTAAAAATTCCAATTTTCATTTATTTTATTTTCAATCTTATTTCAACTATTATTTATAAATTTCATTACCTAACAACCAATATATTGCAACCAAACATATATATTATTTATAAAATTTTATTTTATATATACAAAATATAGTTGGCAAAATTATTTCATTCACCTATATTAAAAGCAAATATTATGTCGGTCTGTCCTATAAAGTGTTTAGAAATCCCTATTGATATCATAGCGTCCCATGCACCAGCCAGAATTTATAAATACAAAATGGAATAGATTAAACACAATATTAAAATATTTTTATAACACTACCAAATACGCTCTCTCATATATACTCTCAGTGATTGATCCTAGGGTATTACCATCCTATTGTAAATAGTCCGACCCCACAAAGCTAAGGTTTATCACTAAACCAAAGCTCTGATAGCAGATGTAACGTCCCGCCTTTCCGTATGCTTTAAACCGACGATAAACCAAACACGTCAGACTTAAACCATACAGAAGGGCGGATTGTTATGGGGTAAATAAGAAAAAGCAGAGAAGGAAAATAAACAAAATAGAATCTTGCAGCGGAACGATAAAATATAATAAACAAATATACAGTTCATGAAGCTGTTTACAAAATATTCGATTATTCTTATAAAATATATATATGAGTTACACATACCAAAGAATAATAACAATGCAGCGGAACAATGTGACGTAGTGGAACACTATAGTAAATAATAGTAATAATACAATCTTCGTCTTTGTCCTCCAGAAATAAAGCCTTCAATTCCTGAAATGCTCAGGCTGACCCGAACGAATTGAAAAGACAAAACACTCGAGTCAGAACTAAAAGATCTTATGCAAGTTAAATCAGCATTCAATAATATGAGTGGAACAGCGTCAGAGATGTTTACGGCATTTGACATCTCCTATTCAGTTTCTAACATGAGTGCAGTAATTCAAGAGATGCTCGGGATTCACATCTTCTAAGGACCTGTTACTATGTAGTTATATTTTGCTATTATAATAATGTCTATTAATAAAATAAACTTACTTTTTCATAGCATTAAGGGGTTACCCATATAGCCCTTAACACGTAATAGTCCCAGTAGTCCATCCAATATCATAGTCCCTCCTGATCGGGAAGTCACCAGAGGATACCACACGGGCTACGGGAGAAAACCAAACTCGTACAATGCGCGATTGGATAGGTGACACGGCACAACTAGGCAATGCCGGGTTAGATATACCAATTACGCTTCTGGGCCGGTGGTAACGCGTAGCGCGCAGCTACCGCCCACCTCGAGCCACACCTCCAAATTAAAAAAATCAAAAGTGGCCACCGAATCAATCCAAAAGTCAAAGTATAATATCGAAGGGATATGTCTGATCAAGGGTGCTACCTCATTAGCCTGTCAATCGCTCCTGTTTTAGCCACCTTATGCCACCTCACGGGAGTCGGGTTCATGTGTTTACCTCAAAGGAAACGTCGCCACCATCCTACTTCATTCTGGAATCTCCATCGCGTACACGGTTGTCAAAGTGGTTTTCGGAGTTGGCAGAGAGTATGACAACTTCCGATCCCGGTCTCTTTATCAACCAATCGTTATTTTAACACCACGGTCATTTCAAAATAATTATACTTCAAAATCAGGATATAATATTCATTTTAAAACCATATAAATATGATATCATTTTCGTTTAAAAACCAAGTCAATATGATATCATTTATAAAACCCAAATAAATATAATATCATTTTTATTTCAAATATATCCTTTTCCCAAATTCATAGCATTTTCAAATCATAATACCTTAAAACCCAAAATTTTGAAACATAACTTCCAATACTTAAATGGTTTAATATTGAATTACTTTAATAATAAAATAGCTTTTTAAATTTCATAAATAAATTCTAAATACCGATTTGAACCTCTAATTAAACCATTTCAATTTCCATATAATTCAAAGCTTTAAATATTCCACCATTTCAAAACTAATTCTTTGATAATTTTATATATATCAAATTTAATTACTATTCTTTAGATTTGAAATGTCTACTTAATAAATCCAATATAATTTGAGTAAAACTTTTAACTTCAACAACTAGATATCCTTTTAATTTATTTAACTTGATATATTCATTTAAATCAACTTGAAATTCATTTAAATCACTCTAAACAAAAATCAAGTTATAACAATCATACCCTTTAAAATTTTGAAATTTTATTAAATTCCAAATAAATTCCATATTCATCTTCCAACCTTATTCTCCTTTAAGTCATTACAAAGTCCAGAAATTTAACTTAAATAAATGCTTAATCATATTTTGTCTTAATAAAATCAAACTTAATTATTAACTTCTTTTATACTTCAAATCAATTTTATACATAGCTTAAAGCCCAGAATTTAACTATATATAAAATAACATTTATAAAATCCAATTCACTATCTCATAAAACCATATATTTCTTTATAAAACCATAGAAAATCATTTCAAAATATTTTTATATAAAGATAACGGTGTCTGTATATAATTTTCTACCCTATGGTCAAGTGATACGGATATTTATCATTTCAATCCGTAATTTAAAATAAAAATACGGTTATATATCATTTCAAACCGCAATCCCGAATAAAATAAAGTGCATAACAAATTTGCAGTTTAAACAATATAAAATACAACATCCATTCATCCAATATCAATCATCAACCATTTATTACAACCATCATCCAATTTAAATAATAACATCAATATAGAGCATATAATAAATAACAGGTAATTACCGATAGTTTATATTCAATAATAAATTAAACAATCTATCTAACTGACAGTTTATATGCAATAATAAATTAAATAATAATTTGATTCGATAAATAAAAAATTAACTGGAATGATGATAAAAATATACCAAATAGCAATAAATAAATTTCAAATCACACTAAAAATTAATTTAAAAAAACATAAGAAATTTTAGAAGTCGTGAGTGGTATAAAACACTCACCTTTTGAATTTAAATTCAATTTAAACCAAAAATTGAACAGTCTTTGAATTCATCCAAACCAGCGTCAAAATGTCTGAAATTTCAATACGATCCTAAATAAGAAACCGTGCATAAATCATACGTCGTATGCGAAAGTTATGTAATTTAGAGCATTGAAAATAAAAAAAATTAAATAAATCACCAAAAAATAAAACGCACACTTTACCCAGGCCAGGTCACCATGAGATTTTTTCACACTCCAGAACCCTAACGCACGCAGCCACGAACCAGATACCGAAGTTGCCTGGGCCTGCCCTTGACCACGAAAACGACAATCAAACCCTTGCCTCCGACCACATCGAGTAACTCCACCGTATTCACCTCCCTACGCCACTCCGACGCCGTGAACGCCTCCTCGCCCGGTGCCTCAACTGACAACGCCGCCATTTCCATTCATAAGCGATTTCCGGCGAAGTCCAACACCCTACGACGCAACGAACGCTACTGATGGGACCTGCGCGTCACCAGCGACGCAACGACACCACCCGATTGATAAACCGACGCAGATCCGCCGTTGGATCGTCAAAAATCCAATATGAACGGTCATGGTTCATTCCCAATTTCTGGACAAACGAGGATTCAAAACCAAAAAAGAATTGCAGATCTGAGTTACGCTCTTCGAGAGCTTCGATATATAATTTTTCTGAATTTTTTTTGAGGAGTTTGAAATTTTACTTTCATTTTTGAAGTGCAATTGGATCTAGAATTGTCTGCCACTGAGGAGGAAACATAGTTGAATTATACGTTCATACAAATGGGAAATAGAGGTAGAATAGGGTTTATAACAGGGTATTTACGGACAAAACTGAAATAGAATAGATGGGCATGTTTGATAAACGCGCTGGATGATAAATGTCCCGAGAAGCCCGTTCTGACTCTGGAACGAAATTGGGTCAACCCATATATCAAAATAGAAGTTTTCAAATATTTTAAATGCAATGGAACAAGTTTCAGTTTCAAATTGCATTGCATGAAGAAGTTATGCTAAAATAAATATTTTTTTAAATTGATTTCAATTTCATTTATTTCAAGGCGTTTCGACTCCGTACGATCAAACGACAAGCCCGATCGCTATGAAACTTGAAATCCTACAATAATTCACCATTGCGGATCCAATGAAACTAGTTTCGTTGAAATCCGAGTCAGTGGACAAAATGTCTATTTTCCATTAATTAAATAGATTAATAAATTAGCTAATTAAATCAAATTTCAAATTTCAAATTTCAACTCTTTAATTGACAAGTTTTATTCTTTTTGATTTCTTAATCACTCACAAAAATTTAAACAAGTTCTGATGTAAAATTTAAAGTTGATTGATTTATAAATTTCAGTATTAACCATAATTTCATTAAATTCAGAAATTATAAATTTAATTCCCAATAATTCCATTAAATTGACTTTTCACTCTATTATTCAATCTTTTAGTATCAAATAAATGAAATTAACATTGGATTCATACATCATTACATAAATACCTTCGATTTCATCTAAATTAATATTTACGTCATATTTAAATATTTAATTTAATTGCAATAAATCCACTTTATTAAATTTAAATTAAAAATCTTGGTTCCCATTCTTACTTTATTATCAAACAAAATTTATTATAATTACACTCTCGCATTGATCCTATCAAACTACAATTCATTACGTATTATTTTTATCAATTAATATAACTTTGAATTCGTTCCCAGTTTACAAATTTCAATCAATTATAACTTTACAATTTTTTTCAAATAATTGGGATTCCACTAATTAAGTCAATTACGGCAATTGCTTTCAAATTATTTTTATGAACTGAAAAAATGGGTAACTTATACAATTGTAACCGTTAAAATTTAATTAACTTTTAAGTTTATTACTTCCAAGCAAATAATATGATTTCTTACAGAACATTGATTTTTATTCAATTACCATTTATTAAAATTCAAATTCATTAATTAATTGAACGCTTACATTTGTTTCCATATATCCAATTTGTAGCTAAGTATAACATCCACATTATTTTCATTGATTTGAATTAAATTCGCATCTTTATATTATGCCTATTATTATGCTATAAACTGGTTACTATTGATTACCTTTCATTTACTTGCCACATTCTCATTCCCATCATTGTAACCTTTGTTTATATTTATTAAATTTTTGACTCCTCATTTCAACTAATAGACTAAATAAATGGGAAACACATAATTATTGCCATCGTATACTTTTAACAGCATTTATAAGTTTATTGTTTACAGACCCAAGTTACACATTTACATAATTTCAATTTATCGTAATCACATTCAATCTATCGAAAATTTAGCTTAGATTACATCCTTACCAATCATTTATTATTGACTTTAATTAGCATTGCTTACCTTGCATTAACATTATTACTTTACATCCATATCCAATTACAATTAATATTCTCAATAAACTTATTTACTTGGCCTCATGCTCTTTATTACACCAATTACCACCTTATAAGTAAATGTACGTTATTATTTTAATTTCAATTCACCCTTTCCGTTATTATATTAATTATCATTTAAGTACATTTAATTATCTTGTATGTTCATTCTTCCCAACTAATTACCACCTATCATATTATCCCACACCTTAATTCACCAATTACATTTGCTTTCTCATATTCCACTTATAACCAAGTCATACATTTAAATTATTTTATTTAATTAGAATTTCATTCTAGTTCATTAATTATTAACTTAAATTAACCTTGTTACGTTTCCTCTTAGTTATTTTCATTATTACAACACAACTTTTATTAATAATTCACAAATTTTTAAAATTTCTTCGATATTAAATTTCAAATTTTTTATTAAATTAACAATCTTAATTATCGAAAATTTACGGGTCGTTACAGTAACTAATATCTTGCACAAAAACATACACTATGGATAATATCGAGTCTACTTGCTGTGGTATAAAGTAAAGATCCTATCATACCTCTATATATTTTTTGGTCAACATCTTTTGAATTACCTTTTTTATTAAATTTCTTACTAGTTTCCATAGGTGTTGGTTTACCACTTTTTTTAGACATAACTATTGATTTACTGCTTGTGTTAGACATTACAAATTTCTTTACTAATTCTTTAGCATATTTTTGTTGACTTATAAATATTCCATTGTTTAGTTATTTAATTTGTAAACCTAGAAAGATTGTTAATTCTTCCATGTGACTCATTTCAAATTCTTTAGTTATTATGTCAGCAAATTCTTTATTTAGTTGTTCACTTGTTGATCCAAAAATAACATCGTCTACATATATTTGTGTAAGTTGAATATCATTGTCAACTCTTTTTATAAATAACATAGTATCCACTTTACATATTTCAAAATTAGATTGTATTATGTATTAATGGAGTCTTTCATACAAGCTCTAGGTGCTTATTTTAAACCGTATAATTCCTTTTTAGTTCGTAAACAGGATTAGGGAGATTTTCATCTTCAAAAAGTAGGGGTTCTTTAACATATACATCTTCTTTAATAAAACTATTTAAAAATGCACTTTTGACATCTATTTGGAATAATTTAAAATTATTATAGTTTGCAAATGTGAGTAGAATCCCCATAGCTTATAATTTAGCTAAGGGGCAAAGGTCTCATCAAAGTCTATTCCTTCTTCTTAGCTATATTCTTATGTAACTCAACATGCTTTATTTCTTATGACTTCTCCTTGTTCGTTCAATTTATTTCTATAAATCCACTTAGCTCCAATTACACATTGATTTTCTGATTGTGGAACTAATTCTCAAACATCATTTCGTGTAAATAATTCAGTTCTTCTTACATGTTAAGAATCCATAAATCATCCCATGATGCTTTATTGGATTTTTAGGTTTGATGGTTGAAATAAATGCTACCATACTCAACTTATTTAGTTGCTTTCTAGTTTTTACAACCGACTCTATGCTTCCTAGAATATTTCCCTTAGGATGGTCTTTTAGACATTTTTTTCCATTCAATTTATTCATATTTGAATCATTGGTAATACTATTTTCATTGTTAGTAGTTTCAATATTTGCAATCTCATTATTCTTACTAAGATTAAGATTTTCTTCCTCATCATTACTGGTATTGGTGACTTGAAATTTTCATCAAATGCAACATGTGTTGTTTCTTCAACATTACTAGTTCTAATATTAAAAACTCTGTAGGCCTTACTTCTATTTGAATAACCAATAAATATACCTTTATCTGGTTTTACATAAAAATTGTCTATTATCTTTTGTATTTAATACAAAACATTTGCTATCAAAAACCTTAAAATAAGATACTTTTTGAATTTTATTAAAAAATAATTCTTAAGGTGTTTTCTTGGTTAATGGTCTTATTAAAATTCTATTCAAAAAATAAAATGATGCAGCAACTGCTTCTGCCCAAATTTTTTTGGTAAATCGCACTCATTTAACATAGTCCTAACGCATTCTATAGTTCTATTTTTATATTCTACATCTCCATTTTTTTTAAGGAGTTCAAGGAAAAGAAACTTGTACATAATTTCTTTTTTACTAGAAAAATTTTCGTTCTCGAATTCTCCTCCATGATCACTCCTCATCATCATAATTTTAATTAACTTTTGATTTTGAATTTCCTTAATGAAAATTTCAAATGCTTCACTCTTATATTTAAGAAATAGTGTCCAAGCATATCTTGAATAATCAGCTACTATTACAAAAACATACCTATTAAGATTTATTAATTATACTTGTGATGGTCCTAAAAGGTCTAAGTGAAGAAGTTTTAAGGAATGTGTAGTCGAAATCATGCCTCTTGATTTAAAAGAACTTTTGTGAAGTTTTTCAAGTTGACAAGCATCATATAGGTTATTGACACTAAAACTCATTTTTGGAAGTCTTTAAACAAGTTCGTATCTAACTATTTTGGATAAATACTTAGAATCCAATTGACCAAAACGTTAGTGCCAAGGCTCAATAGATTCGGCCATAAGAAAGAGATTATTATTAGACACTCTCATACTAAAAATGTTAATTCACATTTCCTAAATCATTCTAAAATAATTGCAGACTCATTATCCTCGATGTGGAAAATGTCCTTTTCAACCTTAACTTTGAAACCCTTATCACATAATTGATTTATACTAAGCACATTAATATCATAAATTCCTAACAAGCAAAACATTAGAAATAATAGGAGTTTTAGAGTTACCAACATTACTGATGCCGATGATGTATCCTTTTGAGTTATCTCCAAAGTTAACTGTTCCTCCATCTTTAAAAATGATGTCTTCTAAGATCTTCGAATTTCTAGTCATATGTCTTGAGCATCGATTGTTTAGTATCTGTTTGTCTTTCCAAACACCAAATGTATAGTTATTATGTGTCTGTTTGTTCTCTACCATATAACATACCCATTGCTCCAATTTTACTTTATACACTTTCAAATTTTCAATTGACTTTCCAATATTATTAGTTCTTAATCTGTTTGAGGATAACGTAATGATTTTACCACTTTCTTTCAGAAATGACAAATAATGTACTACTAGTGTTACTAGCCATTTATAATTAAAAATACATAAATCAAATAAAAAGTTTTTGAAATCCTTATGCTCTAATACCAAATGTGGGAAATGGTGTAGTATATATTATACTAGTGTAATGGATCTTAAGGCTACTTTAACACCAATGAGGGGTGAATATTCTATAACTTATATAGAACTTTTATAAATAGTTTCAATATTAAAATCAAAACACATATATTATTAATAGGTAGTCATAGATATATATCAATGCAGTGAAAATAAAGCAAAAGTAAGAGAGATGACATCGGGAGTTTTATACTGCTTTAGATTGACCAAATCCTACATTCAGTCCTATATGGTATTTGTATAAATTTTCTATCAAACGCCTATTTTAATCAAGTAGCAAGTAAACCAGAATACAATCTTGATTACAAGGCGACGAGATATAACCTCCCAAATTTTCGAGCTTAGGGTAGACTCTCTTGATTTAATCAGGAAACAAGATCACTCACTTCATTTTAATAGGCAACGAGCACACCCACTTGATTTGAATGGACAGCAAGTGTTCTCACTTGATTTGAATGGGCAACAAGCACATCCATTCAAAATAGTAGTAGAGAGTTATTGATTTAAAATACAAATAGTTGTAACTTGGATATAGAATATCCTATAACACTTTGATCTTTGAATTGGTGAGATAATACTTGCAAAATAGTGAGTAGATTATTGGGACCGAGTGTAGTGAAGTAGAGATTGAATTTCAGTGAATTTGAAGAGTACAGAAGTGGATTTTGAGAAATATAAAATCAGATTTTAGAGTAAGAAGAATGGAGAAAGTAATTGTAAAAATTCATTTTCCAGTCCCTCTATATAGTGTTTGAAGGGACACGTCTATTTGTCAAGAGATGGAGCAAAAAATCACAACTATTCAAGATTAAAAAAAACATTTTAATGATATATATGTCGACATATTTAGGAAGGGTATGCTGACATACCCTTATATTTTGAGAAAAACAACAACAATTTTAAAGTGAAATTCTGATATTTTGTAAAATCATTTAAAAAAATAGTTTTTAAATAGTTTTTTCTATATAAATTTTTTATAAAATATTTGTAGAAATATATTTTTAAAATAAAATAAATAGTTTGGTGAGAGAGTATTCAAAGAAAAGAAAATTGTTATTCAAGGACTTTAACAAATTTATCTAATGCCTGTTATCAATTATCTATAGTCTTGACACTTCTTGCCTTTATCTTTAAACTCATGAGTCTTCAATTGTTTTAATCATCTCTGAATCTTAGTCTCTTGTCTTTTTATCAATCAATCTTCAAACTCGATTATCCTGTGCTTGTATAAACATGTCTAATTCCTTCAAAACATTCTATGCAACTTGGGAAAATATTAGCGCCGATATTTATATAGTTGTTATCATCAAATCAATATTTGTGGTATTAACACACACACACAGATATATATATATATATATATATATATATATATATATATATATACATACATACATACATATATGAACTTATCATAGATATCAGACTTTTGTATCAAATGCACATTTTCGTATCTAAAAAATTCATTGATGAAGTTAACAAAGTACGCAATCTGCTTTGTAGTCATTAGACCTTGGATTGCATACATCTATATGTATCAATCCTAAGAGTTCATGAAATCTTTTGTCACTTCCACCAATTTGGTTTACTTTAACATTAATCATTTGAGATACAGTTCACAAGTATCATATGATTCATGGTAACATGAGTAAAGAATAATTTCTTGAAGATATAGCTTACTCTATGATTCTAGAAATAATTGTTCAAAAATTTAGATTCTTCTTTATTTTCTATGTAGCTAAAATATCGCTATTGTTACGAAAATAAATTTCATCAATTGAATAACAAAAACATATTTATTTTATAATAAACATTCATAATATTAGTTTTAAAATTAAGTTACATCTAATTTCGATCAAAAGCCAGATCGGTTATGTAACGACCCGCCTTTCATTCCATAGAAAGGCGCATCATTAAGAAGAAAGAAAGGGATAGAAAAGAGAAAAGAAAGAAAAGAAACAAACAAACAACATCAGAATCTCACAGCGGAACGAATAAATTATATTATATCACATAAAACATTACATAGTATCATATACATCAGAGTTATACAGCTAATACAATACAAACGAGACAGTTATAAACACATGTCTGGCAATTACAATTCAAGTATATCAGAGAAAACAGATACAACTCAAACACAGCGGAATCACTACATATATCTACACGTTGAAGCCTCCTGCTCCATATCTCCTCGAGAACACGTCAAAGAAATCCTGAAATACTTGACTACTCATATGTAATATGAGTACCCAAGAGTTTAATAAAACAGAAAATAAACACTCGGGTCAAACAAGGGTCTGGTGTGAGTAAACGGTTTAAAGTTGTTTAACTTTAGAAAATCTTTTGAAAAGAAAAGGTATCACGTAAGACTTCCCACACATAAACATGGAAAAGTTTTTACCTTACACTAACCAAAACATTTGATAGGAAATCCAGTGATATTATAATAGTGTCTAGGGTTTTCAAGTAAATAAGAAATAGCCGAAATTGTTACATTTATTAAATTCCAGCTACTAGCCAAAAAAGTGGGTAATACAATCAAAACCATAGGGTCTCGTAGGGAAAATGTGTTTCCATCAATGGCAGGGCTATTGGGGTACCGCCCGTCACAGTACGTGTCCTAGATCACCGTACCGAGGAGCCACCCTAACTCCCCTGCAACACAAGACCGGGACCATTCCTTACTGAACAGTCCCGAACAAGACCACCCCGCAGATTGGCTGTCGCCAACTGCCACACAACCAAAATATATAGGGACTTCTAGACAGGGGTAAATCTCGTCCTACTTGGGCATGACCCACTTAGCCTTGCTGCACCTCCCCTGTTTTAGCCATTCCCGATTGATGAGGCTTGAGGCTACGATTACCTATCTAGGACACAACAATCTTAGAATGCTCATCGTCCACCTGACGATGTTCTGAAAGCATTCAATCCATACAAGTTCGTTCCGACTTCGAACGAAACCGAAGGCATTATCTCGTTACACTCGTATTGGAATCACCCTCAGAGTTAACGACGATAACCCTTGCACTCTGAATCAACATCTCGAACCTAAAACTACTATTCCGTCAAAGTCATCATGGAATCACCCTCAAAGTTATACTGACGAATAGTTCTTACACCTCGAGTCTTCATTCTTCACTCTTCACTTGAGATTCATGACCTAACGTTTAATTTGGATCGATGTGGTTTTCGGAATTCCAAATTTGGAAATCTGATCCCGCGAAATCCAAACGCCATCTTAATGTCCAAGTGAATTTAGTTTAATTCAATTCATCATTATCTATATAAACACAAATAGATAAATTATATATCACAATAGATAATCACATTCTCATCATAACAGATAACCAGTATCATCATCACAAAGAGATAATCATCATAACTAGATAATCCATAACATCATACTTTACCTAAGCATCCATATCATATAGATACTACTCATCTCATTACTGAGATCACAACCATTCATAGAAATATCAATATCATCCATAAGCAAAGATTTATTAACCACCATCTATAATTAATTTAAAATGAATTAAATTAATTACTTCTGTCTTTAATTAATTTAAAATAAATTAAATTAATTACACATCTATAAATCCTGCTTATATCCATTAATTAATTAACCTAATCAATTAATCATTCTCTATTCAACTTGATTAAACACATTTGATTAATCATTCACTATTTACAATAAGTAATTAGTCTTTAATTAATTTCACAAATTAATTAACCTTAATCATAAGTAATTAACATTTAATTACTTCATTTATTAATTAACTATGATTAATTACATTTATCCTTAATTAATTACATTAATTAATCACTTAATTATTAATTATTCCTTAATTAAACAATTCTTAATTACATCATTAATTGTATTAATTAATGATCTCTAATTTATATTTAAATTAATTACTTTATTTAAATTAATTACCTTTAGTAATTATTCTAAATTTAAATTATAATTATTAATCACCCTTGATTAATATCCAATCCAGTAATTAACTACCCTTAATTACTTATAACAAATTAATTATCCCATAATTAATTATCTTCATTAATTATTCCTTTGATTAACTATAAAAGTAATTACCCAAATTACTTCATTAAAAAAATATCTCTTACTAATTACATTCCAGTAATTATCATTTATTACTTCTCTAAGTAATCATGCTCTATTAATCACCTTAAGTAATTACTCTCATTAAACCATCAAATGATTTACCTAAATTAATTAAACTAAATTAATTAATTTAAACAAATCACATTATCATAATTAATTACAATAAGTAATTAATCCTTTGATTACTTTTATCAAGTAATTATTCTTAACAAATTACAATTGATTATATTCAATTAATCAATCCAATTAATTATCAAAATCAATCACATTAGTTTATCACTTAATTATCCTAAAATAATTATCTTATTAATTTACAACATTTCTTTAATTACTTCTCTAAGAAAATTATCTTAGATTAATTATCATTAATCAACTCTAATTAAAAATTAATCTAAATCATTATTTAAAATGAAATAAATAAGTAAATTCCTTAATTATTTTAATTATTTCCAAAATAATTCATTTACTTATTAATGGCTTCATTAACATTCAAATGTATTTAAACAATACATTTCTAAATGATATTCAATTCCATTTTAAAATTTAAGATTTAAAATGTTTAACTATTTAAACATTTATCTAAATTTAAATAAATTTATTCCTTAAAATAAAATTAAAGAACCATCGTTACTTATATAAGATACTTATATAAGAAAGTTTTAAAACTAAATTATTAAAGAAATCAAGCTTTAAAATAAATTGATTATCTTAACTTTCAAATTTAAAGTTAAACATTTCATAACTTTTATTCAAATACTAAAGGAAAGAAATTTTGCCAAGTTTAAAAGATTTACTTGAAATCAAATTCATTTTTAAATTCTACTTTAAAACATTTTAAACTTGATCGACATTTAAATTTTCAAACTGTTTTAAATCCAAATCTGAATTCATAGTAAACTTAAAACCATATTTTAGTCTTGATTTAAAACTTGATTTAAATCTTGACTAAATTTAAAATTTTCATTTTTAAAAACTTTGAATTCAAAAGTTCATTTGAATTCAGTTTCAACTTAAGCTTTTAATTTGAATCCCTGCTTTTAAAATTTAGATTTCATTCTAAATTTAAAAAAAAACTGCAAACAGACAGGTTATAAAACCTGAAGCTTACACCAACCCGAGACCACCCAACATTACTTCGAGTTAAACCCTAATCTCCTTCGAGACAAAAACATGAATACTCGAGAGAAGCTTTGAGCAACCTCCCTGAACAAACCCACAATGGATCATTAGAACCAAACATACACGGTGCATATGCACCGGCGCTCCGGCGACTTCCAGCCACCCTAATCAACTTCACCAAGTCGCTGACAATCCCTCAACTTGATCACGACCTCCAGAGAACTCATTGCAGTTCAAATTTAAAATCTGAGATTATCAGTCAACCTGAAAACATCACTTCACCATTTCCCAAACCTGTCAACAGCTAGAAAACCCACCTCCGACCATCAACATCACTGCGACTCCGGCCATCGCTTCATCTACAACCCCTCTTCCGATTCCCAAAGTATTGCATCACTCGATGCAACAGAGATATAGAGAAGCAACCAAAACTTCGACCGCTTAAAACTAGGGCTAGAAACCTGTAATCGACCACCACCGTCGCCATCCACCTCTGACAATCCATTTGCTAATTTTTCCCTACTCATCCATCAACACTCCACCTCCAGGAAGAATCTTAACTTCCAAAAAGCACTAGATAACCGTATAAACCCAAAAATCACTATTCTGTTCCGTCCAGTAATGCTCACCCAATAGTTAATTAAAAATTTTGATTTCTGTCTTAAAATTTATGATTTCAAACATGCGTTTAGGTTATGAACTTGTTTCAGTAATTTAAGATATTTGAGATTCTTGATAATTGAAAATAATGACTGTTATATTTGTTTTCAGAGGCACAGATTTTAAATATAACTTAATTTTGATTTATAAACATAATTTCTTACTAAACAAACATCTTTTGTTTACACATTAATTTCTAACTGAAATCAATCAAGTTGATAAGGTGTTTCTATTAAAACTTAGTTTTAATAACAGAAAACAGGAAATCAGGTTCTGTAAACACACAC
Source organism: Allium cepa (assembly GCA_030765085.1). NCBI lineage: Eukaryota > Viridiplantae > Streptophyta > Magnoliopsida > Asparagales > Amaryllidaceae > Allium > Allium cepa. Next base: position 203,072,910 of record CM060934.1, on the reverse strand, counting down.
ACACACACACACACACACACACACACACATATATATATGTATATATATATATATATATATATATATATATATGTTTATATATATTCACACACAATATTCATCACAATAAAAATCATACAAACATAAACATTCCTATATATTCACATGCAGCAGATAATTTAAGCTTTTTGCATTGAGGTTACTCACTTCTAAAAAGAAACAGCGCAGTTTCATCCAAACAGTTTTGATTTCTGTGAATTAGAACTTGAGTTCTGGGAAATTTGTTTAGCTTTGATTTTAAAAGGAAAAACTGTTTTTAAAATAGAAGTTCACTCACCTAATTTAGAAGAAGCAAATAACTAATTTCAGATGCATTATCCTAGCACTGCAATTTGAATCTGCATGTTGAATCTGCTGATTGCAACTTGAAAATCTGGGTTTGCAATTTTCTTGTTGATGTTGAATATGATCATGCAGCTGAACTCCATTTCTTGTTTTGCTTAGAGTTAAATTGATCTTCATATTGATGTTGTAACTTGATTTTTTTTGAAAACAGTTTGTAGATTTGGTTGAATTTGTTTTGCAGATCTTAAATTGTATTTGGGTATTGCATTTGGTTTTTGAGTTTTCTTTCTAAAGTATGATTTCAGTTTCAAATGAAGATAATGTTTAAACAAAATGAATTGTTAAGTTTCTTTTATCTAATATAATTAATTTCAAAATATATTAACATTGCCACTTGTTATCTATTGTTATAGATTAAGTACAAGTGTCTTCCCTTATTAGTTAAAAGCTTAACACATGTGCCTTAATATATAAAAATAAATTTCTTAGTTTATGAATGTATTTAAATTCATTTCTTACTTAATTTAACTTGTTTTAAATGTTTTATCAATATTTAGCCTTACATGTTTACATAAAAACTTCTTTTATAAAATTACTCATTTAAATGTTTATTTGAATATTTTAAAATAATATTTTTAAAACTAATTTTTAAGAATGAAGAATTTAAAAAGAAAAGAATGTTGAATTCAATTTAATTCCAAAGTTTTCAAACCACCACATTATACTCTAATGTAAATAAACTAAGTTTATTTCAAAAAAAAATTAAAATAAAACAAAATAAACTTTTATTATATAATACGATTTTTAAACAAAATAAATATTTACTTATATTTCTTTTGAAAATATAAGATAGATTTTTAAATCAAACCTTTGAAAAGTTTTCAATACTAATTTTAAATCAAATTAACCAATTCATAAGTTATACATACACACACACACACAAATATATATATATATATATATATATATATATAATAAATTTGAAAATATTTTTATTGAATTTAAACTTAAATTAAAATCACATTCTCTATTTACAATGTATACACATATATACATTATAAATAAAATATCCTTTAAATTAGCTTAGAAAGATAATTTTATCATTTAAATATTTTTAACTTTTTGAAAAGAATACAATCCCAAATTAAATTACCATTATTATAAATTTTCAAAAGAATATCATTTGACAAACTAAATAATTATTAGTTTTTCAAAAGATAATTTCTGTTTGAATTAGATTATTAAATCAATATTTCACATTTTAAAACAATTATTAATGAAATTATTAAATAAATATTGGCCAAATTTCCGGGACATCACAGGTTACTATTCCACAAATAATAATTAGAATAAATGAAAATAATTTTTGAAAACTTGATGCGTCCATTTGCAATTACTACATAGTATGCTTCCACTATTTTTATTTTATAATAACAGCATCAGAATGATGAAGTTCCATTCAGTCACTTACTATGAGCTGTTTATTTCTTCTAGTGTAACTAATTTATAGTCGAGAGTTTCGAACTAAGTATCTCAAACTCAAAGAAATAAATATAATAGAGAGCAATTTTCTATACGAAAAATATAGGAATGAAAAGTGTCTACAAAAACATCATATAATTCAATTTCTAATGTTATGTTACTTCATGAAGCAGAGGTGGCCATTCACTCTCTCTACTTCCCGACCATGACAAACTTTCGCTCTCTTTTTAATGGTTGAACCTCTCAAAAGAGAAACCCTTTACCAAAGTCAGCACTAGATTTCTTTACAAAAATGCATTTAGTCATTCTTAGCACGTTAAGGAGATCGAGTTAGTTGCGCTTAAGTAAATAGATCTAAATTGATATTTCAATGTTTGAATTCTTAGGTCTATCTATGGTCCTTGGTCGGGTGTTATATCCAGCATAACTAGATTCTCATTGTATTCAATCTTATTGAACACAAGATCTCGCACTATGGTTTACTTACTCATTTTAAATGATACGCTTTCATTGAAATTTTGTATATTACAAACATAAATATTCACCATACAACTTTTATATGTGATAGATTATCTATACTCTTGGTTTTTTTTCAAGTTCAAAACTCATAGAAATAAGTACACAGTGTAGGGAAAAATCACGTATGTGAGCAAGACACAAAATTTTAATGGTTGTATTATTCAGTTCTTTTATGGGATCTGAAGTGAAAATATGCCAATCGATTAATTTATGGGTAAATACTTTATCATGTTTCATTCTTAATTTTTAATTTAGTTCAATTTTGGTATATTTTAGTTGATAAACGATTTTATCGGTTATATTATATAAGCAAATTTGTTAAACAGATTATTATAATATTACATATGTTTTTATACTTTTTTGAATGTTCTATTATATTTTCGTAATAAGGCTCCTACTAGATTTTGTATCTCTTAAACCACTCAATGAGCTAGAATTCTGCAAATTCCTCTAATGAGTGTTAGGATGCATTTACTAGGTTATTACAACTTTTAGGGTTGTAACGACCTATATTTTACTTATCGAATGATCATAAAATATTATTATTTAAATCATGTAAGACCCATAACTTTGGATAGGAGTTGAATGAGAGTCTAAAACCACTTCCATTAGATCGAGATGATGGTTTCCCTTTTTGTAGAGTGGTCATAATATGAAAATGGACTTACCATTTAAGAGATATTGGTATATCAAATTAGAACCATTGTTGGACAGATTAGTGGGCGATTAGTTAAGCCAGAACTTAAGCCCATTAAACATTTTCGAATTTGTTCCTAATTTGGACCGATGGTAAGATTCATATCATTTCTCACTTCCCAAAAATAGTTCTGAACCTCTATTAGTCTAAATCTCATAAAAAAGCTCACCTTTTTCATACTAATCCTAGCTTAAATCATCATTAAAATGGTAATTAGCAAAAGAGATTGAAGATCTATCGTTTGATTGCTTTAGGGTTCGTTTTCAAGTTGCCTATTTCAGATCTTAGCTTAAATTTTAATAGTATGGGTATTGGGTGTAAAATTTATGACCTCGCACTATTCTATGCATGTCCATATAATAAAAATGATGTTTTGTTATTATTTCTATGCTAAATTGTTACTAAACTTAATTAAACCTTCATATATGTTTACGGTTGAATTTAAAAAGATTGAAAGATTTTAAATGGTTTTCTAACCCCTTATGAATCATATTGTCATTTTTTCATAGAACTAAATATAGGCTAAATCATGTTTGTTAACCATGTTTTGATGAATTTGTTATGCTAAATTTAATGTTCATTAAATTGATGTTATAAATTTAAATGATTTTCATTGTTTTGATCCATGTATCGAATATTCGAATCAAACGAATAGTGTTTTAATATTAATTTTGATTAACATTATTAATTTATAAATATCCTAATAATGAACTTATAGATAAACACATATATATACATACATATGTGTGTGTATGTATATGTATATGTATCCACATCTAAATATAAATATCATATACAAATTTATGATATATAGTTAAATCATATAAGTATGTTTAGAATTTTATTATGAACATGTCACCCAATTTATGCACATAAAAGAGCTCACATGCAAGAGTTATCTTAGTTTGAATATTTAGGGACCAAACTATAATTTGCAAAAGTTAAGGTGCTTTAAATTTTTTACCTCCTTCTCTAAGTAACCTAATCGCCACTGCCTTTCATCTTCAGTGAATTATTGGTGCCACTAAAGATTATTGTTGCTAACAAGATAGGCGCCATTCATTTCCTTACACTGCTTTGATTCTTATGGTACGTCGAACTCGATGGCCCCTCCAAGAAACCCAAATATTGGTTTATGGATCTATGAAAGAAGACGACATCACCGTCGATTCTGGCTTGATTTGTTGTAGTCATTGTACAGACTACACCGTAATGCCATAACCATTGATTGACGTCGATGATGAATGGGCAATAATCATTCATTTAAATGAATGTTTGATATTTAAGAAAATTATCTAAAAAATATCTCTCCAGTAATCCGACCAGCTGAATACACTTGAACAACTAGCATTGCCTTTGATAGATTAATTCGCAAACTAAGCATTGAAGCTGTAAAGTCCACCATTAAGATGTCATTCATTACTTTTATGGAGAGAGAATGAATTTCTATATATAAAGAATGAGGCATCTATGTATGTTTAAAACTACAATAATGTATTATGTAAAATATCTTACTTAGATCCACCATTCAAAGTATTGTCCACTATAACTGAGATCTTATCTCACTTAGTTAATTAAATCCATTTAATTTATTCATATTCATATTCACATATATTTTTACCTAATTTTAAATGTTTCACTACCAATTATATATATGTATTATATTTACTCTATTATATTGGATTAAAAATATTTAAACAAACATATAATGGTTATACATTTTATTAGGAACTTTAATAATAATTAAAAATAATAATACATTAGTTAAGAAATTATTGTGTTAATTTATCTATAATAATAATTTATAACTTCTATAAGTTAAGCCAATAAATTATTTTTGGATGAAAAATAAGAGTTGTTGTGTCACTCCAAGGTGTAAACTCATATTTAGGCAATTTAAATATTGAGCATGTGCGGACTTTGTTGAAGCATGGTATCAGACATGAGTTCAGTTGCTTACAGATTATGTAAATGAAATCCAATTTCTTACCTATTTATGTGACACCTTAAGTAGTGATATATCATGTGTGTTTTCTCTTTATCGTCAATATATAACTTACATATCTAGATATCGGTCAATGGTCAACACTCTAATAATAACCATATTGAATTGCTAAGTTCAACAACAAAGTCTATGGTTCAATTATTTAACAATTACCGATTGATCGATTTTCTTTAGCCTAAGACTTTGAATTACGTTTACTGCCAATATTAAATATAACAATGTATTTAATATATACACAACTATGGCCTAATACTTTTCCTAAGGATTTAGGTATATTGTTAGTTCCGATTTCGACTAATAGACGTTTACTAACCTTCTATTCGGGTAGACATTACAATACATTATATATAAGTTCACTTCTAATATCGGATATAACAAAATATATATTTGCAAACCTTCTGTTTGAAGGAGACAAATCATCTCTTAAATGCCGTTTCACTTCTATTGAATATGCTAGTATATATTTTTGTTTGATGATAATAAACACATATATATTCATTTAAATCTATTTATTAATGTACTATTTTATTTTCACGGATTAAATAAATATTTGCTGAATAAAATAAATAACACAGAATTTAAATTCAAATATATATCTTATTTAAACAAATATTTATTACAATTTTGAATAGTACAAATTTGAGCTCTCACTATATATATAAACAATCTTTAATTACAACACAATTTTGATTACATCACAATTTATCATTGTTGGGCGAATTCTTACCCAGAAGATCTCGAGACCAAGAAGTCACAGTTTTACCCGGGCTCGCAACCCCCGCTTCATTCGGAAAACACAAGGCTCGGTACAAGCATGGAAGACCATCCGGCATTCTCATTCGGCATAAGACCAGCCTTCTCCAAGCTCCATTCGGCCTCTCCCATGCGTGCCGAACCAAGGTCACCACCGGACCAAGGCCATTACCGAACCAACATGCCTTAGCCCTCTACAACCGAACCAAGGTCACCACCGGACCAAGGCCACTACCGGACCAACTCCACTACCGGACCCACCACCTACCTCAACGCCGAATAGATCTCCATCCCACTCCACTACCGGACCAACCACCTACCTCAACGCCGAATGGATCTCCATCCCACTCCACTACCGGACCAACCACCTACCTCAATGCCGAATGGACCTCCATCCCACTCCGTCACCGGTCCAACACCACCCATTCAAGACCGAATGAAGCCTCTCCGAACCAGAACGCTGCCAGGCCAGATTGCTCCAGCCCAAGCCCACCAGCAGCTATATACATCCAAGACCCCTGCCCCCAACCTCACTCTATAAATAGAGGGGCAGGGGTACAACAATGGCGGACAAGTTTGAGAGCTCAAGCACGGAAGGAACTTTCAAACTACTTTTATATACTCGTACACAAAGCATTGTACTTGTAATCTGAAACAAAGAAGATAATAACATATAAAGTGGACGTAGGCACGTTCTGGCCGAACCACTATAAATCTTTGTGTCTTTTACATTTCAGCCCCTGCTTTTTTCATATTTACATAACTCATCTGAATCATTAAGAATCACATAAAATCAACTAAATCACACGACTTGGAGGTGTTTGCCCATTTTTTGCGCAAACATTTTTGGTGCTTTCACTGAGAACTTCGAACTCGAAGCTTCAGCTTCCCTCATTCAACCTTATTTCCCAATAGCACCCTTCATTGCCTAGGAAACATGACTTCCAGGCCAAGAAAAGACGCCAACAAGGGAAAGAACGCTGCAACTAGCAGCGCTCCAAATCCAGTGGATCCAGATCAAGAGAACCATCCCACTACAGCAGCAGTGCCACATGTAGATCAGGCAATTCCAACAGCCCCTGCCACGGAACAAGCGGCAGTAATCACTAGAGCAGACCTAGACAGAGTTGTGGTGGAAGTGACTAACTGCTTCGCATCCCAACAAGAAGCTTTGGTGAACCAACTCATGTCACGCCTGAGGGATGTTGAAGAATCCAACCGCAACACTGAATCATGGGATGAATCTCAATCTGGAGGATCTCGGAGACAGCAAAGGTCTTCCCTCTTCGAGGAAGCCATCAACAAGAACAACAATGATAGGGGCCGCGCCCGGACTCAGCCCGAACTCCGACTCGAGGAAGCGCTTGGAACCGAACCCAGTGGGGGAGGCGCCAGGCGAGGGTCGGATGTAGCTGAGCCAGTCATGCCACCTAATCATAGAAACCCCGCTGAACGGAGCCGAGCTAGAACCCAGCCCGAAGTTGACCCCATGGAAATGCCCGAACAGAACCCCACAGGGGAAGATCAAGGCAAGGGGCAACTGTAGCTGGTCCTAGCATGCATCCGAGCAGCCAGAGGCAACCACTGGATAACGTCAGAAGTTATAGACTATACCATCCCTACAGGTCATCTGGACAAGATCGATTCCGCAGGGAAGAACCAAGTTCATTTCTATCCGCTCCAAATTCTGATGAAAGAATGGCACGATTATTCAGAGAATGCGTCCAACGGGAGCAAAGGGACCGAGGAATAGGCACTAGGGTCACCAGCCCCTTCACCCGCAATATCGAAACTGCCATCACCCCCCGGGAATGGAAAATGCCAACCATGGAACCTTACAAGGGAACTTCCGACCCCATCGTACACTTACAAAGATACACCCAGCATATGCTCATGAGCGGAGCAACAGAAGGGGTGCTGTGTAAATGCTTTCCGCTATTCCTAGCAGATCTAGCTACCTCCTGGTTCTGCCATCTACCCCAAGGATCTATCAGCTCATGGGAGATGTTGAAAGAAAGGTTCATTAGCCAGTTCCGCATCCATGTAGAACAACCCAAGGATGCTTATTCTCTATCCAATGTCAAACAGAAATCCGAAGAGACACTGCAACAATATCTAACCCGGTTCAACGCCGCAGCGGCCGCAGTCCAAGATGCCGATGAGAAGCTCACCCTAATGGCCCTCTGTAGTGGTGTACACCCAGATATCAAGTTCGCTAGAAGACTAACTAAGGAAAAACCAGCTACTTTACCTGATTTCTTCCATGAAGTTGGAAAGTATATGAGACTTGAAGACGCCGCCACTGAGAGGCAGTCAGGGCAACAAGGTAAGACAACTTCGGACAAGGTTCCCGCTGCAGCCAAGGACACTCGAAGAAATGAATCTAGAGACAATGCTGGGGGCAGGAAGGTTGAAAAACGCCAATATCGACCAGGACCGAGATTTGACTCCTACACTCCTTTGAATGAAACAATCGAAAACATCTTTCTAGCCACTCAGGGCGAACTCGGATACAAGCGCCCCCCGCACAAGAAAGAATCTGATAACGCACTCAAATCTGGAAAGTTCTGCCGCTTCCACGAATCCCACGGACATGACACCAATGAATGCCACCATCTCCGGGACTTGATCGAAGAACACATCAGAAGAAGAAGGCTGGAACGCTATGTGAAAGGTCAGAACAGGACTCCAACTCCTGCCAAGGAGAACTCAAAGCGACCCGTCCCAGAAGTAGGCGGAGGGAATCGCAACACCAGTGGCTCTAGTCAAGAGAAGATAGTGGTCCATACCATCTCGGGAGGACCACACATCGCCGACAGAAGCTGGGCAGAGATGGAAAGATACGGCAAGTCACTTAGAAATGCTGAAGGCTATGTTAACTCCATTATGAAAGAACACCACCCGAAACGGAAAGAGAGTGACGACATCGTATTCAGTAGGCGTGATTTAGAAGGAAGACAGTATCCGCATATGGATCCCATGGTCATCTCTGCCTGGTTCGGTCCAGCTAAAGTTTTCCGAATTCTAATAGACACAGGAAGCTCCGTAAATATCCTATTCAAGCATGCTTTCGACAAAATGAAGCTGTCAATGAAGGATGTGTCTCCCTGCAACAAACCCCTGCACGGTTTCACTGGAGATGCGAAAATGCCACTCGGGCAACTTGACCTCTTCGTCGAAATAGGAAGTCATCCCCGCTCCGTTGTGCGAAAACAAACGTTCGCACTAATAGAAAACCACTCGGCCTACAACGCCTTCTTGGGAAGACCAGCCTTGTCTGACTTCCAAATTGTCCTAGCCCCGTGGTGCCTAAAGATGAAATTCCCAACAAATAACGGAATAGGAGAAGTTGAAGGAGATCAAGATGCCGCTCGAGATTGCTATGTAACTGAACTTCGCAATAACCATAGAAAGAATAAAGGGAAAGATGCAGAGACTACTCTCTGCATGAAAAGCTTGGAAGCATAGCAACTAAAGAAAGCCCCTCCTCTTCGATACACCAGCGATCCTTTCAATGAACTAGACCCCAGGGATAAGGAGGAGGAGGCTACCGCTGAGCCTGCGGAGGCCATGGAATTCGTATCTGTAGACAAACATGATTCAATTAGACTATTAAAAATAGGATCTCGGCTAAAAACAGAATTGAAGGATCAACTCATTGACTTTCTCCGCCACAACTCAGATGTATTTGCGTGGACACATGCCGATATGACAGGAATCTCCCAAACATAGCATGCCACATGCTGAACGTCGATCCCACCAAGGTACCGATAAAGCAGAAAAAGAGAAGCATGGGAGCAGAACGATCAGCAGCCCTCGATGAGGAAGTAAAGAACCTACTTGCTAATGACTTCATACGAGAAGCCATCTACCCAGAATGGATCGCTAACCCAGTACTAGTAAAGAAAGCTAATGGGAAGTAGCGAACATGCATTGATTTCTCCAACTTAAATGACGCTTGCCCGAAAGACTGCTTCCCGCTCCCCCGAATCGATCAGCTTGCGGACAGCACTGCCGGGCACGAACTTTTATCTTTTATGGATGCATACTCCGGATACAACTAGATTCCCATGCACGCTCCCGATCAAGACCACACTAGCTTCATCACTGACCGGGGATTATATTGTTACAAAGTCATGCCTTTTGGACTCAAAAATGCCGGAGCTACCTATCAGCGCCTCGTCAACAAGATGTTCACGGAATTAATAGGGCGAACTATGGAAGTATATGTGGATGACATGTTGGTAAAGTCCAGGAGAGCCGACGATCATGTAAGCCAACTGAGCGAGATGTTTCAGGTACTTCGCCGATATGGAATGAAGCTGAATCCTCTAAAGTGCTCCTTCGGAGTGTCATCGGGAAAATTCTTAGGATTCATTGTCCATGCCAGAGGAATTGAAGCAAACCCTGAACAAATCCGGGCTCTAAAAGAAATAAGGATACCTTCCACTCGAAAAGAAATGCAGAGCCTAAACGGAAAGGTGGCCGCCCTAAGCAGATTCATTTCCAAAGCAACTGACAAGTGCGTCCCTTTCTTCGAAGCTCTCAAGAAGGACAAAGGAAAGTTCGAGTGGACCGATGAATGCTTAAAAGCCTTCCTTAACCTGATCGAACACCTTCAGAAACCACCAGTGCTCTCAGCTCCAAACGAAGGCGAAGAGCTATACCTATACCTCGCTGTATCATCTCATGCTCTAAGCGCTGCCCTGGTAAGAGAAGAAGACCGCACACAACGTCCGGTATACTTTATAAGTAAGAGATTTACAGGGGCAGAAGCCAGATATCCTAAACTTGAGAAATTGGCATATTGTTTATTGATCGCGTCACGAAAACTGCGACACTACTTCCAATCTCACTCCATCAGAGTTCTAACCGATCAGCCACTAAAACAGGTGCTCCATCGTCCCAACACTTCTGGACGACTCCTCAAATGGTGCATTGAACTAAGTCAGTATGACGTCACCTACCATCCTCGCACCGCTATCAAGGGGCAAGCCATGGCCGACTTCATTGCCGAATTCACTACCAACGAAGGCAAGGATCAGTTTGAAATAGCAAAAAACATCAAGTGGAGCCTCTTTGTAGATGGAGCATCAAACGAACAAGGCTCGGGGGCAGGTATTGTGATAGTCACCCCCAGAGGAAGAAAGCTGTACTATGCATTAAGGTTGGAATTCGCGGCCACTAACAACGATGCGGAGTATGAGGCAGTAATAGCGGGATTGGAGCTTGCCTTAGAAATTGGAGTCAATTCTTTATGTCTTCATAGTGATTCTCAACTTATCGTAAACCAAGTACTAGGAGAATTCCAGACACGAGGAGAACGACTCACAGCATATCTAAAGAAAACCAAACTGCTGCTCGATCAATTGGACCATTATCTAATCAAACACATTCCTCGAGAAGATAACCAAGAGGCCGATGAACTAGCAAAGCAAGCTAGTATGAAGAATAGCACCATTTCCGGAGCACTAGCCATCTCAAGGCAGCTAGCCCCAAGTTTCGAACAAGTGAATCTGATAACTGCAATCGAAGAAGGAACTTGGACGACTCCTATCGGGAAATATTTGCAGGACGGCACACTACCAGACAAACGTGAAGTAAGGAGAATTTTGAGGAAAGCTCCCCACTACACAATACAAGAAGGCATCCTCTACCGGCGTGGCTTCTCTAGCCCCTTACTCAGATGCGTCGCTGGAAGGGAAACCAAGGAAATCTTATTCAACATCCATCAAGGAAGTTGCGGAGATCACACTGGAGAGCAGACTCTGGCGAAAAAGATACTCCAATATGGATATTACTGGCCCACACTAAACAAAGACGCCTTAGACTTCGTCAAGAGATGCGACAGATGCCAGAAATTTGCAAGATTCCTCGACTACCCACAAATGAGATTACTCAAATGACCAGCCCTTGGCCCTTTGCTGTATGGGGGATTGATTTAATTGGCGAACTGCCGACGGGCAGGGGCGGAGCCAAATATGCTATAGTGGCAGTCGATTATTTCACCAAATGGGTGGAAGCGGAACCCCTAAATAAAATATCTTCAGCAAAAGTTATCAACTTCTTGATCAAAAATATTCTGTGCAGGTACGGAGTACCACTCAAGATCATATCGGACAACGGACTCCAATTTGACAGCGAAGAATTCGCCGACTGGTGCCAAGAGCATGGAATTCATAAAAGCTTCTCATCAGTAGCTTATCCTCAGGCAAACAGACAAGTCGAAGCTGTCAACAAAATTCTCAAAACCCTAATCAAGAAGAAACTTGAAAAGTCATAAGGCGCTTGGGTGGACGAACTTCCTACGGCACTTTGGGCCTACCGCACATCTTTCAGAACATCAACGGGACATACTCCTTTCTCTTTGGCATACGGATCGGAGGAAATGCTCCCTGTTGAGACTATTGTTCCTTCCCACCGTAGGATCCACTACAATCCAGAAGAAAACGAAGAACTCCTCCTCATGTCTTTGGATCTTATTGAGGAAAGGAGAAACGATGCAGCACTCAAAGCAGCAGCTCACAAACAAAAAGTGGCAGCACTATACAACTCCAAAGTCAAACATCGCATCTTACAAGAAGGAGATCTTGTCCTCAGGCGAATCTTTCCGCGCCTCGGGGCACTGGACCCCATCTGGGACGGACCATATGTAATTCATAAAGATCTCCACAACGGAGCTTATATTTTGTCAATAGTGGACGGAGAGGTGTTCCAGAGGGCATGGAACATCCGACACCTCCTTCGATACTTTTCTTAACTTGTACTGCCCATATGAAGTGAATTAACAAAGAGAATCAGTGGACGTAGGCGTTTTCATGCCGAACCACTTTAAAAATCTTGTCTCTTTTTAACTTGTTCTTTTATATCTTGGCTGCTTGTTAAGCTTTATCCTTTTCTGTTGAACAAAATCTTATGGCATCTCCACTCAAGACGCACCACGGCCTCATCTGGACAAGGCCTAACAGGTACGCTACGATTCTATGCACTCGCCAATGAGACTCTTTTGCTCCAGCATCCCTCTGCTGCGGGTTAACTCATTGCTCGCGCCTGCCCTCTAAGCCAACTGTAATGAGCCGATTATAGGTCATCATAAAGGCCGACTATAGCCGATGGCAGCTCATTACGGCGTTCGGCTCGCCGGCAACTGTGAACCTACTTTAAGCCCCAACATAAGGTGTGGCCAGCCAGGGGTAGTTCACGGCCAACGGCACCCACGCTAGCCGGCCACGGTAAATCGAATAATACCCACGATTACGGACCATAATGGTTCGGGTAGTTACCGTGCGCGATCTCGGCTCCAATGTGTCTTAAGTGCGGCTGTGGTAAAAAAGAAAACTCCCCGAGGAGGCGTAAGATGGGTAACAAATGTCTCCAAGACCCACAGCTAGGGAAAGTGACTACAAAACCCGTTTGCCACGAACTTAAGCACATCGACGGCCTTCCGTGACTGGAAGTTTTACTTTTTCTATATTTCCATTTCATTTAAATACTTTTCTCCTATCCTGTATAACAAACTCTAAAGTACAGGAAACCAAATAGGGAGCATTCACTCATGAGAATCTAAGCCTGCGTACTGGGTGGCAAGGTACTCAGATATATCCATGATCAGTTACACAAGAATCTCAAAGCTACCACCTGCAAATAAAACATGAAGGGCGGTACTCTCTTCTCTTGTACATAAATACATAACTATAGCTTATTCATATGTCACACTAACATTGCAAAACATGAAATTATATTTCAAGCAAAGGCTTAACGTCAAACACAACTAAAATCACAGGCATATACATAGTTATACTTCTCACGCAGCACATCAAAATGACAACAACGTTTAAACATAACAAAATCAGCTTATATTATAAAATCACACCAAGTTATTCTCTGCAAATAATATTTTACAGTCACATCAATATTTTGGACTAACGTAAACAACAGTAAAAAGAAATAAAAAGCGGCCGAATCCGGACAAGTAACCAGCTGCGTCCACACTCCATCACCAACTTCCCAAGCCTACTTGACCGCAGGGCCGGAACCCCCAGCATGTTGATCGGAAGTTCCACCTGTCCAATTCAGAAGAGGAATCCATTAAACAAACGATAAACGATCAAGTTATGGAAACCCAGAAAGAAAAGGAAAAGAGAAGAATAACTCACCAGCGTCCGCCGCTTGATCCTCATCCTCCAGTTGCACACCCGCTTCCTCCGCAGCAAGCAACCACATCCCCTCCTTCACTGCCGCTTGCTCCTCTTTCGAGAACTGAGCAGTGACCACATCCAGACTAAAAGCCACTCCACCTTCCTTACCCGCATTGACCCTGGCCTCCTCTAAATCCCGAAGATATATCTTGGCCATGACCCGGGGATAGTCATCCATCCAAGAGAAGTTGCCCTCCTTCCAAGTGCGGAAGTACATGCCCTGCAGCATCTCGTCCATCATCCCCTCATTCTCCTCGAACTCCTTCACCCGAGCCTCGGAAGCCTGCAACTTGGCGACAGCGACATCCCTCTCTGATCGGTATCTCAAGCAGTCAGCCTGGAGAGACCTCCTCATCTCCTCCATCTCCTCCTTTAGCTTGACTTGAGCCATCTCCGCGGCCTCAAGCCTTCCAGACAACTCCTCTACCTGCTCGAGATCCGCATTCCGAACCTCATCCACTGTCGCAATGGCCATGTCGATCCGCTCCTTACAGGCGGCCTCTATCTTCCGTAATTCCGCCCTACTAGCCTTTTCCATGGTCTCTTTCAGCCGCCTGGAGGCTTCCTCGTGCTGAGAAATCTGAACGGCTTGACCGGCAAGCTGTTCGGCCTGATCAGCAAACTTCAGCCGCAACCGAATATTAGCACTCCCAATCTCCTCCCCGGCCTTGACCAATTGAGCACGATACTTCATTAACTTCTTGGTCTCTTCAGCCACCCGATCGATATTAGCTTTGGCCTCGTCTCCCATGGTAACTACCCGAGTGGTAAGCAGATCAAGATCTAGGGACTTAGCCTCATCTAACACTCGTACCATGGGGTTGCGGGGAAGGAGGTGTTCACCCGTGGCCTCATCAAATGAAATATCCCGAGAGCTTGGATCTAAATCAGGATGACCGACAAAGGGGTCACGAGGCACGTCAGGATGCCTTATACGGATAACACTGGGATTCTTAGAAGGAGGAGGAGGGGGATAAACTCCGTGCTCTCCTCCGTGGTATCACGAGGAGGCTGAACAGGAAGCTGCGGACCAGGGGAAGGCTCAAATAAGGAACGGCTCCTCTTCTTTTTCTGAATGCTCTCTTCAATGACCCCAAGAAGAGGACGGTATTTGACCATGTCCCCAGGACGACCAGTAAGAGGCTTCGGCTTATCAGAAGCTCTCATCAACTTGAATTGTTCAAGGCGGTGTCGAACGTCTGACGTTTTAACCACCTGGCCTGCCCCTGGAATAAAAGATAAGTGTTACGAACATACAATGGTCCACAATTCAAGAAACATGTTAAGTTAAAAAGAAAGAAAAGTGAGAAGGCACGTCTATTATACAAACCCTGCGGAGGAGTGGGATACTGCAATAAGTCCTGAATCTCATTCCAGGACGGAAGTGAACCATAAAATATTCCTAAGTCCTTATCGAAAATGGAATCGGCGGAAGTCAAAAATTCACCTTGCACCGCCGAAGTTACCCTAGCTGAGGAGCCTTTAGGGGATGGATCGGCACCAGCCACAGCCTTACCCGCCTCCTTTGCCTTTTCCACTTCCGATTCTTCCTCCGATTCCCCGAAGGCCTGACGGAGAGCCTCATCCAGTTCAGGGTCTTGCCCAGAGGTTAAGGCACCAGCATCACCATCACCATCTCCATCGCCATCTCCTCCGCCTCCTGACTCTCCCCCCATATCGCCTCCTTCGCCCTCTTCCACACCTTCCTCCTCCGGGATGATCGGGCGAGTACTAGGAGAGGGGCCATCAGACTCCTTAAGCTTCTTACCTCCCACGACTGGGTGTTGTGCAAAGGGCTTCCTCTTGCCACTCTTCACCGTGGCCCCCTCCTTAGCTTTAGCGGCCTTCTCCTCAACCGTTTCCCTCTGCTTAACCACGGACTGGTGCGGCAGGATCAAGTTGTACTCCAGGAGGGTAGCGTTCCTGATCAGGAAAGAAGCCGACCTGTCCCGTGCTGGAATGGCCTTTATTTCAGCAGCCATCCGCGTCAAAGAATCATCTTCCACGACTGCAATGCCACCTGTCGCTAGCAAGAAACAGAAGCGTGTCAGAAGAAGCACTACAGTTAGAACATGGAAAATATAAATGAAATTCATCTTACAGCCGGAAGTGAAAAGGCGGAAAGAGACAGAATCGTCCTTGATAAAAAACCATTCTTTCTTCAACATGGTAAACTTTGAATATAGGTCCAAGACCGGTTTGAAGGGCACGGCCGCCTCTAGAGTAATATACGGAGACCCCTTCTTATAGCCTCTCAGGTTATATAAATATCGAATTTCCCGGTTAGAAGGAGGGCGCCCGTACCTCCTCTGGAAGATAACGAAAAGGCTCACCAGAATGGCATAAGAGTTCGGCTGGAGCTGGCATGGAGCCACCTTCAAATATGTGGTAAAACTAACTATCCAGGCATTGATAGGAGGGATAGCACCACACATGCAATGATATCTGCTGTAAGCAAAGTAGCCTTCGAGGGGATTATACGGCATCACTCCATCTCCCGGCAACAGCATGCGAGCCCTGTCTATCCCGAAGGAGCGGGATATAACATCAAGTTGCTCCTCTTTTAGGGAGCTCGGAAAGCAATCGGGAGGGGAGACCAGAAGTTCCTGGGGACCGTACCCGTCCACTACCGACCTCGGAACAGGTCGATGTTGCCCGGATCCTGGTTGGGCTGGGGGCACGGAAGAAGACTCTCCTCCATCCTTGGATTTCCGTCTGTCTGATCGTGTTTCCGCCTTGCGAGACATTTATCTGCATACACAAAAGTGAAAAGACAGGTTGTTAGAACAAAGAATACGGAGATGTAAGCAAAAAAGAATGCATAAGTCCGGAATTCTGCTAAAATATCAAGTTCATTCGGCAGTGCAAGTGAGTTCATTCGGCAGGGAGATAATAAGTTCATTCGGCACTAAGAGTTCATCCGGTATACGTGTCATTCGGCACTAAGGCCTTAAGCTCATTCGGCAAACTAAGACACCTCGCGTGCATTCGGCATAATTCCATTCGGTAATAAAAATCATTCGGCAGAAAAACATATACCTGGTTCGGCACGAAGTGATTCGGTATAGGCTTGGCAGAAGGTTGGATCGGCTAAGAATTGGCTCGGCTATCTCTGGTTCGTTAAGAAGAAACTAAGGTGGGTGTAGCCTCTATATATAGGCGAACTCGGGATTGCCGAACCAACTGGTTCGGCCCACCGGACCAGAATACCGGACCAACACTCATATACCGGACCAACCAGAAGCCGAAGGAGAACATACCGGACCAACCAAAAGCCGAACAAAACTCCCTCTACCAACAAGAACCAAAAACAGGGGGCACGCAAGGCGCCTCACTCATATAAGTACCGAATTCTAGGACCTACTAATAAAATGGAGAATACGATAACGGTGAACAAGTAGTAAATCTCCCACTAACACGGGTTAATCATTTACACGTGTATGCAACCACGAACGGTCCATAGGCATGCTCTGAATGGCCATTAACCCTATCCTCGTGGGAATTTACACTTTGACATCCCTTCTTAAACTCATAGGTTAAACGGATATTTGATTCTGATGATTATGAAATGGCTAAGCTACTTACACATGTACGGGGTCGCGAACAATCCTTAGGCATGCTCTGAGCTGGCGATAAACCACCTTCACAAACGATCTAGGGGTCCACTCTAACGTGAACCTGGCATCGATAATGCTAAGCCTCCTCGGGGCACACTCTCTCGCCCCGAACGGCACGATTCACTTCATCTCAAATATTTCGATCCTGAACGATCGTCATTTGAAATCACACTAAAACTATAAGTTCCTTTGCAGGACACCAACAGGATATGAACGTCCAGCCCAAGGCATTGCAAAACAAGCCTTCCTACAACAGGGAAACAAAGCGCGACACATGCGAGCACGTGCCCCGCTTTGGGGGGCAAATGTTGGGCGAATTCTCACCCAGAAGATCTCGAGACCAAGAAGTCACAGTTTTACCCGGGCTCGCAACCCCCGCTTCATTCGGAAAACACAAGGCTCGGTACAAGCATGGAAGACCATCCGGCATTCTCATTCGGCATAAGACCAGCCTTCTCCAAGCTCCATTCGGCCTCTCCCATGCGTGCCGAACCAAGGTCACCACCGGACCACGGCCATTACCGAACCAACATGCCTTAGCCCTCTACAACCGAACCAAGGTCACCACCAGACCAAGGCCACTACCGGACCAACTCCACTACCGGACCAACCACCTACCTCAACGCCGAATGGATCTCCATCCCACTCCACTACCGGACCAACCACCTACCTCAACGCCGAATGGATCTCCATCCCACTCCACTACCGGACCAACCACCTACCTCAATGCCGAATGGACCTCCATCCCACTCCGTCACCGGTCCAACACCACCCATTCAAGACCGAATGAAGCCTCGCCGAACCAGAACGCTGCCAGGCCAGATTGCTCCAGCCCAGGCCCACCAGCAGCTATATACATCCAAGACCCCTGCCCCCAACCTCACTCTATAAATAGAGTGGTAGGGGTACAACAATGGCGGACAAGTTTGAGAGCTCAAGCACGGAAGGAACTTTCAAACTACTTTCATATACTCGTACACAAAGCATTGTACTTGTAATCTGAAACAAAGAAGATAATAACATATAAAGTGGACGTAGGCACGTTCTGGCCGAACCACTATAAATCTTTGTGTCTTTTACATTTCAGCCCCTGCTTTTTTCATATTTACATAACTCATCTGAATCATTAAGAATCACATAAAATCAACTAAATCACACGACTTGGAGGTGTTTGCCCATTTTTTGCGCAAACAATCATCTACATATGCACCTCACTATATTTCACTTATTCACTCGTATTTTATCTTCAACTCTATTCCAAATTGAATCCAAAATCTAAGCAATTTGCAAAAAAAATATACACAGTAAAATTGAAAATGAAATATTTTTGCAATGCAAAATAAAATGTATTTTGAAAATATTATTTGCCTCTGCTACTTGGATTGTTCGACATCATTTAAATTTAATTCATCTTACACGAACATTTTTGACATGCACAGTGTATCGCTGTACATGCCACAAGGCCGTGCACACCGATATACACTTGATAAAATTGCAGGGATAGGTGAGCATAAGGTCAAACCAAAATCAAAAGACGGGTTCAACTTAAGAAAAATAAATATTAAGTCATGATATCAGCACAAGGTCAAACCAGAGCTTTAAGTTGGATTCAATTCAGGTGCAATACAAAACTATGGGTTAAGATACATACAACACAGCCTCAACCAAAATTCGAATGTACACTAGAATCGAGACTGGTCAGAGGAATGAAGCATGGTCAAACTACACAATGAATGCAGCAAAACCAAAATGAACCAAATATACTATGCATCTAACCAAACCAATGGTGCAGCAGCCTCAAAGACCAGTGAGCAAGCCAACTGAATACAAGCGCAGATTCAAAGTCATATGGCACCGGAGCATTAATATACAGATAAACAATGTAATGCATTCTACTCAAGTGTAGACCAAATTTATGACTCAAACCAGCGCCTAAAGAAGGCCACATAAGCAACCAGATTGCACATTCAAGTGCAAGCCCAAGTGCATGATCATGAAAACAATACTCAAGTCAGTGCACATCAATTCAATGCAAACCATACGTGAGTTCAAATGCAATACAACATGAGGACACTACATGTACAATAGTGGACAGAGCTCAATGCAACTCATCTCAATATCATATGAACAAATACTAGACAAAATGTAACATTCCTGGTTTTTAAGCCAAATTAATTTAGTAATAACTATAAATTTGGATTTATTTGTGAATTGATTGAGATTAATTTGAATATTTGGGGATAAAAATATATAATAGATTGTTAAAGTAAATTTGGATTGGAAATTAAAGAAGAAAAATAAAATTTGTAAAAAGAATTTTTAGTTGGGAATTCTAAAAATAAAATATATTTTGGGTTGAAATTCAAAAAAAAGTATTTATAAAAAAATTAAATAGATTTAAGAGTTATATTTTGGAAAATATTATATATGTATATAATTCGAATTGTAAATATAATATGATATTAAAACAAGGTTTAATAAAAGTTTTAAAATATACATATCTTTGGTAATTAATAAGAAAACATATATATGAATAAAATTGGATAGTAAATATATAAGTAAGATTTAATTAAAGATTTAAAATGTTTTTCTTATATATTTGAAAATAAATATAGTAGTAAATAATATATACATGGATTTGTAAGTAAATTATAAACAAGGGTTTAAAACATGAATTATAAATAAAGTAAGATAGAGCACTAAACCATAATTTATAAATAAATTAGAGGAATGGTCTTTACATAAATTTATTTAAAATTAACAAGTGTAAATTAAAGGAAAGGACAAACTTACAAGTGTTAACATAGTAAGGATTAGATAATACCAGTGTCAAGATGAATCATTGAATATACATAGCAAAAGCTTTCTTTTCTTTTCTTCATTTGAAATACAAAGCAAAGAAAATAAAACCTGGCAACCAAGAGCAAACCAGGAAAATAAAAAGTAAGGTAATCAAAACAAAAAATACAATCTAGATCAAAACAAAGAAAAAGGAAGTCAAAACTTAAAAGCTTCAGTCTGGAATCAAATTTTAAAACTGAATCAACCTGAAACAATGCAAAGCAAATCAAACCTGAGTAAGTATAGATCAAGTTCTTAAATCTGGATATCAAAACATTTCCAGTTTCAAATCAAAATACGAGATTCAACTCATATACATCATGCAAGATCAAAATCCAGAGCAGTTTCAAATTTGAAGTTCCAGGCCTAAACATATGTACTGTCTCTGTTCTAATATCTCAAGTGAGCAAACTACTATCCAAAGTATCTTAGCCTGATTTATAATCTGATATATGTGATTAATACATGATGTGAAGTGATTGCATGGATGTGATTATGTTTGTATATATATATATATATATATATATATATATATATATATATATATATATATAAACATGCAAATGTTTTGGTATGAATGTTTATATGCATATATCTCTGTTATATTACAGGAACCAAAACTAAATATAATTCAATTGCTCCTTCTTTGATCAATTATAGGTTATGGTTCCTAAATGAAAAATGATTAGAAGAGTATCACCTCATTTTTAAAAATGGTTTCGAGATTTTATACCAAGTAATTATTTCAAAAATTAAATTTTACAGAGATAACCCAAAATATGTTCAAAATCATATATCTGGATTTCAAGTTCTGGATATATGAGTGAATTTGTATTGCAAACCGATGAATTTTGGAAATAATTTCATAATTTTTAAGCCCATATTCGATGTGAGATATAGAGTTGATCAGAATTGGCTTATTTGCCAATTTCCGACGAACTGCGATGAATTATTCGTCGGGCTTGAGGTAGGAGATGGCTGGAGGTCCGGTGGTCACTAGAAAATTAGTCGTAGAATTTCTAGATCATCGTGGCACAACACGACAACATTGTAGGGTTTTTGGACCTATTTTTGTCGACGTTGAATTCGTTGGTCGTGTGGTGTCATTGGGGCACCGGAGTTAATCGCACTAAGGGGGATAAGGTGTGGTGACGTGATGAAGTTCTGGTCGAAGTTGCATGGTTGATGGTGGTCAGTGATGGTGTATCGAGGTGAATTTCGTCGATCAGCTTTGTTCCAAGTTGAAGCCTGATGGTGCAAAATTTGATTTCGGGTGAGTTTTGGCGATCTGGGTGGTCGTGTAGATTGTCAGGATCGTCGACGACTTACCGGTGGTCTCTAAAAGGACCGGAGGTGGTTGGAGCTCTGGTGCACGTGCATGGTGATGGGTTGTGTCAGTTGTTTGTGTTTGAGAAGAATAAGGAAGTTGGATCGAAGTGAACCTCGGGAAAAATGTGTTTGGCCCGGGTTTGTGCTGAGTCATAAACAAGTTATGGCACAGTTTTAAAATTTTTAAAATAAAAAAAGTCTAAAAATAAAAAAATATTTGTACTCGAGGGTTTTAAGATTTAACCCGAAGTTTTGCTCGGGGAAACGTTGTTGTAGGCTTGGGTTGGTTATATGATACCAAGTTTTAAAAGTTAACAGTTTTTAAAATTGTAAAAGTAAATTTATATACAGGTTTAGAAATGTGTAAGTGAATTTGTATCAAGTTTTAGTAAATGATTTAATCAAGTTTTAAAAACAAGTTTTAAAGCTGGTTAGGAAACAAGTTTTTCAAAGGTAAAGGTTTTAGCAAAGTTATATTTCCAACAAGCTTTTAAAGATTAAATGCTTTTAAAGTTAATTGTTTTTAAGACTAATTGATTTGGATTTAAAATGTTTAAGGTAAATGTTTTAATTACTGATTTAAAAAGATCTTGATTAATTTGTTTATGATAATTGTTTCAAAATCTTATTAATAATAATTTCAATAATAATTAAGTAATTAATTAAGATAAGGGTTTTATCTTAAATTTATTAAGATTATAATTAATTAAAAGCTGTTTAATTAATGTGATAATTTAAAGGTTAATTAATGAAAGTGATTAATCACTTAATGTAATTAATTAAGGATAATTAATTAAATGGTAGTTGATTAAGGGTTAATTAATTAATGTAACTAATTAAGGATAATTAATTAAATGGTAATCCATTAAGGGTTAATTTATTGATGTAATTATTTAAGGATAATTAATTAAATGGTAATTGATTAAGGGTTAATAAATTAATTAATGTAATTAATTAAGGATACTTAATTAAATGGTAATTTATTAAGGGTTAATTAACTAATGTAATTATTAAGGATGATTAATTAAATGGTAGTTAATTAAGGGTTAATGGTTAATTAATTAATGTAATTAATCAAGGTTAATTAATTAAAAGATAATTACATAATTAAAGGCTAATTATTTAATGATTAAAGTTTGATTTAATTATTAATTTAAATTGATTAATCGAAGGTTAATTAATTTATTGTTAATGGCTAATTAATAAATGATTAAAGGATAATTAATTAACAATGGTTTGTAATTAATGCTAATTAACTAAGATTAGTGATTAATCTGATTTAAATTAGTCAGAAGCTAATTGATCTTACTTATGGATGTTTGGATTCTATTAAATGCTTTGAATTGTTTGATATCCTCGATATGTGATGAATGTAATTTATTTATCTCTGATAAATGTAATTTATTTTATCTGTGATGAATTAATATTATTTATCTATGAATTTATGAATGAAGGTAAGCGTTATAGATTATACCGCTTATTGATATTGATGTGCTTGAATCTGTGATGATTGATAATGTTGCACTATTGTGTAAAATCCCTGGACTACACTATACACATACAAATATGGATTGCATGAGGAAATTGGTTAAGTCATAGATTTTTGAAATGGTTTTAAAGTTGAATTTTGAATCCAAAATAGTTTTGGAAATGGAATTGGGTTTAATATGAAAAGCTTTTAAAAAGGTGTTTTGAAGATAAAAGTTATTTTGAATTACTTGATAAAGTTTTGAAATTTAAATAATTTGATTTGAATTTGAATCCAAGATTTGAAATTAAATTCTATGTCTGGAAATTATGGTTTAAAAAGGTTATACAAGTTATAAATGCGTTTATATGAGTTTTAAACCATTTTATAAATATTATTTTGGAAATTTGAATTTAACCCATGTTTTAGACTTGAAGGGTTTTAACTTGTGGAAATGCAATCGGATTTTCTGAAATGAAAATCTTTGTTTTCAAATAATAATAGCTTTCAAAAAAGAAAGGATTTCCAGTTTTTTTGAAAGGGTTTCAAATTTGAAATGGAATAGTTTTGAAAGCTATGAATGAATCTTTGTTAAAGATTTGTGAACTTGGTTTCCAAATTGAAGAGGATCTTAAAGGTATATCTTTTGTACAAAAGATTTGGAATTGAAATAGTTTTGAAAACTATGAATGTATCTTTGTGAAAGATTGTGAACTTTGTGAAGTGAATCTTTTTATTTAAAGATTTGAAAATGGTATTTTTTTAAACCATTTAAAAGAAAGGTTCTGGGTAATAAGTTGTGACTTAACTAAGATCCCAATATCCATATGCTTTTTAAATTAAGCATTCATTATTCGGTTTAGCTGGGAGAGGACCTTTGTGTCAAAAAACCCATTCCGAATAATGATACGACAATATGGATAGCATTTGAAGATCGGTGGTGAAGACCGGATATTTTCGAAATCGAAAGGATAACCCGCCGAATGTCTCTGCACCGACTGGTCCCCGGTATAGAGATTTGATCACCTTTTGTGATGGGGAGTCTGGATATGATTAGGGATTATCTGGATTGTAAGGGCTTCTTTGGAAGTGCCTTCGGTTCTATTCAAACCCAGAACAGACTTGAATGGATGTGTGTCTGACGTTACACTTTGAGATGTAAAGCTAGTTTCTATCAAATACATTTCTATTTGGTGGCAGAGAATTTATTCTCTTAGCTTAACACCCTTCTTTAAGACGTATGAGCTCAGAGGTTATGTAGTTGATGGTTACTAGTATACATTCCTAGTTTGGTAAAGTGGCATACGAAGTGCTGCTGATCATTTGTTGATCGAAGCATGGCTTTTGTGAAAAGCGTAGCTTTGTGGACGAGACTGCATCAGAACCTCACAACCCGTAATGGTCGAAATAGGAAGAATGCAGCAAGGTTATTTGGGTGTAGCGCCTCCTGAGGGTATGTCCATTTCCTTCTGGATAAAGGTGGTATAATGGTATGGTGCCCGGATATTTAACCTATGTGGTTACTGCAAATTTATTACTTTGTTGTTGTTGTTTTGTGGTTAAGGATCCTCGGATAAAGGTTGGTTACGACTAGGGGATGGCATGCTCATGATAGTTTGTTACGTAGTTACAGAGGTAACCCGGCCTTGTGTTGGCAGAGATCCGGTTAGGTTCTCGAGCGTCCCTCCAGAGGCGTACCCATGTGGCCCAAGAAGTTCCTTAGCCTGACCATTTGTTGGAAATCCAATCTCCAATATGCGCCTTGTACGGTTTTAGTTGTAGAACCTGCCACCTCAGGCGGTAGCTATAGCAGGCAAAATATAATGGTACATATGCTGGCTAAGATTTATATTATACTTTTGAAAGGTTTTCTGCACTATGCACTAATAATAATATCAAAAAGATTTTGTGTAGTAGGCATGTTTGACTATCATAAGGAGAAATCTCCCCCAATTGTGCGCTTGCATTGTGTGTGTGCGGGGAAGCCTTATGGTAGTTTATTTTCCAAAAACCATTACAGATTTCTTTTAAACTCTTTTATTTTTCTTTTAAAGATAAACTGATTTTATTTGCTCATACCAGTCACATGACTGACCTGAAGTTTGTTGTTCCCTTTATAAACTATGGGCGTGCACAATTTTCCACATGGGCAGTCTAGAGTTAAAATTTTCAGATAATAGATGTAGATTCGATATCTTTCAAAGTCTCTGGTTTGGTAGCACTTGGAAATCTTATTCAGTCTTTGGATTTGGCTATCGCTTTGTGCTTCTCTTCAACATTCGGGATCTAACCTTTCTTAATGCTTCATAATGGGGGTTTCTTGCTTCGCGTTTGGGAAACATGTTGGTGGATCTAGCTTCTGGAGTCTTTGGAGCTTTGGCATTGGAGTTACTGTTTTTCCGTTGCTGCTACTATGTCTTCCGCTATTTTCTATCTCTGATATTTGTATTGATATCTTAATTGTATCAATCAATCTGTTGTATCAAATATTGTGTATCAATGATATAAACTTTTTCTTCCACTGTGTTGTTGTACTTAATGTGTTATAAGCTTTGGCGAATCAGATTTGAATGGTTGAATCTGCGGCATTCGAGTACAATGAAGTACGGGTGTTGATTTATGAACACGAAAATCCAGGGCGTCACATTTGGTATTAGAGCTGAAGGTTGAACTTTAGCTTTGGAGTATATGAAGATTTTTATCGATAAAACGATTTCGATTGAAACCAAATGTAACAACCCGCATATTTATCGATTTTATATTTAAATATTTTATTTAAATATTTAACCGTTCGTCGGATTTTGGTCCAAAAAGCTACTTTTTGCAAACAGTCGAATTGGGACTCGAGACCACCCCCATTGAGTTCAAAATGACGTTTGCGACCTTTTTGAGTATAAGCTTCGATATGATTGGAGATAGTAGAATTTTGACCTTTCTTCACTTAGGGCTTTGGTTTGGGTTGAACCCATTAGCCACTTACTAACTCAGTCCCAACCCACCCCAACTCTTCATTACTTCATTTCATATTCCAAACACTCAAGCTCAAGCTTTTACAACAATGGAGAGTGGAAGAGGAAATTAAAACTCCAAGCCCTAGTTCCATAGCAAAATCCAAGGTCTTGCTCCAAAATCAAAGAACCCATTAGTAAGCATCTCCTTCTTCTTCTCCAACTCATTCTCTCTTTGATTTCAGAAAATTCCTAAACCTAGTTTGGAAAATGTTTCTCTTTTTAGCTTAGAATCAAGCTTCTTGAGTTGGATTTGAAGAGTGGTTGATTCTCCTTTGCTTTCAAGCTTCATCTTCATTTGTTTGGCTTCAAAGGTGAGATTTTTAATCTCACATCTATGCTTATAATTCTCTTCTATTGTTAGGTATGAATTCCTAACACTTATTCATGTGCATTTGATTTTGATTTGGATTGCTTTTGTGAATATTCCAATTTTTAGTGTTTTGAGTTCAATTCGTTAAAATCCTAACTTTGATGTTTGAACATGTTTTTGGTGATGCATCGAGGAGCTTATAGGGCCGGGTAGTCGATTGGCATAAACCCTTAGCGTCGTTGCTCGTGCGATTGCCATTTGATTGAGAGTTGCACCTCTTTTGAAATAGGGTAGGAAGTGCAAGCATGCAGGTTCGGCCGACCGAGCCCCCTGGGCCGGCCGACCGACCTGTAGTCCAGGCACTTCCTGCCTCTGTTTGGAAGTGCTGGTTGCAGGCTTCGGCCGACCGAGCCCTCTAGGCCGGTCGACCGACCTGGTGCCCAGATCACTTCCAACCTCTGGTTCGGTCGACCGACTCAGGGATTCCGGTCGACCGACCTGCTACTATTTGCCAGATTAGCCTATATTGCTAATTCGTTTGAATTTCCAACTTTAATCGATTCGTGTTGTCTCCCTTTTGTTGTTGTCATTTATTATCGACTTTGATGACCTTTTCTTTGGGAATTTTAGATATATCCACTTTGATGGATTTGATATCGATTTCTTTGGATTTTATTCACGTCTTCGAATGTGAATTTTTATGCCCGATTGTTTCTACAATCACTTCTATGATTTGTCACTTTAAAATATAAAGGTTTTCTATACTAGTAGTAAATATCAAAACTCTTTCTTCAAATGATCTCAACACTATTTTATTACAAAGCTCGTTTTCTCAAACCGATTTCCAATCTATTAGTATATACTAACCTTTACCTCACTCGTATGAGAAATCTAATTAAACGACATAGTAAAACGAGTGGTATGAAACGCTTGCGTTTACTTCGTCGGTTAATTCTTGGACTTGTTCGATTGAATCTCTTGTGACAATTTTCTAGTGGAAATCTACAATTTGTTCGTAAGTATTTAAGTTAAGCTAGTGGTTATGGGACATGAAGCTAAGCTCATATATTTACTAGCTTACTGTAATTGACACTTCTCTTTGATCATGACGATCATCTTTGTGGTTTAGACTAGCAATGTGCGATGTCTCTTTATCTATGTGGAGGGCTGTTCCTCATTTTATTGAGTTTCGTCTCATTTCTTACATGGGTCGTACCTATTTAGGTGCGTCGATGTTTGTTTACACATGGGTCGTACCTTTCTAGGTGCGTCAATGTTTGTTTATGCATGGGGTGTACCTTTCTAGGTGCATCGATGTTTATTTACTTCGTGGAGCAATCGGCTCAATAAGTCGGGACATGGGGCGTATCTTTCAAGGTGCGTCGATGTTCGTCTATGCATGGGGCGTATCTTTCTAGGTGCGTCGATGTTCGACTTTGCATGAGGTGTATCTTTCTAGGTGCATCGATGTTAGACATTACATGGGGTGTATCTTTCTAGGTGCATCGATGTTTATTTATGCATGGGATGTATCTTTCTAGGTGCATCGATGTTTATTTATGCATGGGGCGTATCTTTCTAGGTGCGTCGATGCTAGAGCATGGGGCGTATCTTTCTAGGTGCGTCGATGTTCGACATTGCATGGGGTGTATCTTTCTAGGTGCATCGATGTTAGACATTACATGGGTGTACCTTTCTAGGTGCATCGATGTTTAGTTATGCATGGGGCGTATCTTTCTAGGTGCGTCGATGCTAGAGCATGGGGCGTATCTTTCTAGGTGCGTCGATGTTCGACTGTTCATGGGGCGTGTCTTTCTAGGTACGTCGATGTCCAGTTTGTGGGATTGGCCATCCATTTTATTGTGATTTCTGGATTTCGTGTGTTGATTTCTGGAATTTATGTTTCACCAACTTTTACGATTGGCATGGATATATATGTCATTTATTGTGGCTTGGTGAATGAAATTAGGAGTATGACATTCCTTTTTATCTTTGAGAAGATCTTTGCGACATTGATTATTCTCTTGTTGATTTTCAATTACTTATATATCACAGCTTGGCATTGTGATTATTATACGTTTAGTCATATCTCTTATTCTATATCATTTCATCTGATATTTATAGCTAGACTGATCCGTTTATTATTTTCTTCTTAAATAATACTCGGGTCAGACTAAGATGTTACAGGTGCTTCTGCTTGACTTTACATCTGGGATTACCTCCTTGACTTTTGGTTAACTACTTTAGTTTAGTAGTTTTTTTGTTGTATACATTTAAGATATAGACTTCTTGATGTATACATATTTTTGTCTAGCACTTGTATATATTCTTTTGTATTATTGTGCATCTTTTTGACCACTACTCTGATGAACACTTTCATGTGTTATATTCATATCTATTTCCGCCTTTGTGATATGAATTGTCTGTGACTGATTTGTGTTATGTTTATTTCTATATTTTTTTCCGAAGACCTATATAGCCACTGTGTAGTAGCTTTGAGTTTGTGTCGGTATGTCGGATTTCCTCTTGAGATGAAAAGTTATATTTTTATCTGGCATATCGGTACTCGCACAAAGCAATTATACAGATGGTCGCTCCTCAACAGTCTTATTCTCCGTGCTAGTTGACAGCATTACACCGTAGTGTTCTTGGCTAGCGTGGGTATAAAGGTGGGGCGTCACACCAAATTTTAAATTCTATTGTAATTTCTTGTGGGAATCAAAGTCCGAAGAGGGACAAGCTGGTGTAAACTTTGGGGTATTCTGACTTGATTTTGGAATTCATACCTAGTGTTTGAAAATTATGGATGATTAAATCTATTTGAATGTTCTTTAGGCACTCGATACATTCTACAAATGGTTAGTTGTCCTTCGAACTAACCAGTGCCCCTACATATTTCGTAGATCGGATGACCCGAGTATCTTGTGTAGTATTGAATGAGTTCGTTCTCATATTGATGATATTCTGATTTGGTAAGCCAAATGCAAAATAGATATTCATCTTGATTGACGAGTCGATTCTCTTTCTTTGTGTATCCATCTTTTGTTTGTCTCCCTGTTTGGTAAATTTTGAGGACGAAATTTTCTTAAGGGGGGAATATGTAACATTCTTGATTTTTAATTCAATTAATTTAGTAATTAATATAAATTTTGGATTTATTTGTGAATTAATTGAGAATTAATTTGAATATTTAGGAATAAAAATATATAATGGATTGTGAAAGTAAATTTGGATTGGAAATTGAAGAAGAAAATAAAATTTGTAAAAAGAATTTTAATTTGGGAATTCTAAGAATAAAATATATTTTGGGTTGAAATTCAACAATAAGTATTTTATAAAAAAATTAATTAGATTTAAGGGTTATATTTTGGAAAATATTATATATGTATATAACTAGAATTGTAAATATAATATGATATTAAAATAAGGTTTAATAATAGTTTTAAAATATACATATCTTTTGGTAATTAATAAGAAAACATATATATGAATAAAATTGGTTACTAAATATATAAGTAAAATTAAATTAAAGATTTAAAATGCTTTTCTTACATATTTGAAAACAAATATAGTTTGTAAATAATATATGCGTGGATTTGTAAGTAAATTATAAACAAGGGTTTAAAACATGAATTATAAATAAATTATGATAAAGGACTAAACCATAATTTATAAATAAATCATAGGAAAGGTCTTTACGTAAATTTATTTGAATTTAACAAGTGTAAATTAAAGGAAAAGACAAACTTACAAGTGTTAACATAGTAATGATCAGATAATACAAGTGTCAAGATGAATCATTGAATATATATATGTCAAAAGTTTTCTTTTCTTTTCTTCATTTGAAATACAAAGCAAAGAAAATAAAACCTGGCAACCAAGAGCAAACCAGGAAAATAAAAAGTAAGGTAATCAAAACACAAAATACAATCCAGATCAAAACAAAGAAAAAGGAAGTCAAAACTAAAAAGCTTCAATCTGGAATCAAATTCCAAAACTAAATCAACCTGAAACAATGTAAAGCAAATCAAACCTGAGAAAGTACAGATCAAGTTCTTAAATCTGGAAATCAAAACACTTCCAATTTCAGATCGAAATACGAGATTCAACTCATATACATCATGCAAGATCAAAATCCAGAACAGTTTCAAATTTAAAGTTCCAGGCCTAAACATATGTACTGTCTCTGTTCAAATATCTCAGGTGAGCAAACTACTATCCAAAGTATCAAAGCCTGATTTATAATCTGATATGTATGACTAATGCTTTAGTGAAGTGATTGCATGGATGTGATTATGTTTGTGTGTGTATATATATATATAAATATGCAAATGTTATGGTATGAACGTTTGTATATGTTTATATGCATATATCTCTGTTATATTACAGGAACCAAACCTAAATATAATTCAATTGCTCCTTCTATGATCAATTATAGGTTATGATTCCCAAATGAAAAATGATTAGAAGAGTATCACCTCATTTATAAAAATGGTTTCAAGATTTTATACCAAGTAATTATTTCAAAAATTAAATTTTACATAGATAATCCAAAATATGTTCGAAATCATATATCTGGATTTCAAGTTCTGGATATATGAGTGAATTTGTGTTGAAAACAGATGATTTTTGGAAATAATTTCATAATTTTTAAGCCTATATTCGTTGTGAGATCTAGAGTTGATCAGAATTGGCTTATTTGCCAATTTTCGATGAACTACGATGAATTATTCATCGGGCTTGAGGGAGGAGATGGCTGGAGGTTTGGTGGTCGCTAGAAAATTAGTCGGAGAGTTTCTAGATCATCGTGGCGGCAGCAGGACAACATTGTACGGTTTTTGGACCCATTTTGGTCGACGTTGAATTCGTGTGTCATGTGGTGCCATTAAGGCACCAGAGTGAATCACACAAAGGGAATAAGGGCGTGGTGACTTGATGAATTTCTAGTCGAAGTTGCATGGTTGCTGGTGGTCAGTGGAGGCGTATCGAGGTGAATTTCGTCGATCGGCAGTATCGATCCGATTTTACGATTTTCGAAAGTCGACGTTAATATGTCCACTGTATCAAATGTCGCACAATCGAATGCCGGAAAACCGAATCTTTAGGGTTAAAAAAGAAGAAGATAGAAGAAGAACAGAAAAAATAATAGAATCTCACATTTCGCAGTGGAACAAATATAATAGATAAATGAATATCTTTAAAACAAAAGCACTATATCAGTTATACAATACATTATCAGAGCTTACAACGACACCATCCAACACTAGGCATTTACAACATCTAATCCATAATAAAACAGAACTTACAGCAATCCCAACGCATCGGATAATACATAGTATAATAATATGTCTTGCTATCCAGCTTCACTCCCGATCTCCACAGCAACTTCTTGACTTCGCTCCCGAATAACAGATAACCTGACTCTAAGCTGCCCATGTGGAAAATTATGGGTACCTAGAGTTTAGAAAGGGAACAATAAACTCCAGGTTAATCATGGGACTGGTGTGAGATCTTAAATTTTTTTATTTTCACAAAGAAATAAAAAGAAATCCGCTATGCTTTTGGAAAATGAAACTACCATAATGCATCCCGCCACACACACAATGCAAATGCAGAATTGGAGGAGATTTCTCCTTATGATAGTCAAACATGCTTGATACGCAAAATCCTTTCGATATTATTATTAGTGCATAGTGTAGAAAACCTTTCAAAAGTATAATATTAATCTTAGCCAGCATACAACCATTATTATATGCCTACTATTGCTAACATCTAAACAGTGGTGACCACCATAAGTAAATGGCAGGTTATTCAACTTAAACTGTACAAGGCACGAATTAGAGATTGGATTTCCAACAAATGGTCAGGCTAAGGAACTTCCTACTACCACAAGGGTACGCCTCTGGAGGGACATCCCGAGAACTTACCCAGCTCTCTTCCAACATAAGGCCGGGTTACCTCTGTAATTAGGTAACTACTACACGAGTATGTCATCCCCTAGTCGTTTGCGTCCTTTATCAAAGGATCCTCAACCACAAAGCAATAACCAAAAAGTAATAAATTTGCATTAACCACATGAGTTAAGTATCAGGGATCCATACCATGATACCACCCTTTTCCAGAAGGAAATGACATACCCTAAAGGGCGCGACCCTCACAACCTTGCCGCATTCTTCCTGTTTTGACCATTTTCGGGGTGTGAGGTCCGATGAAGTCTTGTCCACAAAGCTACACTTTTCACAAAATCATGCTTCGATGAACAAATGATCAGCAGCACTTCGTATGCCACATTACCAAATTGGGAATGTATCACTAGCAACCATCAACTACATAACCTCTAAGCTCGTATGTCTCAGAGAAGGGTGTTAAGCTAAGAGAATAAATTCTCCACCATCAATAGAAATATATTTGATAAAAACCAGCTTTACACCTCAAAGTGTAACGTCAGACACACATCCATACAAATCCGTTCCGGAATTGAACGGAACTGAAGGCACTTCAAAGAAGCCCTTGCAAATCCGGATATTCACAAATCACATCCGAAATCCCCATCACAAAGGGTGATAAAATCTCTATGCCATAGCAACCCGGTGCAGAGACATTCGACAGGTAATCCTTTCGTTTTTCAAAATACTCGGTCTTCAACACCATCTTTAGTTGCAATCCTATTTGGCGTATCATTATTCGTAATGGGTTTTATGAAACAACATCCTCTCTTGGCTAATCCGAATAAGGAGCGCTTATTTTTAAAAATAAGTGTTCATTCAGATTTCAAACAAATCACAACAAATTTCCACTTTGATTTTTACATAAAAGATCAATCACAAACATAAAGGTTCGATGTGGTTTTCGAATATCCATTTGGAATCCGACCCTTGTTCGCATCGAAATACAAATGTCATTAAAAGGCCAGTATTGATAGTCGATTATTTAACTATCAATCAACATTCACAACAATCACCAAGATTTAAATAATTTTTCCCCTAATTATTATTTCAAAATATCTTCGCAAGATATAATTTTAACACTTCAACCATTTGAACACAAACTTCCAAATCACTTTTCAACTTTCTATCTTTTGAAAACAAATTTCGAATCTGTGACGACCCGCCTTTCTACTACTAGAAAGACGTATCATCATTAAGAAAGAAAGGGATGAGAAAATAGAAAAGATAGAGAAGAAAGAACAACAACATCAGAATCTCACAGTGGAACGGGACAAAATATAATATATCACTTAAATATTACATAGTTTAATACATATATCAGAGTTATACAATATCAATACATATGACAATCATACATACGTCGCATACTAGACAGTTATAAACACCTGTCTAGTTAATACAACTCAATACAATACAATTCAAACAATATGACTCAGAGATACTACCACAGCGGAACTATATATATATCTACAACGTTGAAGCCTCCTGCTCCATTGCTCCTCCAGAATTCGTCAAAGCTAACCTGAATCCCTTGGCTACCCGTAAAAATTGGGTACCTGAGAGTTTATGAAAACAAAAATAAACTCCGGGTCAGACATGGGTCTGGTATGAGTAAACGGTTTAAAGTTGTTTAACTTTGAAAACATTTGAAAATAAAGGTATCACGTAAGACTCCCCACAAATAAATACGGGTAAGTTTTTACCTTACGCTAACCAAAACATTTCATAGGAAATCCAGTGATATTATAATAGTGTCTAGGGTTTTCAAGTAAATAGAAAATAGCCGAAATTGTTACATCTATTAAATTCCAGCTACTAGCCGCAAAAGTGGGTAATACAAATCAAAACCGTAGGGTCTCGTAGGGAAAATATCACAGTACGGGGTACTGGGTTACCGCCCGTCACGGTACGGGGCCTAGATCACCGTACCGAGGATTACTCCCTTCATTCCCTGCAACACAAGGCCGGAACCATTCCTTACTGAACAGTCCCAAACAAGATAAACCCCGCGGTTGTAGCTAGCAACCGCCCACTAAGCCGAAATATAAAAAGGGACATCTAGACAGGGGAAATATCTTGTCCTGCTTGGGCATGACCCACCTAACCTTGCTTCACCTCCCCTGTTTTAGCCATTCCCGGTTGATGAGGCTTGAGGTTACGATTACCTTTATTGAACATTATTCTTAGAATGCTCATCGTCCGCCTGACGATGTGCTGAAAGCATTCAATCCATACAAGTTCGTTCCGGGTTCGAACGAAACCGAAGGCATTATCTCGTCACACTCATTTTGGAATCACCCTCAGAGTCAACGACGATAACCCTTGCATTTTGAAAACACCATCTCGATCTCCATTTTAGGATTCACGACCTAACGTTTAAATTGGATTGATGTGGTTTTCGGAGAATCAAATTTGATTCTTCCGATCCCGGTCTCATCGAATCCAAACGCCATTTTAAGGGCCAAGTTGTCTAATTAACTTAACAGTTTTAAATAATTTAAATCTAAGAGTTGAATTAACATAGCATTTATCACAGATAAACCATATACAAGCATCATAGATATAACATAACATATTATAGAGCATCACAGAATATCACCACACAAATATCACAATCAGATATTCAACATAACAACACATAAGCAGTCATCTTTAAGTCTTATTTGTAATTAATTCAATTTAGAATTAATTACCTGAGAGTTAACCTCTTAACTCTGTTTAATTTATCATTAATCAATTACTTATTCATTTCAAATTGTTTAATTTATGATTTCTTAATTAGTTATTTAGTCCAATTACATAATTATTTAATTTCACATTATTATTTACTTAATTACTCCTTAATCCAGTTATGTACTTGAATTAATCATTTAATTAATGGTCGAAATTATTAATCAACTTAATTAATTATTTATTAACCGTTAATTACTTCCTTAGCCCTTTATTTATTCTTAATTAAATTATTCGATTAATTAACTACTAATCGTTCATAAATTGACTCAAGTAGTTAATTTTAATTTTTATCAATTATTTATAATCTATGACTAATGATAATTTTAAGAGTAATTGTTCTTAATTTCTTCCTAAACTAATTAAATGTTCAACTTAATGAAACATTTAAAAGTCTTCTCTTAAATTTTGAAACCAATTATAATATTAACTCCAAACCTAATTATTAGATAACCTTATATTTAATGTAATTAATTTCTCAATTTGTTACCCTAATTCATATATTAACTTAATTAAATAATTTAAACTTCTTAATTACAACTTAATTGAATAAGAGTCAAAAATCTTTTCTTATTAACTTTAAAACTAAACACTTATTAACTAAAAATGTTCAAACGTTAATTAAATCTAATCATGTATCTTTAATTGACTACTAATTAAAATATTCATTTAAGTTTGAGAACATTTTTAGCAAAAATTTTATTTTTACTTTGAACTAATACAATTTAGTAAACCAAGTCCTGTTACACTTAAGCTTTTCAACAACACCCGAGACAAAACTTGATATGCACGAGTAGAATCCCGGGTTTCCCACTCAATCTTTCCGAGTCTTTCCCCCCTGAACAACTCTTCCTCTTCCCTGTCTATTTTTTTTTAAATAAGTTCAGTTTTTAAAGCAAACAAATTTAGCAACAGGATCGTCTCACGTACGCGAACCCGAAGTTTTTCTCATTCTCTCTCGTGTGCGACTCGGGCAAACTCCATCACGTCACCTCAGATACGCCTTCCCCTCTCCTCCGCCACCATGCACATGCACGGTGGTTCTGCACACCTCCGGCGGCCCTTACCACCACCCACAAACCGCAATTCGCCTCGACAATCGAGAACAAGACCCAGATTTCCAATTACCAGTTGAAAACAAATTTTGACCTCCAGTTCGAACATGGCAACAAAACCCCCACTGTCCAAAACCTTCGTGCGCCCACCACCCATCACCGTAGGCGATGAAACTCCACCAGTACATCACTCACATCCCCCTCTAACCCTACCAAAAGTCGCGATGCACTCGATCAAAGCACGGCGATAAAACTAAAATTTTACAGAGCATTAAAATATAGGCAGTAAACCCTACTTTTGATTCAAACTCAAAATCTATGTATTCGAAAAATAATTTGACATTTTTCTTGAATCAAAAGATTGACAAACTTGCTTCCTGCTAATTTTCAGAAGTTAAAATTAACTCAATCTTCCACAATTGACAAAAACCCATTTTTGATTTATTTTAGAACTGTTCTTTTGATCTTTGCTTATAAATCAAAATTTTATTGCTAAAAATCCTAATTTTGAATACGAAATCAGAATATGTTATTAAAATTTCAATTTTAAATATTCAAAACTTAAACTTTAATTCTCTCTTCTTGATACTTGAATAAACAGTATTGATAAAATACTGTTAACCCCCAAAACTAGATTGTAAGCCTTTGATCTTTGATATCAACTTAAGTTTGCCTCAAAATTCAAGTTTACAAACATCTACATGAAGAATTATTTTCCATTTCATTGATTTACTATGTTCAGAATAATGGAACAAAAACTGGAAGAAACATAACAGACAAATCAATTTACCTGAGCAACACAGAGTACTTAGTACTACTTGTTTAACAGAGCACATAGCATTTGTGAGTTAAAACACAAGTTTAAATTCGAAAATATCAAGTTTACTCACCAAAACAATATGAACAGCAAGCAAATGTTGAAGAAGACACTGCAGAAATACTCTAAAACCTTCTTAAGTTTTCTGTCTTCTGTTCCTTTTTTTTTATTTACTTGCTTCTCTGTTTTTAAATTAAGGTATATTGCAAAGCAAGACAATGCTTTCCTCAGGTTTTCTTTAAGTTTAGGTTTGTATATATAAACTGATGATATATAGATAGATTCATATAGAAGCTACTAATCAGGTTGTAGCTGGCCAGTTTATAATTGTTTGTCATTTTTCTTTAATTGGTCCATTTGTTCTGCAGTATGAAATCATAAAAAGATTTCGGCTATAGTACTTATTAAACAAGAAGATGTGCTATTAAATGTTCATGCTCTTAATAATTATAGCAAGAAATTAATGTTTACTGATAGTTGCAATTTGTATGGTACAAGATATTATCATATTTCGGCTAGCATGTTTTGTAAGACACAGCCCCTTTTTTTTTATTATATTTGTACAAAATATTGTTTCCAGGTTTGTCTTTTTAGGTTTAGTTAAGTTTCATTATATTAAGTAAAACTTGTTTCCTCATTTCTACAAACTGTATAACAGCACAAACATGTTTAATACAGAAATATGTTATAAGTATCTTCTTTTACTTAAGCATTTAACATGTTCTTATGACATTCAACAATGTAAAAGGCTTTGGTTAAAAGGTTTATGCTTTATTTATACTAACAAGTAATAAATGTTTCGGTTTTGTTTGGTTTGTACAAGCTCAGATTTTTGTTTATTATTATTTTGAAGTGAACTCTTTTGTTCCCTGATGCATATACACAGCACATAAAGTTTATATTTATTTCATAGCATTGATTGTACAAAGATATCTATATGTTTTTCTTATACCTATAAATTGTACAAAAGCACAAATATGATTATTACTGGTTTACATTTATTTATAACATTCTATTTGTATACTTATATTTCTAGTTTCTACTTATATTTTATAATCATGTTCTTAGTACAGTTTATATTTTATAACTGTGGTGTATATCTATGTTTATGTTTTAACTTTATCATTTAAAAAAAACTAAAACTGCATTCATATGTATTTTATCAAATGACAACAATATAAAGTCTTTGATTTGATTTTATTAAACATGTCAGATTTGTTTTAATGGTTTTGAAGTATTCTATTTAAAATTTTCAAATCAAAATTTTCTTTTACAAACATATATAACTGTTAAATATCCAAGATCTCATCAATTTAAACATGGACAAGCTTATATTTAATTTAAATTAAATTAAATATTCATTAAATATGTTGTCAAAAATTCCGGGTCGTTACATTCCTTCTCCCTTAAAAGAATTTCGTCCCCGAAATTTAAACAACAGTTAATTCAAAAGTTTTTATATTAACCATCCCAACAAACATATCCTTCATACAATAGCAAACAAACAAACAACCTATCCTTACAAACAATACTAGCTATCCGAACACGAATTCGGATAAGCTTTCTAAAATTATCGAGAGTTTGCCTCTCGATGATCAATAATCCAAACTGGATTCCTGACCACAATTAAATTCGACTCAACTTCCAATTTCCTGAATTACTAGTTTAACAATTAATGATAAATCTTGAACAAACTTCCTGAGATATATGGGATACACAATAAATTCCAGACATCCGTTTTATTAATTCAATTTTAAAAGCTACAGTATTAACTCTTTCTAAACTTTATTGACTCTTTTACAGAATTTCAATATCTATTCAATCAAGCCCATACGATGTACATATACCATTCGTACGCAATACCAAATCCCATCACTCACTCGATCACATAATTTCACTTCCAAACTAGTATCGTCCACCCGACTTCCTAGTACGGACTCAGAACTGGTTTCTTGATCAGCAACTGTCATTCTCCTTGCATAGTCACAACTATGATAGAGAATTTCTCAAAATCAATCAAAACCCATATCCATGGTTCGTCGTCGAAAATCGAGTGAACAATCCCAACTCGGATCGATATAACTATCTCGAAATTCTGTGCTCGAATCTGGATCAGTTCGTTATGCGAATAAAATAATATACGTACATCCTACGTATTTATATCCATTGATTATCAACCATATCAATTTTCTTTTATTCACCTTTTCCTGATTCTATCACTTGGAATAATTTTTCCCAATATCAAATTTCACTTAAGAATTCCACCATTCATTTCTTAAGCATAATATAAGCATTATATATTCCCTTATATTATTATTCTGCCACTTAAACCTTAATCTTCTTATATACTTTCTTAATCTCTGAATATTGAACCTTTATTGATCATCTCCATTTATAACTGATTCCTATTATTATTATTTTTAAATTAGTTTCATTCATTTGTTTACTTTAAATTTTCCATTTGAAATTGTTTTGTTATTAATTTTTTTTTATATAGTTTTCAAATTCTGAAAAGCTTTGACATATTCTCCATTACATATTTCCATAAGTACATATGTAAGTGTTCCAACACTTATTACAAGTACTTCCATCCAATTCCCAATCATTCTCTTTAGTTTAAGTGATTTACACCTTCCTTGCTTAGACATAAAATCCATTTGAGCAAATCAAACTCATATTCGAAATCATCCTATTTTGCTTCCAATAATTCATAGAATTTATCTAATTCTCACTTACTTTAAACAACCCATTTCCCTATGCAATTTTAACAATATTATTATGAACAAACAATCACTTCAGCTTTATAACAAATCTTAAATTGATTCCTACTCAATTTATACTTGAGTCCATCTCAATTAATTTATTCACAATCCTTTCGTTACATTTTCTTTTATTCCAAAAGTTTGATTCCA
This sequence comes from Allium cepa, assembly GCA_030765085.1. Classification (NCBI taxonomy): domain Eukaryota; kingdom Viridiplantae; phylum Streptophyta; class Magnoliopsida; order Asparagales; family Amaryllidaceae; genus Allium; species Allium cepa. The sequence goes on along the minus strand of CM060934.1, from coordinate 203,032,894 downwards.
AACCATTTTATTAAATTTGACAACCCATATTTTAAATTAATCATCTCACAATTTATTTAAGTCATTAACTGTTTCACTTAATAACTTAAGTTCATTCTATTCCACCAATTGCCATTCAAATATTTGATTTGATTTTCTTTTAATCAAATCCCAACTACTTACTGATTAATTTATTCTTTTATCCATCCTTAAATTTTAATTTACATTAACAATTCATTATTGAATTTATTCATAATCAATTATTCAATTTATACTTGAATTAAATTTGTTAACAACTCACATCACTTCTATCCAAGTCAATACTTACTTTGATTTATATTTACTTATTTACATAAGAATTTCATTTTATTCAATTTCATCAGTAACTCGATTGAATTCATTTAAATTCAGTTTTATTCTGTTTCAACTTCAGTTAAATCTAGCCACTTACCCTTCCTTAAATTTATTTCTCAATGTATAAGCTCAAAACTTATTTGTTCTACTTAACAGCTTATATTACTCATTTGAACCATTTCACCTTATAACCACAACTTTAGATTATATATATATAACACTTACTGTCTTAAGGTATAAATTTTCACCTCACAATTACAATCATTTTACCTTCAAATTTTATAGCCAATTAAGTTCATTTTGAACTTCAATTCCATTTAACGTGTCTCAGGTTAACCTCTAATATGTTTCTTATTTTCATTTCCTTAAGTTAAATTTTAATCTCCTGGATTAAAATTCCCAATTTCATCTTATAATTATCAACTTTACTTTATCAATTCAATAATTGATCCATTTAAACCTTCCACATTATCTAAATAGAATTTTTCTTAAAATTCAATTGCCCGGTTTCCATTTCCAAAACCAATTTGAAATGATAACTACACATACCTACTTGGTATATCAACTCAAATTTTCAACTTTCAAACACTTATTTTCACCAAAACAAATTTTCTCCTTTTGAAAATTTTTAAAATAACTTGCATACCCAACAACCCCTAACAATATCATAACCAACAATATTTTCCAAAACAAGATTCCATTATTCCCTTCAAATCTTTGGATAAACTTTTCAAACATTCCCAAGATTTTTAAATTTCCAAATCCTTTTGTTTAAATTCATTTAAACATTTTCAAATTTTCGGGACTTCAATTCTATTTTAATAAATTTTAGCTATATTCCTTTTGAATTAGAGATCATACTTAGACAATTTTATTTGTTTATCATCCACTCAAATTTCAATTTTTATTGATTGTACTATTAACACCAAACATCCAAGTATATATAGTTATTTCAGAAAAATATTTCTTTTATATTAAAATATAATTTTGGGTAAAATTATTTCATTTACCCTACTTTGAAAAACAATATTGTGTCGAATTGCTCTATTTAAGTGTTTAGAAACCCCTTCGATACAGTTTTCGAGGCCATGCCGATGGAAGTTCATATACCACTCAATAAATCAATCAACACCATTTTATATTCACTAACAAATACGCGCTCATATCTATTAATACACTCAATCTCATTTTAGAGTTCTACTGACTCTGTTTATGAGTAATTACTACCAGAGCCAAGGTTATCACCAACCTATGCTCTGATACCAACTGTGACGACCCGCCTTTCTACTACTAGAAAGACGTATCACCATTAAGAAAGAAAGGGATGAGAAAATAGAAAAGATAGAGAAGAAAGAACAAAAACATCAGAATCTCACAGCGGAACGGGACAAAATATAATATATCACTTAAATATTACATAGTTTAATACATATATCAGAGTTATACAATATTAATACATAAGACAATCGTACATACGTCGCATACTAGACAGTTATAAACACCTGTCTAGTTAATACAACTCAATACAATACAATTCAAACAATATGACTCAGAGATACTACCACAACGGAACTATATATATATCTACAACGCTGAAGCCTCCTGCTCCATTGCTCCTCCAGAATTCGTCAAAGCTAACCTGAATCCCTTGGCTACCCGTAAAAATTGGGTACCCGAGAGTTTATGAAAATAAAAATAAACTCCGGGTCAGACATGGGTATGGTATGAGTAAACGGTTTAAAGTTGTTTAACTTTGAAAACATTTGAAAATAAAGGTATCACGTAAGACTCCCCACAAATAAATATGGGTTAGTTTTTACCTTACGCTAACCAAAACATTTCATAGGAAATCCAGTGATATTATAATAGTGTCTAGGGTTTTCAAGTAAATAGAAAATAGCCGAAATTGTTACATCTATTAAATTCCAGCTACTAGCCACAAAAGTGGGTAATACAAATCAAAACCGTAGGGTCTCGTAGGGAAAATGGATTTCCAACAATGGCAGGGCTACTGGGGTACCGCCCGTCACAGTACGCGGCCTAGATCACCGTACCGAGAATTACTCCCTTCATCCCCTGCAACACAAGGCCGGAACCATTCCTTACTGAACAGTCCCAAACAAGATAAACCCCGCGGTTGTAGCTAGCAACCGCCCACTAAGCCGAAATATAAAAAGGGACATCTAGACAGGGGAAATATCTTGTCCTGCTTGGGCATGACCCACCTAACCTTGCTGCATCTCCCCTATTTTAGCCATTCCCGGTTGATGAGGCTTGAGGTTACGATTACCTTTATTGAACATTATTCTTAGAATGCTCATCGTTCGCCTGACGATGTGCTGAAAGCATTCAATCCACACAAGTTCGTTCCGGGTTCGAACGAAACCGAAGGCATTATCTCGTCACACTCATTTTGGAATCACCCTCAGAGTCAACGACGATAACCCTTGCATTCTGAAAACACCATCTCGATCTCCATTTCAGGATTCACGACCTAACGTTTAAATTGGATTGATGTGGTTTTCGAAGAATCAAATTTGATTCTTCCGATCCCGGTCTCATCGAATCCAAACGCCATTTTAAGGGCCAAGTTGTCTAATTAACTTAACAGTTTTAAATAATTTAAATCTAACAGTTGAATTAACATAGCATTTATCACAGATAAACCATATACAAGCATCATAGATATAACATAACATATTACAGAGCATCACAGAATATCACCACACAAATATCACAATCAGATATTCAACATAACAACCCATAAGCAGTCATCTTTAAGTCTTATTTGTAATTAATTCAATTTAGAATTAATTACCTGAGAGTTAACCTCTTAACTCTGTTTAATTTATCATTAATCAATTACTTATTCATTTCAAATTGTTTAATTTATGACTTCTTAATTAGTTATTTAGTCCAATTACATAATTATTTAATTTCACATTATTATTTACTTAATTACTCCTTAATCCAGTTATGTACTTGAATTAATCATTTAATTAATGGTCGTAATTATTAATCAACTTAATTACTTATTTATTAACTGTTAATTACTTCCTTAGCCCTTTATTTATTCTTAATTAAATTACTCGATTAATTAACTACTAATCGTTCATAAATAGACTCAAGTAGTTAATTTCAATTTTTATCAATTATTTATAATCTATGACTAATGATAATTTTAAGAGTAATTGTTCTTAATTTCTTCCTAAACTAATTAAATGTTCAACTTAATGAAACATTTAAAAGTCTTCTCTTAAATTTTGAAACCAATTATAATATTAACTCCAAACCTAATTATTAGATAACCTTATATTTAATGTAATTAATTTCTCAATTTGTTACCCTAATTCATATATTAACTTAATTAACTAATTTAAACTTCTTAATTACAACTTAATTGAATAAGAGTCAAAAATCTTTTCTTATTAACTTTAAAACTAAACACTTATTAACTAAAAATGTTTAAACGTTAATTAAATCTAATCATGTATCTTTAATTGACTGCTAATTAAAATATTCATTTAGGTTTGAGAACATTTTTAGCAAAAATTTCATTTTTACTTTGAACTAATACAATTTAGTAAACCAAGTCCTGTTACACTTAAGCTTTTCAACAACACCCGAGACAAAACTTGATATGCACGAGTAAAACCCCGGGTTTCCCACTCAATCTTTCTGAGTCTTTCCCCCCTGAAAAACTCTTCCTCTTCCCCGTCTATTTCTTTTTAAATAAGTTCAGTTTTTAAAGCAAACAAATTTAGCAACAGGATCGTCTCACGTACGCGAACCCGAAGTTTTTCTTATTCTCTCTGATGTGCGACTCGAGCAAACTCCATCACGTCACCTCAGATACGCCTTCCCCTCTCCTCCGCCACCGTGCACATGCACGGTGGTTCTGCACACCTCCGGCGGCCCTTACCACCACCCACAAACAGCAATTCGCCTCGACAATCGAGAACAAGACCCAGATTTCCAATTACCGGTTGAAAACAAATTTTGACCTGCATTTCGAACATGGCAACAAAACCCCCACTATCCAAACCTTCGTGCGCCCACCACCCATCACCGTAGGCGATGAAACTCCACCAGTACATCACTCACATCCCCCTCTAACCCTACCAAAAGTCGCGATGCACTCGATCAAAGCACGGCGATAAAACTAAAATTTTACAGAGCATTAAAATATAGGCAGTAAACCCTACTTTTGATTCAAACTCAAAATCTATGTATTCGAAAAATAATTTGACATTTTTCTTGAATCAAAAGATTGACAAACTTGCTTCCTGCTAATTTTCAGAAGTTAAAATTAACTCAATCTTCCATAATTGACAAAAACCCATTTTTGATTTATTTTAGAACTGTTCTTTTGATCTTTGCTTATAAATCAAAATTTTATTGCTAAAAATCCTAATTTTGAATACAAAATCAGAATATGTTATTAAAATTTCAATTTTAAATATTCAAAACTTAAACTTTAATTCTCTCTTCTTGATACTTGAATAAACAGTATTGATAAAATACTGTTAACCCCCAAAACTAGATTGTCAGCCTTTGATCTTTGATATCAACTTAAGTTTGCCTCAAAATTCAAGTTTACAAACATCTACATGAAGAATTATTTGCCATTTCATTGCTTTACTATGTTCAGAATCATGGAACAAAAACTGGAAGAAACATAACAGACAAATCAATTTACCTGAGCAACACAGAGTACTTAGTACTACTTGTTTAACAGAGCACATAGCATTTGTGAGTTAAAACACAAGTTTAAATTCGAAAATATTAAGTTTACTCACCAAAACAATATGAACAGCAAGCAAATGTTGAAGAAGACACTGCAGAAATACTCTGAAACCTTCTTAAGTTTTCTGTCTTCTGTTCCTTTTTTTTTATTTACTTGCTTCTCTGTTTTTAAATTAAGGTATATTGCAAAGCAAGACAATGCTTTCCTCGGGTTTTCTTTAAGTTTAGGTTTGTATATATAAACTGATGATATATAGATAGATTCATATAGAAGCAACTAATCAGGTTGTAGCTGGCCAGTTCATACTTGTTTGTCATTTTTCTTTAATTGGTCCATTTGTTCTGCAGTATGAAATCATAAAAAGATTTCGGCTATAGTACTTATTAAACAAGAAGATGTGCTATTAAATGTTCATGCTCTTAATAATTATAGCAAGAAATTAATGTTTACTAATAGTTGCAATTTTTATGGTACAAGATATTATCATATTTCGGCTAGCATGTTTTGTAAGACACAGCCACTTTTTTTATATTATATTTGTACAAAATATTGTTTCCAGGTTTGTCTTTTTAGGTTTAGTTAAGTTTCATTATATTAAGTAAAACTTGTTTCCTTATTTCTACAAACTGTATAATAGCACAAACATGTTTAATACAGAAATATGTTATAAGTATCTTCTTTTACTTAAGCATTTAACATGTTCTTGTGACATTCAACAATGTAAAAGGCTTTGGTTAAAAGGTTTATGCTTCATTTATACTAACAAGTAATAAATGTTTCGGTTTTGTTTGGTTTGTACAAGCTCAGATTTTTGTTTATTATTATTTTGAAGTGAACTCTTTTGTTCCCTGATGCATATACACAGCACATAAAGTTTATATTTATTTCAAAGCATTGATTGTACAAAGATATCTATATGTTTTTCTTATACCTATAAATTGTACAAAAGCACAAACATGATTATTACTGGTTTACATTTATTTATAACATTCTATTTGTATACTTATATTTCTAGTTTCTACTTATATTTTACAATTATGTTCTTAGTACAGTTTATATTTTATAATTGTGGTGTATATCTATGTTTATGTTTTAACTTTATCATTTTAAAAAAACTAAAACTGCATTCATATGTATTTTATCAAATAACAACAATATAAAGTCTTTGATTTGATTTTATTAAACATGTCAGACTTGTTTTAATGGATTTGAAGTATTCTATTTAAAATTTTCAAATCAAAATTTTCTTTTACAAACATATATAACTGTTAAATATCCAAGATCTCATCAATTTAAACATGGACAAGCTTATATTTAATTTAAATTAAATTAAATATTCATTAAATATGTTGTCAAAAATTCCGGGTCGTTACAGAATCACTTTTCCACATTTCAATACTTTAAAAATAAGTTTCAAATCATTTTTCCTTATGCGGAAAACATTTTCAAATATTTATTCATTTCTAGTGAAAATCTGCCGAGTTCAAGTATTTTAAAATAATTTAAAATACTTATCCAAAATGTACTTGGAAATATTTTAAATAAAACTATTTTGAAACACTTGCTTATATATTAGTTATGATAATATTATACTAATATTTCAAAAAATTCAAGTCCAAACTAATTTTAAAAATAAAATTTGTATATAGGGTATAACTATTTAAATACCCATTTTCTAAAACCAATATTAATTAAATCTTTAAATCATTACTTCCATAATTAATTAACTTTAAAGATTTCCAAAATAACTTAAGAAGCTAATTTCTCCAAATATTCTTTTAAAACCAACTCTAGAACTTTTAATTTATATTTCAAAAGCAATTTTTTTAAAAACATACTCGGCTTTCTAGGAAAAATACACCTTCCTTTTCAAAATAGACCGTTTAAATCAATTAATAAATCCTTTTGGATTTTATTTTAAATTTACCTTCCAAATCCGCAAATTCCTTTCCACGCTTTTTAAAAATAAAACAATATTTATTTTTAAATCAAATTTCTCTTTCTTTTATAAATTTCCATTGTGAATTTAAATTTTCAAATACCCACTAATATACGATTTTCAAATTGATTTCAAGAAATCATTTCCAAACACTAAATCAATTTCCAAATTGATTTCAAATTTTATTTTGAACTCCAAATCAAATTCCAAATTGATATCTTAATTTTATTTTAAACACCAAGTCAAATACCAAATTGATTCTCAAATTTATTTTAAAATACCAAATCAATTTCAAATTGATTTTCCAAAGATTTGTTATTTTTACCAAATTAATATCAAATTTATTTTCCAATTTATTTTCAAAACACCAAATCAAATTTCTAATTGATTCTCAAATTTATCTCAAACACTAAATTTATATCTTTTGAAACAAATTCCTTCTTTAAAATTTATTCAATTTTATAAAATTAATTTTCTATAAATTTTCTACTGAAATTTCTAAAATCCAATTTTATTTATTTCTGGTATCCTACGATACCAAAAATATATTCGGCTAAACCATAGCCTTCAACGATTTCAATCATAAATATTATCACACACAGATTATAAATAATCAACACACAATATTGAAACAAATTCAAATATTTGAGGAATCAAGTTGGATCCCTCCAACCTGTTTCCCTGCATCCACAAACATTAGCACAACCATTAGATACCCATTCCACTTCGTGGTGGAATTCGCGGTATATGGGATTTATAAAATATCATCCGCTATTATGCGGTGCATAGGGTCTCATCCTCTATATAATGCGGGAAATCAATCACTCCAAATACATATATAATACCAATTCCACTTCGAGGTGGAATATCACGGTATATGGGTTTAATATAATATCATCCACTATTATGCGGTGCATAAGGTCTAATTCAACTCAACTGATAACAATCATCATCCAAGCAAACAACCAATAATTTAAATTAACTATTTAAAATTAAATCAGGTATCCGATTGAGTGAGAAGATCTCACCTTTTACTTTGCGTGCAATCCATTTCCAATCCAGTTTGTTTTCTTCATTGTATAAGACCTTGTATAGACAATTTTATACAATTGATTAATATTCGAAATAAATCAAATAATTCAATTTGCCATTTTAAAATTTTAATTTAACAAATAAATTTAATTTTAAACTAATTTCTTTTAATAAAATATTTTCTAGTGACCAACGGTTAAATAAGTTGATTTAAACAATTTAATCACCAAAATCAATTATTTTAAAATCAAATGGTACATTAAAATATGTATATGTATATATATTTTATCAAAACTACATATATACTTAAAATAAATTATATAGATTCAAAAATTAAATTTTTAGATAAACTCCTCAAAAATTAAAATTCCTATATATTTTTCAAGATCTCACACACACACACACACACACACACACATATATATATATATATATATATTTCTGTTTCAAATTAAAACATGCATGTGGATATATCTACATTTTCTACATTAAAAACAAAATATTTTTATACTTTACTGAAATAAAATTCTGTTTGCATAAAGATTATTACAGTAAATCTTCCTCTTAACATATGTATTTATTAAAATTAAAATTGAATATAAACCTTACTGTTATTATTCTTTTTAAACTTTACCTTGCTCTTCGTAGAATGTGCAAACAAATTATAGAAATTAGCAAAATATTTTTTTATACTTTACTGTCAATTTTTTTTATCTACAGCAAATATCATAAAACTTAAAAAAAGATTCAAAATTAAACTACCTCGACATCCATCATCACTGTGCTGCTCGAGAACCACCCTTACTCGCCTCGATGCCATAGACAAACCACCACCTCTCATCAACTCGCGAAACTCGTCGCGCACCACTTCGATACCCTAATCTGCCACGCGCACGTACACATGTGTCGCCCTATTGCTGCTATCCCCATCACGAACCCGATTCCAAATCGCACACAAAACGAGGCTATCACAATCCTTGATCGTAGGGGTGGGCGTGGGTCGGTTTGGTGTGGTTTGGAGTCCAAACCGCTTCCTCACTGCATCAAACGGTTAATCAAAAATACAAACCATTATACCAATCCTTTAAACGGTTTGATTTCGGTCCGGTTTGAATGTAATACGGTTCGGTTTCGGTCCGGTCCGGTTTGAACCCATATTAAATATGAAATAAAAGAATTACTTCCTCCAACAATCAATTTACAAAAGCAACCATGTGAAACTTTTACATTTAAATGTTAAAACACACAATGTTATACTGAAATGAAAGATTAGTTCTTAATTGTATGAATATTTCAATTTGACATTCACCTATAATTGAGATTTTTTTGGTAGATTGACCAAATATCAACATTAATCAATTCATAGTCATTAAAGAAAATGACTAGAATAAGATTATAATTAGCATTTATTCACAAAAAAATGAGATGAAAAATATTTTACCAAACTATAATTTCTTCCTTTATGTCAGTGGTTATTATTAATATAACGACAACATAAGCTAAAAATAGAATGTACATCGTTAGAATCTAAAATAAGATAGGAGTTGCTTATACTTTTATCATAAGATTACTAATATAAATTTTCGGTTTGGTCCGGTTTAATATGGTTAGTTCAATCGTCCAAACCGCAACCCAACCGTATCGATTCGGGTCTGTTCGGTTTGGGGTATCATCTTTGATTAGAAGATTCGATGCGGGTTTCCGCACCGCTTTTGTGGTCTGGCGCGGACGGTTTCTGTATAGCGCTGTGGTTTATGCCCACCCCTACGTGATCGAGTTCATCACCACCGACGAACTGACGAACTCGCACCACTAGCATTGAACCTGATTAATCGAAGGAGTCGTGCTCGACGAACTCATGTCGCCGCACTGCCCTAGCTCGTGAACACCTCCATCACGATCGAGCCGCCATGATTCCCCAATCAACTGCGTGTCACCTACGACTTCGACTGCACGTGTATTTCGAAACCCTAGCTGTTCTCGCTGTCCTCCAGATGAGATGACCCGACTTCCTACTCCCAGAAAATCGCATCATCTTGAAGAAAGAAAGGGATAGAAGAATAAAAGAAAGAGAAAGAAGAACACAAACAACATCAGAGAACTCACAGCGGAACGAATGAAATATAATAATTAACATAAAATATTACATAGTGTCTTATTACATCAGAGTACACAACTTAAACAACATAGATTAGACAGTTATAAACATCTGTCTAATTATACAACTCAAGTATACAAGAAACAGATACCAAACAAACACAGCGGAACCAATATATAACTACACGTCGAAGCCTCCTGCTCCATATCTCCTCCAGAATTCATCAAGCTAACCTGATCCACCTGACTACTCATACATAATATGAGTACCCAAGAGTTTAATAAAACAGAAAATGAACACTCGGGTCAGACAGGGTTCTGGTGTGAGTAAACGGGTTAAAATTGCTTAACTTTAGAAATCCTTTGAAACAAAAGGTATCACGTAAGACTTCCCACACATAAACATGGAAAACTTTTTCCCTTACGCTAACCAAAACATTTGATAGAAAATCCAATGATATTATAATAGTGTCTAGGGTTTTCAAGTAAATAAGAAATAGCCGAAATTGTTACATGATTAAATTCCAGCTACTAGCCATAAAAGTGGATAATACAATCAAAACCGTAGGGTCTCGTAGGAAGAATGGGTTTCGATCAATGGCAGGGCTACTGGGGTACTGCCCGTCACAGTACGTGGCCTAGATCAACGTACCGAGGAGTACTCCCACTCCCCTGCAACACAAGGCCGGAACCATCCCTTACCGGACAGTCCCAAACAAGACCACCCCGTAGTTGGCGCGACCAACCACACACTAAGCCGAAATAGAAAGGGACCTCTAGACAGGGATGTATCTTGCTCTCCAGTGGGAGCTACCCACGAAGCCTGCTGCACCTCCCCTGTTTTAGCCAATCCCGGTTGATGAGGCTTGAGGTTACGATTACCTTTATAGAACACATCTATCTTAGAATGCTCATCGTCCACCTGGCGATGTTCTGAAAGCATTCAATCCATACAAGTTCGTTCCGGGTTCGAACGAAACCGAAGGCGCTATCTCGTTGCACTCATTAATTGAATCACCCTCAGAGTCAACGACCATAGCCCTTGCACTCTGATTTGCCATCTCGAATCTATAAGCATTATTCCGTCAAACTCATTACGGAATCACCCACAGAGTTATACTGACGTATAGCCCTTACACCTCGAGTCTTCACTTGCTCCACTTGGATTCACGACCTAACGTTTAATTGGAATCGATGTAGTTTTCGAATTCCAAATATGGAAACCCGATCCCGGTCTCACCGAAACCAAACGCCATTTTAATGTCCAAGTTGTACTTAAGGGATTAAACAGTTTAAACTTATATTCAAGATGATATAAACAAATCGATGAATTATATTATCATAACAGATAATTCATATCAACATTCATCTCACAAAGCAGCATATCACAAATATCAGAGATATCCAAATCATCCAATATCAACCAATCACCCAATATCAAACCAATATCAAACATCCAATATCAACCAATCGTCAATCTCCAAATATTGATCATCCAATATCAATCAATTAACCAATAGTAATCAATTAATCAATAGTAATCAATTAATCCATATTAATCAAACATCCAAAACGGAATTGATTATCTCTTAATCAATTGGATTACTAAAATCCTTCTTTATTAATTATTATTCCAAATAAATTAATCATCATCTCTAATGATCTTCACTAATTAATTAATTATCTTAATTACATTCAAGTAATTTTCCTTAACCATATTCAGTAATTAACCTTAATTACTACCATTAATTACAATAATTAATGATCATTCATTAATTAATTAACTATAATTAATTACATTAATTCTTAATTAATTACAATTAATTAATCACATTTAAATTAATTACTTATATTAATCAACCTTGATTAATATCATTAATCACATAAATTAATGATCTTATTAATTAATAAGACTTTAATTAATTAATTAACTTATAATTAATCAATTCATTAATCATAATGAGTAATTAACAATTTGTAATTACTCAACTACATTAATTAACTTCTCAATTAATTAATTTCTAATTTAATTATATTAATGCTTGATTAATTAATTCAATTAATTAATCTTTAATTACTTCATTAAGTAATTATTAAACAATTAAATTAATAAATAAATCCTTAATTAATTACTAAATTAATTAATTACATTTATAATTAATTACACTTAGTAATTCAACTTAAATTAATCTCATTCATTAATTAATTAATTACATTAATAAATTAACTAAAATAAATTAAGTAATTAATTCTTAGTTACTTACATAAGTAATTATCTCTAATTACTTTCATTAATAAACCTTAATTAATCTCTTAATTAATTATTTAACAAATAATTAATCACATCATTAAATAATTCTTAATTCTTTAATTAATTAATCACTTCATAATTAATTAACTTCAACATTTATAAAAATCAATTCTTTAATTGATATTATTAAGTGATTAACCAATAATCACTTCAACTAATTACTCCATGAGTAATTATTATTAATTACTTCCATAAGTAATTAACTTCCTTAATTACATTCAACAATTAATCATTAATTAATTTATTAAGTAATTACACTTAATTAATCCATAATTAAGTGATTATTTAAAAATAAATTAACTAATTATTTAAAATTAATTAAATAATTAATTAATTAACTTCCTAGATTTAAAAATCCTTAATTAATTAAGAAAACATTAATAAATCATATTTATTAAGTATTCTTAAATCCATATCAAAATAATTTAACATCATTTATCTTTATACATAAGTCATTTGAAATTAATCAAATTTAATAACTTAATCAACTTATCCTATTTGGATTTCAAAATCATAACAATAATCTTATTTGAAAATAAGGCATTTAGAAATCCAATTTAAAATTTAAAATAATTAAATTTTCTAATTTAAACTTTCATTTTCAATATAATTTTGAAAACTTAGTTTAAGATATTAGTAAAACTTCGATTTAATCAAAAAAAATTTTGTAAAATTAAAATTCAAACTTTAATTAAGTTAAATTACTTTCATAGAAATCACCTCAACATTTAATTTTGAAAATACATTTGACTTACATTTTTAAAGTTTGATTAACTTAATTTCAAATCAACGAGTTTTAACTTTATACATTTGTTACCTTTATAAACTTGTTTATAATTTGAAGCTTGATCATAATTATTTCAATAACAAGTAAATTCTGTAACTTAGTATTTCAGAACCTAACTAAACTCAATAACATATCACTCGAGTCTGCCCAGTAAACAACCCAGCACCCTTCCTTCGAGTTGACCCCCACGAATACGCGAACAATACCTCAGTCACAACCCATCTTCCCACAGCAAAACCCATCTTCTTCGAGTTGATCACGAGCGAAACGCGAGCAATACTTCGAGTCGCGTTTGAGAAAATGCGAGAGCTCCAACGGTACGACCCCTTTCTTCCCCAAAAACAAACTTCCCTGATACAATGTCATGTACAGTGCACGTGCACCGTTCATCTTGGCCGACGTCGATCACCACGGCAATCCCTAACAACCCCAAAACCTCACGCGAACACGAATCCAACCCAGTTCGAGCAATAACTACGCGAAACAAAAATTGGATCATCACGCTCGAAAGTTTGCAGAACAACTCGACGCAAAATCACCCATGGCCAATGCCATGACGCTGTTCAACAATCACCGTCCTCACCATCGAACACTACGGCCATGACCTACCTTCTCCCCAAAAGCGAATACCTCCGGTCACATATTCACGTCACAATCTCCACTACAGTCAAGCCCAAGTCGAAACCCACCAAAACCCTAGTTTCTTAAATTCCCATCAATCCACAACTTTGAAAAATTAATCTGTATTTTTCCCATGATCTATAGCTTACATACAAGCTACGATCCAAGAATCAAATCAAATTAATGTACAGATAATCAGCAATCTACAAAATCCCCAATTTCATATAAACCCCAAATTCATCATAATTACCCAATTAAAAATTATGATAGTAACATCTAAAATCATGATATTTCATCACAATTCCATGCATGCAATCCAAATTTGATTTTAAAGCAGTTAATTTTTGACCAAAGTTTAAGTTTCACTGTAAATTAAAAAAATATGAATAACCCATTCATTCAAAACTCTAACTATTTTTAGAAGATAAATCACTTGATTACAAATAACTTTCATCTACAAATCAATGTCCAATTTGCATCCAAAATCAAGTAATTGATTTTTGAAGGGTTTGAACTGTTTTAGTAAACACAGTATCCATTTCCTTAAAAATTTACAGGCAATTCTATATTTTAATTCAACATGCATTTCAATTTAAAACGAATTTTCATATAACATCCATATAGATTAAACATGCATCATCATTCAATCACAAGTTATACGAAAACTGTTTTTAAAAGATGATTTACTCACCTGATTTTCAAAAATGCAGAGCAGTTTTTGATGCCCAGGTTTGAACTTTAAATTTGAAAACTGTTGATTTTCATTGCATGCTTCCAATTGTTGATGTTGAAATTTCAGTTGGACGTCCTTTTAGTTGCAGGTTGAATTAAACTTTGCAATGCAATTTGAAGTTGCAGAAGAATTGAAGTTTGCAGGTTTGAGCCTCATTTGAATGCAGATTTTTCACTTTACAGGTTGAAGATTTATCTTTGAAGTTTATTTTCAGATTTGAAGAAGATTACAGGTTGCCATTAAATTTTGGTTAAGAAGTGAAGACAAAGGAAAGTGTTTGGACTTGAAAAAGAAAAATAAATTTTCTTCTTTTTCATTTATTAAAGATTAAAGAAAAATGAATTTTAAAAGATAAGGACACTTGTCACTATATTACTTAATTAACTTACATGTGTTTATTAAGGAAGTTAACATGTTTACACATGTTCTTGAATATTTTTAATTAAATTTTTCATTTAATTTAAATGTAATATAACTTACATATAATTTACTTTATAAATAAATACAAGTTTAGCTTTAAAAGAAATATTCTAATATTAATAAAAATGCAAATAATTCTTATACATATATTTTAAAATCTAAAACATTTATAACCATTTTAGTTTAAATACTTTAAAAGAAAGACAAAACAAAACTTTGTTTAAAACTTTTTTTTTAAACTATCCTATTGAATGTAAATATCAATCTTATATTTGAAAACAAATAAATTAAACTAAATTAACTTTTGAAAACATTGATTTTAAAACAGAGCTTCAATCTACAATATTAATTCATTATAAATTATTAATTGATTAAATTTCAAAACAATTTCAAATTATAACATATACAAACATATATATTACAAATTTGAAAATTCATTTTTAATTTGAAACACAATATCTTCTATTCACAATATATATCAATTGTATATATTATAAACAGAATAAAATTTTAATTAGCTTTGAAAAATAATTCTTATCAAATTTAAATTGTCAGAAAGATATTGATTACCATTAACAGATTAAATATTTATTAACCATAAAAAGAATAAATTTATTAGTTTAAATTAAAATTGCAAAGAAAATTATCAAACCAATTTAATTATTTACACAGATTATTAAATTCTTATTGCCTAAAATTCCGGGTCGTTACAATCCTCCCCCTTAAAAGAATTTCGCCCCCGAAATTTAAAAGCAAAGGTAATTTAATAATCCAGTACAAATTTTAATTTCAAACAGCAAAGCATTCCTAACAACCAATTACTAACATCCATAGCAATCAGATAAACAAACAAACTTAACTAATTATCCTGACACAAATCAGAATAAATCTCTAATTCTATCACGAGTTTCCTCAAGTATAAATCACCGGGAGACTCGCTCTACAAAAGCTAACAAACCAACTACACAACCAAAATTCAGAGCTCCACTCATCTCTAGATCCAAAATCTGAACAGAACATCAGATTACTCTCAAATCCAGCTCAACATCCAAATCCAACTGAACTATAGATTCAACAACCAATGATGAATCATACACATACTCCCTCAGAGACACGTGTTACAAAATGAATTCCAAATATCCAAACTGGCAATTCAATCTTATCCTAATATCTGTTCTCTTAACCAGAGAAATCTTAACAACACTGAAGTCTCCAACTACGATTTCAAACTCCTTATCTCATATCTGTATAACTCAACAGACAATCCAAGGCTGCCAATCTCTTCTGACCAGCTCAACCTACGCTGATACTTCCAGAAACAACTAGACCAAAGCAAAGCAGTTTCTGGATCCTATTCAACAGAAGAGTCTTCCGAAATTCGTCGAAATCCAGAACACATGCTCTACTCCAAAGCAATAGAAATCAGAGCTTGCTTCCTTACTTGCACAGCTGCTACCTTGCTTCCGCTGCACAACTCTGATTCTGAAATAGATGAGAATACTTCTGATGAACACGAATACAAACTTATCCAATATATCTGGGAAAACTTTGTTCAGCAAATCCATAAAAATCTGAGTGACACATCAGACTCGGTCACACAACCTCAAAAGAGAATCCTATTCCAAAAGCTAGATCAGTCCAATTCCAATTCCAAAAAATAATTCTGAGCTGCTACACCAACTCTCCTTTCTCCAAGAACCATCCAACTACCAGGCTAACTACCAGCATCGCTTCTGGAACCAAAACAGTATGGAACTTAACTCCAGATGCTGAAAAACTCCTGATTACATCAGTAGCTCTTACTTCCATATGAGAATTCTCAGCCTCAAACAAAAGAATGCTCAAGAAAAATTCCCAACTAATCGCAAGTCACTTTTGCGATCCTACCTAGTTCGGATTTCAAAGAAACTGTCCTCTCTTTACTAATTAGAACAACTCTGAGCTTTTCCAAACAAAGGTTAACCTTTCAAGGAAACATCACCACCTTCAGCCCGGACTGCTGAAAGAGAACCACAAAGATTTCTGAACCACCAGAGAAACAAGCCACACTGTTGCTACTTCCAAGCTCTACCTTGATGATACTACGAAGCTAAAGATCTCCTCGTCAGCACACCGAACACTTCGAGTTGCACTGCTATCACAGCTAACCAAAGACTTCAATCCAAAGGCTTCTCCAAAATCCAAAACCACCAACAAACCACGCAACTGACTTCCAAGATGGCATACAACTCTTCAAGAAACTCAGACTCCAAACCAAGCATCCACAACTCGCTTACCTTAAGAAATAACAATGAGACCATGCCTGAAGAGAAACAACTCATAGACCTTAGTCTCATATTCCAAAACAGCCAATCTCCATGCTAAAGATCTAAACAACTTCTACACAGACGAATCTTCTCTGCAGTAGGTAAAGGCTGCTCCTCAACCACTACTAAAACTACTTCAAAAGAAAACATCTTCAGAAAATATCCAAGGATACTGCATCTCATCACGCAGTTACCGAGATATCATTACTTACTCCTGCACTTCCGACAGATCCAAACTCAAGAATAATTCGCTCACCCGAGTGAAATCCAAACTTACACTTCAAAGATAAACTTTGAATCTTCAAAAAAAAATCCTTCGGATATCAGAGAAATTCTTACTCCAAAATACAAATCTTACTTGAGACGGTATTAGGTCTAAAGTCTCGACAAATACTTTCAACGTCAAACATATGGACCTCTTCCATCAGTGGTAGTCGTGTTACACACACACACACACCACTACTCCATCCATCTACCTCTAAAACTTATATTGGAAAATCCGAACGGATAACCCAACAGATCAGGTAGATATAGATATTTAAATATATAGATATATATAAAAATTACAAGTACGCTCTCCCAAGAAAGACACTACTACAGAGCCTAGGTATTCACTCAACCTAATGCTCCCTAAAGAAAGACATACTTCAGAGCCTAGGTTTTCACTCAGCCTAATGCTCTGATACCAAGTGAGACGACCCGACTTCCTACTCCCAGAAAATCGCATCATCTTGAAGAAAGAAAGGGATAGAAGAAGAAAAGAAAGAGAAAGAAGAACACAAACAACATCAGAGAACTCACATCGGAACGAATGAAATATAATAATTAACATAAAATATTACATAGTGTCTTATTACATCAGAGTACACAACTTAAACAACAGAGATTAGACAGTTATAAACATCTGTCTAATTATACAACTCAAGTATACAAGAAACAGATACCAAACAAACACAGCGGAACCAATATATAACTACACGTCGAAGCCTCCTGCTCCATATCTCCTCCAGAATTCGTCAAGCTAGCCTGATCCATTTGACTACTCATACATAATATGAGTACCCAAGAGTTTAATAAAACATAAAATAAACACTCAGGTCAGACAGGGTTCTGGTGTGAGTAAACGGGTTAAAATTGATTAACTTTAGAAAACCTTTGAAAAGAAAAGGTATCACGTAAGACTTCCCACACATAAACATGGAAAACTTTTTCCCTTACGCTAACCAAAACATTTGATAGAAAATCCAATGATATTATAATAGTGTCTAGGGTTTTCAAGTAAATAAGAAATAGCCGAAATTGTTACATGATTAAATTCCAGCTACTAGCCACAAAAGTGGGTAATACAATCAAAACCGTAGGGTCTCGTAGGAAGAATGGGTTTCCATCAATGGCAGGGCTACTGGGGTACCGCCCGTCACAGTACGTGGCCTAGATCAACGTACCGAGGAGTACTCCCACTCCCCTACAACACAAGGCCAGAACCATCCCTTACTGGACAGTCCCGAACAAGACCACCCCGTAGTTGGCGCGACCAACCACACACTAAGCCGAAATAGAAAGGGACCTCTAGACAGGGATGTATCTTGCTCTCCAGTGGGAGCTACCCACGAAGCCTTGCTGCACCTCCCCTGTTTTAGCCATTCCCGGTTGATGAGGCTTGAGGTTACGATTACCTTTATAGAACACATCTATCTTAGAATGCTCATCGTCTACCTGGCGATGTTCTGAAAGCATTCAATCCATACAAGTTCGTTCCGGGTTCGAACGAAACCGAAGGCGCTATCTCGTTGCACTAATTATTGGAATCACCCTCAGAGTCAACGACCATAGCCCTTGCACTCTGATTCGCCATCTCGAATCTATAAGTACTATTCCGTCAAACTCATTACGGAATCACCCACAGAGTCATACTGACGTATAGCCCTTACACCTCGAGTCTTCACTTGCTCCACTTGGATTCACGACCTAACGTTTAATTGGAATCGATGTGGTTTTCGGATTCCAAATATGGAAACCCGATCCCGGTCTCACCGAAACCAAACGCCATTTTAATGTCCAAGTTGTACTTAAGGGATTAAACAGTTTAAACTTATATTCAGGATGATATAAACAAATAGATGAATTATATTATCATAACAGATAATTCATGTCAACATTCATCTCACAAAGCAGCATATCACAAATATCAGAGATATCCAAATCATCCAATATCAACCAATCACCCAATATCAAACATCCAATATCAACCAATCGCCAATCTCCAAATATTGATCATCCAATATCAATCAATTAACCAATAGTAATCAATTAATCCATATTAATCAAACATCCAAAACAGAATTGATTATCTCTTAATCAATTGGATTACTAAAATCCTTCTTTATTAATTATTATTCCAAATAAATTAATCATCATCTCTAATGATCTTCACTAATTAATTAATTATCTTAATTACATTCAAGTAATTTTCCTTAACCATATTCAGTAATTAACCTTAATTATTACCATTAATTACAATAATTAATGATCATTCATTAATTAATTAACTATAATTAATTACATTAATTCTTAATTAATTACAATTAATTAATCACATTTAAATTAATTACTTATATTAATCAACCTTGATTAATATCATTAATCACATAAATTAATGATTCTTATTAATTAATAAGACTTTAATTAATTAATTAACTTATAATTAATCAATTCATTAATCATAATCAGTAATTAACAATTTGTAATTACTCAACTAAATTAATTAACTTCTCAATTAATTAATTTCTAATTTAATTATATTAATGCTTGATTAATTAATTCATCTCTTTTCATCTCTTTATAACATTTTAGAGCTTAGAGCTTTCATCTCTTTAAAACATTTTTCCAAAAACCTTTGAAAATCATTTTCAAACTCAGAAAGGATTTTAAATTTTTCCAAATTTCAAAACTTCAAACCCTTACATATTCTTCCAAATAATTCTCTGGAATTCTCTTTCAAATTATAAATCACTTTTACAATTTACATTTACAAATTGATTTATATTCTCAGCTTTTTGTTTATCATTTCAATTTCTTATTCAATAATCAATGATAATAAATTAATATTATCACTTCCTAACATCCAAGCAACCATATACTACTATAATAATGTACAGAAAATTATTCCCTTTATATACAAAAATAATTTGGGTAAAATTATTTCATGTACCCGATTTTTAAGACAGTACCGTGTCAGTTTATCTTGTTTAAGAGTTTAGAAACCCATACCGATACAGTTGGCCAAACTACACCGACTAGAATCTATAAACACTCAACCGATAAGTCAACAGAATATAAAACAATTTTATATTCACTAACAAATACGCGTCCATTTCTATTGTTACACTCAAACTCATACTAGAGTACTACAAACACTATCTCTAATGAGTAATCCCTACCAGAGCCAAGGTTGCGCTTAATCAAATGCTCTGATACCACAATATCGATCTGATTTAACGACTTTCGAAAGTCGACATTAATACGTTCACTGAATCAAATGCCGCACAATCGAATGCCGGAAAACCGAAACCTTAGGGTTAAAGAAGAAGAACAGAAAACAATAACAGAATCTCACATTTTGCCGCGGAACAAATATAATAGATAAATGAATATTTTTAAAAGAAAAGCACTATATCAGTTATACAATACATGATTAGAGTTTACAACGAACCATCCAACAACAGGCATTTACAACATCTAATTCATAATAAAACTGAACTTACAACAATCCCAACGCAGCGGATAATACATAACATAATAATACGTCTTGCCATCCAGCTTCACTCACGATCTCCACAGCAACTTCTTGACTTCGCTCTCGAATAACTGATAACCTGACTCTAGGCTGCCCGTGTGGAACATTATGGGCACCTAGAGTTTCGAAAGGAAACAATAAACTCCAGGTCAATCATGAGATTGGTGTGAGATCTTAAAAATAGTTATTTTCACAAAGAAATAAAAATAAATTCGCTATGCTTTTAGAAAATGAAACTACCAAAAGGCCTCCCGCCACACACACCATGCAAACCCAAAATTGGAGGAGATTTCTCCTTATGATAGTCAAACATGCTTGATACGCAAAATCCTTTCGATATTATTATCAGTGCATAGTGCAGAAAACCATTCGAAAGTATACTATTAATCTTAGCCAGCATACAACCATTATTGTATGCCTACTATAGCTACCATCTAAACAGTAGTGACCACCATAGGTAAATGGCAGGTTATACAACTAAAACCGTACAGGCGCGTATTAGAGATTGGATTTCCAACAAATGGTCAGGCTAAGGAACTTCCTACTACCACATGGGTACGCCTCTGGAGGGAGTCCCGAGAACTTAACCAGCTCTCTACCAACATAAGGTCGGGTTACCTCTATAACTAGGTAACTACTACACGAGTATGCCATCCCCCGGTCGTGTGTGACCTTTATCCGAGGATCCTCAACTGCAAAGAAACAATCACAAAGGAATAAATTTGTAGTAACCATATGAGTTAAGTGTCAGGGCTCCATACCATGATACCACCCTTTTCCAGAAGGAAATGACATACCCTAAAGGGCGCAACCCTCATAACCTTGCCGCATTTTTCCTGTTTTGACAATTTTCGGGGTGTGAGGTCCGATGAAGTCTCGTCCACAATGCTACACTTTTCAGAAAGTCATGCTTCGATCAAGAAATGATCAGCAGCACTTCGTATGCCACATTACTATGTTGGAAATGTATCACTAGTAACCATCAACTACATAACCTCTGAACTCGTATGTAACGCCCCACCCCGAGACCTGCCGTAGTAAAGAGAATTAATAAGTAATTCCGTCTACTAAAGCGGAGAATAGGGCTGGTTAAGGGCGACTATCTATAATTTTGTCTTAAACATTTACTGAATACGTCGATAAATGCAATATAAATTTTTTTCTACTCAAGTGGATCGACATACCTAGTAAATGCTTAACCCAAAACTATAGGTAGTTAACAGATCTATCAGAACAAAATACAATAACTAATGTAAAGCACATCGCAGAACAGGGATCAACATCATGTACATACATATACACTGATACATATTTAGTACAATACAATATGAATACAATAAAGGTGGTACACGACCATGCCATATACATTGAATCAAATATAAATACATCAAAGTATGCGGAAGAACAGAAATTGCTCAAGAGAAAGGAGAGCTGATATCCAACATCAACTTCAAGCTAAGTCCAATAGATGATACCTGAAATAACTCGGTCTGACCCGAGTATAAATACACGGGTCAGTCTAGCTACACGAATCAGTCAATATCGGTAATATGAAGCATAATTGACATGAAGATACTTCTTCTCGAAAGAGAAGAATAAACCGATAAAATCATAAGCTCAACATTTAAGTAACAAACGCTACTTAAGTGAACAAATACCTCGAAGGAGGTAACTTAAACTCAATACTCAAATCAAACACAAATGCCTTATATCATCGGCGACATCCCAAAATGTCTACATGGTTTCCATGAACCATATCTCCTTTAAAGGAGAAACATCAATACACACTCTCGCCAAAATGGCAAACATAAAACATTCTCAAATAGGATGATCCAAAACTCAAACATAGATGAATCTCCAAATTAAATTATACCTCATCTCATCGGTATAAATGTATATAAATCTCAATCTCAACTCGCCAAAATGGCAAAACCCAGAATATCTTATAAAATCCTGAAATTATCAAAACTCATAACTCAAGGAACTCGATAAGAGTTCAAAACATCACAATTGAAATTACCATATATATAACATCTCATATAGCACTAGGCTATCGATGTAATAAAACATCTTAAAAAGGTAAAATCACAATAAAACAGAAAACTCAAAAAATCCGGATTGGCCAAATCCCTGATTGTAATGCCGAAGCAATGCTGCACGTGCAAAACTCAGACGGTCGAAGCCTCAGACAAGGTCGCTGACACCTCCCAAAGCAGTTCGTCCTCATGACAAGGTCGCTGACACCTCCCAAAGCCATTTTGTCAGCCCTTACAAGGTCGCTAACACCTCCCAAAGCAGTTCGTCCTCATGACAAGGTCGCTGACACCTCCCAAAGCCATTTTGTCAGCCCTAACAAGGTCGCTAACACCTCCCAAAGCAGTTCGTCCTCATGACAAGGTCGCTAACACCTCTCAAAGCAGTTCTGTTAGGTAAACATCGTGAATGTGTTACAAACTCACGGATAGGAACCCGAAAAGTGTTAACGTGTGCCCCATACCACACATTCGCACTTAGCGGTTTACTAGCCATTAGTCGATGCCACACTAGAAACATCATAAAACTCAGAAAATTGTATCTCGCCTAGTCTCATTGGCGAGTGAAAAAGAGACACCATATTTGCCTCATTTCATTGACAAGTATTAAATGGCATCGTAACTTGTCTCATCTCATCGACAAGTGAAAACATCATGATGGTTCCTCAAAAACCATAAATCTCAAAATATGAAATCATAAATTCAAGACTTGCCTTATATCATTGGCAAGTAAATAAAACATCATGATGGATCTCATCGACCATACTCCGATATAGGAGGTCTTAAACCATAATGTTTGCCAAATATTGGCCATCTTAAATAATTCCAATAAATAGGAATTATAAAAATCAAAATATGTCATAAAGTGGAAAAACATCTCAGAATCAGTAATCTCAAATAGCTTCGATCGTACAAGTCCGGAATTAACCGAAATAGTAAACGCACATGTCCCATACCACGTGTTTTACTAAATCGTTTAATTCTCTTTCTCATACGTTTGAATAGTGTAAAATTGAATGTTTTATATCTAAAATAGTATACAAGAGAAAACAAGCTTCTAAATCATTTTCTCGAAAAGATTAATAAAACCAATATTTGAAATTCCTTTATTATAGGGAATATATATATATATATATTTAGAAAAATAATTTTAAAATACTATATAATAATAATTTTAAATGTCCATTTATTTCAAAAATCACTTCAAAAATGGTTTAGTAAAACCGTACTCGAAAACAATGAAAAAAAGAAAGATAACTCAAGACCGATAACTTGAGTTCAATATGAATTCAATTCAAATTTAACTCATAATCAATTCAAATTCTATTTAAATTTGAATTTCAAATTCTCCAAATATAGCTAGCCTATTGATAGGCATCATAGCTCTCAAAAATCTCAAAAACATCAACAAAACCAAAAGACAATAAGAGTAAAAACGAGCTAATACAATTCTAAGGTCAATGTTTCTTGTTGCTATCATCTTGCTCTCAGGACAGCAACATATAACCTTAATTTTGACCAAGCAATCTTTAAAATTTTAGAAAACACAATGAACAAAACTTGTAGAACATGATCTAATCTTTCCAAAACATCCTAAATTATCAAATTCGGTTAATAAACGAAGAAGTTATGCCCAATTTCGTTTCAGCTTCAAACACAGAGCAAACATTGGTTTTGCTCTCGGGTTAGCAGTAGAAAAATTATATTTTGACATATCTAACCTCAAAATTACAGAAAATACAAAACATAAAAGTTGTAGTACATGAATTATTCTTTCCGAAACATCCAAAATTATCAAAATTGGATAGGAAACGAAGGAGTTATGATCAAATTCGTTTCAGCTTCAATGACAGAGCAAGTATTGGATTTGCTCTCGGGTTAGCAGTAGAAAAATTGGATTTTGACATATCTAACGTCAAAATTACAGAGAACACAAAACATGAAAGTTGTAGCACATGAATTAAGATTTCTATAACATTAAAAATCATGGAATTCCGATCTAAAACGAGAAAGATATAGCTCAAACAATATCAGATTCAAACTCAGGAAATTTTATCAAAGGCAGAACTATACTTTTGTATTCAAATTTGTTTCAGTCAGTCAAATGTTAAAATATCGAAATTTAACCTTAATATGAATTATTCCTTATTGAATCTAGTTTCCATCAAAAGAAATTTGACTTAAATCGGATAAGAAACGAGTAATTTATGGCTAAAATACTTCTTAGGCATGTGATTGTTGTTGCTATCAATTTGCCCTCGGGACAACAACAAAAAATCATAATTTTAGGCAAACAAACATCAAAATTTTGAAAAACTTAAAACATGAATTTGTAGCTCATAATCAGAGCTTTCCAGAACATCTAAATTCATCGAATTTGGTTAAGAATTGAAAGAGTTATGCACAATATACTGACAGCAATTTACAAATGAACATGCGATAAACGAAATTGAGATTTCTTACATTGAAATCTCAATCAAAGCTAGAAAATGTGAGTTTTGATCCTCACCTTGTGATTTTGCAGGGCAAAACTCAGATTTGTAGCTGGAAGATTAAAGCTTTGAGGAAGAAAGTACTTCAAATAACCTTCTCTAATCTTTATTTGGTTGATTTATTTCTTGAATTTGCAGCAAATTGATTGAAAATATAATATATTTTTTGTTTGAGGAGGCCATTGCTTTCCTTATTTTTATTTACTGTAAAAGCTTTTGAGAAGAAGAACTAAAAGAAATAAAATACATATGGTTAGTTTCTCTCATCAGAAGCTTCCATATGTTGGGTTTTGGATTCAAACCTTACCCTATAAGCCCAACCTAAAATACTTAGAGAAAATATGCATACGTGTTTTAGTAATTTACACATAACTTTTGCATAGTATTTCCAAATCACATGAAACAAGTTGCAATGTTCATGTTTTCATAAAGGGAGTGACATCAAAAATTTAATTTTCCAAATAAAAATACAATTTTTCCCATATAACGCAAATTTTTAACAATATTTACCAATATCTCATTTTTAGTGAAAAATCACTATTTTCATCCATTACAACCAAATAAATTTATTTTTAAGTCTAATAAAGTGTATTAAAATGTTTTAACATTTTTATAACATTAACACATCATTCCAAACCTAATCACACTTTTAAATTTTATTTTATTTTCATATTATTCCTTTTATTTTGCACTAAAAGGCTAACATTGGAATAAATTTCCAATATTACTCATTAACAAAAATTCAAACCATCACAATTGTTTATTTTCAATCCAAATCCATAAATAAAGTTTTTAAAACTTTATTTCATCCATTTACACTCTTTTTTTTCGACCATCAAACGTTGAAAAAGGCTTCAAATAAAATAATATGACTTATTTAAAATTTCAAATCCCAAATTATATTCATCAAGATATTGTTTATATAAAATAAACAATATAATCCCTCATTTTGTTATCCAAATCATTTTTAAACACAGCATTAAATTATAATTTGCATTATAATTTAATATTAACAGTAATCTCTAAAATCTCGGGTTGTTACATCGTACATCTCAGAGAAGGGTGTTAAGCTAAGAGAATAAATTCTCCGCCACCAACAGAAATATATTTGATAAAAACCAGCTTTACACCTCAAAGTGTAACGTCAGACACACATCCATACAAGTCCATTCCGAAATCGAACGGAACCGAAGGCACTTCAAAGAAGCCCTTGCGAATTCGGATATTCACAAATCACGTCCGGAATCCCCATCACAAAGGGTGATAAAATCTCTATACCGGAGCAACCCGGTGCAGAGACATTCGACAGGTAATCCTTTCATTTTTGAAAATACCCGATCTTAAACACCGTCTTTAATTGCAATCACCTTTTGTCGTATCATTATTCGGAATGAGTTTTGTGACACAAAGTCCTCTCCCGGCTAATCCGAATAAGAAGGGCTTATTTTTAAAAATAAGTCTTCGTTCATATTTCAAAAAAATCACAACAAATTTCCACTTTGATATTTTAAATAGAAGATCCATCACAATCACAAAGGTACAATGTGGTTTTTGAATATCCATTTGGAATCCGATCCCAGGTCACGTCAAAATTCAAATGTCATTAAAAGGCCAGTATTGATAGTCGGTTATTTAACTATCAATCAATATTCACAACAATCACCAAGAAAAAATATTTTTTCCCTCAATTATTATTTTCAAATATCTTCGCACAATATAATTTTAACACTTCAACCATTTGAACACAAATTTCAAATCACTTTTCACCTTCAATCTTTTGAAAACAAATTTCGAATCACTTTTCCACATTTCAATACTTTGAAAACAAATTTCAAATCATTTTTCCTTACACGGAAAACATTATCAAATATTTATCCATTTCCACTGAAAATCTACAAATTTCAAATATTTTAAAATAATTTAAAATACTTATCAAAAATATACTTGAAAATATTTAAAATAAAAATATTTTGAAACACTTGCTTAAATATTAGTTATGACAATATTATACTAATATTTCAAAAAATTCAAGTCCAAACTAATTTTAAAAATAAAATTTAAAGATAGGGTATAAGCATTTAAATACCCATTTTATAAAACCAATATCAATTAAATCTTTAAACCATTACTTCCATAATTAATTAATTAAATCTTTATTTAAAGATATCCAAAATAACTTAAGAAACTAATATCTCCAAAATATTCTTTTAAAAAAAACTCTAGGACTTCTAATTTTTATTTCAAAAGCTATTTTTTTAAAACATACTCGGCTTTCTAGGAAAAATACACCTTCCTTTTCAAAATGGACCATTTGAAAGTAATTAATAAATCCTTCTGGATTATATTTTAAATTTACGTTCCAAATCCGTAAATTCCTTTCCACACTTTTTAAAAATAAAATAATATATATTTTTAAAATAAATTTCTCTTTCTTTTATAAATTCCCATTGTGAATTTAAAATTTCAAATATCCACTGATATACGATTTTCAAATTGATTTCAAGAAATCATTTCCAAGCACCAAATCAATTTCAAACTGATTTTAAATTTTATTTTAAACACCAAATCAAATTCCAAATTGATTTCTAAAATTTATTTTAAACACCAAATTAAATTCCAAATTGATTCTCAAAATTATTTTAAAATACCAAATCGATTTCTTATCGATTTCCCAAAGATTTGTTATTTTTACTTAATCAATATCAAATTTATTTTTCTATTTATTTTCAAAACACCAAATCAAATTTCCAATTGATTCTCGAATTTATCTCAAACACTAAATTTATTATATTTTGAAACAAATTCCTTCTTTAAAATATATTCAGTTTTCTAAAATTAATTTACTATAAAATTTCTATTTAAATTTCAAAAATCCAATTTTATTTATTTCTGGTATCCTATGATACCAAAAATATATTCGGCTAAACCATAGCCTTCAACGGTTTCAATCACAAATATTATCACACACAGATTATAAATAATCAACACACAATATTGAAACAAATTCAAATATTTGAGGAATCCAGTTGGATCCCTCCAACCTGTTTCCCTGCATGCACAGACATTAGCACAACAATTAAATACCCATTCCACTTCGAGGTGGAATATCGCGGTATATGGGATTTATAAAATATCATCCGCTATATAATGTGGAAAATCAATCACTCCAAATACATATATAATACCAATTCCACTTCGAGGTGGAATATCGCGGTATATGCGTTTAATATAATATTATCCGCTATTATGCGGCGCATAAGGTCTAATTCAACTCAATTGATAACAATCATCATCCAAGCAAACAACCAATAATTTAAATTAACCATTTAAACTTAAATCAGGTATCCGATTGAATGAGAAGATCTCACCTTTTACTTTGCATGCAATCCATTTCCAATCCAGTTTGCTTTCTTCATTGTATAAGACCTTGTATAGACAATTTCATACAATTGATTAATATTCAAAATAAATCGAATAATTCAATTTGCCATTTTAAAATTTTAGTTTAACAAATAAATTTAATTTTAAACTAATTTCGTTTAATAAAATATTTTCTAGTGGCCAATGGTTAAATAAGTTGATTTAAACAAATTAATCGCTAAAATCTGTTATTTTAAAATTAAATGGTACGTTAAAATATGTATATGTATTTTTATTTTATCAAAACTACATATATACTTAAAATAAATTATATAGACTCAAAAATTAAATTTTTAAATAAACTCCTCAATATTTTAAAATTCCTATTTATTTTCCAAGATCGCATATATATATATATATATATATATATATATATATATATATATATATATATATATATATGTTTCTGTTTCAAATTAAAACATGCATGTAGATATATCTAGATTTTCTAAATTAAAAACAAAATATTTTTATTCTTTATTGAAATAAAATTCTATTTGCATAAAGATTATTACAGTAAATCTTCCTCTTAACATATGTAATTATTAAAATGTAAATTGAATATAAACCTTGCTGTTATAATTCTTTTTAAACTTTACAATGTTATTCGCAGAATTTACAAACAAATTACAGAAATTAGCAAAATAATTTTTTTTACTTTATAGTCAAATTTTTTTATCTACAGCAAATATCATAAAAATTAAAAAAAATCAAAATTAAACTACCTAGACATCCATCATCACTGTGCCGCTCGAGAACACCCCTACTCGCCTCGATGCCATAAACAAACCACCGCCTCTCATTAACTCGCGAAACATGTCGCACACCACTTCGATGCCTAAATCTACCGCGCGCACGTACACACGCGTTGCCCTATTGCTGCTAACCCCATCGTGAACCCGATTCCAAATCATGCACAAAACATGGCTATCACAATCCTTGATCGAGCTCATCACCACTGATGAACTGACGAACTCGCGCCATTGGCGTTGAACCTGATTAATCGAAGGAGTCGTGCTCGACGAACTCGTGTCGCCGCACTGCCCTAGCCCGCGAACACCTCCATCGCGATCGAGCCGCCACGATTACCCAATCAACCGCGTGCCACCCACGACTTCGGTTGCACGTGAATTTCGAAACCCTACCTGCTCTCGCTGTCCTCCAGATGCCGCATCCGCCTTTGTCATCGGTTTCGTCGTCGCGGCCATTGATTGATTTTTTTGAATCGACCATTGAACTCGAACCAACGAATTCGTATAGGGAGAAAATTGATGTTCTACCATTGATTCAGTTTTTTTTTTTTGTTTGTTTTAGAACGAAAGGGCTCGGCATTCTTGAAACCGAGATTTTGAAACTGAATAGAGAAAGGAAAGGATAGCGATTGTTGTTTTCTTTTTTTAGTTTATTTTGGCTTTGAATTTTTATTTTGAGATTAATGCGTGTAAAGTTATTCAGAAGGAAGGTAACACGTGCTTGAATTTTTTCACCACGCGTCTGATTATATAATATATTTTTTTCTTCTTTTTGTGAATTTAATTCAAATTTAAATTTAAATCGCCATGATTCCGCAAGTAAAAATATCGATCTCCAATCGAAGCGTGCCGCCAGGCGTTATAATGTTATACGTCTATTCTGAACTCAACGGAAAAGGTTTCGAGCCTAAATTCGATCGTATGGAGAGGATAGCTTTTTGAACCCAGTTATTTAATTAAATTTTCGATTTAAATTTCCGCGCGTTTTCTTATCGTATGGCCACATGACAACTCCGAATGCTACTGAAATTGAAATCCGATAATCATACAATATTATGGATCCAATGGAACTGGTTTCGTCAAATTCTGAGACCGTGTCTCTACAGGCTATTTTTAAATATCGATTTAAATGATATAAATTCAAAACTGAACAAAACATTTTCAAATTTAATTCCGAAGCTTCCATTATCTTCAGTATTGTAAATATAAATTTTTCTAAGCCTTGAAAAATAATAATTTACAAGCATAAAACTGAAGATGCAATATTTTACCAAATTTCAATTATTAAATTCAAAAGCTTAATTGCCAATTTCATTCTGATATTTGAAACTTCAAGTTAAATTAACATTCAAATATTTAAAATCAATTAAATACTCCGATTTCAAATGTCAAAAATTTAGGGTTGTCACATCAGCTTTGTTTCAAGTTAAAGCCTGATGGTGCAAAATTTGATTTCGAGTGAGTTTTGACGATCTAGGTGGTCGTGTAGTTTGTCAGGATCGTCGACGACTTGCTGGTGGGGTCGACAAGGACCGAAGGTGGTCGGAGCTTTGGTGCACGTGCATGGTGATGGGTTGTGTCAGTGGTTTGTGTTTGAGCAGAAGAAGGAAGTTGGATTGAAGTGAACCTCGGGAAAAAATGTGTTTGGCCCAGGTTTGTGCTGAGTCGTTCACAAGTGTATGGCATAGTTTTAAAAATTTAAAATAAACAAAGTCTAAAAAGAGAAAAATATTTGTACTCGAGGGTTTTGAGATTTAACCCGAAGTTTTTCTCGGGGAAACGTTGTTGTAGGCTCGGGTTGGTTGTATTATACAAGGTTTTAAAAGTTAACAGGTTTTAAATTGTATAAGTAAATTTATATGCAGGTTTAGAAATGCGTAAGTGAATTTGTATCAAGTTTTAGTAAATGATTTAATCACGTTTTAAACACAAGTTTTAAAGCTAGTTAGGAAACAAGTTTTTCAAAGATGAAGATATTAGCAAAGTTATATTTTGCAACAAGATTTTAAAGATTAAATGTTTTTAAAGTTAGTTATTTTTAAGACTAATTGATTTGGTTTTAAAATGTTTAAGGTAAATGTTTTAATTACTGATCTAAAAAGATCTTGGTTAATTTGTTTATGGTAATTGTTTCAAAATCTTATTAATAAGACTTTCAATCATAATTAAGTAATTAATTAAGATAAGGGTTTTATCTTAAATTTATTAATATTTTAATTAATTAAAAGCTGTTTAATTAATGTGGTAATTTAAAGGTTAATTAATGAAAGTGATTAATCACTTAATGTAATTAATTAAGGATAATTAATTAAATGGTAATTGATTAAGGGTTAATTAATTAATGTAATTAATTAAGGATAATTAATTAAATGGTAATTGATTAAGGGTTAATTAATTTATGTTATTAATTAAGGATAATTCATTAAATGGTAATTAATTAAGGGTTAATTAGTTAATTAATTAATGCAATTAATCAAGGTTAATTAATTAAAAGATAACTAAATAGTTAAAGGCTAATTATTTAATGATTAAAAGTTGATTTAATTATTAATTTAAATTGATTAATCAAAGGCTAATTTATTTATTGTTAAAGGCTAATTAGTAAATGATTAAAGGATAATTAATTAAAAATGGTTTGTAGTTAATGCTAATTAACAGGATTAGTGATTAATCTGATTTAAAGTAATCAGATGTTGATTGATCTTACTTAAGGATGTTTGGATTCTATTAAATGCTTTGAATTGTTTGATATCCATGATGTGCGATGCTCTGTTTTGATTTGAGCTGTGATGAATGTAATTTATTTATCTGTAATAAATGTAATTTATTTTATCTGTGATGAATTAATATTATTTATCTGTGAATCTGTGAATGAAGATAAGTGTTATAGATTATACCGCTTATCGATATTGATGTGCTTGAATCTATGATGATTGATGATGTTGCACTATTGTGTAAAACCCCTGGACTATACTATACACACACAAATATGGATTGCACGAGGAAATTGGTTAAGTCGCAGTTTTTTGAAATGGTTTTAAAGGAAATGGAATTGGGTTAAATATGAAAAGCTTTTAAAAAGGAGTTTTGAAGATAAAAGTTATTTTGAATAACTTGATAAAGTTTTGAAATTTAAAATTGAATTCTATATTTGGATATTATGGTTTAAAAAAGTTATACAAGTTAAAAATATGTTTATATGGGTTTTAAACCCTTTTATAAATATTATTTTGGAAATTTGAATTTAACCAAAGTTTTAGACTTGAAGGGTTTTAACTTATGCGAATGTAATCAGATTTTTCCAAAACGAAAATCTTTATTTTCAAATAATAATAGCTTTCAAATAAAGAAAGGATTTCCAGTTTTTGTTGAAAGGGTTTCAAATTTGAAATGGAATAGTTTTGAAAGCTATGAATGAATCTTTGTTAAAGATTTGTGAACTTGGTTTCCAAATTGAAGAGTATCTTAAAGGCATATATTTTGTATAAATGATTTGAAATTGAAATAGTTTTGAAAACTATGAATGTATCTTTGTGAAAGATTGGTAGACTTTGTAACGTGAATCTTTTCGTTTAAAGATTTGAAAATGGTATTTTGTTAAATCATTTAAAAGAAAGGTTTTGGGCAATAAGTTGTGTGACTTAACTAAGATCCCAATATCCATATGCTTTTTAAATTAAGCGCTCATTGTTAGGTTTAGCGGTTAGAGGACCTTTATGTCATAAAACCCATTATGAATAATGATACGATGATATGGATAGCATTTGAAGACCAGTGGTGAAGACCGGATATTTTTGAAATCGAAATGATAACTCGTCGAATGTCTCTGCACCGACTGGTCCCCGGTATAGATATTGATCACCCTTTGTGATGGGAAGTCTAGACGTGATTAGGGATTATCCGGATTGCACTTTGTGTCTGACGTTACACTTTGGGATGTAAAGCTGGTTTCTATCAAATACATTTCTGTTTGGTGGCGGAGAATTTATTCTCTTAGCTTAACACTCTTCTCTGAGACGTACGAGCTCAGAGGTTATTTAGTTAATGGTTACTAGTGATACTATCCCAATTTGGTAATGTGGCATACGAAGTGCTGCTGATCATTTGTTGATCGAAGCACGGCTTTTGTGAAAAGAGTAGCTTTGTGGATGAGACCGCATCAGAACCTCATAACCCAGAATGGTCGAAACAGGAAAAATGCAGCAAGGTTATTTGAGGGTTGCGTCCCCTGAGGATATGTCCATTTCCTTCTGGACAGAGGTGGTATCATGTTATGAAGCCCGAATGTTTAACATATGTGGTTACTGCAAAATTTATTGCTTTGTGGTTGAGGATCCTCGGATAAAGGTTGGTTGCGACCGGAGGATGGCATGCTCGTGACAGTTAGTTACCTAGTTACAGAGGTAACCCGGCTTTGTGTTGGCAAAGATCCGGTTAGGTTATCGGGGCGTCCCTCCAGAGGTGTATCTATGTGGTCCAGGAAGTTCCTTAGCCGGACAATTTGTTGGAAGTCCAATCTCTAATACACGCCTTGTACGGTTTTGGTTGTTGAACCTGCCACCTCAGGTGGTAGCTATAGCAGGCATAATATAATTGTGTCTATGCAGGCTAAGATTTATATTATACTTTCGAAAGGTTTTTTGCACTATGCACTAATAATAATATCAAAAAGATTTTACGTAGTAAGCATGTTTGACTATCATAAGGAGAAATCTCCTCCAATTGTGCGCTTGCATTGTGTGTGTGCGGGGAGGCCTTATGGTAGTTTCATTTTCCAAAAAGCATTACAGATTTCTTTTAAACTCCTTTGTTTTTTCTTTTAAAGATAAACTGTTTTTGTTTACTCATACCAGTCCCACGACTGGCCCGGAGTTTATTGTTCCCTTTCTAAACTCTAAGTGTCCACAATTTTCCATACGGGCGGTCTAGAGTTAGATTTTTTTTAGATTGTTAGATAATAGATGTATATTCTATATCTTCCAAAGTCTCTGTTTTGGTAGCACTTGGAAATCTTCTTCAGTCTTTGAATTTGGCTATCGCTTTGTGCTTCTCTTCAACATTCGAGATCTGACCTTGCTTAATGCATAGTGATGGGGGTTTCTCGCTTCGCGTTTGGAAAGCATGTTGGTAGATCTAGCTTCTGGAGTCTTTGGAGCTTTGGCATTGGAGTTACTATTTTTCCGCTGCTGATATTGTGTCGTCCGCTATTATCTATCTCTGATATTTGTATTGATATCTCCATTGTATCAATCTGTTGTATCAAATATTGTGTATCAACGATATAATCTTTTTCTTCCACTGCGTTGTTGTATTTAATGTGTTATAAGCTCTGGCGAATCGGATTTGAACGGTTGAATCTACGGCATTCGAGTACAATGAAGTACGGGTGTTGATTTTCGAACGCAAAAATCCGGGGCATCACACAAAACAATGGAGCAACAGCATGAATGCAATAAACTGGTCAGAGCAACCCAGACTCTAAACTGCGACATATAACATAAATATGTACATGAATATGTCCATTGAGAATACAACAATATGGAAGTCATGATATACAAGTGAGACCAAACCATAAACAACAAATATGGTGATCGATCAAGTAGGAATTTTCAAAAATGACTGAAGTCAGAAATTTCAAATTGAAAAGGTAAACAGAATCAAATTCCAAAATCAAATTAGAGCCGTGATAACCAGTGTCACCAGTGAAACAATATATACATATGTACTTGAGGCAATATGGAAGTAGTGACAATGCCGAAGTCACAAAGACAATGGTGAACATCAAGCGTTTGGTCGAAAATGTTACAAGGATGAACACATGAGAAATACATATATATGTATAGAAGTTACAAAAATAATATAACAAATTCGAATGATGATAGAAAATGACCGAAGTCAACTGTAACGACCCAGAATTTTTAGTAATTTAAAATTTGAGTATTTAATTAATTTTAAATATTAATAAGTGGAATTTTTAAGTCGAATAGTTTATTTATCGAATATTTGGATTTAATTGGACAATTAAATCGATTAATTAATAGTGAAATTCCGTAGATAATTGAATATTGGGTTAAATATGATTGAAAATGGTTTGGAAAATTTTGTTATATCATATTAAAGTTATAGAGATATTTTAGAACTTGTAAAATTGAATTTGGAATTTATTTGAGAAAATTGAATATTTTAATATTTAATTATCGACTGTAAAATAGCCAATTTTTGAACAGTCTCAGAATTTAACGAAAAGAGTTCCATTGGATCCGTAATAGTTAGTTATTATCGGATTTCAAATTTCGTAGCAAACGGAGTTGTCGTTTGACCGTGGCAGCTCGAAACGCATCGATATCGTTTTAATATTAATTTAGCGAGTTAAAATAGCCATTTTTCAAACGGTCTCGGATTTCGACGAAACCAGTTTCGTCGGATCCGTAATGTGATATTATTGTAAGATTTCAAATTTCAAGTCGATTGGATTTGCCGTTTGTCCGGTACAAATTAAAACGCCTAGAAATCGTTTAAATCGGTTTTAATTTAAATTGAGCGTTTGTTGCTGTATCTCACACATACGATGGAATTAGCTTCCGAAACCTGTTCCATTGCGTCCGGAACGTGGAAAAACTTTAGGATCGCCTGTCGGAACGCGTAGATTGGAGTTCGTTTGCATAAGTTATTAAAAAGAGAATTTTATTAATAAAATAATATTAAAACATATATATATTCAAAATTTTCTTCTAAACCCTAGCAAACATCAGGAGCCGCCAGTTATAGGTTTAATGGCCGAAATCCTCTCCACTTCCCCCTCGATTTTCTCTCAATCCACCAACCATCATCAGAAACTTCCAACTACAATAATGTAGAGAGCGTCGAGTACTAGTATTTCAACGGTAATGATCGAAATTGGAGGCTCGATGCAGGAGATAGGAGGCCACGTTCGGCAGTTGTTCGTGCACGCAAATCAATGAGAGGGTGGGGCCGAGTTCAACGGGGGTTTGGCCGTAGGTAGAGGAGGTTGGGGGCTTCAATATGGAAGTTGTCGATCGAATTGTAGCGTGGTGTGGTGGTTGGAAAATCGAGCCCTAAATTCGAGCTATGGGTTCATTCACGTG
This sequence comes from Allium cepa, assembly GCA_030765085.1. Lineage (NCBI taxonomy): Eukaryota > Viridiplantae > Streptophyta > Magnoliopsida > Asparagales > Amaryllidaceae > Allium > Allium cepa. The sequence continues at coordinate 202,995,969 of CM060934.1, read as the reverse complement.
CTTGTTGCCTGGAGATGGAAGCCGTGCGCACGAAGAAGAAGGGGGGGAGGTTGATGTGCGGCTATGATCTGAAAAAGGGTTTGTGATAGGAATTTGTAAATTATTCATTATATTAACGATTGTACAACGTTTAAATTGCAATATCTTGTTCATGCGAGGTCGGATTGTGACGAGATTTTTTGCGTTGGAATCGTATTCGCGAGCTCTTCGCAATGCAGCTGGTTTGGAGTCGATTGGAGGTCGTTTGAATTTCGGGTAAAATTAAACGTTCGTTTAATTTTATTCGAAACGAACGCTAAAACGGAAATAAAATCTAGGTGAGAACTCCTCACTCAATCGAAAGGTTTTGTTTAAAATTTTAAATAGTTGATGTTGATTGTTGATTGTTGATTGATTGTGCTAGTAGATATAGTAGGATATATACTATATATAGCGATATATATATATTGGCATATGTATATATCGGATTTGATTTCCCGCCTCGTATAGCGGATGAGACCCTATTGCGCCGTTATTAAGCGGAATATTTTATAAAATCCCATATACCGCGATATTCCACCTCGAAGTGGAATTGGTATTGTGCTAACGTCTGTGGTTGCAGGGTAACAGGTTGGAGGGATCCAACTGGATTCCTCACATATTTGTTTATTTATAAATATTATGTTGATCGTTGATAACCATATTGATATATGACACTTATTCCCGTGATTGACCATCTAATGCTGTTGCATCATCGGATTCAAATTTTTAAAAATTAAAAATAACGGTTTTGAATTTAAAAGGGGTTTTGAATCGATTTTTCAAAGAATATGGTTTATTAAAAAAATTTTGAATTGATTAAATTTTAAAATAAATAGATGGATAAAATTTTATGTTTTAAAAATTTATATTTTTATAAAATATAACTTAAAAGAAATTTTTAACAATAATAGGTTTTTATAAAATAGTTAAATTTGGTTTTTGGGAAGTTATTATTATTAATTGTCTATATAAAGGATGTTTATAAATGGATATTTATAAATCTAAATTTATAAGAATTATGAGACGAGTTTATAAAGTATTGAGAAGGGTTATAAAATGGGTTTCGTTAAAAATTATAGATTTGTGAATCTTGGGAGTTGAAATAAATAGGTGTGGAAATATAAGTTTATAAGTTATTAACTTATAATATGGCCTTTGGGTAGGTAATTGGATTATGTAAATTGGGTTGAATTTTATAAAAGAGATTTATAAAATGGAAGTTTATAATAAGAATGGAATTCATAAACATTGTTATAAATCCGAAAATCAATTGGGTTTGATAAATTGAATATGGGATTTGTTAAAGGAGTTATATTCACTATTTTTGAACGGTGAAATATTATTTTATTGAATGGACGTGTTTTTGGAAAGGAATGTTTTAAATGGAATTTAAAACAAATTAAAGATGTTTTAAATATATTAAGTATCGAAATCTTAGGTTTCAACATTTATTGTTGAAATAGACGTTTTCGAGAAAATATTTTGAATAGTATTGGATTTATGTATCCATTTTTTTTTTTCAAATCCATATACTAGTGTTTTTGGGTTGTCGTAACGATGTTTTACGCAACATTCGTTTTAACCCAAATAAATGTGAATAAAGGAATGTTTTCTTAAAGAGAATGGAATAAATACTTAACTGTGATTTAAGTATATGGAATATTTTCAAATCGTTGAAAATAAATAAATTTGTGAATTACTTATTTTTAAAATAAGCATGGGAATGGTTTTCTAATATGAAATGGAACGGTTTTTGTGAATTCACCTTTAAGGTAATTGAAAGCAAATAACTTGAAATCGATTTGGGAATCGTATGCTAGTAGATGCTTGGAATTTAAATCCACTTTGGAATTTATATATATGAAGGGAAATTTGTTTAAAAATAAATGTTGATTTATTTTTAAATATGAAAATATAATTTACGAATTTGGAACGTAAGTTAAAATAAATCGGTAAAGATTTATTTGGTGGTTTGAAATTTGTTTCAAAGGGTATATATGGTTAAGGTGATTTGAAATTAGTTTTCAAATGGTTAAGGTGATTTGAAATTAGTTTTCAAATGGTTAAGGTGATTTGAAATTGGTTTGCAAATGGTTAATGTAATTTGAAAATTGGTTTTCAAATGGTAAAGGTAAATTGAAAATTGGTTTTTCAATTGGTTAAGTGTGGAAATTTTTATCGTGAAGTGGTTTTGGTAAAACAAATAACTGGGGCAATTATTTGGAAATGGTGTATATATATATATATATATCTCGTAAGATATTTTTGGGGTTAAATAATTTTGGAAAATTATTTGGAATCTGATGATGTGGCGCATCTTTATTGATAGTTAAATAACCGACTATCAATATTTACCCTTGGATGGTATTGGTTGTGTTTGTTTGGAATTGAATGCACACTTATTTTAAAAATAAGCGCTCGCTATTCGGTTTAGCCGGGAGAGGACCTTTGTGTCGTATATCCCATTCCGAATATGCGATACGTCGTTTGGATTGCATTTGAAGACCGGTGTTGAAGACCGGGTATTTGTGAAAATGATAGGATGACCTATCGATTGTCTCCGCATTGTTAGCTACGATATGGAGATTTCCTTTGTGATGGGAAATTTTATCGGGATTGTGAATACCCGGATTGCAAGGGCTTCTTTGGAAGTGCCTTCGGTTCTGTTCGAACCCGGAACAGACTTGTATGGTTACATGTCTGACATTACATTTTGAGATATAGAGCAGATTTCTTTCAAATACATTTCTGTTGGTGGCGGAGAATTTATTCTCTTAGCTTAACACCCTTCTCTGAGACGTACGAGCTCAGAGGTTATGTAGTTGAAGGTTATCAGCGATATTTCCCAATCTGGTAATGTGGCATGCTGAGTGCTGCTGTGTGATGATCATTGGTTGGTCATTTGTGATATGATCATTTGTTTGATCATTTATCTTTGTGATTATTGCTTTGGTCATCTGTGGACCCGAAGCATGGCTTTGTTACACAAAGCGTAGCTTTGTGGACGAGACTTTGTCAGGACCTCACTCCCCGGAAATGGTCGAAACAGGAATATGCGGCAAGGTTATGAGGGTCGCGCCCTTTAGGGTATGTCATTCCCTTCTGGAAAAGGGTGGTATCATGGTATGGAGCCCAGATATTTACTCATGTGGAAACACTATATCTATTTCTGTGTGGTGTTGTTGGTATCGAGCGCTCGGATAAAGGTCCCAAAGGACCGGGGGATGACATATTCGTGTAGTAGTTACCTAGTTACAGAGGTAACCCGGCCTTGTGTTGGCAGAGATCTAACCGTAACGTTAGTTCTCGGGACGTCCCGCCAGAGGCGATCCCATGTGGCAGTAGGAAGTTCCTTAGCCTGACCATTTGTTGGAAATCCATTCATCCAATACGTGCCTTGTACGGTTTTAGTTGTAGAACCTGCCATTTAACATGGCAGCTATAGTAGGCATAGTATCATGGTACCTATGCTGGCTAGGATTTATATTATACTTTCGAAATTGTTTTCTACACTATGCACTAGTAATAATATCAAAAATGATTTGATTTTCGCGTAGTAAGCATCTTTGACTATCATAAGGAGAAATCTCCCCCATGTGTGCGTTTGCATTGTGTGTGTGCCGGGAGGCCTTATGGTAGTTTCATTTTCCAAAAAGCATTGCGGATTTCAAAATTTAAATTTTATTGTTGCTTGTTTAAAGATAAACTGTTTTGAGTTCTCACACCAGTCCCATGACTGACCTGGAGTTTATTGTTCCTTTCCTAAACTCTGGGTGCCCACTATTTTCCACACGGGCAGTCTAGAGTTAGGTTATCAGGTTATTCTGGATTCGGGAGTTGCTGTGCAGATCTGGAGGCGAGCCAGATAGCGTAGTCTATTATCTATTGTATATAGTATTTCTTTTCCGCTGTTGTTGTCGTACACTCTGATTGATGTAATGTAATGTGATGTAATGTATAAAATGTATAGTTCTTTTGCTTTAATGAATATTCATTTATCTATTATATGTTGTTCCGCTGCGACTGTGAGATTCTGTTATTGTTTCTCGTTCTGTTACTTGTTTTTCTGTTTTCTCTTCTCTTTCTTTTCTCTCTTCTTCTACCTCTTTCTTTTTCTTAAACCCTAACGGTTCGGTTTTTCGACAACGAAAAATCGCGATCGTTACATTTGGTATCAGAGCATATGGTTAAGCGACAACCTGCTCTGTTGGGTATTACTCATTAGAGATAGAGTCAGCAGTACTCTAGAATGAGTATGAGTGTAATAATAGATATGAGTGCGTATTTGTTAGTGAATATAAAATTGTTTTATATTGTGATGATTGGTTTATTGAGTGGTATATGAACCTTCGTCGGCGCAGCCTCGAAAACTGAATCGAAGGGGTTCCTAAACACTTGAATAGAACAATTCGACACAATATTGTTTTAAATTGGGTAAATGAAATAATTTTACCTCGATTATATTTTATATATAAAAAGAAAATAATTTTTCAAGGATTATTGAAGTGTGTATATAATTGATTGCTTGGTTGTTGTAAATGATATATATACATATAAAATAATTAAAAGTTGTTTGAATAAGCTAATAAAAGCAACTATTGTAAAAAGAATAATGGTATAAACCAATGAATCATAAGATGAAATTATAATTAATAATGAGTTACAATTGTAAGATAATCATGTATGTATATAAGAAGTAAAATTATATAAAAGGTTTATAAAAGTGATTTATGAATAGAAAGGAAATTTTTGAAAGAATATTTAGCATTGATTTCACTATTGTCACTGGGAAATAATAAGGGTGATGACTGCAGCATCATCAGTATCATTTTCGAGTTTCTATGTGATGGATTTGCTACAAAAATGAATTTAAAATTGAAGTTTTGTTGTAATAAACCAATTTGAAATTAAAATTCAACCTAAAGTTGATAAATATAAGCGAAATAAGTTTTGAACTTATGATATAAGTTAGAAGTTGAATAATAAGTTTTATAACTTATTAAATGGGAAGATGTAAGTGAAACCAATTATTGAAGTGGTTAAACCATTAAGTTAAGTAAAATGAAATACGAATTTGAATGTTGATACGAATTCGACTTGAGTAAAAATTGAATAGAATTCACTTTAGAATCGAAAACCAAATTGGATTGACAAGTGTAAACTTAAGTTTAATTGAACAAATGACGTTAGTGGAGTATAACTTAAGTGAAGTTGAATAAAAAAAAAAAAAAAAAAAAATTGATCTTTGTATCAAAGTTAAATAATCAAGTGAATTAAATGATGTAAATAAAGTTGAAATGGAATATAACTTAAGTAATATTGAAAGAATTGATGTTAATATCAAAGTAAGTGAATAAAGTGAGTAAATGAAATTGTTAAAGATGTGAACTTGAGTTATATAAATGAAATTCAATTTTTATATGTAAAAAGAATTGGCAACTGAATTAAAGTATGGATTGAATGTTAATTAATCGAATGTGAATAAGTTGATATGAAATGATGTATGTAAGTGTAAATTCATTTCGAGCTAGTTGAATAATTGAATGAAAATCAGTTGAATGTTAAATCAATTGGAATTAAAACTGTTGAACCAAATTGAATGTAGTGAGAGAAAAACTAATAATTTGGTTTTATTGGATATACATTGGTTGTTATTTGCTTGTTGGTTGATTGTATGTAAATTCATTAAGTGTTAATGAAATTGAATTAGTAAAATTTGAAAGCTATGTAATTGAATTCAAATGAAAATTGAAATGCAAAGTTGAATGAAAATGAATATGCAACTTCAATAATAAACCAAAAATGTATAAGAAGCATATGTTGAAAGGTTTTGTAATTGAATTGGCAAAATGATTTGAATGTTGATGTTGGAATTGGATACTATTACTAGTATGATATACAGGTATATAATGGAATTGGGATTTTGGTTATGAAGTTAAATTGAATTGCTCGACAAAAAGGTACGTATTTCAGTTTTTATATGAGATTTGATGATTTCCTTCTCCAGCCACTTGGCTTTCTCTTTCCTTTTTGATTCTGAGGGGCCGTAGAGCCGTTTTGTAGTCGCACCGATCTAGCCGCGCAAAGGAGACTCTGGCGAAATTTTTTCGAAAATTTCGGGTGTTAGGAAAATTTTTGAGAAATTTTGAAAGTTTGGGAATTTGAATTTAAATTTAAATTTGAATTGTCAAATAAACAATGTTGTTTGAAACTTATAATTGGAATTGGAAAGCTAATTGAAATAATAGTGAATCTTTAATAAAAATATTTAGGTTAGAAAGTTAATAAAACTGATTAGCTTTGGAAAAATAATAAACGGTTTAGGATCATTCTCCTTAACTTGTAATTTCGGGACGAAATTCTTTTAAGGGGGGAAGATTGTAACGACCCAGAATTTTTAGTAATTTAAAATTTGAGTATTTAATTAATTTTAAATATTAATAAGTGGAATTTTTAAGTCGAATAATTTATTTATCGAATATTTGGATTTAATTGGACAATTAAATCGATTAATTAATAGTGAAATTCCGTAGATAATTGAATATTGGGTTAAATATGATTGAAAATGGTTTGGAAAATTTTGTTATATCATATTAAAGTTATAGAGATATTTTAGAACTTGTAAAATTGAATTTGGAATTTATTTGAGAAAATTGAATATTTTAATATTTAATTATCGACTGTAAAATAGCCAATTTTTGAACAGTCTCAGAATTTAACGAAACGAGTTCCATTGGATCCGTAATAGTTAGTTATTATCGGATTTCAAATTTCGTAGCAAACGGAGTTGTCGTTTGACCGTGGCAGCTCGAAACGCATCGATATCGTTTTAATATTAATTTAGCGAGTTAAAATAGCCATTTTTCAAACGGTCTCGGATTTCGACGAAACCAGTTTCATCGGATCCGTAATGTGATATTATTGTAAGATTTCAAATTTCAAGTCGATTGGATTTGCCGTTTGTCCGGTACAAATTAAAACGCCTAGAAATCGTTTAAATCGGTTTTAATTTAAATTGAGCGTTTGTTGCTGTATCTCACACATACGATGGAATTAGCTTCCGAAACCTGTTCCATTGCGTCCGGAACGTGGAAAAACTTTAGGATCGCCTGTCGGAACGCGTAGATTGGAGTTCGTTTGCATAAGTTATTAAAAAGAGAATTTTATTAATAAAATAATATTAAAACATATATATATTCAAAATTTTCTTCTAAACCCTAGCAAACATCAGGAGCCGCCAGTTATAGGTTTAATGGCCGAAATCCTCTCCACTTCCCCCTCGATTTTCTCTCAATCCACCAACCATCATCAGAAACTTCCAACTACAATAATGTAGAGAGCGTCGAGTACTAGTATTTCAATGGTAATGATCGAAATTGGAGGCTCGATGCAGGAGATAGGAGGCCACGTTCGGCAGTTGTTCGTGCACGCAAATCAATGAGAGGGTGGGGCCGAGTTCAACGGGGGTTTGGCCGTAGGTAGAGGAGGTTGGGGGCTTCAATATGGAAGTTGTCGATCGAATTGTAGCGTGGTGTGGTGGTTGGAAAATCGAGCCCTAAATTCGAGCTATGGGTTCATTCACGTGCTTGTTGCCTGGAGATGGAAGCCGTGCGCACGAAGAAGAAGGGGGGGAGGTTGATGTGCGGCTATGATCTGAAAAAGGGTTTGTGATAGGAATTTGTAAATTATTCATTATATTAATGATTGTACAACGTTTAAAATGCAATATCTTGTTCATGCGAGGTCGGATTGTGACGAGATTTTTTGCGTTGGAATCGTATTCGCGAGCTCTTCGCAATGCAGCTGGTTTGGAGTCGATTGGAGGTCGTTTGAATTTCGGGTAAAATTAAACGTTCGTTTAATTTTATTCGAAACGAACGCTAAAACGGAAATAAAATCTAGGTGAGAACTCCTCACTCAATCGAAAGGTTTTGTTTAAAATTTTAAATAGTTGATGTTGATTGTTGATTGTTGATTGATTGTGCTAGTAGATATAGTAGGATATATACTATATATAGCGATATATATATATTGGCATATGTATATATCGGATTTGATTTCCCGCCTCGTATAGCGGATGAGACCCTATTGCGCCGTTATTAAGCGGAATATTTTATAAAATCCCATATACCGCGATATTCCACCTCGAAGTGGAATTGGTATTGTGCTAACGTCTGTGGTTGCAGGGTAACAGGTTGGAGGGATCCAACTGGATTCCTCACATATTTGTTTATTTATAAATATTATGTTGATCGTTGATAACCATATTGATATATGACACTTATTCCCGTGATTGACCATCTAATGCTGTTGCATCATCGGATTCAAATTTTTAAAAATTAAAAATAACGGTTTTGAATTTAAAAGGGGTTTTGAATCGATTTTTCAAAGAATATGGTTTATTAAAAAAAATTTGAATTGATTAAATTTTAAAATAAATAGATGGATAAAATTTTATGTTTTAAAAATTTATATTTTTATAAAATATAACTTAAAAGAAATTTTTAACAATAATAGGTTTTTATAAAATAGTTAAATTTGGTTTTTGGGAAGTTATTTTTATTAATTGTCTATATAAAGGATGTTTATAAATGGATATTTATAAATCTAAATTTATAAGAATTATGAGACGAGTTTATAAAGTATTGAGAAGGGTTATAAAATGGGTTTCGTTAAAAATTATAGATTTGTGAATCTTGGGAGTTGAAATAAATAGGTGTGGAAATATAAGTTTATAAGTTATTAACTTATAATATGGCCTTTGGGTAGGTAATTGGATTATGTAAATTGGGTTGAATTTTATAAAAGAGATTTATAAAATGGAAGTTTATAATAAGAATGGAATTCATAAACATTGTTATAAATCCGAAAATCAATTGGGTTTGATAAATTGAATATGGGATTTGTTAAAGGAGTTATATTCACTATTTTTGAACGGTGAAATATTATTTTATTGAATGGACGTGTTTTTGGAAAGGAATGTTTTAAATGGAATTTAAAACAAATTAAAGATGTTTTAAATATATTAAGTATCGAAATCTTAGGTTTCAACATTTATTGTTGAAATAGACGTTTTCGAGAAAATATTTTGAATAGTATTGGATTTATGTATCCATTTTTTTTTTTCAAATCCATATACTAGTGTTTTTGGGTTGTCGTAACGATGTTTTACGCAACATTCGTTTTAACCCAAATAAATGTGAATAAAGGAATGTTTTCTTAAAGAGAATGGAATAAATACTTAACTGTGATTTAAGTATATGGAATATTTTCAAATCGTTGAAAATAAATAAATTTGTGAATTACTTATTTTTAAAATAAGCATGGGAATGGTTTTCTAATATGAAATGGAACGGTTTTTGTGAATTCACCTTTAAGGTAATTGAAAGCAAATAACTTGAAATCGATTTGGGAATCGTATGCTAGTAGATGCTTGGAATTTAAATCCACTTTGGAATTTATATATATGAAGGGAAATTTGTTTAAAAATAAATGTTGATTTATTTTTAAATATGAAAATATAATTTACGAATTTGGAACGTAAGTTAAAATAAATCGGTAAAGATTTATTTGGTGGTTTGAAATTTGTTTCAAAGGGTATATATGGTTAAGGTGATTTGAAATTAGTTTTCAAATGGTTAAGGTGATTTGAAATTAGTTTTCAAATGGTTAAGGTGATTTGAAATTGGTTTGCAAATGGTTAATGTAATTTGAAAATTGGTTTTCAAATGGTAAAGGTAAATTGAAAATTGGTTTTTCAATTGGTTAAGTGTGGAAATTTTTATCGTGAAGTGGTTTTGGTAAAACAAATAACTGGGGCAATTATTTGGAAATGGTGTATATATATATATATATATCTCGTAAGATATTTTTGGGGTTAAATAATTTTGGAAAATTATTTGGAATCTGATGATGTGGCGCATCTTTATTGATAGTTAAATAACCGACTATCAATATTTACCCTTGGATGGTATTGGTTGTGTTTGTTTGGAATTGAATGCACACTTATTTTAAAAATAAGCGCTCGCTATTCGGTTTAGCCGGGAGAGGACCTTTGTGTCGTATATCCCATTCCGAATATGCGATACGTCGTTTGGATTGCATTTGAAGACCGGTGTTGAAGACCGGGTATTTGTGAAAACGATAGGATGACCTATCGATTGTCTCCGCATTGTTAGCTACGATATGGAGATTTCCTTTGTGATGGGAAATTTTATCGGGATTGTGAATACCCGGATTGCAAGGGCTTCTTTGGAAGTGCCTTTGGTTCTGTTCGAACCCGGAACAGACTTGTATGGTTACATGTCTGACATTACATTTTGAGATATAGAGCAGATTTCTTTCAAATACATTTCTGTTGGTGGCGGAGAATTTATTCTCTTAGCTTAACACCCTTCTCTAAGACGTACGAGCTCAGAGGTTATGTAGTTGAAGGTTATCAGCGATATTTCCCAATCTGGTAATGTGGCATGCTGAGTGCTGCTGTGTGATGATCATTGGTTGGTCATTTGTGATATGATCATTTGTTTGATCATTTATCTTTGTGATTATTGCTTTGGTCATCTGTGGACCCGAAGCATGGCTTTGTTACACAAAGCGTAGCTTTGTGGACGAGACTTTGTCAGGACCTCACTCCCCGGAAATGGTCGAAACAGGAATATGCGGCAAGGTTATGAGGGTCGCGCCCTTTAGGGTATGTCATTCCCTTCTGGAAAAGGGTGGTATCATGGTATGGAGCCCAGATATTTACTCATGTGGAAACACTATATCTATTTCTGTGTGGTGTTGTTGGTATCGAGCGCTCGGATAAAGGTCCCAAAGGACCGGGGGATGACATATTCGTGTAGTAGTTACCTAGTTACAGAGGTAACCCAGCCTTGTGTTGGCAGAGATCTAACCGTAACGTTAGTTCTCGGGACGTCCCGCCAGAGGCGATCCCATGTGGCAGTAGGAAGTTCCTTAGCCTGACCATTTGTTGGAAATCCATTCATCCAATACGTGCCTTGTATGGTTTTAGTTGTAGAACCTGCCATTTAACATGGCAGCTATAGTAGGCATAGTATCATGGTACCTATGCTGGCTAGGATTTATATTATACTTTCGAAATTGTTTTCTACACTATGCACTAGTAATAATATCAAAAATGATTTGATTTTCGCGTAGTAAGCATCTTTGACTATCATAAGGAGAAATCTCCCCCATGTGTGCGTTTGCATTGTGTGTGTGCCGGGAGGCCTTATGGTAGTTTCATTTTCCAAAAAGCATTGCGGATTTCAAAATTTAAATTTTATTGTTGCTTGTTTAAAGATAAACTGTTTTGAGTTCTCACACCAGTCCCATGACTGACCTGGAGTTTATTGTTCCTTTCCTAAACTCTGGGTGCCCACTATTTTCCACACGGGCAGTCTAGAGTTAGGTTATCAGGTTATTCTGGATTCGGGAGTTGCTGTGCAGATCTGGAGGCGAGCCAGATAGCGTAGTCTATTATCTATTGTATATAGTATTTCTTTTCCGCTGTTGTTGTCGTACACTCTGATTGATGTAATGTAATGTGATGTAATGTATAAAATGTATAGTTCTTTTGTTTTAATGAATATTCATTTATCTATTATATGTTGTTCCGCTGCGACTGTGAGATTCTGTTATTGTTTCTCGTTCTGTTACTTGTTTTTCTGTTTTCTCTTCTCTTTCTTTTCTCTCTTCTTCTACCTCTTTCTTTTTCTTAAACCCTAACGGTTCGGTTTTTCGACAACGAAAAATCGCGATCGTTACATCAACCATTACCAAAGTCAAGGTCAAATTCAATCTGAGACGGCAAGGTACAAGTCGAACAAGTCAAATTCCAAAGCAATTAAAGCCGTGGTTGTCAAGAAATGGAATAGTTTAAAATCTAAGCCATGAGAATCAAGGCCACAAAAATAAACGAATTTGAATAAGTCAGAAAAATCATCAGCATTCAAGAAAAATTAAGTGGCCGAGAAAAATCAACAGATGAATTTGTATGAAATATACAAACGAAAGTTTAGGAATTCGATTCCTATTTAACCCATTCATTGTCAGCTACAAAAATAATTCGAGTTCAAGCAACAAAGAATAATCATTGAAATTGAATCAAATTCGAGTACAGTATAAATCGAAAAAGGAATGAACGTACCAATTCAAGCATCATTTAAACTCGACTTAATCGAAGCAGCCGTACGCAAAATTGAAGAGACAACCATTCGACAAAGCTATAAGAAATGCGAATTACGGATCTTAAGGCTTGGATTAACACTAGAGGGGGGTGAATAGTGTGAATAAGGAATTACTAAATCTTTTCGATTTATGTTAATTTAGACACCGATGTATGCAATATACAGACACAAATATGATCATAGAAACAAACATAGATGCAGAGATAAAATAAAAGCAATAAAGGAAAGAACACACCGGATTTTATACTGGTTCGGAGTTACCCTACATCCAGTTCCGCAACACAAGTACGAATTTCCTTTCAAAAGCAATTGTACAATTACACCCTCGGTTTCAAGGCTACGGGGTACACCCTCCAGAATTTTGATCCTCTGGGTAGAGATACTTGATTTCCAGGTCATAAGTTCACCCAATTGATTTACCAAGGCTACAATCACACCTTTTCTCTTTTGATTGATTTTCAAGGCTACAATCACACCTTTTCTCGCTTAATAGATTACAAAGAAGTCTATAACTCTAAATAGCACTGAGAATCTTGTAGAGAGAGTGATAGAGAATAAAACTAGAAGTAATTGAGTTTGATTCAACGTTGATTTCGGCAGAATAATGATAAGAATATGTACTAAGAAAAGTGGACGAAGAAGAGGAGTGAAAAACCAGAAAATCTGATATAAAATTCGTTGAAACTAACCCCTATTTTTAGGAGAACAACGGCCATGTCCATTCGTGAAGAGTTATGGCAAATAGACACTTCTTTTGAAAATTAAATTCTGAACTCAACTGACACCATGTCGACATGGGGTACATAGGCATGTCGACATCCCAAAGCATTTTTTAATGTTTTGATTTTCTTTGAAAATAACCTTTATCTTATATTAAAACTAATTTAAACTTTATAAATATATTTGAATATAGTTAAAATTCATAAGTAAATATAGAGAATAATATATATAGAATTTAACTCTAATTTTATATTTTAAATCTAAATATAAATATTTAAAAGTTAAATATATTATATGAAAAGATAGTTTAAAATCAGGGGTAATTTGACTTTGAAATTAACGATAATTTTGGGGCAAAAATTATTTAAAATCAGGACAGAGGGTTTTGAAACTTTTAAAAGGAAAGTTTTGAAAACATTTTGAAAATAGGATACAATTTTGAAAAATCATTTTGAATAAAAAGTTAGCGGATACAAAACAATGTTCCACTAGATTTTTCGTAGGTTCCATCCTATTTAGGGTTCCATCCCTTTAACAGGCTCGAAGTGGATTCCATTCCATGAATAAATTGGATTTTAAGATGACAGTTCTTTTCTATGAGTTTTAACAAAATTCCTAATAAAAAATACTTAACTTTGAAATCGTGAACTCTTGATAATCTTGGTACTCATGAGTCTTCTATCTTGATATTTTGAATCTCTATACTGTACAGTCTTCATTCTTGGCACCTACATGGTTAAATCCTGCATATACATATATATCTAAACTTATAATGTCAGTATTTATATTTTATAATCTATTCTAAGGTTGTTGTCATCAAAACCATCATCTCACGGACTAACAAAAGCAAGCAACGCAAGAGCATATATTCGAACGATTAATTGAAGCGACGCCTCAATTTACAAAAGCCCTAATTTTCGAACAAAGGAAAAGAGGAACGAAGACGAACAACGAATTATCGCAGACAAAAGAAGATACAGGCCGATCTAATATAAAAGGAAAAAGGGAATTATCTTTATTTTAGGCCAACATTTCTATTGGCCTTAATATTTGAAAATTAGGGTTTTAAATTTTTTTATTTTGTAATTTACTTTTAAACTTTTGTAATTGCAAGTCGCGTGACTAGGGGATGAACTATGGTGATATAGTTCGAGAATTCGCAACTCAGTGGTTGAATTGTGGCTGGGTTTGAGCGTAAACTTAGGTTAGTCGATAGCGGGTGTCGCAAGTTTACATGTGTAAGCGTCTGACTACTTAATTTCTAGTAGAAACCTTGAGAGCAGCATGTTGGTAGGATTTTGCCGAAATTGGGTAAATCCGTGTGTTCTATTTTGTGCTTTTTTTATCCTGCTATTATATGTTCTTCTATTACTCTGCTATATCTATGTTGCGATTATATATTTCCGCAATAAATTTTTATAATTAATAGCCATTTTTGTTTTAAAATTGATTTTTCAAAACCAATATTTGTTTTAAAAATTTGAATTTTTAAAATGGCTTCTTTTAATAATACTTTTATTTAGGGTCGGTCCAATATTATTCCACTTGTTTTTGATCGAACAGATTTTTTGAATTGGAAATTAAAAATGGAATTTTATTTAAAATCTGTTAATATCAAATGTTGGGATATTATTGAAAATGTGTGTGATATAACAGACGAGAAAAGTACTTTGATTAATGCTCTTACTATGCATATACTATATTCTCATATTAATCAAGATAATGTTAATTTTATCTCTCATTGTGAAAATGAACAGGAAATCTGGAATAACTTTGATGCAATACATGGTGCAAAAGTCAACAAACATGAGAGATCCCCTATAGTCAACTCAGAAACGTGCTTGGCAGGACTGGAAAATGCTGCAGTGATGAAGATTCAATAGTCGATGAGATAAATGATTTTTCTATCAATGATTTAGTTCTCTTGTCCGAAAAGTAATTGAAAATTATAAAGCTCTTGAGTTGAAAAATAATAAGTTGGAAAGGGAACAAGCTAAACTTCATCAGAAGAATAATGATTTGGAAAATGAGCTTAAAAATATTAAGAATAATAAAAATTCTAATTGCAAAAGGTGTTTGAATCGTGAAAAAGAATTTGCCCATCTTAATGAAAACTTTCAAAAGCTAGAAAACGAAATTTTAATTGGGGAGAGTTGATTTGTCAAAATAATATTTTTCAAAAAGAGTTGGATAGTTTTAAGAAGTCGGAAAGTTCTAAAATTACGATTTTTGAGAACAAATTAAATGAGGACAACGAAAATTTCAAAACCCTAGAAAAAGAAAATGTGATTTTAAGCAAATCTGAAATTATTGGATTAAATCACAAGTTTGAAAAGGAGATCGAAAAAATCAAGGATTTTGAAAAAATTGAATTTAAAAACTCTAACTCTTTGGAAGAGAGATGCTAGAAATTGAGAATAAAATTAGAGAGCTTAAAAATGAAAATATGGACTTGAAAATGAAAAATATTGAAAAGAGAGACCATTAGTTGTTGTTCAAAGCTAGTAAATGAAAATAAACTTTCAAAACCCAAAATTAACAAACTTGAGTTGATTACTCGAAAAATTTTCACTAAAGATAAATCATTTAATAATACTCTTAGGAAATCAACTGTAACAACCCATGTATTTTATGATTATATACTTAAATGATCTATTTAAATATAGCATTGTTAGTCGGGTTAAAGTTCGAAATGCTACATTTGGCAAACAGTCGAATTAGGACTTGAGACCACATCCATTGTGTTCAAAATTGTGTTTGCGACCTTTTTGAGTACAAACATCGATATGTTTGGAGTTGATTAGAATTTTGGTATTTTTCTATTGGGCTTTGGTTTTGGGTTTTAGCCCACTAACCCAACTTCTCTACAAACACCCTAGCTTCACTCATTTTCATTCATTTCACTCCTCATTTCCTAACACTCTCAAGCCCTAGGAAGAATGGTGGGAAGAGGAAATTAAAATTCCTAAGCCCTAGTTTCTCTTAGAAATTCAAATTCAAGTTATAAATCAAAGAGAAGCTTAGGTAAACATCCTCTTCATCTTCTCCGTCTCAATCTCTCTTCAATTTTTAGAAATTCCTATAAATTAACTTAGGAAATTCATTTCATTTGATAATAGATTGAAGATTGTAGAGGTATTGTTGAAGAGAAATCAATCTTTTCTTGTTTTAGAGCTTCTCATTTCTATATTTGGGTTTAAAGGTGAGTTTTTTTAACTCACGCTACTTCTATAACTTTCATTGTTGTTAGGTATGAATTCCTAACATCTATTCATATTCATTTGCTTTTGATTTGAATTGTTTTGGTGAATTTTCCAATTTTGGTGTTTTGAAGTCAAAATCTTTAAAGATCCTATCTTGTATGTTTGAACATGTTATTTGGGGTGTATCGAAGAGCCTATAGGACTGGGTTGTCGATTGGCATAAATCCCTAGTGAAAGTGTGCTATGGATCGTGCAATATGGATATATGGTAATACATAGTGTAGTGATGATAGCTTATATGGTAAATAGTGTGGAAATAAAAGCAGTATAATAAAATAACACCAGGAATTTTTATACTGGTTCGGAGCTCCGTCCTACCTCCAGTCCCAGATTCCTTTTGGAATTTCACTAAAACAATAACCCTTACTTAACCCGGAGGAACAAGTCTATACAACCCCTGAGCAGCCGAACAGGGACCTAAGTAGCAGAGCAGGATTTCGCTTCAACAGCCGAAGAGACTTCATATACGTGAGCAGCAGAGCAGGACTCAACAAATACAAAAGATTGTTTTGACCTTGTGTGTTCTAATAACACAGATTTGTCACTTGTAGTACACCCTTCCTATAATCTTCTCCTCGAGTATAAATATATGTATATTTGAAGTTTATGAAGAATAGAAAGGTATAATATTGCTTTAATGCAGAATATTTGAAAGTATAGTTGTAAGTAGATTCAAGAGTGCTAGATTAGAAAGATAACGGTAGTTTGGAATCAAGCTAGAGTAAGTATTTATAGATGTTAGAAAGCAGCGACTATTGACGAAGAGTTTCGGTCGAAGTGTTGCGTCCAAATCTTTTCGTAGAGGTTCATAACTCTTCACAAATAGTCGTTCTTTTCAAAATAAGCTATTGTAGAAAATCATTCAACTGAACCTCTGGGTCAGTCGACTGAATATTCAAACGTATTATTCGTTTATTTGTGCATCTGTGCATGTTGCACAGAAATTTACAGGTCAGTCGACTGACTTGGTGATTTCTTTGCAATTTGCACCTTTTTCACAGGTTTTTATATATACATATTATATGATTTTTAAAGAAAAAATTTGATAATATATATATATATATATATATATTCTATGCTTAAATATATAAATCATTAAGATTATATATAAGCTAATATACACGTTAAACAAGGAGAGATTTTAACAAAATTGACCTAAGACTCAAAAACAAGAATAATATAATTGATGCATCGATTTTGATGTCTTATCTCCATGTAGTATATATTCTCTTTTTGTCGCAGTAGTCGTCAAATCTGTATGTTGTAGTGATAGCTTTGTATCATGAATCAAAACCAAGTCTCAACATTTTGATTGATGACAACCTGTAAATAGATATAGATTTTGACTGTATATATAATATAAATATTTTCTCCCCCTGAATCTTTGACGATCTATATCCTGCATTCTTAATGTTAGTGATAATAATTCTCTCCCTTTTTCATCGACAAAAAGGAATAAAAAGCATGATGTATAGATAGATATTATGAAGGAACCGAACATTCATACATTACAATATCATAAACAAGAATCTTGAAATAGTACGAAAAGAGTGGCTATTTATACAAGCCATAATGTTGTGAAATAAAGACTAATGTTTTTATAATGTAAGTAAAGTAACACCTTACTCCATTATATTCTTACCCCATCACCATGCGATCTTTGACCACCACTATCGCCTTCATTTCTACCGTTGTCGCTACTACTTGCTTGATCATCGGAAGAGGAAGACGAAGTAAAGACGGGTTGCTTACCCGGATCACCTAGTGTAGCCTTGAAGTGTCGGTTGAATACGAGATAGCTTGCCATAACTTTGTAAAAAATCCTCTAGCTTTATCAAGCTTTTTATCAACTTTAGTGATATGAGATTGAAGTATTTGTTGGTTACGGATATCATGGAAATTGATTCATGTGGAGGAAGGCCTGGATTAGGAATCAAAATTTCGTCTTGTTGACGAGTAGTTGATCTTTGGCAAGTTGGACGGTGAGATGCTTCGCCTTGTTATTGTTGTGGTTGATCTTGAGATAATTGGCATTGAGTCCATTCTTCAAAAGTAATGATAGGAAGGGGTCGAGCTACCGGTAGCTTAATTAATGCTAAAGTACGAGAGTTTAAGTACTCGACAGTAGAAACCGGTGAGTCAGGCTCTGGAATCTCACATTCTTTTAGCAATCGCATAATTGACTTATACATAATAGATTATGTTTTAGATTCTTAACTAATAAAACATTTGTAATAAGAAGTAAATTAGATGTAGCATAATTGCTCACATCGCCTTTGCCGTTGATATAGTCCTTGGAATTATCTTCAAAAGTGAGAGAACATCCGTTTGAGTATGTAATTTTTGTCAACATATCTTTGTCTCCTGTCATGTATTTTGAGCAACCACTATCGAGTATCCATTTTCCCCTCTTCTTGAGTAGGACCTGCAAAAAATATGAGATAACGTTGGTACCCACCTTTTTAACAGGGTCCTAAGAGTTATATCTTAGGAAACCAAACCCAAGTGGGTTTGGTATCCCTTTTATAGATATAATTCTTATTATTATGAATGTTTTCTATGAATAATCTAATATACTTATTCCTTATTAACTTGTTATTAGTTTAGGAACCCATATATTTATAGTTTTAGAAACTAGTCTTTTTGAAGATATGGGTGTTTTATTAGACTCAACTTTGTTTAAATTACTAGATTGTGAATTCTTGACTTTCTTCTTATAACCTAAACTATTTTTATTGTTAACAGGTTGTGAATTTTCAATAATTCTAGATAAATTTTCTCTTCCTTTATTAAAATTTGAAACGTTTTTAGCGATTCCTTCTAGTTTGGTCTTTAGACTTGAATTTTTCTAGTTCTACCATTTTAATATTAGTTTTTAAATCATGATTTTCAGAAATAAGAGCATCATTCTTTTCTTTTTGAGTCTCAATTTCTTAACTCAATAATATCAGTTGAGAATTAACATTTAAAAGCGATTATTGAGTTTTCTCAAGTTCTTTCAATATTTTTTTCTCGTCTTTAAGCATTTTGTTAGCGTCAAAATTGGTCACTAACACCCAAATCCAGATGAAAGCACCAAATTCCAATCACAACTCACAGATAGGATGTATGTAGAGAGTAATAATATGAAGAAAAATCAAAATCAAAATGAAAGCGGTAAAGAAAAACAGATTTTATAGTGGTTCGGCTAACTCCGACCTAAGTCCACTCCAGAAGTTTCCTTTTTATTGATGTAAGAATCAGTTATGGTTACAAAGTGGGAGACTAGCCTTAGTCTTAGGAAAAAAGTCAGAGAATAGAAGAGAAGAAGCCGAAGATCCCCCATCTGGAGACCCACGTGCCGTATTTATAGGCAAAACCAGGTTGTTGGGCCTCCGGAGTAGTTTGGGCCCATCAAGGGTACCGAGGTATGGAGGTGTCGAGGTATGGAGCTACCGAGGTACGGAGGTATGGATCTACCGAGGTACGGAGGTATGGATCTACCGAGGTACGGAGGTATGGATCTACCGAGGTATGGAGGTGTGGATCTACTGGGGTATGGAGGTATGGATCTACCGGGGTATGGAGGTGCGAGGTGCAATGCCAAGCGAGGTGAGGTATGCCGAACGACCCCTGAAGCCGAACGACCCATCCAATGCCGAACGCCCCTTGATGCTGAACGATCCATCCAATGCCGAACGCTCCTTGATGCCGAGCGCTCCATCCAATGCCGAACGACTCTTAATGCCGAACGATCTCTAATGCCGAGCGCTACTTAATGCCGAGTGCTCTTGGAATGCCGAACCACTCAAATATACCAGACGCTCTGTGTATGCCGAGTACTCTTGAATGTTATTCGGACGTGAATGCCAAACAAACCATTTGTGCCGAACCTCCACCATGCCAAACCATGTTTCCTAGACCCAAATTATAGTTGATTCATCTTTATCCAATCATATTTCCATCTCCCAAGCACATTGCGTCATCCATCCATCCAGTCGACTGAATCCGTCGTACACCAGCCTCGACGAACGTGCAGTCGATTAAGTTAAACCCGCCTGTCCACGGCCTGGTAAAAAGGCGGGTTAACATTTTCCCCCCAAAACATGCCTTGTTGTTGGAAGGTTATTTTGAATAATTTCGAATCTGACATCCAAAGTTCATAGCCAATTCCATATCCATCCGAACTCGATAATCGAGTCTTAAACCAACCTTATCCAATAACCATTAACCGAATCCATGACCTCTCCGGGTCAATATCTGAATCCGTAACCTCTCCGGGTTCTTTTTAAGCGCAATTTCCACATGACGACCATGGTTCAATGTCTCTGCACGTTGAGTAATGCCATGGCTTAAGTCCTAAGCTGAATCCTGGTCACTCCGAACCCTTGTCAAGCATTGTCCATACTCGACGACCTGAAAGTAACTGATAATATGGGGCCTAAGTCCTAGGCCGAATCCTGGTCTCTCTGGACCCTTGCCGAGCATAGTCCATACTCGACAACCTGAAATAGTAACTGATAATATGGGGCCTAAGTCCTAGGCCGAATCCTGGTCTCTCCGGACCCTTGCCGAGCATAGTCCATACTCGACGACCTGAAATAGTAACTGATAATATGGGGCCTAAGTCCTAGGCCGAATCTTAGTCCCTCTGGACCCTTGCTGAGCATAGTCCATACTCGACGACCTGAAATAGTAACCAATAATATGGGGCCTAAGTCCTAGGCCGAATCATGGTCTCTCCGGACCCTTGCTGAGCATAGTCCATACTCGATGACCTGAATAAGTCGATTTGCCGTGTTTGGACAAAGCGACCTACCCCTTGGCAGGTATAATCCATACCCGACGACCATTTATCAAAAACCAGATAAAAAATCGGATCGAAAGCCAACCCAAAATCCAGATCAAATCAAAAAACAAAAAATCCATATCGAAAATCCAAATCAATATCCAAACCAGAAAACAATCATCCAAATAAAAGTCCAAACCAAGAAACAAACAAAACCAAAAGTTCAAACCAAATCAGAAAAAAGCAAGTGTCCAAGCCAAAAAAAAGAGAAAGCAGATTTCACAAACTAGAACGTCGCGGTTTATCATCATCTCAGAGCATGCCTAGGGGTTATCTCCGTCCCCGTACATGAGTAAGTGACTTGGTCGTTTGCCCGTAGTTTGCTACTTATTTCATAATATCCCAGTCAATTGATGACCAATCGACCATCATTCCTGTGCCTCGCACCATCACTGTGTGAGGTAGACGATGGTTGCTCCTGCCCCACCGTTGCGTTTCGAGCTTCGACGTATTGTCGCAACTGTCCATTCCTTACATGCTCCTCAATTATGTCCTTTAAGTGCTTGCAGCTGTTGGTATCATGCCCATCCAAATCGTGGAAGAGGCAGTGTTTTCCTAATGACCTCAGCTAATCAAGCATTGGCCGTCAAGGGTTGCCCCCTGAGTCCCCGAAGGAATTCTGGTACATACTCTTCATCCCTCGTTCCTACATTCCTGCCGGCATCTTTTCGTGTAGTGCTAACTAGAATCCCTTCATGAATTGGTCTAGCATTTCTTGGTGGTGTGCCCCCTAGCCTAGGTCCTTCCAGATTGATAGTTGTCTGCCAATTGGGGGCAGCCCCCTGTTGAGTCACTCCATCAACCTGCTGATTGAGTTCCTCTTGTCCAGCCCCAAGACCTTGAGTACCTGCAGTTCCTGATTGTCCAAATTGCCTAAGAAGAGCCTGCATCATTTCCTCTTGCCGTTTCATCATCGCTTCCATCTCCTCTCTGGTGATGTAGACGGATGTTTGACCTGCTCCATTTCCAAAGGAAGCCTCCTGACTTCCCTCTTGATTGCTTCTTCCTGTCAATTGCTTCCTTGTTGATGGCCTAGCCATTGCTCCTTATAATCCAAGTTCCTAACTCCAAAATTCCTGAGTGCTTGCGTTCTCAGTGAAAGCATCAAAATGTTAGCGCCAAAATTGGTCACTAACATCCAAATCCAGATGAAAGCACCAAATCACAATCACAGCTCACAGATAGGATGTATGTAGAGAGTAATAATATGAAGAACAATCAAAATTAAAATGAAAGCGGTAAAGAACAACAGATTTTATAGTGGTTCGGCTAACTCCGACCTAAGTCCACTCCAGAAGTTTCCTTTTTATTGATGTAAGAATCAGTTATGGTTACAAAGTGGGAGACTAGCCTTAGTCTTAGGAAAAAAGTCAGAGAACAGAAGAGAAGAAGCCGAAGATCCCCCATCTGGAGACCCACATGCCGTATTTATAGGCAAAACCAGGTTGTTGGGCCTCCGGAGTAGTTTGGGCCCATCAAGGGTACCGAGGTATCGAGGTGTCGAGGTATGGAGCTACCGAGGTACGGAGGTATGGATCTACCGAGGTACGGAGGTATGGATCTACCGAGGTATGGATCTACCGGGTTATGGAGGTATGGATCTACGGGGGTATGGAGGTATGGATCTACCGGGGTATGGAGGTGCGAGGTGCATTGCCGAGCGAGGTGAGGTATGCCGAACGACGCCTGATACCGAATGACCCATCCAATGCCGAACGGCCCCCGATGCCGAACGATCCATCCAATGTCGAACGCTCCTTGATGCCGAGCGCTCCACCCAATGCCGAACGACCCTTAATGCCGAACGATCTCTAATGTCGAATGCTACTGAATGCCGAGTGCTCCTGGAATACCGAACCACTCAAGTATACCGGACGCTCTGTGTATGCCGAGTACTCTTGAATGCTATTCGGACGTGAATGCTAGACGAACTATTTGTGCCGAACCTCCACCATGCCGAACCATGTTTCCTATACCAAATTATAGCTGATTCATCTTCATCCAATCATATTTCCATCTCCCAAGCACATTGCGTCATCCATCCATCCAGTCGACTGAATCCCTCGTTCACTAGCCTCGACGAACGTGCAGTCGATTAAGTTAAACCCTCCTGTCCACGGCCTGGTAAAAAGGCGGGTTAACACATATCTCTTTAGAATTCTGCCTTGTTCTGATTTTCAATAGCCTCTTTATATTTTCTTTTGAGACTTTTTAAAGTATCTAACAATTTTGAGTTTATTTCTACCATATTATCAAAAGTTAAATCATTAACCTTGTTATCTTGGCCATAAGCATACTTGGCTTGTTCATTATCGTTGTCACTTTCACTTTTCGAAGAGGAAGAAGAGTCTAAATCATCCCACGTAACTGAGAAAGCTTTCCTTCCGAATTTTTCCTTCCTTTCATTGCAATATTCCTTCTTTTGATCCGGACAGTCTTTCTGTATATGCCTCTTTTTGTTACAGTTAAAGCACTCCAGAACTGAAGAAGATGGTGGTTATTGTTGCTTGAGCTTCTTTTGCCATTATTTCTTTTTCCTTTTCTATATTTCAAAAATTTCTTGAAGTTTTTGGCAATAAAGGCTAGGTGGTCATTGTCTGAATCTGATTCTTATCGTTCTGCATGAAATGCTATATTCTTTTTATCTTGAGCTTGAACTTGTTTAGCCTACAAATTCACTTCATAGGACATTAGATTTCCTATTAACTCCTCCGGAGTTATTTTGGAAATATCGTTCGCTTCTTTAATAGGAGAACTTTTTCTTTCCCATTCTTCTGTTAAAGAGTTAAGAATTTTGGATACAATGTCAAAATCTGAATATTTTTCTCCTAGTCCTACTAATGAAGTAGATATCCTGAAATCTTGAATACATATCATTTATAGATTCATTTTCTTTCATCCTAAAGTTTTGAAACTGATTTTTGAGCATGGATATTTTGCTTTGTTTCACTTTGTTAGTTCCTTTATGTGGTTCTTTGAGTGTATGCCATATTTCATATGCAGTATTGCACATGCTAACACTGTTAAACTCATTTTTATCTAAGGCACAAAACAACATATTCATGGCTTTTGCATTTGCTGTGGCATCAAGTTCATGTGCAATTGTCCAAGTAGAATACTCTTTAGTAGGAATAATATTTTCTGTCTGGGTTATATTCCATGAATCAAAACCATTTGCTTGCATATATATTCTCATTCGTATGGCTCAATAGTTGTAATTCAAACCATTAAATAGTAGTGGACGTGCAGTGGATTGTCCTTCAATGAAGCTAGTGTAAACGCTACTGCTAATATTAGTTTTTCATATTATTATTTTATCAGATAACTATGTTACGGTTATATGATGCCTTGCTTTGATACCAATTGAAAATGTGCCATGGATCGTGTAATATGGATATATGATAATACATAGTGTAGTGATGAGAGCTTATACTGTAAAAAGTGCGGAATATAAAAGTAGTATAATAAATGGACGCCATGAATTTTTATACTGGTTCGGAGCTCCTGTTAGGGATGCGGATTAAGGATCTTAAGGCAGAAATAACACTATAGGGGGGTGAATAGTGTTTTAAAGAATATATGAACTGTATGACTAAATTAAAACTTTTAACACAAATCTAAACAGAATTCTAACACAGAATGATCACAGAACATATAATAAATGCAAATAGTAAAGTAAAGCAAGTAAAAGGAAAGAACACGCCGGATTTTATACTGGTTCGGAATCCTCCTACATCCAGTCATGCACCAAGGCAATATCCTTGTACAGATTTTTATAAACCAATATCCAAATTACAACCCTCAATTTCTAAGGCCTTGAGGAACCCTCCTATCTCCGAGTTTGGGGTAAACTCTCTTGATTTACGGGACACAAGATCACCCTAATACTTCTTGATAACAATCCTTTTGAATGGATAGACTCTATGGACTTTTTGAATACAAATTAATCCTATAACTCCGAATAGCACTTTGATCTTTAGTAGAATGATGGAGAATCAAATAGAGAGAGTATCTAAATGATTTCCTATTGAGAATTTGGCAGAATGATGTCACGATCTTGAAAATATGAAGTTTTATGGATATAGAATGGTGAAGAAGAAAGAGTGAAGAAGGTAAGAAAGTAGTTGTTAAAAAAATTCGTTTTGAAAGCCTTTATATGGATGCACAACAGTCATAACCATTGGCGAAAGGTTTTCGAACGAATGGACACTTCTTTTGAAAATTGAATTTTGAATCCAACTGTCACCATGTCGACATGGGGTATCCCCTTATGTCGACATCCCTTAGTTCAAAATTATAGAGATGTTGTTTTGTAAAGACAATTGAATTTAAAACAAGCTGAAACTTCTCTAAAGCAAAGTAAAGTGTTTAAACAATATTTTGAGATAGAGAATGCATATAAAACATTATTTTATATATATATATATATATAATTGATATAGAACATCAATTATATAGGTAATATTTAAAATCAGAATAAGTTTTGATGTTTTAAAAATAGAAGTTTTTAAAATCAGAATGGAGGAATATTTCAAGGCTAAAACAACGTTTGAAAATATTTTTGAAAACATGATTTTGAAAGCTAAAACATTTTGAAAATAGATTTAAAAACATTTTGAAAAATCTATTCAAACTGAAATTGCAAGAACCTTCCTACAGAGCTCCTCCATAGGACTCGAGAACTTGTACAAAGTAGTTTAAATGATTTTGATTTTCGTCGGTTTGTAAGCCACTTATCGTAGGTTTGTAAGCTACTTGTCGTGGGTTTGTAAGCCACTGGTTTCGATAGAAATTGGGTTCCATCCCAAAAGAAAATTGGAAGAAAGATGAGAGTGCTATTATGAAGTTTTAACAAAATACTAGACACTTATCTTGAGATCTTGAAATCTTGATTCTCTAGAGTCTTGAATCTTGAATCTCTAATCTGCATCTTGATGCTTGAGTCTTTATATTGATCAGTTTTCGATGATACCTGCATATACTTCCTATATACATACATATATATATAAATATATATATATATATGGAAATGTTAGTATATATTTTATAAAGTAAAGTATAATAACTATATAAGGTTGTTGTCATCAAAACATCATCAACTCAGTTCCTAACAATCTCCCCCTTTTTGATGATGACAACCTTTATTTATAAAATATTCTTACCATACCATAACTCCCCCTTACTTTGTGACTTCTTCTTAAAACTACAACTCCCCTTTATTCCATGACTCCCCCTTACACCAAGCACATATATTTTTATAACTTTCTCCCCCTTTGTCATCAACAAAAACTATTAAATTGCCGACGCCAACCACATATCCTTTAGAGTTGTCACCAAAATTGACTAATCCACCATCTTGATATGTAATGTCTTTGAGTATCTCGGGATTTCCAGTCATGTGCCTCGAACAGCCACTATCAAGTATCCATTTATCTTTCTTAATTTGCACAGTTTGTCCATTGGGTGTTGATTCGTCAAAAGCCATATAACATGTTTGTCCCTGCATAACACACCAATTTGGTAGATAACTTGATTTTTCAAAATAACTATATGCAGACTTATGATACTTTGATGAAATGCATAGATTCAAAAGTTTTAACACAATTTTCCAAAAATGCCATTTTTATATTTTTCAAGTTTCAAATTATGAAAACAATGAAAAGCAATGCTCTGATAGCAATTGTTAGGGATGCGGATTAAGGATCTTAAGGCAGAAATAACACTAGAGGGGGGTGAATAGTGTTTTAAAGAATATATGAACTGTGTGAGTAAATTAAAACTTTCAACACAAATCTAAAAAGAATTCTAACACAGAATGGTCACAGAACATATAACAAATGCAAATAGTAAAGTAAAGCAAGTAAAAGGAAAGAACACACCGGATTTTATACTGGTTCAGAATCCTTCTACATCTAGTCCTGCACCAAGGCAATATCCTTGTACAGATTTTTATAAGCCAGTATCCAAATTACAACCCTCAATTTCTAAGGCCTTGAGGAACCCTCCAATCTCCGAGTCTGGGGTAAACTCTCTTGATTTACGGGACACAAGATCACCCTAATACTTCTTAATAATAATCCTTTTGAATGGATAGACTCTATGGACTTTTTGAATACAAATTAATCCTATAACTCTGAATAGCACTTTGATCTTTAGTAGAATGATGGAGAATCAAATAGAGACAGTATCTAAATGATTTCCTATTGAGAATTTGGCAGAATGATGGAACGATCTTGAAAATATGAAGTTTGATGGATATGGAATGGTGGAGAAGAAAGAGTGAAGAAAATAAGAAAGTAGTTGTTAAAAAAATTCGTTTTGGAAGCCTTTATATAGATGCACAACAGTCATAACCATTGGCGAAAGGTTTTTGAACGAATGGACACTTCTTTTGAAAATTGAATTTTGAATCCAACTGTCACCATGTCGACATGGGGTATCCCCTTATGTCGACATCCCTTAGTTCAAAATTATAGAGATGTTGTTTTGTAAAGACAATTGAATTTAAAACAAGTTGAAACTTCTCTGAAGCAAAGTAAAGTGTTTAAACAATATTTTGAGATAGAGAATGCATATAAAACATTATTTTAAATATATATACATATATATATATATATATAATTGATATAGACCGTCAATTACATAAGTAATATTTAAAATCAGAATAAGTTTTGATGTTTTTAAAATAGAAGTTTTTAAAATCAGATTAGAGGAATATTTCAAGGCTAAAACAAAGTTTGAAAACATTTTTGAAAACATGATTTTGAAAGCTAAAACATTTTCAAAACAGATTTAAAAACATTTTGAAAAATCTATTCAAACTGAAATTGCAAGAACCTTCCTACAGTGCTCCTTCATAGGACTCGAGCACTTGTACAAAGTAGTTTAAATGATTTTGATTTTCGTGGGTTTGTAAGCCACTTGTCGTAGGTTTGTAAGCTACTTGTCGTGGGTTTGTAAGCCACTGGTTTCGATAGAAATTGGGTTCCATCCCAAAAAAAAATTGGAAGAAAGATGAGAGTGCTATTATGAAGTTTTAACAAAATACTAGACACTTATCTTGAGATCTTGAAATCTTGACTCTCTAGAGTCTTGAATCTTGAATCTCTAATCTTCATCTTGATGCTTGAGTCTTTATACTGATCAGTCTTCGATGATACCTGCATATACTTCCTATATACATATATACATATATGGAAATGTTAGTATATATTTTATAAAGTAAAGTATAATAACTATATAAGGTTGTTGTCATCAAAACATCATCAACTCAGTTCCTAACAGCTCCATCCTACGTGCAGTCCCAGACTCCTTCTGGAATTTCACTAAAACAATATCCCTCACTTAACTCAGAGGAACGGGTCTATACAACCCCTGAGAAGTCGAACAGAGACCAGAGCAGCAGAACATGATTTCGCCTCAGCAGCCAAAGAGGACTTCACACGACTGAGCAGCAGAATAGGACTTTAATAAATACAAAAGATTGTTTTGACCTTATGTGTTCTAATAACACGGATTTGTGACTTATAGTACACCCTTCCTATAATCTTTTCCTCGAGTATAAATATATATATTTGAAGTTTATGAATAATAGAAAGGTATAATATTGCTTTATTGCGTAATATTTGAAAGCGTAGTTGCAAGTAGATTCAGGAGTGTTAGATTAGAAAGATAAGAAAATTCAGCAGTTTGGAATCAAGTTAGAGTATGTATTTATATATGTTAGAAAGCAGTGACTATTGACGAAGAGTTCCGATTGAAGTGTTGCGTCCAAATCTTTTCGTAGAGGTTCGTAACTCTTCACAAGTAGTCCTGTCTTTTCAGAAAATAGCTATTATAGAAATTTAGTCAATTGAACCTCTGGATCAGTCGATTGAATATTCAAACGTATTATTTGTTTATTTGTGCACCTGTGCATGTTGCACAGAAATTTACAGGTCAGTCGACTGAGCTGGTGATTTCTGTGCAATTTGCATAGGATTTTAAATATATATATTATATATGGTTTATAAAGAAAAACTTTGATAATATGTATATATATATATTTTCTATGCTTATATGTATAAATCATTAAGATTATATGTAAGCTAATATATACTTAAACGAGGAGAG
This sequence comes from Allium cepa, assembly GCA_030765085.1. Classification (NCBI taxonomy): domain Eukaryota; kingdom Viridiplantae; phylum Streptophyta; class Magnoliopsida; order Asparagales; family Amaryllidaceae; genus Allium; species Allium cepa. The sequence continues at coordinate 202,966,831 of CM060934.1, read as the reverse complement.
ATTTTAACAAAATTGATCTAAGACTCAAAAACAAGAATAATATAATTGATGCACCGATTTGAAGTCTTGTCTCCATGTAATATATATTCTCTTTTTGTCGTAGCATTCGTCAAATCTGTATGTTGTAGTGATAGCTTTGTGTCATGAATCAAAACCAAGTCTCAACACCTAGCGTCCATCGCTCGTTCGATCGAATTTCGGTTTAGAATTGCTCTTTCTGTGCTAGGCTGTTTTTTTCCTAGCAGAAAAATCCAGACGTCTGGAACAAAATATAGACATTTGAAATGAAATCTAGACGTCTTGTTGAAAAATCCAGATGTTTGGAAAGGGTCCCTGGAAGGGGCAGAGCTAAAATGCAGACACCTAGAACAAAACCCAGATGTTTGGAACACAATCCAGACATTTGGTTGAAAAATCCAAACATCTGAAATAGTTCTAGAAATTAAAAGAGAAAGGAGAAAAAAGCATATATTTTTCCAAATTCTAGGTTCAGATGTCAGGTTAATAATTTCAGACACCTGGATTGGCTATTTTTGTGTGGATTTCCAATTTTATCGATTTTTGTTGATTCGGTTAGTTACTATCGTTTATTATTGACTTTGATGATTTATTTTCTGGATTTTTAAAAATATCCATTTGATGGATTTGATATCGATTTCTTTGAATTTGATTCATGTCTTCGAATATGAATTTTTGGTGGTCGATTGTTTTTACAATCGTTTTCTGTGATTTGCCACTTTAAAATACAAAGGTTTCTATACTAGTAGTAAATATCTAAACTCTTTCACAAAAATGATTTCAACGTTATTTTTAATGCAAAGCTCGTTTTTAAAAACGTCAATCTATTAGTATATACAAACCTTTACCTCATTCGTTCGAAAAATCTAATTAAACGACTTAGCAAAACAAGTGGTATGAAATGCATGCATTTACTTTGAAGGTTAATTCTTAGACTTGTTCGATTGAAATCTCGTGACGATTTTCGAGTGGAAATCTACAATCTGCTCATAAATATTTTAGTTGAGCCAGTGGTTATGGGACATGGAGCCTAACTCGTATATTTACTAGCTTAGTAATTTACACTTATTTTCGAGTGGAAGTCTACAATCCGTTCGTAAATATTTAAGTTAAGCCATTGGTTATGGGACATGAAGCCTGACTCATATATTGACTAGCTTAGTGTAATTTACACTTATTTTCGAGTGGAAGTCTACAACTTGTTCGTAAATAATTAAGTTAAGCTAGTGGTTATGGGACATGAAGCCTAACTCATTTATTTACTAGCTTACTGTATTAACTTATCGATCTATGATGATCATTCAGTGGATTTTCGGCTCAATTTGGTGGGGTAGCGACCCATGGTCTTTGGGCCGTTTGTGGAGCTTCGGCTCAAAGGTCTTCAGAATGTTTATGGAGCTTTGGCTCAAAGATCTTCGATCCCTTTGTGGAGCTTCAGCACAAAATTGATGGTTAACGACATGGATAGTGTTCCGTTTGTGATGCATGTGTTGGTGAGTTTTCATGCTCCTGTTTGTGATAGGACTTTCCCTTTTGTGATTTCGAGATTTCTAGTTGATGATTTCTAGAATTTGTGTTTCACCAAATTTTTTGATTTCCATAAGTTTTGTCAATATTTGTGGTTTGGTGAATAAAATAAAGAATATGACATTCTTTTTTTGGTGTTTTAGATTTTTGAGATATCATATGATTTTTGTTGTTATTTAATGTATACTTGTCATAATATGGAATGCATTTGGATTTGCAAAAGTGTCAAAATATGAACAAACAACTAATAACATTGTTAAAAGGAAAAGTGCAATACCCAAACACGTGAAAACCATACCAATTTGGGTTCCTAAAGGCACAAATATAAAATCTCTTAAAGTTAAACAAATCTGGGTGTCAAAAGGAACATATATAAATAGTTTCAGGTCTTCACAAACTTATTTTTCAAATCATTCGCTACTAAAAATTATAGACCTATAAAAACAAATAGGTCACAAAAATATTCTCTCGTGTAGGTATGGCGGTAGGGTAAGGAACAACAACAGTACTATCTAGATTCTAGCTATTCCAGGTACACGAAGGGCGACATATCAAAGTTCCTTAGCCTAGTACAAAGGTGGCTAAATCACAATGAGCAACCACGAAAAATTATCGTAAAGGTAAAATAGGCAACGGTATATTCATTTTGAACGATATAATAAATGTGATAATCTGCACTATAATTTGAATTAATTCAGCCAGTTATGTGATAATAAATGTTGATTACGATTCTAACTTATCAAGTTGTTGGTCAATTATCTTTTTACACCGAGAGCACTAAAATCCTTAAAATACTTCATATAGATTCGTTTGGACTAATGATGGTGTTTTATTGATTGATGATTACTCTCGGTGCACGTAAATATATTTGTTTATCCTATGACATCTAGATCTGACACTATGTTCAGTTTTTGTTTATGCGCGTATATTCAATTAAATCTCTAATGAACCACATTTTCAAAAAGCTGTAAAATGATTAGTTGCATACATCATGGTCTGGTCTATGACATCAATCTAATCCTGAGTTTAATTGAAATTCAGATGCAGATTACTAGTAATATAGTTGATAGAAAATTTACTAGTGAAACATGATTTATGTTGAGACATTCAATAGCTGCATCGTTTTTCAACGAAAATATCTGCATATTTTTCATTTCAAATATTTTCAAATAGCAGAAATTTTCTTATAAAACCCCTTTTAGAAAATCATTTTTGACCTTGTTTCAGATTAGTCATTCTTAGAAAATTTGATAATTATTTTTGGATTTGAGTTAAATAATTACATTAACTAATCTGACTCTCTACTGGTTATCGAAAAGATAAACAGTGATTGAAAAAGTGATGAGTTTTGATATTAATCATATATTATAACTTGAGACAGTATATTTAATAAATTTCTTTAGAAATTTAAACAGGAGTTATAAAAACTCTTTGTTGGTAAAAATTCCATGACCATTTCTATTTCTATCATATTTCTATCGACCACCACTCATCAAAATCCAATATAGTATGTCAATATGTGGTATTTTAAATGGGAAATCATTCATTTTTCAATTCATTACATTTTTAAGCAATAAAACATCCAAAGTATCCACTCTCATTTAATTGTCCTCATGGTTATGCATGGGTGAATTACTTGGAATTTTCGATTATGTGCTTCCATGTTCATTTAAAAGCCCTCACGGTTATGCATGTATGGAACACATATCAAAATTGATTAATTAAATAGACAAGTTGATTCTAATCGCATTTAAAGGTCCTCACGATTATGCGTAGTTAGAAGATACTTGAATTCATTTTTTTTAATTTGGAATACTACTAATCTCATTTAAAAGTCCTAACGATTATGCATGGTTAGTAGATATTCAAATTCCTGATATAAATATACCATAAATAGACACAACTATATGATTTTATTTGATGACACTATCCCTATCATTCTAAAGTGGAATATGCCTCAAACAGAGTATTTATTATTTTTATTTGATTTTTTATTGAAATTTAATATTTATACTCTATTGGATATTAATGTTGTATTAATGTCTATCACTTTATCTCTATTTTTCTAACACTATTACTCTTTTTCTAATAAAAAAGGAGGAGAGAAAAATTAACATTTTAGAAAATAAAGGTCAAATATTTTATTTTGTATTCTCTATATGCATTTAGGCTCATTTGCGTATTTTTATTTATTTACACAAATAGAGGGAGCAAATTGAATGATCAAATACATTTAATAAAATTCAAAATCTTAAATATATGTTTGTTATCATCAAAAGGGGGAGATTGTTGAATATGCTAGTATATGATTTTTTTTTTATGATAATAAACATATATATATCCATTTAAATGTATTTATCAATGTACTATTTTATTTTCATGAATTAAATAAATATTTGCTGAATAAAATAAATAACACAGAATTTAAATTCAAACAGATATTTTATTTAAACAAATATTTATTACAATTTTGAATAGTACAAATTTGAACTCTCACTATATATATATATACAATCTTTGATTACAATACAATTTTGATTACATCACAATTTATCATCTACATACGCACCTCCTACATTTCACTCATTCACTCGTATCTTATTTTCAACTCTATTCCAAATTAAATCCAGCATCTAAGCAATCTGTAAAAATAAATACTGACACAGTAAAATTGAAAATGAAATATTTTTGCAGTGCAAAACAAAAAGTATTTTGAAAATATTATTTGCCTCAGTTATTTGGATTGTTCGTCATCATTTAAATTTGAATTCATCTTACATGAACATTTGTGACATGCAAAGTGTATCACTGTACATACCACAAGGCCGTGCTCATCGGTATACACTTGATAAAATTGTAGGGACAGGTGAGCACAAGGTCAAACCCAAATCAAAAGTTGGGTTCAACTTAAGTAAAATTAATGTCAAGTCATGATATCATCACAAGGTCAAACCCCGAGCTTTAAGCTAGATTAAATTCAGGTGCAATACAAAACTATGGGTCAAGATACATACAATACAGCCTCGACTAAAATTCGAAGGTACACTTAAACCCAGACTGGTCAGTGGAATGAAGCATGGTCAAACTACACAATGAATGTAGCAAAACCAAAATGAACAAAATATACATAAGCACATAAAAAAATTAGTGAAGCGGCAGCCTTAAAGATTAGTGAGCATGCCAACTGAATACAAGTGCATATTCAAATTCATATGGCACCAGAGCACTATTATATAGATGAACAATGTAACACATTCTACTAAAGTGCAGACCAAAATTATGACTCAAACCAGCACCTAAAGAAGGCCACACAAGCAACCAGACTACACATTCAAGTGCAAGCCCAGGTGCATGACCATGAGAACAATACTCAAGTCACTGCACATCAATCCAATGCAAACCATACATGCGTTGAAATGCAATACAACATGAAGACACTACATGTACAATAATGGATAGAGGTCAATGCAACTCATCACAATATCATATAAACAAATACCAGAAGAAGCAATATAGCAACAGCATGAATGCAATAAACTGGTCAGAGCAACCTATACTCTAAACTGTGACATATAACATAAATATGTACATGAATATGTCCAATGAAAACATAGTAGTATGGAAGTCATGATGTACAAGTGAAACCAAACCGTAAACAACAAACAAGGTGATCAATCAAGCAGGAATTTCCAAAAATGACTGAAGTTAGAAATTTCAAATTGAACAAGTCAATAGAATCAAATTCCAAAATCAAGTCAGAGCCGTGATAACCAATGTCACCAGTGAAACAATATATACATATGTACTCGAGGCAACATGGAAGCAGTGAAAGTGCCGAAGTCACAGAGACAATTGTCAACATCAAGCATCAGGTTGAAAACGTTACAAAGATGAACACAAAAGAAATATATGTATATAGCAGCTACAAAAATAATATATCAAATTCAACTGATGATAAAAAATGGCTGGAGTCAACCATTACCAAAGACAAGGCCAAATACAATCTAAAACAACAAGGTACAAGTCGAACAAGTCAAATTCCAAAACAATTAAAGTTGTGGTTGTCAAGAAAAGGAACAGTTCAAAATCGAAGCCATGAGAATCAAGGAAACAAAATACATGAATTTGAACAAGTCATAAAAATCAACAGCATTCAAGCAAATTTAAGTGGCCGAGAATAATCATCAGACGAAATCGTGTGAATATACGAACGAAAATTAAGGAATTTGATTCCTATTTAACCCATTCATCATCGGCTATAAAAAAATCATTCGAGTTCAAGCAACAAAGAATAATCATTGAACTCGAATCAAAGTCGAGTACAGTATAAATCGAAAAAGGAACAAAGCAATTCAAGCATCATTTAAACTCGACTCAGCTGAAGCAGGCATGTGCAAAATTGAAGAGACGATCATTCGACAAAGCAAGCAACGCAAGAGCATATATTCGAACGATCAATTGAAGCGGTGACTCAATTTACAAAATCAATAATTTTTTAGCAAAGGAAAAGAGGAATGAAGACGAGCAATGCATTAAAATAGACAAAAGATGATATAGGCCGATCTAATATAAAGGGAAAAAAGGAATTATCTTTATTTTGGGCCGACATTTTTATTGGGCTTAATATTTAAAAATTAGGGTTTTAAATTGTTTTTCATTTTGTAATTTACTTTTAAACTTTTATAACTACTAGTCGTGGACTAAGAGACGAACTACGGTGATGTAGTTCGAGAATTCGCAACTCAATGGCTGAGTTGTGGAAGGGTTTTGAGCTAGAGTTAGGTTTGTCGATAACGAATGCCACAAGTTTACATGTGTAAGTCTCAGACTACTTAATTTCTAGTAGAAACCTTGGGGGAAGCACGTAGGCAGAATTTTGCTGAAGCTGGGTAAATCTGTGTGTTCTATTTTGTGCTTTTATTATCTTGCTATTATCTGTGCTGCTATTTCTCTGCTATATCTGTGTTGCGATTATATACTTCCGCAATACATTTTTATAATTAAAAGTATCACCCTATTCACCCCCCCTCTAGGGTGAAATCGATCTTACAACTTCAAGTGGTTCAAATTATGCCTAACCATGGCAGTAATGTGATCTACGTCATTGTGTGATTGATTATTATCAAAATTTAGTTTAAACATTTAATATTTATAATATTGTCAACTCAAAATACCACTGCACATCGTCACCTAAGATCCTCCATTTGACTTTTAACCTATAGAAGACTCTCGATGAGTCTTTCTATAAAGTGTTAAACAGTTACATGTATGTAACTCCTTCATGCCTCCAACGCTCATGGGTAATTCACAGTTCATCATATGGATAGTATTACTGCACTAGTCTTAACAGATAATTCGATATCGCGTTCTTAATACATTTGACTAGGAATATTTAAGATCAAGTATTTATTTTGAACAATCCAATACTCATAGTTACGAGCACATTTGTAAAGCAATTGATTAAACAATTTTCTTAAGGGTTTCGAGCTACATATATTTCATGTATTTATAATGTCATTTATATCCTAATGCAACAATATATACAATAGTAAATAAAGCTTAACTCTTAATTTATTCTGAATAAGATTTGTTATAAGAATTAAGTAATATAATCAAATTACATAATTGCTAATAGGGCACATCCTTTACTGTATCTACTACAAGGTTGTTGGAAAAGGATACGTAGTCACTACCTTTCTAGATGAATGAGTGTCTAATCTCATCTAGATTATTAATGACATATAATGATAGCTGTTACTACAATCATTCACGTCGAAGAAGATCACGTTTCTTGACATCGCATCAGTAACCTCTTCAAAATAATTCAATTGGAGAGGCATTACAAGACGGTATCAAAGAGGTAGAAAGCATCACCTCATCGATTAAGAATGTAAGGAGGACTTCAAGGATATACGAAGAGAGACATGAGATGATATAATCATTCATAATAGGACTACGCTCTTCGATCACATAAAATACAACGAATAGCTTTAAAGACATACAAATGGCGAAGCACCTGTAAATCAATAACAAAGAGGCCAAATACAATGTACTTATTCAGTTGTTAGGAAATGTCAGTGATCATAGTGAGTTTACTCAATGCAAAGACCTATCCTCGTCACACCACTCAAGCTCTTTGAAGGTGTTGTTACACATTGCAATGCCCTACTTCGCTAATAACCACTTTGCACTTTGCAAGCTCTTCGAAGTGTTATGCCAGCGGTGTTGATAAGGAACACTATCAACATCCGCGAAGACCCTTATATCACAACAATGGGACATCACATACTACAACACTTCAAAGGTATCCTACTATACCTACACCAATTGATGCCATCATCAAAGACATCAAGATGAGACAATGTCGCCTCTTACATGTGGAATTCAGTTGTGAGGACCAAGGCCAACGTAGCACCGCCGAAGACATATTAGCAAAGATGTTAATGCTAAAGGATATCTATAACGTTCCCTATTTTGAGGCCTGAAGCTAAGCACTACAGATGCTGCAGTCATCCACATTATTAACTTCCAATGCTAAAATACGGTAATGTAACAGCCTGCCTTTTTGTACGTTTTAAATCGACAATAAACCACACACGTCAGACTCAAACCATATAGAAGGGCAGATTGTTATTGGGGTGAATAAGAAAAGGCAGGGAAAGAAAAAAAAACAGAATTTTGCAGCGGAACGACAAAATATGATAATCAAATAATAGTTCATGAACTGTTTTACAAAACATTTGGCTATACTTATACAACACATATTAGAGTTACACATACCAATGAACAATAAATAATGTAGCGAAACAGTATGAATGTAGTGGAATAATATAATAAGTAATTGTTATACAATCTTCGTCTTCGTCCTCCAGAAATAAAGTCTTCGAATCCTGAAATGCTCAGATTGACCCGAGCGAATTGAAAAGACAAAACACTCGAGTCAGAACTAAAAGATCTCATGTGAGTTAAATCAACGATAAAACAATATGGATGTAAACGGCGTCGAAGATGTTTACGAGGTTTGACATCTCCTATCCAGTGTCTAATGTGAGTTCAATAACGTAAGAGATGCTCGGGATTCACATCTCCTAAGGATCTGTTAAACTATCTACTATGTAGTAATATACACTATTATAATAGTGTCTACAGTAAAGTATAATATAAATTATAAATAGCGTTAAGGCATTACATTTTCCACCTTAACACACTTTTATATTCCCATGGTCTATACAGTACCATAATCTTCCCCGTATTGGGCATCGTCAGAGGGCACTCCATAGGTATGGTACAAAACAAAAATCGTATAAGGCACGCTAGGGCAGGTGACACAGCACAAAAGGTAATGCCAGGGTAGATATACCAATTACGCATCCGGGCTGGCGGTAACGCATAGCAGCTACTACAGCCCACATCGAGCCACACCCCCAAAATCAAAAGTGGCCACCAAATCAATCCAAAGTCAGAATATAATATCGAAGGAGTGTGTCCGATAAGAGGGGCAACCTCCTTGGCTCGAGAATCGCTCCTATTTTAAGCACCTTATGCCAACTCATGGAAGTTGGGTCCACGTTCATACCTTAATAGAATGCCACCACCATCCTACTTCATTCTTGAATCTCCACCACGTACATGGTTGCTAAAGTGATTTTCGGAGTTGGCAGAGAGTATGACAACTTCTGATCCCGGCTTCTTTAACAACCAAACGTTATTATAACACCGCGGTCATTTCAAAATAATTTATACTTCAAAACCAGAATATAATATCCACTTCAAAACCATATAAATACGATATCATTTCCATTTCAAAAACCAAACCAATATGATATCATTTTTAATAAAACCTAAATCAATATAATATCATTTTTATTTCAAATATATCCTTTCCCAAAATCATAGCACTTTCAACGTTATAACACTTCGAAATCAAAACACTTGAAATATACCACTTTCAAATCATAATACTTTGAAAGTCATAACTTTGAAGCATTACCTCCACCACTTAAATGGTTAAAATATTAAAATACTTTGTATAATTAACTAGCTTCTTCAATTTCACAAATCAATTCCAAAACAGCTCGAATTTCAAAATTTTAAATTTAACCAAATCCTAAACCATAAATTTCAATACGATTCAGTTTCCAAATAAACAATTCCAAATTTTGTCGATTTCAAAAAAGATTCGACCCACAGAATAAACCATTTCAAATTCACTATATTTCAAACTTCAAGTATTCAACAATTTCAAAACTAAATTTGGTAATTACGATTCAACAATTAAATTTTTTATTATTTAGTTTTGAAGTATTTTACATAATAAATCCATTATCATTTAAATAAAACTAAAATTACAAATAACTAAATATTTCCTTCAATTTATTTATACTTGAAATATTCATTTAATTCACCTTAAACCAAAATCAAGTTATAAAACCATACCTTCTAAAATCTCAAATTTAATAAATTTCACATCAAGCTTATTTGATTTTAATTCATAAATAAATTCAATTTCAAATAAATATGAAAATTATCTTCCAACCTTAATTTTATTTAAATCATTACAACTCTATATTAAAATAAAATTTAAGTACTTATCCATATCATCTCAATGAAAACCAAACTTATTATTAAGCTTATTCTATATTAAAACAATATATACATAGCTTAAAATCAAGGATAAAATAACATTTATCATATCTATAATCAATATTTATCTAAAACCATATATTTCTTTACAAATCCATAGAAATCATTTCAAAATATTTTTATATATAGACCACGGTGTCTATATATAATTTTATATCTTATGGTCAAGTGATACAGATTGTGACATCCCAGAATTTTGACCCTATTATTATAATAAGTTTTTTATAATCTAATTTAAATAAAATACAAGTTTTCATTTACCAATAAATAAGATTTTGGACATTATTAGTTGTATATGTGTTATAAAGGAATTTTAATTTCAAAATATAAAATAGACTCTTTTAAAAATATTTAAAATTAAATCTGTTTTATTTAATTAAATTAAAGGTTATGTATTAGTGACATTTAATATTAGCTATATGAATGTGGTTAATGATAATAATAAGTACAATAATACAATTCTGTTCATATTAAATATAAATATAAAATACATTAATGTAAATATAAGTTACAAATCAAATATTGGAACATTAAATAAAAATAAGATTAAGAAGTGTTTCTAACAACAACTTTTATAATTAAAATAAATAAGTTTATAAATATTTAACATGAGCATAACATAAAAATATGGTTACAAACATAAGTACAAAATTATGATATGAATAAGATATAAATAGAAATGTTAACTATGTAAAGACAAACATATAAAATCAGTCATAACAATGTATAGATTTGTGTTTAAGTTAAAAGATAATAAAAAAAATTTTATATGCAAAATCTTTGTACAAAGAAACTCAAATAATTTTGCCTGCAAACATATAATAGGTTGTAAACTTATTAGAAGGCAAGTTCATTTAATGCTATCATAACCAGAAAGGCTTATATTAGAAGCTAATACATATACAAAAATCTGCAAATATCTTTATACAAATTCATGTGTCGGCAAACATTAATTATATGTTAACATAAATGAAAACATAAACATTTAATTAGCACTACAATATGTCAAATATAAGCTATCAGCTGAAATACAACATCGCTTCAATTTACAGAAATTAAATACAAAGAGTTTTGATAAATAACAGGAGAAGCTTGCCCAGATACTACCTTCCCTATTCAAAAAAAAACTATTCTTATCTATATTAGTACCTCACCATGATACTTGCTTTTAATATTTAGTTCGGTCATAAAACTTAAGAAGAAGAAAAAAACTGAGAAAAGCAAAAGAAATACAAACAAACATCATACTCAATCAAGTTCAAAGGAAAAGGGGAGTTACAGGAATTTGATATTTCAAACTGCAGAATGCTTCCATCAACAAACGTCCTCTGTTTCAACTGTAACTTTGGGTGAGTAAACTATTTTTTTTTTGAAATTTAATTTTAATAATTGACTCATGAAAGAATTACTATGTTGATATAACAATGTTCTGTTATGTTTGCAATTACTGGATGAACTGTATTTTGAGGTTCTTTAAGTTTTTTTTTCATGAATCTGAAGCAAAGAAGCAGAGGATGGTTATACCTCTCATTTAAACAATTTAAACTCAAAATTTAACGTATTAAGTGATAAACAAAGCATAAGGATCTGGAAATCTTTTTTTAATAACAACATACTTACTGTAAATTTAATTTACAGTACAGAGTAAAACAAGGATCAAAAATTCGAATAACTTGAATTGTAAATTTGAATTGATATATTGAAACAACATACAAAGTTATGATTTTTAAGACAGAAATTATAATTTTTAGTTAACTATTCTTAGAGCAGTTCACTAGTAAACTGTAGGTGCTTTTTCACGAATATCTGTTGATTCAATAATTTGTTGTTGTTGTAATTTGACATGAAGCTTGAATATTAATTCAGGAACACCAGAAAAATGTTAGAAAAATTTTTAAATGCAAGATTTTTGGGAAATGATTGAAAGTAGGGTTTATGGGTTCGTTGTTTTTGGGTTCGGTTCATTTGATGCTCGCGACGCCGTTGCTCAACCGAGCGCCGTGAAAATTTGGGAAGTGGTAGAAGGGGTTGATGGCGAGATATAGCCAGAGCCACGTCGTCGCAGGTGGACGAGATCGAGGGGATAAGGCGTTTCCTCCTATCGAATTCGAGTTGATGTTCGTATTTTCAAGCTTTTTTCGATTTCATCTTTATTTCGTTGATCTGAGCTGTGCATTCGAGTGAGAGGTTGTTTTGGGGTTTGCGGAAGTGTCGTGGGTCTCCTGAATCGTTGGCGAACCACCGTGCACGTGCACGGTGGCGTCGTGTCGGCCGATAAAAGTTCTAGGCCGTCGCGTGTTTTACTCGAGAATTTTGAAGTTAGCTTCGGGTTTGTCCCTGGGTCAGTGTTTGAGTGCGAGTGTGTGTTTGTAGTTTCAGCAGTTAACAGTTTAAAACTTAAACTTTATAAAAAAAAGAAACAAAAGAAGATAGAACAGAGTAAGGAGAAGAGAAGTGCAGGGAAGGACGCGAGGAAAGTTCTGGGTAATCTCGAGTTCGACCCGAGTTAATTGCGTTGTATCTTCGGGTTTCTAATTCCAGGAATTTTTCCAACTGTAATATTAAGTTGAAGGGTAAATAAACTAAATATCAATTAAGTTGTTAGTATTGACAAATTGATTTAAACTAAGATTAACTTTAGATTTATTAAGAAAGTTTTACAGTAACAAAATGATTAATTAATTTAAAATCAAAGTTAATTAAGAATGTAATAAATTTTGTAATTGTAATTTAATAAGTAGTTCAAGATTTAATCAAATTTGTAATTAAAGATTTTAATAATAATCTTGTGTAAACCCATTTGTAGATAAGGATTTAATTAATCATTGAAAGTTAATAATTTAACAAATCGTAGTTAACTGATTAAATAATTAATTAAGTGTTAAACGATTAAGCTAATTAGTAGTTGATGGTTAATTAAATAGTTAGTAATACTTAAATAAGTAAATAAATTTTATAAATCAATAATCAAGGTTATTGATTAATAATTAAGAATTAATTAATTAATTAAGTGAATGATTAATAAGTAATTAATAAATTGAAATAAGTTAATTGATTAGTAATTAACTAAGCAGGAATAAAATATGGTTTATTCTTAAGCAAGTAAATAAGCTTAAAATAAATCAAACTAAATGTTGATATGAATCGATGATTCTATTTAATTGACTTTGATATGTATTTATATCCTGTGATGTTCTGTGATATTCTTTGGATATATCTGTGATGACTGTGTATGATTCATCTGTGTTGAGTTGCTATGTGAATTTAATTGTTGGATTTAAACTGTTAAGTTAATTAGACAACTTGGCCTTTAAAATGGCGTTTGGATTTCGATGAGGCCGGGATCGGGTACCGATTTGATAGTCCGAAAACCACATCGATCCAAATTAAACGTTAGGTCATGTAATCTCAAGTGGAGATCGAGATGGTATTTTCAGAATGCAAGGGTTATTGTCGTTGACTCTGAGGGTGATTCCAAAACGAGTGTAACGAGATAATGCCTTCGGTTTCGTTCGAACCCGGAACGAACTTGTATGGATTGAATGCTTTCAGCACATCGTCAGGCGGACGATGAGCATTCTAAGAGATATGTTCTATAAAGGTAAACGCAGCCTCAAGCCTCATCAACCGGGAATGGCTAAAACAAGGGATGTGCAACAAGGTTAGGTGGGTCATGCCCAAGCAGGACGAGGTATACCCCTGTCTAGGTGTCCCTTTTTATTCGGCTGTGTGGGCGGTTGGTCTACAGCCAACTGCGGGGTTATCTTGTTCGGGACTGTTCAGTAAGGAATGGTTCCGGCCTTGTGTTGCAGGGGAGTTAGGGTGGCTCCTCGGTACGGTGATCTAGGCCACGTACTATGACGGGCGGTACCCCAGTAGCCCTGCCATTGTATGGGATCCAATTTGCAATAAGCGTCGTACGTTTTGATTGTGCCCAACTACGTTGAAATGTGAGATGTAAGCATTTCATCTATTTCTGTATTTTACTTGAAAACCCTAGACACTATTATAATATCGTTGGATTTTCCTATAAAATATTTTGGTTAGAGTAAGGTAAAAACTTACCCGTATTTATGTGTGGGAATTCTTATGTGATGCCTTTATTTCAAATGATTTTCAAAATTAAACAACTTTAACTATTTACTCATACCAGACCCATGTCCGACCCGGAGTTTATATTTTGTTTTCATAAACACTTGGGTACTCAAATTTTTATGAGTAGCTAAGTGATAGGTATTCGGAGTATAGAGTTTTCTGGAGGAGTTGGAGCAGAAGACCAGATGTATGTATCTATCTATATAATTCCGCCGTGTTAGTTAGTTTATGATATTTGGGATGTATGCTCTGACAGATATGTATATGATTGTCCTGTTGTATGATATTGTATAACTCTGATGTATATATAATTATGTAATAGTTATGTTGATGTATTACATTTTGTTCCATTCCGCTGTGAGATTCTGATGTTGTTATTCTTTCTTTCTATTCTTTTCTATTTCTATCCCTTTCTTTCTTATTGATGACACGTCTTTCTGAAGTTAGAAAACCGGTTCGTCACAGTTGGTAGAGCGCTAGGTTGAGCGAGTACCTAGGCTTTGGAGTAATATTTATCTTGAGAGTGCGTATTTGTATTTTCATAAAATTATATATATACCTATCTAAATTTGTAGAGTTACCTGTCTGCAAGCAGTGGCGTAGTGGTAAGATACTTTCTTCCTGGTAAGCAGGTCGCAGGTTCGATTCCCGTCTGCCCTGCTCTCAATTTCAAGGCGCGGAGGTGGACCCCACTAAATCCAATCAGAAAATGGTGGGGGGCATCAAATCTCTGTGCTGGGCTAGCTAAATAGGGAGTCAGTGTGGCGGACAGCTGCATTCCCTAGCTCTACTCTCTGGAGTAGGGTTTTTTTATAAAAATTTGTTGAGTTACCTATTCAGGTGGCCAACATGAGTTCTAGAAGAAGAGGAAGAGTTAGGGCCAGTACTTCAATTGATAATGGTCGAAGTCAAATTGCTAGAGAGGCTGTAAATCTAGTACCGCCTTAAGTTTGTTTTGCAGCCTTATGTAAAGATTTCATCAATCTCAGAGGCCAACCATTTAAAGGTTCAGAATCGATAATTGAAGTTCAAGACTGGTTACGCTCTTGTGAGCACATTTTTAAGAGTATGAGATTGTCGGATGATCGGAAGAGGGAAATGGCATCGTGGCAATTGCAGGGAGGTGCAGCAGCATGGTGGGATGCAACAATATCTAGTGTTCCTGAAAAAGATATTTCATGGGAAAGATTTAAGGAGTTATTTGAGGAGAAGTTTATGCCAACGGCAGGGAAAACCCAATTGTACCAGAATTTTATGAATTTGAAGCAGGAAAGCATGACTGTTTCTGAGTGTGAGACCAAATTCAACGAACTTTCGTGTTATGGACCAGGACTCATTGATACTCCCCTCAAGAAGAATGAAAAGTTTGTGTAAGGATTGAGGTCCGAATTTCACGATAAGATGACGGTGCTCTTGAAAGGATCTTTTGTTGATTTAGTTGATATGGCTTTGAGGTATGAAAATTTGATGAGCAAGAAATTGGAGGCAACAGCAGCAGCAGTTTCGAGAGGGAATTTCGTTAACCCAAATAAAAGGAAGTTTAATCCACTTTGGAAAAGGCAAGCTAAGGGAAAGAAACCGAGAGGAAGCAATAACGGACCCCGCAAGTGTTATAATTGTCAGTAAATTGGACATTTGGCAAATCAAAGTCCTCAAGGAGGATCTCAGCAACGACAGAGTGGTCCAAGATCAGCAATAGTTCAGAGATCGTTGTGTTTTAATTGTCATCAGCCCGGTCACATGATTAAGAATTGTCCACTTTTGCAGAGGACACTGCAGAATAAAGTTTTTGCTCTAGAAGCCGGTCCATCTTCTTCTTCTCAAGGCAAAGGAGCTTTGGAAGGTACCATACTCTTAGATGGCAAATATATTAAAGTTTTATTTGATTCGGGTGCTTCTTTGAGTTTCATTTCTATGGAATCGGTAGAAAAGTTTTCTCTCAACCACAGGGTGGATCGTCCCATTATTGTATCTAATCCTATAGGTGGAGCAACCAAATTAGATACGATCTGTAAGGATTTGAAGATTTCTTATTTGTCCCATAGTTTCTCTTGTGACCCGTATGTGTTAAACTTTATGGGATTCGATCTTATTTTAGGAATGCATTGGTTCGATAAGTATAAAGCAGTTTTGAATTGTGATGAGAGGACAGTTTCATTGGAGATTGATTTGGGTAGGATTGCCAAAGTATCGTGCGATAGTTCTGGATTTCACTTGAGTAGTCTTTTGCTAGGAGTTGAGACTTTTCAAGAGAAAGTTGAAGAAATCGATGTGGTTCAAGATTTTCCTGATGTATTTGAAGAAGTCAAGTGTCTGCCTCCACATCGAGAGATTGAGTTTCGTATTGATTTGATTCCAGGAGCAGTGCCGGTGATTCAGCCCAGTAGGAGAATGCCTCCTAGAGAGAGAGAAGAATTGATTAAGCAGACACAAGATCTTTTGGAGAAGGGTTTGATTAGACCCGGTTTTTCTCGTTGGGGCTCTACTGCGGTGTTTGTCACCAAATTGGATGGTTCGCTAAGGTTCTGTGTTGATTATAGAGAATTGAATAAAGTGACCATTCGAATTAAATATCCTTTTCCTCGCATTGATGATCTTTTTGACCAGTTGCATGGAGCTTCTATCTTTTCTCAACTAGATTTAGCTTCAGGTTTCCATCAATTGAGAGTAGCTGAAGATAGTATTCCCTTGACAGCATTTAGGGGACCGAATTGTTTTTATGAGTGGTTGGTTATGCCTTTCGGGTTAACCAATGCTCCTGCCTATTTTGTTGACCTCATGAACCGAGTCTTTAGAGACGTGTTGAATAAGTTCCTGCTGGTGTTCATTGATCATATCTTGGTCTACTCCAAATCGGAAGAAGAGCACAGGCACCATTTGAGGATTGTATTGGAGACTCTAAGAAAGCATGTGTTGAAGGCAAAGTTTTCAAAGTGCCATTTCTGGAAATCGGAAGTCAAATTTTTAGGGCACATTGTTTCTGGAAAGGGTATTTCTGTAGCTCCAGCAAAGGGTGAAACTATTTTAGAATGGAAACAGCCGGAGACACCGACTGAAGTTCGTAGTTTTTTGGGTTTGGCTGGCTACTACAGAAAATTTGTTAAGGATTATTCCAAAATTTCTTCACATCTGACCAAGCTGACTAGGAAATTCAAATGGACACCTCAGTGTGAAGAAGCTTTTCAGGAATTGAAGACAAGGCTAACCAGTGTACCAGTGCTTGCAATTCTGGATGGGAAGAGCAAATCGAAGTATATACGGATGCATGTTTAGTTGGACTGGGAGCAGTTTTGATGCAGAAGGGCAGAGTAATTGCGTATGCTAGTCGGCAATTGAAGCCACATGAGAAGAACTAAGCTACGCATGATTTAGAACTGTTAGCTATTGTTTTTGCTTTGAAGATCTGGAGGCATTATCTTTTGGGAGAAAAGTTTGAGTTATTCACGGATCACAAACCGTTGAAATATATTTTCTCTCAAAAAGATCTTAATTTGAGACAGCAGAGATGGGTCGAATTTTTGGCATCTTATGATCTGGATATTTTGTATACTCCGAGGAAAGCGAATGTGGTGGCTGATGCTCTTAGTAGAAATGCGGTCTTATCTCTTTTGGAAGTCGTTCCATCTCTCCAAGAAAGGATCATTAGTAAGCAAATGGAAGATAAATATTTTGAGGAAATAATTCTTGGAACTAAGGACGGGCGATATTCGGATTTCAAGGTGGACGATCAAGGTGCTTTAAGGATTAATGGTCGTTTGTGTGTGCCTAATATTGATGGACTGAGGCAAGAAGTCTTAGCTGAGTGTCACTGCTCCAAATTGAATATTCACCCGGGAATCTCGAAGATATATAAAGATATGAGGAGAGTTTTTTGGTGTCCGAGCATGAAAAAGGATGTAGCTGCTTTCGTAAATAGTTGTGCCATCTGCCAGCAAGTGAAGGGAGATCAACAGAAGTCTGCCGAACTATTGCAGCCTTTGGAAATTCCATATTGGAAATGGGAGATGATCTCGATGGACTTCATCGACTGTTTGCCTAGAACCAGGAAAGGAAACCAAGGAATATGGGTTATTGTGGATCGTTTAACGAAGAGTGCCCATTTTATTCCGGTTAAGGCGACTCATACTGCAGTTTCCCTGGCAGAAATTTTCTTGAAAGAGACAGTCAGATTGCATGGTGTTCCTGTCAGCATAGTAAGGACCGTGATCCTATTTTCACTAGCAAATTCTGGGAAGCTCTGCAATCAGTAATGGGAATAAGTTTGAGATTAAGTATAGCCTATCATCCTCAGACGGACGGACGGAAAGGCTTAATCGAATTCTGGAAGATATGCTGCGAGCTTGTGTATTGGATTTTGGTGGATCATGGGAAGACCATCTCCATTTAGTGGAATTTTCTTATAATAATAGTTACCAGGCGAGTATTAAGATGGCTCCTTATGAAGCCCTGTATGGAAGACCATGTAGATCCCCATCTTGTTGGATTGAATCGAATGATCGACTTGTACTCGGACCCGATCTAATTCGCGAAGCTTCTGCGAAGGTTGAGCTTATCAAGAAAAGGATGAAAGCTGCTCAAGATCGTCAGAAGAAATATGCAGATAAGAGACGAAGACCATTAGAATTTGAGATCGAAGATTTAGTTTTTATCAAAATTTCCCCAATCAAAGGTTCTATAAGATTCGGAAAGACGGGAAAACTTGCACCGAGATATATTGGTCCATTCCGAGTGTTGGAAAGAATTGGAACTGTAGCCTACAAGATTGAATTGCCAGAGCGGATGTCTAGGATTCACAATGTATTTCATGTGTCTCATTTAAGGAAATTTATTTATGACCCATCATTGGTGGTAGAACCAGTTGTTCAGGAAGATTTAGAAGTAGAACCCAACCTGACTGTGGTTAGAAATCCTGTTCAGATTATAGATCAAGACGAGAAGCAACTCAGGAACAAAGTGGTGAAACTCGTCAAAGTGCAATGGAGTGAGGATCCCAGAGATTGTACCTGGGAAACTCTTGATAGTTTTAGAAAAGCTTATCCAAATTTATGTCCGGATAGCTAGTGATGGTTGTTAGAATAGACTGTTTGATTGTTGTTATTATATGGATAATATATATGTTTGGATTGTTAATATTAAGCTTTTGAATTAACCGTTGTTTAAATTTCGGGGACGAAATTCTTTTAATGGGGAGGAATGTGACATCCCGGAATTTTGACCCTATTATTATAATAAGTTTTTTTTAATATAATTTAAATAAAATACAAGTTTTCATTTACCAATAAATAAGATTTTGGACATTATTAGTTGTATATGTGTTATAAAGGAATTTTAGTTTCAAAATATAAAAGAGACTCTTTTAACAATATTTAAAATTAAATCTGTTTTATTTAATTAAATTAAAGGTTATGTATTAATGACATTTAATATTAGCTATATGAATGTGGTTAATGATAATAATAAGTACAATAATACAATTCTATTCATATTAAATATAAATATAAAATACATTAATGCAAATAAAAGTTACAAATCAAATATTGGAAAGATTTAACTTTAAATAAAAATAAGATTAAGAAGTGTTTCTAACAACAACTTTTATAATTAAAATAAAATAAGCTTATAAATATTTAACATAAGTATAACATAAAAATATGGTTACAAACGTAAGTACAAAACTATGATATGAATAAGATATAAATAGAAATGTTAACTATGTAAAGACAAACATATAAAATCAATCAAAACCAATGTATAGATTTGTGTTTAAGTTAAAAGATAATAAAACAAAATTTTATATGCAAAATCTTTGTACAGAGAAACTCAAATAATTTTACCAGCAAACATATAATAGGCTGTAAACTTATTAGAAGGCAAGTTCATTTAATGTTATCATAACCAGAGAGGCTTATATTAGAAGCTAATACATATACAAAAATCTGCAAATATCTTTATACAAATTCATGTGTCAGCAAACATTAATTATATGTTAACATAAATGAAAACATAAACATTTAATTAGCACTACAATCTGTCAAATATAAGCTATAAGCCGAAATACAACATCGCTTCAATTTACAGAAATTAAATACAAAGATTTTTGATAAATAACAGGAGAAGCTTGCCCAGATACTACCTTCCCTGTTCAAAAAAAACTATTCTTATCTATATAAATGCCTCACAATGATACTTGCTTTTAATATTTAGTTCGGTCACAAAACTTAAGAAAAAGAAAAAAACTGAGAAAAGCAAAAGAAATACAAACAAACATCATACTCAATCAAGTTCAAAGAAAAAGGGGAGTTACAGGAATTTGATATTTCAAACTGCAGACTGCTTCCATCAACAAACATCCTCTGTTTCAACTGTAACTTTGGGTGAGTAAACTACTATTTTTTTTTGAAATTTAATTTTAATAATTGACTCATGAAAGAACTACTATGTTGATATAACAATGTTCTGTTGTGTTTGCAATTACTGGATGAACTGTATTTTGAGGTTCTTCAAGTTTTTTTTTCATGAATCTGAAGCAAAGAAGCAGAGGATGATTATACCTCTCATTTAGACAATTTAAACTCAAAATTTAACCTATTAAGTGATAAACAAAGCATAAGGATCTGGAATTTTTTTTTAATAACAACATATTTACTGTAAATTTAATTTACAGTACAGAGTAAAACAAGGATCAAAAATTCAAATAACTTGAATTGTAAATTTGAATTGATATATTGAAACAACATACGAAGTTAAGATTTTTAAGACAGAAATTATAATTTTTAGTTAACTATTCTTAGAGCAGTTCATCAGTAAACCGTAGGTGCTTTTTCATGAATATCTGTTGATTCAATAATTTGTTGTTGTTGTAATTTGACATGAAGCTTGAATATTGATTCAGGAACACCAGAAAAATGTTAGAAAAATTTTTAAATGCAAGATTTTTCGAAAATGATTGAAAGTAGGGTTTATGGGTTCGTTGTTTTTGGGTTCGGTTCGTTTGATGCTCGCGACGCTGTTGCTCAACCGAGCGCTGTGAAATTTTGGGAAGTGGTAGAGGGGGTTGATGGCGAGATATGGCCGGAGCCACGTCGTCGCAAGTGGACGAGATCGAGGGGACGAGGCTTTTCCTCCTATCGAATTCGAGTTGATGTTCGTATTTTCAAACTTTTTTCGATTTCGTCTTTATTGCGTTGATCTGAGCTATGCATTCGAGTGAGAGGTTGTTTTGGGGTTTGCTGGAGTGTCGTGGGTCGCCTGAATCGTTGGCGAACCACTATGCACGTGCACGGTGCCGTCGTGTCGGCCGATAAGAGTTCTGAGCCGTCGCGTGTTTTACTCGAGAATTTTGAAGTTAGCTTCGGGTTTGTCCCTGGGTCAGTGTTTGAGTGCGAGTTTGTGTTTGTAGTTTCAGCATTTAACAGTTTAAAACTTAAACTTTATAAAAAACAGAAGAAGATAGAACAGAGTAAGGAGAAGAGAAGTGCAGGGAAGGACGCGAGGAAAGTTCTGCGTAATCTCGAGTTCGACCCGAGTTAACTGCGTTGTATCTTTGGGTTTCTAATTCCAGGAATTTTGCCAACTGTAATATTAAGTTTAAGGGAAAATAAACTAAATATCAATTAAGTTGTTAATATTGACAAATTGATTTAAACTAAGATTAACTTTAGATTTTTTAAGAATGTTTTACAGTAACAGAGATGAGTAATTAATTTAAAATCAAAGTTAATTAAGTATGTAATAAATTTTATAATTGTAATTTAATAAGTAGTTCAAGATTTAATCAAATTTTTAATTAAAGATTTTAATAATAATCTTGTGTAAACCCATTTGTAATTAAGGATTTAATTAATCATTGAAAGTTAATAATTTAACAAAATCGTAGTTAACTGATTAAATAATTAATTAAAGGTAAAACGATTAAGCTAATTAGTAGTTGATGGTTAATTAAATAATTAGTAATACTTAAATAAGTAAATAAATTTTATAAATCAATAATCAAGGTTATTGATTAATAATTAAGAATTAATTAATTAATTAAGTGAATAATTAATAAGTAATTAATAAATTGAAATAAGTTAATTAATTAGTAATTAACTAAGCAGGAATAAAATATGGTTTATTCTTAAGCAAGTAAATAAGTTTAAAATAAATCAAACTAAATGTTGATATGAATCGATGATTCTATTTGATTGACTTTGATATGTATTTATATCCTGTGATGTTCTGTGATATTCTGAATATATCTGTGATGACTGTGTATGATTCATCTGTGTTAAATTGCTATGTGAATTTAATTGTTGAATTTAAAATGTTAAGTTAATTAGACAACTTGACCTTTAAAATGGCGTTTGAATTTCGATGAGACCGGGATCGGGTATCGATTTGATAGTCCGAAAACCACATCGATCCAAATTAAACGTTAGGTCGGGTAATCTCAAGTGGAGATCGAGATGGTATTTTCAGAATGCAAGGGTTATTGTCGTTGACTCTGAGGGTGATTCCAAAACGAGTGTAACAAGATAATGCCTTCGGTTTCGTTCGAACCCGGAACGAACTTGTATGGATTGAATGCTTTCAGCACATCGTCAGGCGGACGATGAGCATTCTAAGAGATATGTTCTATAAAGGTAAACGCAGCCTCAAGCCTCATCAACTGGGAATGGCTAAAACTGGGGATGTGCAGCAAGGTTAGATGGGTCATGCCCAAGCAGGACGAGGTATAACCCTGTCTAGATGTCCCTTTTTATTCGGCTGTGTGGGCGGTTGGTCTGCAGCCAACTGCGGGGTTATCTTGTTCGGGACTGCTCAGTAAGGAATGGTTCCGGCCTTATGTTGCAGGGGAGTTAGGGTGGCTCCTCGGTACGGTGATCTAGGCCACGTATTGTGAAGGGCGGTACCCCAATAGCCCTGCCATTGTATGGGATCCAATTTCCAATAAGCGTCGTACGTTTTGATTATGCCCAACTACGTTGAAATGTGAGATGTAAGCATTTCAGCTATTTCTGTATTTTACTTGAAAACCCTAGACACTATTATAATATCACTAGATTTTCCTGTAAAATGTTTTAGTTAGCGTAAGGAAAAAGCTTACCCGTATTTATGTGCGGGAAGTCTTACGTGATACCTTTATTTCAAATGATTTTCAAAGTTAAACAACTTTAACCGTTTACTCATACCAGACCCATGTCTGACCTGGAGTTTATATTATTTTTTTTCATAAACTCTTGGGTACTCAAATTTTTATGAGTAGCCAAGTGATAGGTATTCGGAGTATAGAGTTTTCCGGAGGAGTTGGAGCAGAAGACCAGATGTATGTATCTATCCATATAATTCCGCTGTGTTAGTTAGTTTATGATATTTGGGATGTATGCTTTGACAGATATGTATATGATAGTCCTGTTGTATGATATTGTATAACTCTGATGTATATATAACTATGTAATAGTTATGTTGATGTATTATATTTTGTTCCATTCCGCTGTGAGATTCTGATGTTGTTATTCTTTTCTATTTCTATCCCTATCTTTCTTATTGATGACACGTCTTTCTAGAGTTAGAAAGCCGGGTCGTCACACATATATTTATCATTTCAATCCGTAATTTAAATTATAAATACGGTTATATATCTTTTCAAACCGCAATCCCGAATGAAATAAAAATCCATACAACTTGCAGTTTATAACAATATAAAATACAATACCCATTCAATCTATATCAATCATCAAACATTTATCACAATCATCATCCAATTAAATCAATAACATCAATATAGAATAAATAATAAATAAAAGGTATTTACTGGCAGTTTATATTCAATAACAAATTAAATAACTATTTTATCCACATAAATTCAAACAACTGAGATGATGATTCAAAATATGCCAAATAGTCATAAATAAATAATTAATCACATCATAAATCAATTTAACAAACATAAGAAATTTGTAGAAGTTGTGAGTGGGTTAAAACACTCACCTTTTGAATTTAAATTAAATTTAAATCCAGTTTAAACCCAAAATTTGAACAGTCTCAGAATACATCCAAATCAGCGTCAAAATGTCTGGAATTTAAATACAATCCTAGGGGAAGAACCCGCAAGTGAATTGGACCTTGTATGTAAAATTTATTGATGTTAGAACAATTGGATTTAAAATATAAATTAAAAAAATAAAAAAAACATCATCACCTACATTTCCAAAGGCCATGTCAGAGCTTCTTCCAGAACGCATGCGAAAACAACGCAATCGAACCCATTATGAACCGTGTTGACCCGACTTTGATTACAAACCGTGCACACCTCTGACCCCTAGGGATCCTCCGACCACCACCTTTGACCTGTCCTCGGCGAGCCACCCCCAACGCAACCCTACGCGACGCCCTAGATGTCACCGTCGGCGAAAATTCCTAGCCCTAATCCAATTGTTGAGCTCGATCCGGCCTTAGTCGAACCAACGAATAGCCAATATCAAATCCCCACGACGACCTCTACCCAACAGTACAAGCGATTTGACGATCCAACGACGTTCATCGAAACGTGATGGACGGCCGATAATTATTCTTCAATTTATGGATGAATAGTGTCCCAAATTGGAAAACAAATTGTAGATCTGAGAAGCGCTCGTCGAGAGCATCAAATCGATATATAATTCGATATATATTGAGGAGTTTGAATTTTTGAAGTTGAATTTTGAATTGAAACTAGGTTGTGAATTTTAGGATTTGTCTGCCTTGAGAAGGAGAAGCAACATAAATTTCTGTACGTACAGAAATGAGAAATAAAAAGGCTGCTAAGGTTTATAATGACATATATATAGGCAGAACACAATAGAAACAAATGGGCTTGATTGGTTTGGAGAAATTGAACGATAACGACCCGAAAAGCCCGTTTCAACTCCGGAATGAAAATGGGTCAACCCATATATCGAAATAGATGTTTTTAAATATTTTAAACGCAATGGAACAAGTTTCAAGTCCTAATTCCATCATATGAAGAATTTATGCTAGAATTAAGTTATTTCAAATTGATTTCAATTGATTTCAATTAAATTGATTTCTAGGCGTTTCGAGTTCGGACGATCAAACGACAAGCCTGATCACTACAAAACTTGAAATCCTATAATAATTCACCATTACGAATCCGATGAAATTGGTTTTGTCAAAATCCGAGTCAGTGGCCAAAATGGCTATTTTTCACATTATTAAATTAAATTAATATTTAATTAATTAAATCACCTTTTCATTTTAAATTTTAAATTTCACAAATTCCATCATTTTTTATTTCTTAAACAATTATAATAATTTAAACAAACTTAGATACAATTTCAAGTTAATAAATTTACCAATCACAGTGTTTGAATTCAATTTCAGTAAATTCAAATATTATACATTAAATTTCCAATAATTACATTTAATTTAACTTGCATCCTATTGTCCAATCTATTATCATCAAATGGAGAAAATTAACATTGGTTCATGATTTATTACGTTAATAGCTTCAAATTTCAGCTAAATTTACATTAACATACTAGTTAAATATTTTAATTTCATTTAATTGCAATTAATCCAATTATTATATTTTTAATTCCATTAAATTAATAAATCTTGATTTCCATTCTTCTTATCCAACCAATTGCCATACTCTGAATAAAGTTAACATTATTTCCAAATATTAGCTTAATTTATATTAACATAAAATTCAATTCAGATTTATTGCTATTAATTCCAATTTAATTTAACGGATTAAATATATATATGTAACTTATAATAATTGTTGCCATTAACTCTCAATCACCCTTTATAAGTTCATCATTTCCAAACCAATATTATAATTACTTACAGAACATTGATTTTATCCAACATTTTATATTCATTCATTAATTAATTCAATATTTACGTTTGTTTTCTTATATTCAATTTATAGCCTAGTATAACATTTACACAAATTCCATTAATTGTACCTTCATTCAAATAGTAAATAATTAACTTAGATTAGCATTATTACATCTCATTTAAGTTATTATTTCATTAATTAATCACAAGTTTCTATTTTTCCAATATTAGATAACAAACTTTTAATAAAAATTAAAAATTAAATTTTCAAAAATTTGCGGGTTGTTACACTCTCCCACACTCAAAACCTTTTGTCCCCGAAAAGAAAAAAGAAGGGAAAAGAAAGAATTGAGTAAACAATACATCTTCTTCAAAAATATTATCTTTGTAAACAAATGAATTTACAAAATTAATTAATTTAAATAAAATATAAAAATTTATATCCATTAAATCTTTTTATACTCAAATTAATAAAGTTTGAAAAAAAAATTTCAAAATTTTCTAAGTCCAAAATTTATGCAAAATTTCGGCAGAATCACCTTTGTACGGAGAGGCTCGGGAGAAATTATAATATCAAATATAACAACATATATCACAATATCTCAAAATAACATATCCCAACAATGGGAAAAATTACATAATATTGCAAGAAAACCATAATCCGAGAACGTTCCTATTTGTCGGACAAACAACGTTTAATTATGAAACCGAAAGCAGTAGCAATTGCTTCCATAATCTGTATTTCACTTATATAATCCAAAAAGATTTAATAATTATATAAAATGAAATACTTAAAGTTGTTTCAACCACTAACAAACAAATCAATAATAATCACTTGCAATTACAGCATTCAACCATCATATGAGATTACACAAATCAATTATCCATTCATATCAACAACAAAAAATAGTTGTTCGGGTTCAAAAACTTTAAATTGTACAAAGTGAAGAACAAACTACTAAGGGCACCATTTATTCAACAGTTTTAAATGAAACTAAATAGATTGTTCCTACGTCCAAACAATTTTAAAGTATCCTTGCCCAAACAACCATAAACCAAACAAACAACAATTTCAAACAATAGATCAAGTTCATTCTTATTAATTTCCTTTCATAACATTTCTTGTTCGATTTCCTTTTCATTCTATAATGATTTATCTTTTTAAAATTTACATTTATTTCTTGAAAATTTTCATATTTCCATTCATTCATTCAGTGTTCATTTCATTTGTTTATAATAATTACCTTTCTATTGTATTTAATTAGTAGCCTTTCATCTACACATCAAATTCTTATTTATTAAAGAATTTCATTGAATACTTTCATTACTTTAAGTTTTACTTGTATAATATCCATTACACTCTCTTATTAACATTTCAACTTTTTACATCTTTTCGTAAGTTATATATATGCCTTTAAGAATGTAATTGGAAATTATACAAGTTCTTCTCATTTCTTTAAACTAAATTAATGTTCAATAATCCTATCCTTTGTTTTGTAGGTTACAATTTCAACTTTCTTGAAATTTCATTTATAACCTAGCATTTAATCTCTTATTTTAGTTAGAGGTTGCAATTATTAATTAGTTACATTCCGTTTCACTACAATAATCGAAACTATTAATTAACGAAAACTTGGGAACTAAATACCGGGTTAAATTTCAAATCATTTTAAAATAATATAGATGAATACACTTACAATTTATATATCCAATTATATTTAAAACCATTTGAAATTTATATTTTTTTCAAAATAAATCTGCAGTAAAACTACTATAGTGGCCTTCCCACCTTGAAACTCGTAAATGAATGTCGATGATGCGTACACACATCACCGAAATTATTTTCTAGTGAAAGAGAGGGGAGTACAGAACTTATGTCCTTCGAAAATTTCTTTAAAACAATTCTTTCAAATTATATTGAAATATTTATATCAAAAAATACTTATAAACAATATTTTTATATTCCAAAATCCTTTGAAAGCAATTTTCAAAAATCCCGAACTTAAGTTCTAAAATTCCCATTTATGTTTATTTTATTTTCTTCAAATTTGTTTCCAATCAATATTCATAAATTTCACTACCTAACAACAAATATATTACAACCAAATATAATCTCTATAAAATTTATTACTTTACATATTGAAAATATAATAGGTAAAATTATTTCATTCACCTATATTCAAAACAAACATTATGTCGGTCTGTCCTATTAAGTATTTAGAGATCCCTATTGATGTCATAGCGTCCTATGCACCAACCAGAATTTATAAATACAAAATGGAACAAATTAACACAATATCAAAACCTTTTATAACACTAACAAATACGCTCTCTAATATATATACACCCATCGACCCATCATAGGATATTACTACCCTATTAATAAAGAGTCAGACCTTACAAAGCTAAGGTTTATTACTAAACCAAAGCTCTGATACCAAATGTAACAGCCCGCCTTTTTGTACGCTTTAAATCGACGATAAATCACACACGTCATACTTAAACCATACGGAAGGGCGGATTATTATTGGGGTGAATAAGAAAACGCAGGGAGAGAAGAAAGACAAAACCGAATCTTGCAGTGGAACGAAAAAATATGATAATCAAATAACACTTCATGAAGCTTTTTTACAAAACATTTGATTATACTTATACAACACATATCAGAGTTACACATACCAACGATTAATAAATAATGCAGCGGAGCAGTATGAATGCAGTGGAATAATATAATAAGTAATAGTAATACAATCTTCCTCTTCGTCCTCTAGAAATAAAGTCTTCGAATCTTGAAATGCTCAGACCAACCCGAGCGAATTGAAAAGACAAAACACTCGAGTCAGAATTAAAAGATCTTATGTGAGTTAAATCAACGGTAAATAAATATGGGTGTAAACGGCGTCGGAGATGTTTACGGGGTTTGACATCTCCTATCCAGTGTCTAACATGAGTGTAATAACTTAAGAGATGCTCGGGATTCACATCTCCTAAGGATCCGTTAAACTATCTACTATGTAGTAATATACGCTATTATAATAGTGTCTACGGTAAAGTATAATATAAATTATAAATATCGTTAAGGCTTTACATTTTCCACCTTAACACACTTTTATATTCCTATGGTCTATACAGTACCGTAATATCCCCCGTATTGGGTGTCGTCAGAGGCACTCCATAGGTATGGTACAAAACAAAAATCATATAAGGCGCGTTAGGGTAGCTGACACGGCACACAAGGCAATACCAATTACGCATCCGGGCTGGTGGTAACGCGTAGTAGCTACTGCCGCCCACCTCGAGCCATACCCCCAATATCAAAAATCAATAGTGGCCACCAAAATCCAAAGTCAGAATATAATATCAAAGGAGTGTGTCCGATAAGAGGGGCTACCTCCTTGGCCAGAGAATCGCTCCTGTTTTAGGTACCTTATGCCAACTCACGGGAGTCGGGTCCACGTTCATACCTCAATAGAATACCGCTACCATCCTACTTCATTATGGAATCTCGACAGCATATGCGGTTGTTAAAGTGGTTTTCAGAGTTGGCAGAGAGTATGACAACTTCCGATCCTGGTGTCTTTAACAACCAAACGTTATTATAAAACCACGGTCTTTTCAAAATAATTTATACTTCAAATCAAAATATAATATCCATTTCAAAACCATATAAATACGATATCATTTCCATTTCAAAAACCAAACCAATATGGTATCATTTTTAATAAAACCCAAATCAATATAATATCAATTTTATTTCAAATATATCCTTTCCCAAAATCATAGCACTTTCAACGTTATAACACTTCGAAATCAAAATACTTGAAATATAACACTTTCAAATCATAATACTTTGAAACTCATAACTTTGAAACATAACCTCCACCACTTAAATGGTTAAAATATTAAAATACTTTATATAATAAACTAGCTTCTTCAATTTCACAAATCAATTCCAAAAGAACTCGAATTTCGAAATTTTAAATTCAACCAAATCCCAAATCGTAAATTTCAATACGATTCAGTTTCCAAATAAACTATTCCAAATTTTATCGATTTCAAAATAGATTTGATCCACAGAATAAACCATTTCAAATTCACTATATTTCAAACTTTAAGTATTCAACAATTTCAAAACTAAGTTTGGTAATTACGATCAACAATTAAATTTTCTATTATTTAGTTTTGAAGTATTTTACTTAATAAATCCATTATCATTTAAATAAAACTCAAATTACAAATAATAAAATATTTCCTTCAATTTATTTATACTTGAAATATTCATTTTATTCACCTTAAACCAAAATCAAGTTATAAAATCATACCTTCTAAAATCTCAAATTTATTAAATTTCACATCAAGCTTATTTGAGTTTAATTCATAAATAAATTCAATTTCAAACAAATTTGAAAATTATCTTCCAACCTTAATTTTATTTAAATCATTATAACTCTATATTAAAATAAAATTTAAATACTTATCCATATCATCTCAATGAAAACCAAACTATTATTAAGCTTATTTTATATTAAAACAATTTATACGTAGCTTAAAATCATGGATAAAATAACATTTATATAATATCTAAAATCAGTATTTATCTAAAACCGTATATTTCTTTACAAAACCATAAAAATCATTTCAAAATATTTTTATATATAGAACACGGTGTTTGTATATAATTTTCTATCCTATGGTCAAGTGCCATAATTTAAAATATAAACACGGCTATATATCATTTCAAGCCGCAATCCCGAATGAAATAAAAATCCATACAACTTGCAGTTTATAATAATATAAAATACAACATCCATTCAATCCAATATCAATCATCAAACATTTATCACAATCATCATCTAATTCAATCAATAACATCAATATAAAACAGATGATAAATAATAGGTATTTACTGGCAGTTTATATTCAATAATAAATTAAATAACTATTTTATCCAAATAAATTCAAATAAACTGAGATGATGATTCAAAATATGCCAAACAGTCATAAAAAATTTCTAATCACATCATAAATCAATTTACAAACATAAGAAATTTTTAGAAGTTGTATGTGGGTTAAAACACTAACCTTTTGAATTTAAATTGAATTTAAATCCAATTTAAACCCAAAATTTGAACAGTCTCAGAATTCGTCCAAATGTGCATAAAAATGTCCGAAATTTAAATACGATCCTAGTGGAAGAACCCGCACATGAATTGGAC
Source organism: Allium cepa (assembly GCA_030765085.1). Lineage (NCBI taxonomy): Eukaryota > Viridiplantae > Streptophyta > Magnoliopsida > Asparagales > Amaryllidaceae > Allium > Allium cepa. The sequence goes on along the minus strand of CM060934.1, from coordinate 202,935,509 downwards.
CTCGTATGTTAAATTTATTGATGTTACAACAATTGGATTTAAAATAAAAATAAAAAAATAAAAAACAAAACAACATTGTTGATACGCGAAGATTTTGATCAATGACAATGTGCTTTAACAAACAAGGAAGAAATATATGCAAATGCTAAAGGAAGATAGATGAAGACCAAACAAACTTAAAGTGTGTTTTTACATATGTCATTAGTCTAGATGTATTGTTAAAATCTATCCTCAAGAAGCTTGCACGAACACTAGAAAATTTTTATAAACTGTATTTTTCAATTAAGTTTTAGCTATGCAGGTTTTACGAGTTCAGTCGACTGAACAGGAACAGCCAGTCGACTAAAACTGGAACAAATTTATACACATGCACAGTTTCAGTCGACTGAATTTCCTGCACAGTCGACTGAATTTGGTCCCGAAAATTTTACTTCATATTTTCAGTTGACTGAATTCGCTGCTCAGTCGACTGAATTTGAACCTGCGAATTTTCTCTGAAAAGACACCTTCTTCCTCCCAAGAGTTGCAACCATTCATCAATGGAAATGGAAGCATCTCTTGTTTGCAACCTTTGACAACATATGCATCTCTTCTACAAGTATATATACATGATTCTAACATCATTTAATTCACCGAATTCTCTTGCTTTAATCTAACTATTCTCTTGTTCGTATTTCCTAGATATTCTAAAAGCAATCACTAATCTATTGTTTGAATCATTGTTTTTGTTTATAACATTCTTTTTATTCATAGCAATTCACATTTCCTAAATCTTCACAAACACATTGCATACTCTCAAGGATAAGATTATAGGAATATTGTACTACATTAGACTCATTAGTGTTGACAAGAACACAACAAGTCAAATATTGTATTTTAGTAATTGAGTTGAAGTCCTCTTCGGTAGTTGAGGCAAGAAATCCCATTCGGTTGTTCGGGTAAGTTGTAAACCTATTCCTCCGGGTGAAGTGAGGGTATTAGTTAGTGAAATTCCTAAGTGAAGCTTAGGGACTGGACGTAGGACGAGAGGTCCGAACCAGTATAAAATCCTGGTGTCTCCTTGCATTTACCTACTTTATCTACCTAGACTATATCATTATTCCATATTACACGATCCTACCGCATAGCCTCTTTCAATTGGTATCAAAGCAAGGCCGTCCTATAACCATAACACCGTCATTAGACATATTGATAATATGGAAAATAATGCAAGTACAAGCACAATATCTGCCTATAGTTCTACATTTGCGGAAGGACAATCTACCCAAAGACCTCCTCTATTCAATGGACTAAACTATAACTACTGGGCTACAAGGATGAGGATTTATATGCAAGCAACAAGTTTCGAAGCCTGGAATGCTACTCAAGCAGAGTTCGTTATACCCACAACCGATTATCCTACATGGACACAAATTCAAAAGAATGAAGCTAGTGCAAATGCCAAAGCTATGAATATGCTATTTTGCGCCCTGGATAGAAATGAATTCAACCGTGTTAGCATATGTAGTACTGCATATCAGATATGGGAAACAATTAAAGTCATACATGAAGGCACAAACAAGGTTAAACAAACAAAGATATCCATGCTGAAGAATCAATTCCAAAATTTTAGAATGCGACAAAATGAATCCATCAATGACATGTACTCAAGATTTCAAGACATTCATCATGCTCTAATCGGACTAGGAGAAAGATACACGGACTTTGACATTGTGTCTAAAGTTCTAAATTCACTCACTGATGAATAAGAGAGAAAAGTACTAGCAATCGAGGAAGCAAATGATCTTTCTACAATGAAACCAGAAGAATTGATTGGAAATCTTATGTCGTATGAAGTAAATATGCAAGCTAAAAAGGATCAAGCTCAAGAAAGAAAGAATGTTGCTTTTCATGCGGAAAAGGAAGAATCAGAGTCTGAAGATGAGGATCTAGCATTTATAGCCAAAAATTTCAAGAAATTCTTAAAGTATAGAAAAGGAAACAAAAACGGATTCAAAAAGAATTTCTTGAACAAACCTTCATCCTCAAATATAGAATGCTTCAATTGTCACAAGAAAGGACACATGCAAAAAGATTGTCAAGAACAAATGAAGGAAAATCAAAAAAACTTCAACAAAAACAAGAAGGATAAATTCAAAAAGAAGACATTTTCTGTAACATGGGACGATTCAGATTCATCTTCATCCGAAAATAATAGTGATAGCGACAATGAACAGGCAAATGTATGCTTCATGGCTCAAGAATCTGAGGTAAATAATTTAACTTTCGACGATTTAATCGAAGTAAACACTGAACTTTTAAGCACAATAAAAACTCTTAAAAAGAAACTCGTGAAAATCAAAACAAAGCTGAATTTGAAAGAGATATGTTAAAAGATGAAAAGAAAATCTTACAAGAAGAACTTGAAAAAGTTCAAGAATCTCATTCAAATTCGGAAACTCAATTATCACTTTTAAGTCAAGAAATTGAAATTCAAAAAACAAAGAATGATATAATTGTTTCTGAAAATCATGAGTTAAAAACTAAGATTAAACAAGTTGAGTTAGAAAATAATAGTCTTCAAGCTAGATTAGATAACATCACTAAAAATGTTTCTAACTTTAACAAAGGAAGAGAAAATTTATCTAAGATTTTAGAAAATTCTCAATCCTCTTCAAGTAAACATGGATTAGGATATAAAAAGGAGTCAAAAATTCCTAAAAAGAAAGATACAAATTTTAAGAGGAATATGGATTCAAAACAACAAATATTGCCAAAGAAACCTATTAAAACAAAAGTAGAAAACAAGGTTGTTAGAATTTGGGTACCAATAACTAACAATGTATTAATAAGAAATAAATATATTAAAACATTTATGGATAATGTTCATCATAATGAAAACTATATTTATAAAAAGGATACTAAACCAAATTGGGTTTGGTTTCCTAAACTCTAACTTTTTAGGACCCTATTAAAAGGTGGGTACCAATAATTTCATATTAATTTTCAGGTCCCACTCAAAAAGAAGAAATGGATATTAGACAGTGGTTGTTCAAAACACATGACCGGAGACAAAGATATGCTTACAAACATCACATACTTTGATGGTGGCTTGGTTACCTTCGGAGACAATTCAAAAGGCTATATCATTGGCAAAGGAGATGTGAACAATTACGGTACATCAAATTTACCTTTTATAACAAATGTTTCATTAGTTGAAAATTTAAAACATAATCTATTTAGCATAAGTCAACTGTGTGATAAAGGTTTTAAAATAACTTTTTCGAATAATAAATGTAGTATTTTTGATCAAAACCAAAATCTTGTTTTTGAAGGAAATAGAGATAGAAATATTTATGTTTTAAATATGAATATTAATTATAATTCAAGTATGTGTTTACTTGCCAAAGATAATGATCCTTGGTTATGGCACAAAAGGTTTTGTCATATAAATTTTAAAACTATTAGAAAACTTTCTAAAAATGAATTAGTAAGAGGTTTACCCAAAATAAACTTTAAAATAAATAATCTTTGTGATGATTGTCAAAAAGGAAAATTAATGAAATCATCTTTCAAATCTAAGAAAAATATTTCGACTTTACAACCATTAGAATTACTTCATATGGATTTATTTGGACCAACACAAGTCAATCATTAATCATAATCGATACGTATTTGTAATAGTTGATGATTTTTCAAGATATACATAGACTATTTTTATGAAAAATAAAAGTGACACTTTTGAGCATTTTAAAACATTTTTCAAAAGAATTCAAAACACTAAAGATTTGAAAATTAAAAATATTCGAAGCGATCATGGAGGCGAATTCGAAAATGAAGTTTTGAAACTTTTTGTAAAAAGAAAGGAATAAATCTTAATTTTTCTTTTCCTAGAACTCCTCAACAAAATGGAGTTGTAGAAAGAAAGAATAGAAAATTACAAGAAAGCGCAAGAACATTGTTAAATGGATGTTCTCTACCAAAACATTTTTGGGCAGAAGCCGTTGCTACTGCATGTTATGTATTAAATAGAATATCAATTAGACCATTAACTAAAAATACTTCTTATGAAGTATTTAATAATAAAAATCCAAATATATATTATTTTAAAATATTTGGATCAAAATGTTTCATTTTAAATACAAAAGATCAACTAGGAAAATTCGATTAAAAAGCCGATGAAGGAATTTTCGTAGGATACTCAGAACGAAGTAACGCATATCGAGTATTTAATAAACGAACAAACTTAATTGAAGAAACTTTGCATATATCTTTTGATGAAAATTTTAATAAAAATTTTAATATAAAAGATGATGAAGAATTGATAAATATAGAAGGAATAAACCTTGAAAATAATAATAATGAACTAAGATCTCCTCCTAGAATATTACGAGATCATCCAACTCAAAATATAATAGGAGAAATAAATTCTCAAGTTAGAACAAGAAATCAACTAAATCAAATGGGTCATGTAGCTTTCATTTCATCAATAGAACCTAAAAATCCAAAAGAAGCATCTACAGATGATTATTGGATTATCGCAATGCAAGAAGAATTAAATCAATTTGAACGTAACGATGTTTGGGAATTAGTTCCCCATCCTAATAATCAATCAGTAATTGGAACAAAATGGATTTACAAAAATAAAGTAGACGAACAAGGTAATATAACAAGGAATAAAGCAAGACTAGTAGCACAAGAGTATAATCAAGAAGAAGGTATTGATTTTGAAGAAACTTTTGCTCCCGTTGCAAGACTTGAAGCAATACGTATACTATTAGCCTTTGCATGTTTTCACAATTTTAAACTTTATCAAATGGATGTTAAAAGTGCATTTTTAAATGGTTTTATTAAAGAAAATGTATATGTAGAACAACCTCCTTTATTTATACATGAAAAATATCCGGATCATGTATTTAAATTAAAGAAAGCACTATATGGTCTTAAACAAGCACCTCGTGCTTGGTATGAAAGACTTAAAAGTTATTTATTAAACTCGAGATTTAAAATTGGAAAAGTAGATCAAACACTTTTTATTAAAAATACTACCAAAGATATTTTAATAATTCAAATATACGTAGACGATATTATTTTTGGTTCAACAAATGAAAATTTATGTAAAGAATTTTCAAATATAGTGACTAATGAGTTCGAAATGTCTCATATGGGAGAATTATCATATTTTCTTGGACTTCAAATCAAACAATTAACAAATGGAATTTTTATAAACCAAGAAAAATATTGTGCTAATTTAATTAAACGATTCAGCATGGAAAACATTTGTGCTAAACCTACTCCTATGAGTACCACTACACATCTCGATCGAGATGAAAATGGCAAAAGTGTAGATCAAAAATTGTTTAGAAGTATGATAGGTTCCTTACTTTACTTAACCGCTGGTAGACCTGACATAATGATGAGTGTTTCTTTATGTGCACGTTTTCAATCCGATCCTAAAGATTCACACTTAAGAGCAGTAAAACGAATAATGCGATATCTTAACAAAACTAAAGATTTCAGTCTTTTCTATACAAAGGAGTGTCCATTTGAATTAGTATCATTTAGTGATGCTGATTTTGGTGGATCTCGAACAGATAGAAAAAGTACAGGTAGTACTTGTCATTTCATTGGAAAATCACTTGTATCTTGGTTTAGTAAGAAACAAAATTGTGTCTCGCTTTCCACCTGCGAAGCAGAGTATATATCAGCTGCTTTAGCTTGCACTCAAGTTATATACATGCAACAAACACTTAAAGATTTTAATATAAATTTAACAAATTCTACAATATACTGTGATAATACAAGTACAATAAACTTATCTAAAAATCCGGTTAATCACTCTCGTACAAAACATATAGATATTCGTCACCATTTTCTACGTGACAATATCGAAAAAGGAATAATTAATTTAGAACATATTTCTACCGAAAATCAAATTGTCGATATATTTACTAAACCTCTATTAGAAAACTCCTTCATAAAACTTCGACGAGAATTAGGTATAATATCCTTTAAAAATATTAATTAGATATACAATAGAAATATTCCCACATTTCAATCGACTAAAACAAAATGTTCAGTCGACTGAATAAGAATTTCAAATATTTTCAGTTATGTTATATGTTACATTATATAATTTATAGACCACACATTTTTAAATCTGAATTATTAAATAAGAATCATACATTTTAACAAAATCCTCTTTACCATTAAATCTCTATGCGGTAAAAAATCTTATTAAATTATAACCATTATTTGTTTAGTAAAATTCTACTATAAATAAATTCTTAAAAATATTTTTATTTTCATCTCGATTTTACGAATAAAATCTTAATTCAACATAAAATGTCGTCCAACAACTCCTTCTGTCCAATCAATATCACCTTGTCAGTTGATAACACTCCAACGTCGCCAAAACTTCCTACACCAACACCAGCACATGAGCCGGTTTACAAATGGGAAAATTATCATACTGGTTTCACACCAGAATCTAAAAAGGCGAAACGCGGACTCTTTATTTCACCTGACACAAAAAGAAAGATTGATGAAATTCATCACTTTCAACAACAGCAGATAGATCTTCAAAGAGAACTATACTTCGAGCAAAAAATTATGGCAAGACGTTTGAGCTTCCTAGAGAAAATTGGTTTACGTTTCTGTGGACCAAAGAAGAACGAAGTGGCTGAACCCCTACCTCGCCCCGTTAGCTTGCTTGATCCGTCTTCATCTTATCGTACACTAGTCGATCCTGTGAATCCTTGGATGTCTCCTAAGACTCCTCAATATAGTCCAAATTCATGGTATATCAATTATATGAAGAATGAAGGGAAAAAGAATCCAAGTCCATACCCTAAGAAATAATTAGTATTGAAATCTATCCATCCATATAATTGTAATTATCTCCTTGAATAAAGAGTTTGCCTTCAAAATTAACAAGCAACAACAAAATACATAAGTCGGTCGACTAAAACCCTCTGTTCAGTCGATTGAACTACTAACAGAAACCTTCAGGCAAACATTCAGTCGACTAAAAACCCTGTTCAGTCGACTGAATTTAGCCCAGAAAATTTTCGGCCTTCAATTCAGTCGACTGAACAGTGAATTCAGTCGACTGAATGCCACTTCCCCAGCAAACTTCCCCTTTTAACCACCAATTTTTACCCTACCAACACACTTTTTACCTCCTACAAACTTTCTTCCCCAAATTAATTTCGAAACCCTAGCCCCCAATTCCTCAAAATCAACTCAAATCTCACCCAAATGGCACCTAAAAGATCAAGAGCTTCATCTTCTTCATCCTCCGAGCCAATTGATGCTCCAATAGCACAATGGCTTTACGATGGAACCGCTATCACTAGATGGAATGAGATGAAGAATTCTCGAATTTTCGAGCATTCTTTCGTTGATTTCCAAAGCTTTCAAACCTACAACATCCAAGCGTTAACAGATCCAGCAGGTTTAACTTCTCTTTTAGATTTGAAAAGAAATGACCATGCCATTAATCATGTAATGGTAAAATTATTTATGCTAATCTTAATCTTGGACACCAAACTCCAAGAAATCCAAACTATAGTTTTTGGAGTATGGTGTGTGGAAAGAAAGTTTGGTTTTCCTTGGATAGAATAGCACACATTTTAGAGTCTCCAAATGTCGGGAGAAAGCTAGAGGAGATAGAATTCAATCCACACATTCGCGACAACATAAACCATCGATTTATGGATGATAATATCAACTTTAGGGATTTTAAGTCCACCTCTCTTCGACATATGGAGAGAATCCTCCATAAAGCCCTAAAGAGAACGATTACTCCTCGCACTTGCTCGTACGAAATTGTCTACCCAAATAACTATCGAGCTCTATATGCTATTTTTGGCAATATACAAGTCAATTGGGTATAGCTTATTCTTGATGAGTTTCTCACTTTCAATAATGGCAAAATGCGCACTATCTACTTTGGAGAGTACATCGTGCGACTTCTTCTCAATGTCGATACGCCATTACCTGAGTCGGAGAATACAATGGTCCATCAAATTAACCACCGGACCATAAGCCTAATGCAACTCCCATCTCAACCTCCTCGCATAATATCACTCGCCGAATGCGAAGCAAGGCATCAAGAACAACAACAACAACAACCTCCTCAACCTCGCCACGAAGAACATCTCGAGCAAGATGATGAAATTCGTCTTGTTGACCTGTGATGCCCCACCTCTATACCCACGCTAGCCAAGGACACTACAGGGTAATGTCGTCAACTAACAGGGAGAATAAGGCTAGTTGGGAGCGACCATCTATAGCCTTGTCTAACTATCTATTGAATACATTGACAATAGACATACCAAGCAGGTCGACATACCCAGTGAATACTTAAAACAAAACCATAGGTGGTTGAAGGATCTATCAGAACAGAATATAACAACTCACATGTAATATACATCACAGAACAGTAGATCATCGTATACACATATATTGATACATAACAGAGTATACAAAATAATACATGCCAAGTGGTATAGCAAACCACAATATACAGACGAGTCAAAAGAATACATATATCAGAGTTACTACAAGAGGGACTACACAAAAAGCTTGAACAAAAAGGAACAAGCTGAATAGTCCATGCAGAAGCAAAATAGGCTAAGTCCAAAAGCACCTAACCTGAAACATCTCGGTCTGACCCGAGTATAAAATACACGGGTCAGTCTAGCTAAACAAATCAGTTAGATAAACTGAACAACAATAAACCTGCAAGGTTACAAGGTATAACAAATATCTCTGAAAGAGATAACATAATCACCTAATCAAAAGATCAATCATATCATAACAAGCCTCATATCATCGACAACTCAGAGAAACAAAGGATAGGAATATCCCAAAAACAAGACAAAAGGAAATAACAAATACCAATAAAGGTAACACAAGTTCCACAAGGTAATCGCTACATATCATGCGGCTCAAAAGACCAACACCGAAGGGCGATACCTAGGGAATATACATATCAATGAAACATCACAAAATTTGCATGTTCTCAGTACTGTATAAACAAGGATCCATAAGCCCGAAGGCTCCAAACCCAAATATCACTCGAGCGGCTCATAAAGACCTAACTCCGAAAGCGATACAATAGGGCAACAAACCCGAAGGCATAAACCCGAAGGCACAAACCCGAAGGCAACATACCCGAAGGCAACAAACCTGAAGGAGACAGTCCGAAGACACTATCCCAAAGGCTACAAACCGTAGTGGTGAAGGTCCGGAGGCCCAGTACTGGACACCACTAACTGGCGGAATGTGTCATAACTGTCAAAAAGGAATCCGAAAAGTGGTAACGTGAGTCGCATAACCACTCGTTCGCACTAAACGGTTTACTATCCGTTAGTTAATTTCACACTCAAAGCAGTACAAAGTTTACCTTATATCATCGGTAAACCAAACCCGAAGGTCAAAACAATCAATTGAATAGGTCAGGGATTAATCGGAAGGATAAACGCACAGATTCATGGTCCGTGTTTTGCCCAACCATTTAATCACCTTTCCACTTCGCTCGAAGTGGGAAATTGTGCGTGTGTTTTAAATAGAATTTACAAATTGTAGAAGCGAACTTTTAATACGATTTGTAGAAATCATTTATAAAAGCCCGTGAATGAATTCAAAAAGGAATCATCAAGGTCAAATATGCATAAACAACTAATTGGAATCAATATGCATCGATCAAATTTGGAAAACTAAGCGAACAAGGCAAATTGGAAAAAGACAATAGATTCAGACGTCTGAAAGAAGTGGTTCAGACGTCTGAATCTGGAAATTAATATGTTTTCCAGAACAGAATTCAGACGTCTGAACCCAAACTTTCAGACGTCTAAAATAGGCATTATTTTGCTTATTTCCTTTCTGGTTGAAATTTAGCACTTTCAGATATCTGAAATATAAATTTAGACGTCTGAATCTGGGAATAAAAATCTCCCCCAGAACAATATTCAGACGTCTGAAATAGGGTTTCAGACGTCTGAAACCTGATGGTCAGGCATTTCCTGAACCTAGGCCATTTATGGCCAAACAAATCGAAAGCAATCGGATGCGTGTTTATTATGGGCTTACGCCAAACGACTACCCAACCTTAACGACACACCCAAACACTCCGAACAATATAAACATCAACCATATAAGGTTTTACATAGATTTGGCTTCAAAAATCATAATTTGGCAATTTCACCGAATCAACCCAAATCAAAAGCAAATGCACATGAATAATCATTAGGAATTCATACCTAACAACCAAAGGTACTTATAGTCATAGATGTGAGATAAAAATGTCACCTAACATCAATAATCAAGAGAAGTATATGTGAGTTCAAAACTCACCTTTCATCTCAAAACAAAGAAGAAGAAGCTCAAACACAAGAAGGAGACTAACTACTCTTCACTTCAACTCTACAAGATTAAATCTAAGAATAAAACACATATTTCCCAAAGTTAGGTTTAGGAAAATTTCTGAAATTGAAGAGGAGAAGAGTTGGAGAAGATGAAGAGAAAGCTTACCAATAGCTTTACTTTGATTTTGGAGCAAGATTTCAAGTTGCAAGAGGAAACTAGGGCTTGGAATATCGAATTCCCGTTCTCTTCCCCCATTTTCAGTTTTTAGCTTAAGTTTTTATGAAATGAACAAGTGAATGAAGAGAGGGACTGAGTTAGGGCTAATTAGATAGTTAGTGGGCTGAACCCAACCCCAAACCCAACTAGAAAAAGTTGCAAAATTCAACTTACTCCAAACATATCAAAGCTTATACTCAAAAAGATCGCAAACATCATTTTGGAACAAATGGAGGTGGTATCGAGCCCCAATTTGGCCGTTTGCAAAAAGTAACATTTTGGATCCAAAAATCCGACAAACGACGCTATATTTAAATAAAACATTTAACTATAAAATTGTTAAATATGCGGGTTGTTACAGATCTCCCCTTCTTACAAAATTGCGTCCCCGCAATTCCTAGAGACGATATTTGTAACAACTACATACATACATCATTCAAAAGAAAAGAAAATAAGCTTGAAATGAAAAGACAAACTCACTGTTGCTAAGAGAAGATAGAAAACCCGGATAGGATCGCTCGATATACTCTCTGGTTTCCAAGTACAGTCATTGGGGCTAGCGGACCATTGAACTTTAACGTGTGGCACGTCCTTGTTCCGAAGGTGTCGCACCTCCGTGTCAAGTACGCAAATAGGCTGCTGTACAATAGATAAGTCCGGTGAGACCTCAAGCTCTTGCAAATCAAGAGAAGCGATAACAGAATCCGACTCCCGAAGACACTTCTGAAGTTGAGAGACGTGAAACACGTCTTGAATGCCAGATAAATGAGGTGGAAGTGAAACTCGATAAGCCACAGGGCCAATACGTTCAGTAATAGAAAATGGTCCTATAAAACGAGGAGCCAATTTTCCAGTCGTACTGAAGCGCATAACCCCTTTCAAAGGAGAAACACGAATAAAAACAAGATCACCAATCGAGAACTCGAGAGGCTTCCTACGGTTATCCGCGTAGGATTTCTGGCGGCTCTGTGCCTCTTTCATTCTCAACCGAATAAGATCAATCTTCTCGAAAGAATCACGAACAAAATCTGGACCAAGAATAAGCTTCTCCCCAGATTCCAACCAACAAGAAGGTGATCGACATGGCCTTCCGTATAGAGCTTCGAAAGGAGCCATACCGATACTGGACTGAAAACTATTATTGTAGGAGAACTCTACAAGAGGTAGGTGTCTGTCAGACTGCGGATGATAAGCTGTACTAAAATTAAGCTTTGTTCCCAAAGCTTGCTGAAGACTCTTTCAAAAATGACTCGTGAATAAAGGATCACGATCACTCACAATAGAACTAAGGACACCGTGAAGTCTCACGATTTCCTTGACATACAACTTAGCCAAATGCGAAGCAGTCCTATTAGACTTAATAGGAACAAAATGAGCAGACTTGGTGAGGCGATCAACAATAACCCAAATGCTAGAATGGCCCGATCTCGAACGAGGTAGGCCATCAATGAAATCCATAGAAATCTGATCCCATTTCCACAATGGAATCTCTAGAGGCTGAAGAAGACCAGAAGGACGCTGATGTTCGGCCTTAATACGCTGACAAGTTATGCAATTACCACTACACCAAAAAAGACTTTTCGTAGCGTTGAAAAACGCTACCATAACTTGTGGTAGCGTTTTAGAGAACGCTGCTATACGACATGCAACTAAAAGTCTAAAACTTTTTGTTGCGTTGTAGTAAACGCTATCAAAAGTCACTTTTAAATGCAACTATAGGTATTTTCTGTAGGATTAAAAAAACGCTACCAAAAGTCACTTTTAAATGCAGCTATAGGTTTTTTCTGTAGGGTTAGAAAATGCTACCGTAAGTCTTCATTTTTTGGTTGCATTTTTTGTTTATATGCTTTTTTTGATTTTCAGTAGCGTTTTTAAAATGCAACTGTATAATTTTTATATTAGTTTACATTTGTTTCTGTAGCATTTCTGAAACGCTACTAAAAGTTATTGGTTGTTTGGTAGCACATTTTAAATGCTACTATTTACGGTTGATGGTTTATACCATTTCCAGCAATCTCTTATATACTATTCGTATTAAAACGAACGATCAACCGCATAATTTTCATATATTCAAACAAACAATTAAATCACATAATTAGCATATACAAACAATCAATCATATGATCATCATATTCAAATAATTGCAAAAACATGCTAATCTCACAATCAAATATAATATCCATAATCAATTCGATAGTAGTTTGTCAACAAAATAAATCACATACTACAAGCATTCACAGACAAGTTTCCACAAATGGTACTAACAAAATACGACAACATATATAACAATTAAATTCATGTTCGTTGCTTGATTACCAATAGTTCTTTGTTGTCGACAGTCTTCGCTTCGAAATAGCTAATTACCTGCAAACGAGTTTAACAATCAACAATATATATGTGTGTGTGTGTGTGTGTGTGTGTGTGTGTTTGTGTGTGTGTGTGTGAAAATCATGTAATCTATAACTCGATATTCTATATTAACACATATTAACAAAAATTGTTCTATTTTAATATGCATCCTATATAGTTCCCCAACGAATAGAAAATTTTCAATTTACACAGATATTCAGATCAAAACTGGGTTAGAAGTCTGACTGGATTTCATTCTATGTGCAGATTGTGTATTCAGTACTATGGGCAGATTGTGTATTCAGTACTGTGGTCAAGTTAAATCTTATAGAATATGAAAAAGTATCTGGAACGTCCGTAATCCATCGATGATGCATCCATCCACTAATTGAAATGTACAATTTTCTTTACCCTTGTCGTTTTCTATCAATTGGGTTCTCTAAAACAAAAATATTCCCTAAATTCACATTATCGTAACTGTATTAGGCAACAACTGTAGTGTCAATTACTTCCATTTATTTGTGTTATCCCTCTTGTATAACTACATTTATGTAATACATGTGCAATGACATAACGATTAATCTGAGTAGACAGTTTTGGGAAAAATGGTTTATTTAAGTTTTAGTTTCAAGTGTATCAATTGTTGTGGCTCTGTAGATAAACATGATTACCATAGAGGATATGTACTGAAATGTTGTGGCTTTGCAGATAAAAACTTAAATGTTGTGATACAGATTTTTTTTTTTTTTAATACCCGAATAAACAGAACTAAAACTTAATGTTGAGATATGATGTACTGAAATTTTAGAAAGGTAATAATTGAATTATGCTAACTAATTAAAGTATATCAAAATGAAATTTTAGAAAGGTAATAATACCTCAAGCACTTTTTCCATCGCATCCATGTCGAGGATATCATGCTTAAATCCCACGCCATTACCGGTAATGTAATGAGGACCTAGCAGAATCAATGTTAGTCGATGAACAAAGTTATAAAATCTTTAGTTCCAGTGTAAAAAAGAAGACTGGCTTTAAAAAAATTCAACTATGCGTCAAGTACGTATTGTTTGATTACCAGGTTTTCCTCCATTTAGTATATTGCTTTCTGCTGGTTCAACTCCATATATCTAAGACCAATATTTGAAAAAGAATCATGATTCAAACTATGATATCACTCTATAATAATTGAATTATGCTAACTAATTAAAGTGTTTATACCTTGATATTGGGGTTCATTTCTTTGAGATATTTTCCAACACCAGTAATAGCGCCACCGCTTCCTAATCCAAGCAGCTATAGAATCTTAATCCAAGCAGCTAACAGAATCTTAATCCAAGCAGCTACAGTTAAATTTTTCCAAACATTACAGTAATTCTAATCACCATGTAATTGAGAACCACAATGGAATATTATAAAATCATGCACATTAGGATGACCTGTTTCTTTGTACTCAAAATAAAACAAGTATTTACATTAGGTAGTGTTGCATTGTTGATTATTGTGCATGCTCCTCTCTCTTTCTACAACATTAAATAGATCTTAACTACTAAAGTAAATAAAAAAGAGATTCCAATTAAAACATTCAGAAACCCGAATTCAGTAGAATCAAAATTCTATTATGCAGATCTAAAACAAATGTTCAAACACATTTTTAACCAAACAGTAGTCGATGTAAAAACATTTTAGTTCAAATACTAGCGAGTCTATAAATTCAAACTCAGTGATACTTAGAATCGAGTAATGTAAAAGCTTGGTCAAACATTTTATTCCTTCCCTTCTGACTGACACTTGCCACTTTTATCAAAATTCCAGTTTATTTCAGTGCTCCACCACGACACTGTAACTCAACTGTCACCGCCCTCTGTTTACTTCTTCCACACTCACTTCTGCCATTCTCTTTCAAACCACTGCATATAAGTTCAACTCCACTGCACATAACATCCATACCTTTCCACCAGCCTTACCCCATTGAACCATCACCATACTAGTACACTCTATAAAACAAAACTACTGCAAATCAGTGTCCAACATTCACCCACCACTTCATTTGCTCCTACACCAGTACCACATAATCCCTTCTCCAATTTAAACACTTCCCTTTACACCCAACAGATCATCATACAACAAAACACCCAAACTTACATACCCCAAACCATTTGCAAAGGTTTATGTATCCCACTAGACTTGCTGTGCACCATTTGAATACCTTTCAAGCGAGAAAATGCAGCAATTATAAATGACACGACAATTGACTGCTTAATAGCTAGCGTATCAGTTGAAAATTTTGATACATGTAATAATTCATGCACACAAGAACATGCCTTCCTAGTAGCAGAAGGATAAGCATGAATACCTGAACTAACAAAAGCTGAAATGCTAACTGTGTATGTTGTAATTGTAGCTCACGTTGAGAAATATGTGAAGTTTTTCTAGGTATTCAGCTTTACTAATGTTGAACATTTCCATCAATACATGTTAAATATTGAAGGTATCATATCAATTGTTAAATGATAATTTTGTTAGGTCTTTGTAAATAAAAGCATTAGTGTTAAAAACTCTATGCTTTATGTATTTTAAAGCAAGTTACCTGGTTTATATCTTGTTTCCAATTCTACATCAACTAATAAAACCTAATACAAATCTGGCATTGTCAAAAATTAATAATATTGTTTATAAATTCAAATCCAAGTTCTTCAAATGGAAGAAAAGTTTTGGAAATTTACATCCATGAGAGTATCTATATTGTATTACCACTGTTACTAAAGATTTGAACCAGGAGGACCAACAAGTAAGATAAAAATCATAACAAGAGATGTGCTCTTTTATACCATGCAAGACACAATTGTATAAGTGGAAATAATTTTGAATATTTAATAATTTGCGTAGAGTACATCATTATTGCAATACAAATATAAAATTTTAAAGTGATTTGCATCACGTGAAATGCAAGAGTAAAACACAAAATAAAATTAAAACAGTTGAAAATTTTCAAAAGTGCATGGTGTATGACAATTGACTAAGAAACAGGAAAAAATATGGAAGATTGTGAATTTCGATTAAGACTCTCTAAATTTTACTTTAAACTTTATGATTTGAGGTCGGTGAAAAAGAGGATGATTAAGTTTTTTTGGTTAATTTTGTCTGACATTATTGATAGAAAATAAGTAACAAATAATGAGATTAACAAATCACATAACTCACTTGTTCCCTTTTCCGAACATAATTTTTACCCTTGTGGGGTAGGATTAACAATCATAATTAAGGAGAAATTCAGAGAAATTTTATTGCAGTAGGACCAAAATCATTAGATGTATAGTTTCATATAACTGAAAAACATATAGAATTAGAACATGTACCTATGCTCATTTCATGAATTGATCTTTGTATGGCACCACCATTGTTCGAAAAATCTTTTTTCATCCAGGTCTAGTCTTGGGCACAACCTTTGGTGATATTTATTAACTATAGTGACCCATTAATCATGAGTGGGATATGTATGATTAAACAAGCGTGCTTAGAAGAACCCGCTGCACCAGTAAAAATTATGATCCGGGTTCTGGGTTTTTTTTATGAAGTGTGCACAGGTCAGGACTCGAAACTAGGCCACACCTGAGGATGAGAAACTCAAAACTATTAAGAGTCGTATTTAATAGATTTCACCCTCCCTACACGTGATAAGGGTAATTATACAGTTCTATGCTTCCAGTAAATGCTCCAAGTTAACTGCAACATATTGGACATACCTGCATCCTCATGAATGATGTTTTGATGCTGCCCTTTTACTAATTGAACAACGTAGCATTACCTGTGTGAAAAAAATTATCAGAAGAAGAATTTGTCAAACATTTGAATATGATATTTAAATTTAAACATCATTTACTTGATAATTTATTTGAACGACATTCATTAAAATCTTACTCACAGGT
Source organism: Allium cepa (assembly GCA_030765085.1). NCBI lineage: Eukaryota > Viridiplantae > Streptophyta > Magnoliopsida > Asparagales > Amaryllidaceae > Allium > Allium cepa. The sequence continues at coordinate 202,918,665 of CM060934.1, read as the reverse complement.
CCAGTGATTTACTATTATAAAAAGGATTATTATCCCTGTTACGTATGGTTGCAAAGTAATATGATTTAATTTTCATTTTTAAAGCAGATGGCTCAGAGTTTTTTGCAAACTGTCATGCATAAACAGTACTAACAACTGTTCATGTAATGCTCTGTTTAATTTTCCTAACAAAAGGATAATGCAAAATTAAACTTGGATAACATAAATGATGTGGGCTGTCAATGAAGAAGAAAAGTGCTAGTTAAATACGCGTGAATAGCGAACAATGCCACAAGTAAGGCACAACCTTTATATGACAACAACGTCAACACTTGATGTGAAGGTCAAAATATAAACGTAGACAGAGCCTAGACACTGCTAGACTGATCATTTGCGGTGATCACTGTATAGGTTGAACAAATAAATGTCCAAAGCAGGGATCACAATTGACTGCTATGCATACTATAATAGTGGTATCATAATTACCCTACATGTTAAATTTGCTTCACATCATGACAAATATATGTTGGATGCATGTTCACATATAGAACCTGCAATTGCCTAATCAAACTCAAGACTGCAACCCTAAGTGTATATGTTTTATTATAGTTAAGAGGCATGAAGATGGAATGATTAGGTTAATGGAATCTTAATTATTACAAGATTAGAGTTTGCCTTGTGTAGGTATAATACAAGGAACTAATGATGTTTTCATGATCCCTATAAATTGTTCTTGAAGACTGCACTTAATTGTTAATTTGAATAGATTAATGATGTATAAAATGTGTCAAAAGTACAACATTACATATGCAAGTTCTTACTTGCCTTAATGTGATTAGTCAGAACTATAGGTTTCAACCAAAGTGGCTTGATACTTAATCCCAGTTTTAAGTATCGAATATCCCAACCTATTTCAATTTTCACCCATATTATGATATCTTAACTTAAGATCAATATAAATACGTAACACATACACGAAGACACCAAAAATTACTTAGATCCGTGTTGCTTATTTTTACCGTTACTCCGTTATATATTGGAATACAGAAATAAATAAAAAATAAAGGTTTAGTGTTTATTCAGTGCAAACAATTTCATATAAACTAATGTTCATACTGAAGTTGATTTAATATATATTGCCTTTAAGCCAACACAACAGATGTCATATTATAATATAATGTTAGATAAATACAGTTTAAAATAAAGTATGATAAGTCATTGTTTGAAAATTGGAACAGCAAATGAAGAATTAAGTATAATATCTTAGCGGTCATTATTGAGAAACAAAATCAAAAAATGAAGATATTTGCAGGTAGACCAGCACCCAATAAAACTTTCATGAAGGTCCATAGATATTCTTGTGTTAGCTAATCCAAAGTCGATAGCCATCTAATCAACCCAACACTAAAACATCTAAAAATCGAAAACAAATCAAAACTACAACACCAAAAGCAATACTCAAACAACATAGCATATAACAACCTAATTAGCAATTAAAACAAGTAGGTTAATAATTAATTAAGAGGGCAAACCCATCTGGGAGGAGGGTCCTTGCTATAAGTGACAGAACATTCAAAATTAAAGGAATGAAAACATCAAGATTAAGAACCCTTAACTTGATTGCAGTGCAGAAGAAAACTGCAGCTTCATGCTCCAGCATTGCTTGTCATGAACGCACCATTTCGAATTGATAAACAAAAAACAATTTACATACCTTGAATTAGCTGTACAAAAGCAAATCCCCGGAGAAAAGGGTATCGACGATGCGGATATGTGGAGCTGTAGATCTGATTTGTTAAGGAGCAAAGGCGAAAATTTAGTCAGAGCTTAGGGTATTGACGATGCAAAGATGCGGAGCTGAGAACTAAAAAAGGAGCGTTAATGGAAATTTTGCTTCTGAGCAAGGCAAAAAAAATTTTGAGGAGCGAAGGAAATTGAAGCAAGGGAGGGAAATTTTGTTGAAGGAGGAAAAATTAAGTCAGTGGAGGGAAGGCTTGAAAAATAAATGTAACGAGCGGCAATGTTTCAGAAAAATTACAATAGAACGTAACCAAACCCCACAAAACAAAAGTAAAGATAATATTGGTTGCATTCACACCACAAACGCTACTAATAAATGCAACTAAATGTAGATTTTCCTATAGTGTACTTACATAACTCGCCACATCGCGCTTCATGCCTTCCTAATAATAAAGACGACGCATATCAGCATACATCTTACTACTACCAGGTGTAGGATCTAAATTAACCCTAGAGGGGGGGGGGTGAATAGGGTTATAGCAAATTTTCTTGATTTAAACACAAAAATAAACTGCAGAAATAAATATACTGAAAAGTAAATCACACACAAGATTTACCCAGCTCCGGCAACCCCTGCCTACTGCTGCATTCCCAGATTTCTATTAGAATTAAACAGTATCACGCTTACAAACACTCTAACAGACTTGCAAACCGTGCTACCGCCTATAGAGTTTTGCAAACTCGCAACCCCTACTTACTGAACTAACTCTAAGTAGACAATCAGACACAACCTAAAACCTAGGTGGTGATTTACCTAAACTCTTTGATTCGTAGAATAAAAACAATAATTAAGAACAAAATAAAATAGCCCTAAACTAATTAACAATATAAGTTTATAATTAAACAAAACCCCCTTTTGTTTTTTTAACACCGGCCCACTTCCTTATTTCACCCGATCCTCTTTTTGTCTTCGTTCGTGAGAAATAATGGCGGCTTCGTTCCGATTAGGGCTTCGTTCCTTTTTGATCCAGTTAGGGATTCGGCTCTTTGTTGCAAATAGGGCTTCGGTTTCTTCAATTGATCTGTGATTGGTTGCCCTAGCTTGCTTGCAGTTGCTCGATCGAGTTTTGATGCTTGTGAATTCGGTATGTGCTGTCTCCTTTTGCTTTTCTAAATTGATACTTGAACTCGATCGAATCTAAATGCCGATGGTGATTAGGGTTTTAATAGGATTTGATTTCCTATTTTTGCGTTCGACTGATTGCTGCAAAAATTCTTGTTTTGCCGTTCGATTACGCTTTGATGCTGAGGATTAATCTGACTTTGTCAATTTCGTATTTGTAGTAACTTGATTCTCACGGCTTTGAATTGATTTCGTGATTTGAGATATTTGGCTTGTATTGTTCACTGCCCTGATCTTGTTTGTTCCACCATATTGCATTGTCATATTTTATTCCTGTTTGCATTTGAGTTTGTAACTTGGAGTCTGCAACTTGATGTTGTATTCACTGGTCAGTGGTGTTCATTGTGATGATTTGGCTTGTAGCACTTATGCAGTCTTCACTGTTGCTGTTTGATGCTGTCTTGATTTTGCTGCTTTCACTTGTGTACATCTGACCCTTCCATATGCTCTCTGATAAAGTTGAACTTCACTGTTGCTTATGTCCACTGATGCATCCAATCTGCACTTCACTACTATCTGTCTGAACTGTGCACATTGTTGCACTTGCTCATGTTAAATTGCATTGTTCATCTGTTTCTTCGCTTGTGCATATTGTACTTGATACTGTTGCATTATTCATGTATCTGCTGTTCATTGCTTGGTCTCTGTTGTTTCTTTGATAGTTGCACTCTGTCTACTGCATAGCGGTCTGCTGTCATGTTTGATGTCATATCTTTGGTGCACTCACTTGTGTATATGAGCAGTTTAAAGTTACTGACTTGTAGTCGAGTTGCTTCATTATACTTTGGTTTGAACCTTGTTGTATTGTATACTTGGGCATTGTTCCACACTGTTACCTGTACTGTCTGATCTTTGTTTGCTTGGTGGCATTTTGTGGTCTGTACTGTGCATATGATCTTGGTCATGTTGTAGTCCAGTCCACTCATGTACATGCTTCACTGCAGCCTTCACTGTCCACCTGTTGCACTCTGGTCTCTTGTTCACCATAGTTTGTACATGCATTTGCTATACTGTTTGTTGTAATATTGGCTTGTGACATTCATGTTGCAGTCCATGTTCTGTTGATCACTTGTTTGCATTGTTGCAGTTGGTCAATTTTTTCATCTGTATATTGCTGTAATCTTCATTTCCTTGTATTGTCATCACTGTGTACTGATGGTCTTGAGTATTTGCACATTTGTTCACAACTACTTCAAGTCATTCTCTTTTATGTTCACTGGCCTGTACATTTGAGTTGCAATGCTGTCTTTGATGTTGTACTTTGGTCTATTGGGCTGCATTTGTGTATATTTGATCATTTTTGCAACCTGGTCTGGTGCACCTTGTTTCATGCTTGAGACTGTGCTTGCATTGTCTGGTCAGTGGTGCTTTGAGTTGAACCTATCTTGGGTTTGACCTTGTTTTTGATTTCTGTGCTTTTGTTTGATTTTTGCACACGAGTTGGCGAGGCAGTGCACACGTATACGAATGTACACGTGTGTACTGCAGCCACTTGTAATTACTTGTCCCTGATAAAAAATACCGATATGCACAGATATTGCACAGTCAAAAATGATGACGAACAACCCAAATAACTGAGGCAAACAATGTTTTCAAAATCATCGTTTCTTTCAAATTTCAAAAATATTTCTCTTTCAATTTTACTGCGTTTGAAAATATTTTTGCAGATTACTCAGATGCTGGATTCAAACCGGATTATAGTTGAAGACAAAAATATGAGTGTGAGTGATATGTAGTAAGGTTGTGATGTAAATGTGATGTGATTGTAATCAAAAATGTATATGTATAGTGAGAGCATGAAATTATACTATTTACAATTGTAATAAATATTTGTTTGAATAAAAATTTCTGTTTGAATTCAAAATCTGTTTAACTTGTTCTGTTTGAATTCAAATTCGAATTCTGTGTAATTTAATTTTATTCAACAAATATTTATTTAAACTATGAAAAAAAAATAGTACATTACCAAATACATTTATATGAATGTATATATGTTTATTATCATCAAACAAAAATCATATAGCGCAAAGCGCATATTCAACAATCTCCCCCTTTTGATGATAACAAACATATATTTAAGATTTTGAATATATTAAATGTATTTGATAATTTCATTTGCTCCCTCCTTTTTATGTGATACTCCCCCTACATATATGCATACAAATAAAAATATGTAAATGAGCCTATATGCAAATTGAAAGTTATTTGACCTTTGCTTGATTCTATTTGACAAAATCTTAACTTTTCTCTCCCCCTTTTGTTATCAGCAAAAGAATAATAGTGTTATAAAAATAGGGATGAAGTGATAGACATGAATCAAACATTTAACTCAATTAAATATAAATATCAAATCTCAATAAAACTCAAACAAAAATCATAATTACCCTTGTCAAGCGCATATTCCACTTTCAGAAGTGATGGGGATAGAATCATCAAAAATCATACAATTCTGTCTATTTGTGGTATATTTATTTCAGGAAATTTGAATATCTACTAACCATGCATAACCGTTAGGACTTTTAAATGAGATTAGTAGTATTCACAATTTTTTTATTTAAAAAATGAAATCAATTAATTCTGATATGCGTTCCATACATGCATAACCGTGAGGACTTTTAAATGAGCATGAAAGCACATAATCAAAAATCCAAGTAATTCACCCATGCATAACCGTGAGGACTTTTAAATGAGAGTGAATACTTTGGATATTTATTTTTAATTGCTGAATATAATAAGTTGAAGCACAAATAATTTCCTTCACCGATTTAAAGATATTGAAGAACAAATGATTTCCTTTGTAAACTATCACAAATTTACATACTAAATATGATCTTGAAGAGTGATGGTCGATAGAAAGATGATAGAAATAGAAATGGTCATGGAATTATTACCCAACAAAAATTTTATAACTTTTGTTATGAAATTCTAAAGAAATTTTCTAATTATACTTTCTCGAGTTATAATATATGATAAATATCAACACTCATCACTTTTTCAATCACTATTCATCTTTTCGATAATCATTAGGGAGTTAGATTAGTAAAAAAATTGTCATTTAGAATCAAATTCAAAAATCAAAATTTAAAAAAAAAATGATTAGTCAACCTCTATAATTCCCAATCTAAACGTAATTTGGAAAATCTGTCTTCGGGGAGAGGTTTTGTGAAAATATCAGCAAGTTGAGTTTCTGTTGAAATATATTCAATGCAAATGTCTTCTTTAGCAATGTGATCTCGAAGAAAGTGGTGTCTCACATCAATGTGTTTTGTGCGAGAATGATGGACAGGATTATTTGGCAAATCTATAGCACTCTTACTATCACATTTTAATGGAACTTGTTTATAGACTAAGCCAAAATCAGAAAGAGTTTGCATCATCCATAGAATTTGAGCACAACAACTTCCCAAAGCAATATATTCTGCTTCAGTGGTGGATAATGCAACACAATTCTGTTTCCGACTTGACCATGAGACTAATGAATGTCCTAGCATGAAACATGTCCCACTAGTGCTTTTTCTGTCAACTAATGAACCAGCATAATCAGCATCGGAATAACCTACTAAATCAAAATTTTCACAAGAAGGGTACCATAGTCCAAATTTGTGTGTGTGTGAAAGATATCTCAAAATTCGTTTAGTAGCTTTTAAATGAGATTCTTTGGGATTAGCTTGAAAACGTGCACACAAGCACACAGAAAACATAATATCAGGTCTAGAAGCAGTAAGATAGAGAAGTGAACCGATTATCCCTCGATATTTCTTTTGATCAATTGCAATTCCTTTCTCATCTTTGTCCAACTTTGTTGATGGGCTCATAGGAGTTCTCAATGGCTTGGAATTTTCGACTCCAAATTTCTTCAATAGCTCCAACACATATTTGGATTGTGAAATGAAAATACCATCACTACTTTGCTTAATTTGAAATCCAAGAAAGTATTTCAATTCACCAACCAAACTCATCTCAAATTTAGCCTGCATGACTTGTTCAAAATTCTCACACAAAAGCTCATTAGTAGCACCATAGATAATATCATCCACATAAATCTGAACAATCAAAAAATCATGTTCTTTATGTAATAGAAACAGAGTCGTGTCAGCACTTCCCTTTTTAAAACCATTTTCCAAAAGATATGTACAGAGGCAGTCATACCAAGCTCTTGGTGCTTGCTTAAGACCATATAATGCTTTTTCTAGCTTATACACATGATTTGGAAATTCATGATTTTCAAAACCGGGTGGTTGTTCAACAAAAACTTCTTCTTTTAAATCACCATTCAAAAAGGCACTTTTTACATCCATTTGTTTAAGTTTGAAACCCTTGTAACATGCAAAACTTAGCAAGATTCTAATGGCTTCTAACCTAACAACTGGAGCAAATGTTTCATCAAAGTCTATGCCTTCTATTTGGTTATAACCTTTTGCAACCAACCTAGCCTTGTTTCTAATTACATTTCCTGATTCATCAAATTTATTTTTAAACACCCATTTAGTCCCTACAATTGGATAGTCATTAGGCCTAGGAACTAAATTCCAAACTTTGTTTCTCTCAAATTGATTAAGTTCATTTTGCATTGCTAAAAACCAATTTTCATCATTAAGAGCCATTTCAACAGAATCAGGTTCAATTTCAGAAATAAAACCACTATGACAACAAAACGCACACAAATTTTCATCAAATGAGGAACGAGTACGTATACCTTCCGTAGGATCACCAATAATTAATTCAGGAGGATGATTAGGTTTGAACCTTAGTTTATCAGCATCAACAGTCCTTCTTTCAGTTTTCTCACTAAATGTCCCTTCTTCGGTGCCTTCAGGATCTACTCCATCGTCAACCATCCTTTCAGTCGTTTTTCCAGATCAGATTCATCAAATTTCACATTGATTGACTCAACAATTGTCTTTGTTCGTTTGTTATATATCCTGTAAGCCTTACTCCTTGTTGAATAGCCCATGAAAATTCCATCATCAGCCTTTGATTCAAATTTTCCAAGTTGATCACCTGTGTTAAGAATGAAACAAGGACACCCAAATATACGAAAATAAGAAATGTTAGGTTTCCTTTCATGCCACAATTCATAAGACATTTTTCCAAGTATTGGTCTAATCATTACTCTATTCATTACATAGCACGAAGTATTCACTGCCTCTGCCCAAAAGATTAGAGGTGGCTTATACTCACTTAACATGGATCTAGCCAATTCCTGTAATGTACGATTTTTCCTTTCAACCACCCCATTTTGTTGAGGTGTTCGTGGAGCAGAAAATTCATGTTTTAAACCATTTTCTTCACAAAAAATTTCAAATTCAAAATTTTCAAATTCGCCTCCATGATCACTTCTCAAGGTTTTAATTGTAACTCCTTTTTCATTTTGAACAAGTTTTGCAAATTTTGAAAAATATTCGAAAGATTCAGACTTTTTGGCTAAAAAGTAAACCCATGTAAATCTAGAATAATCATCAACCAATACATAACAATAACGTTTTCCATTCAAGCTTGAAATTTCATTTGGTCCAAATAAATCCATGTGAACTAGTTCAAGGACCCTTGATGTGCTAACAATGTTTTTAGGACGAAATGATGATCGACTAAGCTTGCTCAAGGAACATGCTTTACACACTTTATTATTTTTAAATTTCTGATGTGGTAACCCTCTGACTAATTCTTTTGATTCGAGTTTTTCTAAGAGACTCATGCTAGCATGTCCAAGTCTCCTATGCCATAAATATGCCTCTTCGTCAGTGGCTACCAAACATCTAGAAAGTTTTAGATTATCAAATGAAAGTGAGTAAACATTCCCTTTTCTTTTGCCCATAAAAACAATGTTATTAGAAGATTTATCAATGATTTTGCAAGTATCACTATCAAAAATCACGTTCATACCTTTGTCACATAGTTGGCTAATAGAAATGAGATTGTGATGCAGATTTTCAACGTATAAAACATTAGTCAAGGAAAAAATACCGTTACCGACTTCACCTTTGCCAATAATCTTACACTTGCTATTGTCTCCCATGATCACATTTCCACCTTTAAAATTCTCTAAGCTAAGGAACTTCGATTTGTCACCTGTCATATGTCTAGAACAACCTGAATCTAGAAACCATTCTTGTTGTTCCTTAGCCCGCCAACAGACCTACATAAGAAGAGAGGAAGATGACCTAGAGAAACTCTTAGGTCCAAAGTTATTAGTGATAGAAGCATTGTGAATAAACAATCCCTTTGGAATCCATACTTGTTTAGTCCTTTTATTTTTATTCCAATAAACATGAAATTTGTTTGTAGAATTCTTAGGAACCCAAACTTGTATAAATTTTGTGTTCTTGTTCCTATGACTATCATTTTCAGCACGACATCTAAATATTTCACATCTATCAAAGACATTCTTATATTTTGCATTATCATCAACTTGTGTTTTCCCAAAACCTAGTCCTTTCCCGTTGTTAGCAAAAATTTGATTTCCCAATAGCATCTTGAAAGATTTTTCGCCTCTTGAAAAGTTATTCAAAGATTTCTCAAGATTTTGGACTTTGGTTTTTAATGTTGAGTTTTCAGTAACAAGTGAGGTGCATCGATTAATAAAATCCTTTCTCCTAGTGTCGATGGTTTCCTTAAGATTCAAGTTTTCATTTTCAAGACTTTCAAAGTTATTCCTCAGTTTTGATAATTCTGAATCTAAAATCTTACATTTTTTACATTCTAGGTTTTGAATATTTTCAATTTCAGTTTCTAACCTAGAGTTTTCATGGACAAGTTCTCTCCTATCAGATTTTAGTTTTTCAATTTTAGATTCAAGAGTATCAATTATTTTAGTAAAATCACAACACATTGAAACAAGTTCTTTATAAGAATAGTTACTTACCTCACTAGATTCCTCTAAGCTTGCTTCTGAATCCGATTTTGACATAAGACACAAGTTAGCCTCCTCTGAGCTATTATTTGAAACTTCCTCTCCTTCTTCATCATCCCAAGTTGCTGCAAAGGCCTTCTTTTTCTTTTTCTTTCCTTTGTTGTTTTTGAGAAGTGGACATTTTTGTTTGAAGTGGCCAGGCTTCTTGCAGTTATAGCATGTCAATTCATTATCGGAATCGTCAAAATTCTTTGACTTATTACCACTTATTTTCTTCTTTCGTGACTTGAATCTTGACCATTTTTTAAGATTATTGACAGCCATTGCAAGCTCTTCAATTGGATCTTCTTCTTCTTCATCGCTTTCTTCTTTGCTCTTTAAGGCAATCGTCTTCTTCTTTGGTTCGGAGTTGTTGCGTTCTTCCTTTGCTTTTAGCTCAAGCTCATATGTCATCAAGTTGCCAATCAACTCCTCCATGCTTAGTTTGCTCAGATCTTTCGATTCTTGGATTGCTGTGACTTTTGCCTCAAAGTTCATTGGTAAAACTCATAGTATCTTCCGCACAAGCTCTACCTCAGTGAATACCTTCCCAAGCGCTCTAGCATTGTATACCAAGGTTGAAAAGCGTCCAAACATATCCTTTATGCTCTCGCCTTTGTCCATCACAAAGTTTTCATATTCATTGCTGAATAGGGCTAGCCGAGACTCCTTGACTTGAGAAGTTCCTTCGTGTGTCACCTCCAAAGTATGCCATATTTCCTGTGCTGTTGTACAATGAGAAATTCTATTAAATTCATTTTTATCAAGAGCACATATCAAAGCATTCATGGCTTTAGCATTTGTTGTTTTTAATTTCTTATCGTTAGCATCCCACCTATCCTTAGGTTTAGGAATCTCAGTATCACCAACGATTATAGTGGGGGGTTTATAGCCAGTTTCAATAATATCCCAAACTTCATAATCAACAGAACTGAGATAGATACCCATCCTAACTTTCCAATAAGCATAATCGTTCCCGTTAAACATGGGTGGCCTAGCAATAGATTGCCCCTCAGAAAAAGCATTATTTTGTAGACTCATGACTCTAAAGTTAAAAAAAAAATACCGGGCTCTGATACCACTTGTAGGATCTAAATTAACCCTAGAGGAGGGGGTGAATAGGGTTATAGCAAATTTTCTTGATTTAAACACAAAAATAAACTGCAGAAATAAATATACTGAAAAGTAAATCACACACAAGATTTGCCCAGCTTCGGCAACCCCTGCCTACTGCTGCATTCCCAGATTTCTATTAGAATTAAACAGTATCACGCTTACAAACACTCTAACAGACTTGCAAACCCTGCTACCGCCTATAGAGTTTTGCAAACTCGCAACCCTTGCTTACTGAACTAACTCTAAGTAGACAATCAGACACAACCTAAAACCTAGGTGGTGATTTACCTAAACTCTTTGATTCGTAGAATAAAAACAATAATTAAGAACAAAATAAAATAGCCCTAAACTAATTAACAATATAAGTTTATAATTAAACAAAACCCCCTTTTGTTTTTTTAACACCGGCCCACTTCCTTATTTCACACGATCCTCTTTTTGTCTTCGTTCGTGAGAAATAATGGCGGCTTCGTTCCGATTAGGGCTTCGTTCCCTTTTGATCCAGTTAGGGCTTCGGCTCTTTGTTGCAATTAGGGCTTCGGTTTCTTCAATTGATCTGTGATTGGTTGCCCTAGCTTGCTTGCAGTTGCTCGATCGAGTTTTGATGCTTGTGAATTCGGTATGTGCTGTCTCCTTTTGCTTTTCTAAATTGATACTTGAACTCGATCGAATCTAAATGTCGATGATGATTAGGGTTTTAATAGGATTTGATTTCCTATTTTTGCGTTCGACTGATTGCTGCAAAAATTCTTGTTTTGCCGTTCGATTACGCTTTGATGCTGAGGATTAATCTGACTTTGTCAATTTCGTATTTGTAGTAACTTGATTCTCACGGCTTTGAATTGATTTAGTGATTTGAGATATTTGACTTTGTCAATTTCGTATATTTTCGACTGTTTATTTTGGGTATGTGAATTCACTACTCTGTATTAGCTTCGATCATCACCATTGCTTTTAAATTTTTCTCTGCTGCATACTACTGCATTTCACTGCACTGTTGAAATTTTGTGTATGCATTTGTTATTTCTGGAACTCGATTTGCACTTGCTCACTGCTTGATAGTCTTGTGGCTATAACTGGGCATTTTGAGTTTGTTGCATTTGCTGGCTTGTACTGTTCACTGCCCTGATCTTGTTTGTTCCACCATATTGCATTGTCATATTTTATTCCTGTTTGCATTTGAGTTTGTAACTTGGAGTCTGCAACTTGATGTTGTATTCACTGGTCAGTGGTGTTCATTGTGATGATTTGGCTTGTAGCACTTATGCAGTCTTCACTGTTGCTGTTTGATGCTGTCTTGATTTTGCTGCTTTCACTTGTGTACATCTGACCCTTCCATATGCTCTCTGATAAAGTTGAACTTCACTGTTGCTTATGTCCACTGATGCATCCAATCTGCACTTCACTACTATCTGTCTGAACTGTGCACATTGTTGCACTTGCTCATGTTAAATTGCATTGTTCATCTGTTTCTTCGCTTGTGCATACTGTACTTGATACTGTTGCATTATTCATGTATCTGCTGTTCATTGCTTGGTCTCTGTTGTTTCTTTGATAGTTGCACTCTGTCTACTGCATAGTGGTCTGCTGTCATGTTTGATGTCATATCTTTGGTGCACTCACTTGTGTATATGAGCAGTTTAAAGTTACTGACTTGTAGTCGAGTTGCTTCATTATACTTTGGTTTGAACCTTGTTGTATTGTATACTTGGGCATTGTTCCACACTGTTACCTGTACTGTCTGATCTTTGTTTGCTTGGTGGCATTTTGTGGTCTGTACAGTGCATATGATCTTGGTCATGTTGTAGTCCAGTCCACTCATGTACATGCTTCACTGCAGCCTTCACTGTCCACCTGTTGCACTCTGGTCTCTTGTTCACCATAGTTTGTACATGCATTTGCTATACTGTTTGCTGTAATATTGGCTTGTGACATTCATGTTGCAGTCCATGTTCTGTTGATCACTTGTTTGCATTGTTGCAGTTGGTCAATTTTTTCATCTGTATATTGCTGTAATCTTCATTTCCTTGTATTGTCATCACTATGTACTGATGGTCTTGAGTATTTGCACATTTGTTCACAACTACTTCAAGTCATTCTCTTTTATGTTCACTGGCCTGTACATTTGAGTTGCAGTGCTGTCTTTGATGTTGTACTTTGGTCTATTGGGCTGCATTTGTGTATATTTGATCATTTTTGCAACCTGGTCTGGTGCACCTTGTTTCATGCTTGAGACTGTGCTTGCATTGTCTGGTCAGTGGTGCTTTGAGTTGAACCTATCTTGGGTTTGACCTTGTTTTTGATTTCTGTGCTTTTGTTTGATTTTTGCACACGAGTTGGCGAGGCAGTGCACACGTATACGAATGTACACGTGTGTACTGCAGCCACTTGTAATTACTTGTCCCTGATAAAAAATACCGATATGCACAGATATTGCACAGTCAAAAATGATGACGAACAACCCAAATAACTGAGGCAAACAATGTTTTCAAAATCATCGTTTCTTTCAAATTTCAAAAATATTTCTCTTTCAATTTTACTGCGTTTGAAAATATTTTTGCAGATTACTCAGATGCTGGATTCAAACCGGATTATAGTTGAAGACAAAAATATGAGTGTGAGTGATATGTAGTAAGGTTGTGATGTAAATGTGATGTGATTGTAATCAAAAATGTATATGTATAGTGAGAGCATGAAATTGTACTATTTACAATTGTAATAAATATTTGTTTGAATAAAAATTTCTGTTTGAATTCAAAATCTGTTTAACTTGTTCTGTTTGAATTCAAATTCGAATTCTGTGTAATTTAATTTTATTCAACAAATATTTATTTAAACTATGAAAAAACAAAATAGTACATTACCAAATACATTTATATGAATGTATATATGTTTATTATCATCAAACAAAAATCATATAGCGCAAAGCGCACATTCAACACCAGGATGAATGGTATACTTAGAACGATGACAGTCATCAAGAATGTCATGCCTAAGTGCAAAATCAGAAGGCACAAAAAGACGGTTCTTCTTGCAAAGACACCCATGAGAATCAATGTTGAAATCCCGCAACGCCTCATCACAAGATCCAGACTCACAAAGCTGAATAAGATGCAACAAATCAGGATCATGCCGTTGAGCATCGGCAATACGATCCAATAAAATAGGTCGAGCACCCAAACTAAATAATAGAATAGGAAAATCAAAAGATGAACCTCGATCATGAATTTCACAAAAAGATAGAGTCTCAAGAATATCCCATTCGGCAAGCATCATAGAAACAACAGCCGAATGTTTGCGACTAAGCGCATCAGCAACACGATTACCCTTTCCAGGGGTATACTGGATATCAAAGTCATAGGAAGCAAGAAACTCGAGCCAACGCTGTTGTCTCATATTGAGTTCCTTTTGAGTAAACAAATACTTCAAAGATTTATGATCGGTATAGAGAATGAATCGCTTGCCTAATAAGTAGTGTTGCCAAATCTTTAAGGCAAAGATAATGGCGGCTAACTCAAGATCATGAGTGGCATAGCGAACTTCATTCGGACGCACTTTCCTAGAAGCATAAGCAACTACCCGATCCTTCTGCATAAGAACAACATCGAGACCACTACCACAAGCATTGGTGTAGACAACAAGATCATGATTCCCCTCGGGAACCACAAGAATAGGAGCATTAGTGAGAAGTTCCTTCAATGTCTGAAAGGAAGCTTCACACTTGTCGGACCAAATAAAACGAATGCCTTTCCGAGTAAGGCAGGTGAGAGGAAGCACAACCCGGGAAAAATACTTAATGAACCGACGGTAATAACCCGCCAATCCAAGGAAACTATGAATCTCATGCACATTCTCGGGCCTCTTCCAATTCTGGACGGCTTCGATCTTTGAGGGATCGACAGAAATGCCATCGGAACATACAACATGGCCTGAGAACTTAACCCTATTCTCCCAAAAATGGCATTTGGAGAATTTGGCTCTAAGCTGATGATGACGGAGAGTGCTCAAGACAATTCTCAAGTGATTAGCATGCTCAGCATCAGACTTAGAATAAATAAGGATATCATCAATGAAGACAAGGACGAACTTATCGAGATATTCTCGGAATACCTGATTCATAAGATCAACAAAGAAAGCAGGATCGTTCGTCAAACCGAACGGCATAACGAGTCACTCAAACGAACCATAACGAGTGCGGAAGGCGGTAAGAGGTATGCTATCCTCCGCGACTCGTAACTGATGAAAACCTGTGGCATGGTCTAGCTGAGAAAAGACCTTAGCACCACTCAATAGATCGAACATATCATCAATCCTAGGCAATGGATACCTATTTTTGATGGTTAACTCGTTAAGCTTGCGATAGTCAATGCAAAGCCCAAGAGTTCCACCGGACTTCTTCGCGAAGACGACCGCGGATCCCCACGGAGAAAAACTGGACTGAATCAACTGCTTGGACTCAAGCTCTAAAGCTTCTTCTTGAGTTCCTCATTTTCCTTTGTAGACATCCTCGTGGGAAGACGACTGACTGGCTGTGCGCCTGGAATGAGATCAATGCGGAACTCAATTGCCCGCGTAGGTGGCAAACCCGAGACAGGCTCAAAAACATCAAAAAAGTCACAAGCAATAGGAATACGAGATATATCATCATCATCCCGCGAGTCAAGAGAATATGAAGCCATTTCGGAATTATCCACATTCCGAAGAATAAGAGATAGCTGAGTAGGCGAATCCGGATGTCGATGGTATATAATTCTCTCCGAACAAATAATCATGGCATCATATCTTACTAGCCAGTCCATACCCAAAATCAAACCAAATCCCAGACAAGAAATAACGTGCAGAATCGCACGAAAAGAAAAGCCATATAAAACAATCTCAACATCATCACAAAGCAGGCTAAGGGTTACGGATCCCCCAATAGGATTCGCAATCCTTAAAGAAGTAACCAAACAAGAAACATCCAAAGATAAATCATCAACGAGCTTTTTCGATACGAAAGAATGTGATGCACCCGTATCTAAAAGAACTCGAATACTATGATCATGAAATAAAATAGAACCTTCCAAAATAGGTGGAGATATACCTTTGGGCTGAGAGGGACCTTCAGAAGCCTTAGCAGCATAAAGCCTGCTAGACTTGGCACCAGCCGGAACAGTAGGGCAAGTGGAAACATGATGACCTTCCTTCTTGCAATAGCGGCAGAAGAGAGGCTTAGGACAAGCTCGAATCATATGATCAGGAGAACCACAATTGAAACACTTCTGAACGAAAGGTGTTCTAGAAGACTGAGGCTGAGAGCTAGAACTACTAGTCTTCTTCTTCTTAGAAGGAAAAGACCTCTTCTGAAATGGAAACTGCTTCTTGTTGGGGTTCTTGGAAACCTCAACATCAACATCACTATCACACTCCTTCTCGACGGTCTCGAGATGAAGCGCAGAATCAACCAACTCCTCAAAAGAGAGCTTAAGCTGGAGTAACAAAGACTTCTTAAGATATTTCTTAAGACCAGAAACAAATTCAAATTCTTCTTATAAGAAGTGCTAATGAATTCAAGACCATACTTAGATAAAACCTCGAATGACGCAACATACTCAGAAACAGAAGATTTCCCTTGCTTCAACTCAAGGAAGCGACGGGTCAATAAAACTTTTTCAGATTCAGGAACGAACTTGAGTTCAAATCGCTCTCGAAACTGAGTCCAAGAAAGAGTAGACTCATCAATTTAGGCTACAAGAAGCTCATACCAATCAAGAGCACACTCTTGTAATAAGCTAGAAGTTACAAGAACTCTATCATGGTTAGAAAGATCCATGCGAGAGAAGACACGCTCGCACGTGCGAAACCAAGCTTGGACTACAAGAACAGACTCGGCGCCCTTAAACGGCTTTCCTCCAAGACGAGAAAAATCACTGCACAGACGTGCAAAGGCCGATTTGCGAGGTGGAGAAACTCTAGGAGGAACTGGAGGCTGAGTGCTCCTAAACAACTCCAAAAACTGGTCGGACGACATATAAACGCCATCTGAATGTGAGCTACTGGATTGCCCAGCATCCGAACGTCGTCCCCTGCCTCTTCCAGCCATACGCTGAAAGTAAGATAAGGACAAGATTAACCACAAGGTAGATAATTCAATATCGAATACTACGGAATTTAAATGCATTCCTAGACATATTCCCACATTCTATCTAACCTTGATGGTAGAAGGAATAGAGAGACACGATGGTTCAAAGATTTTTATCACCTATATACTTTGATGTACCGGAATATGTGCATCTATTCCGTGTTTATCATATTTTGTTCTGAACCTCGCTCTGATACCACGTTGTTAAGCCCCACCTCTATATCCACTCTAGCCAAGGACACTACAGGGTAATGTCGTCAACTAACACGAAGAATAAGGCTGGTTGGGAGCGACCATCTATAGCCTTGCTCTAACTATCTATTGAATACATCGACAATAGACATACTAAGCAGGTCGACATACCCAATGAATAATTAAAACAAAACCATAGGTGGTTGAAGGATCTATCATAACAGAATATAACAACTCAAATGTAATATACATCACAGAACAGTAGATCATCATATACACATATATTGATACATAACAGAGTATACAAAATAATACATGCCAAGTGGTATAGCAAATCATAATATACAGACGAGTCAAAAGAATACATATATCAGAGTTACTACAAGAGGGACTACACAAAAAGCTTTAACAAAAAGGAACAAGCTGAATTGTTCGTGCGGAAGAAAAATAGGCTAAGTCCAAAAACACCTAACTTGAAACATCTCGGTCTGACCCGAGTATAAAATACACGAGTCAGTCTAACTAAACAAATCAGTTAGATAAACTGAACAACAATAAACCTGCAAGGTTACAAGGTATAACAAATATCTATGAAAGAGATAACATAATAATCTAATCAAAAGATGAATCATATCATAACAAGCCTCATATCATCGGCAACTCAGAGAAACAATGGATAGGAATATCCCAAAAACAAGCCAAAAGGCAATAACAAATACCAATAAAGGTAACACGAGTTCCACAAGGTAATCGCTACATATCATGCGGCTCAAAAAGACCAACACCGAAAGGCGATACCTAGGGAATATACATATCAATGAAACATCATAAAATTTGCACGTGCTCAGTACTGTATAAACAAGGATCCATAAGCCCGAAGGCTCCAAACCCAAATATCACTCGAGCGGCTCATAAATACCTAACTCCGAAAGCGATACAATAGGGCAACAAACCCGAAGGCACAAACCCGAAGGCAACATACCCGAAGGCAACAAACCTGAAGGAGACAGTCCGAAGACACTATCCCAAAGGCAACAAACCGTAGTGGTGAAGGTCCGGAGGCCCAGTACTGGACACCACTAACTGGCAGAATGTGTCATAACTCTCAAAAAGGAATCCGAAAAGTGGTAACGTGAGTCCCATAACCACTCGTTCGCACTAAACGGTTTACTATCCGTTAGTTAATTTCACACTCAAAGTAGTACAAAGTTCACCTCATATCATCGTTAAACCAAACCCGAAGGTCAAAACAATCAATTGAATAGGTCGGGGATTAATCGGAAGGATAAACGCACAGATTCATGGTCTGTGTTTTGCCCAACCATTTAAGCACCCTTCCACTTCGCTCGAAGTGGGAAATTGTGCGTGTGTTTTAAATAGAATTTATAAATCGGAGAAGCGAACTTTTAATACGATTTGAAGAAATCATTTATAAAAACCCGTGAATGAATTCAAAAAGGAATCATCAAGGTCAAATATGCATAAACAACTAATTGGAATCAATATGCATCGATCAAATTTGGAAAACTAAGCGAACAAGGCAAACTGGAAAAAGACAATAAATTCAGACGTTTGAAAGAAGTGGTTCAGACATCTGAATCTGGAAATTAATATGTTTTCCAGAACAGAATTCAGACATCTGAACCCAAACTTTCAGACGTCTGAAATAGGCATTATTTTGCCTATTTCCTTTCTGGTAGAAATTTAGCACTTTCAGACGTCTGAAATATAAATTCAGACGTCTGAATCTAGGAATAAAAATCTTCCCCAGAACAATATTCAGACGTCTGAAATAGGGTTTCAGACGTCTGAAACCTGATGGTCAGGCATTTCCTGAACCTAGGCCATTTATGGCCAAACAAATCGAAAGCAATCGGATGCGTGTTGATTATGGGCTTACGTCAAACGACTACCCAACCTTAACGACACACCCAAACACTTCGAACAACATAAACATCAACCATATAAGGTTTTACATAGATTAGGCTTCAAAAATCATAATTTGGCAATTTCACCGAATCAACCCAAATCAAAAGCAAATGCACATGAATAATCGTTAGGAATTCATACCTAACAACCAAAGGTACTTATAGTCATAGATGTGAGATAAAAATGTCACCTAACATCAATAATCAAGAGAAGTGGATGTGTGTTCAAAACTCACCTTTTATCTCAAAACAAAAAAGAAGAAGCTCAAACACAAGAAGGAGACTAACTACTCTTCACTTCAACTCTACAAGCTTCAATTTAAGAATAAAACAAATATTTCCCAAAGTTAGGTTTAGGAAAATTTCTGAAATTGAAGAGGAGAAGAGTTGGAGAAGATGAAGAGGAAGCTTACCAATAGCTTTACTTTGATTTTGGAGCAAGATTTCAAGTTGCAAGAGGAAACTAGGGCTTGGAATATCTAATTCCCATTCTCTTCCCCCATTTTCAGTTTTTAGCTTAAGTTTTTATGAAATGAATAAGTGAATGAAGAGAGGGACTGAGTTAGGGCTAATTAGATAGTTAGTGGGCTGAACCCAACCCCAAACCCAACTAGAAAAGGTTGCCAAATTCAACTTACTCCAAACATATCAAAGCTTATACTCAAAAAGATCGCAAACGTCATTTTGGAACCAATGGAGGTAGTATCGAGCCCCAATTTGACCGTTTGCAAAAAGTAACATTTTGGATCCAAAAATCTGACAAACGGCGTTATATTTAAGTAAAACATTTAAATATAAAATCGTTAAATATGTGGGTTGTTACATGACCCAAGCTTCACTACCAACCAATCCTTGGGGATATTGTCAAGAAATCAACAAATTCTTGACACTCGTCTTAAAAGGTAGATCATAAGCTTGACAAAATCAAAGGATTCTTCAACAAACTTTGGGATGCAATCTCGTGCTTAAGAACCACTACTGCTTCAACATATCGCGGCAAACGTCCGGTACCTACGTTTACATGGACGACATCCGAAGAGCATACAAGTAGCAGTGCAAGCGGAGCTAGTTGTGGCCAAGGAGGAAGAGCGCACAGACCACCAACAGGAGGACCCTTCATACGTGAACCAACAGGAAGAGAAGGTTCATATGACTGGGATA
Organism: Allium cepa; assembly: GCA_030765085.1. Lineage (NCBI taxonomy): Eukaryota > Viridiplantae > Streptophyta > Magnoliopsida > Asparagales > Amaryllidaceae > Allium > Allium cepa. Next base: position 202,898,356 of record CM060934.1, on the reverse strand, counting down.
GAGATGAGTAATTTTGTGTTTTGATGTGTATTTTTAAACTTTCTAGTGGCTTGTATAAATAGCCATTTTATGCTTGTTTGTCAAAACATTTTTATTTTTCTTAAGCCATGATTATGCAAATATTCTCTATGCTTCAGTGATTGTTTTGATAAATTATTACAGCGGTTAGTTCTTCCTTTTTGTCGATGACAAAGGGGGAGAAAATCTATGGTACTAACTTGGTTTTATAGGAAAGATAGTGCATACATTCAGGGGGAGAAAATAAGTAAAACGTCTCTAGAATAAATAAGTATTGTCATCAATCAAAAAGGGGGAGAATGTTGATACACGAAGATTTTGATCAATGACAATGTGCTTTAACAAACAAGGAAGAAATATATGCAAATGCTAAAGGAAGATAGATGAAGACCAAACAAACTTAAAGTATGTTTTTACATATGTCATTAGTCTAGATGTATTGTTAAAATCTATCCTCAAGAAGCTTGCACGAACACTAGAAAAATTTTATAAACTTCATTTTTCAATTAAGTTTTAACTATGCAGGTTTTATGAGTTTAGTCGACTGAACAGGAACAGCCAGTTGACTGAAACTGGAACAAATTTATACACATGCACAGTTTCAGTCGACTGAATTTCCTACAGAGTCGACTGAATTTGGTCCCGAAAATTTTATTTCATATTTCCAGTTGACTGAATTCCCTGCTCAGTCGACTGAATTTGAACCTGTGAATTTACTCTGAAAAGACACCTTCTTCCTCCCAAGAGTTGCAACCATTCATCAATGGAAATGGAAGCATCTCTTGTTTGCAACCTTTGACAACATATGCATCTCTTCTACAAGTATATATACATGATTCTAACATCATTTAATTCACCGAATTATCTTGCTTTAATCTAACTATTCTCTTGTTCATATTTTCTAGATATTCTCAAAGCAATCACTAATCTATTGCTTGAATCATTGTTTTTGTTTATAACATTCTTTTGATTCATAGCAATCCACATTTCCTAAATCTTCACAAACACATTGCATACTCTCGAGGATAAGATTATAGGAATATTGTACTACATTAGACTCATTAGTGTTGACAAGAACACAACAAGTAAAATATTGTATTTTAGTAATTGAGTTGAAGTCCTCTTCGGTAGTCGAGGCAAGAAATCCCGTTCGGTTGTTCGGGTATGTTGTAAACCTATTCCTCCAGGTGAAGTGAGGGTGTTAGTTAGTGAAATTCCTAAGTGAAGCTTAGGGACTGGACGTAGGACGAGAGGTTCGAACCAGTATAAAATCCTGGTGTCTCCTTGCATTTACCTACTTTATCTACCTAGACTATTTCATTATTCCATATTACACGATCCTACCGCATAGCCTCTTTCAAACATCACCTACAATTCCAAGGCCACGTTAGAGCTTCTTCCAAAACGCACGCGAAAACAACGCAATCGAACCCATCATGAACCGCATTGACCCGACTTTGACTAAGAACCGTGCTCGCCTCCAACCACCAAGGATCCTCTGACCACCACCTTTGACCTGCCCTATGCGAGCCGCCCCCAACGCAACCCCCGCGCGCTGCCCTAGATGCCACCATCGCCGATAACTCCTAGCCCTAATCCAATTGTTGAGCTCGACCTAGCGTTAGTCGACCCAACGAATGGCCCAGATTGAATCCCCACGATGATCTCTATCCAACAATACAAGCGATTTGACGTTCCAACGACGTTCATCGAAACGTGATAAACGGCCAATAATTGTTCTTCAATTTCCGGACAAACAGTGACCCAAATTGGAAATGAATTATAGATCTGAGATGCGCTCATCGAGAGCTTCAAATCGATTTATAATTCGATATATATTGAGGAGAATGAATTTTTGAAGTTGAATTTTGAATTGAAACTGGGTTGTGAATTATAGGGTTTGTCTGCCATTGAGAAAGAGGAGCAACAGAAATTTCTGTACATACAAAAATGGGAAATAGAAAAGCTGCTAGGGTTTATAATGACATGTATATAGGCATAACGCAATAGAAACAAATGGGCTTGATTGGTTTAGAAAAATTGAACGTTAACGGCCCGAAAAGCCCGTTTTGACTGAAGAACGAAAATGGGTCAACCCATATATCGAAATAGATGTTTTTAAACATTTTAAATGCAATGGACCAGGTTTCAAGTCCAAATTCTATTGTATGAAGAAGTTATGCTAGAATTAAGTTATTTCAAATTGATTTCAATTGAATTGATTTCTAGGCGTTTCGAGTTCGTACGATCAAACGACAAGCCCGATCACTACGAAACTTGAAATCCTATAATAATTCAATGTTACGGATCCGATGAAATGGGTTTCGTCGAGATTCGAGTCAGTGGCCAGAATGGCTATTTTTCACATTATTAAATTAAATTAATACTTAATTAATTAAATCACTTTTTCGTTTCAAATTTAAAAATTCACAAATTCCATCATTTTTGATTTCTTAAACAATTACAATAATTTAAAGAAACTTAGATATCAATTTCAAGTTAATAAATTTACTAATTACAATGTTTGAATTCAATTCAGTAAATTTAGATATTATAAATTAAATTTCCAATAATTACATTTAATTTAATTTGCATCCTATTATCCAATCTTTTTTTATCAAATGGAGATAATTAACATTGGTTCATGATTTATTATATTAATATCTTCAAATTTCAGCTAAATTTACATTAACGTACTGGTTAAATATTTTAATTTCATTTAATTGCAATTAATCCAATTATTATATTTTAAATTCCATTCAATTAATAAATCTTGATTTTCATTCTTCTTATCCAACCAATTGTCATACTCTGAATAAAATTAACATTATTTCCAAATATTAACTTAACTTACATTAACATAAAATTCAATTTAGATTTATTGTGATTAATTCCAATTTAATTTAACGGATTAAATACATATGTAACTTATAATAATTGTTGCCATTAACTCTCAATCACCCTTTATAAGTTTATCGTTTCCAAACCAATATTATAATTACTTACAGAACATTGATTTTAACCAATATTTTACATTAATTCATTAATTAATTCAATATTTATGTTTGTTTTCTTATATTCAATTTATGGCCTAGTATAACATTTACACAAATTCCATAAATTGTACCTTCATTCAAATAGTTAATAATTAACGTAAATTAGCATTATTATATCTCATTTAAGTTATTATTTCATTAATGAATCACAAATTTCTGTTTTTCTAATATTAGATAATAAAATTTTAATAAAAATTAACAATTAAATTATCGAAAATTTACGGGTTGTTACGGGTAATGTTAGTTGTAACAACCCTGTATTTTATGATTATTTTAATTGTATATTTAATTATTTTTTTAATTGAATTTCTGATTAAAAACTTTATTTTATTTATTAAAATGAATAAATTTTGTTATTCTAAATATAAGTTTTGATTTTATGTGAATTATAATTCCAAACTTGAATATTTTCCAAAAAAGTGGATTTTGGTCAATATAGTCAAACTTTGACTTTTATTTAAATATTTGAATTTTTGAATTTTATCTTTTATTATGAAAGTAAATTAAATTTCAAGTATATACTTTTCGTTTCGTTGAAATCTGATTTATATTGTGAAAGTTGTGCTTTTTACAATATCGTATGTAAATTGTTTTATTTAACAAAATTGTTTCTTTTAATTTATATAGATAATATTTTTGATTGCCATATCTTGTTCTAATTGAATATATATGTGTAACGTGATATGTTATGTATATAATTTTATTTTTAAAACATTTTCAAAAGTATAGTTTTAATTTTTAAATGTTCATTGCATTTTGTTTTCAATTTTAAATTCTAGTTTCAATATATTAAACTATTTTCTTATTTATTTTCTTTTTTTCCTTAAAATATTTATTTAGTTTCCTTCCTATTTTATTTTATTTCCGTTTTCTTTTTCTATTTTATTTACTTACTTTTATTTAGTTATTTTGATTAAAAGAAAATGGAAATTCTAAAGGACAAAGGCCTTTCATTTTCTTTGTGTCTTTTCATATTGCCTTTGCCTTTCCATTTTCCTTTTGGCTTTTCATGTTTTGGCCGTCCATTCTCTTATGATTAGCCGTGACTTTCATTTTTATTTTCACGTGGGAAAATTTTTCCTCCCATCACAAAAACTCACGGCCAAAGTAGAAAATGCTAATGGCTTCATTTTTTTTCATTTCCTTCCTCTTTTTCTAGTGATTTGCCTTCGCTTCTTCTTTCCTTGTTCGGCCCCTACTCTACCACCATCACCATCGACCACCACTTCATCATCTATAGCAACACCACCTCCCCCTCCTCTGACCAAGTCCAGGACGTGCCTTCATATTGAGCCAATACCACAAAATTTGCACAAACTCCACAAACATTGCCTAACCGAGCTCATGTTTCACCATCCCCTTCATATATCCACTTCGCCACCACCTAGAACCACCACCACCAACAGCTAAATCACCTTTGGTCGATGTTGCACCATATCCAGATCTGACCTGACCAAGGTCGAGCCCTATCATGAACTAGCCGAGCCTTGGGGTGCACAAAACCCTTGCCTTTTAACTTGTTCCTATGTATGCTTCATGTTATCACCACTACCCCTTCACTTCATTGTTGTCGTGCCATTTTAGTGCCAAACCCGAGCCAAAGCACATCATGTCAATGCATATGCTCCACTTAGGCCAAGAATTTGAGTTGTAAAAGTGAGGTCTAATCATTTTGTCCTTTGTTCATTCCAATTTCTAGTTGCTTCAATATTGTTTTTGGGTTGAATGTTTATGTGTACAATGTCTTGTTTATTTGTTGTTACAAGATTAATATCTAAGCTCTCTCCACTCACTTGAATCATAGTCATGCTATGTCATGTCGTATCGTGCTTTTTGGATGTTATTCGTGTAGGTTGATTTGCTAACTCCGGCATAAAAAGGTGAGTATTCACTCATGACATTTATACTTATATAAATTGTGAATTTACAACAAGTGAATGTGTAGAAATATTATATCATGTTATACCTGCCTGTTGTATGAATCATACGATGTTAACCCTATTTATAAACCTGTCATATTATCTGATACTGCTATATGTTGTTATACTGTTTATTTTATTATGTTCTCACACTGCAAGTTCTCTGTAGAATAGAATCACTATGGGTTCAAATGATACATAACCGAACGGACTTTAGAATAGAAAGAAATCATTATGGGCTGAAATGATAGGCCTGAGTGATTTTTATTTATTTTTATTTACTTGGGATTGCGGGTTTGAAATGATAGAACCCGGATTTTTCTTTGTAAATTACGAATTGAAATGATATATTATCCGTATCACTTGACCTAGGTTAGAAATTATTATACAGACCCATGGTTGTTATATATATTTTTTTCTGGAATTTTTAAAGTATTTTTAAAATGTAAACATTATATGATGTTTTGATTTAAATTGAATTTAAAATGATTTTTATAAAGTATTAATGATTTTTCTACAAGTTAAAGTGAAATAAATGAATGGTTAAGTTAAAATTGAAATATAAATTAATCTTTGAAATTTGTGATTTTTGTTTAAAAATGGAGTTTAGGTTAAGTAAATAAAATATAATAATGTGATTTAAATTTGAATTTAAAACGTCTTAATAAAGTGTTATTGATTTTTCTATGAATTAAAATGGTTAAATAAATGAATGCTTAAAATTGAAATTTGAAATATAACTTAACTTGGAAATGTGAAAATTGAATAAAAAATAAAAGTTTAAGTTAGATAAATAAAATGGAAATTTAGTTTATACTTTAAATGATAATTGAAACATAAGTGTTAAGTTAAAAATTTTAAAATGCAAAGAATAGAAAATTATGCACTTGAATTTAATAAGTGCATTATTGAAAAATTGGATTTATGTATAACATTTTACTTTATAAAAATCATAAGTTAAAGGGTATATAAATGAACATTTTGAATGTAAAAATATATTATTTGATAAGTTAAAATGGTTTAAATTGAAGTTTAGTTGTTTCTAAAATTTCTTTGGAAATCTGGAAATTTAATTAACAGCATTTCAGAAATGTTATCATTTCTGAAGTTAACTCAGAATCTGTTTAATGGATATTACAGCACTTTGTAAGTGATGCGGTTGATGTAAGTGAACTAAAGGCTAAAATTAACTAAGGCTATTGCAGCGCTTGGTAAGTGCTGTAGTTGTAGAACCAAAATTAGCACCTGAAATTAATAAAAGGGCTACATTTGGCTGAATTGAATTAAATCTTCTAATTTGAACCCTGAACTATTATAACAGTTTTGTAAATACTGTCTTTGCTGAACTGAACTATCTTTCAACTGAAACTGAACTATTACAGCAATTTTTAAATGCTGTCTTGGCTGAAACGAATTGTTTTCAAATGTAACTTTCCAAAGCATTTTCAAAGTGCTGTGGAAAGCTGAAATTTCACTGTTTTAATGTATTTAACTGAGTAAATGAACTCAGAAAGGACTAAATATTTGGGAATTGAATATTTGATTTGCAAGTATAATAACTTCACTTTTAAAAAGTTAAAATGGAGTATTTTGATTTGAAATTTAAACTATTTTGAAATGTGATTTGGAATGGTATTTAAAATAAAATGAATGAGGTTTTGAAAGGATATGATATTTGAATTTTGAAATGGTTTGTTGGGAAACTGAATTTAATTGAAATTGATGGTTTGAATTGAATTAAATTGGAAATTTTGAAATTTTGGGTTTAATTGAATAAATTTGTAAAATGTAAAGAATTAAAGGAAGGTACCATGATTTCAAATATATGGTTTCGAAATGTTATGATTTTCAAAGTGTAATGATTTCAAGTATTTGGGTTTTGAAAAGTTATAACTCTGAAAGTATTATAATTTTTTGAAAGGTGAATATATGTTTGAAATGGAAATGATAAACTATTTTATTTGAATATAATTCTGAAATAAAAATGGTTTGGTTTTGAAATATAAACTATTTTTGAAATGTATAACCACCTGTTATTATAACGATTGGTTGTTAAAGAGACCGAGATCGGATATAGACATACTCTCTATCGATACCAAATACCACTTTAACAACTATGTACGCGGTGGAGATTCCAGAATGAAGTAGGATGATGGCGACGATTCTATTGAGGTATGAACGTGGACCTAACTCCCGTGAGTTGGCTTAAGGTGGCTAAAACAGGAGCGGTCGACAGGCCAAGTGAGGTAGCTCCTCCTATCGGACGCACTTCTTCGATACTATCTCTTATCCCTTACTTATGGTTGATTTGATGGCCATCCTCCGAATTTGATTTGGGAGTGTGTTTCGAGGTGGGTGGCAGTGGCCGCTATGCATTACCACCAGCCCGGAAGCGTAATTGGTATATCTACCCTAGCATTTCCTAGTTGTGCCGTGTCACCTACCATAGCGAGCCATACTACGAGTTTGTTTTTCTCTCGTAGCCTGTGGAGTACTTAGGGTAGCCTCCCGATCTGGAGGTACGCTGATACTAGATGGACTAATGGGACTATTATGTGTTGGGGGCTATATGGGTAACCCTTCAACGCTATTTTAAGATAATTTTATTTTGCTGTAGACATTATTATAATAGCGCAATATTACTACATAGTAAATAGTTTAACAGATCCTTAGAGGATGGGCAGTCCTTGTACTTTATTACAGTTCACTTGAGTTGGTTTACATTGTATAAGTATGTATGTCCCGACTCGAGTGTTTTGTGTTTTGCTTTACGCTCGGGTCAGCCTGAGTATTCATGGCTTTGGATTTCTCTTTTTGGAGCTAGGAATCGCTGGAGATTCTGCTTATCTAGTTATTTATATTTCAGTTTCAGTTGTTCTATTTCAACTCTTGTATTAGTGAACTTCTATGTATTTGGGATTTCTATTGTATTTGTTTCTAGATTGATATTTTGTATTTATTTTGATACTTTGTTATAGTAGCTTCATGAACTACTATGGTATTTCATTTCCACTGCGAGTTATTCTGATATATCTGTGTCTGTGATTCTGTGAAGATTTTATTTGCTCCAAATTTTATTACAATGCAGTATTTTCAGCAATTCAAGTCCAACATGTGCGGATGTGAATGGCTGAAAATATCGAGTTGTTACAGTTGGTATTAGAGCTTTGGTTTTTAGGCAAACCATAGCCTGCGGAGCAAAAACACATTAGATAGAGGGTAGAAATACCCTATAATGAGTGAAATCAACCTCAAAATCATTTTCTTTGTGAGAGAATATATTTTCAAAGTATAAAATGATTTTTCAATGATTATTTTGATATAAAATTTTCTTATTTAAAGGAAATTTTTTCCAAACTTCCTTCCTTTCGTATCTACCTTGTTAGTATTTTCTTTCATTAGGATATTCATCCAAGTGAATTTATCTATCTTCAGCCTGGTCATTTCAGTAAGGCTTACCCTTCTGCTGGGTAGGGCAATCCTTTTGATCCTTTCGGTATATTTGCTATCACCTCCGCATCTTCTCCAGTTCCAACTCCTAGTGATGACCAAGGTTCTCTTCGAGGAACCTTTTCTTTATTTTAGCATCGTGATCATGTTTTATTTCATACTAGAGCTTCCTATAGTTTTATTTCTGTTGATTTGTGTGATAAGTTTGAGCCTATCCTTTCTCCTAAATATGTTTCTGTTCCTCTATGTGTTTCAAATCCAATTGGGTGTCCCACAAACCTTAATCGGATTTGTAAACAAGTGAAACTTCTCTATTCTGGTCATCACTTTAGTGGTGATTTCTTTGTTCTTGGCTTCGATTCTTTTTATTTATTGCTTGGAACGTATTGGCTTGGTGAGCATGATGCCCATATCTCTAGTAAAGCCCGGTCTGTTTATCTTGTTGATGATCAGGGAAATCCCTTGATTATTCAGTGCCGCATGCCTTAGGATTTTGCTGGCAGTTTTATTTATTCGCCGGATTCATCTCCTGGTGATCTTCATTCGACCCATGTGGTTAGATTTTATCCTGATGTATTTGGTGAATTCACTGCTTTACCTCCTAAGTGGGAAATTGATTTCCGTATTGATCTTATTCCTGGAGCTCGACCTGTGGTTCTTTCTCCTAGAAGAATGACTCCCCGCGAGAAGGTTGAGTTGGGAAAGCTAATTGAGGACTTGTTCTCCAAAGGTCTAATCAGACCTAGCCATTCAGAATGGGGAGCAACGATGATTTCATCACTAAGTCCGATGGATCATTGAGGATGTGTGTTGATTATAGGGAGCTGAACAAGCTCACTATGAAAAACAGATATCCAATGCTTCGTATCAATGATATGTTTCATAAACTTTTTGGTGCCTCTGTTTTCTCTCAGCTTGATCTTGCCTCAGATTTCCACCAACTCAGGGTTGTTGAGGAAATTATTCCCAAGATTGCTTTCCTTACTGAGAATGAGTTCTATGATTGGTTAGTCATGCCTTTTGGTTTGACTAATGCTCCTGCTTTCCTCGTTGATTTGATGAATCGTATTTTTCATGCTGTGCCTAATAAATTTGTTCTAGTCTTTGCTGATGATATCTTAGTCTTTTCTAAGATCAGGAAGAGCATGAGTCGACTTGAAATCTGTTTTGGAAATTCTTAGAAATCATTAATTGAAGGCTAAAATTTTCTAAATTCCATTTTTGGAAGGACGATGTCTGATTCCTTGGACATATTGTTTCTAGTAATGGAGTTTCTGCTGATCCAGTCATGATCGGTGCGATCATTGTAGTCTTTCTTTCTTTCTCTTTTCCTTTGTCATTTAATTATTCTATCTTTTCTGTTGTTCTTATTTCTCCCTATTCTATTACAGGATTTTAAACCCCTAAGACTCCTACTGAGACTCGTAGATTTCTGAGCCTTGCCGTTTATTACCAGAGATTCATTGAGAACTTTGCTTGGATTGCTGCAGCTCCCACAGCTTAGTTTATCTAGGTTATTATGGATAGACTGACCAAGTCCGCTCATTTCATTCCGGTCAAGTCTACCTGTTCTACTTCTAGCTTGTCTGAGATCTACATGGGAGAGATTGTTTGTCTCCATGGTATTCCTCTCAGTATTGTTTATGATCGTGATCCTATCTTTACCAGTCAGTTTTGGAAAGCTTTTCTGGAATCCTTGGGTATTCATCTGAATCTGAGCACTGCTTATCATCCACAGATCGACGGTCAAACGAAAAGAGTGAATCAGATTTCTCGAGGATCTTCTTTGTGTTTGTGATCATCTCCATTTTGTTAAACTTACCTATAACAACAGTTATCAGGTATAATTTTAATCTTCTTGTCATCTTGTCTTAATCCTATTTGATTTTATCTTTTTCTATGTTTTCCCGTACCTCATTCCTTTTCAGGGACGAAAAGTTTTGAGTGGGAGAGAGTGTAACAACCCTGTATTATGTGATTATTTTAATTGTATATTTTAACTTTTTTAAATTGAATTTCTGATTTAAAAACTTTATTTTATTTATTAAAATGAATAAATTTTGTTATTCTAAATATAAATTTTGATTTTGTGTGAATTATAATTCCAAACTTGAATAACTTGAATATTTTCCAAAAATGTGGATTTTGGTCAATATAGTCAAACTTTGACTTTTAAATTTAAAATTTAAATATCTGAATTTTTTAAATTTATCTTTTATTATGAAATTAAATTAAATTTCAAGTATACTGGTTTTTGTTTCGTTGAAATCTGATTTATATTGTGAAAGTCATGTTTTTTACAATATTGTATGTAAATTGTTTTATTTAACAAAATTGTTTATTTTAATTTATATAAATAATATTTTTGGTTGTCATATCTTGTTCTACATGATATGTTATGTATATAATTTTATTTTTAAAACATTTTTAAAAGTATAATTATAATTTTCAAATGTTCATTGTGTTTTGTTTTCAATTTTAAATTCTAGTTTCAATATATTAAACCATTTTCTTATTTATTTTAATTTTTTTCCATAAAATATTTATTTAGTGTCCTTCCTATTTTATTTTTTTTTCTTTTTCTATTTTATTTACTTACTTTTATTAAGTTATTTTTATTAAAAGAAAACGGAAATTCTAAAGGACAAAGACCTTTCATTTTCCTTGTGTCTTTTTATATAGACTTTGCCTTTCCATTTTCCTATTGGCTTTTAATGTTTTGGCCGTCCATTCTCTTATGATTAGCGGTGACTTTCATTTTCCATTTCACGTGAGAAAATTTTTCTTCCCATCACAAAAACTCACGGTCAAAGTAGAAAATCCTATTGGCTTTATTTTTTCATTTCCTTCTTCTTTTTCTAGTGATTTGCCTTTGCTTCTTCTTGCTTTGTTCGGCCTCTACTCCACCACCATCACGTTGACCACCACATCATCATCTACAGCAGCACCACCTCCCCCTCCTCTCCCCAAGTCTAAGTCGTGACTTCATATTGAGCCAATACCACAAAATTTGCACAAACTCCACAAACATTGCCTTGCCGAGCTCATGTTTCAACATCCCTTCATATATCCACTTCGGCCAGCACCTAGAACCACCACCACAAACAACTACATCACCTTTGGCCACTGTTGCATCATCTCCAGATCTGAGCTGACCAAGGCCAAGCCCTATGATGACATAGCCGAGCCTTGGGGTGCACAAAACCCTTGCCTTTTCGCCTTGTTCCTATGTATGCTTCATGTTATCACCACTACCCCTTCACTTCATTATTATCGGGCCATTTCAGTGCCAAACCCGAGCCAAAGCACATCATGGTCGTGCATATGCTCCACTTAGGCCAAGCATTTAAGTGATAAAAGCAAGGTCTAATCATTTTGTCCTTTGTTAATTTCAATTTCTAGTTGCTTCAATATTGTTTTTGGATTGAATGTTTATGTTTACAATGTCTTGTTTATTTATTGTTGCAAGATTAATATCTTAGCTCTCTCCACTCACTTGAATCATAGTCATGCTGTGTCATGCCATATCGTGCTTTCTGGATGTTATTCGTGTAGTTTGATTTGCTAACTCCAATGTAAAATGGTGAGTATTCATTCATGACATTTATACTTATATAAATTGTGAATTAACAACAAGTGAATGCGTAGAAATATTATATCATGTTATACCTGCCTGTTATATGAATCATATGATGTTAACCTTGTTTATAAACCTTTCATATTATCTGATACTGCTATGTGTTGCTATACTGTTTATTTTATTCTGTTCTCACACTACAAGTTCCCTGTAGAATATAATCACTATGGGTTGAAATGATACATACCCGAACGGACTTTAGAATAGGGAAAAATCGTTATCGGTTGAAATGATAGGCTTGAGCGATTTTTATTTATTTTTATTTTACTTGGGATTGCGGGTTTGAAATGATAGAACCCGGATTTTTCTTTGTAAATTACGGATTGAAATGATATATTATCCGTATCACTTGACCTAGGTTAAAAAATATTATATAGACCCGTGGTTATTATACATATATATTTTCTGGAATTTTTAAAGTATTTTTAAAATGTAAACATTATGATATTTTGATTTAAATTGAATTTAAAATGATTTTCATAAAGTATTAATGATTTTTCTACAAGTTAAATAAGTGAAATGAATGAATGGTTAAGTTGAAATTGAAATATAAATTAATTTTTGAAATTTGTGATTTTTGTTTAAAAATGGAGTTTTAATTAAGTAAATAAAATATGATAATTTGATTTAAATTTGAATTTAAAATGACTTAATAAAGTGTTATTGATTTTTCTATGAATTAAAATGGTTAAATAAATGAATGCTTAAAATTGAAATTTGAAATATAACTTAACTTGGAAACGTGAAATTTGATTTAAAAATAAAAGTTTAAGTTAGATAAATAAAATGAAAATTAAGTTTATATTTTAGATAATAATTAAAACTTAAGTTTTAAGTTAAAAATTTTAAAATGCAAAGAATATAAAATTCTGCACTTGAATTTAATAAGTGAATTATTGAAAAATTGGATTTATGTATAGCATTTTACTTTATAAAAATCATAAGTTAAAGGGTATTTAAATGAACATTTTAAATGTAAAAATATATGTTTTGATAAGTAAAAATGGTTTAAACTAAAGTTTAATTGTTTCTGAAATTTTGTTGAAAATCTGGAAATTAATTAACAGCATTTCAGAAATGCTACATTTCTGAAGTTAACTCTGAATCTGTTGTAACGGATATTATAGCACTTTGTAAGTGTTGTGGTTGATGCAAGTGAACTAAAGGCTAAAATTAACTAAGGCTATTGCAGCACTTGGTACGTGCTGTAGTTGCAGAACTAAAATTAACACCTGAAATTAGTAAAAGGGCTGCAGTTGCACTTTGTAGGTGCTGCAGTTGGCTGAATTGAATTAAATCTTCTAATTTGAACCCTGAATTATTACAACAGTTTTGTAAATGCCGTCTTTGCTGAATTGAACTATCTTTCAACTAAAACTGAACTATCACAGCAGTTTTTAAATGCTGTCTTGGCTGAAATGAATTGTTTTCAAATGTAACTTTCCGTAGCATTTTCTAAGTGCTATGGAAAGCTGAAATTTCCTGTTTTAATGTATTTAACTTAATAAATAAACTCAGAAAAGACTAAATCTTTAGGAATTGAATATTTGATTTGTAAGTATAATAACTTCACTTTTAAATGGTTAAAATGGAGTATTTTGATTTGAAATTTAAACTATTTTGAAATGTGATTTGGAATGGTATTTAAAATAAAATGAATGAGGTTTTGAAAGAATATAATATTTGAATTTTGAAACGGTTTATTGGGAAACTGAATTTAATTGAAACTGATGGTTCGAATTGAATTAAATTGGAAATGTTGAAATTTTGGGTTTAATTGAATAAATTTGGAAAATGTAAAGAATTAAAGGAAGGTACCATGATTTCAAATGTATGATTTCAAAATGTTATGATTTTCAAAGTGTAATGATTTCAAGTATTTTGATTTCAAAAAGTTATAACTTTGAAAGTATAACGATTTTTTGAAAGGTGAATATATGTTTGAAATGGAAATGATAAACTATTTGATTTGAATATAGTTTTGAAATAAAAATAGTTTTGGTTATGAAATATAAACTATTTTTGAAATGTATAACCACCGGTTATAATAACGATTGGTTGTTAAAGAGACCGGGATCAGATATGGACGTACTCTTTGTCGATACCGAAAACCACTTTAACAACTATGTATGCGGTGGAGATTCCAGAATGAAGTAAGATGGTGGCGACGATTCTATCGAGGTATGAACAGTGACCCGACTCCCGTGATTTGGCCTAAGGTGGCTAAAACAGGAGCGATCAACAGGCCAAGTGAGGTAGCTCCTCCTATTGGACGCACTTCTTCGATGCTATCTCTTATCTCTTACTTATGGTTGATTTGATGGCCATCCTTCGATTTTGATTTAGGAGTGTGTTCCGAGGTGGGCAGTAGTGGCTGTTATGCGTTACCACTAGCCTGGAAGCGTAATTGGTATATCTACCCTAACATTTCCTAGTTGTGCCGTGTCACCTACCATAGCGAGCCTTACTACGAGTTTGTTTTTCTCTCGGAGCCCGTGGAGTATTTAGGGTAGCCTCCCGATCAGGAGGTAGGCTGATACTGGATGGACTACTTGGACTATTGCATGTTGGGGACAATATGGGTACCCCTTCAACGCTATTTTAAAGTAAGTTTATTTACTGTAGATATTATTATAATAGCGCAATATTACTACATAGTAAATAGTTTAACGGATCAGTGAGGATGGACGGTCCCAAGCATCCTTTAAGTTACTTATACTTTATTACAGTTCAATTGAGTTGGTTTACATTGTATAAGTATGTATGTCCTGACTCGAGTGTTTTATGTTTTGTTTTACGGTCGGGTCAGCCAGAGTATTCACAGTTTTGGATTTCTCTTTCTGGAGCTAGGTATCACTAGAGATTCTTCTTATCTAGTTATTTATCTTTCAGTTTCAGTTGTTCTATTTCAGCTTTTGTATTAGTGAACTTCTATGTATTTGTGATTTCTATTGTATTTGTTTCTAGACAGATATTCTGTATTTGTTTTGAGACTTTGTTATAGTAGTTTCATGAACTACTGTGGTATTTCATTTCCGCTGCGAGTTTTTCTGATATTTCTGTGCCTGTGATTCTGTGATGATTTTATTTGCTCCAAATTTTATTGCAATGCGATATTTTGAGCAACTCAAGTCCGACATGTGCAGATGCGAATGGCTAAAAATATCGGGTTGTTACATTAATGTTATCCATAACATCAAAAGCACGTGAATATGAAATAAAATCAACACAGATTTAAAACAGCTTCTGATTACATTTTAAATTAATATTTCATATTCACATACATAATCCTAAAATGATTCCAAGGTTTTGACCAAATATAATTATTATACGAATTACGCTAAGAGCGACATATGAAGATGCCTCCTTAAATGATCAGAGTACTAAATAGACACATCGGTTATAATACATCATAGTGGAAATAAAACTAAATAGATCCTAAATTTGCTTCCTGCACGTCTTCGGAAGCTTATTTGTCCAACCTACTAAACTTGTTAAACCTAACTCTCAATCTAGTCAAATTGAATTTCCAACACCCAAGAGTTTAAAGGGAAAACATAAACTTCGAGTCAAACATAAAGCCTGATGTGAATAATACAGTTACATCTCGGTTTACTAATATTAGGTACGACCATGCTGCTTAGCGGAACGGGTTTCTCAATACTAAAATCCTGTAACGACCCGCCTTTTTGGACAATTTAAACCGACGATCAAATACACATGCCGATTCCAAACCGTTCAAAAGGGCAGATGGTTATTGGGGTAAATAAGAAAAGAAAAGAAAGAGAAATAAAGGAAATGAAACAACACAGAATCTCGCAGCGGAACGATAAAATATAATAGTCAAATAAACAGTTCATGAAGTTGTTTACTATACTTTGACAATTATTTATACAACATTTATCAGAGTTATACATATACAACAGAACAATTAAAATAATGCAGCAGATAGCATGATGCATGGGTAATAATAGTAATAGTATACCAAATCTTCGTCTTCATCCTCCAGAATAGATCTTCAAAAATCTGAAAAACTCAGGACTGACCCGAGTGTAATGAAAAGACAAAACACTCGAGTCAGGACTAAAATATTCTTATGAAAGTTAAATCAATCGTAAATAAATATGAGTGTAACGGCGTCAGAGATGTTTACGGGGTTTGACATCTCATATCCAGTGTCAACGTGCGTACAATAACTCAAGAGATGTTACGGGATTTTCCATCTCTTAAGGATCC
Organism: Allium cepa; assembly: GCA_030765085.1. NCBI lineage: Eukaryota > Viridiplantae > Streptophyta > Magnoliopsida > Asparagales > Amaryllidaceae > Allium > Allium cepa. Next base: position 202,882,040 of record CM060934.1, on the reverse strand, counting down.
GTTAAACTATCTACTATGTATTAATGTACGCTAAGTAGATAATGCCTATCAGCAATACGAAGTATCAAAATAGCGTTAAGGCGTTAACATAATTCCCCTTAACACATTTTTATAATGCCATAGTCTATACAGCACCGTAAGCCCCACTGTAAACTGGTGGTTATCAGAGGGTGCCCCATAGGTATGACACAAAACATAACATAGTGGTCGCGAATAGGATAAACAGTATGACAAGGTACATGAGGCGATACCAACTAGGATACTAGTAGTTGCGTGATCTGGACTTATGTTGAGCATAGCCAGCAGGTACCCCAACACCGCGAAACAACACTCCAAAATCAAGGGGTGCACCCAAATCGAATCACAAATGTAATAGATATGGTATCGAAGAAGTGTGTCCGCTAGAGATGGCGAACCTCAATGGCCCGGCGCGACTCCTGTTTTAGTCATGTTAGGGGTCATCCAATATCGTTCTCTTTCTTCAGTCAACGCGTTCACCAAACCATCCACTTCATTCTGGATCATCACTCCGTGTATAATAGTTATTAAAGTGGTTTTCGTTATCGACAAAGAGTATGTCCATATCCGATCCCGGTCTCTTTAATAACAACGTATTATTACACCGGTGGCTCTTTTACATTTCAAATCGATTCATAATTGATATCAAAATATCATATTCATTTCAAATATCGTCATAGCTATTCAAAAGTAAGATTCCATTTCAAAAATCATTTTTCGCATCAATATCTCATTTCGATTTCAAAATCATTTCGAATTTCAATTTAGGTTGCAACTTCATTTAACCCAATTCGTATTTAAATTCAAGATTTAAATATAAACATTTCACCTTATTGACCAGCTTAGAATTTTAGAAAATAGTTTTAAATAGTTTAAAAGTAGTTTTAAATAATTTCATCCGTGAGCAATATCAAATCTAATCGCTTATTCGATCACACAATTTCACTTCCAACTAGTATCGTTCACACGACTCTCTAGTGCGGACTCAGATTTGGTTCCTTGATTGGAAACTGTTACTCTCCTTGCATAGCTATATACTATGATAGGGAATTCCAGAATCAAATTAAAAATCCATATCCAGGGTTCGCCGTCGAAAATCGAGTGAAATATCCTAACTTGGATCGATATAAATCATCTCGAAATTTTATGCTCGAATTTGGATCAAATCGTTATGCGAATAAAATAATATACGTACAATCTCACGTATTACCTTCCAATGGATTTCTATCCAATTTATCTATACTAAATTATTTTATTGACTTCTATTTTTTTTCACTTAATTACTCACAATCCATTATTCAGTTAGTATATTCATTACTTTACATAGCATATTCTTTAACATTATCTTTTCTTAAACATCATATCAAAGAATTTGCTTACTCAAGTTCATTTTAAACATTCTATATAATTTAATTAAACTCGATTTCTTTTCCTAATTGATTCTTAGCTATACCAAATTCTTTTGTTTACAATTACTTCATATTCATAGTTTCAGTTAATGCAAATTTATTTGTGGAACATTTTATTAATCATCACTTTAGTTTATAGTCATTCCATAAAAGTCTAACTTCTTATATATGACTTTTCTCAGTTTATAGTTATCTCAAAAGTTACAAATTCAATTTTTTTACAATCCCCTTTGCAATTTATATTTATTTTCTATAACCAATTTTCAAAGATATAATACGATTCATTTATCTTCTTTCTTAAGTTCACTTACTTGTTCCATTTATCCATTCATCATTTCATGCTATATTTAAGTATATATAAAAAAATTATCACAACCAAATTTTTTATTTCTATACATTTTAATTCCTTTTTAGTTTTCCTTACTTGTATACTTCAATTATTTTCAGGTTCTGTTTATTTGTACAATATCTCACTACATATCCAAACATCATTTCAACTTCTTAATATTTGGTAAGTCATATTGTATGTTATTAGAATGCAAATTTGGTTTTATACAAATTTATAGAATTTCATTTTACTTAATTAGAATGTTCACAAATTTAATTTATTTAAATCCTCTTTACCTTTTGACTTTAAAGGTACACTTCAACTCTAAAGTTTTCCCAAAACGTAAGTTTAGATATCTTAATCCTCTTATTTTATAAATTTTGGTTATTCACATTTCATCCAAATAATTTGAAAATTACTAAATAACATAGCTTAGAATTTTAAATGCCCGGTTCTTTTCAAATCGTTTGAAATAAACATATATACTTATATCTTTCTTTCTTTTTTTATATCAAATCATACCTTTGGAGTCTAAACCAAAACTCATTTACCCAAAATAATTTTTGAAGAAAAGCAAAGCTTCTTAGAAGTCTCCCTCGCTTTGAGACTCGAAAATGAACGTCGATGATGTTGCGCAGTCATCACCGAAATTATTTTCCAGCGACATAAGAGAGGGGTACTGAATTCATTCCTTCTTAAAATCCTTTCAAAATATTTCTCATAAATATTTTCCAACTAATATTACAATATATTTTCTTCAAAGCTTTGAAAACCATTTTTCAAGATCTCCAGGTCTTAAATTCAATGTTTTCCAATTTAAATCTATTTTAATTCATATGTCACCTTTATAAAATATTCTTATAGGATTTTCTTACTTAAAACATTCCACAAGTGTTTTATCATTGTTTATTTTGTAATTCAGCTTATTTATTAAATTACAATATCCAATTAATGATAATAACCAATATTTTCATTCCTAACAACCAGGTAAGCAAGATAAGTCACAATAATTTCTGAAACTTTTCTTTATATATAAAATATAATTAGAGTAAAATTATTTCATTTACCTAATTTCAAAACAATACTATGTCGAATTGTTCTATTTAAGTGTTTAGAGATCCCTATCAATGACGTTAATTACTCGTACTGACAAGAATCCATAAGCCACTAAACAAATCAACCGACACAATATAAAACATTTTATATCACTAACAAATACGCTCTCTCATATATATATATATATATATATATATATATATATATATTCACTCAGCGACACATCATAGGGTATTACTACCCTACTTATAAAGAGTCAGACCCCACAAAGCTAAGGTTATCGCTAAACCAAAGCTCTGATACCAACTGTAACGACCCGCCTTTTTGGACAATTTAAACCGATGATCAAATATACATGCCGATTCCAAACCGTTCAAAAGGGCAGATGGTTATTGGGGTAAATAAGAAAAGAAAAGAAAGAGAAATAAAGGAAATGAAACAACAAAGAATCTCGCAGCGGAACGATAAAATATAATAGTCAATTAAACAGTTCATGAAGCTGTTTACTATACTTTTACAATTATTTATACAACATTTATCAGAGTTATACATATACAACAGAACAATTAAAATAATGCAGCAGATAGCATGATGCATGGGTAATAATAGTAATAGTATACCAAATCTTCGTCTTCATCCTCCAGAATAGATCTTCAAAAATCTGAAAAACTCAGGACTGGCCCGAGCGTAATGAAAATACAAAACACTCGAGTCAGGACTAAAATGTCCTTATGAAAGTTAAATCAATCGTAAATAAATATGAGTGTAACGGCGTCAGAGATGTTTACGGGGTTTGACATCTCATATCCAGTGTCAACGTGCGTACAATAACTCAAGAGATGTTACGGGATTTTCCATCTCTTAAGGATCCGTTAAACAATCTACTATGTAGTAATGTACGCTAAGTAGATAATGCCTATCAGCAATATAAAGTATCAAAATAGCGTTAAGGCGTTACCATAATTCCCCTTAACACATTTTTATAATGCCATAGTCTATACAGCACCGTAAGCCCCACCGTAAACTGGTGGTTATCAGAGGGTACCCCATAGGTATGACACAAAACATAACGTAGTGGTCGCGAATAGGATAAACAGTATGACAAGGTACATGAGGCGATGCCATCTAGGATACTAGTAGTTGCATGATCCGGACTGATGTTGAGCATAGCCAGCAGCTACCCCAACACCGCGAAACAACACTCCCAAATCAAGGGGTGCACCCAAATCGAATCACAAATGTAATAGATATGGTATCGAAGAAGTGTGCCGCTAGAGATGGCGAACCTCAATGGCCCGGCGCGGCTCCTGTTTTAGTCATGTCAGGGGTCATCCAATATCGTTCTCTTTCTTCAGTCAACGCGTTCACCAAACCATCCACTTTATTCTGGATCAACACTCCGCGTATAATAGTTATCAAAGTGGTTTTCGGTATCGACAGAGAGTATGTCCATATCTGATCTCGGTCTCTTTAATAACTACGTATTATTACACCGGTGGCTCTTTTACATTTCTAATCGATTCATAATTGATATCAAAATATCATATTCGTTTCAAAAATCAAATCCATTTCAAATATCGTCATAGCCATTCAAAAGTAAGATTCCGTTTCAAAACTCATTTTTCGCATCAATATCTCATTTCGATTTCAAAATCATTTCGAATTTCAATTTAGGTTGCAACTTCATTTAACCCAATTCGTATTTAAATTCAAGATTTAAATATAAACATTTCACCTTATTGACCAGCTTAGAATTTTAGAAAATAGTTTTAAATAGTTTAAAAGTAGTTTTAAATAATTAAAATGGTTAAAAATACTTAAAGTCTTAAAATGGATTTAAAACAGATAAATTAGTTTAAAATAATTTAAATTGGGTTAAGTAGATTTAAAATAGATTAAAATAGTTTAAGTATTCAAAATGGTTTATATAACTGAGTAATTTGGAAAACAAAATAAATCAGCTTAAAATCAAACCATTTCAATTATAACTTCCCAATTCAAAACAATTTCAATTTCCCTTCTACCGATTCAATTTCGATTTCGATTCAATCAACGTCAACTTTGACTTCAAATTAATTCAATTTTATATTCACTTTCAATTAGTTCAATTTCAATTTATATCGATTTGGAGCTTGGTTTTCAAAAATATCCATTTATAACACTTAACAAAATTTTCCATCAATATTCAAGTTTAAATCCAAATTTCAAATATGATTCAATTCCAAGCTCGATTTCAAAATATCATCTTTATATCACTTTTACTTAGTAATATTCAAAGCTCGAATTAAGGCTAAATCTTTAAACAAATCAATTTTCGAAATTCAATCAAATCCCAATTTTTAAATTTCAAAGTCTCGACTTATATTATTTAACAATTTCTTTTAACCAAAATTTATTTCAACATTCCAAACTCAATTTTTCGATAAATTCGATTTCTATAGATTTATTTCTATTTATAAATTTTAAATCAAAACATTTAAATAAATTTCAAATCGACGATTTTAAAAATTATTAATTTAGCCAATTCGGTGTCCGTATATAATTTTCTATCCTATGGCCAAGTAATTATTTATTTCAATTAAATGTCAGGGATGAATATATATCACTTAAATCAAATCACAGTTTCATATGTATGCATAATAGGATATATATATATATAAGCAAATAAACATCCAAACATTTAAATATCAACCAATAGCATCCATCGAAATAAATCATCCAATGGGCAATACAATTCATGGCAATTTCACAGTTATCAATATCAGGAAATTTAATCGCAATTCAATTTTAATTTCAACTTGACTGTCAATTTAATTTTCAACGGTGAATTCAAATGGCAATCTATATGACAACTAAATTTTATCAAACAACGATAAATAAAATTCATAACACTTCATAATGTCAAATTTAACTAGCATAAAGATATTCAGTACGTTGTGAGCGTTATAAAAGACTCACCTTGATTTCAATGTAGTTCCAGCGTTTTATTTCGAATAAAATTAAACGAGCGTTTAATTTTACCCGAAATTCAAACTAGCTCCAAACGACTCCAATCCAATTCCATAGCGTAGTGCTCAACACAACGATTGCAACGCAAGTCGTTTCGTAATTTTCCGACCTCATTTGACAAAGATATCGCATTTCAAAGATTGTACAATTTAAACTATAATATAATTTACAATTTTCTTTATATTTTTTTAACCTTGCCCAATCTCAGCCGTTGATTCCCCATCATCAGATCCTGGCTGCAACCCCCTTCTTCCATCTTCGTTCGCGTACAGGCAAAGCAAGAACCCATCATGCACGTTCGAACCCTAGATGTCGCGACCACCACACTCGATGAGACAACGATCAGGTGACTTCAAATCGAAGCCCTTCGCGCGTGGAATGCGGTTGAACTCAGCCTCCCTTGGAGCACGCAAATCGAGGATGAACGCGTGACATTCAAACACCTTTTGTCGTTGATCCGTGACGCTATTTCCGATCTTGATCGTTGATTCTATAGAACTCACGTAGCTCTAAAATTTCCTAGTTGATAACCTTCGCTAAAAGCTGATGGATTAAGAGATTTAGAGGGAAGAAGTTGAGAGTTTTCTGGCCATTCATTTATATGGAGGCGACGGCTGATGATAGACTAGGGTTTTGGACCAAATGAAATAAGGGTCCTTTTATAGCAAACTGACGAACACTATTCATTCCCAATTTTTCGAACTCCAAATCTCGCACAGTGACCGGCGTTTCTGGGGTTTACCCCGTGTTATGGACACAATGGAACAGGTTTCGAAAGCTAATTCGATCGTATGTGCGAGTTATGGCAATAAACGATCGATTTTTAATTAAACCGATTAAACGATTTTCTATGCGTTTTGGCTCGCCCCGGACAAACGGTAAATCCGATTGACACGAAATTTGAAATCATACAATAATATCACATTACAGATCCAATGAAAGTGGTTTCGTCGAAATCCGAGACTATTTGAAAAATGGCTATTTTAACTCGTCAATTAAATATTTAAATATTCAATTTTCACAAATTAATTTTTAATTCGATTTTAAAAGTTCTACCACATCATTCTAACTTTAATATGATAAAATAAAATTTTACAGATCATTTTTAATCATATTAAACCCGTTATTCAATTATCCAATAAATTCCAATTTTAAATACTTATTAACTCTATTAAAATCCCAATATAACTTACATTCACTTTGGAAACCAATTTGAATCATATTAAATTAAATTTCAATTATTCACTCTATTTTAATATATTAAATTTCAATATCAAATTAATCATATCAAATTCGGAATTTAATTATTCAAACATTTGTAATATTAAATTTAAACAAATTTGATTATTCTTAAATCACTATCTTTTGAAATATTCGAAACGAATTTATAAAATTTACCAAATTCAAATTATAGAACAACCATTTTCATTAAAACAGCTATTCAATTTCCATTATTAAATTATTATTCAATAAATTCCAAATATTAAATTTAAATAATTTCGCTTATCCAATAATTCATTATCTTTTGAAATATTGCAATTGAACTTATAAGATTCAACTTTTAAAACCAATTCACAATTTAGAACACTATTTTCATTTTACAGCTATTCAATTATTCAATAAGTTTTTAAATATTTAATTTAAACAATTTACCTGTTCAATATTCAATATTTGATTTTAAATAGATTTTACTTATCAATCAATTACTCTATTATACCCAATGAATTCAACATTTACTATCCTATTCAACTATTGATTGCAAAGGCATTCACTAAGTAGCATTTATTTTTCATTACTTGGATAATTATTATTGCAATTCATTCCAGTTATTATTATTCCAAACGAATTACAAATTTTTTTTCTAACATTAAATCATGAGATCTTCTTAAATTAGCTACTTTAATTATCGAAAATTTATGGGTCGTTACAAATCCCCTTTAAAACATATCTTTTGCAAATCAAAATCCTGCAATCAAACTGATTAAAGCAGGAATAGCAATATCATATATGCATATAAATCAGGTAATTAATGGACTATCTATCCGACCAATATAGTTTTGTTTGGCTAACTACTAACCATTGGCTGACTCGGGCCTACTAGACACAATCAATTATCTATCTTCTATTAAACGCACTTCTGGACTGATTGCCCTTAACTGTCTTCTTCTAGGATCAACTGAACCTAATGGTTTGCAGGCTCACAAATAACCTATCTTTTTTCTGTATATTCCTTTTTATGTGTAACATCATTTTAGTCTTACCTGTGACAAAGGCCTACACACTAAAATTTTCGACTTTTATTAGCTAGGGGCTTATTAGCTAAAGTATAGGGCGTGGCACTATACCGGTCCCATTTAGTATTCTAATATCTGAGTCGTTTACTTAAGGTTAACTACCCCATCAAATTTTCCTTGTAAACATTTCTTTCAAATTGATTTAACCCTTTAAATCGTACTTAAACAAGGAAAATATACCCTTTGCTTTACTTAAACATCTTTGCCATGATATATACTTTGCACTAAACAATGTTGATGAAATATAATGGGATTATCTGTCCCCCTAAAGAAATTTATAAACCCTTTATAACTTAAAAGATCTTTGGCCAAAAAGCCAAGGTAAACCATTCAAAACTTTTGCTTAAAAACTTTAAACAATACCTTTCGAACCCATTGAAAGCACTCCTTTTAAAATAAGTTAACTACTATACCTTGAAACACTAGGGCAAAAGGCCAAAACATACCTTTCGAAATCTTTAAAAATAGACTTTCGAAATCATTGAAAGTATCTCTTCGAAATCTTTATAAAACCTTAGACATCCACTTTTTAATACACTTTAAACTTGCCTTTCGAAAGCATTGGAAATCATCCATTCAAATAGTAAAAGTAAATCTTTCGAAAACATTAGGAATCTCCCTTTCGAAATCATCATTATATATCTTCCGTAATCATTAAAGTCCTTTACTTAAAACAAACCTTTTGAAAGCATTAGGTTCAATCAGCATTGAGTTATAAAAGGATCAATCAGTAGCAATCTCAATTTTACAAACAAGCAGGATGTGAGCTCAATAATCAAAGTATGGTGGTTACAAATTCGAGATAATATTCATTTAGTTATAAATTTTTTAAAATTTGATATACTTTTTCGATAGTTATAGGCACAAGAGACAGATAATAAAAAGAAAATCTAATTAAGGCCGGTTCTTATTAAAGCCCAAGACTCTATGTTGATTCATCTAATCCCTTTGCAATTAAGGGATTAGTGATGTGATGAATGGACATGTCCACGAGCTCCTTAAGTTTCTTTTCCCTTTTATGAATGGTGTCTGCATCATCAGTCGAGTTGATATGCTCTTTTAGGGTATGACGAAGAGACTTATTAGCTCCTCACAAAGTCCGAATCACTCTCATCGGGTTTTAATTTCTTGGTTAAGATTATACTTCTCACGTTCGACTTTTTGTACCTTAATTTCATATTCACGGATGCGTTGGTATATCTTTTCTGCCCACTTCTTTTTGAAATACTGCATCATTATAAATTTTTCTTGATTAACCTACTTAGAGATCGTTGCGTTATTCAAACTTAGAGGAGGATTAAGTAAAGTAGAAAATTCAAGATTAGTCGAGGATGTGGATCATGTTTTTCAACTTGGAATGGGAGAAGGAAGGCTAGAATCACCCAGACTTACAATAAGCTCCAAGGTTGGCATGATACTTGGCTCTTTGTTAACTATAATTCAAGATCACTTATTTTCCAATGAAGCTTAGCTATCTCAATGTCAGCTTCAACAGAGAATTTAGACCCAAGAGTTGTATCCTTTCTCTTTTTCAAAATTTGAAGCTCGTTCTACATTTCTTTGTGTTTTACCTCCATGAGAGCGGTCATTTCTTTGTAAGCACTAAAAGCTGATTTTAAAATGAAATGGTTCATACGTAGCCCTTTTGCCTCATGGTTTTTTGGGAATTGTAAAGCCAAGTCATCTCGAGATGATTGTTTCTCCTTCATATATGTAAACGACCAATCTTTAACTTCAATAATTCACGATGTGTCTAAAGAATTAGATTTACGTGCTAATTGGGCATCCTATTGTTCGTCGACGGAAGTTCTATCGGTTTAGAAAACCGTCGAACGAATTTAAATTAAAAATAACCGCAAGTGTATGGTGTACGAATGTAGCATGTGGCGAATATGGGTCGATCCACTGGGAATTGATGATTTTAAAATTCTATTCAATCAAATTAAACCAAAGTCGAGTGAAAGTTAAGCTAGAGAATAAGAGAACTAACTAAAAGAAAAGAGAAGCAAATATAAGAGTTAAGTGACAATTTAGGAAATAAATCCACTCTCTAAATCATGTAGTTCAACACATACGAAATCATGATCTCTCTTTTATGGTCATTAGTGTAATTAGTTGATGTGCTTATCATAAGTATGATACATTTGTGCTATTAATTAGCCCAATATAAACCATCAAACTATAACACAACCACTAATACACATTTAACTCTCATGAAATATGACAACAAAGTTGAAACAAAAATCTATTTTAAGCATAGCCTATTAACTATTGTTTAGAAATATAGGCTATCAAATTTCAATTTCAACATTCACTTCTTTGCCATAATCATATTTAGATGAAGAGGCAATTTGTGTTATGTTTGTTTAAGCATAGTCTATTTGGTATGAACAACATAGACTATCAAATTCAAAGCTAAACAACATCATTAAACCACTTCAAGTGTTTCCATTAAAGCACAAAAAGAGAGTATAAACATCAAAATGTTGCATCTACATACTAGAGAGCTTCATTACCCCTAAATTGTAGGGATTAAGCTCTCATATTTGTTATCAAATCAACAAATGTAGAAAGAAACATGAAATCAAAAAGAAAGGAAAATGAAAGCTAATGGAAAAGACAACTAATCTAATTGCATAAAGGTAAATCTACACTATTACATAAGAAGAGAAGAAGCATGTAAATAAAAGAGAATTAATATTGCATAAAAGAAAAGAAAATTACATGAAATAAAATGGCTAAGTAGCCATGGAAAAAGAGAAGAGAAGAGCTTTTTATTTTGAGCCTAAACTAAAACTAAGAGAGATTAAGCTAAGAGGATGGTTACATGAAACATAAGGGGTTATTTATACATGCATGAAACCCTAATCCATAATTTGGGGAATGACCAAACTACCCTTGAGAAAATACGGAGGCCAAGTAATCATTAGCTTCTACTAATTATTATTTAAGTGTACATGAAGCCATTAATTTCATAAGCATGTGCATTAGCCTCTAATTTATACACTAAGGTGGTGGGTAGGTGGGGTCCTCCATGATCTTCACTTTGAATTATTTCCATCTTCATTCCTTTATATTCTTTGTGCTTGCATATTCCTTCATGAAACCACTCCTATTTGAGACCAAATTCCTACAAAAAAATTATATAAATTTCCAATTAATTTTTCTCAAAGAAATATATCCACACAAATGACCTTTTTGCCCCTATATGAAGATGGATATGTGACAATTTGGAATTAATATGGATTTTGGTTTAAACAAGTTAAAATACCCAATATGATCATTTATTTAATTTAAAAAGAATAAATATGGTGGTAAAAATATGCATATTTACGTGCACATCAAATACCCCCACACTTATCTTTTTATTCGTCCTCGAATAAAGAAAAGCTAAGATAAATCTGTTTTCGTAGGGAGCACGATTGCATTGAGCGTATGCAACAAGTCGTTAAACCTCTGGGTGTCCCCAGTAGGACGAGTGTTGTCTCGTGAGAGTTTTCAGCGGATACTACCCACAAAATCCAAATGCAGGATGAAAATATTTACAAAATGCAAGATTTATTTACAAAGAGATGAATGCGAGTTTTTTGAAAATATTTACAAATGAAGGATTTATTTTTAAATTGACACGAATAAGTTAAATATAGGTTTTGGTCATTATCTTGAAAATTTATGCCATTTACTCATCAAAATTTCCAACAAAAATCAAGTTATCATAACAAATAGACCATAGTTTATCTCGTTGTTTTGGTTAATAACACAGTCTAACTATGAAATGGATCCTTAGTTGATTATCGAAGTTTATCAAAGTGGTATTTTCATTTCTTTTTAATAACAAAATCAAATCAAATAAGTACAAATAGTGCTAGGATTACAATTACTTGCTCTTTCATTAGTTGCAAGAAAAATTACATACCTACCTCAGGTAAACTGAGGCCAGATATACCACCCATGCACTGCCTTTCGGGCTTATGTGAGGGGAGTACAGAGCATGACAAGTGCACACACTTTCATGCATACACCTATTGACCGTAGGTGGTTTTTATTAAGTATGTTTTTTTTACATGTGTTCCATACATGCATAACCGTGAGGACTTTTAAACAAGTATGAAAGCGCATAATTAAAGATTCCAAATAATTCACCCATGCATAACCGTGAAGACTTTTAAATGAGAGTGAATACTTGGATGTTACTATTTTTTTAGTTTTTATAATTTTTTTAAAGACAGAGAGAGTTTTGCAAAATCATCTTAGCACAATTTAACTTAGAAGACAAAAAAGATGTTATATCCTTTAATATAAATCAACCACTTTTAAAAACAAAGATTTTCAATTAGGATATACTTCATAATTAACACTTATGAATCTTCCTATATACTAGTTAAACCATTATTATTTGTAATCAAATTTCATTTTTATTTTTTTTAAGACAAACAAATTTCCAAAAATTTCAATTTAATAAACCAAAACCATATGATTATCTTATAGTGTTTCTTTTAAAAATAAATCAAAAGAAAATTTGTTTTTGGGATTTATTTTTAATTTTTTTTTTGAGATTTTAAAGCAAAAATAAACCATGGAAAAAAAATTGAAGATGAGTCTCTCCCCCCACACTTGATTTTGACTGTGTCCCCACAGTCAACCCAAGTGGAAGGAGAAAAATAAAAACATAACCTTTATTTAAATGAAAATGTAAAGATGATTATTTACACGACATCATAAAGTATGGCGTTAAAGAGTAAATGAACCGGTCTTCCAAAAACCGATTCACTTGTCTCGTCAAGTATGCGAGACACAGCTTAAGCTCGAAAAACCAAATTGTAAAAGATTTCGAATTTGATTGTCGATTTGGAAAAATGAATTTTGTTTTATTAAAAGTTGAATGACTTGTTTTGTTTTCAATGATTTTTGGGGTTGATAAAACAATTGATTGAAATTCACATTTATTTTCACCAAATTGAAATTCAAGTTTATCATTGAAAACTTCTTCCAAATTATCGATTTCAAAGTCAAAATGGTGATTGAAATCTTCCCCATCAAAATTTAATGACTCATTTTTGTAAATTCCATAAAATCATGTTCGTTAAATTCATCTTCCTTTGTTGAATTATCAACAACTTCATCGCATATATCCATTTCAAAATCCAAAGTTGTTGTATTTAAATTTTTAGAAAAAGGAAGATCGAAATTTAAATCGAGTTTCTCACCCTCAAAAGAATTGAAATCCAACTCAATTACCGTGTTTTCAACAACTTCATTAAGATTGTTATTTTCAAATTCAAAAGTTATTATTTGAAAGTCGTCGATTTGGGTAAAAGGTGGATTATCACTTGACTCATCACACGTTGAGATTTGATTTTGTTGTTCACGTTGTTTCATATAAGTTTCAAACAACAAATTCGTGTGATCATCGTAAATTTCATTCATTTGTTCAATAAAATCCAATTTGTAGTTATTAAATTGAGAATTTTCGATTTGGATTTGTTGAGAACAAAAATTTTCACTCATTAACATGGTTAAGATTATTCCCATCGCCAAATTCGTTTGAAAAGTTGTTCCCATTCTCATGTTGAGTTTGAAATTCATTATGGAGTTCGAAACTAAATTGGCATGGGTTATAATCGTAATCATTTGATTTTTGAATTGAATTCAAATTTTGAAATCCTTGACTCGAGTTATTACACAAATAAGAATTACATAAATCATTTATCTCTTGATTTTGTCGTGTAGAAAGTTCGAGTAAAGATGAAATCATTTCAATGCTATTTTCAAGAGTCGAAGGTTGGTCATCGTTTTGAAAATTTTGTTGTTCGAGATTGAATTATTTACACAATAGTTGTTGTTAAAATATCCATATGAATTTGGACTGAAATCATATGGATTATATTGATTTTCACAACCATTGTAAAATTCAAGTGAATATGGAAATTCAGGCATTTTCAAGAATGTTTTTTGGTTTTTTTTTATAAACGAAAAATATTTACCAAGAAAATTTATTTTTCAAAAGGGAAATCGATTTATGTTTTGTTTTAATTTTTCAAATTTTTTTTCTTTTTTTTTATTGAATTTTGGTTTTTCTAAATTTTTTTGAAATTTCAAAGAAAAGGATTTAAAAATTTCAAGGGAAAAGAAATATTTACAAATTCTTTTTAGTTTTCGATTTTGAATTTTTTGTTTTGTTAAAATATGCATGAACTAAAGCAACTAAATGAATGCAGAGGTCTAATTACAAATGATCAATCTTAAGTTAACCCAAAATTTTATATTCACACATTGTCTTAGATAAACAAGATAGTTCTCAGCCAGGTAACGGACAGGATTTATCGGTGCACCACAAATCACCGTAGCAATGCAGTCAAAGGTTTAAGTACCTTCAGAGGAACAATCACTATAATATTTACGAATCACCGTAATATTTATAAATGGTTATTACTCTGCCGTATCCTAGACACCAAGAAATTAAATTGTTCAAAAAAGACAAATTGTCAATATCCAATTAAAAGTTATCGATATCTAATGTTTATTATTAATCAAATCTAGTATGAAATGCAAAATAAAAATCAAACATGAATTAACGATGCAATTACGAACGAATTTTTTTTTTGTTTTTGAATTTTTTTTTCTTTTCAAATGCAAGCAATCAGCAATGTAGAACAAATAAAAGCAATAGATGTGGACTAAAAGAAGCAAAAATTTTAAAATCAAGCAAGCAGTTTTTTTTGGCAAGCTAAGCAGCGCAATCCTTCCCCTTCTTCTTTTTCAACCTGAAAGATACAACAAAGATATACACACTAATTTTATTTGTTTTTATTTTTATTTTTAATGATGGAAATTTAAGCCAATTAAAACAAACAAATTTTTTTTTCTTAAAAATTGAAACAGATTAAACTAAACTAAACTAAAACAAGTTAAACAAAACAAAGTACCAGAAGAAAAAGAAAAAAATACTTTTTTTTATTTTTTTTTGAGAGAAGAAAAAAAACTAGTTGCTTAAACAAATTAAGTAAATAAAAGTAAGAAGAAAGAACAAAAATTAAAAGGGAAATACAAAATTTTCAAAACAACCCGGCCCAACCTTTTTCTTCTTTTTTTTTTAATCAAAACAGCCAACGGCCTCCAAAAAAATTGAATATCCCCTTTCTTGATCAATATAGGGAGACAAAACCATTAACACACTCACGCAATCAAATTCTCAATCTTCTTATCAAATCGGCTTGCTAAATCAAAATAAGAACAATTGAAATCAAACCGAAAGCAATTTGTGTTGTTGGTTGGTGTAAAGGTGGATCTGGGATTCGCGATTTCAGGTGAGGTTGAAGGTGGAGCTGCGGTTTGATTTGCGGTGCTGCAGTGAGGCGATAGGGTTGGAGGAATTGCGGAGTATGGTCGGTCGTCGACGGCGAAGTGTGGACGAGGTGATTGCTTGCAGTTCGCGACTGAAGGTGGATTTGGGGTGGAAGGAGAGTTGGAATGGGTCGCGGTGAATTTCTCTTGGGCTGTTTGATGATGGTTCAGGCGGATGAAGGTTTGAAATATTGATTTTTTGTTTTGGTTGATGGTTTTCTGGTTTGATGAGTGGGTGGTTGGAATGAGGAATGTATGGGACAATGGCTGATGATGTTTGTTGGATTTTGGGCAGTAGTGGAAGTTTGTCAGTGGAGATGGAGATGAAGAAACTGGAATGTGGTTGCAGGGGCTAGCAGTGAAGTGGTGTTATGGTTTGGAGGAGTTCTCTATTGCACGTGAGGAGAAAGGTATGCAGTGCACAGTGGTACAGGCAAGATCGCGAGGTTGTGATGGTGGTCAGTTGAAGCTTGTATGTCGTACACTTTGTGATGAAATTGTGCAGATAGCTGTGGATTTGTAACAGAGTTGCTACTGTTGTGATGTAAGTATTTGCAAGTGGTTGAGCTTGTTGGTTGATCAAGCATGGAAGATGTATTGGTAGTTGTTGAATTGAATGGCCAGAGATGAATGGTTATTAAGTGTAACAGCAGGCAGGTTGATATGTGCACAGAGCAGAGACAGAAGTTGGAGGAAGAACAGTGGGAAGTTTGGGGGTATATTAGGTTGTAAGCTATTGAATGGCAGAAGTATGCTAGGAAGCAGTAAGCAATAGTGAATGGTGAGTGATGTCAAATGGTGAGTGGAAGCAAGTAGTAGTTGCAAGATGGTGAAATTGGGTTGTGAGTGATGTTGGAAGTTGTAAGAGAAGTAGATGGAGATGTTGAAGTAGAGGAAACACAGAAACAGTGAGTCAACGCAGGGTTTTGACAGAGAGGCAAATTGAAGAGAATGATGATCAAATATGTGCAACTGTAAATGGAATTGCAAATGAAATGTAAATATATGGAAGTGGAAATGAAACAAAATTATTTTGGATTTAGCATGAAATTGTGGAGTTTTTTTTGTTTTTTTATATGAAAATGCAAATGGAAAAGGAAAAGAAATCAAGCACACAAAGAAGACGCAATCAAAAATCACACAAACACACAATTTTTTTTTAAGTGCAAACACACACAATAAAAATCAAACAAAAATAATTCGAAAAATAGAAAATCAAAATCAAAACAATTCTCCGTCAACGGCGCCAAAAAATTGACGGACGTTCTATCGGTTTAGAAAACCCTCGAACGAATTTAAATTAAAAATAACCGCAAGCGCACGGTGTACGAATGTAGCACGTGGCGAATACGGGTCGATCCACAGGGAATTGATGATTTTAAAATTCTATTCAATCAAATTAAACCAAAGTCGAGTGAAAGTTAAGCTAAAGAATTAGAGAACTAACTAAAAGAAAAGGAGAAGCAAATATAAGAGTTAAGTGACAATTTAGGAAATAAATCCACTCTCTAGATCATGTAGTTCAACACATATGAAATCATGATCTCTCTTTTATGGTCATTAGTGTAATTAGTTGATGTGCTTATCATAAGTATGATATATTTTTGCTATTAATTAGCCCAATATAAACCATCAAACTATTACACAACCACTAATACACATTTAACTCTCATGAAATATGACAACAAAGTTGAAATAAAAATCTATTTTAAGCATAGCCTATTAACTATTGTTTAGAAATGTAGGCAATCAAATTTCAATTTCAACATTCACTTCTTTGTCATAATCATATTTAGATGAAGAGGCAATTTGTGTTATGTTTGTTTAAGTATAGTCTATTTGGTATGAACAACATAGACTATCAAATTCAAAGCTAAACAACATCATTAAACCACTTCAAGCGTTTCCATTAAAGCACAAAAAGAGAGTATAAACATCAAAATGTTGCATCCAAATGCTAGAGAGCTTCATTACCCTTAAATTATAGGGATTAAGCTCTCATATTTGTTATCAAATCAACAAATGTAGAAAGCAACATGAAAGCAAAAAGAAAGGAAAATGAAAGCTAATGGAAAAGACAACTAATCTAATTGCATAAAGGTAAATCTACACTATTACATAAGAAGAGAAGAAGCATGTAAATAAAAGAGAATTAATATTGCATAAAAGAAAAGAAAATTACATGAAATAAAATGGCTAAGTAGCCATGGAAAAAGAGAAGATAAGAGCTTTTTATTTTGAGCCTAAACTAAAACTAAGAGAGATAAGCTAAGAGGAGGGTTACATGAAACATAAGGAGTTATTTATACATGCATGAAACCCTAATCCATAATTTAGGGAATGACCAAACTACCCTTGAGAAAGTGTGGGGGCCAAGTAATCATTAGCTTCTACTAATCATTATTTAAGTGTACATGAAGCCATTAATTCCATAAGCATGTGCATTAGCCTCTAATTTGTACATTAAGGTGGTGGCTAGGTGGGGTCCTCCATGATCTTCACTTTGAATTATTTCCATCTTCATTCCTTTATACTCTTTTTGCATGCATATTCCTTTATGAAACCACTCCTATTTGAGACCAAATTCCTACAAAAATATATATAAATTTCCAATTAATTTTTCTCAAAGAAATATATGCACACAAATGACCGTTTTGCCCCTATATGAAGATGGAAATGTGACAATTTGGAATTAATATGGATTTTGGTTAAAACAAGTTAAAAACCCAATATGATCTTTTATTTAATTTAAAAAGAATAAATATGGTGGTAAAAATATGCACATTTACGTGCACATCACCTATTAAAAATAAAGAAACGAAATCAATACTTGAAACACAAACTCTTCCATTATCAATAAATGACGTTTACAAATAATAACAAGAGTCAAGGTCATATAGTAATTTCATTTCAATAACGTTTAATTAATTTTCAAAGTTTTGACACCACTGCCTTAGCCTTTTCGAATCACTTAGTAAACAAAGTAAGTATAGAATCAAAAGAACTCTTGATCCCATTTGGAGTATAAATTGGAGGAAAACGATGGTAATCTCATGCCCTGGCTGGAGGGCTATCAAGACCAAATAGTAATTTTGTGTGGAAGGATCAGATTTCGCTGAGCAATTTCTCCTTTTCATCATCAAGAAAGTCAAAGAGAAAATGGGAAACCACATGTAAATTTCTTGTAAATCTCTGAGGAAAAAGTGTCTTACTAATTGTGATGATTTGAGAGTTGAAGATTTCTCTATAAAATCCTTCCTCAACTTAACAAATTTGCTCAAGAGAACCTTAGGTATCATACTGCACAAGAAGTTCTTTATCTGTGAAACATAGAAAACTAAAACAATGAAATACATAAACCTAGTAACATATATTATTATACAATCATTCAGGTTCATACCAAATAGATTTCTTATACGTTTCAGTAATGAATCTCTTCATATTGTATTCAAGTTTCTCTAGGGAAAGAGAGTGTAAGAAAAGAGGAATGAGATCAACTAGGGGAAGGTTCCAACATGTCCTGGGATGAGAATATGTCTTATGCTCAATCAAGTATCTACGATCAAGGCAACTTAGCAAACCTCCACGGTTATCATCTAAGTATGAAAGGTCAACAATTAAACCCCTGAAATAACCCTTATACATGAATTCTATCAAAGTGTCCATATCATCGATTAATATCCAAAAAGGAATAACCAGTTCAACATTCTCCTTCAAAAGTGTATCCCGGCGATGGCGAGTGTTTTTCGTCCGAGGAGTGACTTCTTTCTCCTTGAA
Organism: Allium cepa; assembly: GCA_030765085.1. Lineage (NCBI taxonomy): Eukaryota > Viridiplantae > Streptophyta > Magnoliopsida > Asparagales > Amaryllidaceae > Allium > Allium cepa. Next base: position 202,862,805 of record CM060934.1, on the reverse strand, counting down.
ATACCTTAATCTCGATGTGCCCACAAATAGCTTCTTATACTTCTTAGATAAGTTATTATAATCCTTCATTTGTTTGTCTAATTCCTATTAAGACTACGTATGTCCACCGCTTCCTCTCGAGCATAACGTCGTAATGATATTTTGACTTTCTCTTTAACCAAAATAGTTAATAAGTTAACTAAAGATTATTTGATAATTGAAATATTTGTGTAATGAGATCCCATAACTAAAAAACCTCTCTTTGGCTTAGTCGAAGAGGTGTGAAATGACTTTAACTCCGTTAGTTAAACAATGGGTTCCTTGATAGTGTTGACTACCGCAATAAGGCCTTCGCACCTTCCTACAACTAAAGTTCAGTATTGTTGATGATGTAAAAGTTCGATTGAATAATCCCGTTATTGTTGCATTCAATTTATTCTTGAAATACCAAAACTTTTAATAGATGAAATACTAGCATGATAGGAGATCATAACGACTAAGGGATGTAACCACTTCGACGGAAGTTAAAATCGATGAGATAAAGGACTGAATCGAAGTCATGTTAATTTTATTAGGTTAACAAGCCTGCAATATCCCAAATCGACACTAAATAAAAGTACAATCTAATTGAGCAATGCAAAGACATTATGCTAATGGGTTAATGATTATTGAATCATATAATATACTTTTAGTTTGCTAATGATATAGGAAACAACACTAAAATCATTAGAGTAGAGGCGGGTAAGGATCCAATACATAGCCAAAAAACCCTAAACCCCAAATTAGAATCATTAATCGATAAGTTCAAAGAATCAGTGGTAAAAATTAACAGTAAAATTAAGATTAATCGAGATAAAGGTGGTTTCGAAGATCGATTCGAGAATAATCAAACCGTTATCATGATTTGAGGTCAAAAAATAGTGTTTGTATGTAAGAAAAACGAAAATCATACCTTATCTTTGAGAATCAAAATTAAGGATTTTGAATTTGGCAGCAAATTTGAAGAATTTTATTTATGCTGGAGTTCTTCAATTGTAGATGAAAGAGGAGCAAGGGATGGGTTCGGTTATTTATAGAAAAGGGAAGGGAATGATCACCAATTTTCTAAGGCAAGGCAAGCTCAATGGCTTTGTAAAAAGATACGACTTGGTAAAAAGATATTTAACATGTTCGATAATAAAAAAAGTTCTTCAAATAAATAATTCTATATGGTTGAGAATTAAAATTCTCCTAGTATATGTAAAGCCTAAATCACTCGCCCAAAACTTGTTGAATCGGCTAATTTTCTATTGAATTAGAAAACCGTCGAAAAGTTGTAATAAAAATAATCGCAAGCGTACGGCGTACAATTTTAGTACGTGACGAGTACGGGTCGATTCATGGGGAACTGAAGTGATTTAAAATTCTACTCAATTAAATTGACTAAAAGTTTGAAGTTCTTTAAGTTTAAAAATGTAGAAAAAACTAAAAAAATAAATTGAATAAAAATACGAGAGTAAAATGCAATTTAGAGGCAATTTCCTTCTCGTGATCACATAAATCAATATGATGTAATTATGATCTCTCTTTTTTGGTCATTAGTGAATTTGTTGATGTGTTTATCATAAGTATGGTCTGTTTGTGCAATTAATTAGCCCAACATAAACCATCAAACTATAACACCCCATAAAATAACTTGTTAACTCTCATTAAAACGAAAATGTAGTTAAAAATAAAATCTATTCTAGGCATGATCTATTTACTATTGATTCGTAATATTGACCATCAAATTTTGATTCTAACATCCACTTTATTACCAACATCATATGTAGATGAAGAGGTAATTTTTTTTTATGTTTGTTTATGCATAGCTTACTTCGTGTTAACGACATAAGCTATCAAATTCAAAGTTAAACAATAAAAATTTTACCACATCAAACATTCCTTTAAGCACAAAAAGAGATCATAAATTAACAAATATGTTGAATCTACATGATCAAGAGAGCTACATTACCACTAAATTGAAGAGTTTTAACTTCTCATATTTGTTATCATTTCAACAAATGTTGATTACAACATAAACATAAATAAGAGGAAAAGAGATCTAATTGAAATGAACTAAAAGCTAATATACTTGCATAAATGGAAAAGATCTAAACTACTAACATAAGAAGAAATAAACAAGAAAAGAACATGAATTAAAAGTGCATGAATTAAAATTGCATGTAAGAAAATTACATGGAGAAAATGCTAGTAAGCCATTAAAAAAAAGCAAGTTTACGTTACATTTATGGCCACCACTAGACTAACTAAAAGGCGGTGTTAAGAGCTTCATTACATGAAACATAAAGGTATTTATACATGCCTAAACCCTAAGTGTGGACACCAAGTTATCATTAGCTTTTAATTAATCTTCTATTAATTGTGCACGTAACTTTAATCCCCAATAACATGTGCACTAGTTCCTAATAGTAGATCATGATAAGTAGATAGGTAAAGTCCTCCATGTTGTATGAATTGATTTATTTCCATTTCGTTTATCTTCCTTCGCTTATGCGTGTACATGAAGCCTCTTCCAATATTTACTCAAATTCCTACAAAACTACATTAAAATGTCCAATTAAATTTTCCCAAATTAAATCATACACAAAATGACCATTTTGCCATCATATGAAGATGAATAAATCATGATTTGAAAATAGTTGAAATTTTGGTTTAAACATGTAAAATAGCCTATATACTCATTTATTTAAATAAAAATAGATTAAATATGGATGTAAAAATATGGACATTTACGTGCACATCACTTTGAGAATCGAAATTAAGATTTTTAATTTAGCAGCTAATTTGAAGAATTTGATTTATGCTGGAGTTCTTTCAATTGCAGGTGAAAGAGGAGCAAGGGAAGGGTTCAGCTATTTATAGAAGGAGGAAGGGAATCATCATCAATTTTCTAAGGCAAGACAAGCTCAATGGCTTTGTAAAATGATATGACTTTTGTAAAAAGATATTTGACATGTTCGATAATAAAAGAAGTTCTTCAAATAAATAATTCTATATGGTTGAGGAGAAAAATTCTCCTAGTATATAGAAATCCTAAATCACTACCTAAGATGGTAGTAAGGGGCTAAAGCCTTTGTCTCCACCTAACTCATGTCTAGACAAAGCGCCTCCTAGAGGGATGATGGAGTATTCCTTTGGTCCCGCCCAAAAGGGCCTAGCTAAAGCACCGACTAAGCCTTCGATCTCACCTACATGCCTAGTCGAAGCCTAGTTAAGGGCCCCCCTAGAGAAGGCTTGAGTAATCCTTTGGTCCCATCCGAAAGGACTTGTCCAAAGTGTCTGCAAGCCTTCGACCCCTACCTACACGGCTTGTTTGGAGTGAGGAGGATGAAGTAAGCTTTTAGTGCCGTCATCAAAGGCCTCACTAAAGCACCGAACCACCCTTCAATTCCTACCATCAAAAGCCTCACTAAAGCACATACTATGGGGAGGTCGGGTAAGCCTTTGGTCTTTCTTAAGATACTTGACTAAAAGGCACTGGACCGCAGACATAAACCATCACCTAAGATGGTGATATGGGGTCTGATCCAAAGTAGTGCTTCCGAATCAATTGAAATGAGAGCCAAGTAGTAATCCCAAACCTATCAAAATTTGAGCCAAAGAAGCGCTCCTGATCAGTCAAAATCATAACCAAGTAGTGCTTTCAAGTCTAACAAAGTTTGAGCCAAGTAGTACTCTCAACCGATCTGTCTTTTAGAGGAAGATCTAACAAAATCCAAGCAAGTAATGCTTCAAATCTATCTAATACCCAAGAAGAAAAGATCTTCAAGTATTCCATTACCAGATATAAGCTTTTGATTTTTAGCTATCACCGGATATAGAATCTGATCTTTTATTATCCTATATAAGGATTTCTAAATTTCTATTATTCCAAACGTGGGTTTCTAACTTTCCAAATAGGGATTATTGATATTCTATATTGTTATCGGATCTAATATTACTTAAACAGGAATCTCCGTTATTAAACATCCGCATTGAGTTATAAAAGGCTCAATCAGAAGCAATCTCAATTATATAAACAAGCACGAAGTGGGCTCAAAAACTCAAAGTATGGAAAAGTGAAGTACTAAGTATCACATGGTTTCAAATCAAAATCAAAATTCAGTTTTGGTTACATATTTAAGATAATATTCATTTAATTACAAATTTTTTACAATTTTATATACTATTTACACAATTGCAGGCACAAGAGTTGGATAAAAAAAGGAAATCTAATCAAGGCCGGCTCCTGTTACAGCCCAAGACTATGTGTTGATTTATCTAAGCCTTTGGCAATTAAGGGATCAATGATGCGACGAATGGACATGTTCATGAGCTCTTTGAGTTTATTTTCCTTCTTAGTAATGGTGTCTGCATTGTCATTCGAGATCATCTGCTCTTTTAGGGTATGACAAAGAGTCTTATTAGCTCATGCAAAGTCCGAATCATACTCGCTTGCCTTTTGATTAAGATCATACTTCTCATGTTCGATTTTTTGTGCGTTGGGATATCTTTTCCTTCCACCTCTTGTTTAAATACTGCATCAATTAAATTTGACTTGATTACACCACTTAAAGCTCATTATATTATTCAATCATGGAGGAGGGTTTAGTAAATAAGAAAACTCATGATTAGTTGAAGATGTAGATCTCTTATTTCGTCTCGGTGTAGCAGAAGGAAGGCTAGAATCACCCTGACTTATAATAAGCTCCAAAGATTGGCATGATACTTGGCTCTTTTTTAACTCTAATTCGAGATCATTTATTTTCTAATGAAGCTTAGCTATCTCAACGTCAGCTTCGATAGAGAAGTTAGATCCAAGAGCTGTATCCTTTCTATTTTTCTGCAAATGAAGCACGTTCTTCGTTTCTTTAAGTTTGCCTCCATGAGAGCGGTCATTTCTTCATAAGAACTAAAAGATGATTTTAATAGGAAAATATTCATATGCCACTGTTATGCCTCAGGGTTATTTGGTAACTGTAAAGCTAAGTCATTTTGAGATGATCGCTTCTCCTCCATATATGCAAATGGTCGATTTTTAACTTCAATAATTCATAAGGTGTCTAACGAATTTGATTTACGCGCTAACTGGGCATCCTATTAAAAATAAAGAAAACGAAATCAATTCATGAAGGACAAACTCTTCCACTAATTACAAATGACGTATAAAAACAATAACAAGAGTCAAGGTCATATTGCAATTTCATTTCAATAAAGTTTAATTAATTTTCAAAGTTTTGAAACCATGGCCTTAGCCTTTTCAAATGACTTAGCAAACAAAGTAAGTGTAGAATCAAAAGATGCCTTGATCCCATCTGAAGTATAAATTGAAGGAAAATGATGGTAACCCACTCTCTAGTTGGAGGCTATCATGATCAAATATTAATATTGTGCGGAATGATCGGATTTCGCTAAGTAATTTCTCCTTCTCATCGCCCAAAATGTCAAAGCAGAAATGGGGAAAGTGCATGTAAATTTCTTATAAATCTCTAAGGAAAAAGTGTCCTACCAATTGTGGTGATTTGAGAATTGAAGATTTCTCTTTAAAATTCTTCCTCAACTTAACAAAGAAAACTAAGACAATGAAATACATAAACTAAAACAATGAAATACATAAAACAAGTAACGTAAACTAAAACAATGAAAACTAAAACAATGAAATACATAAACCAAGTAACGTAAACTAAAAAATGAAATACATAAACCAAGTAACGTAAACTAAAACAATGAAAACTAAAACAATGAAATACATAAACCAAGTAACGTATCATTATTGTACAACCATTCAGATTCATAGAAAGTAGATTTCTTATACATTTCAGAAATGAATATCTTCCTATTATATTTAAGTTTCTCGGGAGGAATATAGTGAAAGGAAAGAGGAATGGGATCAACTTTGGGAAGGTTCCAACATGCCCTGGGATGAGGATCAGTCTTATACTCATCCAATTATCTACGATGAAGGCGTCTTAGCAAATCTCCACCTTTATCACCTAAGTATGAAAGTCAACAAGTAAACCCCTGCAATAAACCTTCTATAGGAATTCTACCGAAGTTTTCCTATCATTGATTAACATCCAAAAAGGGTCATCGGTTCAGCGTTCTCTTTCAAGGGTATATCCCGGTAATGGCTAGCATTTTTCATCCGAGGAGCGACTTATTTCTCCTTGAAACACCTTAATCTTGAAGCGCTCTCTCCAGCTTCTTGTACTTCTCAGATAAGTTATTGTAATCCTTCATTTGCTTGTCTAACTCCCTACTAAGACTATCTACGTCCTTCTGCTTCCTCTCGAGCATAATGTCATAATGGTATTTTGACTTTCTCCATAACTAAAGTAGTCAATAGGTTAACCAAAGATTATTTGATAATTGAAATTTTTTGTGTAATGAGATTACATAACTAAAAACAAACTCTCTTTGACTTATTTAAAGAGTCATGAAACGACTTTAACTCCATTAGTCAAACAATGAGTTCCTTGATAGTGATGACGGGCACGATAAGGCTTATTGCACCTTACTAAGTTCAATGTTGTCGATGATGCAAAAGTTCTATTGAATAAGCTTGTTATAGTCGCATTCAATTTATTATTGAAATACGGGAACTTTTAACAGATGAAATCAATAGCGTAAGAGGAGATCATAATGACTTCAAGAGATGTAACCACATCGATGAAAGTTAAAGTCGATAAGAGACTGAATCAAAGTCATGCTAATTTTATTTCATTAACAAGCCTATGATATCCCAAATTGACACTAAATAAAATTAAAATCTAATTGAGCAACGTAAAGACATTATGCTAACGGGTTTATGGTTATCGAATCATACAGCCTACTTTAAATTTGCTAATGATATAAGAAACAACACTAACACCAATTAGAGAAGAAGTGGGTATGGCTCCAATACGTAGCCAAAAAACCCTAAACCCCCAAATTGAATCATTGATTAATAAATTCAAAGAATCGGTGATCAGAATTAACAGTAAAATTAAGATTAATCAAGTAGAATAAATGGATTCGAAGATCGGTTCAAGAGTAATAAAACCCTAATCAGGATTTTAGCACAAATTTTTTTGTATTTATAAGTAAGAAAAATGAAAATCGTACCTTATGTTTAAGAATCGAAATAAAGGATTTTGAATTTGGCAGTTAATTTGAAGAATTTGACTTTTGCTGGAGTTCCTTCGATTGCAGGTGAAAGAGGAGCAAGAGAAGGTTTCGGCTATTTATAGAATGAGGAAGACAAATGAGCGCCATTGATTTATTTTAAATGAATGGCCATATTGGAAAAGGGAAGAGCAATAGGTCGGAACCATGACTCTGATGACGTTGATTTGAAAAGTCAAGAATTCTCCCACACTAAGGGGGTGCATATGTTACTACAATAATTCACATCGAATAAGTTTAGCATTTTGTGACTTTGCATTAGTAACCTTATCAAAATCATTCAATCGAAGAGGCATTATAGGACATTGTTGAAGAGGTAGGAAGCAACACCTCATCGGTTAAGAATGTAAGGACGACTTCGAGGATATACAAAGAGAGATATGAGATGATATAATCATTCATAATATGACTTCACTCTACGATCACATAAACTATAATGACCAGCTTCGAAAACATACAACTGGCGAAGCACCTATAATATAATATCGAAGAGGCAAAATACAATCTACTTATATAGTTGATAGAAAATATCAAGGTGATCGTAGTAAGCTTCCTCGGTCAATGCCCTATCTATGTCACACCACTCAAGCTCTTCGAAGGCATTGTTAAACATTGCAATGCCCTACTTAGTTGATAGCCACTTCGCCCTTTACCAATATACAAGTAACACCACACTTTGCAAGCTCTCTAAAGATGTTATGCCAGCGGTGTTGATAGGGAACACTATCAACATCCATGAAGACCCTCATATTACACAAGGTGAGTCACATATTACAACACTTCGAAGGTATCCTTCTATACCCACACCAATTGATGCTAGCATCGAAGATGTTAGGAAGAGACAATAATGCCTCTTACGTATGGAACCAAAGACATACTAGCGAAGAGGTTAATGCTAAAGGATATTAAAGACACTCCAACACCTCGAAGATGCTCCGAAATGACAAAGACATCACTACGTACCGCCACCCGATAATGACTTTGCACCTGACCCATTCTAGTGCTGCCGAAGTCAACACACTCAAATACAACGTGAAGCGAAGTGGTGGTTGTGCCCCTCTATAAATACGATCCTAGGGGCGCCATTTTGAGGTCTAATTTTCTCCCCTCCCATTTCTTACACTGTAAAAACTAAATCGAATTGAGGACTTTGGAGCATGTTGCAACTTAAGAACATTATACACATAGGATCTTGAATGTTAACAAAGGACATAACATAACATATGTGTAACCGATTCAAACTTATGATTTGAACATACTTGTGACTTTGTCCATTTGAACTATTGTGACTTTGTGGCTGTTATTGCATAATTGACTTTGACTTAGGGTCTTCGAGCTTAAATCTACCTTAGACATACGACTTCGAACTCGAACTTGCTTTAAATATATGAATTCGAACTTGTATTTATGTTGCAAATATGACTTTGATAAAGAACATAACAAAGATTGGTTTGGAAACCTTTCTCAAGTTAACGGCCTCAACAAGCCTCTTTAGGGCCTCTTCTTAAATAACCAAGTTTTCAAAACACTTTTGGGGTTAGCGAATTTATTTGCTAATAGTAGCTTATAGGAAAGCATCAAGAATGTCGGCAAGGGGGAACAAACCAAATTAAGAAGGGTTTGTCTACCAGCTCTAACAAGGGTTTTTCCTTTCCAATAAGATAATCATGAAGTGAATCTATTAACCAAATGGTTCAAGCATTGTGAAGGAGATTGGTTGGCCGAATGATAGGACATAGTTATTTGAGAGAGAATGAGGGAAGGCTGTAGTTAAGTGCAAAGGTAACATGAGTTCCCAATTCGGTGTATGGCCCCTACATTACAATAGAATTTTCAAAATTTATTATTAAGCCTGAAACGTGTTCAACGTTGTAAAGCATGAGTTTTAGGGTGTCCATGTAGGTTGGGGCAATAAAAGTAAGGAGCGTTACTTTCATATTGATGTGAGTTAATCCCATTGGGAATGATTGACAAGTATGGGCACTTCATTTAACCAGTAAGGGAGGGCTTATGGACTATAACAATAAAAACTAGACGTTCCAGATCGAACAACAAAGGGGACATGGGGTCCCCTTGCCTTAGACCTCTCTTAGATAAATAAGGTTTCTTCTTTTTTCATTGATGAATATTAAGGAGAAGAAGGTTTGGAGGATTAAATGGACCTAGAAGATGAATTTGTAGGAGTAGCCACTGTGGTAAAGTGTATCTTCGATAAAGCTCCATCTGATGGTGTTAGTAGTTTTAGAGAAATCAAGTTTAACAATAGCATAGATGATTTTTGACCTATGGCAGTATCCAATTCCTCATAGACAATGGTAATGTTCTCAAGAAGGGATATATCTTAGACTAAGAAAAATTGGGAGGGGTTGATTAGAGAGTATAATTGATGTTGGAGTTGATATGCCAACACCTTTGTGATCAACTTAAAGTTTTTAAATGATGATGGGTCTTAGTTTAATGAACCAATCAACCCTACTTTCTTTAGGATCAAGTTTACATTAGTGTAATTGAGTTTGGCGATGAGGGAGGGGTCAGAGGGGAATTCCATAAACACATTGAGAACATTGAACTTTAGCAGTCCCCAATATCTATTGAAGAAGAAAAAGGGAAGCCATCTAGGCCTTGGGAATTGTCGTCAGCTGTCTCCAATAGAGCTTTCCATATCTCATCTAGCTCAAAGTCATAGTCTAGAGGGATTCATATTATCGAGGGTGGAGGGACGACCAAGACATAATGTTTGTACTTGGGTACATCATAGAGAAGGTTTATTTGTAGTGATTGGTGAAGGTTTTTATTATTTCTTATTATTTATGCCATCATAGGTTATCGAAAGGATGATGTTGGATATATATATCTCCATTTGTAATATGGTGGAAAATATGCAGTGTTCGTATCATCTTCCTTGAGGCACTATACCTTGGACCTTTACTTCGAAGCCATCTCTTCTTGTTTCATGGTTCTGTAGATTTTGGATTCAAGGTTAAGAAGGAAAAATCATTCTTTGGTAGGAAGGGGTTGAGCCTCCAACTTAATATTTAGATTAGGAATTAGATCTAGGATGTTATAATTTCTCTTCTTCAAGGAGCTCTAAATTTTAGTAGTCCACGTCTTGGGCTATTTTCTTATAAGCTTGAGTTTACCAATAAGGTTCTCGATGGTACATTCTTGGATCTATTAGGATCTATACAGTTACTCCACCATCTTCCAAAGTCCAAAACTTCTCAAATCTAAATGATGGTCTACGAAGGGGATTATTGCCTAAATCCAAAAAATTTGAATAATGGTAAGAGATGATTATAGGGAGCCATTTTGGTAGGAGAGAGGTTTCTTATCTTTTTATGGGATGCTGAAGAAAAATATGTCTAATTTAGTAAGTAAAGGCTAATTTCATTTATTGGGCCAAGAAAATAATTGGTTATTTACAAAGATATTGATAAGTTCACAGGCAAATATAAAGCCATAAAAAGTTTCATCTCTACTGTATTATGCTCATTATTATTTCTTTCACCGTAAAATCATAGATATTGAAATCATCACCTATTTATGGTTAATAAGACTTGTAACTTCTTCATAATCATTCCATAGAGCGAGTCTTTCGGACACGTAAGGGGACTGTAGAAAATAGAGAAGAAGAAAAAGTTGCTAGGGAAGTGTTTTGGGAAAACATGTTGAACACTTGGGATTTTAACATCCAGCCAAGTCATCATATTGACTTGTCCTAACCAGTAAAAATGTCGCCTCTAATTTCTACTGAATATAAACGCACCCACCCCATTATGAAACTCTCGCATAGGGAATGCAGGTCTGAAGGACTAACACAAGGTAGTTTTGACTCTTGTAAAAAGATTACATCTACATGAAGAGGTTTAATAATATTTTTCTAGATGCAAACTTTTCTAGCAAATATAAACCCTAACGTTCGAGTTAACTATAATACACACAAATAAATAAATAAATAAATAAAGAATTAATTAAGAGAATAAAGATTTAGTTGATTTGATTTTGTAATTAAACTACAAAAATTTGTGATTTAAGCAAAGTAAATATTTAAGAGACATTTATTTATTTGTTGTAATTTAGATTAAAATAAATAATGATTTATCATGATAAGTATTTAGGTGTACACTAACTTATCCTATTACAACTTATATTTAACATCAGAGAATGAATTAAATTGAGAAGAAGGTTGTAAGCGCCAGTGGGATCATAGTATAATAAACATAACAACTCTCTCATTTTATTGATTCTATTTTCATAAAACAATAAAAGCATTGAAACTAGTTAATGGTGGTTACGGCCTAGAGAAAGGAAAGAGAAGAAGAAGATTAAATGCTAAGGAAAATTTAAAGATCTTAAAGATCAAAACTAATCAAGAGGTTTAATTGAGTAATTCAATACCCATTTACATATATATTTTATATATTGATCATGATTACGAATCATTTGAAAGAGTTCATATGCGTTAAGTGTCGTTAGATGATAGAAAACAATTTAATGAATGTTTTGTGATAAAATAGCAACACATAAGGATGTTTAGCTATGATTCCCTACTCTAATGATTATTAAATGATGATAAAATTGAATATGATGTTCTAAGAAATTTTTTACAGATGGGTTTTAATTTTGAGAATTTTTCCATGATAATAGGATTGGTTATGGATTTTTGAAGGATTCGTACTATAAGATAATAGGAGAAAAATGACTTGAATATAAAAGTATTGGTAAAAATGTGCATAAAAATTTATTTATGAATTTTTGGAATTTAATAAGTAATTTTCCAGTCATAAGCATTCATTTTTGAAAGTTAAATTACGACGCAGAGACCATATAATACGTTCGTTGAGACTTAATTATGCACGTAAATTATATGTTGGGTAATGAGGGGAAGATATACCATCCCTTTTTGTTCAACAACCAAATCAAATGAAGATGACGCAACAGACCTAAACCTATTGCTTCAATTGTATAATCGAAGCAAAAGAGAGGTCTTTTGCTTCGGTTGTTACTAACAAACCGAAGCAAAATGGGGTCTTTTACTTAAAAAAGACTCCCTTTTTCTTCAATTGTAACTAATAAATGAAGCAAAAGACCTCCTTTTTTGCTTTGGTTGTTAGTAACAACCGAAACAAAAGAGTGCTCCTCAAAAACCACTAAAATACTCAAATATGCAAAAAAATAAGAATATATATATATATATATATATATATATATATCATATCAGACAATTATCGTAGGCAATTTTATTCTTTTATAATAAAACTGGATGACAAATAAAAATTGGACAACATAATACCAAAATAAATATAGTTCAGTTATGGTATACATAATCCATGTAAAATAATGATTCACGCATTCATTTTAGTCATATAATTCAAATTTTTGGTACAATCACTAAGAAGTAATATGGTCTAAACTGTTACGTACACTAATATAATTATGTAGTACTCATTAATTCATAATAAATGTGCAATCCATAGACTCCATCTTTTTAGAGCTTAATTATATTATTTGCAATCTATAGACTCCATCCATTTGTTGTAGTAACGCAGCAATTATATATACTTCATGAATACATGCTTCAACTAAAATTCCATAATACTGCCAAAAAGAAAAAAGAAAAATTATTAATATGCAAAAAAATGTAAATATTAGTAATCCGCAACAAGAAATATTTGGAACTTTAGAAGCATGTTTAGAAGCATGTTTAGAAGCAAGTTAGAAGATGATGTAGTCAAATTTAAACCATATTAGGCAACCAAATATCAAGGAGAACTATTGAACACGTAGAAGGAGAATAACAATGTTAAAAAGAAATTAAAGGCGGGTTTACAACATTTGGTATATGATTACTGATAATAAACTGATATTCATTCGAACCTTTATTAAATTTGTACTCTTATTTTTTATATCAGTTAACACGATATGCTTATAAACTATGAGTTGCATCGACACACTTGATTACGTTAGTCAGAGGACTACCACTGTTGGTTTTAATAATCTATTATTATATGGTACAATGTAAAAGATTATGATATTGAATGGACATATACTTATACATAGAAGACTTGCATAATTTAGTACCATTACATAGTAAAATTTCAATCTCATAATTTTAAGGATGTTAGGTCATTTTTATTTCAACTACTTATTCCCTGTATACATGGATGTTTTCTTCAAAGATGAGAAATCTATAGCTAGTTATTAATTGTTTGTTGTATATATGAATGTTAGCTTCTAAGATGTCAAATCTATAGCCATTTATTAATTGAAATTGGTTATTCGTAATGCAAGAAAGAGGAAGATAATATGCAACAAAAAGCCCAAGCTTTAGCAAAGGCATAATTTGCTACAACCGTAGACAAATAAAAAACATCCAAGATATGTTTTACATTTTAAGTGCACACAAATACAAGCTTGGTGATTTTCTTATAATGATATGATGCATTTGATAGTGACAAAGATTCCTATCAAGTGTAGTTTTTCTATAATTACTAATAATAATAATCTATAATGCAAAGAAATAGAATAGCCAGACATATAATGTTACACGAACAAGTCTATCTTTTTGTTGAATTTACAGATGTACTTCTAACACGTTTAGAATCATCATTTGAGTGACAAAGGATAGAGTTTCGAATGTACTAATTTTTACTTGATGTGCTTGGAAAAAAGGAGTTACTAGGAATGGGCCTGAAACGTTAGTGTATAATATATTAACAAATTTAGAAATCTCGTTTTGTGATTAACAAGATTTTTCATGATCTTCAATACTTGCCAAATTATTTAATGATGTATGTAACGACCCGCTTTTTTGGACAGTTTAAAACCGACGATCAAATACATATGTCGATTCCAAACCATTCAAAAGGGCAGATGGTTATTGGGTAAATAAGAAAGAAAAGAAAGAGAAATAAAGGAAATGAAACAACACAGAATCTCGCAGCGGAACGATAAAATATAATAGTCAAATAAACAGTTCATGAAGCTGTTTACTATACCTTGATTATTATTTATACAACATTTATCAGAGTTATACATATACAACAGAACAATTAAAATAATGCAGCAGACAGCATGATGCACAGATAATAATAGTAATAGTGTACCAAATCTTCGTCTTCGTCCTCCAGAATAGATCTTTAAAAATCTGAAAACTCAGGACTGACCCGAGCATAATTAAAAGACAAAACACTCGAGTCAGGACTAAAATATCCTTATGAAAGTTAAATCAATCGTACATAAATATGAGTGTAACGGCGTCAGAAATGTTTACGGGGTTTGACATCTCATATCCAGTGTCAACGTGCGTGCAATAACTTAAGAGATGTTACGGGATTTTCCATCTCTCAAGGATCCGTTAAACTATCTACTATGTAGTAATGTACGCTAAGTAGATAATTCCTATCAGTAATATAAAGTATCAAAATAGCGTTAAGGCGTTACCATAATCCCCCTTAACACATTTTTATAATGTCATAGTCTATACAGCACCGTAAGCCCCACCGTAAACTGGTGGTTATCAGAGGGTACCCCATAGGTATAACACAAAACATAACGTAGTTGTCGCGAATAGGATAATCAGTATGACAAGGTACATGAGGCGATACCAACTAGGATACTAGTAGTTGCGTGATCCGGACTGATGTTGAGCATAGCCAGCAGCTACCCCAACATCGTGAAACAACACTCCCAAATCAAGGGGTGCACCCAAATCGAATCACAAATGTAATAGATATGGTATCGAAGAAGTGTGTCCGCTAGAGATGGCGAACCTCAATAGGCCGGCGCGGCTCCTGTTTTAGTCATGTCAGGGGTCATCCAATATCGTTCTCTTTCTTCAATCTACGCGTTCACCAAACCATCCACTTCATTCTAGATCAACACTCCGCGTATAATAGTTATTAAAGTGGTGTTCGGTATCGACAGAGAGTATGTCCATATCGGATCCCGGTCTCTTTAATAACTACGTATTATTACACCGTTGGCTCTTTTACATTTCAAATCGATTCATAATTGATATCAAAATATCATATTCGCTTCGTAAATCAAATCCATTTCAAATATCATCGTATCTATTCAAATGTAAGATTCCGTTTCAAAAATCATTTTCCGCATCAATATCTCATTTCGATTTCAAAATCATTATGAATTTCAATTTTGGTTGCAACTTCATCTAATCCAATTCGTATTCAAATTCAAGATTTAAATACAAACATTTCACCTTATTGACCAGTTTGGAATTTTAGAAAATAGTTTAAGTAGTTTAAAAGTAGTTTAAAAGTAGTTTAAATAATTAAAATAGTTAAAAATACTTAAAATCTTAAAATGGATTTGAAATAGATAAATTAGTTTAAAATAATTTAAACTGGGTCAAGTAGATTTAAAATAGATTAAAATAGTTTAAGTATTTAAAAATGGTTTATATAACAGAGTAATTTGGAAAAAAAATAAAACAGCTTCAAAACCAAACCATTTCAATTATAACTTCCCAATTCAAAACAATTTCAATTTCCATTTTACTGATTCAATTTCGATTTCAATTCAAATCAATGTCAACTTTGACTTCAATTTAATTCAAATTTACATTTACCTTCAATTTATTCAATTTCAATTTATATCGATTTTGAGCTTGATGTTAAAAATACCAATTTATAACACTTAACAAAATTATCCTTCAATATTCAAATTTAAATCCAAATTTCAAATATGATTCAATTCCAAGCTCGATTTCAAAATATCCTTTTTATATCACTTTTACTTTGTAATATTCAAAGCTCGAATTAAGGTTCAATCTTTAAACAAATCAATTTTCGAAATTCAATCATATCCCCATTTTTAAATTCCAAAGTCTCTACTTTAATTATTTAACAATTTCTTTTAACCAAAATTTATTTCAACATTCCAAACTCAATTTTTCGATAAATTCGATTTTTATAAATTGATTTCTATTTATAACTTTTAAATCAAAGCATTAAAATAAATTTTCAAATCGATGATTTTAAAATTATTAATTTAGCCAATTCGGTGTCCGTATATAATTTTCTATCCTTGGCCAGGTAATTATTTATTACAATTAAATGTCAGGGATGAACATATATTACTTAAATCAAATCACAGTTTCATATGTTTGCATAACAGGATATATATATATAAGCAAATAAACATCCAAACATTTAAACATTAATCAATAGCATCCATCGAAATACATCATCCAATAGACAATACAATTCATGTTAATTTCATAGTTATCAATGTCAGGTAATTTAATTGCAATTCAATTTTAATTTAATTTAACTGTCAATTTAAAATTTCAACTGTTAATTCAAATGACAATCTATATGACAATTAAATTTTATCAAACAATGACAAATAAAATTCATAACACTTCATAATGACAAATTTAACTAGCCTAAAGATATTCAGTACGTTGTGAGCGTTATAAAACACTCACCTTGATTTCAATGTAGTTCCAGCGTTTTATTTCGAATAAAATTAAACGAGCGTTTAATTTTACCCAAAATTTTCACTAGCTCCAAACGACTCCAATCCAGTTCCATAGCGTAGTGTTCGACAAAGCGAAGCCAACGCAATTCGTTTCGTGCGTTTTCGACCTCGTATGAAAGAGTTATGCATTTTAGAAGTTTACACGAATTATAAAATAATTAAATTTACAATCTCTATCCCTAATACCATCAGGCCGCACATTTCAAATTTGAAGATCAGAGCCGTTGATTTCCACCTTCCTTCATCACGTTCTCTTCCAGTATTCGCGTGAACAACATGAACCCATAGCCGCCTAACATCAAGCAATTTTCGCCATCACCTCGGTCCACTTGAGGACGATCAAGCGACATCATCTCGAAGCATAACGCGCCACCAACCCTCGGCCAGAGACTGGCCACGCGCGGCCTCCCCGTGCTCTCGAACGACGTGAAAAAATGTGCGACTTTGAGGTGCAATTGCCGTTGATTCGTGCATCGAAACACGATCATAACCGTTGGATAGAGAGATATCGATGCCCTCTACAACTTTCATGTTGAAGGTTTCGCGTGAATGTCGACGGATTGGGAGATCGGAGGGGATGAATTGGGTGCGTTTCTGGCCTTCGACCCTGGAGATGGCGGCCAGGGTTTTTAAAACCCTAATTTGTTTTATTTTGCCAAAATGAATAATTGAGGTGCTTTTATAGGAAATTCGACGAACACTATTTATCCGGCTTTTCCGAACTCCGATTTACGCGCGGTGACCAACGTTTCTAGGGTTTACCCCGCGTTCCGGACACAATGGAATAGGTTTCGGAAGCTAATTCGATCGTCTGTGCGAGTTACGGCAATAAACGATCAATTTTAAATTAAACCGATTAAATGATTTTCTAGGCGTTTTGGCTTGCCCCGGACAAACGGTAAATCCGATTGACACGAAATTTGAAATCTTACAGAAATACCATATTACGGATCCGATGAAACTAGTTTCGTCGAAATCCGAGACTGTTTGGAAAATGACTATTTTAACTCGTCAAACTAATATTAAAACAATTTCGATGCGTTTCGAGCTGCCACGGTCAAACGAAAACTCCGATTGCTACGAAAATTGAAATCTGATAATAACAAACTATTACGGATCCAATGGAACTAGTTTCGTCCAATTCTGAGACTGTTCGAAAATTGGCTATTTTTCAATCTATAATTAAATATTAAAATATTCAATTTTTACAGATTTACTTTTAATTCAATTTTAAAAGTTCTATTACCTCATTCTAACTTTAATATGATAAAATAAAATTTTACAAATCATCTTTAATCATATTAAACCCGTTATTCAATTATCCAATAATTTCCAATTTTAAAATCTTATTAACTCTATTATAATCCCAATATAACTTACATTCACTTTGGAAACCAATTTGAATCATATTAAATCAAATTTCAATTATTCACTCTATTTTCATATATTGAATTTCAATATCAAATTAATCATATCAAATTCGGAATTTAATTCAAACATTTGTAAAATTAACTTAAACAAATTTGATTATTCTTAAATCACTATCTTTTGAAATATTCAAAACGAACTTATAAAATTTAACCTTTAAACTAATTCACATCTTAGAACCCTATTTTCATTTTACAGTTATTATTATTATTCCAAATGAATTAATAAATTTTTTTCTAACATTAAATCACGAAATCTGGTTAAATTAGCTATTTTAATTATCGGAAATTTACGGGTCATTACACTCTCCCCCACTCAAAACTTTTCGTCCCCGAAAAGGAAAAAGAAGAGAAAGGAACTAAGTACAGAATTCAACATTAGATATATTTTATTTAAAGTTACCAACTTATAAAATAATGAAATTCCATTTATTAAGTCATAAATACGCTTCCACTAAGTTACTCCGAACGGCTTTCTAACTTTAAAAGTTAGTTATCAAAACAAGTTATAAAAAAAATTAAACTTGAAAAATTTTCTAACACCCGGATTTACGGAAAATCTCGTCAGAGTCTCCTTTGCGCGGCTCAATCGAAAAAAAATGACAGTATATATATCACAAATATACATTTCATCAAGTGATAAGGCATCCCGTAGGGAAAAAGTGTAAAAGTACGATATGTAATCCGAGATATGTACCTTATATATTATTAGCGAGCATATACGGCTAATATAGCATGAAAGCGAGCTCCAAATGCGAAGCAAGCGCAATCCGCACCTACTAAACACTCAACAAACCATGAGAAACATGCATATATGAAAATAATATCAATATACACCATATAGCAACATAACAACTACATGTGCCAACATAGCAAATGCAACAAAACAACAAATGCATCCACCAAATCAATTATCATCCAACAAATCCATAATCAATCAATATAAATTCACTTCTCATTAATATTTATTCATTTGGTTTTCAATTTTAATCACAGTTGATTCATTAACGTTGGATTTTACTAACATTCATTCTCAATTCAATTAGTTAACATTCACTAGTTTATATTTACATTAGTTTACTTCCAGTTTGAATCAAATTAAATTCTATTTAAATTCATTTAACTTCCAATTTGATTTCAATGATTTATAGCTTTCAATTTCATTAACACTTAATGAATTATATACAATCAACTAGCAATCATATAACAACCAAATCATACCCAACATAACCAAATTATTAATTTTACATTCAATTTTGGTTTATCTCTTCAATTCCAATTTATTCTTAGCCATACCAAATTCTTTTGTTTACATTTACTTCATATTCAGTTTCAGTTAATAGCCAATTTATTTGCGGAACATTTTATTAATGCAGAACATTTTATTAATCATCACTTTAATTTATAGTCATTCCATAAAAGTCTAACTTCTTACTAATGACTTTCCTTAGTTTATAGTTATCTCAAAAGTTGCAAATTTATCTTCTCATATTTGGCATCTTAAATTTCCAATATTAACTTTTAATTAAGTTCGTAAGCTGTACATATATCATCCGTGAGCAATATCAATCTAATCGCTTATTCGATCACAAAATTTTACTTCCAAACTAGTATCGTTCACACGACTCTCTAGTGCGGACTCAGATTTGGTTCCTTGATTGGAAACTGTTACTGTCCTTGCATAGCCATATACTATGATAGAGAATTCCAGAATCAAATTAAAAATCCATATCCATGGTTCGCCGTCGAAAATCGAGTGAAAAATCCTAACTTGGATCGATATAAATCATCTCAAAATTTTGTGCTCGAATTTGGATCAAATCGTTATGCGAATAAAATAATATACGTACAATCTCACGTATTACCTTCCAATAGATTTCTATCCAATTTATCTACACTAAATTATTTTATTAACTTCTATTTTTTTCACTTAATTACTCACAATCCATTATTCAGTTAGTATATTCATTTCTTTACATAGCATATTCTTTAACATTATCTTTTCTCAAACATCATATCAAAGAATTTGCTTACTCAAGTTCATTTTAACATTCTATATAATTTAATTAAATTCAGTTTCATTTCCTAATTGATTCTTAGCTATAAGAAATTACTTTGTTTACTTTTATTGCATTTTCATAACTTCAGTTAATAACGAATTCATTTGTGGAACATTTTATTAACCGACACTTTAGTTTATTAATCATCCTATAAAAGTCTAACCTCTCATAAATGACTTTTCTTAGTTTACAGTTATCTTAAAGGTTACAAATTCAGAAAAATTTTACAACCCCTTTGCAATCTATATTTATTTTCTATAACCAATTTACAAAGATATAATACGATTCATTTATCTTCTTTCTTAAGTTCACTTACTTGTTCCATTTATCCATTCATCATTTCATGCTATATTTAAGTATATAACATTTTTATCACAACCAAATTTTTCATTTATATACATTTTAATTCTTTTTGAGTTTTCCTTACTTGTATACTTCAATTATTTTCAGGTTCTGTTTATTTGTACAACATCTCATTACATATCCAAAACATCATTTCAACTTCTTAATATTTGGTAAGTCATATTATATGTTATTAGAATGCAAATTTGGTATTATACAAATTTATAGAATTTCATTTTACTTAAATAGAATGTTCACAAATTTGATTTATTTAAATCCTCTTTACCTTTCAACTTTAAAGTTTTCCCAAACAATAGCTTAGATATCTTAATCCTCTTATTTTATAAATTCTGTTATACACATTTCATTCAAATAATTTGAAAATTATTAATTAACAGAACTTAGAAATTTAAATGCCCGGTTTTTTTTTCAAATCCTTTGAAATAAACATACACACCTATATCTTTAATATATCAAATCATACCTTTGGAGTTTAAACCAAAACCCATTTACCCAAAATAATTTTGAAGAAAAGCAAAGCTTCTTAGAAGTCTCCCCCACTTTGAGACTCGAAAATGAACTCGATGATGCTGCCCAGTCATCACCGAAATTATTTTCCAACGACATAAGAGAGGAGTACTGAATTTTATTCCTTCTTAAAATCCTTTCAAAATACTTCCATAAACAATTTCCAACTAATATTACTATATATTTCTTCAAAGCTTTGAAAACCATTTTTCAAAATCTCCGGGTCTTAAATTCAATATTTCCAATTTAGACCTATTTTAATTTATAAGTCACCTTTATAAAATATTCTTATAGGATTTCACTTTCTTGAAGTATTCCACAAGTTGTTTTATCATTGTTTATTTTGTAAAAACCTAATTTATTAAATTACAATACCCAATTAATGATAACAACCAATATTATCATTCCTAACTACCAGGTAAGCTAGATAAGTCACAATAATTTCTGAAAATAAATCCTTTATATACAAAATATAATTAGGGCGAAATTATTTCATTTACCCAATTTCAAAACAATACTATGTCGAATTGTTCTGTTCGAGTGTTTAGAGATCCCTATCAATGACGTTAATTACTCGTATTGACCAGAATCCATAAGCCACTCAACAAATCAACCGACACAATATAAAACATTTTATATCACTAACAAATATGCTCTCTCATATATATACACTCAGCGACTCATCATAGGGTATTAGTACCCTATTTATAAAGAGTCAGACCCCATAAAGCTAACGTTATCGCTAAACCAAAGCTCTGATACCAACTGTAACGACCCGCCTTTTTGGACAGTTTAAAACCGACGATCAAATACACATGTCGATTCCAAACCATTCAAAAGGGCAGATGGTTATTGGGGTAAATAAGAAAGAAAAGAAAGAGAAATTAAGGAAATGAAACAACACAGAATCTCGCAGCGGAACGATAAAATATAATAGTCAAATAAACAGTTCATGCAGCTGTTTACTATACCTTGATTATTATTTATACAACATTTATCAGAGTTATACATATACAACAGAACAATTAAAATAATGCAGCAGACAGCATGATGCACAGATAATAATAGTAATAGTGTACCAAATCTTCGTCTTCGTCCTCCAGAATAGATCTTTAAAAATCTGAAAACTCAGGACTGACCCGAGCGTAATTAAAAGACAAAACACTCGAGTCAGGACTAAAATATCCTTATGAAAGTTAAATCAATCGTACATAAATATGAGTGTAACGGCGTCAGAAATGTTTACGGGGTTTGACATCTCATATCCAGTGTCAACGTGCGTGCAATAACTTAAGAGATGTTACGGGATTTTCCATCTCTCAAGGATCCGTTAAACTATCTACTATGTAGTAATGTACGCTAAGTAGATAATTCCTATCAATAATATAAAGTATCAAAATAGCGTTAAGGCGTTACCATAATCCCCCTTAACACATTTTTATAATGCCATAGTCTATACAGCACCGTAAGCCCCACCGTAAACTGGTGGTTATCAGAGGGTACCCCATAGGTATAACACAAAACATAACGTAGTTGTCGCGAATAGGATAATCAGTATGACAAGGTACATGAGGCGATACCAAATAGGATACTAGTAGTTGCGTGATCCGGACTGATGTTGAGCATAGCCAGCAGCTACCCCAACATCGCGAAACAACACTCCCAAATCAAGGGGTGCACCCAAATCGAAACACAAATGTAATAGATATGGTATCGAAGAAGTGTGTCCGCTAGAGATGGCGAACCTCAATGGCCCGGCACGGCTCCTGTTTTAGTCATGTCAGGGGTCATCCAATATCGTTCTCTTTCTTCAATCTACACGTTCACCAAACCATCCACTTCATTCTAGATCAACACTCCGCGTATAATAGTTATTAAAGTGGTGTTCGGTATCGACAGAGAGTATGTCCATATCGGATCCCGGTCTCTTTAATAACTACGTATTATTACACCGTTGGCTCTTTTACATTTCAAGTCGATTCATAATTGATATCAAAATATCATATTCGCTTCGTAAATCAAATCCATTTCAAAATCATCGTATCTATTCAAATGTAAGATTCCGTTTCAAAAATCATTTTCCGCATCAATATCTCATTTCGATTTCAAAATCATTATGAATTTCAATTTTGGTTGCAACTTCATCTAATCCAATTCGTATTCAAATTCAAGATTTAAATACAAACATTTCACCTTATTGACCAGTTTGGAATTTTAGAAAATAGTTTAAGTAGTTTAAAAGTAGTTTAAATAATTAAAATAGTTAAAAATACTTAAAATCTTAAAATGGATTTGAAATAGATAAATTAGTTTCAAATAATTTAAACTGGGTCAAGTAGATTTAAAATAGATTAAAATAGTTTAAGTATTTAAAAATGGTTTATATAACAGAGTAATTTGGAAAACAAAATAAAACAGCTTCAAAACCAAACCATTTCAATTACAACTTCCCAATTCAAAACAATTTCAATTTCCATTTTACCGATTCAATTTCGATCTCAATTCAAATCAATGTCAACTTTGACTTCAATTTAATTCAAATTTACATTTACCTTCAATTTATTCAATTTCAATTTATATCGATTTTGAGCTTGATGTTAAAAATACCAATTTATAATACTTAACAAAATTATCCTTCAATATTCAAATTTAAATCCAAATTTCAAATATGATTCAATTCCAAGCTCGATTTCAAAATATCCTTTTTATATCACTTTTACTTTGTAATATTCAAAGCTCGAATTAAGGTTCAATCTTTAAACAAATCAATTTTCGAAATTCAATCATATCCCCATTTTTAAATTCCAAAGTCTCTACTTTAATTATTTAACAATTTCTTTTAACCAAAATTTATTTCAACATTCCAAACTCAATTTTTCGATAAATTCGATTTTTATAAATTGATTTCTATTTATAACTTTTAAATCAAAGCATTTAAATAAATTTTCAAATCGACGATTTAAAATTATTAATTTAGCCAATTCGGTGTCCGTATATAATTTTCTATCCTATGGCCAAGTAATTATTTGTTTCAATTAAATGTCAGGGATGAACATATATTACTTAAATCAAATCACAGTTTCATATGTATGCATAACAGGATATATATAAGCAAATAAATATCCAAACATTTAAATATTAACCAATAGCATCCATCGAAATACATCATCCAATAGACAATTCAATTCATGGCAATTTCATAGTTATCAATGTCAGGTATTTTAATCGCAATTCAATTTTAATTACAATTTAACTATCAATTTAAATTTCAACGGTTGATTCAAATGACAATCTATATGACAATTAATTTTATTAAACAACGACAAATAAAATTCATAACACTTCATAATGACAAATTTAACTAGCCTAAAGATATTCAGTACGTTGTGAGCGTTATAAAACACTCACCTTGATTTCAATGTAGTTCCTGCGTTTTATTTCGAATAAAATTAAACGAGCGTTTAATTTTACCCAAAATTTTCACTAGCTCCAAACGACTCCAATCCAGTTCCATAGCGTAGTGTTCGACAAAGCGAAGCCAACGCAATTCGTTTCGTGCGTTTTCGACCTCGTATGAAAGAGTTATGCATTTTAGAAGTTTACACGAATTATAAAATAATTAAATTTACAATCTCTAACCCTAATACCATCAGGCCGCACATTTCAAATTTGCTGATCAGCGCCGTTGATTTCCACCTTCCTCCATCACGTTCTCTTCCAGTATTCGCGTGAACAACATGAACCCATAGTCACCTAACGTCAAGCAATTTTCGCCATCACCTCGGTCCACTTGAGGACGATCAAGCGACATCATCTCGAAGCATATCGCGCCACCAAACCTCGGCCAGAGACCGGCCACGCGCGGCCTCCCCATGCTCTCGAACGACGTTAACAAATGCGCGACTTTGAGGAGCAATTGCCGTTGATTCGTGCATCGAAACACGATCATAACTGTTAGATAGAGAGATATCGATGCCCTCTGCAACTTTCATGTTGAAGGTTTCGCGTGAATGTCGACAGATTGGGAGATCGGAGGGGATGAATTGGGTGCATTTCTGGCCTTCGAACCTGGAGATGGCGGCCAGGGTTTTTAAAACCCTAGTTTGTTTTATTTTGCCAAAATGAATAATTGAGGTGCTTTTATAGGAAATTCGACGAACACTATTTATCCGGCTTTTTTGAACTCCGATTTACGCGCGATGACCGACGTTTCTAGGGTTTACCCCGTGTTTCGGACACAATGGAACGGGTTTCGGAAGCTAATTCGATCGTCTGTGCGAGTTACGGCAATAAACGATCAATTTTAAATTAAACCGATTAAACGATTTTCTAGGCGTTTTAGCTTGCCCCGGACAAACGGTAAATCCGATTAACACGAAATTTGAAATCTTACAATAATATCATATTACGGATCCGATGAAACTGGTTTCGTCGAAATCCGAGACTGTTTGAAAAATGACTATTTTAACTCGTCAAATTAATATTAAAACAATTTCGATGCGTTTCGAGCTGCCACGGTCAAACGAAAACTCTGATTGCTACGAAAATTGAAATCCGTTAATAACAAATTATTACGGATCCAATGGAACTAGTTTCGTCCAATTCTGAGACTGTTTGAAAATTGGCTATTTTTCAGTCGATAATTAAATATTAAGATATTCAATTTTTACAGATTTACTTTTAATTCGATTTTAAAAGTTCTATAACCTCATTCTAACTTTAATATGATAAAATAAAATTTTACAAATCATCTTTAATCATATTAAACCCGTTATTCAATTATCCAATAATTTCCAATTTTAAAATCTTATTAACTCTATTATAATCCCAATATAACTTACATTCACTTTGGAAACCAATTTGAATCATATTAAATCAAATTTCAATTATTCACTCTATTTTCATATATTGAATTTCAATATCAAATTAATCATATCAAATTCGGAATTTAATTATTCAAACATTTGTAATATTAAACTTAAACAAATTTGATTATTCTTAAATCGCTATCTTTTGAAATATTCAAAACGAACTTATAAAATTTAACCTTTAAACTAATTCACATCTTAGAACCCTATTTTCATTTTACAGTTATTATTATTCCAAACGAATTAATAAAAAAAATTCTAACATTAAATCACGAAATCTGTTAAATTAGCTATTTTAATTATCGGAAATTTACGGGTCAAATTATTTAATGATGTGTCTACAAAGGATAGAGTTACTAGGAATGGGCCTGAAACGTTAGTGCATAATATATTAACAAATTTAGAAATCTCGTTTTGTGATTAACAAGATTTTTCATGATGTTCAATACTTGCCAAATTATTTAATGATGTATCTACAAAAAATAGTTTAAGCATGTATATTATTAATATAAACAGACAAGCAACTTCCTGCTATTAAGTATACATTTGGTGACCTTTTTACAATAATTGCTCTATGTATATATATATATATATTCATTTTGAGTAATGTAATTTTGAATGATAGATAAGATGAGTCGCCTTTATATATGGCAATCATTTTAGCATAAAGAATGAGATGAAATTATATGCATAATGTAGAACATCGGGAGTAAACTATTACAGAATGAGATGAAATTATCATTGTTAACGAATAAATTCACTAACCCAAAAAGTATGTAGAAAGCGAGTTAATTCAAAGAGAGGCTCTATTGGAGCCAGTTGAAGTCATCAAGTCGAATAATGTATTCATAATATCCCTTAGTTTAATCATCAAAGCCAAAGTCGTGTGTGCTTATGCAAATTCGAACTCAAAGTCAAATATGCTATTAACGTACAAATTCAAAGTCGAGTATGCTATGCTGATCCAAGTTCAAATTCAAGTATGTTATGCTAGTTTAAGTTCAAAGTCCAGTCAAAGTTTGGATTATAATCAAAGACCAATATGCTAGTCACAAATCACAGTTCGTATGTTATGAAGTTGTTTGATTTTCAATTCCTTATGTGTACAAGTCTAAAGTATTACAATCGAAAAAATCCCCAAATTGATTTAAGATTTACAAAGTTGAAAATGTAAGAAGTGGGTGGAGAAAAAGTCCATCTCCAAAATGGAACCCTTTGGGTCAATATTTATAGAGATGGCACAACTTCACTCCTTTCATGACTTCAACAATGTCAACCTAGCATTAGCTTCATCACTAAAGAGGCAGCTTTGTCTGGCTTTCAATTTCTTCGACATTGATGATCCTTGGTGCTAGCATAGAATGATATCCTCAAAGTGATGGGAAATTTGTCACTGCTTTTATGCAATGTTGATAATCTTCGTGAAGATTGGTGATGAGCTTATTGTGAAGACCATGGATGAATAATGGTGTTACTTAAGCCCAGCATCAATGAGATGCGATACAAGGAACATTAATTGGCACTCATTGATGGCTTACAACGTCGATGGTATACATTTTGTTATTGACAAAGTGTGACACCCTGTTAATCTTCGAAGTCGATGAGAGGCTATCTTCGAAGTTGATAAGAGGCTATTTTCAAACGATAAGGGGCGGTATTGATTAGGAGTGTTATCATCCTTAGCCTTATTGATACGCGGTGATGCTTGAGTGATGTCGTCGTAGAATATCGACTTTATCTTTATAAGAGGATGCCGACTTTGATAGGGTTTGACACCATTATTCCTTTGATGAAGTGATGGTTTTAATCAATATCTATGTTGATGAAGTCCAATGTCGACAACAAGCGGAATTGATGATATGCGACGTCCTCGGCTTCTTAGGCTGCTTGTCCTCGAGGTTATTGATGGTGACAGCATTCTTATTGGCATAGACAGTATTGCTTTGGCACTTGCTTATCACCATTATCAAGTAGCACACCGAACTCCTTCGATGACGATTATAGTAGTAATAATAATTATATCGTATAATTAGCATAAAGACTATCTTAAAAACTAATTTGTGGAATTCCGAAGATTGTTTATACATCTCTGACTTTACCTGTAAAGAATCTAGAAGTTTGATGTGGTGTGCAGAAAATTATGTCTAATGCTGATTCTTTGGACATACTACTTGTTAATACGGTACGTTGATTCCTTTTGATTTCTCAAGGATATATTAAATAGTAATGCTCACATATAAATAGTCCCTGCTGTTGTTTATGTATCCAATACCCATCGGTATATAAATAAAGATAAGTAATGTCCTTGAAAAAAGGAGTTACTTCCATATTAAGAAAATTGTTTGATAAAACGCTTTTTGAATTTCTCTAAAAGACTTATTAAACTCAGGTCTAAACTAATAAAACAGTTTCTACAGTATAATAATATTAAAGTTATTGGTCCTAAAAAGTTAGTTCAAATCATGTTTCGTGAATTTCAATAAATTCTTGAAAGCTTTTTAAAGGTCTCCTGTAAAGTAATTGTTGTACATAATAAGCTTACTAAAGTAACCAAAATTACCAAAGATTTATGGAATTTCTCCTGAAATTTTATTCCTACTAATATCAAGTTAGCCAAGATTCATAAGGTTTCCTAACTGATAAGGTATTTCCCCAGTAACTAATGTTGGGAACATCTGAAAATCCCAAAATAGTCATATCCACAAACTCTTTAGGCAAAATAAAAGCGACTTTGTTACTTTAAAGATCATGAAAGTCCAAATTTTGTAATGTTATGGGAATCATACCAAAATAACAATGAACTTTTATTTTCGCAATCCCGATATGGTTCCCATAACATTCATTACTGGAACTGGTATGTCTATAAAATAATATGCTTCGCTATCCTCCATCCATAACTATGTAGAAATAGAAGAAGCATTCTGAAAGTAAGAAAGAGACATGAATAAACTCAGCATATTGTAGCATATAGAAAGTCTACATCCAAATATGCATAAAATAACCAGCTAAATTATCTTGAACCTTATTATGAAGAATTAGATAAAATGATATAGAACTTTTATTATTGAATTGAAGAGAATGTTACACAATGATTTTGTTACAGACTTGTAATGTTGCATACAGTATTTATACAAATTGAAAGAAATATACTTGGGCCATAATGTAAGCCCATGGCCTGTGTAAATAATATAGTGATATATTCTGATGCTTCAGTAATATTCGTCATAGTAACTCTTCAGTCTTGTAATCTGCTTTCACAATACTCCCTTCTCAATCCTAGCGGCGACTCTAGGGTTTGCAATCTTCATATGAAAAATCGTGTCGCCATTGATGAGATATTCGAAACAACTCAGATCCATAGCAAATAACTCAGACCTAAAGCACCTTGCTTGAGTATTTAAGAGAAATTGTGCCACTACATGAATCAACTCAGATCTGAGGTGAATAACTTGGATCTGAACTAAAGTTGGGATCTTTGCAGTTTTGCTAGAGTACATGAGCGAGCTATGCTAGACAAAGTATATTTTGTAAGATATTCTTGCAAAATATACTTATTGTCATCTAATTGAGGCTGAAAGTAGTGCATGTGAGCTCTGAGAAGAAGATTGCTGAAGTACGAACATTTATTGTTCGTTTTATGATGCTTGTTGAAGTTTTGACTCAGGGCGAGGCAGAGCATTACTTCCTGTCTGACATTTGGGATCTGTAACACCAAGCTTTTCTCGGAATCGAGTGAAGTTTGGCTTTGATAAGGGTTTCATTAGAATGTCAGCAACTTGGTAAGTGGCAGGTACGTGATTAATATCTAGTTTTCCCTTGGCAACTTGTTCTCGAACAAAGTATAAGTCTAACTCCATGTGTTTTGTTCTGGAATGCAAAACTGGATTTGCAGTGAGTGACACAGCACTTAAATTATCACACCATAATACAGTCTTGCGATCAGTTTTAGTTTGTAGTTCATTTAGCAATGACTCTATCCACATTATCTCTGCCACTGCATTAGCAACACTTCTATATTTTGCCTCTGTACTAGACCTGGAAACAGTTGTTTGTTTTTTTGAACACCATGAAACCGGATTTTTGCCCAAGTAAATGCAGTGACCACTTGTTGATCTTCTGCATCAATGTCACTTGCCCAGTCTGCGTCTGCTTATCCAGTAATACTGATAGTTTGACATGCTTCAATAGTTAGACCATAGTTTAATGTTCCCTTGAGATATCTTAGAATTCTTTTGACTGCTCTCCAATGCTCATCTGTTGGGCATTGCATAAATTGACTTACTTTATTTACACTGAAAGAGATTTCTGGTCTAGTGATTGTTGCAGACTGAAGTGCACCTACAATACTCCTGTATTGACTGTTATTTGTGATAGCTTCTCCTTTTGTTTTTGATAGATGAGCATTAGTTATCATAGGTGTTGAGATAGGATTTGATTGATTCATTTTGGCTTTGTTGAGAATTTCATTGATGTATTTTCTTTGGCTGAGATGCATTCTGGACTTTGAGAATTTATTCACTTCAATTCCCAAGAAATAGCTCAGATTTCCAAGGTCTTTAATTGAAAATTCCTTATTTAGATGCTTGACAAGATCACTGATTTCTTGATCATTGTTACCTGTAATAATGAAATCATCAACATAAATTAATATGTAAGTAATAGTATTTGAATTAAATTTTGTAGAGAGAGAATTGTCTGATTTTGTGCTGCTGTAGCCCAATCTGAGTAATATTGACTTTAGTCTTTCAAACCAAACTCTTGGCGCTTGCTTAAGGCCATAAATTGCCTTGTTCAACTTGCATACTAGTTTTTCATTTCCCTTCTTTATAAATCCATGAGGCTGCTCCATATAAACTTCTTCCTGCAAAACACCATTCAAAAAGGCATTATTTACATCAAGTTGCTTAATATTCCAGTTTTTATATAAGGAAATACTAAGTACAATCCTAATGGTAGAGGGTTTCACAACTGGAGAGAAAGTCTCAGTAAAGTCGAAACCATTTTGTTGTGAATATCCCTTTGCCACTAGTCTTGCCTTATATTTTAAAATGGAACCATCAGCATTTCTCTTTAATCTATATGTCCATTTACAGCCTACTATATTTTTATCATTAGGCTGAGCAACAAGATCCCAAGTCTTGTTGTTCATGAGGGCCTCATATTCTTCATTCATAGCTGTCTTCCATTTGTCATTTTGTATAGCTTGCCAATATGTACTTGGTTCTTCATTCTCTAGAGCTGCATTGTATAATTTTGGTTTGAATATGCCACTTTTAGCTCTGGTGATCATGTGGTGTCCAGTCCTTTCAGTGATTTGTTGATGATTGTTGTTGATTGCTTCTATCTCTTGACATACATTGGGTGATTGCAAGTCACCTGATGTCTGATTTGAACTTTGCTGTATCTGATTTTCCGACTGTTGTATTTGAGATGATGAATTAGGTGATTCAGTTTGTTCATGACCTGGTTCTGGAGAGGACACTGTGTGTTGTGGACTTTCATCACCTTGAACTTCACTTTCAGAGATGTGAGCTGCTTTGTCACTTATCACAGGTGTTGACATTGAGGTATGTCTAGTATTGTACACTTTCTGTGTAGTTTTAATTCCTGAATTGCTATAAGGAAACACTTGCTCATTAAAGACAACATGTCGAGAAATAAATATTTTTCCATTACTAGATAAACATCTGTAACCTTTTTGGTTTGCTGCATATCCTAAAAATGTGCATGGTGATGATCTATAGTTTAACTTGTGAGAATTATATGGTCTGAGATAAGGGTAGCATAGACAACCAAATACTTTTAAACTATGATAGTCAGGCTTGATACTGTACAGTATTTCTAATGGACACTTTGAATTTAAGATTTTTGTGGGTAACCTATTAATCGGAAATACTGCAGTAGCAAATGCATCAGGCCAGAACTTAAGAGGTAGTGATGCATTTGCTAGTAGTGTCAAGCTTGTTTCTACTATGTGTCTATGCCTTCTTTCAATCAGACCATTCTGTTCTGATGTGTAAGGGCAAGTTGTCCTATGTATAATACCTTTTTCTTGAAAGAATTTCTTTAGTGATAAAAACTCTGTACCATTATCTATCTGCAGTATTTTCAGTTGGCAGTTTGTTTGTTTTTCTGCCTACACTATAAATTGCTGAACTGCACAATATGTTTCAGACTTTGTTTTCAAAAAATATATCCATACATATCTAGAATATGCATCAAAAAAAGAGATATAATATTTGTACCCATAGTCAGTTGATATAGGTGCTGGACCCCATAAGTCAGTTGCAACAAGTTCCAGCGGTTTGTTGTAACTAGCTTGGGAGTCCATAAATGGCAATTTGTGACTTTTGCCCATTTGACAATAAGTGCAAATATATGGATTTGAAATATTGCTAAAGAAAATATTGTTTCCATTCAATACTTGTTTAACAACATTTACATGAGGGTGGCCAAGTTTACAATGCCAAATATCAAAGGTCTTACAGTCATTCACAGTTTTGATATCATAGTAATTACACCATTTTTCTCTACATCCTGAGATTCTTGAATTAGCAACATTGAAAGTATACAGTCCCTTAACTTCTCTACCCTGTAAGAGAACATTTTTAGTTAGTATGTCTCTAACTAAACAGTGATTTGGGTAAAATTCAAAAAACACATTATTGTTTTTAGCAAACTGAGATACACTTAGTAAGTTTTTCTTGACAGATGGTACTCTTAATAGGTTATGTAAATATAGTTGTTTCTTTGCTGATATGTAACCACTACCAGTATGTGTGATTTTAACAGCCTTACCATTACCCATAAGTAATTTTTGTGTACCTTTGTACTCTTTGTTGCCAAGATTTAAGTTTGCCAAGTTGTTAGTGACATGATTTGTTGCTCCAGAATCGGGATACCAGTTGTTGTCATGAATATCTTCAATTTTTGCACTTTCATTGTTGTTGCTGTCACTTTGGCTTCCAGTTTCTTGATTAGCACTTATCATATTTGCACTTGGATTGTTGTTTCTTGTGTTGCTGTTGTTTTGCTGAGATGATGAGTAATTGATGTCAAATCTGAAATAGCATTTGCTAGCAATATGACCAACTCTTTCACAAATTTGACATCTGGGTCTGCTATTTCCACTATTGTTAGGCCATCTTCCACCTCTTCCTCTTGACCTGTAGGACTGACCACCCCTCTGATTGAGATACTGTTGATTTCTGTTATTTGATGGCTTTGCTTGATTCTTGTTTCTGCTATTTGAGATGAAATTCAGAGACATATCTGATGTAGTTGATTTCTTTTGTTCCAACCTACCCTCATGGGCTAGAAGAGTAGAATGAACATATTGAATTGTAGGTAAGGTTTCTTTTGATGATATAACTCCTACAACTGATTCATATTCATCGTCTAGCCCTCCAAGAATTGATAAAACATGCTCTGTGTCACTTACCTTGTGTCCTGTAGAGGACAAGTGATCACACAATGTTTTTACCTTTACAAGGTAGTCTCTCATTGACTGATTTTCTTTCTTTACATTTTGTAATTGTCTCTTGTAGTACATGATCATGGTTGCAGACTGAGTACTAAAGATTTGCTCGAGTGTGAACTAGATTTCATGTGATGTATTACATCCAATTAGCTGTGGAAGAAGATTAGCACTAATAGATGATATTAACCAAGAACTGACTAAACTGTCTTGTCTTTGATGCATTATGAATTCTTGATTACTAATAAGTTTTCCATCCTTATCTGCAGTATATTTGGGTGGAGCAATTATGGTGCCTTGAATGTATTGCTCTAGTCCATAGGCTCTGACTGCTGTTTCGACTTGAAATTTCCAAAGTAAAAAGTTTGTTTCGTCAAGTTGAATGGACAGCAGCTGGCTCTGAGGCTTGATAATTTCTTTCATAAGTTCTTCAATAGGATTTGGCCTGACATTGGTATGAGTGCTGGAGGAGACAGACATGTCTTGATCTCCTTCAGCCATAGTTTCAAGAAATCAGTGAGATGTTACCTTTTAACAAGGAGAGAAAGAAGAAACTGTGCAGCCTAGAAATTCTTGATTGCTTCTTGGGCAAGGCACAGTGAGATTTGACAGATGGGTCCAGAACAGGTATGAATGATAGCAACAGAGATGATGGGAGGTATTATTATCTCCCAGATGATTCAACACTTGTGTTCTTTGATCTTGAGGTGATGATTAGTCTGATCTCGATCGAAGAACAGAGAAAACAGTAGTAATCTTAAAAATGAGAACTAAAGTTCTCAAATGATTTGGATACACTGGTAGCAAATGATCAAGAAGTGATGATACACAATCTGATCTTGATCTTACACTGGTAGCAGATGATCAAGAAGTGATGATACACAATCTGATCTTGATCTTTTGATGATGAGAACCTTCTTTGATTCTCAGATGATTCAGATAACAAATGCAGCCTGATTGAGAGATGATGATGTTGAATCTGATCTTAATCACCGGCAGGGCATTATGTTGTTAAGCGATTATTGCTCTGATACCATACGAAGAATTGGATAAAATGATATAGAACTTTTATTATTGAATTGAAGAGAATGTTACACAATGATTTTGTTACAGACTTGTAATGTTGCGTACAGTATTTATACAAACTGAAAGAAATATACTTGGGCCATAATGTATGCCCATGGCCTATGTAAATAATACAGTGATATATTCTAATGCTTCAGTAATATTCGTCATAGTAACTCTTCAGTCTTGTAATCTGCTTTCACAATACTTTTCCATCTCTTATTAGCTATAAGAACCATCTAGTACAAAGTAATGCAGTTAAGAGATTGTTTCGAAACATTAATCATATAATTACTTAACATAAAATATGAAGAAGAAGAAACTAAAGTGGTACCTCATGTAAATCAATGCTTTGACGATGTTTTTTTACACTATATCATACATATATATACATGATCACATAATATACACAATTCATTAATCTGGATTGTTGAGGACACTATAACAATATTACAAGATAATTTAATTGTTAGTTTAAAATGAATTTATATCCTAAATAACATACAAAAATTTTTGTTTGTTGAAAAAAAAAATCTCCTTAATAGTCTTCCATTTTAAGACAATTCCTCGAGATTTACCTCCATATACCTTATAAGTTTTAAAGGCCCTACACATTCAAGAAAATGTTAAATAATAATTTATTCTTTGTAAAGGCCATACATTTGCTGATGTTTGATTAAATCTTAACAAGGAAGCTAATTATTTCTTATTTTCTATTTTTTCAAAGATATATAATATATTTAATAGATCTCAAGATAAATGTTTTTACCAAGTTAATCTACAGACATTAGTCATAACCAAGCATTGCTACAACTATAATAGATATTATCACCTATGCATCAAGCAACTCAAAAGGCAAACAAATACAACGCACATATTCGCTTGCAGTTAATTTCTGGTTTAGGTTTGCGTTCAGCCCAAGGATTCAAACAATAAACGTCATTCTTTTCGACAAGAAAAACAAGCAGTATACAATATTTCCTACATTATAAGATTTCAAGAAAGTTAAAATTGACTATATACGTATGGCTTTATTAAGTTAGATTCTTTCAAAAGAAATATAATGCACATAATAAACATGTGATATGAACATTAAAAAAATCGAGCCTTATTTGCCACTTATGTCTGGAAAGGAAAAAGGAGAAGTAAAATGATAAATTATAATGATTCATGAAGGCCTCTCTGTGATATATTTTTCCATTTGTGCTGAAATTCTATATTTTGTACTAAGCATTTATTGTGAGTTCTATATGTGAGAATTTGTAATTTTAGTCGCCATTCTTTGTGACAGTCCTCCTGTGATAGAGAGGCTGTGTAGTGGCCTTTTCCAAGAAGTGATTATAACAAACACTATTTTGGTCAATAATAAAATGTTCTTCCATCAACTAGCATTTTCTTTCTATTGGAAACTTTTTGGGTGAGACTATATGGCGTATTTATGATGACCACTCAGTCAAGTATTAGACTTCAAGTTAGGATATATTTCAACTACTAATGATAACTAACACCTGTCATTCCACCATCCCTTTTTATAGACATAAGTAAATCCATTAACTTAATTGAGTTTTAATAACACATCTTGGTAATTTAAGTGAAATAATGATAATGCAAAGTAAGAAAATATTTTTTAATTGCGAAATATGCATGTAGGAGATACATAACAATGCACATGATATTGACACACAAGAATGTTGAAATAACTCACCTGAACTGAACTGATATTAAAGCCAAAACGAAACTAAGCAACCCGTAAGATATTCGAATTAAGAGACCATGCACAATTCATGATTTCACAAGCAGGCATGTTCTTAAAAAAGATTTCACTTTATTTCCATTTTTATCTACGAATTTATTGTTCTTTCTCTGCAGTAGACCAGGATGGCATGATGATGCACAACATGTATTTAGCTGTTATATAGGCCGCTGTTAGAAATGAAAATGCAGGAAATTTGTTACAACCCTCTTCTCCTTGCAATATTTCTTGCTATTCTAACTTATTTCTTCTCAATCCACTTATATTCTTGCCTCTTTTTTTCTATCTTCTTCACTTCTCTCTCTTAACTCTTCCACTCCCAGCAAAATATAGCTAAGGCCTTATTATTTATTGGTGATTTCACTTATATTTAAGCCATGATTGCCTAACTGACAAAGTAATCCAACAACTTCGAGATTCATCCAACACATACCAAGTTGTACAATCAACATCAGTAACATGGTTGCGATCCAATTAAGATGTCTATTCACCGCATACACAGAAAAGAAGGCATAAGGTCTTAATGGGAACTAAAAGAGAAATAAACTTGATATTATGAACAGAAAACCAATGAGGTTTAAGTGGCAAGCAAAATGAATTAACTAGAAACCTAGCCATCGTGAAGTAATAGATGTATGGCAAACTTGTGTATGATTGAATTACATGTATTTATGATTCTATTGACAAAAAGATGTTGAATATTGATGGGAAAACCTATTCCTTGGTTCAGTGGTGTGGTCTCACCGAAGGTTATATTCTAGGTAATGTATTGCTTATACCAAACTTTATGTCTGATCTGTTTTTATTAGAGCTTTCTACATAAACTCGTGGGTGCTTGTTCAAGTAGGTTGAGTTTACACATATGGACAGGTTGCTCTAGGAAGAGGAATAAAGGATGCCGAAGATGAAGAAGGAGGCTTAATTGCAAATAAAAGTTATTTCGTATGCTACTGTTTATAAGTTCATGTTGGCATCTTCATATGTCGGGCATGATATTAATATCTATGTTCTATTTATGCCGAGCATGACTTTAATATATGTCTACATATGTCGGGCATGTTTTGAGTTAATGAAAATGTAAAGACAACTATATAAAGACTATTATGATAATTGTGTGCAATGAATTGTATTCGATTGCTCTATTTACTTAAGGCGATTAAGAAAATACTCATCTCATATGTCATCGAAAGATGATTCCAAAGTAACTGCAGCACATTGAGGTTACATCTTTGAGTTTCAGAATGGAGGATGTTATAATTTGGTATGATGGCCCAGTTAGGGGACCCTTAAATAAAACAAAGCTAGAAGTACTTAAGCACTTATTATAAAACAAACACCTTAGGCAGGGTGTACGCTATTATATAACATATTTGTATTTTCCTATATAGATATAGGAAGATATATCTATTCTTTTATTGTTGTTTCACTCTCTATCTTTTCGTTATTAGTGAAGACTACTTAATGGAAAAACATGGTTGGAAACAAGAAGTGGAAGGATTAAGGTGGGAGAGATAAATATAAGGAGAGATGCCGAGATTACTCCGATTAGTAGCCAAGAAAGGGAAGTAAGCTCGAAAGTTGGTGTAGAAGCTGAAGTTAAGATGTTATCCCCGGCTGTAGGAAACGTAGATATTCATGTGTTTGTTCCACTAGTTTATGGAAAATTTAGTATAGCAATAGGTTTGGTAGTAGGTACCACTGCAAGCCCTAAATATTCTGGAGGGTCGGGTGCAAGTTGCTAGAGAGAACTTCGCAAGAATGATGATTTTCGAAGCATAAGCATGTTTGATGGGATAAAACAAGCCTCGGAAGCAAGTTATTGGCTATGGATGCGTGAATGCATCTGTGAATATTTGGAGTTTACCAAAGCCCTAAAGGTAAAGTTACCAACTAAACAGCTTAAGGGACTGGCTAGTATTTGGTGGTAGACAGTGATGGTAGGAGTTCTTGAGCAATAGATTACTTGGGAAAGATTAAAAGAGATGGTCAAGGAGTTTTTTATCCTTAGATCAAATTTGTTAACTATGTTTTGAGAGTCTAGCGTGTTGCAACAAGTTTTTCTATAGAATTATATGCATAAATTTAATGCTTTTGTGACGACACGAACTTGATGCCCGACAAACGACATCGAAATCTGTATCGCCGGAGCTTATAACAACATTAAATGTAAATAAACAGTGGAAACAAAATGAATATCATTGATCATAACACAGATACAACTTTGATACAATATCCATTACAATGTTGATCACTAATATCAGAGCGATACACAAAAGATACTGCAATAAAATGACCACTCCAAAGCAGAATAATAGAGACTTCAAAGAAAAAGCTTTCGACATACATCAACTTCGATAAGGTCTTCAAAAACTCCAAGCACTTTGAAAGATATCCAAATCCAAAAGCTTTCCAAAATCTGGCAGCTTCCAAAAGACATCTGAATCCAAGCTAGCTCCCAAAACACGGATAACCTGCTTCTAGGTTGTCCGTGTGGAAAATTGTGGGCACCCAGAGTTTAGGAAGGGAACAATAAACCCCGGGTCAGTCATGGGACTGGTATAAGTAAACAAAAACATTTGGTTTGAACAAAGAAGTTAAAATGAAATTCGCAATGCTTTTTTGAAAATAAAACTGCCATTAGGCCTCCCGCCATACACACACAATGCAAGCGCACACTTGGAGGAGATTTCTCCTTATGACAGTTAAAAATGCTTGATACGCGAAAACCATTTGATATTATTATTAGTGCATAGTGCAGAAAACATTTGAAAAGTATAATATTAATCTTAGCCAGCATACCACATTTCGTCATATGCCTACTATAGCTGCCATGTTCAATAGCAGGTTACCACCACATTCCACGGCAGGTTATACAACTAAAACAGTACAAGGCGCGTATTGTTTCTTTGGATTTCCAACAAACGGTCAGGCAAAGGAACTTCCTACACCGAAATGGAATGCCTCTAGAAGGACGCCCCTGAGAACCTAACTGGATCTCTGCTAACACAAGGCCGACGCTACCTCATGCTTTAACAAAGCTATAACATAGGTAGCTACCACACAAGTATGCCATCCCCGGTCGTTACCGACCTTTATCCGAGGCGTCTCTCAACCAACAACCACACAGCAATAAGTATGTAGCAACCATGTAGGTTAAATATCTGGGCTCCATACCATGATATCACCTTTTATCCAGAAGAAAATTGACATACCCTAGGGGCGCGACCTCTAAACACCTTGCTGCATCTTTCCTGTTTCAACCATTTTCGGGGTGTGAGGTCCTGATGCAGTCTCGTCCACAAAGCTATGCTTTTTCACAAAGCCATTCTTCGATCAACAAATGATCAGCAGCACTTCGTATGCCACATTATCGAATTGAAAATGTATCACTAGTAATCATCAACTACATATCCTCTGAGCTCGTACGTCTCAAAGAAGGGTGTTAAGCTAAGAGAATAAATCTCCGCCACCAAACAGAAATGTATTTGATAGAAATCAGCTTTACATATCAAAGTGTAATGTCAGACACACATCCATACAAGTTCGGTCCAGGTTCGAATAGAACCGAAAGCACTTCACAAAGAAGCCCTTGCAATCCAAGTATCCCCAATCCCGATCGGACTCCCCATCACATATACCATAGCTACTCAGTGCAGAGTCATTCGACATGTTATCCTATCATTCTCGAAGACACCCGGTCTTCACCACCGTCTTCAAATACCATCCATTTCATCGTATCACTATTCGGAATGGGTTATATGTCACAAAGGTCCTCTCTCGGCTAAACTGAATAGTGAGCGCAATATTTAAAAACCAAATGGATAATGGGATCTCAGTTAAGTCACAACTTATTATCCAAAACCTTTCTTTCAAATGGTTTAAACAAATTACCGTTTCCAAATCTTTAAACAAAAAGAATCATTTCACAAAGTCCACCAATCTTTCACACAGATTCATTCATAGCTTTTTCAAAACAATTCCCCTTTCAAATATTTTATAGAAAGGTTAAAAACCTTTCTTTCAAATGGTTTTAAACATATTACCATTTACAAATCTTTAAACAAAAAATCACTTCACAAAGTTCACCCAGTTTCACAAAGATCCATTTACGGATTTCAAAATAATTTCCATTTCAATTGGATTAACTCATTCAATCTTTAAATCAAAGATTTAACTTATAGCTTTCAAAACCCGTTTCCAAAGATTCATTCATAACTTGGAAAACCATTTCATTTCAAATTGAAATCCCTTAATACAAATTGGAAATTCCTTCCTTATATGAAAGCTCTTATTATTTGAAAACAAATAGTTTTCATTTCGAAAAAATCCGATTACATTTATACAAGTTAAAATCCTTGGGTTAAATTCAAATTCCCAAAACAACACTTTTAAAATGGTTTAAAAACTGATATAAACATCTATAACCTTTTTTTAAGTCATAAATCATAGAATTCAATTTCAAATTTTTTGAATTCAAATTTAAATCAAATTTCAAAACTGAATCAAGTTATTCAAAAATAACTTTAATCCTTGAAATTCTTTTTCAAAAACCTTTCACTTTAAACCCAATCCATTTCCAAAACCATTTGGATTCAAAAATTCAATTTTAGAACTATTTCAAAAAATATTAAATTCAAAAATATGTGACTCAACTGTTTTCCTCGTGAAAATCCATATTTGTCTGTGTATATTGTAGTCCATGGGGTTTTACACAATAGTGCACAACATCAATCATCACATATTCAATCATATCAACATCGATAAGCGGTATAATCCATAACACTTATCTTCATTCACAGATTCATAGATAAAGTAAATTTATCAATCACAAAGATTCACCATTAAGATTCGATGTGGGTTTCAGATAACCAACTGGAATCCGACTCTCTGTCACATCGAAATTCAAATGCCGTTTTACGGGCCAAGGGATTTTCATATTCATACAATAGTATATTCATCACAGATATAACAGCTTAGCACAAATCATTTCATATTACACAACATCACATCACATATCAAATATATCAATCCATCACATAGCACTCGGTAATAATCAACCATCTTCATTAAGACGAATAAATCGTATGGCTTTAAATTCATCAACCGCATAATTACTTTAATTAGTAATATTTAATTAATGATTTAGTATCATTAATTTCAATTGATTAAGTCTTAATCACCTTCATTAATTAATTATTCCTTAATTAATTATCTTAATTAATTAATCCTTAATTGTAATTAATTAAATCTTAATTACTTTATTAAATTAGTCAATTAATTATACCTTTAATTATCTACCTAAATTAATTAAAGATAAACCTTTTTATCTTAATTCATTACTTAATTTCATTATTATATTTTTGAAACAATAAGATAATTAACCTAACACATATCAAATAAATTTGAAAAGCATTTATTGTAATATTAAATCTTTGAAAACTTTGTTCTAAAACTTGAATTGCTTTAGTATATTAAAACCTTGTTTAACATATCGTTTGAAAATTCATTCATACATTTACAACTGATTTATACTTCATATTTTAAAACCTGAAACAAAGTTTTCCTTTCAAATTTTAAAAACCTGATAATTAAGAATAAAAACCCGAGTAATTCACCAAAAATACCGAGCCTCTCTCGTGCCACTCGAGTCATTCCCTCGAGTTACTCACGCAACATTCTCGAGTTCAACACCGAGAAACGATCGTCTTCCCCCAAACTCGAACTCATAGCACAACCTAAACTAACCCAACGTGCACGTGCACATGCACATCTATCCTGACCATTAGAGATCAATGCTCCGACCTTCGCCAAGTCGCCGAACATCCCCTTAGACGAACTGACCACTCAGATCGTCAATAACCACAGCAAATCAAAATCGAACCCTCTGTCGAACTGGACCTAAAACCAAACGAAGCCAATCACCTCGCTGCCGACGAATGCGATTACCGGAGCCCACATCCTTCTGACCACAGCTACGCCACGACCTCCAGCAACATGTCCCCCACATGCGAATGCCTCCGATGCATCATCGTCACCGCCTTCACCTCGAAAACATAGACGAACCAAACCGAGTTGAAAACCCTAAACCATCGCCGTTCTACCATCCCGATCATTGATAAATTCAATTTGCATTTTTTCGATAATATCCAACATACACATTACCCTCCAAATAAGTCTTGAAGCTCAACAATTTCCCGATCATCAGAAATTGAAAAATTCGCGATCTCTGATCATCCACAATATCTTGATATCCATGAAGCTAAAAATTCTAATTTTTGTTTTAAAATTCCTTGCTTTCAAAATGGATTTAGATGATATAATCGAATCAAAAATTCATGTAGGTTGAAATTTTGATAGATTCGAATTTTCACTGTTATTCATCCTCCAGACAAAACTATTTCACATTATCTTGAAATAATATTTTTAAATCTTGAACCATAGCTAAACAAACAAAGTTTGTTTAGATTCTAAAGCCCAGTAAGGATCAAGGGAAGAGGAATTTAATTTTGCATAGGTTTTAGAAATCTGAGAACAGACAGAGGCAAATGTGCTTGTAACTCAAACATGCACAATTTTCTCTGCATATAAACATCTACAAATTTGCATGCATGTCAATTCATTAAAATTTTATTGTTAACATCATCACAAACAACACATAATGCTTCAGATTTTAAGTGTTTACTCACCAGAGAGATGAAGACAGAAAATTGGAATGTTGAAACAGAGGAGCTTTGAACAAAAATCTGGAAATGCTTTTGATCTGCAATGATTTGTTTTTAGTTTTTTTGACCTGTTACTTGCTTCCAGGCTTGAAATGTTTGAAAAGCTATTGTTTGATCTTTAGTTTCAGGTTTGATTCTTTACTGCTGAGGAAATCTTGATGTTGAGTTACCTGAAGCTTAATCCTTGCATTAAATTCAATTTATTTTCCTCTGATCTTCACTTGCTTTAATTCGTTTCTGGTTTTAGATTATTATTATTATTATTTTCACAGTTTTTTTTCTTTTTTTAACTTTTGAAACAGAAGAAAAAAAATGCAACCTGGTTTAACTTCTTTGATATTTATATTTTAAAGTTTAAAGGAATAAATATTGCCACTTGTTATTCATTTGTTAACACTTGTCTTAATAAATTTAAAACGGTTACACTTGTTAAACTTCATAAAAATTATGTTTAGATCCTTAACTTAAATTAATTTTATAGACTTATGTTTAAATCCCTCTTAGCTTTATTTTTTAACAAAACATTTCTTTTTATATTAACATATGTATTTTATTTCAAATACAAGTTCAAATTCAAATTTAAAGTCAAATTCAAATCTACTCATATATATGTATACATATATATTTCAAATTCAAATAATCCTAAAACATTTATTATTTTGAATTTTTAAACTCAAATGAATTTTACAATCTTACATATATACTCAAATCAACACTAAATTTATTTATTTTGATAAATTCAAATTAATTTCAAAATTTTATCCCAAAATTTACATCAATTACTAATTTAAATTTAATTCAAAATTGAGATCGTTACAGATTCCCCCTTAAGAAAATTTCGTCCTCGAAATTTGAAAAAGAGAGAAAGAAACAATGAATATAAAATCACAGAAAAAGATAGAAAAATATCTTTCCAGATCAAGTTGAATATCTATTCTGCATTTAGCTTACCAAATCATAATATCAATAATAGATATGAGAATAATTCTATCCAATACTTTACGAAATACTCGGGTTATCCGGATCTACGAAATATACAAGGGTATTAGTTAGTTCAAAGGAATAACTAACCGTTCGTAGAATATATCGAAACCCAATGGAATGGACAAAAATAGGTTTGACTACGATCTCGGATTTAAGATTTTAACTCACTTACGATTTACTGAGAAATAAAACTATGTGTAGTTCACGTATCGAACAAAACTCAAACAATTTTATCGTAAATGAGAAGGTTACCTTCTAAAATTCATTTTCCCTTATCAGCCTTTGATGTTGAAGGATCATCTTTGATTGCATACACCTTTGCTACGTGAGCTTGCTTCCTTTTCGGGCAATATTTTACTCCATGACCTGGCTTGTGATAATAATAGCATTCTTTAACTCCCTGACCAG
This sequence comes from Allium cepa, assembly GCA_030765085.1. Taxonomy (NCBI): domain Eukaryota; kingdom Viridiplantae; phylum Streptophyta; class Magnoliopsida; order Asparagales; family Amaryllidaceae; genus Allium; species Allium cepa. The sequence goes on along the minus strand of CM060934.1, from coordinate 202,818,503 downwards.
TCTTCACATGTTGTTCTTTCTTAACTTGTCTCTTCGGATTCTTGTAGTTGTTTGAATAGTGGCCCTTTTCTTGGCAATTGTAACAAGTTATATCTTTCGCCGGGTTTCCCTAATTGTCCTTCTTTTCCTTGCCTTGATATGGTTTCTTGTCCCCGAACTTTCTTTTCTTCCAATTTTGATTGCTCGTATTTCCTCCTTCCCTTGGGACTTCCTGCATATCCAGGGTAGCATATCTATACCCCATATCTATCAAATCTAAAAAAGATTCTTTGACGTGTGCTGTCATCCTTTTGTGGAATTTCTTATTCATTCCACGAATGAATCTTTCATTTTTCTTTAGAGGCGTGTTCACCAATTCTGGACTGAAAAGGGATAATTCTTAAATTTGTTTAAGTACTCCTCAAATGACAAACTCCCCTGCTTAAAGTTCATGAATTCTTGGTACATTTGGGAGATACCAGCTGACGGCATATAGAGTTTCTCAAACACTTCCTTAAATCGATTCCAACTAAACTCATCTTCCGGCTCATCCACGGTAACTATCTCCCCCCATGCTAGAGCCTCTTCCTGGAGTTGCCAAGAAGATATTAATCTCATTTGATCGTCTTCCAATTTCAGTCCCTTGAAAATTCTTTCACATGATCGGATCCAGGCTTGGGCTTGGATAACGGATTCTTTGCCAATGAATGGCTTTCCACCCAGTCTGGAAAAACTTCGATACAAATCAGCCAGATCCGGCTGAGGTTGAGCGGGAATAGCTTCTGTTACAGGGACTTGACCAACTGTAGTGGTATTTCCCCATCCCCTACTTTGTCCTCTTCTTCCGCTCATTCTCATTATCTATAAATAGTAAGAAAACCGATTTAGGCATATGGACAAGATATCTTAGGGATATCAACGTTTAAATAAATAGACTGAGTAATTCGGGTTTTCGGTTAACGGGTTGTACTCATTCTAGGGTATACTTCACCCTATCTCTAATGAGCCATCTAATATGTTATACTCCTTAGCTAAAGTTCTTACTCAACCTTTAGCTCTGATACCACTTATGACGGTCTAGGCTTTTTAACCATCAACAGCGGCCAATCTCGACTGGTAGGCTTTTCAACCATCCCAGCCCCGCCGTAGCTCACACTGGTACCCCAAACTTGCTTTTACGGCCAGCCTTTCAACAATCAACCTAACCGGTTAGCCAACCCCTACCCGGGGACATGTAGGGGTAACGGTCTCCCATTCGCCACCAAACGCGAAGCGAGAATCCCCTATCCTGTTGAAACTAAAACAAGTCTGGTCCAGGTTCGGACAGGACTAAAGGCACTTCACAAAGAAGCCCTTGCAATCCAAGTACCCCAATCCCGATCGGACTCCCCATCACATATCGAGATCTCTATACCGTAGCTACTCAGTGCAGAGTCATTCGACAGGTTACCTATCGTTCTCGAAGACACCCGGTCTTCACCATCGTCTTCAAATGCCATCCATTTCGTCGTATCATTATTCGGAATGGGTTATATGACACAAAGGTCCTCTCCCGGCTAAACCGAATAGTGAGCGCAATATTTAAAAACCATATGGATAATGGGATCTCAGTTAAGTCACAACTTATTATCCAAAACCTTTCTTTTAAATGGTTTAAACAAATTACCGTTTCCAAATCTTTAAACGAAAAGATTCATTTCACAAAGTCCACCAATCTTTCACATAGATTCATTCATGGCTTTTTCAAAACAATTGCCCTTTCAAATCTTTTATAGAAAGGTTAAAAACCTTTCTTTCAAATGGTTTTAAACATATTACCATTTACAAATCTTTAAACAAAAAGATTCACTTCACAAAGTTCATCCAGTTTCACAAAGATCCATTTACGGATTTCAAAACAATTTCCATTTCAATTGGATTAACTCATTCAATCTTTAAATCAAAGATTTAACTTATTGCTTTCAAAACCTATTTCCAAAGATTCATTCATAACTTGGAAAACCATTTCATTTCAAATTGAAATCCCTTTAATACAAATTGGTAATTCCTTCCTTATATGAAAGCTCTTATTATTTGAAAACAAATAGTTTTCATTTAGGAAAACTTCGATTACATTTATACAGGTTAAAATCCTTGGGTTAAATTCAAATTCCCAAAACAACGCTTTTAAAATGGTTTAAAAACCCATATAAACTTGTATGACCTTTTTTTAAGTCATAAATCATTGAATTCAATTTCAATTTTTTTGAATTCAAATTTTGTTAATCCCGTTTCACCAACGAGTTAAAGAGCCCACGAGATAAGAGCCCACAACCTAAGAACTACGACTCAGGAAGCTTACGACCTACGACTTAAGGTAGCAAACAGTTCCAGAAGGACTTACGAGTTAAGCAGTCTCCGACTTAAGGCCTCCACGATTTAAGGCTTTTACGAGTTAAGGATGGCACGACTTAAGGAAATGAACGACCTACGACCTAAAACATGTTGCGACCTAACAATGGCTACGGTTGAACGGCCTAGGAAAGCACCGACTCAACTGATAGCGACTCACCTACTCAAGAAGGACTCACGACTCATAGAGATAAGCAACTCAATAGACCAACTACTCAAAGCTGGCAGCGACTCAGTAGATTACCGACTCATCTACTTAAGGAAGGTACCGACTCATTTGATAGCGACTCAGTCAGCTGACGGCTCAAAGGGTTAGCGGTTCATAAAGAAAGCCGACTCAGTAAGTTGCCGACTCATCAAGACTATCGACCCACGGCTTAAGGAGCCTAACGGGTTAAAGCATTAACGACTCATTGAAAGGGATTGCCTCAGCGACTCAACAGATCCACGACTCATCATAAGAAACGACTCAAGATGATTGACGACTCATAACCCAGGATGACTCGTCCGCGACTCAAAGCCACTGAGTCGTATTCTGTTACAACAATGCATGTCCTAGTAAGGGTTGACTCGCCAGCAACTCAAGACTCAACCTACAGATGAGTCGGTCGCGACTCAACCTGACTCGGCCACGACCTAACTTGACTCGGGGACGACTCAGCTTGAGTCGGTTGCGACTCATGACTTGTACGCAGAATTCATGTCCAGGCCTGCCTATAAATACGTAGCCACCTCCAACGTTCAAAGGACTTTTTGGTGAATCAATTTCAAGCACCATTACTCTGCCGAATTCCAGACTACTTCAACACTTGAAGCTTTTGAGATTCAAAGAACGTCTAAAAGAACTTCATGAAGAAATCATCTACATCCACCATGGATTTGAAGATTTTTGTCAACATCGAAGTTTGAGCTACCTGTTCTAAGTCTTTTGTAATTCAAAGTGTGTTGTACTTGAGAAGATTTGTATCAACTTGTAACGTGATCATCAATAAAAGTACTTAAAGTGGACGTAGGCTATACCCATAAGCCGAACCACTATAAAATTGTTGTTGTTTACTGCTTTTCCGCTATTACTTGCTTATAATTCTTTCCCGATCTATCGGGTGGTGCTTTCACAACTATACTTCGCACACCGGGGTGTTAGCGTTCAAATTTAAGCGTTAACATTTTTGGTGCTTTCACTGAGAATTGAACTCAGGACAGCTGTCATCATTGCTTCGCAGAGATTTGAAGAAAGAATTTCCTTAAAAACCAGAAGTATATTTGAGATTATGGCTCCTAGAAGGAAAAGTAGATCTATCAGATCTGGGAACATTCAAGAGGGAACCTCCGCTTCCCCTGTGCCTAATCTACCCACTCCGTCTGTTGGAGTTACAAAAGCGGAATTGGATGCTGTGATTCTAGGGCTAAACCAGCAGATAAACGCCCAAAATGCACAACTAGAGGCTCAAAGTGCCCAGAATGCTCTGATTCTGAATAAGTTGAACGACTTACTTGGGGCAAACAATCAACCGGCTGGTAATGAAAGGAACTATGCTGGCAACATTCATGATGTTAATGAAAGGAATGCTCCTGAAAGGCCTACTAGTCCCTTTGAGCAGGCAGTACCTGACGCCGGTGGATCTAGAACTCGGCATGATGAGGAATATCTTTCTGGAATGGTCCGGCAGATCATGAAAGAAAGTATGCAAAGGGTTGAAGATGAGAAGGAATGGGGTTTCGCTCCAAGTAAAACTCCGTTTACTGAAAAAATCTTGAAGGCGGAATTTCCAAGGAAGTTTGTCCCTCCGACTATTCCAGCTTACAAAGGGACAAGTGATCCGAATGAGTTCCTGTATAAATATGACTGGCACATGACAGGTGCCAGGGCCTCCGACGAAATAAAGTGCCGATATTTCCCCGTATACCTGGAAGGCGTGGCTTTACTGTGGTTCACCAAGTTACCAGTCCGATCTATCGATCAGTTTTCAGACTTGACCAGAAAATTCAAGGAGCAGTTTAGACTATATGCTTCGAAGGCCAAGGATATTATGTCACTATCGAGTTTAGAGCAGAATCCTGGTGAGTCTATCAGATCCTTCTTGAACCGCTTCAATATAGCACTGGCTGAGGTGGACAATGCTGAACCACGAATGATATTGACTTATCTGATGAGGGCTATCGATAAGTCAAGCGAATTTGGGAAATGGTTAAATATGAAGGAGCCAACCTCTCTCGAAAAGTTCTACAAAAAAGCAGATGAATTCATTCGCTTGGAAAGCCGTCCTTTACCAGTAAAGACAGTGGTGGAAAAAGAAGAAGACAACACTGTCGCTCCACGCAAGAATGAATCGGTGGGGCAAAAAAGGGAGAATAGTAATGGGAAGAAACAGGGTAATCTGAAGAAGCCCCGATCCTTCAAGCCATCAGAATATACTCCATTATCACATACACCGGAGCACATCTACCTGGCCACTAAAGATTCCGTCGATTTCCCTAAACCTATCCCTTTGAGAACTGGGAGAAAAGCCATACAAAGTGGGAAATTCTGCCGCTTCCACAATCAACCAGGTCATGAAACTGATGAATGCCGCCAGCTGAAAAATCTGATTGAAGAGTTGCTAAGAGAAAACAAGTTGCAGCAATTCGTGAAAAAGAATAGCAACAATCCTGCATCGTCGAGTCAGGGGCAGCGGGCTCCTGTTCATCAGCCTGGGGCAGGAGAGAAAGCTACGGGGCATGAATCTGGAAGGCCCGTTATCAATGTCATTTCAGGAGGACCTCACCCAGCTGGCAAAAGTTGGGGTGAGATGGAGAGATATTCCAGGGCTTTGAAATATGCTCCAGCCGAAGAAGACGTCTTTGTTCTAGAAGACACTACGCCCCTTAAACGACAGAAAACTTTCAGTGATGATATTATTTTCAGATCCAGAGATTCCACAGGTATTGAAGCTCCTACTTTAGATCCCTTGGTCATCTCGGCTGGTATTGGACCAGCCATTGTCAGAAGAGTCCTCATTGACTGCGGAGCATCATGTAATATTCTCTTCAAGAAGACATTTGACCAGATGAAAATCCCTATGATCGATGTGCAAGCCTCATCACAGAAAATCGTTGGCTTCACTGGGGAGCCAAAGCAACCAGTAGGAACCATCGATCTGTTTGTAGAACTTGGGGAAGGAGAAAGGAAAGTGGTCCGAAAGCAAACCTTTGTGATCGTCGACGAATATTCTGCTTATAATGCTTTTCTTGGCCGTCCAACACTCGCAGCATTCAAAGCTATCCTAGCCCCGTGGTGCCTCACTATTAAATTTCCTACTGACAATGGAGTAGGAGTTATAAAAGGGGATCAAAATGCTGCGCGAGAATGCTATTGGACAGAGCTGCGAGAGTCAAGAAAAAGGGAAATGGGAAAGGATGCGGCAACTCCAGTCCGCATCAAGGAACCAGCTTTGTAGCAATTACAGAGCGGACCCTGCACTGGCGAGCACAGCGGGGCACGGAAAGAAATGGATCCCAGAAAAGCCAGTACAGGGGAGAATAGAGTAGTACCGGTGGAAACGACAATTCCGGTACCTGTTGACCCGAAGGACCCAAATAAGGTGTTGAATGTGGGTTCACAGCTTAATGTGTCAATTCAGAATGTCTTGATATCTTTCCTGAAAGCAAATCTGGATGTCTTTGCTTGGACTCATGCCGATATGTGTGGGATATCCCCAGAAGTTGCAGTACACGCTCTGAATATTGACCCAAAGTTTACGCCAGTTAAACAGAAAAGAAGAACCCAAGGTCCAGAAAGGTCAGCAGCATTAAAAGAAGAAGTTGGTCGACTCATGGAAAATAACTTCATCAAAGAATCTACATATCCGAATTGGGTTTCAAATCCTGTGTTGGTCAAGAAAGCTAATGGAAAGTGGAGAGTGTGCATCGATTTTTCTGATCTAAACAAGGCTTGCCCCAAAGATTGCTTCCCATTACCCAGGATCGATCAACTGGTAGACGGAACTGCGGGACATGAATTGTTATCCTTCATGGATGCCTACTCCGTTTATAACCAAATCATGATGCATGAGCCGGATCAGGAGGATACAAGCTTTATCACAGATGTTGGACTTTATTGCTACAGAGTTATGCCCTTCGGATTGAAAAACGCAGGGGCAACCTACCAAAGACTTGTTAATGCTATGTTCAAACCGCAATTGGGCGAAACTATGGAAGTCTACGTCGACGACATGTTAGTGAAGTCCAGGAAAGCAGTGGATCACATTGAACACTTAGCAGAAATGTTCGCAGTCCTCCGGAAATACAGAATGAAACTTAACCCTCTGAAATGTACATTTGGGGTCGAATCCGGAAAGTTCTTAGGTTTTATCGTCAGTGCTAGGGGCATTGAGGCCAGTCCAGCTCAAATTACCGCCTTAAAAGAAGTTAAAGCTCCTAGAACGAAGAAGGAATTGCAAAGTCTCAACGGAAAGGTCGCCGCTTTGAGTCGGTTCATTTCCAAAGCTACTGATAAATGCATCCCATTCTTCGATGCCCTGAAAAAAGGAAAGAAGAACTTTGAATGGACTCCCGAATGCCAAAAAGCCTTTGAAGAGTTGATCCGTCATATGGAAACGCCTCCGATACTTTCTAGGCCAGGCAATGGTGAGGATCTTCTTATATACTTGGCAGTATCATCTCATGCTCTAAGTGCAGCGCTGATACGGGAAGACAAAAGGATTCAACATCCAGTTTACTATATCAGCAAAAGACTCACAGGGGCAGAGCTGAATTACTCCAAGTTGGAAAAACTCGCCTATTGCCTACTAGTTGCATCGAGGAAACTGAGGCAATATTTCCAAGTTCATCCTATCAAAGTACTCACTGATCAACCTCTGAAGCAAGTCCTATTTCGCCCTGAAACTTCGGGTCGTCTTCTAAAATGGAACATTGAACTTAGTCAATATGACATCACCTATCACCCCCGAAAAGCAATCAACGGACAAGCTTTAGCTGATTTCATTGCAGAATTCACAGAGAAAGATTATGGTGAGGAAAAAGCAATCAATGATTCTCCAATCCAGTGGAAGATGTATGTTGATGGCGCAAGAAATGACTACTGTTCTGGAGCCGGAGTGGTACTTGAAACTCCTGAAGGTCGATCATTATGTTATGCACTAAGACTGGAATTTCCTTCAACAAACAATGAAGCGGAATATGAAGCTCTTATTGCAGGTCTGAAAATCGCTAAAGAGCTAAACATTCGAGCATTACAAATTTTCAGTGATTCTCAGCTTATCGTATGCCAAGTCAAGAAGGAATTTCAAGCAAAAGTTGGAAACCTGCCTTCCTACTTGTCAAAGGCTTGGGAACTCCTATATGAACTCGATCACTATTCAATAAGCCACATTCCTCGTGAAGAGAATATGAAGGCAGATTCCCTAGCAAAGTATTCAAGTTCTGGTGAAGCTCAACTATTGGGATTGGTCCCTGTAGAAGTCCTTTCAGCGCCAAGTATAGGCGAGATGGATATAGACTGGATTATGAATGCATCTCAAGAACAAGAGTCATGGATGACTCCAATACTGGATTACCTACTCAGGGGTTCTCTGCCAGAAAACTCGATAGAAAGACGAAAGCTTCTAAGGAAGGCCTCCCGCTATGTAATTCAGGATGGCTGATTGTACAGACGGGGATTCTCAATGCCATTGCTTCGATGTGTATCCCGGGAAGAGTCCAAAACAATCCTAGCTGAAGTGCATGGAGGAGAATGCGGTGATCATTCAGGTGGTCAAACACTAGCAAAGAAAATTCTCCGATACGGATATTTTTGGCCAGAAATTAATCGGGATGCTGCAGATTACTCCCGAAAATGTGACAAATGCCAAAGATATGCCAAAATTCCTAGAGCACCTTCTACCGAACTCACACAGATGGTCAGTCCATGGCCATTTGCAATTTGGGGAATGGATCTCATTGGGCCGCTACCAACTGCTAAATCAGGGATTAAATACGCTATTGTTGCAGTTGATTATTTTACTAAGTGGGCTGAAGCTGAACCATTGGCTACTATCACTTCTAAGAAAATGATAAGCTTTGTGACCAAGAATATCATTTGCAGATACGGTGTGCCTCAGAAAATAATCACAGACAATGGTACTCAGTTTGAAAGCGAGGAATTCCAGGATTTTTGCAAACGATTCAAAATCCAGAAAAGCTTTTCGGCAGTAGCTCATCCGCAGGCAAACGGGCAAGTGGAAGCAGTGAACAAGATCATTAAATCAACCATCAAAAAGCAACTCGAAAGAGCAAAAGGTGGTTGGGTCGATAGACTACCACTTGCACTATGGGCATACAGAACTACTCACAAAACTGCAACTGGGCATACTCCTTTTGCGTTAGCATACGGATCGGAAGCAATGATCCCGGTTGAAGCAGAGGTCCCTTCACACAGAAGAATCCATTTCGATCAAGCAGAAAATGAAAAGCTGCAACTTGAAGCACTGGATCTCCTTGATGAAAAAAGAGATGAAGCTAACCTCAGAGTTGCAGCTCATCAGCAAAGGATAGCCAGACATTTCAATTCCAAAGTTCGTCAACGCAGCTTTGAAATTGGAGATCTAGTCCTGAAAAGAATTATGACCGCGACAGGTGTGTTTGGGCCAAATTGGGAAGGACCATATGTAATAGGTCAGAAGCTTCTTGACGGCACATTCAAGCTCACCACTGTTGATGGAGATCAAATTCCAAGGGCATGGAACAGCAACCACTTGCGTCCATACTTTACTTGAAAATTTTGTTGAAAAATTGTAAAAAGAATTATGAATGTATGATTCTTGTAATTGAAAGCAATTGTGAAACTGATGCAAGTAAATAATGAAAGAATATAAAGTGGATGTAGGCCCAATTTCATGGCCGAACCACTATAAATCTTGTGTTCCTTATTATCATTATATGTTTGCTTCGTTTTCGATATAAAAATACATAAAATGTATTGCTGAAATGTCGATTTAAATTTTTGCAGACAATGGAAATAAAACTTGCGCATAATAAGACCGAGCGATTCTCACCATCATTCAACAAACAAATTTCAAGTCACAAAGACCCCGAATTCAAATCCTAGATAGGAAATACTTCAATTGAACGGCTAATGATTTCGATAGAAACGAGCCCTTGCTGATAAATTGAGATTGTTTGAACAGACAAACATCCAATTAGGAAGCTAGTGCCCGTTCTCACGAACTTGCCTGGCAATGAAGTACACTTCCTTGGATTAAACAAGCCACTTGCGAGAAGAGGGGGATGAAAACTTGAAAAGAAGAAAAGGGGATCACTGAAAAGGCATAAGCAAGTGAACAAAGGAACAACCAAAGCTACCATCAGCAGCACAAGTCCTCTTCGGAGGCGCAACTCTTCGGAGGATAAAAGACCTCTAATGGGTCATACGCCACAAAAAAGAAAGTTCTCTACTCAACAAAAAAGATTGGAGGAGTCATGACCCTCCAACCATGAGAGAGTAACTTCCAGGCGATGAAAACCCTCTCTGGGGCACATTTCACCAGGAGTTGAAGTGTTATAACCGCTCTTCGGGATTTCACTTCACCAGAGTTGAAATGCAAACAAAATAAAAGCCCTCTTCGGAGGCCCATTTCACCAGGAGTTGAAGTGTTGCAACCGCTCTTCGGAATGTCACTTCACCAGAGTTGAAATGTAAACAAAATAAAAGCCCTCTTCGGAGGCACATTTCGCCAGGAGTTGAAGTGTAACAACCGCTCTTCGGAATTTCACTTCACCAAAGTTGAAATGCAAAAACAAAGACCTTCTTGAAAGCACACGTTTCACCGAGATTGAAATAAAACTTCCAAGTGTTGAAACGTGAAAAGGCTTTCTTCGAAGGCACAACTCTTTGGGGGTACACGTTTCACCGAGATTGAAATAAAACTTCCAAGTGTTGAAACGTAAAAAATCCCTCCTTAGAGGTACGACCCCCTCCCGGGGACACAATCAAGAAAAAAGACCTCTTTGGAAGCACACGTTTCACCGAGATTGAAATAAAACTTCCAAGTGTTGAAACGTGAAAAGGCTTTCTTCGAAGGCACAACTCTTTGGGGGTACACGTTTCACCGAGATTGAAATAAAACTTCCAAGTGTTGAAACGTGAAAAATCCCTCCTCAGAGGTACAATTTTGTAAAAAAAAAAAAAAAAAAAAAAAAATCCTCATCAAAAGCGTACTTTAACTTTCAAATGGAAAATGATCGTAAAAAGAAAAGAAGTTAAAGTACCCTTCAGAGGTCCGCTTTACCACATAGAGGAATTCACTTGGTAAAATATGCACATAAGCAAAAGAGAAAAGTGATTTCTTCGAATGACAAAGCGTAAAAACTTATACGAAGGAAGTTGTACTCAATAAAAATTTTCTTTAAAGAATAAAATAATTATTTTTTAACAAATAAGAGTGCAAGTCCCCTCGAAGTGTAAAATATTGCAACAAGCTTAAGGTATGGGGGCAACATGGTATAGTAGTATAGCCGCATCAGTAAAGTAATACTCAAACAACATACCATAAGCCCGCTGCAATATTATATAAACAAACTTGTGCAAAAATAAATAGTAAATGCATTCTCAAATTCAAACAGAAGTTTGTACAAACGAAGAATCATTTTATTCAACTATAATGCAGATACAGGTTTCAAAATAAAAGCGGGGGCCGGTACCCGCACAACTCTCGGCCAGTTCATACAAAAGGCAGAAAGCTAAAATCTTCACTTCTTCTTCCTTCCTTTGGACCCTTTACTCGGTCGAATAACCAGCTTTTCAGGTCGGCCAGTGGGTATAAGGGAAGTAGGAGGGGCAGGTGTAACCGGTTCAACTTCCGGCTCCTCTTCAGTGGCGGTGATTTTCTTCCCCCTCCTCTTTGATGTCCCACGCTTCTCTCTCCTTTGTGAGGAAGACTCACTCCCCGGAGTGACAAGTTTTGATAGAACAATGTCGTCAGAAGGAGTCCGTTCCGGGGATATGTCACCTCCCTCAGGTCTCTCATCTTTCTGCTCTTGCGAAGCGATGGGATCATCCAAGCCGTGAAGAGCCTCTATTTGTTCCTCCTGTGATCCAGGTTGCGAGGCAGAAGGAGGCGCCGCCTGAAGAGATGAAGGATGGATAACCGGAGGAGTAGAAGTTTGAGCAGTGCTTGGTACTTTCTCTACAGAAGAAAAGAGGTTAAAGTCAGTAAAGAGAGGAGATGAAGGTTCACCAATGAAGTCAGTAAAGAGAGGAGATGAAGGCTCATCAAGGTTGAGAAAATAGCCAAGGAGCTCATGAAACTCATGCGAAATAAATGAGTAACCCGCTTGAGCAGAATTGACAGTAGCGAGATTAGCAGTAAAATTACCTGGAGAAGCTGGTTTCCTGATTTCGACTTCATAAGCTTGCGCATCAGCGCTCTCATCACCCTCGTCTCCACCTTGTATGCTTGTAATCTCAGTGGTAATTTTGGTGGGAGATGCGAGATGGGAACTGGAACCAATAATGTCGACTTCAGACGAAGAAGGTGGCTGGACTAGAGTAGTTGAAGTGGTTTTCCCCAGCCGGTCTCCTTCCGTCACGTCAGTTCTTAGTTTGGCAAGTTGTTCCTTTCCCTTGGCAAGGGCAGCACGAGCGTCATCATCAAAATAATGCCTTTCCAGGGCTGATTTGTCGTAACCGGCACCTTCAGCACCAAGCATCTCAAGAGCGGCCTCCCACACTTCAGCTAAAGTGATTTCATACTTAGGACCAAGAAAAGCGAGGCTTCCACGCCCCAAGACGCTATGCAAGTAGAAGTCGAATAATGTTGAGCCGAAGCTGTTTTTGGTCGCCTCATGAGATTCTTCGGCTGCGATTTTGCCGGCGACAGCCTCATCGCGCTCCCTTTCAGTTTTGGCAAGCTGAAGCTTAAGCATTTGTATCTCCGCCTCCTGGGAGTTGTTTTTCTCTCGAAGCTCAGCAATATCAGAGACATAGCCGTCACTGATTCTTTTTTGTGCTTCAAGCCTGTCCTCAGCGTCCCTCTGACTGGCATGAGCATCTCTAACTTGCCTGAGAAGCACTTCTTCTTTTTGAGAGTATGAAGTAGAGGAAGCAGCAAGCTCATCCTTCAACTTCTCAACCTTTGCTTCGAGCTCCTCGTTGTAGGAAGTAATGCTCCTCATTTCGGTGTTGTGCTGCTCAAGGACTTTTTGCCACTCAGCCTTATCATTTTCCATGGTGAGCATGGCCTCTAAGTTGGCACGGTTAACTCTTTGAAGCTCATCAACAAGCTTCTGCCAGTTTGACATCCTCTCGATATCGAGCTTGACTGCATCAAGATTGCGCAACATAGTAGACTTGTCGATGGGGACCAAGTCTAGGTCGAATCTCACACCCTTTAAGCACCATTGTGGAAAACGACTTTGTAAAGTGGCTGGGCCAGGTCCCACTTGAAATTTAGGCCTGCTTATTATTGTCTGGATGTCCTCCTTCCCAAGAGCAGGAGAGTCGGAAGTAATGTCAAGAGGGGCAGGGGCAGTAGGCTTTTCGGGAATAGTGGAAGCATGTCTCTCACCATATCGGGCTCGTTTGCCTGAATCTTCAGCTACATGACCTTTTCCTCGGTCGTCGTGAGATTTCCTTTTGTGAGAGTCGTCACTTCTCTGCAAAGAATCATGGTGCTCATCCCTATCCCTTCTGTCATAACGCTCTTCTGCATCCCTCCTTTCACGAGCCTTTCGAGCAGCCCTCTCTTCGTCAGACTCTCTATAGGAGGGAAAGTAACGCCGATAATCATATTGACCACGCCCGCCGTAGCGTTGGAAATCCTGATAATACGATCCGCCGCGTGTCATTGAAGAATCTGAAATAAGAAAAGATAAGCTTTAGAAATCTTTAAAGTATAAGAAGATAAGTGCATAAATGTGCTGGAAAATCCTTAGTTGTGTGTGAAGTGCAAGCTACTCGCGTTGGACTAACGAACCACTCCTCTGTTGGGGGGAAGTGATAGATTTCACTGTTGATGACAATTCTTGAGATAAAGGAGTTAGAGTCTGTTGGAGGGCAGATGTTGCTTCAATCGTCGGAGGTATAGCTTTACCATGAGCAGGGTCTTCTTTAAAGAGCTCTTGGGAAGTGATAATTATGTCACTTAAATCCCCAAAGACGTCATCACCGTCATGCCCAACCTGATTCCCTCCATCAGCTCCTTTGTCAGCACTCTTCCTGGTTTGGGAAAGGGGCTCCTCTTCTTCTTCAATAATGGGAGCAAGTGCGGGCTTTTCATAGGGTCCCGTATCGTCTCTTGGAGTAGAGCACTTTACTAATAAGGTTTCTGCAGAAATTTCTCCTCGTACGTGCTCTTTAGTGGAGATCGGAAGATCAGGAGTTTCCACCGGAGAATCAGGAACCTCCGTTGGAGCTTCACGAGGCCGAGTAAAACGAGAGGGATGGAGGAGTCCGTATTGATGTAAAAGTTCATCGTTTAGCAGAAACTTTATGCTCCTCTCTTCTACCGGCACGGCATTTAATCTTTCAAAAATTTGCTTAAGACTTGGGTCCCTGGCAGGGGGTGGAAGTGCTAAAAACAGGAAAAGAATGAAATTAGCAGCTGAGAGTTCAGATCTCGAGAAAGTTTCAAAACGGAAAAAGTAGAGACAGGAAATCTTACTTCCCACTCTCCAGATGGCATAAAACCCTGGAGGGCAACGAACAAAGAAAAACTGATTCAAAAATCCGTGAGCGCTTTCAGAGAGATCGGTAATAAGTTTGCGATTCCGAGCGCTTCTTACAACCACGATGGAGGGATGGTCTTTAGTTTTCGTGAATGAGCAAAAATAGCAGATCTCCCCGAAGCTTGGTAATCGATCCAAAATTCTCCTGAATAGAACACATAACCCCATCAGAATGGCGTAGCCATTGGGGTGTAATTGGAATGGAGAGATAGACAACCGAAGCAGGAACTGTTGGAGAAAGTCGTTAAAAGGAGGAATCGCCCCACTTAAGCACATTTGGCGATTGACTGCAACAAAGCCGTAGGGAGGATTGTCAGCAGTGTCATTTGGCCCCGGAAATAAGGTGTCAGCATCATCAATGCCAAACTGGACGCGCAGTTGGTTAAACACCCGCTGATTCAAAGTTGTGGGTGTTCTCTCCGGAGGGTTGTCTATAGGGATGGCTACTGGAAAGACATCTTCAGCCTGACCCATCGGCTCTTCTTGATGAGAGGTCATTCTACACAAGCAACTGGATGTTCAAATGCGAAGGTGCACGTTTCCTAAAAAGTGTGAAGTGTCGTGCAAAGCTAATAAAAAATAATAATAACAAGTAAAGATAACTGGAATTAAACTGGTTGACGATTGATTGACTATGGTAATTTCGGAACTTGTTATTTAAAGCTCAAGCATAATATTAATGCGGGCTGGTCAGTTTCAATTGACTAATCCAGTGCTGCTTTAATATTCCACTTGAAATCGGTAGCACTTCGTTCACACGATTTATTTAAGTTAATCATCTATCATTAACTAATCTGTCGTTCGATGTGGACAATCAATGACAGTATATTCGTCCCAGTTTTCTGTGAATGTTGTATTAACAGATTATTAGCTTACAAGTTGAAGTAATCTGTAAAAGAATGCAGCAGTATAGCAGCTCAGAGACCATGCAATAATTCGGAGTTCAAACAAAATTTACAAGTACTAAGTCGTAAACGACTCAAGGATTCTTTGTACGGGTTAAGCTAAGTCGTTGGCTATTTAGATGACTCGACTACGACCTAAGGAAAGTGAGGCGAGTTAAGTTAGGTTACTCCAACTCTAAACCACTGATGTTATAAGTCGGCAGTACTATGAGTCGTAAGTCAAAGAACAGGAGGAAGGCTCCAGATCAAAGCAATAAGAAACCTTCTAAGTTCTAACCCGGTTACGACTCATGGATTTTGTCGTAAAACTTGCTAGGTCGGATTAAAGTCAATAGTAAAGGCTACTGGGTCGCATGGAAGTCGCTGAGTTGTACACGGCTTATGGTTTAAGTCGTGCACGGTTTAAAGGATGAGTCACGGGAAAGTAGCAAGTGCTGAGTCGTTCACAGCTCATGGTTTGAATCATTCACGGCCTATGGCTTAAGTCGTTCACGACTTATAGCTTGAGTCGTCTGTGGTTTATGGCTAAAAGCATTAAGTCGTGTACGGTTGTGATTGCAAGGTATTTCAGAATCAGTGGCCAAAAGGCAAAACCAACTAAGTCGTGAGATCCTAAGTCATTTCCTCAACCAGTCAACTCCTTTCTAACCCGTTAACCCGTTAAGAACTTCCTCATCTCCTCCGAACCCACGGGCCGGTCAAATCGAGATATTGTAATTCATCATCTTCTCCTCACATCATCAAAAGCACCCAAAAACCAATTCGAATCGCTTCAAGTGTACGGCGAATCAAGCGCGATGTTATAATCTAAAGGATCACAACAACAACGTAGCCAACAATGGTCAGAATCGTTCACAACTCAATTCAAAGCCCGAGTACGACATACGGCGGTGATTTAGGAACAGGAAGCGAAAATTTATGCCTTAGCGATGGTCGTGGTTGGATTGAAGTTCAAAATGACTTACGCGATGTGGAGGAAAGGATGGATTAATGATCAGTAAGCTCAGATTTGCTTTTGAGAGGTTGGAGAGTCTCTAATGGCGGATGCGGCTGCGAGATAAGAAGTGGGAGAGGAGAAACGACTCAAGCGTTTTTATACCTGGAGACACTGGAACTTGAATCGGCACGGGTTATGATGAGTCGAAGCGCACGACTTACGGCTTAAGACGTGTGCTTCGAGGGGCAAGTGTTAATACCGTTTCACCAACGAGTTAAAGAGCCCACGAGATAAGAGCCCACAACCTAAGAACTACGACTCAGGAAGCTTACGACCTACGACTTAAGGCAGCAAACAGTTCCAGAAGGACTTACGAGTTAAGCAGTCTCCGACTTAAGGCCTCCACGATTTAAGGCTTTTACGAGTTAAGGATGGCACGACTTAAGGAAATGAACGACCTACGACCTAAAACATGTTGCGACCTAACAATGGCTACGGTTGAACTGCCTAGGAAAGCACCGACTCAACTGATAGCGACTCACCTACTCAAGAAGGACTCACGACTCATAGAGATAAGCAACTCAATAGACCAACTACTCAAAGCTGGCAGCGACTCAGTAGATTACCGACTCATCTACTTAAGGAAGGTACCGACTCATTTGATAGCGACTCAGTCAGCTGACGGCTCAAAGGGTTAGCGGTTCATAAAGAAAGCCGACTCAGTAAGTTGCCGACTCATCAAGACTATCGACCCACGGCTTAAGGAGCCTAACGGGTTAAAGCATTAACGACTCATTGAAAGGGATTGCCTCAGCGACTCAACAGATCCACGACTCATCATAAGAAACGACTCAAGATGATTGACGACTCATAACCCAGGATGACTCGTCCGCGACTCAAAGCCACTGAGTCGTATTCTGTTACAACAATGCATGTCCTAGTAAGGGTTGACTCGCCAGCAACTCAAGACTCAACCTACAGATGAGTCGGTCGCGACTCAACCTGACTCGGCCACGACCTAACTTGACTCGGGGACGACTCAGCTTGAGTCGGTTGCGACTCATGACTTGTACGCAGAATTCATGTCCAGGCCTGCCTATAAATACGTAGCCACCTTCAACGTTCAAAGGACTTTTTGGTGAATCAATTTCAAGCACCATTACTCTGCCGAATTCCAGACTACTTCAACACTTGAAGCTTTTGAGATTCAAAGAACGTCTAAAAGAACTTCATGAAGAAATCATCTACATCCACCATGGATTTGAAGATTTTTGTCAACATCGAAGTTTGAGCTACCTGTTCTAAGTCTTTTGTAATTCAAAGTGTGTTGTACTTGAGAAGATTTGTATCAACTTGTAACGTGATCATCAATAAAAGTACTTAAAGTGGACGTAGGCTATACCCATAAGCCGAACCACTATAAAATTGCTGTTGTTTACTGCTTTTCCGCTATTACTTGCTTATAATTCTTTCCCGATCTATCGGGTGGTGCTTTCACAACTATACTTCGCACACCGGGGTGTTAGCGTTCAAATTTAAGCGTTAACAAATTTAAACCAAATTTCAAAACTGAATCAAGTTATTCAAAAATAGCTTTAATCCTTGAAATTCTTTTTCAAAAGCCTTTCACTTTAAACCCAATCCATTTCCAAAACCATTTGGATTCAAAAATTCAATTTTAAAACTATTTCAAAAAATATTAAATTCAAAAATCTGCGACGTAACTGTTTTCCTCGTGAAATCCATATCTATGACTTAACTATTGGAAGGAGTGGCTAAGGTCAAGTGCTTTAACTATGACAAGATTGACCGTAAGAAGAAAAGTTATCCGAAGCTAAAGCAAGCAAAGGGCTTTGCTTTGGAAGGACTGAAGGGAGGACCATTTGTTGAGGAGAAAGACAACGGTATTACCTTGGAAAGTATGACTTTTACTTCTATTATTTCAATTAGAGAACTATTTGATAATGAAACTACAAATTCACTTATAGAGAATAACTTATTGATAGACTTAGGTTAGAGGTTACATATTTAGGCACTTCCATTTGTGCAATAAACTTGATAAGGAGATATGACACTCTCAGATTTATATACAATAATTTAGAGATTAAGTTGGATTGATGTAATTTTTTTGTGATCCCTATGTGTTTGACTTCACAAGCATCATAGTTATTTTTGCGACGGATTGGTTGGAGCGTTATGGAGCTAGAATATATTATGCCAAAAGGGTTATATCATCGAGTTACCAAGATCGAAGTAAAATGGAGTTCTTGTTTCGAAGAATCCTAAACCCGGATGTAAAGGTATATTGTTTATTTTAGCCTCGAAGGAAGAAGGTATCAGAGAAGTGTGAGTAATTAGAGACTACCTTGATGTATTTGTGTAACGATCCCGGTTTGTAGTTAAATTTAATTTGGTAATTAATGTTAAATTGTAAATTTAATGGGAATTAATTCAAATTTTTCCAAATTTATAAAGATATGTTTTGTTATTTATTCATATTTATAAATTTATTTTTAAATTGAATCTTGGAATTGAAATTCAAAATTAAAAATCTTATAAATATATTGGATTTGAAAACATTATATTTTCAATTAATAAAGATTTGTTTTCCAAATTACATTAAATAGAGATTTTGATTTGGAAGTTATATTTTGAAATTAATACAATAATTTTTGAATTGCTATTTGAAAATTATAAAAATATAGATAATAGAAAATGCATAAATATAAAACATATGTTAATATGAAAAAAGGAATATTTTATAAATACATAAAAGTATAAATGAGAAAAAACACAAAACATAATTATAAATAAATCTAAGTTAAGGGTTTAAAACAAATTCTACAAACTAATTAAAGATAAAGGATATAAAAATAAAATGTTTACTTTTTAACATTTGTAAAATGATAATACAAGTAACTAACAAGTGTTAGCTTAACAAAGACAAGTGTTGGTTCAATTTTGTTTTATAATTACAAATGTCAATTGTCTTTTATTTTCAAATTAATCAATAAAAATGTGAAACAAGGCTACGTATATATCATATCTTCTTCTTCCTTATTTTTTCTTTGTTAATATTCAAAACAAAATAAAGTTGTAAACCAGAAGAAAAAAAACGGGAAATAAAAGCAAAGTTCAATATTCAACTCAAACAACTTCAACCTGGAAGTTCAAATCCAAAAATCAACTCAAACACAAAGCTTAAGAAACAAAATACTTCCAGATCATGCAAATCAAACTCAAGTTTTGGAATTTGATTCAAGAGTGAATTAACTCAACAATGATTCAACCTGAAGCAATTGAAACGAAAATCAAATCAAGCAAAGTAAAGTTTTTAACCAAACAAACCAGTAAAGAAACTCAGACCTGAAACCAATCAAACAAGATCTGAAGTAATCAAGTGCAACTTGACTTAATCCAGGGCAAAGCAGATCAAATAATCAAGTAGAGTTTTGAAGGAAAACCTGGAAATAGAGATAAAGTAATCAAACAATCAAATTCCAGATTTTCAGGTTTCAGGCACAAAAATTTCTTCTCTGTTCAAACTTCAATCCAAGTGAGCAAACTCAACCTGATATATATCTAAATGATATATGAATTATGATCTAAAATGTGCTTGATTGATGATGTGATTATGCTTGTATGTTTGTGTATGTTTAGGGATGATGATGTGCATGCCTGTATATAGGCTCTGTTCTTGTTATAGGTTTTTAAAAACCTGATAGAAAATTCGAAAATCATCATATTTAAAAGATTTCAGGGTTCGATTTCTAAAAAAAAAGCAATTATAAACATGTAATGCTAATTTAAAAAAATTCCTGAATATTTATTATGTAGTTATTTTTAAAAATAGAAATGTCAGGGATTAACATTTATATGTTAAAATTTAATCATCTTGTAATTAAGTTTCGATAATATGATCATATTCATATTACAAAATGATTATTTTAGAGAGTTATTTCAAGATTTTTAGCTGCATGGTTGTCAAGATGTTGTGGGACGAACAAAAATCATAAATTTGTCAATTTCTAGTGATCGGAGTAATAATAAATCTCATGATCAAAGAGGAAGCATGTTTGAAAGTCAAAGATCATTAGAAAAATGTTCGATGGTTTTATAATTCATCGTGGAAAGCAGATGAGGTCGAATTAGGATTTTGTGAGCTGGATTGAACCGATGATGTTTCAGAGGCGTTCTCGTCATCGTGGATGGACCGAAGGTGATCGGACCAAGGCGATATGGTGCATGGACCTTCGGCGAGTTTGTGGACGAAGTTGCATAGTGGTTGGTGGTCGGTGGCGTCGGGGTAACGTAGATTGTCGATCAGGTTGTATTTCCAGATTTAAGTCAAAAAGCTTGATTTTGAACTGCGATGAAATTTAAGGTTCAGATAGGTCGAGCTAGTCGCTGGTGTAGTCGTCGACTTGTTGGAAGTTCTGGCGATGGTCGAAAGTCGTCCAGTCGCGTGTGCACATGCACGAATATCCTCCTGTATCTGGTTTGATTGGTAGTTTTGGGAAGAAAGGTGTGGCTCGAGTAGAACGCGAGAAAAAGAGGATTTGGCTCGAAGTCGAGTGGAGTTGCGAGTGTCTTGAGGGTTTTATTTGGGTTGTTTGGGAAATTTAGAATTTTGTGTTGTGGCTCGGGTCTGGGTAATTTATTATAAAAATAGGTTTTTTTTGCTTTTAAAACAAATCAAGGTTTACTTAACAATTTTCTTAAAAAACTACTTCTTTTTAAAATAATAAATATTTATTTAAGCTTGGGATTTATAAAAGGTTTTAAAATAAAACTACTTTGAGTTTAAAATGTTTTGATACATACACACGTAACCTTATTTTTTTAAAGTTTATTTTAAATAAACTTAATAATGTAATTAATAAATTAATTAAGAAGAGATGTCTTTAAAAGATAATTAACTTAAAGGACTAAGTTGATTGGTTAATGATAATTAATTATAAGGTTTATTAATAAAGGTTTAAATAATAATTAAAGTAATAAATTAAGATAAATGGTTTGTCTTTAAATTAATAAAGGTTAATTAATTAATGTAATTAATTAAAGGTTTATTTAATAAATGAAAGTAATTAAGGATAATTAATTAATGTGATTAATTAATTAAGGTAATTAATTTAAGAATAATTAATTAAAGGTTAATTAATTTATGAAAGCGATTAGGGATAATCACTTATTGTAATTAATTAAGGATAATTAATTAAATGGTGATTAAATAAGGGTTAATTAATTAATGTAATTTATTAAGGATAATTAATTACAGAATAATTAAACAATTAAGGGTTAATTATTTAATGATTAAAGGTTGATTAATTAATAATCAAAGGTTAACTTATTTTTCATTAAAGGTTAATTAATAAGAGATTAAAGGATGATTAATCAAGATGGTTTGTAATTAATTAATATTAATTAACCAGAATTAATGATTTATTCATAAGTAATTAATCTGATTTAGATAAATTAGATAATTTATTGATCTTACTTATGAATATTGGAATCTATTGAATGTTTGAATTGTTAGACATCCCTGATGTGTGATGCTTTGTGATATGAATTATTTTGATTCAAGCTCTGATGAATGTAATTTATTTATCTGTGATGAATGTATATTATTTATCTATGAATTTGTGAATGAAGATAAGCGATATAGATTATACCGCTTATCGATATTGTTGTGCTTGAATCTGGGATGATTGATGATGTTGCACTATTGTGTAAAACCCCTGGACTGCACCGTACACACACAAATATTGATTGCATGAGGAAATTGGTTAAGTCACAGATATTTGAATTTAATGAAATGGTTTAAAGTTGAATTTTGAATCTAAATGGTTTTGGAAATGGAATTGGATTGAATATGAAAAGCTTTTGAAAGAAAGTTTGAAATTGAAATATAGTTTGAATATAATATATCATGTTTAAATTTTGAAATTGTTTTGGAAATTTGATTTGAATGGTTTATACAAGTTATATAATGTGTGTGTGTGTGTGTATATAGTTTTAAACCATCTTTAAAGTATTTTGAAAGTATTATTTTGGGAATTTAAATTTAACCCAAGTTTTTACTTTAAAGGTTATAACCTGTGTATATTTGATCGGATTTTTCCAAAATAAAAAGCATTTGTTTTTAAATGATGATAGCTTTCATATAATGAAAGAATTTCCAATTTTTATTGAAAGGGTTTTCAAGTTATGGATGAATCTTTGGAAATGATTTTGAAAGCTATGAATTGAGTCTTTGATTTAAAGATTGGATGAGTTAATCCAATTTAAAAGGGGAATTGTTCTGAAAGCTATGAACGAATCTTTGTGAAAGATTGTTGAACCTTATTTTGAAATTGAAGAGGATCTTAAAGGTATATCTTTTGTATAAAGATTTGGAATTGAAATAGTTTTTGAAAACTATAAATGAATCTTTGAGAAAGATTGGGGAACTTCGTGAAGTGAATATTTTTGTTTAAAGATTTGAAAATGGTAATTTGTTTAAACCATTTGAAAGAAAGGTTTTGGGTGAAAATTGTGACTTTACTACGATCCCAATATCCATATGTTTTTAAATATTGCGCTCATTATTCGGTTTAGCCGGGAAGGACTTTGTGTCATTTAACCCATTTCGAATAATGATACGATGCAAATGGATAGCATTTGAAGACCAGTGGTGAAGACCGGGTATTTTCGAGAACGAAAGGATTACCCATCGAATGTCTCTGCACTGAGTCGCGCCGGTATAGAGATCTCCATATGTGACGGGGAGTCCGATCGGGATTGTGAATATCCGGATTGTAAGGGCTTCTTTGGAAGTGCCTTCGGTTCTGTTCGAACCCGGAACAGACTTCTATGGATGTGTGTCTGATGTTACACTTTGAGATGTAAAGCTGGTTTCTATCAAATACATTTTTGTTTGGTGGAGGAGAATTTATTCTCTTAGCTTAACACCCTTCTCTGAGACGTATGAGCTAAGAGGTTATGTAATTGATGGTTACTAATGATACATTCCCAATTCGGAAATGTGGCATACAAAGTGCTGCTAATCATTTGTTGATCAAAGCATGGCTTTTGTGTAAAGCGTAGCTTTGTGGACGCGACCTCGTCGGTCCTCACAGCTCGAAAATGGTCGAAATGGGAAAGATGTAGAAGGTTATTTGGCGGTAGCGCCCCCTGAGGGTATGTCCATTTCCTTTTGGATAGAGATGGTATCATGGTATGGAGCCTAGATATTTAACCTATGTGGTTACTGCAAATACATTACTTTGTGGTTGTTGGTGTCTAGCGCTCGGATAAAGGTTGGTTACGACTAGGGGATGACATACTCGTGTCACTAGTTACCTAGTTACAATGGTAACCCAGCCTTGTATTGGCAGAGAGCAAGTTAAGTTCTCGTGGCATCCCTCCAGAGGCGTACCCATGTGGCCCAGAAAGTTCTATAGCCTGAACATTGTTGGAAATCCAATCACCAATATGTGCCCTTTTACGTTTGCAAATTGTATAACCTGCCATTCTTAAATGGTAGCTATAGTAGGCATAGTATAATGGTACCTATGCTGGCTAAGATTAATATTATACTTTCGAAATGTTTTCCACTATGCGCTAATTATAATATCAAAAAGGATTTTGCATATCAAGCTTGTTTGACTATCATAAGGAGAAATCCCCTCCAATTGTGCGCTTGCATTGTGTGTGTGCGGAGAGGCCTTATAGTAGCTTTGTTTTCCAAAAAGCATTGCAGATTTCTTTTAAAATCTTTTGTTTTGCTTTTGATAAAGATAAACTGTTTTTGTTTGCCCATACCAGTCCTATGACTGACCCAGAGTTTATTGTTCCCTTCCTAAACTTTGGGTTCCCACAACTTTCCACACGGGCAGTCTAGAGATGGGTTTTTTAGATAATCAAATAGTAGGTGTAGATTCGATAGCATCCAACCTTTGGATTTTGGCGATAGCATTTGTTTCACTTCAATGGTTACCTAGTTTGCTTCATTACAAGTTGATGGTGGATTCAAGCTTGTGGCTTGGAGATCTTTGGAGCATTGGAATGGAGATGCAATACTTGATTCTCAAGCTCTCTCTCTCTCTTTATATTGAAGTTAATGTTGGTGTTCCTTTATCGAACACTTTCTTCTGCTGTTATTTTTGTATCTCTGATATCTGAATTGTATCATTGTTGTAATCAACTATTATGTATCAATGATATATATTCTTTTTCTTTCGCTTTGTTGTTGTATTTAATGTATTATAAGCTCCAGCAAACCAGATTCGATGTTTGAATCTGCGGCATTCGAATACGAGTGATGTATTCGGTGTCGATTTTCGAAGGTCAAGTCAGGATCGTTTCATTTGGTACCAGAGCTGAAGGTTGAACTTTAGCTCAGGAATGTAACACATTAGGTGACTCATTGGAGATAGGTTAAACACCCAAGAATGAGTATATCCCTAAGATAACCGTCCAAATGCCTCAGTAAATTCTCTTACTATTCACTGATAGTAAGTATGAGTGCAAGGAGAGGACGAGATAGGGGACAAGGGAGTATGACTACAAATGGTCAATACCCTGCAACAACAAGGAAACAATCCTTTCTCTATCAATCTCTTTGGTTATTATCCGATTTCAAATTATTTGATTGCTTCGTGGCAGCTCCAGAAAGAAGTTTTGGTGTGATGGTGGCTCTACGAATCGTTGTTGAAAATCCTTACTTC
This sequence comes from Allium cepa, assembly GCA_030765085.1. Classification (NCBI taxonomy): domain Eukaryota; kingdom Viridiplantae; phylum Streptophyta; class Magnoliopsida; order Asparagales; family Amaryllidaceae; genus Allium; species Allium cepa. Next base: position 202,793,883 of record CM060934.1, on the reverse strand, counting down.
GTATCTTCATCGGTTTCTTATCAGCTTTTCGTTTTTAAACTTTAATGAATTTGAAATTTATTTGAAATAAATTGGCTAATAAAATATGAGCTGGATTAAATTGAATCCATTTATCTGTTCTTTTGGGTCTAGATACATTCTGCGACGGTTAGTTATCCGTTCGAACTAACCGATGCCCCTGCTTATTTCGTGGATTTGGTGACACGAGTGTCTTGTGAGATATTGAATGAGTTCGTTCTCATGATTATCGATGACATTCTAATTTGGTAAGCCAAATGCAGAATAAATATTCAGCTTGATCATATAAGTCAATTCTCTATTTTGAGTATCCATCTTTGGTTGGTCTCCCTGTCTAGCAAATTTCGAGGATGAAATTTTCTTAAGGGGGAATTTGTAACATCCCTGTTTTTAAATCAAATTTAAATTGGTAATTAAATTAATTTTTGAATTAAACTATGAATATATTGGTAAATTAATTTGAAAATTTCCAGAATGAAAGTATATATGTATATAAATTGATTATAAATAGAATTTGGATTAGAAATTCGAAGATAAGTATTTTTGAAATAAATTGGATTTAAAACTTTATACTTTGAAAGTAATAGAAATTTGTTTTCTAATTATAAGAATTAATAAAAAGTTTCAAATTATACATATCTTTTGGAAATTAATAAGAAAGCATGTATATTTAAAAATGGTTTGTAAATTTATAAAATGAGATTTAATTAAAAGATTTAAAATACTTTCTTTTCTATACTCGAAAAAAAAAATAGTTAGTATATATGCAAAGCCTTAATATGAATATGTCTTTTGAAAGTATAAGTATAAGATTCGAAAATATAATGTATATGTAAATATAAAACTAGACAAGGGTTTAATATAAAATAGTTGTTTATAAGTTAAGCAACATATTTAAACAAAGGGTTAAAACATAAAATCTATAAATTAATTAAAATTAATGGTTTAAACACAATTTTATCATATATGATAAATGTAAAATATATGAAACATGAGGTTAACAAGTGTAAAATGGATTACAAGTAGCAAACTGGTTTTATAAAAAACAAAAATAAAATAAAAATAAAAGGTAAAATGAGAACAAAGCTATTTATACATAACTATTCTCCTACTTGTTTCTTGTTATTCATATTTTTCAAAATCCACAAAACTAGAAAAAATTAAATCAAAACCTGTTTAAATTCAAAACATGTAGCAACAACTTGATCAAATGTTTAAAACAAATCATCAACAATCAAGCAAAACAATTCAAAGTCTTCAATCTGAAAGGAAAAGTGGAATTAAATACTTCAGATTTCAACCTGGGAATGCAAGGACAAGATCAAGGGAAAAGAAAATGCAAACAAACCTGAAAACATTTAAAATAAGCAAGTACAGATCAGAAATCAGAAGCAATTAATAAACTTCAAACCTGGAAAATCAAATAACAAGTTCCAGGCCTAAAATCTGTCTTTGTTCTTCCCAAATTCTAGGTGAGCAAAACTTCAACCCTCAATATATTTATATGTGTTGCTTGATTTTGTATGCCTACGATGATGATGACTTGAAAAATGTTGGTATGAATATCTGCACGTATATGTATATATATGATTTAGATGTGCATGTCTGTATAAATATACACAGACCTCTGTTTGCTTTTACATACCCAAACAAAATTCAAAAGAAATTAAATTCTCTTCAACTAAGTACTAATAGCTAATGATGTCTTAAGGAGATGTGTTTATCAACATGAAATCTTATTTTTTAAAATATTTTCAAGTTGAACTAGCAAGTAAAACTATCTGGAACAATTAATTTGCAGTTAAAATCATATACATACATACATATATATATATATATATATATATATATATATATCAAGAATTTGATGATCGTAAAATCGGGTTTTGATTACGTAACTAGACTCAAAGTGTAAAACGATGAATTTTAATGCAAATTTTGGGATTTTTAGTTCGTTATTAGATGCGAAATTACGAGATAAACGCGAAATTTATTTTTGTTGATTCTCATCGAAAAGATAAAGAAGTGTTTGCCGAGATTTGAGCCAGAGGTGGCTGGAGGCTTGGGGCTTCTCAGAAAAATAGTGGAAGGTGTTAAAGGTTGTTGTGGCGGCAGGAGTTCATTAGTCTAGGGTTTAAATGTCAGTTTTGGGTCGTTTCATTTGGTATCATTTGATCATCATTAGATTTCAATTCTTTGATGTCTTTGTGGCAGCTCTAGGATGAAGCTTTGGTATGATGATGGCACTGCGAATCGTGTAGATAAGTTTCTATTTCGTATTCTCTTCATCAGTTCCCTTAGCTTTTCTTTTTAACTCTAATGAATTTGAAATTTATTTGAAATAAATTTGTTAACAAAATATGAAGATATATTATTTGTATTAATAAAACGATTTCGGTTAAAATAAAATTTGAAATTCTATTTCTTGTGAGGATCTAAGTTCGAAGTGGGACAAGTTGGTGTATACTTTGGGATATAATGACCTAAATTGAGTACCCATTTGTTTATTCTTTGGGGTCTAGATATATTCTACGAACGGTTAGTTATCCTTCGAACCAACCAATGCCCTTGCATATTTCATAGATCTGGATAACCCGAGTATCTTGTGAAGTATTGAATAGAATCGTTTTCGTATTTATTGTTGATATTCTGATTTGGTAAGCCAAATGCAGAATAGATATTAAGTTTGATCTGGAAAACTATTTTTCTATTTTTGTATGTTCATCTATTGTAATAACCCTGTATTTTGTGATTATTTCAATTGTATATTTTAATTATTTTAATTTAATTTCCTAATTTAAAAACTTTATTTTATTTATTAAAATGGATAAATTTTGTTATTTTAAATATAAACTTTGATTTTTATTTGAATTATAATTTCAAACATGAATAAATTGAATATTTCCAAAAAATATGAATTTTGGTCAATATAGTCAAACTATGACACTTAAATTTAAAATTAAATACTTTAAAATTTGAATTTTACATTTTATTATTAAAATAAATAAAATTTCAAGAATACTACTTTTCTTTTTTGTTGAAATCCGATTAATATTGTGAAAGTTATGCTTTTTACAATATTGTGTGTAAATTGTTTTATTTGACAAAATTGTTTCTTTTAATTTAAATAAATAATATTTGTGTTTGTTATAACTTGTGTATATATGTATATATGACATGCTATGTATTTATTTTTATTTTTAAAACATTTTTAAAGTGTTGTTTTAATTTTTCAATGTTCATTGTATTTTGTTTACAATTTTTAAATGCTAGTTTCAATATATTAGCAATTTTCTTAATTATTTTCTATTTTTCCTTAAATTATATTTTTATTTTATTTTTCATTTTAATTTTTTATCTTTTATTTTTATTTTAGTGAAATTTATTTAGTTACTTTGATTTAAAAGAAAAAGAAATATAAAGAGTCAAAGCCCTTTCATATGCCATGACTTTTCATTTGCCTCTTGTCCTTTCACTTTACTTTTGGCTCTTCATTGTTTTAGCTATCCTTTTCTTTTGCATAGCCATGAATTCTCATTGACGTGAGAAACTTTCTTTCTCACATCTGAAAAACTCATGGCAAAAAACATCTTGTTAATGGCTTCTCCTTTTGCTTACTTTTCTTTCTTCTTTTCCATGTTTTTGCTTGCTCCTCTTCAAGTCTGCTCGGCTAGCCTCTTCCTCCATCAGCTCCACCATCACCATCTACAGCATCACCTCCTCCCCTTCCTCTGACTTTAACCAAGTCGTGCCCATCCATTGAGGTTAGCATCACAAACTTTGCACCAAATCCTTCCAAATTGCCTAACCAAGCCACACACTTCACCGTTCCCCTTCCTATTCACTTCGGCCACCCCCTTATCCACCATCACCAGCCACTCCACCACCTCTAGCCGCTGCTCCAAACATATCCAGACCTATACAAGCATAATCCAAGCCATATGTGGCCAAGCCGAGCCAAGTGGTGCATCCAAACCCTTCTTATCTTGCCTTGCCTTTGACCTTCCTCTTATTTTTGCCTTTGCCGTCCACTTTCATGCCCTTAGCCTTGCATCTAGGTCTTGGACGAGCCATGTTGACACCTAGGCCGAGCTTAGTGTGGTGTGATCAAGCCCAATTTATCATGTGACAAGCCATGTTGTCATGGTCAAGCAAAGTTTGATGAAAGCTAGGTAATGTTCTTTGTTAATTCAAAATTCCAATTGTTTCAATGTGTTTTGTATTGAATTCATATGTTTATATTATCTTGTTTATTTATTGTATACAAGATCATCATCTAGGCTCTCCATTCATTCAAATCAAATGGTGCTTGTCATGCCCTTGGAATCATGCTTGTGTGTTGTTTTGGTCTCTAGCTTTGTAAAAGGTGAGTCCTTCTCACTCTGACATATTTACTTATGAATTAGTAAACTGATGACAAGTGTTTAGTAATAAAAATGTTATGCAAGTTAATGATGATTATATGATATGCTCTGCCATGTTATTACCATGTTAACTTTGTTATTTATCACCTGACATCTGATATATGACATTATATTGTGAAATTGACCTTGTTTATATTGTATATGCATATATTCACACTACAGTTCCCTGTTAGAATAGAATCACTATGGGTTGAAATGATACATACCCAAACGGACTTTAGAATAGGGAAACATCTTTATGGATTGAAATGATAGGCCTGAGCGATTTTTATTATATTTTATTTTACTTGGGATTGCGGGTTTGAAATGATAAAACCCGGGTTTTATTTTTAAATTGATTGAAATGATATATATCTGTATCACTTGACCTAGGTTAGAAAATTATATACAGACCCCGTGGTATATTTTTAAATGATTTTTATATAGATATGTATTTTTAAAAGTATGAAATTTGATTTAAAAATATATATTTTATGGTTTTAAGAAAATTAAATATTAAGTCTTGAAATTGTGAATTTAAGTATGTAAATTTTGAAGTGATTATGATTTTGACTTTAATTTTTTTTTAAATGTAAGTAAATAATGGAAATTAAATTTAAAGTTTTGAAATGATATTTAAAGTAAACTGTTAAGTTTTATTTAATTTATAAGATAAGAAACTTTGAATTTTAACTTAACAAATGAATTGAGTTTTAAATTGGATATATAATTGTAAATTTTTGTTGTGATAAATCATATGTTAAATTGATTTAAATGAGAAGTTTAGAAGCCTAAAAATATGATTTACAAGTTTAAAAAAATAAAATTTGGAATGTTAATGTTTCTGAAAAGTTAAAATAAAATGTGGAATTTTTTTAATAGCATTTCTATAATGCTGTCGTTTTATGACAGCACTTTAAAATGTTGTTATTTTGAACTTAACTATGTTTTAAATAACTAAATATCTATTGCGGAATTTTATAAATGCTGTTATACTTGAACTAAACTATTTTGGAAACTATAAGCTATGATAGCACTTTATAAATGCTGTCGTTGCTAAATTTGATAATGTTTTGAAATGTTATAGATTTTAACACTATTTGAGTTATATTTTAAAGTGTTAAAAGATTTAACTTTTGAAAATTGATTATTTATGAAATATAAGGAGTTTTGAAATACAATTTAAAATTTAAATTGGAATTTTAAGGAATTTAAATTGATTTGAATTTGAATAAGATTTACTTTGTTATATGTTAAATGGAATGAAATGTAATGAGATAAATGAATTTTTGAATGGAATGACACATTTGATTTTAAAATAATATTCAAATTTGAATATTTGAATTTGAATTCAAATAATGATTTGATAATGAGGTTATGAAGGATATGATATTTTAATGATTTTGAAATGGTTTTGAATGATATTTGAAGTTATATTGTATGAAAGTATTGGATTTATGAAATGAATATTTCAAAAATAAGTAATAATGAAGTTAAATTTGAGATATATGAAATTATAGGTTTAGTTTTGAAATGTGGGATATTAAAGCTTTGAAATATATTAAAAATTGAATAGTTTGTTTGTGGATCCAATCTATATTTGAAATTAATATGATTTGAAATGTTTTGTTGGAAAACTAAGTTGTATTGAAACTAATGGTTTGAATTGAATTAAACTAGAAATTTGAAATTTGGGTTTAATTGAATAAATTTGTAAAATGTAAAGAATTAAAGGAATGTCCTATGATTTCAAATGTACAGTTTCGAAATGTTATGATTTTCAAAGTGTAATGATTTCAAGTATTTTGGTTTCGAAAGAGTTAGAACTTTGAAAGTATATGATTTTGAAAGATGAATATATGTTTGAAACGGAAACGATATCTTATTGATTTAGATATAGTTTTGAAATAAAATGGTTTTGGTTTCGAAGTATAAACTATTTTGAAAGGGATATAGTTCGGAAATGAAGTGATTTGATTTTGGAAGTATAAATTATTTTGAAATGACCATGGCGTTATAATAACGATTGGTTTTTAAAGAGACCGGGATCGGAAGTTGTCATACTCTCTGCCAACTCCGAAAACCACTTTAACAACCGTGTACGCAGTGGAGATTCCAGAATGAAGTAGGATGGTGGCGACGATCCTATTGAGGTATGAACGTGGACCCGACTCCCGTGAGTTGGCTTAAGGTGGCTAAAACAGGAGCGATCGACGGGCCAAGTGAGGTCATTCCTCCGATCGGACACATTCCTTCGATACTATACTCTTATCTTGTGGTTGATTTGATGGCCATCCTTCGATTTTGATTAGGGAGTGTGTTCCGAGGTGGGCGGTAGTGGATGCTATGCATTACCACCAGCCCGAAAGCATAATTGGTATATCTACCCTGGCATTACCTAGTTGTGTCGTGTCACCTACCATATCGAGCCTTACTACGAGGTTGTTTTTCTCCTGTAGCCCATGCAGTATTTAGGGTAGTCTCCTGATCTGGAGATATGCTGATACTGGATGGACTACTGGGACTACTACTATTGGGGGCTATATGGGTAACCCCTTAACGCTATTTTAAAGTATGTTTATTTTACTATAGAAATTATATAATAGCGCAATATTACTACATAGTAAATAGTTTAACGGATCCTTAAAGGATGGGCGATCCCAAGCATCCTTTAAGTTACTGATGCATTTTTATTACTGTTTACTTGAGTTGATTTACAGTTCATAAGTATTTATGTCTTGACTCGAGTGCTTTGTGTTTTGCTTTACGCTCGAGTCAGATTGAGTGATTCAGCATTCAAGACTCACCTTCAGAGTTGGAGCTTTGCTTGAACATCCAGCCAGCTTTCTGTATCAAGTGTTTCCAGTGATGTATTCTGATTTGTACTTGATGTATCTTGTTACTCTTCTGTTTTATCTTATTTAACTCTAATGTATCTTATTTTTACATAGTAGCTTCATGAACTACTTTCTCTTTTAAATTTCGCTGCATTATTATTTACTCTTTGTCTATGATTTGTGATTATTTATTTACTGTATATTCTGAGATTTGCCAAATTTTATTTACTACGCGTTATTTTGAGAAATTCAAGTCTGACATGTGCGGATACGAATGGTTGAAAATATCGGGTCGTTACATCTATTATTTTGTTGTTTCCATGTCTAGCAAATTTTGAGGATGAAATTTTCTTAAGGTGGGATCTGTAACGATCTCAATTTTTAGTCAAATTTAATTTGGTAATTAATATTAAATTGTGAATTTAATGGTGAATTAATTCAAATTTTTCCAAATTAATAAAGATATGTTTTGTCATTTATTTATATTTATAAATTTATTTTTATATTGAATCTTGGAATTGAAATTCAAAATTAAAAATCTTATAAATATATTGGATTTGAAAATATTATATTTTCAATTAATAAAGATTTGTTTTTCAAATTACATTAAATAGACATTTTGATTTGGAAGTTATATTTTGAAATTAATACAATAATTTTTGAATTGATATTTGAAAGTTATAAAAGTATAAAATATAAATAATATAAAATGCATAAATAAAAAACATATTTTAATATAAATAAAGGAATGTTTTGTAAATACATAAAAGTATAAATGAGAAAAAACATAATACATAATTTATAAATAAATCTAAGTTAAGGGTTTAAAAAAAATTCTATAACTAATTAAAGATAAAGGATATAAACATAAAATGTGTACATTTTAACATTTGTAAAATGATAATACAAGAAACTAACAAGTGTTAGCTTAACAAAGACAAGTGTTGGTTCAATTTTGTTTTATAATTACAAATGTCAATTATCTTTTATTTTCAAATTAATCAACAAAAATGTGAAACAAGGCTATGTATATATCATATCTTCTTCTTCCTCATTTTTTCTATGTTAATATTCAAAACAAAAGAAAGTTGTAAATTAGAAAAAAACAAAACCTGGAAATAAAAGAAAAGTTCAATATTCAACTCAAAAAACTTCAATCTGGATGTTCAACTCCAGAAATCAACTCAAACACAAAGCTTCAGAAAAAAAATACTTCAAGATCATGCAAATCAAACTCAAGTTCTAGAATCTGATTTAAGAGTGAATCAACTCAACAATGATTCAACCTGAAGCAATTGAAACAAAAATCAAATCAAGCAAAGCAAAGTTTTTAACCAAACAAACCAGTAAAGAAACTCAAACCTGAAACCAATCAAAAGAGATCTGAAGCAATCAAGTGCAACCTGACTTGATCCAGGGCAAAGAGATCTAATAATCAAGTAAAGTTTTCAAGGCAAACCTGGAAACAGAGATAAAGTAATCAAACAATCAAATTCTAGATTTCTAGGTTTCAGGCTCAAAAATTTCTTCTCTGTTCAAACTTTAATCCAGGTGAGCAAACTCAACCTGATATACATCTAAATGATCTGTGAATTATGATCTCAAATGTGCTCGATTGATGATGTGATTATGCTTGCATGTTTGTGTATGTTTGGGGATGATGATTTGCATGTCTATATTTAGGCTCTGTTCTTGTTACAAGTTTTTAAAAACCTGATAGAAAATTCGAAAATCATCATATTTAAATGATTTCAGGGTTCGATTTCTAAACAAAAAGTAATTATAACCATGTAATGTTAATTTAAAAAAAATATTTCCTGGATATTTATTGTGTAATTATTTTAAAAATAGAAATGTCAGGGAAAACATTTATATGTTAAAATTTAATCATCTTGTAATTAAGTTTGGATAATATGATCATATTCGTATTACAAAATGATGATTTTCGAGGGTTATTTCAAGATTTTTAGTTGCATGTTTGTCGAGATATTGTGGGATGAATAGAAATCGCAAATTCGTCAATTTATGGTGATCGGAGTAATGATAAATCTTGTGATCAAAGAGGGAGCATGTTTGGAGGTCAAAGATCATCATAAAAATGATCGATGATTTTATAATTCATCGTGGAAAGCATGAGGTCGAATTAGGGTTTTGTGAACTGGATTGAGCTGATGATGTTTCAGAGGCGTTCTCGTCATCGTAGATGGACCGAAGGTGATCGGACCCAGGAGAGAGGGTGCGTGGATCTTCGGTGACTTTATGGACGAAGTTGCGTGGTGGTTGGTGGTCGGTGGCATCGGGGTAAGGGAGATTGTTGATCAGGTTGCATTTCTAGATTTAAGTCAAAAAGCTTGATTTTGATCTGCGATGAAATTTAAGGTTCAGATAGGTCGAGCTAGTCGCTGGTGTAGTCGTCGACTTGTTGGAAGTTCTGGCGATGGTCGAAAGTCGTCCAGTCGCGTGTACACATGCATAAATATCCTTATGTATCTGGTTTGGTTGGTAGTTTAGGGAAGAAAGGTGTGGCTCGAGTAGAACGTGAGAAAAAGCGGATTTGGCTCGAAGTCGAGTGGAGTTGCGAGTGTCTCGAGGGTTTTATTTAGGTTGCTCGGGAAAGTTTGAAATTTTCACGAGAATTTTATGCTATGGCTCGGGTCTGGGTAATTTAGGATAAAAATAGTTTTTTTTACTTTTAAAACAGATCTGGTTTTAATTAACAATTTTCTTAAAAAACTACTTCTTTTCAAAATAATAAATGTTTATTTAAGCTTGGGATTTATAAAAGGTTTAAAAATGAAATTACTTTGAGTTTAAAGTGTTTTGATATATATATATATATATATATATATATATGTATGTATGTATGCATGTATGTATGTATGTATGTATGTATGTATACATATATATATATAAATGTAACCTTTATTTTTCAAAAGTTTATTTTAAATAAACTTAATAACATAATTAAGAAATTAATTAAGAAGAGATGTCTTTAAAAGATAATTAACTTAAAGGACTAAGTTGATTGGTTAATGATAATTAATTATAAGGTTTATTAATAAAGGTTAAAATAACAATTAAAGTAATAAATTAAGATAAATGGTTTCTCTTTAAACTAATAAAGGTTAATTAATTAATGTAATTAATTAAAGGTTTATTATATAAATGAAAGTAATTAAGGATAATTAATTAATGTGATTAATTAACTAAGGTAATTAATTTGAGAATAATTAATTAAAGGTTAATTAATTTATGAAAGTGATTAGGGATAATCACTTATTGTAATTAATTAAGGATAATTAATTAAATGGTGATTAATTAAGGGTTAATTAATTAATGTAATTAATTAAGGATAATTAATTAAAGAATAATTAAACAATTAAGGGTTAATTATTTAATGGTTACAGGTTGATTAATTAATAATCAAAGGTTAATTTATTTATCATTAAAGGTTAATTACTGAGAGATTAAAGGATGATTGATCAAGATGGTTTGTAATTAATTAATATTAATTAAGCAGGATTAATGATTTTTTCATTAGTAATTAATCTGATTTAGATAAATCAGATAATTTATTGATCTTACTTATAAATATTGGATTCTATTGAATGTTTGAATTGTTTGACATCCCTGATGTGCGATGCTTTGTGATATAAATTATTTTGATTCGAGCTGTGATGACGATATTGCTGTGCTTGAATCTGTGATGATTGATGATGTTGCACTATTGTGTAAAACCCCTGGACTACACCATGCACACACAAATATGGATTGCACGAGGAAATTGGTTAAATCGCAGATATTTGAATTTAATGAAATGTTTTTAAAGTTGAATTTTGAATCTAAATTGTTTTGGAAATGGAATTAGATTGAATATGAAAATCTTTTGAAAGAAAGTTTGAAGTTGAATTATAGTTTAAATATAATATATCCTATTTAAATTTTGGAATTATTTTGGAAATTTGATTTGAAAGGTTTATACAAGTTATAATATATATATATATATATATATATATAGTTTTAAACCACCTTTAAAGTATTTTGAAAGTATTATTTTAGGAATTTAAATTTAACCCAAGTTTTTACATTAAAGGCTATAACCTGTGCATATTTGATCGGATTTTCCCAAAGCAAAAAGCATTTATTTACAAATGATAATTGCTTTCATATAATGAAAGAATTTCCAGTTTTTATTGAAAGGATTATCCAAGCTATGAATGAATCTTTGGAATTGGTTTCGAAAGCTATGAATTGAGTTTTTGATTTAAAGATTGGATGAGTTAATCTAATTTGAAAGGGGAATTGTTTTGAAAGCTATGAATGAATCTTTGTGAAAGACTGTTGAACCTTGTTTTGAAATTGAAGAGGATCTTAAAGGTATATCTTTTGTATAAAGATTTGGAATTGAAATAGTTTTTGAAAACTATGAATGAATCTTTGTGAAAGATTGGTGAACTTTGTGAAGTGAATCCTTTTGTTTAAAGATTTGAAAATGGTAATTTGTTTAAACCATTTGAAAGAAAGGTTTTTGGTGAAAGTTGTGACTTAACTGAGATCTGAATATCCATATTTTTCTAAATATTGTGCTCATTATTTGGTTTAGCCAGGAGAGGACTTTGTGCCATATAAGCCATTCCGAATAATGATACAATGTAAATGGATAGCATTTGAAGACCGTTGGTGAAGTCCGAGTATTTTCGAGAACAAAAGGATTACTCGTCGAATTTCTCTACACTGAGTCGTGCTGGTATAGAGTTCTCCATATGTGATGGGAAGTCCGATCGGGATTGTGAATAACCGGATTGCAAGGGCTTCTTTGGAAGTGCCTTCGGTTCTGTTTGAACCCTGAACAGACTTGTATGGATGTGTGTTTGACGTTACACTTTAAGATGTAAAGCTGGTTTCTATCAAATACATTTCTGTTTAGTGGCGGGGAATTTATTCTCTTAGCTTAACAACCTTCTCTGAGACGTACGAGCTCGGAGATTATGTAGTTGATGGTTACTAGTGATACATTCCCAATTTGGTAATGTGGCATACGAATTGCTGCTGATCATTTGTTGATCAAATCATGGCTTTTGTTCAAAGTGTAGCTTTGTGGACGTGACCTCGTCGGACCTCACAACCCGAAAAGGGTTGAAACAGGAAAGATGCGGCAAGGTTATATGGGGGTAGCTCCCCTGGAGGGTATGTCCATTTCCTTCTGGATTGAGGTGGTATCATGGTATGAAGCCCGAATATTTAACCTATATGGTTACTGCAAATACATTGCTTTGTGGTTATTGGCGTCGAGCGCTCGGATAAAGGTAGATTACGACCGGGGGGTGGCATACTTGTGTCAGTAGTTATCTTGTTATAGAGATAACCCGGCCTTGTGTTGGCAGAGAGCTGGTTAAGTTCTTGGGGCATCCCTCCAGAGGCATACCTATGTGGCCCAGAAAGCTCCTTAGCCTAACCATTGTTGGAAATCCAATCGCCAATGCACGCCCTTTACGATTGCAAATTGTATAACCTGCCATTCTTAAATGGTAGCTATAATAGGCATAATATAATGGTACCTATGCTGGCTAAGATTAATATTATACTTTCAAAATGTTTTCCACTATGCACTAATAATAATATCAAAAAGGATTTTGCATATCAAGCATGTTTGACTATCTTAGGGAGAAATCTCCTTTAATGTGCGCTTGCATTGTGTGTGTGCGGGGAGGCCTTATGGTAGTTTCATTTTCCAAAAAGCATTGCGGATTTCTTTTAAAATCCTTTGTTTTGCTTTTGATAAAGATAAAATATTTTTGTTTGCTCATACCAGTCCGATGACAGACCTGGAGTTTATTGTTCCCTTCCTAAACTCTGGGTGCCCACAATTTTCCGCATGGGCAGTCTAGAGTTGGGTTTTTCAGATAATCAAATAGTAGGTGTGGATTCAATAGCATCCAGCCTTTGGATTTTGGCGATAACATTTGTTTCACTTGAACGATTACCTAGTTTGCTTCATTATAAGTTGATGGTGGATTCAAGCTTGTGGCTTGGAGATCTTTGGAGCATTGGAATGGAGATGCAATACTTGATTCTCAAGCTCTCTCTGTCTCTCTTTCTATTGAAGTTAATGTTGGTGTTCCTTTGTCGAAGACTTTCGTCCGCTGTTATTTTTGTATCTATAATATCTCAATTGTATCATTGTTGTAATCAAGTACTATGTATCAATGATATATATTCTTTTTCTTCCACTGTGTTGTTGTAATTAATGTGTTATAAGCTCCGGCGAACCAGATTCGACGTTTGAATCTGCGACATTCGAATACGAGTGATGTATTCAGTGTCGATTTTCAAAGGTTGAGTCAGGTGCGTTTCAATTTGAACTAGTTTCATGATTACCACCCCAAGAGCTACTGAATTCTTCATTGATTTGATACCGAGAACCGAGCCATTTAGCCAATCACCCAGTACGCCAAAGGAGATAGTTGAGTTGAAGAATTAGTCGGTAGAATTGGATATCAAGAGCTTGTAAGGCTAAGTAGCTCACCGTGGAGAACTTCGGATGTATGCATGAAGGAATCTGATGGTACTGAGATTGTGCATTGACTATCTAAATGAGAGGACTGTGAATAAAAGATATCCCTTACCGAGGATTGATGATCTATTTGATCCCAATTGAATGGAGATAAGGTATTCATGCAACTAGACATGGCTTCGAGATTCCGTCAAATGAGAGTTGCAGAAGAGAGTGTTCCTTTGACTGACTTTATTATGAGGTATGGTTCATATGAGTGGTTAGTTATGTCATTTGGACAAACCAATGCACCTACGTTCTTTGTAGACTTGATGAATCTGATCTTCTGGGACTAGTTAGATCAATATGTTTTGATGTATATATATGATATCTGGGTATATGTAACACCCTTAATTTTGATTAACATTATTTAGAAATTTAATTAAATAAATAAAATAAAATAATGGATTGAGATAAAGAGAATGAGCTTTGATAATTAGATGTCATCGCGCTTTAAATAATTGGTTAATAAGATTAATTAAATCATAAAGGACAAGGAGGAATAATGTGAGGGGTAAAATAGGAATAATTACTTATTTCCTAACCATAAATCTTCCTCTCTCATTATCCTCATTCCGTTTCACTTCATACAAACTAAAACAAACTTATGTCTGGCCATTGCTAAGGAAAACAAGAGGAGAAAAGCAAGGGAAATCAAAATTAAAGATAACAGAATTTAATCAACAACTTAATCTCTTTATCTAATCGAGATGAATAATAGTTATCCATCTCACTTCTGCTTGTTTATTTCGATTTTATGCTTTAACCTGAATTATATGAGGATATTATGCCAAGTTATGAATGATTGTTGCATTATATGTATATTTTACAATTTATTAGATTACTTATGAAATTATTTTATAAGTTTTAAGTGTAGAAACCTAGTCTATGGCCTCAATGTGACTTGAAATTTGGATATGATGTTTAAAGCATTAATTGGGTGATGGATTTCTAATTTCATAATTTTCCAAGCTTGTATAAATATTTTATGAATTTCCAAAGCAAGGAAAAATATTTGTTTTGGGTTTTAAATACTAAAAATAATTAAATAATTATTTTGGCCCTGAAATTTTATATATGAAAAAAATATGTTAATTCTAATTTTTGTGATTTTTGGGGATTTTTCCCAACTGATTATGAATTTGTATGACTTTACGATGCTGGAAAAGAATTTAAATTAATATTAATTGAGGGTATTAATTAATTAAGTTGGTAAACATTATTGGAAAGATAAAACTAACTTTTGGCAGTTTTCTGGAAAGAAATTGGTAAAGTTTGTTTTAATCAATATAAAATTGATAAAGGATTAGAGTTGGTAAAAAAATAAATTTATTTATATGGGAACAAAATTGATTTCATATTAATTAGGATATTGCCATGTTGTATGTTAGAATGTCGGATGCGTGATGACGGCCGATGTCCATGTCACCATTCTGAAATTCAACATCAATGTGGATAGATGCATATGATATTAACTTATGTTGGTATGGA
Organism: Allium cepa; assembly: GCA_030765085.1. NCBI lineage: Eukaryota > Viridiplantae > Streptophyta > Magnoliopsida > Asparagales > Amaryllidaceae > Allium > Allium cepa. Next base: position 202,778,581 of record CM060934.1, on the reverse strand, counting down.
ATGAATCTATTCAAGTTGAAGAAATATATAGATGTAAATATAAACGGACTTCGGCATATCATCATTTCGACATCAGTGATTTCATAACTCACCAGAAACATTTTGACATCCACTATCCTTTTGTTTTTGAAACTCATATCACACGGCATTGATGTCGTAAGTCTTTAACCTTAAAACATATGCTTTAAAGGCTTTGATGTCGCATGCCTTTATTTTCGATGACTTTCAAGTAGCGGCGTAGTTGTCGTAGTTTTATGTATAAGGTTTTGATGCCATAAGTCATCATTTCGGATATCAACTATTTTTCGGCATAATAGCCGATGTACCATATTTTCGACATCATAGCTTTTAAAGTATTGATGGTGTAAGAAATCGATACTCGAGTAATTGATACCATAGCTTATCGGCTCCAGTATACTTCTTTTCCCTGTTTTCGGCACCCAGATTATGTGGCTTTGATGTTGTAACTCTTTTATTTTAAAATTAATTCTTTATGGGCCGAGAAGACTCGATACTATACAAATCTAATATCAAGTTTCATAGGTCCGACAACATATATACTTACATTAACAAGAATGATTTTGGCCCTATGGCCTTAAGTTTTATAAATCAAAGTACTTTATTATAACTTCAATACTGAAAGGAGGAAACTAATTATATCGGTCGTATTGATGCCGCATTTTATCAATTTAAATAATTTATTTGATGGCTTGATAGCCTAAGATTTTAGAGGTGCGACAATCCCCTTTTGCTTTTGAAATTAATGAAAACTATTTCAAATAAGGACGTATTTTGGCATAACACTTTGACTGAGTAAAATGGCTATATTTTCCTTGTTTTACATATGACTTCAAGGAGTCAATCATTTATAAAGACTTATATTTCAAGAAAATTAAAATGGCATTTTAGCCTAAGGTTTTACATGAGAATTATTGTTATTACCATTAGATGAATTATGATAGGATATGTGACGATCCACAAATCCGATCCATTTAGAGCTGATAATAAACCACACATGTCTAGCTCAGATGGAAGGGATAACCGGATCTTGATGAGAATGAAAGAAGAAAGAAGAAGAAGAAGAAGAGAGAGAGAGAGAGAGAGATAGAGAGAGAGAGAGAAAAGAGAAGAAGAAGAAGAAACAGAAGAAAGTAAAAAAATTATAGAATCTCACAATCACGGTGGAAAAATATATAATATCGTACCAATGATCTTTATAAAACATAAACTATAATATAATGTACATCCATCCATCAGAGTACAACAATCAATCACAATCATCAGCCTGGATGGTTATAATAGCCTGTCCTTACAATTGCTGATAATTTAAACAACAAAGCAGCGGAAAAATAAAAATATACGTTAATACGACCAGAAGACCTCCGACTTGTCTACTGAAGCTCCAAAGCATCAAATATGAACCTGTAATTATACTTGGTCTGACCAAAGCATTGAAAGGGAAGAACCATCGGATTAGTCTGGTAGACCATCATGAGAATACACATCTCAACTGAATTTATTTTAAAATTAGAAAATCCTTTCTTTATCAAAATAAAGGTATCTCATATAACCAAGCTCACACATAAATACGAACAGGTTTTTTTAATTATGATAACCAAAATATTTCATATCAAATCATGTTATATTATACTAGTGTCTAGTATATAAATAATATTAATCATAGCCAAAATTGTTACATTATCAATTCCAGCATACTAGCCACAAACGCGTGTTCTATTAACAAAATGGCAGGTATGTAGTGGAGAATGGATTTCCATAAAAATGACCAGGTGAAGGGACTACCTTCTGGCAGTACATCTCTAGAGGAATGCACCGAGGCCCAACTATTGGTCCTCTACCAACACAAGACCAACCTACCTCTCACTAGATAGCACCTGTAACGACCCACCACTCATTCCATAGAATGACGCATCATTAATAAGAAAGAAAGGGATAGAAAAGAAAAAGAAAGAGAAGAAGAAAGAAACAACATCATAATCTCAATAGCGGAATGAATAAATTATATTAATCACATAAATATTACATAGTATCATATACAACATCTATCAGAGTTACACAGATAATACAATATATACTAGACAGTTATAAACACCTGTTTAGTTATTACAACTCAATACAACTCAGAGAAATCAAACACAGGGGAACACTATATCTCTACGACACTGAAGCCTCCTACTTCATTGCTCCTCCACAATTCGTCAAAGCTAACCTGAATCCCTTGGCTACTCGTAAAAATTTGAGTACCCAAGAGTTTAAGAAAAACAGAAATAAACGCTGGGTCAGACATGGGTCTGGTGTGAGTAACATGTTAAGGTTGCTTAACTTTGAAAAACCTTTGAAAAGAAAAGGTATCGCGTAAGACTTCCCACACATAAACATGGAAAAGTTTTTACCTTACGCTAACCAAAACATTTGACAGGAAATCCAGTGATATTATAATAAGTCTAGGGTTTTCAAGTAAATAGAAAATAGCCGAAATTGTTACATTTATTAAATTCCAGCTACTAGCCACAAAAGTGGATAATACAATCAAAACCGATGGCACTTATTGGATTTTGGATTCCATACAATGGCAGGGCTACTAGGGTACCGCCCATCATAGTAAGGGGCCTAGATCACCGTACCGAGGATTACTTTCAATCCCTTGCAACACAAGGCCGGAACCATCCCTTACTGGACAGTCCCGAACAAGACAACCTCGCAGTTGGAGCACGTTCCAACTGCCCGCACAGCCGAATAAAAAGGGACCTCTAGACAGGGGAAAATCTCGTCCTACTTGGGCATGACCCACATAGCCTTGTTGCACCTCCCCTGTTTTAGCCATTCCCGGTTGATGAGGCTTGAGGCTACGATTACCTTTATAGAACACATCTATCTTAGAATGCTCATCATCCTCCTGACGATGTTCTGAAAGCATTCAATCCATACAAGTTTGTTCCAGGTTCGAACGAAACCGAAGGCATTATGTCGTTACACTCATTTTGGAATCACCCTCATAATTAACGACGATAACCCTTGCACTCTGAATCTTCATCTCGAATCTGAAAGTACTGCCCCGTTAAACTCGTATTGGAATCACCCTCAGAGTTAACGACGAATAGTCCTTACACCTTGAGTCTTCACTCTTCACTTGAGATTCATGGCCTATCGTTAATTTGGATCGATGTGGTTTTTGGATATTCAAACTTGGAAACCCGATCCCGGTCTCATCGAAATCCAAAACGTATCTTTTAAGGCCAAGTTGTTTTAAAGTTAAAAACAATTCAATTCTATTATCTATATACATACAGATAGATAATTCACATATCACAATAGATAACCAACATTATCATCATAAACAAATAATCCACATTATCATCACAAATAGATAATCCATATTATTATCACAATGCAACCAAAGCATCCATATCACACAGCATTACTTATCTCATAACTGAGATCTCAAACCATTTGAAGGAATCAATAATCATTCGTCCCTACATAAGCAATGATTAATAATAACACCATCTATAATTAATTTAAAATGAATTAAACTAATTACTTCCATCTCGAATTAATTAATTTAAAGTGAATTAAATTAATTAACTTATCATTAAAACTTTGCTTACATAACCATTAATCAATTACAAATCAATTAATTAATTATCCTATAATTAATCACCTTAATTAATCCTCCTTGATTAATTATCCTTTAATTACATCCAAGTAATTATCTTTTAATTAATTTCACAAATTAAATATCCTTAACCAAAAACAGTAATTAACCTTTAAATTACTTCATTAATTAACTAACTATAATTAATTTCATTAATCTTTAATTAATTACATTAATTAATCACTCTTTCAATCACTTATCATTGATTAATTAATCTTAATTAATCAATCCTTAATTACTCATTAATTATATTAATTAATGATCCTTAATTACATTTAATTAATTATCTTATTTAAATTAATTACAATACGTAATTAATTTTTAAATAAACCACAATTATTAATCACCCTGGATTAATCACATTCGGTAATTAATTACCCTTAATTACTCCATTAAATAAATTAATTACTCCTTAATTAATTACCTCAATTAATCCCTTGATTAATTATACAAAGTAATTTAATCCAAATTACTTCCATTATTTAATCATCTTCCACTAATTACATCTAGTAATTATGAATTAATTACTTCACTAAGTAATTGCACTCCATTAATTACATTAAGTAATTACTTATCAAATCATCCAATGATTAAAATTAATTAAACTTAATCGATTAATTAATTTAAACCAATCACATTAAACTCAATTAATTACATTTATTAATTAATTCCTTAATTACTTCCATTAAGTAATTACATTTAAACAATTTCACAAATGATTATCATTAATTAATTAATCTAATTAATTATTAAAATTAGTTACATTAATTAATTATTAAATAATCTCAAGTTAGTGACCTTCATTAACAATTCTTTAATTATTTTTCTTAAGTAATTAACTTAGATTAATCATTACTGATTACAAATTAATTTATCTTAATAACCAATTAATTAATCTTTAATTATTTAATTAAGTTTAAGTTTTAACTATAACTTAATTAATCCTTAATTACTTGATTAATTAATCTTTAATCATTAATTAAAATCTAATTAATAATCCTTAATTACAAATTAATTATTCCTAATTAATTAACTTAAACCTTAATTAATTAATTTAAAACTTTAATTACTTATATAATTAATCCAAGTCGTTAATTAATTAAATAAATAAATTATCCATTTTAATTAACTTAATAATTCAAAACTTTAAATCTTTATTTATTCAAAGATAAAAACATTTTTCTTATTAGTGATCAAATTATCATTAACAAAGCATTTAAAAACAATTTACTTTAAATTTACTTTCAAATTTCATTATAAATTTAAGATTTAAAATGAATACAAATTTATCTTAAATAAAGTTTAAAACAATTCAAAAAACCCTTTTTATTTCACATGTTAGAAATACACACCTTATAAAAGAAGCTTAAAAGAATTTTAATCCAAATTTATTTTAAATTCAAACTATATTTAAAAATACACTTTAACATTCAAAGTTGTTTAGATCAATTTAAATTTCAAAACTTTCATTTATTTCAAAACTGGAATACAAATTAAATCTTGATTCTAGATTTAACTTAGATTTAAAAACTTACTTTCATTTTAAATCTTCATTTTAAAATTCAAACTATTTAACCATTTTAAAGTAGTTAAAACAATTTAAATTTATATAAAAATTGAGATTTAAACTTGAATCAGATTTAAAAACTTTGACTTAAACTTGTTTTAAAACAATGCTTTACAATTCAAACTTCAGTTTAAATTTTAAAACCAAAACAGGTTTCCTTTAAAACCTGTTACAAAATTATTAACCCGAGGCAACTTATTTTGCTTCGAGTCCAACCCATCCTATTCTCAAGTAAAACTCACCACTACTTTGAGTCAAACTCGAGATCACAACCCCAAACAAAAACACACTTCACCAGAAATTTGCAGTGCACCGTGCACATGCACGGCGACTTTAATCGCCTCCGACCATCTCCGATGGTCTTCCCACAATGGCCAACACTCAATCACCACACCACAATCATCAGATCGAACTCCAACTCTTTAAAATGAATTCGAGACCCCAACCCCAAACCTGGAAACAAGCTGGAACGAACTGCACCCAAACCTGTCATCGCCTCGACTAAGAAACTCTGACCACCATGAATGCTGCAACTCCGGCCACAATCTCGTCAACTACCATGCTATCATCCCCTAAAAACTCATTGAAATCGATCACTTCTACAAGCCATGCTGGCCAAATCAATTAGCCTAGTTAAAAACTAAGGTTACAGAAAATAATTCACCACCACTGCCTCCTCGATGAAGTGCAACACCACCAGCCATTTTTGCCATGAACACTGATCACTCCTTCATCATCAGGAAGAACCCCGACCCCTCCCACCTCTTGGATCCCCAGGAAACCCCAAATAACCAATTTCTGGTTAAACCAGATATGCACCCATAATCCATTACTAAAAATCATGATTTAAGTTTTAAAAATCAAGTCTTTGATTTAGATTTCAGATTATATACCTGACTTAATAAATTAAGATGTTTGAAATTTAGACAAACTAGAGCTTGCATGTTCCTTTGTTTTTTCCAGAGCAAAATAAAATTTAGTTTAACTTAAATGAGTTTTTAATCTTTACTCTATCTTCCAACAAACAAGTTTTGTTTATAGTCTAGATCCTAACAGCAATTAGTTCCAGAGAATATGAATTTTGTTCTAAATCTTAGTTTGAAAATTTTGAGCAGAGGTGCAACAGATAATAGCATGCATACTCACATCTATACATTCCCATAAACACACAAAAATGCACTTATATATATTTTCATAACTTACTTATTTCCATAGATAATCAAGCAACCATATTCATTCTTAAATTTTAAAAGTTACTCACCAAATTTTGAAGAAGAAGACAGCCTCAAATTGTTTTGAAAAGCTTGAAAACCTGTTTCCATTTTCTTTAAAACTTTGAACTCTTTTAAACTGAAATGCTCCTGATTTGAAAACTTGTTTTCTTGATTTAAAAATGCAGGTGCATGCTTCCAGATTCAAGAAAAATATGATGCAAGCTTGCATGCAGAAGACAATCCCAGTTATGCTTTGAATGTACAGGTTTTTGGTTTTGAAGATGATGACAGGTTATTGTTTCTGGAAATTTGAAAGTGGTATGCAGGCTTGATTTTGAAAGTGGATTACAGGTTTTAATGCTTCAGGTTTTAATAATAAAGATGAAATTTCAGGCTTTGTTCTTGTTTCTGGTTTTATGAAGTATTGATTCAAATTTGCTTTTGAAAATGAAAATAGAAAAAGAGAAGAAGATAAGAAAACATATGCATTTATAAAGGCTGAAATTTGATTTTATTAAAATAAAAGAAAAACTAAAATAAATTGACACTTGTATTAAATCTTTACATTTGTCATCTTAAGATGATTATTAGTTTACATTTGTTACATTAGTTACATAATTTAACTACACTTGTCCTAAGAGTAATTAGTATTTATTTTTAAAGGTTAAAATAAGCTTATATTTAATTAACTAGTTTATAAGTACATACTTATATGTATAGATAATTTTTAAAGAAATAAAACCAATTATACTTATATATAAAAAACAATGCATATATCTATTATTTGAAAATAACACATTTGACGATTTTAAATAATTTATAAAAGAGATTATAAATTACTTATTACTTAAATGAATTAATGCTTCATATATTAATTATATTTTAAACTTTCATATCTGATTACAGATCATATTTATTCAACAATATTTTAAAAGGAAATAAAACAACCTTATATTAGTCATATTTAAACTCAAGCTAAAATCCCTTTTTTTAAAACAATACACTTACCTTAACAATCTAAAACCATATAATTATTTATTTAATAGCTTTGAAAAGCTTATTATTAAATAAAATCAAAATTTCTAAATTATCAAAAATATTAGAATTAGAAAATATGACTTTATTTGTTAAATTAAAACAAAGCTAATCTATTTACAATATAAACCATATATTTACATTATAAATAGAAAACAATTTAATTAGCTTTTAAAAAGATAAAATCTCCAATTAAATATTTATTCAATTAGATTATTAAATTAAATTCAAATTTTATTACAAAGATTATCAAATCAATTTAAATTTTAATATAGATTATTAAATTGGTATTGCCAAAAATTCCGGGATATCACAGCACCGAATATGTCAACACACCGGCCATTACCGACATATCTGAGGGCCCTCATAGCATACATCCAAAATAATTTAAAACCTGAACGTCATAGCAGGAATCAATATATCTAAAAGGGGATGATCATATCATAATGGTTGTGAACCACATAGCTTTGCCGCATCTACCCTGTTTTGGCCATTTCCGGGTGGGAGGCCTGAGGTCACGTTTACCTTTCACATAACACATATCATATTTCCTCTTTGAATGCCACATTATCATTCATCAATCACTATTAACTTTCACAAGCATGCAACCTCTGGCCTCGTACGTCTCAGAGAAGGGTGTTAATCTAATAGAAATTGCCTTCTCTACTACCAAACAGATGTACATTTATAAAAGTTGATGATGTAATCTCAAAAATGCAATGTCAAACATCCATCCATACAAGTTGTCCACGAACAGGATAAACCGAAGGCACTCTCCTACCACATCCTGCCGAGAGTTACCCCTAGGATTAGTAGCTATTATTCCTTGCATTGGATATTTCATAATGAAAAGACTACTGCTACTCTATGCATATTGGGAGTTTATCCTCAAACAATCAACAAGCAGACCTTCGTTACAAAAATCTCAAATATCAATGTCTTCCAAACCTGTGCATTCGAACGCATAAACATTGGTCTGAAGTGGTTATCAGATAAATCCAATCCCGGTCTCCCCGGATCAACAACGATAAAAAGGTCAAATATTTGATAGTCGGTTACTTAAATATCAAAGCAATAAACAATAAAATCTAGCACCATAAGCAATCACTAAGCCCATTTAATTAATCTTTTATTAGTTAAATCAATCTTCAGATATTCATTTCAAATTACGTTTAAAAATATATATTCTCAAAACCATTTCAAATCTTCCTATATTGGAAAACATTTCCATATACTTATATCAACAGCATAAGCATATTCACATATCATTTCATTTTCAACACTTAAAAAATATTTTCATATACTTATGTCAACGGTATAAGTATATTCAGTAACACTACCACTTGGAGACATGTCAACTAGATTTCTATAACCTTACAACTCAAGAGTTCGTACACCTACGAACGAGTGTTAAGTATAAGAAGCATTGCTCCTACACCACCAAGCCTTTAATACCATTAATTCCCAAAAGATAAATTACTTTTACAACCATTACTTTCGACATCCCTTTAAATAAAAATCCATATGTACATCTCAACGTAACACATTTCCATATTTATAAAACTATTTCTATAAATATTCTTTCGATTTTATAAAACTTCTATTTATAAAATTCTTTTATTTACAGAATTCTATTTATGAATCCATTCTTTTATAAAAACTAGTTTACTATCAATACCCCTATATAAAATCCATATCTTTAAAAATCCATTTCAAATCCTTTTGCGAAGTAACTTCAAATCCATTTACAAAACATTAATAAATTTCAATTTTAAATCAATTTTTTTATTTGCAAAATATCACTTCTATAAATATTTAATATAAACTTATTCAAAAATTTCAAACTAAAGTGTCTCTCAAAACTATATTTTTATAAGATCAAAAATCATAACTTTAACTTTTATTTCTTTAAAAATAAATTCCTTTCTTTTTAATAATTTAAAAATTATTAATATATATATATATATACTTCTAAAATCACTTCGAAAACCTTTTCAAATCAAAATCACCATTTCAATATTTTAAAATATCAAAAATAAGGCCCAGTGCTACCATAGCACTAAATAAGTCAAATCATACCAAAACATCAACATGACATCCAAAACATCATTTATCGGCATATATATAAAAATAAATCAACAGTGGTGAGGAATCTTTTTGAGTCCCTTCTAATTTCCCCTCTACGACACAGATAGTATATAATCATAAAAATATGAACCAGCCGCTTCGAGGCGAGATTCGTAAACAAAGGGTCATCCGCTCTTACACTAGAACGTAATAGGGTCTCATCCGCTCCAATAGGCAGGAATATATCCAAACCAATCAATATATATAGTATATCATCCATACAAGCATCAATCAACTTATCTAAATTTATTCCCACTTATGTAAAAGTATAAGTAGGCTAGAGAGGTGAGTTTACTCACCAAAATGCTAGAAATCGCAAAAGCGCTTTGGTTTGAATTAAAATTGAATGGCTATTAAATTTAACTCAAAATTCCAACTAGCTCCGAATTTGTCTGATCCAACTCCATAGCGTAGTGCTCGCTGATACGAACGCAATGCAACTCATCTCCCTCGAAAACGGACCTCGTACGAGAAAGTTATAGATTATTAAACATACGATATAATTAATATATATAATTGACCTAAACTTGATAGTTTAAATTTAACCTTCCTCCCCAATTTTGTTTCCCTGCAGGCATTGAGAACAATATGCTTCATTTACGTTTTTTCGTTCGCCAAAATTACATGCGCTAGAACCTCGAACGCCACTAGCGAACGGTCATCGACTGCTGCTCGCCTCCCAGCCACACCACCCTCCAGCTCGCGACCACCAACACAGCTTGCACGTGTATACGCGATTCCCCAAAAGCCAAACCCATTGCTTGAGACGAACGTAGCTTTTTCTGCCACTATGCCACGCCGGACAACGATCCATCCTTTGACTGAGTTCATATTGTCATGCATTACATTTTCCAAGTTGAAATCGTTGGCTAGTTTTGGCTCTAGAGACTCCGATCAACGTCGACCATTGGATGGAGATATCTTAATGGTGGCTGAAATATTTTTAGGGTTAAGGTTTGCAAATGAATGAATATCGAGGGCTATTTATTGAAAATAAACCTGGCACTATTCATCCGTGAAAATCCCGAACTCCAAACGAAGTGTGCCGTCTGGCATTGTATATGTTATACCCCTATTGCAAATACAATGGAATGTATATCGGGAGATATTCCATCATATACAGAAGATAGCTTTACAAAATCAAATTATTATAATTAAATACCCTTAATTGATTCATACACATTTCGAACTCGTATGACCAAACGATGCGTCCAATCGATCTGAGATTCGACATCATATAATAATTCACTATTACGGATCCGATGAAACTGGTTTCATCGCAATCCGAGAGAGTCCCAAAAAGGACTATTTTTTCACGTTAAGTAAAACGAGTAATTTCCAATTTGAGTTTTATTCACTTTTAAATCCAAATTAAAAGTTTACTAACTTTATTTTCATTCAAATAGAATTTAAATCAACAATAGTAATTGTTTTATTCATGTTAAATTGGAAAATCCATTATTTAAACAATTTCAAACATTAAATTAAACAATTTAATTATCAAATAAGTTGGTATATTTTAAATATAAGTTATTTAACTAATTAACTTTTAAATGTTTAAAATCAACTAAATAGTCCAAATTTGAATGACTAAAATTCTGGGTCGTTACATTTTCCCCTCCTTAAATGAATCCGTCCTCAAAATTACCAAGCAAGGAAAATTCCACCAAATCTATTAAATTTTCAGAAACAATTAGTTAAAATAGATTAACAAATTCATTTAAACCTTTTAACTTTATGAAATCAATCACTTAAACTTCTTATAAAAACCTTTTCTAAGTCTTCAAATTCATTCATAGTTATTTACTACTACCATTCCAAATTATAACTCAAAATCAAACTTTTAGTTTTTACTACTACCATTCATAGTCTCTTTTGCGCGGTTCAATCATAGTAAATCACAATATCTATATATATATGTTAACTCCCTTCTGCAAACGACCTATAGATCAAAAAGCTGCGACCTAAAAAGACGGCACGACCTAAAGGACAGCGCAACCTAGCGACCTAAAAGTTTAACGACCTAGAGGATAGAGCAACTTAGCGGTTTAACAAAGCACGCGACCTAAAGTAGCGGAGGTTAGCGACCTACAGGTAGTTGCGACCTAAAGGGAGACTCACTCTAACCAACCAACGACCTAAGGGGATTCAGCGACCTAAAGTCTTCAGCGACCTAGCGCCTTCATTACTCAGCGATCAAAAAGCCAGAGCGACCTAAAGATCATATCAGCCTAAAGAGGCCGCGACCTAACAGAATGGCTCGACCTAAGATAGGTCGCCCACAACCTAAGGTAGGTCGTTCCCGACCTAGGGACAGTGTATCAGAAGGCCGCCTTTTCTATACTGCCACCAATAAGCTCGCTTACGACCTAGGACTTGTCGAAACGAGCTCGTGCATTCTTATGAAAGAAGGGGGAGGAGCCAGTGCTTCTTAGGGCGCCTACGACCTACGACCTTGCTTAGGTCGGTCGCGACCTACGACCTAACTCCGAGCAAAGCCTATAAATACGCCCCTAGCTCCAACTAGCGAAGGACCTTTTGGCTCATTCTCTTCAAGCGCCGTTACTCTGCCGAATTCCAGACGACTTCAAAGCTTTTTAGATCCAACAAACTTCTAAAGGAACTCCATGAAGGAATCATCCACATTCACCATGGATTTGAAGATGATTGTCAACATCAAAGCTTGAGCTACTTGTTTCACATACCCTATCACTTGAAGTGGGTTGCAATTGAAAGATCTTGTAAAGAATTGTAATCGAACTAGTGATAAAAAGATTAAAGTGGACGTAGGCTGGATTATAAGCCGAACCACTATAAATACTGTGTCTCTTACCGTTTTTCTACATACTTTCTGCTTATTTCTATTTCCCGTACAAACGGGTGGTGCTTTCACAATCACATCTTATACACCAGGGTGTTAGCGTTTAAATTTTTTCGTTAACATTTTGGTGCTTTCACTGAGAATTGAACTCAGGACATCTATCATCATTGTTTCAGAAAGATTTGTAGATAGAGTTTCTTTAAGAACCAGAAGTCTATCCGAAATCATGGCTCCTGGAAGGAAAAGTAAATCTGTGAGATCTGCAAACATTCGAGAGGGAACCTCCACTTCCCCAACACCAAATCAAGCCACTCCAGCTGTTGGAGTTTCAAAAGCGGAATTGGACGCTGCTATCTTTGGGTTGAATCAGCAAATAAATGCCCAGAACGCGCAATTGGAAGCTCAGAATGCTCAGAATGCTCTGATTCTGAATAGGTTAAACGATCTGCTCGGGGCAAACCGTCAACCTGCGAATAATGAAAGGAACTTTGTCGGTAATGTCCATGATGCTGAAACTAGAAACATTCCCGAAAGGGCTGCTAGCCCCTTTGAACAGACATTGCCTGAGGCTGGAGGATCCAGAAATAGGAATGACGAAGAATATCTTTCTGGTATGGTTCGACAGATTATGAAAGAAAGTATGCAAAGGGTCGAAGATGAGAAAGAGTGGGGTTTCGCTCCGAGCAAGACTCCGTTTACTGAAAAGATCCTAAAAGCTGAATTCCCAAGGAAGTTCGTCCCTCCGACCATTCCAGCTTACAAAGGGACAAGTGATCCAAATGAGTTCCTGTACAAATATGATTGGCACATGACAGGTGCCAGAGCTTCTGACGAGATAAAATGCCGCTATTTTCCTGTGTATTTGGAAGGGGTAGCTCTGCTTTGGTTCACAAAACTACCTGTCCGGTCCATCGATCAGTTTTCAGACCTAACCAGGAAATTTAAAGAGCAATTCAGGCTATATGCTTCAAAGGCAAAAGACATCATGTCGTTATCCGGTTTGGAACAGAATCCGGGGGAAACTATCAAGTCTTTTTTAAATCGCTTTAATATAGCGTTAGCTGAGGTGGATAATGCAGAACCCCGCATGGTCTTGACCTATTTGATGAGAGCTATTGATAAGTCAAGTGAATTCGGAAAGTGGCTGAACATGAAGGAGCCAAATTCTCTGGAAAAGTTCTACAAAAAGGCGGATGAATTCATGCGTTTGGAAAGCCGTCCTGTCCCGGCAAAGGCAACAGTAGAGAAAGCTGAAGACAACACTGCTGCGCCACGTAAGAATGGATCTGTGGGACAGAAAAGAGAAAATAATGATGGAAGGAAACAACACAATTCAAAGAAGCCCCGATCCTTCAAGCCATCAGAATATACTCCTTTGTTAGAGACACCAGAGCGCATCTACCTGGCTACAAAAGATTCTTTTGAGTATCCCAAACCTCCTGTTCTCAGAACTGGAAGAAAAGCTGTGCAAAGTGGGAAGTTCTGTCGCTTCCATAATCAGCCTGGTCATGACACAGACGACTGCCGTCAATTGAAAAATATAATCGAAGAATTGCTAAGAGAAAATAAGCTGCAGCAGTTTGTGAAGAAGAGTAGTAATGATCCTGCTTCGTCAAGTCAGGGGCAACAAGCTCTTGCTCATCAGCCCAGGACGAATGAGAAGGCCGCAGGACATGAATCTGGAAGGCCAGTTATTAATGTCATCACAGGAGGACCCCACCCAGCAGGCAGAAGCTGGGGTGAAATGGAGAGGTACACTCGAGCTCTGAAACATATGCCAACTGAAGAGAATGTCTTTGTTTTAGAGGACTCTACACCCCTGAAACAACAAAGGACTTTTAATGATGATATTGTGTTCAGGGCTAGAGATTCCACGGGCATTGAGGCCCCTACTTTGGACCCGTTAGTCATCTCGGCCGGTATTGGACCGGCTATTGTCAGAAGAGTTCTTATTGATTGCGGCGCATCTTGCAACATCCTCTTCAAGAAAACGTTTGACCAGATGAGAATCCCGATGGCGGATGTGCAAGCCTCATCTCAGAAGATTGTTGGCTTCACTGGGGAGCCAAAGCAACCAGTAGGAACCATTGACTTGCTTGTGGAACTCGGAGAAGGAGAAAGAAAAGTAGTTCGCAAGCAGACTTTTGTGATAGTAGATGAATTTTCTGCTTATAATGCTTTCTTTGGTCGACCTATTCTTGCTGCATTCAAAGCTGTCCTTGCCCCATGGTGTCTTACTATTAAATTCCCTACAGACAATGGGGTAGGAGTTATTAAAGGAGACCAGAACGCTGGGCGAGAATGTTATATGACAGAGCTGCGAGAAACAAGGAAGAGAGAAATGGGGAAAGATGCGGCAACCCCAATCCGCATCAAAACACCAACCCTATAGCAACTACAGGGCGGACCCTGCACTGGCGAGCATAGCGGGGCACGAAAAGTGATGGATCCTAGAAAGGCCAGTGCGGGGGAGAGTAGGGTGGTACCAGCAGAAACAACGATACCGGTGCCCGTTGATCTGAAGGACCCAAACAAGGTGCTGAATGTGGGTTCACAACTTAATGTGTCAGTTCAGAATGCCTTGATATCTTTTTTGAAAGCAAACCTGGATGTTTTCGCTTGGACCCATGCCGATATGTGCGGAATATCCCCAGAAGTTGCGGTACATGCTCTGAATATTGACCCAAAGTTCACGCCAGTAAAGCAGAAAAGAAGAATCCAAGGTCTAGAAAGGTCGACAGCATTGAAAGAGGAAGTTGACCGGCTCATGGAGAATAATTTCATCAGAGAATCTACCTATCCAAATTGGGTTTCAAATCCAGTGCTAGTTAAGAAAGCCAATGGTAAATGGAGAGTGTGCATCGACTTTTCAGATCTAAACAAGGCCTGTCCCAAGGACTGCTTCCCATTACCCAGGATCGATCAACTGGTAGATGGAACAGCGGGTCATGAATTGTTGTCTTTTATGGATGCCTACTCCGGATATAATCAGATCATGATGCATGAGCCAGATCAGGAGGACACAAGCTTTATCACCGATGTCGGTCTTTACTGTTACAGAGTTATGCCCTTTGGGTTGAAGAATGCGGGGGCAACATACCAAAGACTGGTAAATGCTATGTTCAAACCGCAGTTGGGAAAGACTATGGAAGTTTACGTTGATGACATGCTAGTAAAATCTAAGAAAGCAGTGGATCACATCGAACACTTAGCAGAAATGTTCGCAATTCTCCGAAGATACGGAATGAAGCTTAACCCTTTAAAATGTTCTTTCGGGGTAGAATCTGGGAAGTTCTTGGGTTTCATCGTGAGCGCTAGGGGCATTGAAGCTAGTCCAGCTCAAATCACTGCTCTAAAAGAAGTCAAAGCTCCTAAAACAAAGAGGGAATTGCAAAGTCTCAATGGAAAAATTGCCGCCTTAAGTCGGTTCATATCCAAAGCTACTGATAAATGCATTCCATTCTTCGACGCTCTAAAGAAAGGAAAGAAAAACTTTGACTGGACTCCCGAATGCCAGAAAGCTTTTGAAGAATTGATTCAACATATGGAAACGCCTCCAATACTTTCCAGGCCCGGCGATGGCGAGGATCTTCTTATATACTTGGCAGTTTCATCTCATGCTTTAAGTGCAGCGCTGGTACGGGAAGACAAAAGGATTCAACATCCAGTTTACTATATCAGCAAAAGACTCACTGGGGCAGAAATGAATTACTCCAAGTTGGAAAAACTCGCCTATTGTCTATTGATTGCCTCAAGAAAGTTGAGGCAATATTTCCAGGCTCATCCTATCAAAGTCCTCACTGATCAACCTTTAAAGCAAGTCTTGTTTCGCCCTGAGACTTCGGGCCGCCTTTTAAAGTGGAATATTGAATTGAGCCAATATGACATCACTTATCATCCTAGAAAAGCGATCAACGGACAAGCTTTGGCAGATTTTATTGCAGAATTTACAGACAAGGGTAACAGCGAGGAAGAAACAATCGAGAACTCCCCAACCCAATGGAAGTTGTTTGTAGATGGCGCAAGAAATGATTACTGTTCAGGTGCTGGAATTGTTCTTGAAACTCCTGAAGGCCGGTCATTATGCTATGCGCTAAGATTAGAATTTCCTTCAACAAACAATGAAGCAGAATATGAAGCTCTGATCGCTGGTTTGAAAATTGCTAAAGAACTAAACATTCGAGCGTTACAGATCTTCAGTGATTCTCAGCTTATAGTATGCCAAGTCAAGAAGGAGTTTCAAACGAAAGGAGGAAATCTGCCCGCTTATGTGTCAAAGGCTTGGGAACTTTTATGTGAATTCGACCATTACACGATAAGTCATATTCCTCGAGAAGAAAACATGAAAGCAGATTCTCTCGCAAAATACTCAAGTTCTGGCGAAGCCCAATCCTTAGGGTTAGTTCCAGTGGAAGTTTTGTCAAATCCGAGCATTGATGAAATGGATATCGATTGGGTTATGAGTATGTCGCAAGAGCAAGAATCATGGATGACTCCAATAACAAAGTATCTACTCAATGGCTCTTTACCAGAAAACTCTAAAGAACGACAAAAGCTACTGAGAAAAGCTTCTCGATATATAGTCCAGGATGGTCAATTATACAGACGAGGATTCTCAATGCCATTGCTTCGATGTGTATCCCGGGAAGAGTCCAAAACAATCCTAACTGAAGTGCATGGAGGAGAATGCGGTGATCATTCAGGTGGTCAAACATTAGCAAAGAAAATTCTCCGATACGGATATTTTTGGCCAGAAATTAATCGGGATGCCGCAGATTACTCCCGAAAATGTGACAAGTGCCAAAGATATGCCAAAATTCCTAGAGCACCTTCTACCGAACTCACACAGATGATCAGTCCATGGCCATTTGCAATTTGGGGAATCGATCTCATTGGGCCGCTACCAACCGCTAAATCAGGGATTAAATATGCTATTGTTGCGGTTGATTATTTTACTAAGTGGGCTGAAGCTGAACCATTGGCTACTATCACTTCTAAGAAAGTGATAAGCTTTGTGACCAAGAATATCATTTGCAGATACGGTGTGCCTCAAAAAATAATCACAGACAATGGTACTCAGTTTGAAAGTGAGGAATTCCAGGATTTTTGCAAACGATTCAAAATCCAGAAAAGCTTTTCGGCAGTAGCTCATCCGCAGGCAAACGGGCAAGTGGAAGCAGTGAACAAGATCATCAAATCAACCATCAAAAAGCAACTCGAAAGAGCAAAAGGTGGTTGGGTCGATAAACTACCACTTGCACTATGGGCATACAGAACTACTCACAAAACTGCAACTGGGCATACTCCTTTTTCGTTAGCATACGGATCGGAAGCAATGATCCCGGTTGAAACAGAGGTCCCTTCACACAGAAGAATCCATTTCAATCAAGCAGAAAATGAAAAGCTGCAACTTGAAGCGCTGGATCTCCTTGATGAAAAAAGAGATGAAGCTAACCTCAGAGTTGCAGCTCATCAGCAAAGGATAGCCAGACATTTCAATTCCAAAGTTCGTCAACGCAGCTTTGAAATTGGAGATCTAGTCCTAAAAAGAATTATGACTGCGACAGGTGTGTTTGGGCCAAATTGGGAAGGACCGTATGTGATAGGTCAGAAACTTCTTGACGGCACATTCAAGCTTACCACAGTTGATGGAGATCAAATTCCAAGGGCATGGAACAGCAATCACTTGCGTCCATACTTTACTTGAAAATTTTGTTGAAACATTGTAAAAAGAATTATGAATGTATGATTCCTGTAATTGAAAGCAATTGTGAAACTGATGCAAGTAAATAATGAAAGAATATAAAGTGGATGTAGGCCCAATTTCATGGCCGAACCACTATAAATCTTGTGTTCCTTATTATCATTATATGTTTGCTTTGTTTTCAATATAAAAATACACAAAATGTATTACTGAAATATCGATTTAAATTTTTGCAGACAGTGGAGATAAAACTTGCGCATAATAAGACCGAGCGATTCTCACCATCATTCAACAAACAAATTTCAAGTCACAAAGACCCCGAATTCAAATCCTAGATAGGAAATGCTTCAATTGAACGGCTAATGATTTCGATAGGAACGAGCCCTTGCTGATAAATTGAGATTGTTTAAACAAACAAACATCCAATTAGGAAGCTAGTGCCCGTTCTCACGAACTTGCCTGGCAATGAAGTACGCTTCCTTGGATTAAACAAGCCACTTGTGAGAAAAAGGGGGATGAAAACTTAAAAAAAAAAAAAAAAAAAAAAAAAAGAAGGATCGCTGAAAAGGCATAAGCAAGTGAACAGAGGAACAACCAAAGCTACCATCAGCGCCACAAGTCCTCTTCGGAGGCGCAACTCTTCGGATAATAAAAGACCTCTAATGGGTCATATGCCACAAAAAAGAAAGTTCTCTACTCAACAAAAAAGATTGGAGGAGTCATGACCCTCCAACCATGAGAGAGTAACTTCCAGGCGATGAAAACCCTCTCTGAGGCACATTTCACCAGGAGTTGAAGTGTTATAACCGCTCTTCGGGATTTCACTTCACCAGAGTTGAAATGTAAACAAAATAAAAGCCCTCTTCGGAGGCCCATTTCACCAGGAGTTGAAGTGTTATAACCGCTCTTCGGGATTTCACTTCACCAGAGTTGAAATGTAAACAAAATAAAAGCCCTCTTCGGAGGCCCATTTCGCCAGGAGTTGAAGTGTAGCAGCCGCTCTTCGGAATTTCACTTCACCAAAGTTGAAATGTAAACAAAATAAAAGCCCTCTTCGGAGGCCCATTTCACCAGGAGTTGAAGTGTTATAACCGCTCTTCGGAATTTCACTTCACCAGAGTTGAAATGTAAACAAAATAAAAGCCCTCTTCGGAGGCCCATTTCGCCAGGAGTTGAAGTGTAGCAGCCGCTCTTCGGAATTTCACTTCACCAAAGTTGAAATGTAAAAACAAAGACCTTCTTGAAAGCACACGTTTCACCGAGATTGAAATAAAACTTCCAAGTGTTGAAACGTGAAAAGGCTTTCTTCAAAGGCACAACTCTTTGGGGGTACACGTTTCACCAAGATTGAAATAAAACTTCCAAGTGTTGGAACGTGAGAAATCCCTCCTCAGAGGTACAACCCCCTCCCGGGAACATAATTAAGAAAAAAGACCTCTTTGGAAACCCACGTTTCACCGAGATTGAAATAAAACTTCCAAGTGTTGAAACGTGAAAAGGATTTCTAAAGCATAACTCTTTGGAGGTACACGTTTCACCGAGATTGAAATAAAACTTCCAAGTGTTGAAACGTGAAAAAATCCCTCCTCAGAGGTACAACTTTCTATAAAAAAAAAATCCTCATCAAAAGCGTACTTTAACTTTCAAAGGAAGAGTAATTTGCCTACTGTGGGAAATGATCGTAAAAAGAAAAGAAGTTAAAGTACCCTTCAGAGGTCCGCTTTACCACATAGAGGAATTCACTTGATGAGATATGCACATAAGCAAAAGAAAAAAGTGATTTCTTCGAACGACCAAGCGTAAAAACTTATACGAAGGGAGTTGTACTCTATAAAATTTTCTTTAAAGAATAAAATAATTATTCTTTAGCAAATAAGAGTGTAAGTCCCCTCGAAGTATAGAATATTGCAGCATACTTATGGAATGGGGGCAATATAGTATAATTACACACAATATGGTATAACTAAACCAGCAAAAGGTAACGCTCAAGTAACATACCATAAGCTCGCTGCAATATCAAATAAACTCATGCCAAAACGAATAACAAATGTATTCTTTAATTCAAACAAAAGTTTGTACAAACGAGGAATCATTTTATTCAATTACAACGCAGGTACAGGTTTCAAAATAAAGAAAAGCGGGGGCCGGTACCCGCACAATTCTCGGCCAGTACATGCAAAACATAAAAAACTAGAAACTGAAGATCTTCACTTCTTTTTGCTGCCTTTAGACCCTTTACTCGGCCGAATGATCAGCTTTTCAGGTCGACCAGTGGGTATAAGGGAGGAAGGAGAGGTAGGCGCAGCTGGCCCAACTTCTGGCTCCTCTTCAGTGGCAGTGATTATCTTCCCTCTCCTCCTTGATGCTCCTTGCTTCCTTCTCCTCTTTGAGGAAGACTCACTTCCTGGAGTGGCAAGTTTAGATAAAGTTATATCGTCAGAAGGAGTCCGCTCCGGAGATATGTCACCTCCCTCAAGCCCCTCATCTTTTTGCTCTTGCGAAGCAATGGGATCATCCAGGCCATGGAGAGCTTCTATTTGTTCTTCTTGTGACCCAGGTTGAGAAGCAGAGGGAGGCGCCACTTGAAGAGATGGAGGAAGGATCACCGGGGGAGAAGAAGCTTGAGTTTGACTCGGTGCTTTCTCTACAAAGGAGAAAAAACTTAAAATATCAGTATCTTTCGAAAAGAGAGGGGATGACGGCTCATCAAAAGTCGGGAATTCATTGACATTTGAAAAATAATCAAGAAGATCGTCAAGTTCACAAGCAGCGAACGAGCAGTTCACCACTTGAGCTGGTCCGGTGTCAAGTTTACCTGGGGTAGTTTGATCTCTGAGGCTGATTTCATATCGCTGTGCTTCGTTGCTTTCACCGTCTTCATCCCCGCCTTGTGCACTTGTAGTTTCAGTTACTATCTTAGTCGCAGGCGGAGTGTAGGAGCTAGAACCCGTGATGTCAACCACGGGAGAAACTGGAGGTTGGACAGAGGGAGTAAGTGGTAATTCCTTTCCAGAATGTTCCTCTTCCGCCATTCCAGCTCTCATCCTGGCAAGTTGTTCTTGCCCCTTCACAAGAGCAGCGCGAGCTTCCTCATCCAGGTAACGCGCCTCAAAATCTTCATCGCCATACCCGGCGTCTTTAAACATGCTAAGAGCAGCTTCCCACACCTCGGCCAGGGTGATTTCATATTTAGGACCAAGAAAAGAGAGGCTGCCGCGTCCCAAGACACAGTGTACATAAAAATCGAATAAAGTCGAATTGATGTCGGTTTCCATGGTCTGAACAGTTTCTTCGGCTGCAATCTTACCAGCCATGGCCTCATCTCGATCTTTTTCGGTCTGAGCAAGTTGGGCTTTTAGCGCTTCAATCTCCATGTCCCGGGCGCTCAGCTTATTCTGCAACTGGATGACATCAGTGCGGTGGTTCTCTACAGCTTGCTCTAGCCTCTCAGCTTTAGCTTCGGCGTCCCTCTGGCTGGCGTGCGCATCTCGCACTTGTTTTTGCAATACCTCTTCTCTTTGGGTGTAAGTATTAGTAGAAGAGGCAAGATCATCTTTGAGCTGCTTTACTTCGGCTTCGAGTTTTTCATTGTATTCGGCTATCTCCTTCATCTCAACGTTGTGTTGATCAAGAATCTTCTGCCATTCTGATTTATCATTTTCCATGGTCAGCATTGCTTCGATGTTAGCCCGATTAACTCTTTGAAGTTCATCAACAAGCTTTTGCCATCCAGACATTCTGTCAATATCAAGCCTGACAGCATCGAGATTTTTGTACATGGCTTCTTTGTCGATGGGGACCAAATCAAGGTCGAAGCGTACCCCCCTCAAACACCAGTTCGGGAATCGGCTCTGCAAAGTCGGGGGGCCCCTTTCAACATGGTATGAAGGCCTGTTGAGGAGTGTTTGAATGGCACTTCCTTCAAGAGCAGGAGATTTGGAAGGGATGTCAGTAGAAACTGAGGCGCCAGGTCTCTCAGATGTCACAGGCGCGTGTTCCTCGCCAAGTTTGGTCCGCTTTCTCGAATCCTCAATATGGCTCTTCCCCCTATCATCATGCGTTTTACGTTTATGGGAATCATCACCCCTTGGGAAGGATTCGTATCGCGTGCCTGCTCCCTCATGGCGTTCTTCATACTTTCTCCTCTCTTCAGCTTTTCGCGCAGCTCTCTGCTCATTGGTCTCTCTGGAATCGGTATAGTATTGCTTGTAATCATAGCTGCCACGCCCTCCATAGCGTCGAAAGTCTTTGTAATAAGAACCGCTACCGCTGCGCCCCATAGAGGAATCTGAAAGGCAAAAATAACAAGTCTTAAAAACTACCAGAGAAAAGAAGTTAAATGTGAACAAATGCCAAAAAATCCTAAGTGTTGTGTGATGTGCAAGCTACACGCATTAAGCTACAAACCACTCTTTAGTGTAGAGGTGATGATAGCTTGGGTATGAGGAGTTGATGTTTGTGTTGGCGTTTGTCGAAGAAGAGACGTCGCCTCAATTACAGGAGAGATAGTTTTAGATACGTCATCTCTAAAAAGCTCCTGCGAAGTCACTATTATGTCACTCAACCCCTCATAAACATCGTCACCATCATGCTTGGTGGGACTTGTTTTCTCAATTCCTACATCAGCTAATCCCCCGAGAGACTGTGAAGGTTCTTCTTCTTCCTCGATCGGGGCAAGCACCGTCTTACTGGATGACCCCATAATGTCGGTAGAAGTGGAACACTTCACCAATGAAGCTTCAATATTAGACTCTTTTGATGCGAGTTGTTCGACAGTAACCGGGGCGTCAGGAGTTTTCGTCGGGGAATCGGGAACTTCTGTTGGAACTTCATGAGCATGCGTAGAACGAGAAGCATGTAGAAGCCCGTATTGGTGTAAAAATTCATCCTTCAGCAGAAATTTTATGCTCCTTTCTTCCGCAGCCACGGCACTCAACCTCTCGAAAACTTGTTTATGAATCGGATCTCTAGAAGGGAGGGGAAGTGCTGAAAAGAGCAAAGAATGAAGTTAGCAACTGAAAGTTCGGATCTCGGAAAAAGTTTCAAAAACGAAAAAATGGAAACACTAGTCTTACTTCCTATTCTCCAGATGGCATAAAAACCTGGAGGGCAACGAGCATAAAAGAACTGAGTCAAAAACCCGTGTGCACTCTCGGGCAAATCTAAAATGAGTTTGCGATTTCTCGCACCTCTCACAAGAATGATAGAAGGATGGTCTTTATTTTTCGCAAATGTGCATAAATAGCAGATTTCCTCAAAGCTAGGGAGGCGATCAAGCGTCTTCCTGAATAGCACGCCCAACCCCATCAAGATGGCATAACCATTGGGGTGCAGTTGAAAGGGAGATATAGTTAACCGAAGAAGGGTTTGTCGAAGAAATTCGTTAAAAGGAGGAATCGCTCCGCTTGAGCACATTTGGCGATTAACGGCAACAAAACCGTGAGGTGGTTGGTCAGCAAAGTCATTAGGTCCGGGAAGTAGAGCATCTGCTTCGGCGATGCCAAACTGGATGCATAATTGGCGAAAAGCCTTGTGGTTCAGAGTGGTTGGCATTCTCTCTGGGGGATCGATCAATCGGTTAGCAACTGGAAAAATCTCCCCAGTTTGTCCTGCTTCTTCTAGTTGAGAAGTCATTCTACACAAGGAACTGGATATTCAAATGTGAAGGTGCACGTTTCCTAAAAGTATGAAGTGTTGTGTAGCAACTAATAAAATAACAAGTAAATGTAACTGAAATCAAACTAATTGATGAATGTCAATTATAGAGCTTCAGAACTTGTTATTATAAGGGCAAGTACAGCATTGAGGCAAATAAGTCAGCTTTAGTTGATTACTTTAACATTGCTTTAATACTTCACTTGAACTTGTTAATTCACAACATTTCATAAATTCATGTAAGCTAATTGTTTCTTGTTTACTAATCTGTCGTTTGATGTGGGCAGTCAACGACAGTATATTCGTCCCATTTTTCTGCAAATACTGTATTTAACAAGTTGACAGGTTCAAAGGTTAAAATAATCTGCAAAGAAGTACAACAAAATTCATATCCATGCAACTTAGTCAAATTTTTTATGGAAATTTTTACAAGTCCTAGGTCGCCCAACGACCTAGTATAGGTCGAAGCTCTTATTAGGTCGCACTATGCAAGCTAAAAGGTCCATAGCAATGCAAATCTGTTCAAAGTTCAAACTCGGCAGCGACCTATCCAAGTGCAAACCATCCAAGTGCTAGGTCGGCAACGACCTAACTTCTATGCCACAGGAATTTAAGTCCTAGGTCGGCCGCAGCCAAACCAACCCAGCAGTTCAAACTTAAAGCAATGCGCTTTCGCTTAAGTCCTAGGTCGCAAAAGCCTTAGGTAGCAAGGTTTTATAGGTCGCACAGGTTCATGGGTTAGTTCGGGCATGATTTTAAGCAAGTTCCAGATCAAACTTAAAAAACTCGCTTCCCTCTGCACTTTCTTCCCCCTTAACCCATTAACCCGTTATCACTCACGTGCTACCACACCATCCTCCCTGGTAACCCATTAACCCGCTAGCACCTCAAAGCCTTCTTCATTTCTTCCCCAGTTGTAAGTCGGCCGGTTCGAAGTACTGCAATTCCCCATTATCCTCCTACATCATCACGAATTATCCAAAAATCCAATCCAAAACACCCCAAATTCATCATAAACCTGACGCGCTAGCATATTCACAGGGATCGCGGCAAAAAAAAAAAAAAAAAACTCAATAAAAATTGATCTAATCATAGTTTGTTGAGAAAAAACAGTGCATGAAATTGCATTAGGAACAAAGAATGCAACGCCTGCGATTTGATGGTAATCGAGTTATGATAAGGTTCACTTACGTAATCTGGTGATAGGATAATTGATGATGGAGTTGTTGGAGTTGTATTTGAAGGCTCAAAGGTTTGTTAATGGCGGAATGGAGGCTAAAGCAGATAGTGAGAAGAAGGAGCGACCTAGGTTATTTATATTCCAGAGTAACAAAACACGAACCGGTGCCACGGACCTAACCTCTTCCTTAGGTCGGATGCGACCTAGCAATCCTTCAGAGCACGAGTTAAGAAAGTCGAAGCACACGACCTATGGTTTAGCCGTATACTTCGAGGGGCAAATGTTAACTCCCTTCTGCAAACGACCTATAGATCAAAAAGCTGCGACCTAAAAAGACGGCACGACCTAAAGGACAGCGCAACCTAGCGACCTAAAAGTTTAACGACCTAGAGGATAGAGCAACTTAGCGGTTTAACAAAGCACGCGACCTAAAGTAGCGGAGGTTAGCGACCTACAGGTAGTTGCGACCTAAAGGGAGACTCACTCTAACCAACCAACGACCTAAGGGGATTCAGCGACCTAAAGTCTTCAGCGACCTAGCGCCTTCATTACTCAGCGATCAAAAAGCCAGAGCGACCTAAAGATCATATCAGCCTAAAGAGGCCGCGACCTAACAGAATGGCTCGACCTAAGATAGGTCGCCCACAACCTAAGGTAGGTCGTTCCCGACCTAGGGACAGTGTATCAGAAGGCCGCCTTTTCTATACTGCCACCAATAAGCTCGCTTACGACCTAGGACTTGTCGAAACGAGCTCGTGCATTCTTATGAAAGAAGGGGGAGGAGCCAGTGCTTCTTAGGGCGCCTACGACCTACGACCTTGCTTAGGTCGGTCGCGACCTACGACCTAACTCCGAGCAAAGCCTATAAATACGCCCCTAGCTCCAACTAGCGAAGGACCTTTTGGCTCATTCTCTTCAAGCGCCGTTACTCTGCCGAATTCCAGACGACTTCAAAGCTTTTTAGATCCAACAAACTTCTAAAGGAACTCCATGAAGGAATCATCCACATTCACCATGGATTTGAAGATGATTGTCAACATCAAAGCTTGAGCTACTTGTTTCACATACCCTATCACTTGAAGTGGGTTGCAATTGAAAGATCTTGTAAAGAATTGTAATCGAACTAGTGATAAAAAGATTAAAGTGGACGTAGGCTGGATTATAAGCCGAACCACTATAAATACTGTGTCTCTTACCGTTTTTCTACATACTTTCTGCTTATTTCTATTTCCCGTACAAACGGGTGGTGCTTTCACAATCACATCTTATACACCAGGGTGTTAGCGTTTAAATTTTTTCGTTAACAATATATATATGTGACGACCCTGACTCGACCTTCGAAAATCGGCACCGAATACGACACTCGTATTCAAATGCCGCAGATCCAAACGTCGAATCTGGTTCGCCGGAGCTTATAACACATTAAGTATAACAACACAGCGGAAGAAAAAGAATAATACATATCAATATACAACATTGATACAATATCTGATACAATATGATACAAGATAACAGATGACACAATAGATATTATTATACATCAGAGATATGATACAAGATAACAGCAGCGGAAAAGAAAAGATAACACAGCAGCGGAACAAAAATCTCTAATATGGTCTTCAAGAAAGAACTCCAGCATCGGTAATCTCCATCTCCAACGCACCAATCCAGAAGATAAGCAAATGCAGTTCAGATCCAAAGACTGAACTAGCTCCAGATAATCTACTAAACCTGACTATCTGAAAAACCCAACTCTAGACTGCCCGTGTGGGGAAAATAGTGGGCACCCAGAGTTTAGGAAAGGAACAATAAACTCTAGGTCAGTCATGGGACTGGTATGAGCAAACAAAAACATTTGGTCTTTAAAACAGACAACAAGCTAATTTAAAATAAATCCGCAATGCTTTTTGGAAAATGAAACTACCATAAGGCCTCCCGCCACACACACAATGCAAACGCAGAATTGGAGGAGATTTCTCCTTATGATAGTCAAATATGCTTAATACGAGAAAATCTTTGATATTATTGCTATAAGTACAAAGTGTGGGAAAACCATTTCGAAAGTATAATATAAATCCTAGCCAGCATAGACATTCCGAACTATGCCTACTATAGCTACCATCTAAACAGTGGTGACCACCATAAGTAAATGGCAGGTTCTACAATTAAAACCGTACAAGGAACGTATTGGATGAATGGATTTCCAACAAATGGTCAGGCTAAGGAACTTCCTACTGCCACATGGGATCGCCTCTGGCGGGACGTCTCGAGAAACTAACGTTACGGTTAGATCTCTGCCAACACAAGGCCGGGTTACCTCTGTAACTAGGTAACTACTACACGAGCGTGTCATCCCCCGGTCCTTTGGGACCTTTATCCGAGGCGCCTCAAAGCAACAACCACACAGTAAATGAGATTGGAGCAACCACATGAGTAAATATCTGGGCTCCATACCATGATACCACCCTTTACCAGAAGGGAATGACATACCCTAAAGGGAGCGACCCTCATAACCTTGCCGCATCTTTCCTGTTTTGACCATTTCCGGGGTGTGAGGTCCTGATGCAGTCTCATCCACAAAGCTACGCTTTATACAAAATCCATGCTTTGATCACAAATGATCATCAACACACAGCAGCACTCAGCATGTCACATTACCAAATTAGGAATATATCACTGATAAATATCAACTACATAACCTCTGAGCTTGTACATCTCAGAGAAGGGTGTTAAGCTAAGAGAATAAATTCTCCGCCACCAAGCAGAAATGTATTTGATAGAGATCAGTTTAATATCTCAAAGTGTAATGTCGGACATACGACCATACAAGTCTGTTCCGGGTTCGAACGGAACCGAAGGCACTTCCGAAGAAGCCCTTGCAAATCCGGGTATCCACAATCCCGATCGGACTTCCCATCACTTAGGGAGAACTCTATACCGGAGCAACTCAGTGCAGAGTCAATCGACAGGTTATCCTACCGTTCTCGAAGACACCCGGTCTTCAACACCGGTCTTCAATTGCAATCCATGACGTCGTATCACTATTCGGAATGGGTTATATGACACAAGGTCCTCTCTCGGCTAAACCGAATAATGAGCGCCATATTTTAAAACATATGGATATGGGATTTCGGTTAAGTCACGACTTATAAAATCCAAAACTTTCTTTCAATGGTTAAACAAACTACCATTACAAATCTTTAAATAAAAAGATTCATTTCACAAAGTTCACCTAGATTCACAAAGATCTATTTATAGATCTCCAAAAACAATCTCCATTTCAATTGGATTAACTCATTTAAATCTTTAAATTTAAGATTTACTTATAGCTTTCAAACCGTTCCAAAGATTTATTCATAACTTGGAAAACTATTTTCCTTTTAGACTTGAAATCCTTTTAACACCAATTGGACGTTCATTTCTTATGTGAAAGCTTTTTTTTTTTTGAAAACAAATAGTTTTCGTTTCAGAAAAATCCAATTATATCTATACAAGTTAAAATTTTTGGTTAAATTTAAAGTCCCAAAAACAACACCTTTAAAATGGTTTAAAACTCATATAAGCCCATTTATAAGTTGGGTAACCTTTTTAACCCATAGTTTCCAAACCATAGAATTCAATCCCAAATATTGAATTCAAATTTAAATCAATTATTTAAATTTCAAAACTCAATCAAGTTATTTAAAATAACTTTTCCAAAAGCTTCAATTCAAATTCCAAAACTATTTTGGATTCAAAAATACAATTTTTAAAACTATTTCAAAAATATGTGACTTAACCCATTCCCACGTGCAATCCATATTTGTGTGTGTATAAGTGTGGTCCAGGGGTCCAACACGATAGTGCATAACATCAATCATCACAGATATATCAATATCGATAAGCGGTATAACCCGTAACGCTTATCTATATCCACAGATTCATAGGTAAAGTAAATTATCAATCACCAAGATTCACTAATATGATTCGATGTGGGTTTCGGATAACCAATTGGAATCCGACTCCCTGTCGCATCGAAATTTAAATGTCGTCTAACGGGTCAAGGGGTTTTCATATTCATACAACAATATATATGTCACAGATAAAATAGCATAGCACAAAACATTACATAGCATCACATCACATAACAAATACATCAATCCATCACATAGCATCTAATAACAATCAAACCTCTATAAGTAAGATCAGTTAATTGTTTGATTCAAACCAATTTTAATTGCTTAGGAATAATTACTAATCCTGGTTAATTTATCATTAATAAATTATAAATCATTTTGATTAACTTTTCTTTAATCATTAATTAACCATTTATAGTAAATTAATTAACCTTTTATTGTAATTTATCAATCTTTAATTGTTAAGAAATTAACCTTTAATTATTTAATTTACCGTTAAACAAATTATCTTTAATCAATTAATCAACCCTAAATTAATTAATTATCGTTAAATTAGTTGTCCTTATTTAATTACAACAATTGATTAACCTTAAGTTAATCACAAGATAAATTAAATTTTTTTTTAATTGATAACATCCCTTAATTACTTTCACTAATTATTAACCTTTGATAAATTATTTCTCAATCACTTTCATTAATTATCCTTTAATTCATAATTAAGTAAATCTTAATTATTTTCACCCTTTAATTAAATCAACTTTTAATTATAAAGTAATTACAAATTTTAATGGTTTAAAATTTTTATTTAATCATTATAAAGAATTTTGTCTTTAAGTTAAAAATTAAGTATTTGATTATTCCTAAGTATTTTATCAAGTTAAATTTTTAAACAATCTTATTTTTAAAATCTAAGTTTTAAAATACTTCATTTATATAAATCAATTTGGGTTTTTAAATTAAACATTTATTTTACTTTTAAAATTTTTGTTAAATTAAACTTTAAAACAACTTTTATTTTAAAGAAAATATATAAAATTTAAAATATTCTTGAGCCCCATAAATCTCAAAAGAATGTTTCAATACCATTCACCTAAATTCCATTTGTGACTATCATTAATTCATTCAGAGAAAAATTTATTAAATTTTGTGTTTCAAAAATTTAGTTAAAACTGGAATTTTCTGTTCCTACGTCCAACTTGTGGCTTCCCCGAGTCATCCCCGATGAAAATGCTTCCCTGCTTCGAGTTTCCACTCGAATCGACCCGTGAGAGTAATTTTTCACAAATTTGTTTAAGTTTTAAATTCGACCCGAGACCGCATCAAAACGACTCGAGCTTCTCTTCGAGTTTCCACGCGATTTCCCCTTGCTGCTCTTCGAGTTTTTCCTCGGTCCTTTTCAACCCATCACCTTGACACACCACCATAGCCGCGTGCACGTGCACCGGCACCGGAGGCGATTCCAACCACTGGAGAACATCGCCACACGTCCACCACCAACCCAGCAACCATCTCCAGCCATTGAAGTGCCCCATCTCCCCTCACGTCAAAATTGAGTCATCAGCCTCGAATTGGAAAATCAACTGCTCGACCAGAACCTCCCCGACCACACGACGCCGACCACCTTCCCTCGCACCACCGCGGCCACATCACCACCGGTGATCCACGAAGCTGTTCCAATGCTCGCCATATAGTCCGATGCGACCATGACGTCGAGACCGCCTCGCCATTCCACACGACCAAAAACCCCACTAGAACCCTAGATCATTTTCCCCCGACCTCTACAGCAATTTATAAAATCACCGACCAATTTTCCAGTGATCGTCAACCCTCCAGCTATCCTCGGCATCAAACCCAAACTCCAATTCGACATAGATCATCGAAAATTGGTGATTGACCCAAATTTGGAAAATTTGATTATCTCAGCCAATACATAAGTAAAAATCATGATATTCCCATCATAATTCATCATTTCACTCCACAAATCAGAATTTATATTCAAAGATCGAGTCTAGCTCGATAAATTTTAATCCATGTTTTTGATATTCACTGTAACTCTATATTTTTGAAATGATTACTAAATATAAATGCTTGAAACTTCCTTTAAAATTTGTATTACATTGTTACAATCATCTTCTCTTCAGGAGTTACAGCTTGAATTTGATTAATTGAAGAGATAAAAATTTGTTTAGGTGGGTTCACACCTGTTACTCAACAGAGGACTATACATGTATATAACCATACATGTATACTATTATTTATACATACATATATGGACATGCAGGCAATTTAACCCCTATACAAACATCTCACTATCACACGATCAAGCATTTATCACATATTAACCATAGATAAACTGATTCAACCACAAATGAGGTCAGTTTGCTCACCAGATTTTTTTTTCTTCTGATGGATTTTGGGTTTGTTATACAGAGCACATACATATATACATTCCCAAGCATGCACAACATAATCCATACTATATCATCAATTTTCACAGCAACCACATCAACAATCATAAACATATACTCAAATTCAAACTAAAGTAGGTCAGGTTGCTCACCTTGGAGTTTAGAAAGAACAGAGAAAGGCAGAGGCATGATTGACAGTTTCAAAGAAGGAAACCTGAATCTTTTCTTCTTCTTCTTTAGATCATAGAGTTTAGATGGGTTAATGACAGGAAAAAAATTTCTTTTCCTTTGCAACTTGAAAACAGAATTAGTTTAAGTCTTGAACTTGATTTCCTGCAAGTAATTGATTTGATTGCTTAGAATCTTTCTTTATTATTGTTTAACAACTTCAAATCCCAATTTTAAAAAGAAGGTTACTTGCCTTTATTTATCCTCAGAAACCCTGCACTTGCTTCCCAGGTTGAAGCATTTTTTTTATTGATTTGCAGCTTAATTTTGAAATGATCTTGCATGCTTTTATCTGGTTCGAAGATTGGAAGCAGGCTATTGTTTTTGCTCAGGTTTTGATTTCATTTTCTATTTTGAGATGATTTTTTTTTCATTTCAGGTCTGTGGAAGATTAAAACCTGGTTTTGCTTATTTTTGAATTCCCAGGTTTGAGAATACAGTTTGAGGACCTGGTGTTGATCTTCATTTGATATCTATGCTTTTATTTATTTTTATTTATTTTCTTGTCCAAATCTTTGACTTTTAAAGTGCTTGAATAATCATACAACTCCCCGAGCCAAGACTTTGTTTACCCGGGCTACTTTTCGATTTCCCTAGATATCACTTCGAGTTATTACAGCTTCCCACCCGAGACACTAACGCATCTTCTTCTTCTCTTTCTTTTTTTTCCCTCTCCTGTAGTTTAAGTTTTTACTAAGTTAATTAGCATCAGGCTACTCGCTCTCGAACTCAACAAAACACCCGAAGCAACCCCCAGTTAAACTCGAGAATAACTCGAGATGCCAAGCATCAACGACACTGACACGAAATCCACCGCCGTACACATGCAC
Organism: Allium cepa; assembly: GCA_030765085.1. NCBI lineage: Eukaryota > Viridiplantae > Streptophyta > Magnoliopsida > Asparagales > Amaryllidaceae > Allium > Allium cepa. Next base: position 202,746,240 of record CM060934.1, on the reverse strand, counting down.
GGCGGCACCAATGGCCTTCGGCGAACACCTACGACGTCGGCAAGTCCCAAATCATATGTAGATACGAAAATCAAGCACGAATCATCTCAACAACATTCGAATCGAAAATCAACAGTTTGACCCAAATACAAAACTCAACCCAATCGCTAAGATCACCTCGTCACCATCGCAGACACTACCGGAGTCGCCCATATTGCGGCCACACGACGACAACGCGTTGAGCAACCCTCCACCGGACCCTCAAGCGACTGGATCACGTGAAGTGGACGAACACATCACATTTACAGACCAGCTCAAAAACTTGACAAAAACCCTAACTCGGCCTCGTTCCTCAGATTCACACAATAGAAAAATTATTTCACATTTTTCCCGAGATCATGGATGGTTAAACTTGCTTCAGCCTAAATTTCAACAATTTAAATCGACTCAGTTATTTTAAATTTGTCAAAATGCAAATTTTATTCAATTATTAACTGCTCATAAATTACCAATCTATAAATCTTCATTTTTGCATTAAAAATCATAATTTTCAGATAGTAATATGTTGATATAAACAAAACATGAAATCAAGAATCTCTGATTTCCAGATTTTTAAAATATTCTACTGTATTTTCTCATTTTCTGCATATTAACTAAATATAAATGCTTGAACCCATTTTTACAATTGCCATCTTATTAATCTGAACATCTTTTGTTTAAATATTCAAACTTAAAAGGGATTATAGGATGAGAACTTGAATTTTTTTTTTCTTGTCTTGTTTCTGAATCCTATAACTAAGAACAGAGCCTACTTCCCTATCTACATACATATGCTCTCAGATATTTTGCATACACAAACATGCAGATAAATATACACATAATTTAAACACATTACATATCCTAATGCACCAATCATTTAAATATAAAAACAAGTTGAGTTTGCTCACCTAGAATGTGAAGGCAGAAGCAAAGAACAGGGAACAGAGAATAAAATCCCGACAGTTTCAAATAAAGGATGAAAGAAAGCCTGCATCTTTTTCTTCTTCTTTAATCTTGGAGTTTAGATCTGTAAATTGTAAGTATAGATCTTTATTTACCTTTTGTTTTGCTTATTCATTTCATAAATAAACAAAGTTTTTTTAATTTTCGTACTTACAGTATGAATTCTTGTGTATATAACAGAGGATTTTCTGCATTTGAAAACAGAAACAAATCTTGCCTTGCACTTGATTTGTTTCTCTGCAATTTGATTGACAAAGTGGTTTAAATCTTTGTTTTACTTACTGATCACTACCATCAAATTCAAATTTTTAAAAAAGAAATTTACTTGCCTTTCATTATTTCCAGCTTTTTCATTTCATTTTTTCCAGATTTCTGAAGTTGCTTCTAGCTTTTGTTTTTGAATCTTCTTGAATTCCAGATTTTGCTTTTGATTTGCATGCAGAACCAATTTCCAGATTGCAGACTTGCTTACTTGATTTTAATTCCAGGGTTGATTAAACTGAATCTTTTTTTTGTTTTGAGATGAATTTGGAAATCTGGTTCGTAATGTTTTTCAGATTTTTTTATCAATTTTGTTTCTTTGGTGTTTGGACTTGTGACATCAAATCCCTGATACTATTTGTTTCCAGTTTTCTAAAAAGCTACTATAATTGCTTGTGGGGAAATGGAAAGGTTTCTTGTAATTTTTAATCTTATTATTTAATTCAATTTGATGCCATTTGTAAAGAGATATCTTATGACTTAGATTTTTGTTGATCATTCTACTCCATTGTGAATGTATAATTATCCTTTGATGTTTACAAAGCAAAAGAAAGTTTTATGGATTTATTTCCTATGTTATATATACTTTTATAAACCAATATATATATATATATATATATATATATATCTTTATTCATTTGTGTGTATGTACATACATATACAATGTTAAAAGAATTTTGTTTCTTAGCCAATATTTACATATATACATTATATCTCAATGAATTTTAAATTCCATTTATGTCCATATACATACTCACATATGCAATATACATTTTTGTTTGTTATTTCAACTTATACCAATTTAAAGAAACAAATGATTTAAAACTAATTTTTATTAACAAGTGAATTTTTTCCTTTTCAAAAGAAAGTATGTATTATATAATTTGAATTCAAATGATTTCCTTAAAATATTTATCATCTCAAGATTCTTAAACTCAAAATCAATTGGAATTTATTTATGTATAGTTTATAATTTCTTTTTTTCTCAATTTATTCTCAAATTATATTTCAAAAGTTAAAAATATATTATTAACTTATATTGACAGATTTTAGGATGTTATTTTATTTTATTTTATTTATAAGATATTAAATATAGAATTTCAAATTCATAGTTAAATTGTAGAATCAATGTCAAATAAATACATATCCTATTTAAATTTGAAAAATTCAAATTAATCTACAATTTTATTCAAAAAAATACATTTTAGTTATCAATTTAAATTTAATTGAAAATCGGGATCGTTACAATATATATATATATATATATATATATATATATATATATATATATATATATATCTGTGTGTGTGTGTGTATCACAAATATACACCTCCTCTTTGAGGATGAGGCATCTTATAGGGAAACATATAAAAGTATGATATGTAATTGAAGATATGTATCTTTTATTATATTAGCGAGCATATACAACGAATATAGCGCGAATGCGAGATCCGAATGCGAAGCATATGCCATCTGCACCTACTAAACACTCAACTATCAATGAGAACATATATATATATATATATGTATATATAGAAAGTAATATCAATATACAACATATACCAATACAATAATTATATGCAAATATAGAAAATGCAACGAATGCAACGAGAGAAACCATCAAACAATCAATATTCAACCAATTAATTCATAATATCTATCAATTTGCATTTTCTAATGTCAACATTTAATTTATTTAATCCCGTACGATGTACATATATCATCCGTACGTAAAACCATACCTGATCACTCGCTTGAACACACAATTTCACTTCCGAACTAGTATCGTGCATTCAGATCTGATTCCTTGATTAGAAAACCATAATTCTCCTTGCATAGCCATATACTATGATAGAAATATCATAATTAATAAAAAAATCCATATCCTGGGTTCTCCTTCAAGAAATCGAGTGAAAAATCCTAACTCGGATCGGTGTAAATCACCTCGAAATCGTATATTCGAATATGTACCAAACAGTTATGCGAATAGAACAATATACATATAACTTACGTATTTATTTCAATTTATTCCTTATTATATCTCATTCCTTATTATTTGCATTTAATTCCTTAACACTCACTTGAGCAACATTCAATTTAAATCAAATTCAATTATCCATATGAATTTCACTTACATTCAGTTCATTAATATTCACTTATTAATCTTCACTTTCAACTTCAATTAATGTTTAACAACATTTCATTTCATATACAATTTACTTAGTATATTTCCTTTAATTAACCACACTTAATCAAGCATTTCATAATTATTTGCTAAAATTCATATTTAATTTTTACCAAACAACATTCTAAACCATCTTCAGCTTTTTACAACTCAAGTTAAAATGCATTTTATAAGTTAAGATCATTTTCACTTCAAAAATCAATTTCTATTTTATTTAACTCGTTTCATCCCACTTTACTTAATTTGCGTTAAATTTCATTTCAAAATTCAAATTCAAAATTGGATTTCTTTTTTCTTAACATTCTCATTCAACAAATTTAAAATTTGTTTAGCTTAATATTATTCAAATCCATAAGTTATACAAACTTGTTTACTTAAAATTTAATTTCAATACTTTATCTAATTCATTTCAAATTCAATTTACATTCATTTAACCTTCTTGAGATAAACTTCATTTACATTTTATTCCACTCAACTTATTTAACTTTACTAAAGTTAATTCTTTTATTTTCACTTCATATCCCAAATTCAAATTTCATTTTTGTTTGCTTAACCAAAATGTTCAACCATTTTAAATTTTGAATTTACTTTCCTGTTCAAATTCATAAGTTGTAAACTTATTTCTTATCTATACCATTTCAATTTATAAGTTCAAAAATTTATTTTCTTTTTATATATATTGATCAAATTATACTTGGAATTTTAAAAATCAAACTTGTTTTATCAAAACAAAACTTCAATAGTAAATTATTAAGGTAGCAATTTATCACTTAGAGACTCGAAAATGAATATTGATGATGTTGCAGTCATCACCAGGATTATTTCTCAGCGATTAAAGTGAGTTTAGTGTTTTTACTTCTTTTAAATTCCATTTCTATTCATAAATCACATTTATAAATCTATATTTACCTATGATTTCACTTATTTCACTTTGGTTATTAAAACCATTTCTTATTTGTTTATCGTTGTTTATATTATAATAATAAAAACTTTCATATTATAACACAAACGACAAATGATAATAATCAAATATTACCATTCACTAACAACCAAACAATCCATATATACTATAATAATTTCTGAAAAATTATTTCTTTATAGATATATAATATAATTTAGATACAATTATTTCATTTACCATATTTCAAAACAATACCGCGTCGTTTTGCCTTGTTCAAGAGTTTAGAAATCCCTATCGTAGGTTAAATTCAAACTAGGGCATTACTAACCTATTTATAATGAGTACTCAACCAAAGCGTAGGTTACCACATGTGACGACCCGCAAATCCAACCCGTTTAGAGCTGACAATAAACCACACATGTCCAGCCCAAATGGAAGGGATAACCGGATCTTGATGAGAAAGAAAGAAGAGAGAAGAAGATAAGAGACAGAGAGAAAGGAGAAGAAGAAGAAGAAGAAGAAGAAGAAGAAGAAATACAAGAAATTAAAACAATTATAGAATCTCACAATCGCAGCGGAAAAACATATAATATCATATCAATGATCTTTATAAAACATAAATTGTAATATAATATACATACATCCATTATAGTACAACAATCAATCATAATCATCAGCCTAGATAGTTTTAATAACTCGTCCTTACAATTGCAGATAATTTAAACAACATAGCAACGGAAAAATAAATATATATGTGAATATGACCAGAAAACCTCTAGCTCGTTTGCTGAAGCTCCAAACAAATTTTAACCTGTAAATATACCTAATCTGACCCGATCATTGAAAAGAAAGAACGTTCGGATCAGTCTGGTAGACCACCGTGAGACAACACATCTCAACTGAATTTATTTTAAAGTTATAGAAACTTTTATTTATCAAAACAAAAATATCCGGTAAGACCACACCTACACATAAACAAAATAGATTTTTTTTTCCTTAGGATAACCAAAACATTTCATATCAAATCATGTTATATTATACTAATTTCCAATATACAAATAATATTGATCGTAGCCGAAATTGTTACATTATTAAATTCCAGCATACAAGCCACAAATGCGGGTTCTACTAACAAAATGGTACATAGTGGAGAATGCATTTTCATACAAATGACCAGGCGAAGGGGTTACCTTCCGACAGTATATCTCTAGAGGAATGTACCGAGGCCCAACTGATGGTCCTCTACCAACATAAGACCGGCCTACCTCTAACTAGATAGTATCGAATATGTCATTACTCCTGCCGTTACCGAGCTATCCAAGGTTCCTCATGGCATACATCCATAATAATTTAAAACTTGAACGTCATAGCGGGAATAAATATATCTAGAAAGGGATGGTCAAATCCTAATGGTTTCGAACCACATAGCCTTGCTGCATCTCCTATGTTTCGGTCATTTCCAGTTGTGAGGCCTGAGGTTACGTTTACCTTTCACGTAGCACATATCATCTTTCCTCTTTGAATTCCACATTTCCATTCTATCAATCACTATTGACTTTCAAAAAACATACAACCTCTAAGCTCGTACATCTCAGAGAAGGGTGTTAAGCTAAGAGAAGTTGCCTTCTCCACCACCAAACAGATGTACGTTTATAAAAGTCAACAATGTAATCTCAAAAATGGAATGTCAGACATCCATCTATACAAGTTGTCCATGAACATGACAAACCGAAGGCACTCTCCTGCCACATTCCATCGGGAGTTGCCCCTAAGATTAGTAGTGATTCGTCCTTGCACTAAATATCTCATAATGAAAAGACCACTACTTCTATATATATTGAGAGTTTATCCCCAAACGATCAACAATGAGTCCTTCATTATGAAAATCCCAAATGTCAATGTCTTACAAACCAGCACATTCGTATGCATATATTTTGATCCGAAGTAGTTCTCAGATAAATCTGACTCCGGTCTCTCTGGATCAACAACGATAAAAAGGCCAAATATTTGATAGTCGGTTATCTAACTACCAAAGCAACAAACAATATATCTAGCACCAAAAGCAACCACCAGGCCCATTTAATTAATCTTTTATTAGTTAAATCAATCTTCAAATATTCATTTCAAATTATCTTTAAAAAGATATATTCTCGAAACCATTTCAAATCTTTCTATATTGAAAAACATTTCCATAAACTATATCTATAGTATAAGCATATTCACAAATCATTTCATTTTCAACGCTTAAAAGTATTTTCATATACTTATATCAATAGTATAAGTATATTCAATGACATTACCATTCGGAGACATGCCATATAGATTTATATAACTGTACAACTCCAGAGTTCATATGCCTTTGGACGTGGGTTAAGTATAAGAAGCAACGCTCCTACACCTCCAAGCCTTTAACACGATCATAAGAACCAATTCGTATATTTCACGATGGAAGGTCAAAACAGCATTTATTGGTTGAAAATGAATGTTGCGTAAAACAACATTTCAACAACCCAAAAACATTAGTATAAGGATTTAATTTTTATATATATATATATATATATATAATCTCGTATACTATATAAACCATTTCCTTTTGGAAATCATTTAGTATAAAACAGTGTCATAGTCAATGCCTTCCTTACCTCCCCAAAAGCGTCTATTACAACAATGAATGTTGAAATCTACGTTTCTGATACTTATCACATTTTAAATCATTTCCCAAACCATTTAACCAATTACTTCCCCAAAGATAAATTGCTTTTAAAACCATTACTTTCAACATTCCTTTAAATAAAAATCGATATATACATCTCAACATAACACATTTCCATATTTATAGAACTATTTTTATAAATATCCATCGATTTTATAGACCTTTTATTTATAAAATTCCATTATTTAAAAATTCAATTTATAAATCCATTCTTTTATAATAACTAATTTACTATCAAAATCCCTTTATAAAATCCATATCTTTAAAATCCATTTCAAATCCTTTTGCGAAATAACATCAAATCCACTTATAAAACATTTATAAATTTCAATTTTAAATCAATTTCTTTACTTACAAAATATCACTTCTGTAAATCTTTTATATAAACTTATTCAAAAATGTCGAAGTAGAGTATCTCTTAAAACTATATTTTTATAACATCCAAAATCATAACTTTTATTTCTTTAAAAATAAATTCCTTTATTTTTAATAATTTAAAATTTATTAAAATATATATACTTCAAAAATACTTAGAAATCCTTTTCAAATCAAAATCATCATTTTAATATTTCAAAATATCAAAAATAAGGCACAGTGCTACCATAGCACTAAATAAGTCAAATCATACCAAAAACATCAATATGATATCCAAAACATCATGTATCAGCATATATATGAAAATAAATCAACAGTGGTGAGAAATCCTATTGGATCCCTCCAACCTGTCCCTTGCATTAGAGCCAGCATATAATCATAAAAATATAAATCAACCGCTTCGAGGTGGGATATACATACAGAGGGTCATCCGCTCTTACACAGGAGTGTAATAGGGTCTCATCCGCTCCAATGGGTGGGAATATATCTTAACCAACTAATATATATAGTTTACCATCCAAACAAGCATTAATCAACATATATAAATTTATTCTCACTTATCTAAAAATATAAGTAGGCTAGAGAGGTGAGTTTATTTATAAAAATGCCAAAAATCGCAAAAGCGCTCCGTTTGAGTTAAAATTGAACAATCGTTCAATTCAACTCAAAATTCCTAATAGCTTTGAATGCATCCAATCCAACTTCATAACGTAGTGCTTGCTGATAGAACGTAAAGCAACTCATCGCGCTCGAAATAGACCTTGTACAAGAAAGTTATAGATTATTAAACATACGCTATAATTAATATATAATTAACTTAAAATTAATAATTTAAATCTAACCTTCCTCCCCAATTTTGTTTCCCTCTAGGAAGAGACACCCGCACGCTTCATTTTTTTTCATTCGCCAAAATCGCATGCGCCAAAACCCCGAACGCCACCAGTGAACGGCCGCCGACCGCCGCTCGCCCCCTAACCATGCCACCTTGCAGCTCGCGACCACCAGTGCCGCGCGCATACATGTGATTCCTCCACAGTCGAACCCATTGCCTAATGACGAATACAGGCTTTTTCGGCCACCACACCATACCGGACGAAGATCCATCCGTTGATCGAGTTCGTATAGTCATGGTCTACGTTTTCCTATTTGAAATCGTTGGCTAATTTCACGTCTAAAGCCTCCGATCGATGTCGGTCATTGGATGGAGTTATTTCAATAGCGGATGAAATATTTTAGGCTTTGGGTTTGCAAATGAATGAATATTGGGGGCTATTTATAGAAAATAAACCCAGCATTATTCATCCATGAAACTTTCAAACTCCAAATAAAGCGTGCCACTTGGCATTCTATATGTCATATCCATATTCCGAACACAATGAAATATATCTCGGGATCTAATTCCATCATATACAGAAGATAGCCTTTCAAAATTAAATTATTTTAATCAAATTCCCTTATTTAATTCATATATGTCTTGAATCGCACAACCAAATAATACGTCCAATCGACACAAAATTCAACAGCATATAAAATTGATTATTATGGATCCGATGAAACTAGTTTTGTCGAAATCCAAGACAGTGCCAAAAATGACTATTTCTACACGTTAATTAAAATGAGTAAATTCCAATTTTAGTTTATTTACTTTTAAATCCAAATTAAAAGTTTACTAGCTCCATTTTATATAAATAGAATTTAAATCAACTTTAGAAATTGTTTTCATTCGTATTAAATCCCAGATTCCATTATTTAGACAATTTCAAATATTAAATTAAATAACTTAATTATCAAATAAATCAGTATATTGAAATATAAGTTATTTAACTTATAAAATTAACTTTTAAAAATTTAAAATCAATTAAATATTCCAAATTTGAATAATTGAAATTCGATCGTTACAGGATATCTAGGCGCAAGGATTAAAAATTATAAAACCAGATAATGGGACTGGTGTATGGTCGCGCCCTATGCTTTAACTGTTAGCCCCTAGTTGATATTAGTCCACAATTCCAGTGCGTAGGGATTTGTTGAGGGTAAAGACTAAAAGTAGGTTTACGTACAGAAGGGAGTCTATACGTAGATTGGTTATTGGTTGACCTACAAAACCATTAGGTTTATAGTGAGCCCGGCAAAACTTTGAGAAAGACAGATAGTCAAGTTTGCACGAAGAAGATTATATTTGAATAGACAGTCCAGTTTCCTCATAATGCTAATTTGGAGAATTTGGTATATCCGGTAGGCTCGAGTCAGCCATATAGGTGTGTAGTAACCCTGAAAAAACAATGAAGCAGGAACAGATAATTTATTGATTTAGACAGACTTGTCAGAATTCCTATGTGGCATGCGAGCGTATGATTATTTTATGTTTGTTTAACCATTTTGATTTTAGGAGCATGATTTTGATTGACATAATTTCAAATGATACTAGTGAGGGGAAAACACATTCCGCTCAGCGGTGTGGTCTTACTAGATATCTAATTTTGAGATGGCATATTATTATTCATATCGGACTTTTTGTCTGGCTCGAAGTTTTTGTTTTTCATAACACTCAAGTGCTCATTTGAGTAGTTCATGAGTAAGGTTTACAGGTTTTTAGGTTGACGAATAAAGCTATCGAAGACATGCATGAGGTAAGATAGCTGTGTTAAGGAGATATTTTGCCTGCTATGTTATTGTTTCATTTTATCTTAATGTATGTAATGATGGAATATGTATATGTCAAGTAGTAAACTCTGATCAACCAAGGGGGAATCTTCATATGTTGCTCTTTGATTATTTTGTAATAATTATATCTGAACTTGGGCAACAGTTGGGATTATGTAATAAAAATGGAAATTAGTAATGAAATGTGTTTTAAAAGTGTTCATATTCCTTTGCTTCTAATATTATTGATATGATTAACATAACCACATTTTTTCATCGAAATTTAATACTATGGATGACCTCAGCATCTGTAGCGCTTCAGTTTTAGGCCTCCGAATGGAGGATGTTGCAACTTATTATTAGTGCAAAGGTTTAAGTAAAATAAAAGAATTTTAAACTTAAAAAGAGTGTTGAAAACATAATCCAATGAATCGGTGAATAAGATTGGGGTATGGGATAACGCTATAGTTACGTATTTGTATTTGCTATATATAAGTTCATATCCTGTCTTTATGCTTCCATCTCTCTTAGACCATTCTTCTGTATCTTACTAAGATTCGAATATAGATTTAAGGAAAGTAAGGTTTGGAGGTTGGAAATGGATGGGTGAATCTCAGTGGAGGAAGCACGATAACCAACAGAAATGTCAGACCCAACATTAGAAGGAATCTGGGTCGACAAGCAAAAGCAAATGTGTGTGCTGGAATGCCACCAGTGGACATGGGAGTTATGTATTGGTTCTTTGTTAATATGATGCAAACTAGAGTTGGAGCTATAGCTAGACTAGTTAGTGGAAATGTTGTTAATGTAGGAGGAAAAAATCCTGAAGTTCCTATTATCGATAACTATGTTATGTTGAGTCGAGATTATACTAAACCCGGAGAAAAGCCATTTATTGGAACTGAACATGCTATTGAAGTAGAGAATTGACTATTGCATTATGAAAGGGTTTTCATAGACTTAGACTTGAATGATGAGCAGAAGAGGAGATTGGCATCTAGGCAATTACAAGGAGCTGCATTGTATTGGTGGAATAGTGTAACCGTGGGAATACCAGAAGAGAACTTGATTTGGCTTGAGTTAAAAAGAAGATTTGAAGAGAGATTTATGTCTAAAATAGCCAAATCAACTTTTCTTAGAAATTTTTCCAAATTTGATCAAGGAGATATATTAATGCTTGAATATATTACAAGATTTGAAGAGTAATCTAGGTATGGATATGCTGTTCTGGACACGGTGATAAAGAGGAATGAGAAGTTATTAGGGGGTTGAAATCAAAGCTTGCTAGGGCAACATTGTCACGTCTTAGAGACCCATGTGGTGTAGTAGTAGAGATGGCACAAAGGAATGAAGAAATGCTTGCGTTATTTAGTAGTAAAAAGCTGGCAAAGACTTAAAGTGGTCAAAGTCATAAAAGAAAGTTCTTTCAAAAGAAGGCAGCTCAAAAGGATGGAGCTGCCAAGAAAGGAAAAGCTAATGTTGTTTGCTTCAAATGTGACAAGAAGGGGCATGTTACCAGTGGGTGTCATTTAGAGATGGAAAGAATGTCACTGGAAGAAAGAACATCAGATGTTTCAACAATGACCAAATAGGGCCTTATAAGAACTAGTGTCGAGAACTCGCCAAGCCTGAAAAAGGAAAGTATTTGCTTTGGAACCGTCTACTTCGAGACCAATATCAGAAGAGAAGGGAAATGCTGTGATGGAAAGTATGCTTTTGATACATAGCATACCTGTTATAATATTATTTGATACTGGTGCATCACATTCTTTTATCTCTCATTACTTGGTAGATAAGCTAAGTTTAGAACCTTCATTTACCTTCTTACTTCCTTAAGGGTTGAAAATCCAATAGGAGGGCATGCAACTCTTAGGATGAGATGTGACTATTTAGAGTTTGAGTTATTAAGTCATATATTTGTCTGCATTTTATATGTGTTTGATTTTGTGTGCTTTGGGATTATTTTGGGTATGGACTTGTTAAGAAAATATGATGCCAGGATATTTTGCCAAGATAGGAAAATATCACTATGACGCCCTACTAGTAGCGATCAAATTATATACTCGGTAGAGGACTCGAATTTTGATGTTTGTACTTTATTGGGTGCAATGGAGGAGGAAGACAAGGTATATCTAGTTTTTGTTGCAAGAGAATTCACGGATGTTTTTCAAATGGTTACAGGTCCGAAAAGAGCTATTGAGTTCAGAATATATTTTTTACCAAGAGTTGAACTAGTAAGTAGGCCGCCTAGCAGAATAACACCTACTGAGATGAAAGATTTGAAGGTGCAGCTAGTAGATTTAGAAGGAAAGAGTTTTATTAGACTAAGTAGTTCGCATTAAGGAGCAGCTGTGGTATTCTTAAAGAGATCGGATGGGTTGTTAAGGATGTGTGTTGATTATCGTAAGTTGAACGAAATGATGATCAAGAAACGTTATCCTTTACCGAGAATAGATGATTTGTTTGGTCAGTTGAGTGGACCCAAAGTATTTTCTTAGTTGGATTTGGCAACATGGTTCCATCAATTGAGGGTAATGACAATATCCCTTTGACGATATTCTGAATGAGATATAGTTCGTATGAACGGTTAGTCATGCCATTCGGGTTGACTAATGCACCTACTTTCTTTGTGGATTTGATGAACTGAATTTTCAGAGAGCACTTGGCTAGGTTCGCGTTGGTATTAGATGACATTCCGGCATACTCTAGGAATGAGCGAGACCATGAGACTTATTTTAGAATAGTGCTTGAGACATTAAGGCAGCATCAACTGAAACCTAAGTTTTCGAAGTGTCACTTTTGGAAGAGATTAGTGAAATTTCTTGGTCATGTTTCAGAGAACGAGTTATCAATAGATCCGGCTGGAAGAGAACCGAGACTGTGACTGAGATAAAGAACTTTCTTGGATTAGCTAGCTATTATAGGAGATCCATCAATGATTTCTATTGTATAGCAGCACCGATGACTAAACTAACAAGGAAGGATGTAAAGCATGTTCGGACAGATAAATATAAGGAAGAATTCTTAAAGCTAAAACATTTATTGACCAATGTGCCCGTGTTGGTTGTTCTGGATGGGAATCAAGATTTGGTGGTGTATACTGATGCATATGGAACATGATTAGGAGCTGTGTTGAAACAAAGAGGTAAAGAGATTGCATACGCTTCTCGATAGCTTAGACCGCATGAAGTAAGATATCCGACCCATAATTTGGAGTTAATAGCTGTAATCTTTGCTTTGATGATATGGAGACATTATCTTTTAGGAGAAAGATTCTTGTTGTTTATGGATCACAAGTCTTTGAGATATTTATTCTCTTAGAAGGAGTTGAATATGAGACAACAACAATGGTTATATTTTACAACAACTTATGGTTTTGGAATTGGTTGCATGCCTAGGAAAGGAAATAAAATCGCAGATGCACTTAGCAGGAAACATCAAAATGTGGTGCTAGCAATGTAATCGAATGAAAAGATTGGAAGCATTAACTACTTGTGGTGTGCAGTTAAGATCAACGGCCAGTTCTAGTCAAGAAATTGCCATGTGTCATGTTTGGAAGTTCGACCAACAGTCTTCATACAACGCTTCCTTAGGAAGGCATGTGCTAATCGATCTTGGAATAGGTATTTCCCAGAAAGACCTTCTTATGAAATTTCATATTATAGCATGATTAGTAATGCGAAAGGAAAACAATTGTTGGCTAGAGAGTTGTATAATGTAACTTTGAATCCTAGCAATAAACTTGTTTAAAATTATACCGTTGTCTCTTTTAGTTCTTATAATAATGAAAATGTAATAATAAGCCAGTTTAAAGAACTGCGTCGGAGCTAGTTCCAAGGCAGATATTAAAATAGGTTAATGTATGACCATAGTTTTTACGAGGAAGGCAAAAAAACTACATGCACATGATAATAATGGATGAATACAACCCAACATTTGCGAAGTACTTGTCCGACACCTCTCAAGATCAGGAAAGCGTCGCTTCATCAAAGCTGCATGAAATAGATGATGAAGTAGATCCACAAATAGGAATTAAGGAAAAATACCTAAAACCAGTGGATGATCTAGAAGATTTTCAAATGGACCACCCAAATCCTACCAAAATAGTAAAGATTGGAAAAAAAATCCATGGGGCAAATTGTGTGCGGAATTAATTGATATTTTGAAGAGATCGCCTGGTATTTTTGCTTAGACTAAGTTGGATATGGTAGGGATCGATCCAGCAGTAATCTATCACACTTTCAACATAGATCTAGATGCACATCCCTTGAGAAAACGACACCCTGGATCAGGAAAGATGCAATGCTCTCTGTAAAGAGGTTAAAAAATTAAAGGAAAATGACTTCGTTTGAGAAGTATATTATACAAAGTGGGTAGCAAATTCAGTCCTAGTAAAGTAATCAAAAGGGAAGTGGAGAACCTGCATAGACTAAACAAATCTAAATAAAGCTTACCCCGAGGAAAATTTCCAGATGCGTAGAATTGATATGGTCGATGCAACTAGTGAACATGAAATGTTGACATTCATGGACGCTTATTCAAGTTACAACCAAATACCTATATTTGAGCCAAATTAGGACCACACGAGTTTCATCACCGACTAGGGATTATATTACTATAAGTGATGCCTTTTGGATTAAAGAACATACCAAAGGCTAGTTAATGTGATGTTCGCAGACTAAATTAGGAAGAATGTCAAAGTCTATATCAATGATATGCTAGTAAAGTCTAAAGCAACTTCTGACCATGTGAAACATTTGGAAGAGACTTTCACAGCATTAAGGCACTATAGATTGAAATTGAACCCTTTGAAGTGTATCTTTGTAATGTAGTCAGGAAAATTCCTAAGATAGATTGTGAGTGCAAGAGGAATAGAGACCAATCCCAAAACGATCGACACCATCAAGTAAGTGAAAAACGTAGAAAACCCTAAAGATGTCATGAGTTTGAATAGGAATGTAGCGGCCTTGAATAAATTCATTTCTAAACCACTGATAAATGTATTCTGTTTTTCAAACAAATCAAGAAAGGCAGAAGTTTTGAACGGATGGAGGAATGCTAAAACAACATTCAAAGTATTAAAGAATCACTTAGCCAATACAGATATACTCTCAAAGCCAGTCCGAGGTGAGGATTTATTCGTATGCTTGGCTATAACTAATAAAGAGATGAGCACACGATGGTATGAGAGGAAGTGGGTATGCAAAGAATAATATATATCACTAGAAAAAATTTTTGTTTGGAGTTGAACTAAAGTATTCTTTGATAGAGAAGCTAGCTTATAACTTATTACTCATGGCCGGGAAACTACAACCATACTTCCAAGCGCACCCCTTCGAAGTGCTAACGGACGACCATTGAAACAAATACTATAAAAGCCAGAAACGTTGGACAACTTATTAAAGCGGGCCATGAAGCTAAGCCAGTATGACATCTACTACTACCTACACAACATGATCAAACGTCAAGCCCTAGTCGATTATATAGTAGAATATACAACACTAACAATATAGCAAGATGAAGAAACAAAAGAGCCTTATGGTTGTGGCAACTCTATGCTAATGGTGCATCAAATGAACGAGTGTAGGTATTAGGTATGTACTTATCACACCAAATCGATAGAAACTATACATAACAGTCCAAATTCAATTCAAAATAGCAATTAGTGTCGTAGAATACAAAGTGCCTATTGTTGGGCTCAAGATGGCGTAGGTAATGAAATTTACCCATATTAAAGTTCATAATGATTCACAACTTGTTATAAATCAGGTGCGTGGCAATTATCAAACTAAAGAACCAACTCTAGCCAAGTATGCAGAACTATCCAAGGAAATACTAGCTTAGTTTGAGCAGTTTGATATAGATCATATTCCTAGGAAGGAAAATTCATTAACAAATCCTTCAACCAAACTGGAAAATACGAATGTTGCATAATAAATGAAAACAGTTCCTATAGGATAGTTAATCAAACCTAGCATTTCAAAAACACATCAAGTCGTAGTGCTAATAAAAGCTCAGTGAGTAAGGAGCTAAAGTGCGGCAGGTGAAGATGAGCCAGATGTAATTCATAATAATCAAAACTCAGTGGCAATGCAATAAGAAGATACATAATCTTAGATGACCCCCATCAAGTGTTTCTTATTGGATGGACCTTACTAGCAGGCAAGAATATGGCTAGAAAGATTTGATGCTAAGCCCCCTGCTGCTTTATTTTTTTATGGGGTACTTTATAAGAGAGGATACTCGATCTCTACTTAAGATGTGTCATCAAAGAGGAAGTAACTAGAGTCATGAGAGAAGTTCATGAAGGGTACTACGGGGACTACTCAAGAGGAATGAAGTTAGCTAAGAAAATATTAAGACAAAGTTACTTTTGACTAACTATGTTAAGTAACGTGTAGGAATTCGTTTGTAGATGCAACAGATGTTAAAGTTGCCAGTATCCCAAGATTACCATCACATGATCTTACTCACATGACAGGCCCATGGCCATTTTACAATTGAGTAATTTATCTGATAGGCCCACTTCTACTGTATATACGAGAAGGAAGATATGTAGTCATAGGAGCATAATATTTTATCAAACGGGTAGAAGCTAAACCTAGGGTTGAGCATTTATTGGTTAAATTCGAATAAACCAACCAAACTAGTTATGTCTGGTTAGTTTGATTCGGTTTTGTTAGCTAACTAGATGGTTTTTGGTTTTTTTTAATTTCTTTGGTTTATTGGTTTGATTTAGTTTTCAATATTTGAAAACCAAACCAACCAATTAAACCAAATTTAAAAATTAAGTTAATTTAAAATAACAAAAATTACTATTGACAACACTATTATTTATAATATTTTCATAACAATATTATTTTTCTTTCAATTCATACTAATATTTTAATAAGAGGAGTTAGTTTTCGAAATGTCTACAACATATTGACTCAAATAATTGCTTTAACCTTATATTATTTCAACAATACGAAGATCTAATTCATTTTAAGATAAACCAAATAAACCAACCAAACAAAAAAATATCATTGGTTTGGTTGATTTTGTTTTAAAAAAGATCAATTTGGTTTATGTTTCTTGAATGGTTATTTTGGTTCCAACATTTCTGATCGATTTCAGACCAAACCAACCATTTTCTCACCCCTAGCTAGACCACTTGCGACTATAAATTCAAAGAAAATAGTTACTTTTGTGGTTAGAAACATCATCACCAGATTTGGGATTTTTAAAAAATGATTTTTGACAATGGTGCACGGTTTGAAAGTAAGGATTTTTTTCAAGCTTTGTGAGAAAAATTGCATATTCAAAAGTTTCTCTTCGTATCTTACCTACGGTTAAATAGGAAGGTCAAGGCGGAAAGTAAACCAATAAAAACGTTGATCAAGAAAAGGCTGACGAAGGCTAAAGGCAAATAGGCAGTGTAGCTACCCTTAGTCATATGGGCATACAAAATGTCAATTAGGTCACCTACTAGACATACCCCATTCTTCCTAACGTACGATTATAAAGCTATGCCCCAGTTGAAATAGACTTTCCATCGCACTGGCATTTATCATATGTTGCTGAGCAGAATTCACACCTTAAGGAAACTGCACTAGATTTCATACATAAAAGAGAGATGAAGCAGTGATAAGGTTTGTAATTTATAGATAGAGAATGGAAAAAGGTTATAATTAAAGACTCAAAGAAAAGAAGTTTCACAAATGGGACCTCGTTAAACAAGGTGATGACTAACACAAAAGACCCAAGTAATGGTGCACTTGGACCAAATTAGGAAGGACCATTACTAGTTGCTGAAACACTTTCGAACCGTGCATACCTCTCTAAGCTAGATGGGAATCTTGTCCCAAGAACGTGGAATTCAAAACACCTCCGACGTACTTTGTTTAATACCTCTTTTGTAACAAAATGTAATATGTAAAGTTGTAATTATGAAATATTAATAAGATGATAAACAGGATGTAGGGATACTAGACGGTCTAAACCAATATAAAAATCTATGTACCAACTTTACTTACTTACAAACCAAACTTGAGTTATAATTACATAACTCGGCTTTTTAGCCAATACTGCACTAGATATAGGGTATTGGATTGCCTAAATCCGTATAATACATATTGTGCATGGATAAAGAAGAGGTTGTAAATACATGACCTGATTTTCAGTCAAATAACTTAACAATCTACACCACAAATAGAGCATATCATGCCAAGTGCATGAAAAAGCACGAACACAAACACAAAATTAAAAAATAAAGAAGCTAATATAGCAAAAGGCCACATTCAAAATTAAGAGACCCAAGAAGGTTCAGAAATAGTGACTCGGTAGTACAAGTAAAGAAACGGCTCGAATATCTACGTAAAATTCAAGAGGTAAACATATAATTGTTTGCTCCTTACTGAATCTTTTCATAAGTCATAATTAAATATTACATATAAAAAAGAAAAAATGACATGAATATTTTTCTTAATACCAATGATCTATTGAGGTACACTCTAGTCAGATCCTGAGTCTTTCGTTGATAAGAACATCCTCCTCTTATGGGAAGTTTAGACAGCAGAGGATGGTAGAATCTCAATTAGGACAACTGAAGAATGTCGGGTGTGTTAACGATTGGAGGCCTTGGATTGTTTTTAGCACCAGCCTAAGGATTCCCCATAAGTTTCCTTTTAAAAACCTAATTATCGTGGTAATATAAAAAAACTTAGGTCAAGTATTAGTAGGGAATGATTACAAGCGTTGGTTGCACGTCGCATGTCACATGGCTATATCAGCCATAACATCCTTAACCCTCTCCTAATGAAGTTCCTCAGCTAAGATGGGTTGTGTGGAATCAAAAACCAAAGGTAAATAGGAACAGGGACATGAAGTAGCCAAAGCTAGGAGTTGTACAAAGGGAATCGACCTGTAGATTTAGCCTCAAGTTCATTTATACGCTTAATAGCAACAAGCCGTAGGTGATCTTGGTCATTCAATACTTCCTCTTTTGTTTTCTTAGTCCTCTTTGAGAATGCACCAAATAACTCATATGCAGTTGAGCATCCTTCCGCTTTCTTTTCTTTCTTGGAATCTTCTAATCTCTTTTCATAAACAACCTTTAATTCATCAACCTTGGACTGGCAGTAGGTTGTCACCATCCTTTTTCATTCAGAGGCCACTTCGCTATTCAACTAAGAGGGGATGCGGGAACTGCACCAAGTGTGGACATCTTAGGAGAGGCAAAATCAGCGAAGGGATTCACTTCCTTATCAAGTTGCTTGGCAACTTGTTGGGACATCAGCTCAATAGTTTTCTCAAGTTTTTTAATTTTGACTTCATAAGTAGAAGCATACTGTCCCTCAGCCTCCTTCATCGGTTTCTCTAAATCAACCACCTTTTCCCTCAAGGATTTCGATTCAGTTTCAAGCCCTTGCATTTTTTATTTGCAATGTCCAAGTCAGTTTGCTGATTAGTTATACAATTATGTTGATGAAGTAAAGCTTCCTTCGCCTCTGTGAGCTCATGCATTAAAATTTTGATATCAACTTGCAGCCTTTCTCTTTCAAAATCAAACCTTATGGGATCGTCGTTTGTAATCTCTAACTCGTCAGCAACTTTTACACATGCCTTGGAAACATTACTTAGAGTTGGTTAATTTGTCGACAGAATGCCCAACTACGCATCACATAAGAGGTTAAATAGTTAAATAAAGAGAATGTAATTAAAATGATCACTAAGGTTAAAGAGAGAATGCATGGATTAACATAGATAGTTTTATTGAATTATAAAATGGTATACAAAATACATCATGCATGCCAATAGAACTACCCTTGATCAAGTCTTATCGTTAACCCATTCAAAGTGAGGGTGATCTAAAGGAAGCAACTCATGTCTAAGAGTGGTACCCAATCGGCGAAGCATAAAATCACTCAACGCTTCTTTTTCTTTAATGAATTGTGTGATCTTGACCAGAAACCCATGAGTCTCCTCTTTTAACACGCAGATATCTCATCCAACTTTTTCTTTCATTTTCAAACCATAACAGTATTTATATTAACCTTTCTACAGTACAAGCCTCCAAATGACTAATGGTTCTCTCTACATGTTTAATAAAAATATTTTCCTTACATGATAATGAAGGATAGTGCTTGTTAAGATTTACATTTCTTGCCTAAAATAAGAAAAGAATAATAATACATGTGCTAAAAGTATATATGGAAGCATCACAAGGCACAGTTGGAAAAGTGCATAAACAATAAAATGTAATAATAAAAGACTAAGAACAGTTTCGTACACAATGTAAATATGGTTACAAGTTTCGAGACCTCCCTATCCAAGGTAACAAGTAAGAATACCAAAGTAACCTAAACCTTATACATACTTATGTTAGAACCCTAATAAAAAAGAAGTCAGGTATTTCTTTATTGAGAGTCAACTCCTTCGAAGCAATACGAGGATCAGGGGCATAATTAATTTTGAGTCCAAAAGTAATGACCTATCCCACAGCAAGCATCGTGTGAGGCATCTTGTGTATAAGTAGAGGAAGAGAAATGTTCTGCTTGACGGTCTTTAGCCTATCTTGTTAGGAAATCAAATCTATGGTTTCAATGACAACAACTATGCAATGGAAATCGAATATGCATATATATATATATATATATATATATATATATACAGGTAATTGCTAAAGTAACATCACTAGGAAACAAGAACAAGGCTCAAAGAACGTATCAAGAGACTACAAGTCGATAGAGTCAAAAGAGCAATGACAAAGATACAAGAAAAGCAAACATGCACAAGATCAGACGTCTGGGTGCACTAGCTAGACGTCTGAATAAATCCTCTGGATTACAAACCAGACATAATCAGACGTTAATGTACTAAGACATCTGAAAAACTACTATATATAAAAAATATATAGAGCCAGATGTCTGATACATAATCCAGACGTTTGAAACTGAACTTGATTATTGACATTCAAATTACAACTGCCGCAATTGAAAAGACACCTTCGCTTCTCTTTGCTGCAACTCTTCATCACCATTAGAAGCGACCATAGAACACTTATTGATGGATGCAACTACTCAAGGCATCTCTTTACCACTATAAATAACATCAAGAATCCAAGAGAACATCTCACCTTACTTACTTGCGCTCTTTACCCTTATACTCGGATATATTCTTGATCTCTAGCAATCATATACTTGTATTTCACTCTTCCATATATTCAGAACTCTTCAATCAATATTCTCTAGATATATATTGGAAGCATTTGTACATAATAGTCAATATCCATATTATAGAACACATACTTGACAAGAAAAAGCTATTTTAAACAAGCATATTCCTCAGGACGAAGTGAGGGTGTTTGATAGTCGAATTCCGAAGAAGAGCTTCAGGATTGTACGTAAGGCGGGAAGTCTGAACCAGTATAAAATCCTGGTGTGCTTAGTTTATATTTTACTAGATTAATTTTATATTAGTTACATCATACAGTTAGTAACATATACTTGCATATAAATATTGCCAATTGATCGATTTGGATGTCATTAGGAGTGAACGAAATTAATGTTTCTAGTACGGCATTCTCATACATTTCGTCAAAATCATATATTGAAAATTTAAGTAGATTATAGAATGGACCTGTGTGAAGCTTTTTCTTTTATATGTCTTCATATCTCTTGATTGAATGTGGTGCTCTATTCGTCCATCTTTCAATTTGATCATTCGAGCAAACTTGGGGATTTGAAGATGATGTTGGTTGGCCTTGTTTTCGTTTGGATATCTTGGGATTTTTAGTTCTAGGAGGCATTGTGAATTGATCACGCGAGAGATGATGTTTTTAGGAGAAAAAACGTCAATTGAGAAATCGCAGATGAAAAAAGTTGAGATGAAAGTAAAAAAAATGACGTTATCTAGGTTAATTTAAAGAGTCGATTGAATTTCAGACATCTGGATGCTAAACCAGACGTCTGGTTTGCCCTTAATTGGATGCAATATATAAGTTTAGACATCTGGTTTATGGGTTAGAAGTCTGGTTTGATCGAATTTGTAAAACTTGATAGTCAGAGAGTTTTACCAGATGTTTAGGTTAAATATCAGACGTTTGAAATAGGTTAAGTTTTTAAAACTTTGTGGCAGAGACATAATTCAGATGTTTGGGTCGAATTTCAAACGTCTGAAACTGTCTGGTTTTAATTTCGAAGAGGCAGAGAAAATTTTCAGACGTCTAGGGGGAATAACAGACGTCTGACATATGCACAGTGGTAAAAACATAAAGGCATCTCAGAGTGTCAGACGTCTGAAGTCCATATCTAAACGTCTGAAATAGGCAGTTGTTCTAAAAATAGTCTAAAATTTATTGGTTTTCTTTATTTCTCGATTCTCTATTTTAAAACAAAATATAGTGTTAGTTGTTTGAAACAGAATAACAAATAAACATAGATACACATATAATAAAATATAATCTTTTTAGATGGCGATGGAGTTTTACGATCTTCTGACTTGTTATATCTCCATGGTTTAAGTAGAGACCATATATTTCCACGTTAGTGGGTTCTCAGAGAGCCAAAAAATCATCTTGGAGAAGGATCCAATGGGGTATGATAGGAAGAAGAGGAATCCAAGGAATTGCAAGACTTTGGAAGTGGTTCATGGACATCTTTCTTCCGTGACGTACAAAACTTCATTGCTACTTGTTCCAAAAAGCATAGCCGACATGCTGTAACTTTTTGTTCAAAATACAGTTCTAGTTGAAGATCTATTTGTTGTTTTTGATAGTGATGAATTTCATCAATTTTCTCCTTTGTGTTAGGAGAGACAAATAGAGAACATTTGGTCTTCTTGTTATCAGGAGTGAATCCCATGTGATATGGGACCACATATACGTTGGTTTCTGATTTGGTGTGGGTGTAGGAAGCCGTTGTAGTGTATTAGCCGAGCTATCCGTCGTTGGTGTCGAGATGGATATATAAGAATTTTCAGAAGACATGACTATATTTTATTTGTTGAAAAATATGAATTATATTTTTTCTTTTTGTATAACTGTTTATATAGAAGTTCTAAAAATTATTTATAGAAAATTTGTAAAAAAAACTAACTAACTAAAAAAAAGGTGCGGAATCTAATTATAATTTGTGGATAGAAAAATTAATGACTAATCATAGCCTAAAAATTGTTAAGTGAGTAGATCATGAAGAGAGAAAATCCCTAAATCACGTCGGAGTTTAATAAAAGTTTGTTCATTTAGTGGTTTTGTAAAGATGTCTGCTATTTGATTTTTGTTATTTATGTATTCTAATGAAATAGTTCCTTTTTCAACATTGTCTCATAAAAAATAATGTCATATATCTATATGCTTAGTTCTTGAGTGATTGACAGGGTTTTTTGATAAATTTATTGCACTCGTGTTATCAAAATATATTGGAGATTTATAGATAATTTTGCCAAAATCCGTAAGTGTTTGTTGCATGTATATCACTTGTGCACATGTTAGAGCTGTTGAGATATATTCGGCTTCGCAAGTAGATAAGGAAATACAATTTTGCTTTTTGCTTAACCATGAAATTAATGATTGTCCGATAAAGTGACATGTTCCACTAGTACTCTTACGATCTGTTCTGCATCCACCGAAATCTACATCGCTATATGAAACTAGTTCAAGCGATGATCCTTTAGGGTAAAACAAACCATAATCTCTAGTACTAGATAGATAACGTAAAATACGCTTAACGGCTCTTAGATGAGATTCTTTTGATTTTGCTTGAAATCGAGCACAAAGACATACCCTCATCATAACATCGGGTCGACTAGTCGTCAAATAAAGTAAAGAACCAATCATGCTATGATATAATTTTGCACCAAAATATTTTCCATCATCATCCTTTTCTAAGTGAATAGTGGTACTCATTGGTGTTGATTTGCTCGAAGTTTTATCCATTTCAAAACGTCGTAATAGATCGTTACAATATTTTTCTTGATGAATAAAAATTCCATTTTCAAGTTATTTTATTTGTAAACCTAAGAAGAAATTTAATTCTCCCATATGTGACATTTCAAATTCATTTTTCATAATATACGAAAATTGATTATATAGATTTTCGTTGGTTGAACCAAAAATAATATCGTTAACATAAATTTGTACAACTAAAATATCATTATTTTCTCTTTTACTAAATAAAGTTGTATCTATTTTGCCTATTTGAAAACCAGATGTAATTAAATGATTTTTAAGATGCTTGTACCATGCTCAAGGAGCTTGTTTTAATCCATATAATGCTTTATGTAATTTAAAAACATGGTCGGGATATTTTTCGTGAACAAATAATGAGGGTTATTCCACATTTACATTTTCTTTAATAAAATCATTTAAAAATGCACTTTTGACATCCATTTGAAATAGTTTAAAATGGTGATGAGCTACAAAGGCGAGTAATGTACAAATGGCCTCTAATCTAGCTACTGGAGCAAAGGTTTCGTCATAATTGATACCTTTTTCTTGATTATAGCCTTGAGCAACTAAACATGCTTTATTTATAACAATATTTCCATTCTCCTCTGCTTTGTTTTTAAATACCCATTTTGTTCCTATAACTGATTGATCTTCTAGTCTTGGTACTAATTCCCAAACATTATTACGTTTAAATTGGTTTAATTTCTCTTGCATAGCTATTATCCAGAAATTATCATTTGAAGCTTCTTTATAATTTTTTGGTTCAAAATTTGACACAAATATTATATGGCTTATTTGATTAAGTTGATTTCTAGTTACTCTAGAATTGAGATCTCCAATGATATTATCTTTTGGATGATTCTTAAGAATTCTAAGGGATGATATCAAAGCGTTATTTTGCCCATTTGTTTCATTATTAATAGAATTCGTTGAATTCATTATTGGAATTATTTCTTCATCATCACTAGTATGATGGTTAAGAAAATTTTCGTCGAATGAGACATGTAAACTTTCTTCAATAGTATAATTTCATTTATTAAAAATCCTATATGCTTTGCTGCGATTCGAATATCCAAAAAATATTCCTTCATCGGCGTTCGGGTCAAATTTTCCTAAATTATCTTTTGTATTTAATGTAAAACATTTTGGTCCGAAAGTTTTAAAGTATGAAACTTTAGGTTTTCTTCCAAAAAATATTTCAAAACAAGTTTGTTTAGTCATAGGACGTATGGTTACTCGATTCAACACATAACAAGTTGTAGCAATAGCTTCTGCCCAAAAGTGTTTTGGTAGACCACAACTATTTAGTAGCGTTCGTGCACATTCTTGTAGCGTACGATTTTTTTCTACCACACCATTCTGTTGAGGTGTGCGAGGAAAGGAAAAATTATGACTTATTCCTTTCTTACTGCAAAAATTAGAAAAAAGATCATTTTCGAATTCACCTTCGTGATCACTTCGAATATTTTTAAATTTCAAGTCCATTTGTGTTTTAATTCTTTTAGCAAATATTTTAAACATACAAAAAGTATCGCTTTTATGTTTTAAAAAAAAGTCCATGTATATCTCGAAAAATCATCAACTATTACAAAAATATAGTTGTTGTGATTTATAGATCGTATTTGTGTTGAACCAAATAAATCTAAATGCAATAATTCAAGTGGTTGTTTTGTAGAAATATTATTTTTAGATTTAAAAGAGCTTTTTCTTAATTTTCCAAATTGAAAATCGTCACATAAATTTTCTGCTTTATAATTTATTTTAGGTAAACCACTAGCTAGCTCATATTTTGCCAATTTATTATTATATTTAAAATTTGATATGACAAAATCGTTTATGCCATAATCATGGATCATCATGTTTCGCGGTTAAACATAAATTTGAATTTTTATTTATATTCATGTTTAATACATAAATATTTTTATTTCTAAAACCTTCAAATACAAGTTGTTTGTTATTACCGACAATATTACATCTATCTCTTTCGAAATTTATTTGAAAGCCTTTATCGCATAATCGACTAATACTTAGTAGGTTGTGTTTTAAATTTTCTACTAATAAAACATTTATAATAATCAGAGAGTTAGAAATACCAGAGTTGATTACTTCTCCAACGCCCACGACATACCCTTTTGAATTATCTCCAAAAGTTACTGTTCCACCATCGATGTATGTTATATTTGATACATTTTCGAATTTCTGGTCATATGCTTGGAGCATCCGCTATCTGGTATCAATTTCTCCTTATTTTTTATTTTGGGTACCTGCAAAACAAAATATGTTTTAATTGGTACTCATATACTTTGTTAGGGTCCTAATTGTTAGAAGAAGGTAGCCATACCCAAGATGGTTTGATACCTTTATAAATATAATTTTGATTATAGACTACATTCTCTAAGAAATTATTAATATGCTTTTGTCTAATCAAATTATTATTTGTCTTAGGAATCCAAATTTTCATATTTTTGATATTCATATTAGACGTAGGTAAATTCTTAGTCTTTTTATAACTATAATTCTTATCACCATTTCCTTTTTGTTTAGGAGTATTCTTAAATCCTATTCCATTTCTATTACCTGATGGTTTTGAGGACTTGATAAGATTTTCCGAATCTTGTTTTCCTTTATTAAATTTTGACATATTATTTGTAATTTTATCTAATTTTTCTTTTAATTCTAAATTTTCAATTTTCAATATTTCAATATTTGCTTTTCAAATTGACATTTTCTTTTAACAAATTATCCTTTACTATTTTAGTGTTTTCAAAGTCAATAGCAATAGCCTTACTTTCTATTAAATACTTTTTAATTTTTTCTTGAGATAATTCTAGTTCTTCTTCTAAGATAATTTTTTCATCTTTTAACATTCCTACTTCAAGTTCTAATCTATTTATTTTGAATATACATTCTTTGTTCAATTTTTTAATTTGTCTAAATTTATCATCTAATTCCATGCTAAGTTCTAATAATTCGTTATAGCTAAGTATAGGACATACCTCATCAGTTTGTGCCACGAAACACACAGTAGCTTGTTCTCCGTCACTAGCGCTATCATTTTCAGATGATGAAGAATCTGATTCATCCCATGTTACTTTGAAAGCCTTCTTCTTTTTGAGCTTTTCAAACAAAAATTAATCATTATTGAGCTCGGGGTAGTCTTTCTTCATATGTCCAAATTGATCGCATTCATAGCATCTGATTGATGTTTGATTCATTGTGTTGGACTTCCCTTCTTTTTGGAATTTGGTCATCTTTCGAAATTTCTTGAATTTGTTATAATTCTTGGCGATGAAGACTATTTCTTCTTCATCCAAATCCGAGTCATCATTCTTTGCTTGAAATGCTATGTTCTTCTTTTGAACATTTTGTTCTTTTCTAGCCTGTAAGTTAGCTTTATAGGACAATAAATTTCCTATCAACTCGTCAACTTTGAGAGTAGAGAGATTATTAGCTTCTTCAATAGCTAATACCTTCCTTTCCCATTCGGATGTTAAAGAGTTGAGTATTCGAGAAACTAAATGTAACGACCCCAAAATTTAGAATTTATGGTTTAATAAATATTTGAGTTTATAAAATAAATTAAGAAAAATATATATATAGTAACACATAAATAAAATTTAACAACTTGTTAAAATAGAAGTTATTCATACTATAAAGTAATAACACAAAGCAATGGAACAAAACATATATATGAATTAACTTGCAAAAGAAAAGAAAGAAAAATACATTCAAGTATATCTGGTATAAGTATGAAGACAAGACGAAAGGAAAGATATCTATATATACATATAGGAATGCAAGTGTAAGTAAGACAACAATATATATATTCAAGTTTGCAAAACAAAAGAAGTACAAGCTTATAAAATCAAACGAAAGATAAAATAAAGGATGTAACCTGTAATAGGTTATGCAGGCAAAAGAAAATAAGAACTTGCAAAGGGAATATCATCTCAGCCAAGTAAAGGAGTGCAAAGCAAGTAAAAGAATAAAGTTTGTAAAGGAAGACAAATCAAAAGAAATAAAATAAGCAAATTTGTACATAGGCAATTGATGCCATATACTCTCAGCCGAGCTAAAGAAAAGTAGGCAAATAAAATATGTAGCCTGTAAGAAGTGATGCATGTAAACAAAGAAAAGTAATACCAAAATCTCTAGCCACCCTAACATATCATATCAGCCATGCCTATGTTGTACAAATTTGATCACCCTGTACAAACATGATGATATCGGCCTGCAAACTTCACATATACACCAACCTCCTTCATCAATTTGTTCACTTACAAAAAAAGAAAAAAAAAAGAAAAAAAAGAGTAAAACTGAAATGAGCAACAACTTGAAAAAAAAAAAGCAAATCTGGAATGATAACATCTCAAACTAAAGCAAACTTCAGTTTACAAATATCAAAACAAATCAATACAAATTCAACATCAAGTAAGAAGGCTTTCATCAGCAAAATTCAAAGCCTCTGTTAACACAAAGAAGGCTCTGTTCAATCTTGTTCCAGGTGAGTAAACATTCATTTGAGACCATAGAATCTGGTTATATCTGAATTGTTTATGATTGATATCTGAAGTTTGTTCATATATCAATATATATATAAGCCTGTGCATGTTTATATGCATATACCTCTGTTTAGTTACAGGGTATAAAACAATAAAGAAAATTTAATTTCTTCTTTTCTAATCAGTACTAGGCTTTGGTTTTAAAACAAAGTGGTCACATTTAAGAATGAGTTATAATCTAAGAATGGTTTCATGAAGTACAAATGAATATATAATGAAAAAAATCAAGTTTTACGGTGAAAATTCTGAAGTCTGGAAATTTCGAATTCCATAAAATATTAATTCAAGATTTTGCATTGAATCCATACTGCAAATTATGATTTTTAAAACAAAAAGGAGGATTTTTAGTTCAAGAGGAGTTCGCATTTGAATAAAAATCATATTTTTACCAAATCCTAATGATTGAATCCAAAATAAACGTTGAAATTTGTTTTGAAGCAAGTTTAAGTACCTATGATTTTCGAAAAAATATCAGAAAATTTTTCTATTGAGTAAATTTCTGAAACGAGATTGAAGTAGGGTTTCGTTCGAGTGTTTTTCGATGTTTTGGAAAAAATTTGATTTCGTCCTCTTCGATAGACCGAGCTGCACGAAATTTTGGGTGAAGGAGGAACGGTGAGTAGCGAAGCTATGGCTGGAAGCTCGCGGCGTCAGGTGGTGGGCGTTGCAATGGTGAGGCGAGTTTGTGGTGGGTGTCTGGGTTCGAGTTTCTCGAGCTATGCTCGAATTCGATTTCGAGCTAGTGGAGAGGATCAGATGATCGAAATAGTGCTAGAGGAGGAACGTCGACTTGCAAGAGTCAACGTGGATGGTCGGAGGCGGTTGCAGCTCCGGTGCACGTGCACCGTGCACACTTGGATCTGGAAGAATAGAAAGAAAAAAAAAAGAAGGACGCGGGTAGAAGTGGGGGAAACTCGTGTTGAACTCGGGTTAATCCAGTAGTTGTCTCGGGTTTGTTTAGTATGCACCCAGTTTTAAAACAACAACAGGTTTAAACTTAAAACAAATATTCTAGGTTTTCAAACTATAACAGAAACATGTTAGTCCACGTTTTATAACAGACTTGTTCTGTTTTTGGATTTTAAAAATCAAATTTTAAAACAAGCTTAAACAAGTTTTAAAAAAACAGAAGTTTAAATATAAACCCAGATTAGTTTAGAAACTTTATTTATTTTCAAATTGTAGTATTAATTAAAAGGGGTTAAACAATGAAGTGTATTCAAAGGGGAAATTGAATTTAGAAAATGGTATTTGAAATTGTAAAGGATGTTCTAAAACAAAGTTTAAAATTAACATTTTAAACCTGAACTTGAGTTTAAATCAGAAGTTAAGATTTTAGAAATAAAATGAGTTTTATAAATTTAAATGTTAATAAGTCTAGAATGTGTAAGTATACTTTGATATATGAACTTAGGAGGAATTTGATTTCAAAACTCTTTTAAATTTCGTTATAACAAAAGTAATGTGATAGACTTGATAATAAATTAGATTAATTTATTAAATCAATTATAAATTGTTAATTACTTAATGAAAGCAATTAAGGGGTTAATTACTAATTGTAATTAAATTTGAATATTTTGATTTAATTAATGATAAAGATAAATTGGTAATTAATGATTTGTTATTATGAGATGATTACTTAATGATAAGTAATTAAAGAGTAAATTTCTTAAAATAATTAATTAAAAAGTTAATTAATTATATAATTGGTTCAAAAGTCAATTTAATTAATATGATTGATTAAGAATAATTTAATTAATTAAAGTGTTTGATAAATTAATTTATATCAAATGATTTGGAACTAGTAAATCAGAATTGGATAATAAATTCATAAGTAATTAATTAAATTGGAAATAAATTGAATTGATTAGGATTAAAAAATTAATTAATCCTACTTATAAATGTTATTGAATTCTTGACTTACTTATGAATGATCGTATTATATGTGATGCCTTGAATTGATTGTCCTATCTGATCTGTAGTATCTTGTTCTGTGAATTGAGCTATGTGAAATTTACTTATTTATTTATGTACATTTGTGTATTATCTGTGAATCTGTGAATGGACGATAAGCATTATAGTTTATATCGCTTATCGAATATATTATCGTATTTGATCTGTGATGATTGAATGGTTGTGCACTATTGTGTTAAACCCCTGGACCACACTTATACACACACCAATATGGATTTCACGAGGAAATCGGTTAAGTCACAGATTTTCGAAATAGTTTTGAATTTGAATTTTTAAATTCAAATATTTTGGAAATGGAATCGGAATAAATGTGAAAAGCTTTTTGAAATGGAATTTCAAGTTAAAATTTATTTTAATTTACTTGATTAAGTTTTGGAAATTAAATAAATTTATTTAAATTTAGATCCGAAATTTGAAATTGAATTCTATGATTTGAAATTAGGGATTAAAGATGTTATATCGGATATATATGAGTTAAACCACTTTTAAGTATTGTTTTTGGGAAATTGAATTAACCCAAAGATTGTAACTTGTATAAATGAAATAAGGTTTTTTCCGAAATAACACTGTTGTTTCTAAATGATAAAAAGCTTTCGTAGAAGAAATGAATTTCAAATTGTATCAAACAGATTTCAAGTTTAAACTGAAAAAGTTTTCCCAGTTATTGATGAATATTTGAAAACAAATTTTAAAAAAGTGAATATTTGGAAATAGTTTGAAATCTATAAGATAAATCTTTAATTTAAAGATTTAATGAATTAATCCAATTGAAATGGAATTGTTTTGAAATACAGGAATGAATCTTTGAGAAACTGGGTGAACTTGTGGAATAAATCTTTTTGTAAAAAGAATTTGAAATGGTAA
Organism: Allium cepa; assembly: GCA_030765085.1. Lineage (NCBI taxonomy): Eukaryota > Viridiplantae > Streptophyta > Magnoliopsida > Asparagales > Amaryllidaceae > Allium > Allium cepa. Next base: position 202,714,854 of record CM060934.1, on the reverse strand, counting down.
TTTGTTTAAACCATTTGAAAGAAAGTTTTGGGTATTAAGTTGTGACTTAATTGAAATCCCACATCCATATGTTTTTAAATGTTGCGCTCACTATTCGGTTTAGCCGGGAAAGGACCTTTGTGTCGTATAACCCATTCCGAATATGTGATACGTCGTTATGGATAGCATTTGAAGACCGGTGTTGAAGGCCGATTATTTGCGAGAACGATAGGATGACCTATCAATTGTCTCTACACTGAGTCGCGCCGGTATAGAGATTTCCTAAGTGATGGGAAGTCCGATCGGGATTGTGAATACCCGGATTTGCAAGGGCTTCGTAAGAAGTGCCTTCGGTTCTGTTCGAGCCCGGAACAGACTTGTATGGATTGTGTGTCTGACATTACATTTTGAGATATAAAGCAGATTTCTTTCAAATACATTTCTGTTGGTGGCGGAGAATTTATTCTTTTAGCTTAACACCCTTCTCTGAGACGTACGAGCTCAGAGGTGATGTAATTGAAGGTTATCAGCGACATATTCCCAATTTGGTAATGTGACATGCTAAGTGTTGATGTGAAATGATCATTGTTTGATCATTTGTGATATGATCATTTGTTTGATCATTTATCTTTGTGATCATTACTTTGATCATTTGTTGACCCAAAGCATGGCTCTGTACCAAAGCGTGGCTTTGTGGACGTGACTTCGTCGAACCTCACAACCCGGAATGGTCAAAACAGGAAAGATGCAGCAAGGTTATTAGGGGGTAGCGCCCCTTTAGGGTATGTACATCTCCTTCTGGATAGAAGTGGTATCATGGTATGGAGCCCAGATACTTACTTTTGTGGATATCACAAACTTATATATATCTTGTTTTGTGATTTGATGTTGGGGCCCCAGTTAAAGGTTGTTACAACCGGGTGGTGGCATACTCGTGTCAGTAGTTACCCAGTTAGGGGTAACCCGGCCTCGTGTTGGCGGAGATCCGGTTAGGTTCTCGGGGACGTCCTTCCAGAGGCGTTCTCATGTGGCAATGGGAAGTTCCTTGGCCTGACCATTGTTGGAAATCCAAAGAAACAATCCGCGCCCAGTACGGTTTTAGTTGTAGAACCTGTCTCCTCAGGAGGCAGCTATAGCGGGCATAATATAATGGTACCTATGCTGGCTAAGATTTATATTCTACTTTCGAATTTGTTTTCTACACTATGCACTAATAATAATATCAAATGATTTGATTTTTCGTAGTAAGCATGTTTGACTATCATAAGAAGAAATCTCCTCCAAGTCTGCGTTTGCATTGTGTGTGTGGCGGGAGGTCTTATGGTAGTTTCATTTTCAAAAAGCATTGCGAATTTACTTTAAAATTCTCTTATTGATTGTTTTTAAAGATAAACTGTTTTTGTTGCTCACACCAGTCCCATGACTGATCCGGAGTTTATTGTTCCTTTCCTAAACTCTGGGAGCTCACTATTTTCCACACGAGCAGTCTAGAGTTGGGTTTTTCAGATAGTTAGATATAGTGGATTATCTGGAGTTAGTTCAGTCTTTGGTTCGCACCAGTCTTGCTTAGCTTGGTGCATTGTTATGGGGAGTTCGAGCTATTGCTGGATTGGTTCTTGGAGATGGAGTTCAGATTTGGAGTTCTTCGTTGAAGACTATCTTAGAGTTATTTGTTCCGCTGCTAGTGTCATATATTTCTTTTCCGCTGCTATTTGTTGTATCATATCTCTGATGTATATTGATATTCATTGTATCGTTCTGTTGTATCAGATATTGTATATCAATGTATTATTCTTTTTATTCCGTTGTGTTATTTACTTAATGTTGTTATAAGCTCCGGCGAATCGGATTTGAACGGTTGAATCTACGGCATTCGAATACGATTTGAAGTATGGATGTCGATTTTCGAGCGGGCAAAATCCGTATTGTCACATTTGGTATCAGAGCTAAGGTTGAAACTTTAGCTCAGGAGTATAACACGTTAAGTAGCTCATTATAGATAGGGTGAAGTATCCCTAGAATGAGTATCCCTAAGATATCTGTTCGAATGTCTCAGTAAATTCTCTTGCTATCCACTGATAGTAAGTATGAGTGCAAGAAGAGAACGAGATAGGGGACAGGGAAATACGACTATAAATGGTCAATACCCTGTAACAGTGGAAACAACTTTCTTATCAATTTCATTTGATTCGATTTCAAATTCTTTTGATTTCTTCGTGACAGCTACAGAAAGAAGTTCGGTGCGTTGATGCTCTACGAATCGTTGAAGAAAATTCTTACTTCGTATCTTCATCGGTTTCTTTTCAGTTTTTGATTTAAAAATCTAATGAATATGAATTAGAAATTGGAAATTTTGTATTGAGTTAAATTGATTAATAGGATATGAAGCTAACTTAGAATTGTATCGATAAAATGATTTTGTTTAAAACCAAAATTGAAATTCTATCGTAATTTCTTGTATCTATTGTTAATATTCTGATTTGGTAAGCCAAATGCAGAATTGGTATCCAGTTTGATCTGAAAGAATATTTCTCTATCTTTCGTCTATCTCCGTTATCTCTCTCTGGCGAATTTCGAGGACGAAATTCTTTTAAGGGGGGAAGTCTGTAACGACCCCAAAATTTAGAATTTATGGTTTAATAAATATTTGAGTTTATAAAATAAATTAAGAAAAATATATATATAGTAACACATAAATAAAATTTAACAACTTGTTAAAATAGAAGTTATTCATACTATAAAGTAATAAGACAAAGCAATGGAACAAAACATATATATGAATTAACTTGCAAAAGAAAAGAAAGAAAAATACATTCAATTATATCTGGTATAAGTATGAAGACAAGACGAAAGGAAAGATATCTATATATACATATAGGAATGCAAGTGTAAGTAAGACAACAATATATATATATTCAAGTTTGCAAAACAAAAGAAGTACAAGCTTATAAAATCAAACGAAAGATAAAATAAAGGATGTAGCCTGTAATAGGTTATGCAGGCAAAAGAAAATAAGAACTTGCAAAGGGAATGTCATCTCAACCAAGTAAAGGAGTGCAAAGCAAGTAAAAGAATAAAGTTTGTAAAGGAAGACAAATCAAAAGAAATAAAATAAGCAAATTTGTACATAGGCAATTGATGCCATATACTCTCAGCCGAGCTAAAGAAAAGTAGGCAAATAAAATATGTAGCCTGTAAGAAGTGATGCATGTAAACAAAGAAAAGTAATACCAAAATCTCTAGCCACCCTAACATATCATATCAGCCATGCCTATGTTGTACAAATTTGATTACCCTGTACAAACATGATGATATCGGCCTGCAAACTTCACATATACAACAACCTCCTTCATCAGTTTGTTCACTTACAAAAAAAGAAAAAAAAGAAAAAAAAAAGAGTAAAACTGAAATGAGCAACAACTTGAAAAAAAAAAGCAAATCTGGAATGATAACATCTCAAACTAAAGCAAACTTCAGTTTACAAATATCAAAACAAATCAATACAAATTCAACATCAAGTAAGAAGGCTTTCATCAGCAAAATTCAAAGCCTCTGTTAACACAAAGAAGGCTCTGTTCAATCTTGTTCCAGGTGAGTAAACTTTCATTCGAGACCATAGAATCTGGTTATATCTGAATTGTTTATGATTGATATCTGAAGTTTGTTCATATATCAATATATATAAGCCTGTGCATGTTTATATGCATATACGTCTGTTTAGTTACAGGGTATAAAACAATAAAGAAAATTTAATTTCTTCTTTTCTAATCAGTACTAGGCTTTGGTTTTAAAACAAAGTGGTCGCATTTAAGAATGAGTTATAATCTAAGAATGGTTTCATGAAGTACAAATGAATATATAATGAAAAAAATCAAGTTTTACAGTGAAAACTCTGAAGTCTGGAAATTTTGAATTCCATAAAATATTAATTCAAGATTTTGCATTGAATCCATACTGCAAATTATGATTTTTAAAACAAAAAGGAGGATTTTTAGTTCAGAAGTTCAAGAGGAGTTCGCATTTGAATAAAAATCATATTTTTACCAAATCCGAATGATTGAATCCAAAATAAACGTTGAAATTTGTTTCGAAGCAAGTTTAAGTACCTATGATTTTCGAAAAAATATCAGAAATTTTTTTTATTGAGTAAATTTCTGAAACGAGATTGAAGTAGTGTTTCGTTCGAGTGTTTTTCGATGTTTTGGAAAAAATTTGATTTCGTCCTCTTCGATAGACCGAGTTGCACGAAATTTTGGGTGAAGGAGGTACGGTGAGTAGCGAAGCTATGGCTGGAAGCTCGCGGCGTCAGGTGGTGGGCGTTGCAATGGTGAGGCGAGTTTGTGGTGGGTGTCTGGGTTCGAGTTTCTCGAGCTATGCTCGAATTCGATTTCGAGCTAGTGGAGAGTATCAAATGATCGAAATAGTGCTAGAGGAGGAACGTCGACTTGCAAGACTCAATGTGGATGGTCGGAGGCGGTTGCAGCTCCGGTGCACGTGCACCGTGCACACTTGGATCTGGAAGAACAGAAAAAAAAAAAAAGGACGCGGGTAGAAGTGGGGGAAACTCGTGTTGAACTTGGGTTAATCCAGTAGTTGTCTCGGGTTTGTTTAGTATGCACCCAGTTTTAAAACAACAACAGGTTTAAACTTAAAACAAATATTCCAGGTTTTCAAACTATAACAGAAACATGTTAGTCCAGGTTTTATAACAGACTTGTTCTATTTTCTGGATTTTAAAAATCAAATTTTAAAACAAGCTTAAACAAGTGTAAAAAAAAAAGTTTAAATATAAACCCAGATTAGTTTAGAAACTTTATTTATTTTCAAATTGTAGTATTAATTAAAAGGGGTTAAACGATGAAGTGTATTCAAAGGGGAAATTGAATTTAGAAAATGGTATTTGAAATTGTAAAGGATGTTCTAAAACAAAGTTTACAATTAACATTTTAAACCTGAACTTGAGTTTAAATCAGAAGTTAAGATTTTAGAAATAAAATGAGTTTTATAAATTTAAATGTTAATAAGTCTAGAATGTGTAAGTATACTTTGATATATGAACTTAGGAGGAATTTGATTTCAAAACTCTTTTAAATTTCGTTATAACAAAAGTAATGTGATAGACTTGATAATAAATTAGATTAATTTATTAAATCAATTATAAATTGTTAATTACTTAATGAAAGCAATTAAGGGGTTAATTACTAATTGTAATTAAATTTGAATATTTTGATTTAATTAATGATAAAGATAAATTGGTAATTAATGATTTGTTATTATGAGATGATTACTTAATGATAAGTAATTAAAGAGTAAATTTCTTAAAATAATTAATTAAAAAGTTAATTAATTATATAATTGGTTCAAAAGTCAATTTAATTAATATGATTGATTAAGAATAATTTAATTAATTAAAGTGTTTGATAAATTAATTTATATCAAATGATTTGGAACTAGTAAATCAGAATTGGATAATAAATTCATTAGTAATTAATTAAATTGGAAATAAATTGAATTGATTAGGATTAAACAATTAATTAATCCTACTTATAAATGTTATTGAATGCTTGACCTTACTTATGAATGATCGTATTATATGTGATGCCTTGAATTGATTGTCCTATTTGATCTGTAGTATCTTGTTCTGTGAATTGAGCAATGTGAAATTTACTCATTTATTTATGTACATTTGTGTATTATCTGTGAATCTGTGAATGGACGATAAGCATTATAGTTTATATCGCTTATCGAATATATTGTCGTATTTGATTTGTGATGATTGAATGGTTGTGCACTATTGTGTTAAACCCCTGGACCACACTTATACACACACCAATATGGATTTCACGAGGAAATCGGTTAAGTCACAGATTTTTGAAATAGTTTTGAATTTGAATTTTTAAATTCAAATATTTTGGAAATGGAATCGGAATAAATGTGAAAAGCTTTTTGAAATGGAATTTCAAGTTAAAATTTATTTTAATTTACTTGATTAAGTTTTGGAAATTAAATAAATTTATTTAAATTTTGATCCGAAATTTGAAATTGAATTCTATGATTTGAAATTAGGGATTAAAGATGTTATATCGGATATATATGAGTTAAACCACTTTTAAGTATTGTTTTTGGGAAATTGAATTAACCCAAAGATAGTAACTCGTATAAATGAAATAAGGTTTTTTCCGAAATAACACTGTTGTTTCTAAATGATAAAAAGCTTTCGTAGAAGAAATGAATTTCAAATTGTATCAAACAGATTTCAAGTTTAAACTGAAAAAGTTTTCCCAGTTATTGATGAATATTTGAAAACAAATTTTAAAAAAGTGAATATTTGGAAATAGTTTGAAATCTATAAGATAAATCTTTAATTTAAAGATTTAATGAATTAATCCAATTGAAATGGAATTGTTTTGAAATACAGGAATGAATCTTTGAGAAACTGGGTGAACTTGTGGAATAAATCTTTTTGTAAAAAGAATTTGAAATGGTAATTGGTTTAAACCATTTGAAAGAAAGTTTTGGGTATTAAGTTGTGACTTAATTGAAATCCCATATCCATATGTTTTTAAATGTTGCGCTCACTATTCGGTTTAGCTGGGAAAGGACCTTTGTGTCGTATAACCCATTCCGAATATGTGATACGTCGTTATGGATAGCATTTGAAGACCGGTGTTGAAGACCGGGTATTTTCGAGAACGATAGGATGACCTATCGATTGTCTCTGCACTGAGTCGCGCCGGTATAGAGATTTCCTAAGTGATGGGAAGTCCGATCTGGATTTTGAATACCCGGATTTGCAAGGGCTTCGTAAGAAGTGCCTTCGGTTCTGTTCGAGCCCGGAACAGACTTGTATGGATTGTGTGTCTGACATTACATTTTGAGATATAAAGCAGATTTCTTTCAAATACATTTCTGTTGGTGGCGGAGAATTTATTCTTTTAGCTTAACACCCTTCTCTGAGGCGTACAAGCTCAGAGGTGATGTAATTGAAGGTTATCAGCGACATATTCCCAATTTGGAAATGTGACATGCTAAATGTTGCTGTGAAATGATCATTGTTTGATCATTTGTGATATGATCATTTGTTTGATCATTTATCTTTGTGATCATTACTTTGATCATTTGTTGACCCAAAGCATGGCTTTGTACCAAAGCGTGGCTTTGTGGACGTGACTTCGTCGAACCTCACACCCCGGAATGGTCAAAACAGGAAAGATGCAGCAAGGTTATTAGGGGGTAGCGCCCCTTTAGGGTATGTACATCTCCTTCTGGATAGAAGTGGTATCATGGTATGGAGCGCAGATACTTACTTATGTGGATATCACAAACTTATATATATCTTGTTTTGTGATTTGATGTTGGGGCCCCGGTTAAAGGTTGTTACAACCGGGAGGTGGCATACTCGTGTCAGTAGTTACCCAGTTAGGGGTAACCCGGCCTTGTGTTGGCAGAGATCCGGTTAGGTTCTCGGGGACGTCCTTCCAGACGCGTTCTCATGTAGCAATGGGAAGTTCCTTGGCCTGACCATTGTTGGAAATCCAAAGAAACAATACGCGCCCAGTACGGTTTTAGTTGTAGAACCTGTCTCCTCAGGAGGCAGCTATAGCGGGCATAATATAATGGTACCTATGCTGGCTAAGATTTATATTCTACTTTCGAAATTATTTTCTACACTATGCACTAATAATAATATCAAATGGTTTGATTTTGCGTAGTAAGCATGTTTGACTATCATAAGAAGAAATCTCCTCCAAGTCTGCGTTTGCATTGTGTGTGTGGCGGGAGGTCTTATGGTAGTTTCATTTTCAAAAAGCATTGCGAATTTACTTTAAAATTCTCTTATTGCTTGTTTTAAAGATAAACTGTTTTTGTTGCTCACACCAGTCCCATGACTGATCCGGAGTTTATTGTTCCTTTCCTAAACTCTGGGTGCTCGCTATTTTCCACACGAGCAGTCTAGAGTTGGGTTTTTCAGATAGTTAGATATAGTGGATTATCTGGAGTTAGTTCAGTCTTTGGTTCGCACCAGTCTTGCTTAGCTTGGTGCATTGTTATGGGGAGTTCGAGCTATTGCTGGATTGGTTCTTGGAGATGGAGTTCAGATTTGGAGTTCTTCGTTGAAGACTATCTTAGAGTTATTTGTTCCGCTGCTAGTGTCATATATTTCTTTTCTGCTGCTATTTGTTGTATCATATCTCTGATGTATATTGATATTCATCATATCGTTCTGTTGTATCAGATATTGTATATCAATGTATTATTCTTTTTATTCCGCTGTGTTATTTACTTAATGTTGTTATAAGCTCCGGCGAATCGGATTTGAACGGTTGAATCTACGGCATTCGAATACGATTTGAAGTATGGATGTCGATTTTCGAGCGGGCAAAATTTGTTGTCGTTACACTAAATCAAAATCACTAAACTTAAATCCTAATGCCATAAGGTCATGTTGGATAGTTTGAAATCTAGAATACATGTCAACAATAGTTTCATTTTGCTTCATTTTTAATGTAGAGAATTGGTTTTGCAAAATTGAAATCTTAGTCTGTTTGACCTTTGTTGTACCTTCGTGTGTAATTTGTAAGGTACGCCAAATGAAAAATGTAGTTGTGCATAACATGACACATGAAAATTCATTTTTATCTAGAGAGAAAAATAAAACGTTCATAGCTTTAACATTGTTTGATGCTAAGGTCTTTTGTGCATCGGTCCAAGTGTTCATAGCAATGTCAGGTGCTACATATTTATTTTGTGTAGCAGACCATATTTCTAGACCATTGGCTTCCATAAAAATTCTCATACGTGTTGACCAATATGCATAGTTAGAGCCATTAAAAAGTGAGGGTCGTGTTGTGGATTGTCCTTCCTGAAAAATACTTGTCATTTTAAAATGATTCAAAAATGTGTTACTGCTCTTTGATCAAACCTTGCTCTGATACCAATTGAAAGTCTATAAGATGGATCATATAGTGTATATACAAGTATATGTTACTAACTATATGATGTAACTAATATAAAATTAATCTAGTAAAATATAAACTAAGCACACTAGGATTTTATACTGGTTCGGACCTCCTGTAACAACCCGCATATTTTACGATTGTATATTTAAATATTTTATTTAAATATAGCATCGTTAGTCGGATTTAAGTCCAAAAAGTTACTTTTTATAAACAGTCAACTTAGGACTCGAGACCACTTCCATTGAGTTCAGAATGGCGTTTGCAACCTTTTTGAGTATAAACATTGATATGTTTGGAGCTAGCTAAAATTTCGACCTTTTCAGTTAGGGCTTTGGGTTTGGGTTTCAGCCCATTAACCTAACATATCAACCCAACTCCACTCCACTCCTCTTCATTCCTTCATAATATTTCCTATAACTCAAGCTTTAGCAAAAATGGTGGAGGAGATTGGAAATTAAAATCCTAAACCCTAGTTTCCTTTGCAAATCCAAGTTTTAGCTCCAAAATCAAAGAGAAGCTTAGATAAGCATCTCCTTCCTCTTCTCCATCTCAATCTCTCTCCAATTTCAGAAATTTTCTATAATCTAATTTTAGAAATTATTGCTTATGATCTTAGATTGGAGCTTTTAGAGTTGAGGTTGAAGAGTGGTTGACTTTCCTTTGTTTTCAAGCTTCTCCTTCATTGTTTTTGGGTTTAAAGGTGAGTTTTTGAACTCACATCTACGTCTATAACTATCTTTGTTGTTAGGTATGAATTCCTAACATATATTCATGTTCATTTGCTTTTGATTTGGTGATTTTCCAATTTTTGATTTTTGAAGTCCAATTTTATGAAAATCCTACTAAGGATGTTTGGATATGTTGTTTGGGGTGTATCGAATTGGATATGTTGTTTGGGGTGTATCGAAGAGCTTATAAGGCCGGGTAATCGCTTGGCGTAAATCCTTAGTCGTCATTGCTCGCTCGATTGCTCCTGAATTGTTTTGGCCATCATGGCCTAGGCAAATTGTTGCCTAGTCTAGCATCCAGACGTCTGAAACATAGGTTCAAACGTCTGATTTTGCAATTTGGAGAAAAAGAATATATGGCAGAAAAATAAAAATGGTAGAGAACAGAATCAAACGTCTAAAACAACCTTTCAGACATTTGAAACACCTTGTCAGATGTCTGATACCACCTTTCAAACGTCTGATACAACATGTCAGACGTCTGAAGCCACCTTTCAGACGTCTGGATGGTTTCTGAATTTCCAGAACCTGAACCCGGACGTCTAGATTTTAGACCAGACGTCTGGATTTTAGACCAGACGTCTGGAACTGTTGATTTTTACTAATTTACCTAATTTTTAGTAAATTTCCAAGGTTTATCAATTTTTGTTGATCCGATTAGTTGTTATCACTTTTATCGACTTTGATGACTTCTTTTTTTCGATTTTTGGGAATATCCATTTTGATGAATTTGGTATCGATTTCTTTGGATTTGATTCACGTCTTTATGTGTGATTTTTTTTTGATGATTAGTTGTTTTACAATCATTTTTGTGGTTTATCACTTTAAAATACAAAGGTTTCTATACTGGTAGTAAATATCAAAACTCTTTCATCAAAACAATTTCAACACTATTTTAATACAAAGATCGTTTATAAAACCGTTTTCCAACCTATTAGTATATACAAACTTTACCTCATTCGTATGAGAAATCTAATTGAATGGCTTAGCAAAACAAGTGGTATGAAACGCTTGTGTTTACTTTGCCGGTTAATTCTTGGACTTGTTCGCTTGAACTCTTGTGACAACTTTCGAGTGGAAGTCTACAATCTGTTCGTAAATATTTAAGTTAAACCAGTGGTTATGAGACATGAAGCTAAACTCACTTATTTACTAGCTTAGTGTAATTTACACTTGTGGATCTATGAAGATCCTTTGGTGGAGTTTCGGCTTAATTTTTTGGGGGTAGCGACTCAGGGTCTTCGGACCGTTCTGTGGAGCTTCGGCTCAAAGGTTTCGGGCTGTTTTGTGGAGCTTCGGCTTAAATTTGATGGTTAGCGACCAAGGAATAGCGTTCCGTTTGTGATGCACGTGTTGGTGAGTTTTTATGTCCCCATTTTGTGATAGGCCTTCCCCTTTTGTGATTTCTAGATTTCTAATTGATGATTTCTAGAATTTGTGTCTCACCAATTTTAGTGATTTACATTGATGAGTTTTATCAATATTTGTGCATTGGTGAATTTGAGTTTCAACAACTTTTACGATTGGCATTGAGACGTTTGTCAATATTTGTGACTTGGTGAATAAAAATAAAGAATATGATATTCTTTTTGACCTTTGAGAAGATTCTTGTGATATTTATGTTTTTTGGTTGATTTTCAAATGTATACTAATCACAGTATGGCATTATTATTATTATACGTTTTTGTCGTATCTCTTATTTTATCTCTTCTTATCTGACATTACCTAGACTGATCCATTTATTATTTTCTTATTAAATAATACTCAGGTCAGACCGAGATGTTACAGGTGCTTCTGCTTGACTCCTTATTTGGGGCCATCGTTTGACTTTTGTCTATACATTAGATTGGTAGTTTTTGTTGTTATACATGCGAGATAGAGACTCCTCGATGTATACTTATTCTTTTGTCTAGCACTTGTATCTATTCTTTTATGATATTTTGGATCTTGTATGACCACTACTCTGATGTACATTTCTATGTGTTATATTCATATCTATTTCTGCCTTTGTGATATGAATATCTGTGTCTGATTTATGTTATGTATATTTCAATATTTGTTTCCGAAAATATTATAGCCACCGTGTAGTATCTTTGAGTTTGTATCGGTATGTCGGATTTCCTCTTGAGATGAAATGCATGTTATACTATCCGACATATCGGTGCTCGCACAAAGCAATTACACGGATGGTCGCTCCTCAATAGCCTTATTCTTCACGCTAGTTGACGGCATTACCTCGTAGTGTCCTTGGCCAGCGTGAGTATAGAGGTGGGGCATCACAGCTTGGTATCAAAGCCAAATTTTGGAACAATGTCGAATAATCTAGCAAGGGTCATTGTCATGAGTTCTTCTTAGGAATCGTGCTTTAGGATTTATTCGCATCATAGTACCCATTATATCCTGTTTTCTTTGTGATGCCTTGTTTCATCAATCATGATTGCTTGATATTCATTCTGAGAATAACCTTTTTCCTCTTCTTTCTTTCTTTCTTAAAGAAGAAGAGATGGTTAGTTCTAGCAGTCCTAGCGCTCGTCAATCCAGTAGTCCTTCTCTGGATGGCGCATTTATGTCTGCCCAACAACTTTTGGATCTTGTAAAGAATCAAAGTTTTATCTGTGCTTTGAGTAAGAACCCTACAAGGGTTTTACCTTTGAAACTAGAAGTTCCTTTCGATCATCTTGTAGGTATCACTCTTCGACTTGAAGAGTCCGATAAAGGAAGTGATAGTGATGTTGGAGGTTCCAAAGAGAGCCTTAATAACAACAAGGAGAGGCACATTAAGTTCAAAAGCCCTAATCCCAACAAGAAAGGGAGGCAGACAACTTCGGTAGCAAAGACTCCAATCCCTAATCGTAGAGAATGCTACAATTGTGGTTCCACGGACCACTATGCAAGGGAGTGTCTGAAACCTCTTTATTGTCGCTATTGTAAAAATTCAAGTCATCATATTTCTGCATGCCACATACTTCAAAGCAAGAAGAAAGAGGAATAAGAAACCCCGGTAGCAAAAGCTCCTACCTCTAGTCATGGACAATGCTACAATTGTGCTTCCATGGACCATTGTGCTAATAGGTGTTCGAAACCTCTCTTTTGTCGTTATTGCAAGAGTTTGGGTCATCTTTTATTTTTATGTCCCAAACTTTCAAGCAAGAGGGAGGGAAGGCTTAATGTTGTGCAAATTCCTATTGACCCTTCTCTTGGTCAAGGTATTTTTCATTCTATCCTTGATAAAATTTGTTTTGTAATTTTCCTATTCGAGTTCTTGTTGATATGAGTTCATCTCATTATTTTTATCTTTTTCTTTAAACATTTTTGGTTTAATGACTTCACTGAGATTTGCGAATCCGGTTGGTGACTTAGTTTACTTTGTAAAAATGTCGGAATTATTTTTATGTGATTATGCTTTCCGATCCGATTTGAATGTTATTTGCTACTTAGGTTTCGAAATTGATTTTTGTGAAACAATTGGCTTAATCATTATGAAGCCATATCCTATGTCCCTTGTGGACTATCTATCTTCGACATCCTCAATCTGTTAAGCAGATTTCAATTCTTCTTTGTGATTTCCATTTCCAGTTTGGTGGCGTCATTTTATTCTTTAAACCCACATGATGAGGAAAATGTTATTTCTCTCATTCTAGTAGTTTATGAATTTTCCGGTATCTTTGATCTTGTCTTAGGCCTATCACCTAAGTAATATTTTGAGTGGTACTACGTCCTTTTCAGTTCGACTTTGCCACCAGTTTTCATTAGCTATGAGTTGGGGACGATAGTGTTCCACTACCGCATTCCGCACTCGTTATGATTCTTATGAATGACTCATGATGTCATTCTAGTTGTCTAGTTTATTTCATCCATCTTACGAATCGAGTATTCTACAAATATTTCGATGAGACCATCCTTGTATTCATTGATTTTGGATGAAAACAACACTTTGAAATTTGCGAATCTTTTTAATAAGATACATTTATAAGTATAATTGGATTTTTTTTCTTAAAATGAGTAAAGAATATTCGTAAAGTTTTTAAGAGATATTCTTATCCTATAGAAGATGATTTTGTGTTGTTTTTCCCATTGAGGGCTTTAAGAATTCTGGTCGATGTACTTAATCAACGTTATCGATAGGAATATCCTAAACGCTATGATGAGACAATCTGACACAGTAAATTGACTTGGAATAAGTAAATTTTCTAGAATGATTATTACATAAAGTTAATTGTAATTTTGAAAAGTCTTAGCTTTTCAGGAGAGAGGATCAATTAAAAGAACTCCTTTCTGATGCTCCTATTCTTGTGATTCCCGAAGGGAACCAAGATTTTGTTGTTTATATCGATGCTAGTTGTATTGGTTTGGGTGTCGTTCTCATGCAAAGGGAACGTGTTATTGCTTGTGCTTCTAGGAAATTAAAGCCTGCCGAGACTAGATATGCCCCTCATGATTTAGAGCTCGCGGCTATTGTTTTCGCGCTTAGAATTTGGCGTCGTTATCTTTTGGGAGAAAAATTTGTTCTCTACACCGATCATAAATCTTTGAAGTATTTATTTTCTCAAAAGGAACTTAATCTGCGTCAACAACGTTGGCTCGAGTTCCTTGCATCTTATGACCTTGATATTCTTTATACTCCCGGAAAGGGAAATCGTGTTGTCGATTCCCTTAGTTGTAAGTGACAAGCGGTTGTTTCAATGATGATATCCGAATGGAATGATCTCGAGACCTTATCCACTTGTGAGACTCGAGATCGTGAATCCAATTTATGTTCATATCTTGTTCTATGTAGCCTTGAGGCTCATCCTTTCCTTTTAGACCGCATTCTTGAAGCTCAAAAGTTAGATCCCGAGTTGGCTCTTCTTGGCCAAAATTTTAGGGATAAAATTGATATTGAAGGATTGAAAGACTTTGATAATGATTTTCGTGGCGGTATTTGAAAGTTTGGTAGACTTATCGTGCCAAATATTAGTGATCTTCGTAAAGATATTTTAGAAGATTCTCATCATTCTAAATTTACCATTCATCCCAGTAGTAGTAAAATGTACGCGAATATGAAGCAACTTTATTATTGGGATGGAATGAATCTGATATTGCTAAATTCATTAAGCGTTGCATGACTTGCCAACTTGTTAAGGCCGAGCATCAAAGGCCCGGTGGGTTATTGCAACCTTTGGATATTCCAATTTGGAAATGGGATCAAATTTTCATGGATGTTATTGATGGCCTTCCCCGTTCTCGTTTGAGTCATGATAGCCTTTGGGTGATAGTTGATAGACTTACTAAATCCGCCCATTTTGTACCCGTTCGGTCCAATCAGACCGTACCTCTCTTGGCCAAACTCTTTGTTAAAGAAATTGTTAAATTGCATGGAGTCCCTACTTCTATTGTTAGTGATCGTGATCCATTGTATACTAGTGGATTTTGGAAGAGTTTTCAAAAACTTTAGGAACGAAGCTTAATTTTAGCACCGCTTATCATCCTCAGTCCGATGGACAAACCGAGCATGTGAATCAAACTCTTGAAGATCTTCTTAGTACTTGTGTTCTTGATTTTGGTGGAAGTTGGGAAGATCATATTTCTTTTGTTGAGTTTTCCTATAATAATAGCTTCCAATCTAGTATTGGTATGGTACCTTTTGAGGCACTCTATGGAAGGCCATGCCGATCTCCTTCTTGTTGGCTTGAGGCCGGTGAGAAACTGGTTTTAGGTCTAGATTTTATTCGTGATTCCACAGAAAAGATTGACCTTATTCGTCATAGGATAAAAGAAGCTCAAAGTAGGCAAAAATCCTATGCCGATAACCAAAGAAGGAAATTAGAATTTTCTGTGGGAGATTTTATGTTTATTCAAGTATCAGCTATGAAGGGTGTTGTACGTTTCAGTCGATCGGGAAAATGTTGCTCGATATATAGGTCTGTTTCCCATCACCGAACGCGTTGGTTCCGTGGCTAATCGCTTTTTATTACCGGCTCAGTTTTCTGCTATTCATGATGTATTTCACATCTCTCAATTATGGAAATGCCTTCAAGGTTCTGATTCTGTCCTTGAGCCCGGTGTTGTGGAAGAAATTGAACTTTCGCCTAATTTGACTTACAAGCAACATCATATCTGTATCATTGCTACGGAGGTTAAACGCCTACGAAATAAAGATGTTCCTCTTGTGAAAGTTCAATGTTCCTCAAATTCTAAGGATTGTTCTTAGGAATATAGAGAATACATCGAGCGAACACATCCGGACTCACTCTCTCGTGCTCTTTCAGGTGAACTTCTTATTTCAGATTTCTTTTATGTTGATATGCTTTTATGGTTGTTACTTTTTATTTTTTTCTTAAATGTTGCGAGGACGCAATTTCTTTAAGGAGGGGAGTCTGTAACAACCCGCATATTTTACGACTGTATATTTAAATATAGCATCTTCAGTCGGATTTAAGTCCGAAAAGTTACTTTTTGCAAACAGTCGAATTAGGACTTATGACCACTTCCATTGAGTTCAGAATGGCGTTTGCGACCTTTTTGAGTATAAACATCGATATGTTTGGAGCTAGCTAAAATTTTGACCTTTTCACTTAGGGCTTTGGGTTTCAGCCCATTAACCTAACATATCAACCCAACTCTACTCCACTCCTCTCCATTCCTTCATAATATTCCTACAACTTAAGGTTAAGCAAAAATAATGGAGGAGATTGGAAATTAAAATCCTAAGCCCTAGTTTCTTTTGCAAATCCATGTTTTAGCTCCAAAATCAAAGAGAAGCTTAGGTAAGCATCTCCTTCTTCTTCTCCATCTCAATTTCTCTCCAATTTCAGAAATTTCCTATAACGTAATTTGGAAAATTATTGCTTATGATCTTAGATTGGAGCTCTTAGAGTTGAGGTTGAAGAGTGGTTGATCTTCCTTTGTTTTCAAGCTTCTCCTTCATTGTTTTTGGGTTTAAAGGTGAGTTTTTGAACTCACATCTACGTCTATATCTATCTTTGTTGTTAGGTATGAATTCCTAACATCTATTCATGTTCATTTGCTTTTGATTTGAATTGATTTGGTGATTTTTCAATTTTTGGTTTCTGAAGTCCAATTTTATGATAATCCTACTAAGAATGTTTGGATATGTTGTTTGGGGTGTATCGAAGAGCCTATAAGGTCGGGTTGTCGTTTGGCGTAAATCCTTAGTCATCGTTGCTTGCTCGATCACTCCCGAATCGTTTTGGCCATCATGGCCTAGGCAAATTGTTGCCCAGTCTAGGCATCCAGACATCTGAAATATAGGTTTAGACGTCTGGTTTTGCAATCTGGAGAAAAAGAATATACGACAAAAAAATAAAAATGGCAGAGAACAGAATCAGACATTTGAAACAACCTTTCAGATGTCTGATACACCTTGTCAGACGTCTAATACAACATGTCAGACGTCTGAAGCCACCTTTCAGACGTATGGATGGTTTCTGAATTTCCAGAACCTAAATCGAGACGTTTGGAATTTAGACCAGGCGTTTGGAACTGTTGATTTTGCCTAATTTACCTATTTTGTATAAATTTTCTAGGTTTATCGAGTTTTGTTGATCCGATTAGTTGTTATCACTTTTATCGACTTTGTTGACTTCTTTTTTTGGATTTTTGGGAATATCCATTTTGATGAATTTGGTATCGATTTCTTTGGATTTGATTCACGTCTTTGTATGTGAATTTTTTTTGATGATTGGTTGTTTTTACAATCATTTTTGTGGTTTGTCACTTTAAAATACAAAGGTTTCTATACTAGCAGTAAATATCAAAACTCTTTCATCAAAACGATTTCAACACTATTTTAATATAAAGCTCGTTTATAAAACCGTTTTCCAACCTATTGGTATATACAAACCTTTACCTCATTCATATGAGAAATCTAATTAAACGACTTAGCAAAATAAGTGGTATGAAACACTTATGTTTACTTTGTCGGTTAATTCTTGGACTTGTTCGCTTGAACTCTTGTGACAACTTTCGAGTGGAAGTCTACAATCTGTTCGTAAATATTTAAGTTAAGCCAGTGGTTATGGAACATGAAGCTAAACTCATTTATTTACTAGCTTAGTGTAATTTACACTTGTGGATATATAAAGATCCTTTGGTGGAGTTTCGGGTCAATTTTGTGGGTTAGCGACCCAGGGTCTTCGGACCGTTTTGTGGAGCTTCGGCTCAAAGGTCTTCGGACCGTTTTGTGGAGCTTCGACAAAAATTTGATGGTTAGCAGCCATGGAATAGCATTCTGTTTGTGATGCACGTGTTGGTGAGTTTTTATGTGTAACGCCCGCGGATTTTCGTTCTTCGAAAATCCGACATCGACACTCACTTTATCGACTGCCGAGAAATCAAAGGCCGAAAACCGAGATGTTATGGGTTTTAAAAAGAATTTAAGAAAAGAAAAAGAGAGAAGATAGAGAAGAGATAGAAAATAGAGGGAGAAAAGAAATTTGAAAACAGAAAATTTTAAAATAGAGAGGAACTGAAAGAAGACAACAGAACAAAAAGAACAACAACAGAATCTCACAATTCGCAGCGGAACAACATATAATAATAAATGAATAATCTTTAAACAAAGAACTATATCAGTTATTACATTACATCATATCATCAGAGTGTACAACAACATACAACAATGCAGCGGAAAAAGGAATACTATATAAACTAGTAATACACCATGCCATCCAGCTTGCCTCCAGCAACTCCAGAATATCCTGATAAACCTAACTCTTAACTGCCCGTGTGGAAATTGGTGGGCACCCAGAGTTTAGGAAGGAAAACAATAAACTCCAAGTCAGTCATGTGACTGGTGTGAGAACTCAAAACAGTTTATTTATCTTTAAAATCAAAATAGAGGAATATTTTTAAATTCAATTCGCAATGCTTTTAAAAATGAGACTACCATAAGGCCTCCCGCACACACACACAATGCAAACGCAGAATCGGAGGAGATTTCTCCTTATGATAGTCAAAGATGCTTGATACGCATTTTAAAATAACATTTGATATTATTACTAGTGCATAGTGTAATAACAAATCATTTCAAAAATAAAGATATAAATCTTAGCCAACATACGACCATTATCGTATGCCTACTATAGCTACTATCCAAACAGTGGTGACCACCATAAGTGAATAGCAGGTTCTACAACTAATACCGTACAAGTTTCGTATTGAGAATTGGATTTCCAACAAATGGTCAGGCCAAGGAACTTCCCATTGCCACATGAGAATGCCTCTGGATAGACATCCCCGAGAACCAAACCGGATCTCTACCAACACAAGGCCGGGTTACCCCTAACTGAGTAACAACTGACCGAATATGCCATCCCCCGGTCCTTTGGGACCTTTTCACCGAGCGCTCGTAATCAATTCACACAATCATAAAGTGTTTTCAACATGAGTAAGTATCTGGGCTCCATACCATGATACCACCCTTTTCCAGAAGGAAATGGACACATCCTAAAGGGTGCTACCCCTCATAACCTTGCTGCTTCTTTCCTGTTTTGACCATTCACGGGGTGTGAGGCTCGACGAATTCACGTCCATAAAAACATACTTTATACAAAAGCCATGCTTTGGGTCAACAAATGATCAACACAATGATCACAAGGATAGACGATCAAATAAACGATCCTATCACAAATAATCAACACAATGATCATTTCAGCATCACTCAGCATGTCACATTACCAAATTGGGAATATATCGCTGATAACATTCAACTACATAACCTCTGAGCTCGTACGTCTCAGAGAAGGGTGTTAAGCTAAAAGAATAAATTCTTCGCCACCAACAGAAATATATTTGAAAGAAATCGGCTTTATATCTCAACTTGTAATGTCAGACATACAATCCATACAAGTCTGTTCCGGGCTCGAACAAAACCGAAGGCACTTCTTACGAAGCCCTTGCAATACGGGTATTCACAATCCCAATCGAATTTCCCATCACTTAGGAGATCTCTATACCAGGAGCTACCCAGTGCAGAGACAATCGATAGGTCATCCTATCGCTTTCACAAATACTCGGTCTTCAACACCGATCTTCAATGCAATTATAACGACGTATCACATATTCGGAATGGGTTATACGACCCCATGGTCCTTTCCCGGTTAACCCGAATAGTGAGCGCTTATTCAAAAATAAGTGTGACATTCACATTCAAACAAATCACATCAATTACCCATTCAAAGGGAAATATTGATAGTCGGTTATTGAACTATCACTGGATATGCACACATCACCAGATTCCAAATAATTTTCCAAATTATTTATTTTCCAAAATATCTTTACAAGATATATAATTTCAACACTTCAAAAATAAATCAATATTTATTTTTCTAAACCAATCTCACTTTCTTTTATAAATTCCTTAGTGAATTTATATTCCAAAATATTCATGCATATACGATTTCAATTTATCATTTCAATTTATCTTCCAAAAGATAAATTCTAAATATTCACTTTATATTGGAAAACATTTCCATACTTATTTATTCATAAGTAATTCACAAATCTTTTTATTTTCAACCTTGGAAAATATTTAATATACTTAAATCGAATTAAGTATATATTTCATTCTTTAAGGAAATCATTCTCTTAAACATATTTATTTGGGCCAAAACGAATGTTGCGTAAAACATCGTTACGACAACCCAAAATCACTAGTATAGGGATTCGAAATTTAAATAGATATATAAATCCCAATACTATACAAAACATTTCCTTTCGGAAATCATTTACTATAACAACAGTGTTATAGTCCACCATTTCCTTTTATTTCTCGAAAACGTCTATTTCAACAATAAATGTTGAAATCTATGGTTTCGAATCTCAACACCTTTAAAACATCGTTAGATCGTTTTAATTCTGTTTAAAATATCACATTCTAAAACATTTTCTTTAACATGTTATTCACTATTCAAAAACGTGAATATACTATGTTAACAAATTTCATCCTTTTTATACTTTTTAACTTAAAGGATTATTCACAGTCTAAAACGTGAATATAACTCCATTTATAAGTTATAACAATTAACTTATCAAAATAAGTCGTTTGCGAATTCATAAAACAACGTTTATAAATTCCATTTCTATTTATTTACAAAAACTTCTTTTTTATAAATTCCTTTATTAACATATTTCAGTTTATAACTCAATTATAAACTAAATGTTTATATTACAAGTTAAATACTTATAAAACGATTATTTTATAAAATCGTTCTTTAAACTTCATAATTATAAATCTTATAACTTATAAGATTCATTTATTTAACCAAATCTATTCTTCAATTAACTTCACAAATTTATAAATCTTACTATTTATAAATTTCATTTATAACTTCACAGTTTATAATTCTATAAATTTCATTCATTTATGAAATTCATTTTCACTACATTCAAACACTTATAAAAACTCGTTTTATAATGTCTATATTTCAATTTATAAATATCCATTTATAAATCTCTTAATATAAATCAGTTTATATTATTATTCTAAAACGTCTTTAAATTCCTTTATAATTTCATCATTTCGATTTATAAAATAATCAAATTTTATAAATCGTATATTCAAACTTTTATAATGTATTCAAAAATCCAATTTAAACTATTTTATAAAATCATTAGTTCATATTTCTCAAAAATCGACTTTTAATCGTATTTCTAAAAATCAGCTTTTTAACTATATTTCACAAAAACCATAATTTTTATAACTTTAAAAATTATAACGTTTATTTATTTATAATGGATCAATTCCAAAAATATAGTATATTTTCAAAATCACTTTTAAAATCATTTTAAAATCCCAAAATCTGGGTCCAATGATGCTACACACCAAATAGTCAATCACGACAACAACGATATCATATATCGATATGATAATCAATCAAATATCAAAATATCTGAAATTAAATAAATACTGTTGAGGAATCCAGTTGGATCCCTCCAACCTGTTTTCCTGCATCCAAAAACATTAGCACAATACCAATTTCGCTCCAGTACGAAATTATCGCGGTACATGTTCTTATTAAATATTATCCGCTTAATAACGGCGCAATAGGGTCTCATCCGCTAAACAAATAAATGCAGGAAATCAATAACTCCAATATATACATATGCCAATATATATATATTGCTATTATATATAATACCAATTTCACTGTTTATGAAATATTCGCGGTATATGTTTTTATTAAATAACATCCGCGTACTAACGGCGTATAATGTCTATTTTAACAATCAATAGATATCAACCAACATTCAAACATGCATTCAAATATTTTAAATCTAACTATTTAAAATAAAATTGAAACTGATTCGATTGAGTGAGAAATTCTCACCTTGATTTTAATTTCGTTTTAGCGATTTATTTCGAATAAAATTAAACGGACGTTTAATTTTACCCAAAATTCTCACTAACTCCAAATGACTCCAAACCAACTCCATCGCGTAGTGCTCGTCCATACGATTCCAACGCAACTGAGTTTGCATTTTTTCGACCTCGTATGAAAAAGATATTGATTTTACAAGTTTGTACACGATTTTATAACTAAATTTCAACATAAACTTTTATATTTTTAAACCCAAACTCACACCAGCCCTTGGATCCAAAGCCCACACCATCAGGCCGTCCCCCTCATCTTCCCATTTGCGTTCCATCTACAGGTGAAGCCGAACAAACTTGAACCCAACAATGCATACTAGGGTTTGAATTTTGCAACACCATACTCAACTAAACTCGATCACACAACCACCATCGCGAAGCTCTCGACAAGAGCTATGTTCGGCCCCCACCATGTCAAGCTCGGCCATGCCCTCCACCTGGGAATGCGTGCGCAGGTCGGCCCCTTTAAACCCCCCTATCTCCCACTACGATGCTCCATTTTAGATCATAGCCGTTCAACTTGTAGCTCTCACTCCCCTCTACAACATTCTAGTTGAAACTTTCTTGAAACAATGCATGGATTAGAAGATAATTTGAGGAGAAAGAGGACATTTTCTGGCCATTGAAAACATGGGGGTGGCGGCTGTAAAAGATGGCTAGGGTTTTTCTTTTTTTCTTTTTATTTTAGATTTAAGGTGATATTTATAGGAAAAGCAAGCGTAAACACTATTCATCCCGGAAATTCCGAACTCCGATTTAGACGCCGTAACCAGCGTAGCTAGGGTTTATCCCGCGTTCCGGACACAATGGAACAGGTTTCGGAAGCTAATTCGGAAGTATGTGCGAGTTATGGCTGTAAACGCTCAATTTAAATTAAACCGATTTAAATCGATTTCTAGGCGTTTTAATTTGTACCGGACAAACGGTAAATCCAATTGACTTGAAATTTGAAACCTTACAATAATATCACATTACGGATCCGATGAAACTGGTTTCGTCGAAATCCGTGACTTTTTGAAAAATGGCTATTTTGACTCGCCAAATTTAAATTAAAAATAAATCGATGCGTTTCGAGCTGCCACGATCAAACGATAGCTCCTATTGACACGAAATTTGAAATCCGGTAATAACTAACTATTACGGATCCAATGGAACTGGTTTCGTTCAATTCTGAGACTGTTCAAAAATTGACTATTTTACAGTCGATTATTAAATATTAAAATATTCAATTTTCACAAATTAACTTTTAATTCGATTTTAAAAGTTCTAAAATATCTCTATAACTCCAGTATGATTAAATAAAATTTTCCAAATTATTTATAATCATATTTAACTATATTTTCAATTATTTCCATAATTTCACATATTAAATTATCGATTTAATTATTCAATTAAATCCAATAAATCAAATAAAAATTTATTTGACTTATAAATTCACTTATTAATATCTAAAATTAATTAAATATTCAAATTTTAATTAATAAAATTCTGGGTCGTTACAATCTTTCCCCCTTAACAGAATTTCGTCCCCGAAATTACAAGTAAGAAAGGTTATACAATTTATTAACTTTCCCAAAATTCATAGTTAAACTTCTTATAATACTTTTACTAAGTTTTCAAATCCTACTTAGTTATTTTTCAAAAACAATTACTATTGTTTAACTTTCAATTCCAAAATAAAGTTTAAAGTTTTCAAAATTTTCCAATTTTTCTCAAATTTTTTCTAACGCCTTAAATTTCCGGAAAAATTCGCCATAGTCTCCTTTGCGCGGCTCGATCCGAAAAAAAAATGACAGTATATATATATCACAAATATACATCTCATCAAGTAATGAGGCATCCCGAAGGGAAAAAAGTGTAAAAGTACGATATTTAATCCGAGATATGTACCTTATATTTTATTAGCAAGCATATACGGCTAATATAGCGCTAAAGCGAACTCCAAATGCGAAGCAAACGCGATCCGCACCTACTAAACACTCAACAAACAACATGAGAACATGCATATATGCAAATAATCTCAATATACAACATATAGCAACATATCAACTATATATGTCACATAGCAAATGCAACAATAGCAATATACATTCAACCATCAACCAACTACATCCAACTAACATCCATAACCAATAATATTCATTCATATTCTCATTAATATTCAATGAAATGGTTTTCAATTTAATCACATTTGATTAGTTTACATTGGATTTTATCAACATTCATTCTCAATTTTAATTAGTTTGCATTCACTAATTAAATCCAATTCACATTCAATTTCTATTCAAACTTATTTACTTCTAATTTGAATTCAATTTACTTTAGCTTTCAATTTCATTAATACTTAATGAATTATATATAATCAATCAACAATCAACTAACAATCATATAACATTAGAATTTAATGAATTAACACTTACATTCATTATTCCATATCAACTTAATTTACATTCATTTGATTATCATCCAATCCAATTTCTAAAGTTGAATTTTATTTATATAACTTAAGTTCACATTTATCATTTAACTTTATTAATTTAGTTTGATATCAATATCAACTTATATATATATAAGTTTTATTTCACAATTGTAAATCACTTTAATTATAATTCATATTCTTATAATTCTTTTACTTATACAATTATTCTTTTATTTAGATTATTCAAATAACCAAACAATCAACTTATATACACTTTAATAATTCTGAAAAATTATTCCTTTATATATGAAAATATAATCAAGGCAAAATTATTTCATTTACCCAATTTTAAAATCAATATTGTGTCGAATTGTTCTATTCAAGTGTTTAGAAACCCCTTCGGCTCAGTTTCGAGGCTGTGCTGACGAAAGTTCATATGCCACTCAATAAACCAATCATCACAATATAAAACAATTTTATATTCACTAACAAATACGCTCTCATATTTATTATTACACTCAAACTCAATCTAGAATACTGCTGACTCTATCTCTAATGAGTAATACCCAACAGAACCATGGTTGTCGCTTAACCATCAGCTCTGATACCAAATGTAACGCCCGCGGATTTTCGTTCTTCGAAAATCCGACATCGACACTCACTTTATCGACTGCCGAGAAATCAAAGGCCGAAAACCGAGATGTTATGGGTTTTAAAAAGAATTTAAGAAAAGAAAAAGAGAGAAGATAGAGAAGAGATAGAAAATAGAGGGAGAAAAGAAATTTGAAAACAGAAAATTTTAAAATAGAGAGGAACTGAAAGAAGACAACAGAACAAAAAGAACAACAACAGAATCTCACAATTCGCAGCGGAACAACATATAATAATAAATGAATAATCTTTAAACAAAGAACTATATCAGTTATTACATTACATCATATCATCAGAGTGTACAACAACATACAACAATGCAGCGGAAAAAGGAATACTATATAAACTAGTAATACGCCATGCCATCCAGCTTGCCTCCAGCAACTCCAGAATATCCTGATAAACCTAACTCTTAACTGCCCGTGTGGAAATTGGTGGGCACCCAGAGTTTAGGAAGGAAAACAATAAACTCCAAGTCAGTCATGTGACTGGTGTGAGAACTCAAAACAGTTTATTTATCTTTAAAATCAAAATAGAGGAATATTTTTAAATTCAATTCGCAATGCTTTTAAAAATGAGACTACCATAAGGCCTCCCGCACACACACACAATGCAAACGCAGAATCGGAGGAGATTTCTCCTTATGATAGTCAAAGATGCTTGATACGCATTTTAAAATAACATTTGATATTATTACTAGTGCATAGTGTAATAACAAATCATTTCAAAAATAAAGATATAAATCTTAGCCAACATACGACCATTATCGTATGCCTACTATAGCTACTATCCAAACAGTGGTGACCACCATAAGTGAATAGCAGGTTCTACAACTAATACCGTACAAGTTTCGTATTGAGAATTGGATTTCCAACAAATGGTCAGGCCAAGGAACTTCCCATTGCCACATGAGAATGCCTCTGGATGGACATCCCCGAGAACCAAACCGGATCTCTACCAACACAAGGCCGGGTTACCCCTAACTGAGTAACAACTGACCGAATATGCCATCCCCCGGTCCTTTGGGACCTTTTCACCGAGCGCTCATAATCAATTCACACAATCATAAAGTGTTTTCAACATGAGTAAGTATCTGGGCTCCATACCATGATACCACCCTTTTCCAGAAGGAAATGGACACATCCTAAAGGGTGCTACCCCTCATAACCTTGCTGCTTCTTTCCTGTTTTGACCATTCACGGGGTGTGAGGCTCGACGAATTCACGTCCACAAAAACATACTTTATACAAAAGCCATGCTTTGGGTCAACAAATGATCAACACAATGATCACAAGGATAGACGATCAAATAAACGATCCTATCACAAATAATCAACACAATGATCATTTCAGCATCACTCAGCATGTCACATTACCAAATTGGGAATATATCGCTGATAACATTCAACTACATAACCTCTGAGCTCGTACGTCTCAGAGAAGGGTGTTAAGCTAAAAGAATAAATTCTTCGCCACCAACAGAAATATATTTGAAAGAAATCGGCTTTATATCTCAACTTGTAATGTCAGACATACAATCCATACAAGTCTGTTCCGGGCTCGAACAAAACCGAAGGCACTTCTTACGAAGCCCTTGCAATACGGGTATTCACAATCCCGATCGAATTTCCCATCACTTAGGAGATCTCTATACCAGGAGCTACCCAGTGCAGAGACAATCGATAGGTCATCCTATCGCTTTCACAAATACTCGGTCTTCAACACCGATCTTCAATGCAATTATAACGACGTATCACATATTCGGAATGGGTTATACGACCCCATGGTCCTTTCCCGGTTAACCCGAATAGTGAGCGCTTATTCAAAAATAAGTGTGACATTCACATTCAAACAAATCACATCAATTACCCATTCAAAGGGAAATATTGATAGTCGGTTATTGAACTATCACTGGATATGCACACATCACCAGATTCCAAATAATTTTCCAAATTATTTATTTTCCAAAATATCTTTACAAGATATATAATTTCAACACTTCAAAAATAAATCAATATTTATTTTTCTAAACCAATCTCACTTTCTTTTATAAATTCCTTAGTGAATTTATATTCCAAAATATTCATGCATATACGATTTCAATTTATCATTTCAATTTATCTTCCAAAAGATAAATTCTAAATATTCACTTTATATTGGAAAACATTTCCATACTTATTTATTCATAAGTAATTCACAAATCTTTTTATTTTCAACCTTGGAAACTATTTAATATACTTAAATCGAATTAAGTATATATTTCATTCTTTAAGGAAATCATTCTCTTAAACATATTTATTTGGGCCAAAACGAATGTTGCGTAAAACATCGTTACGACAACCCAAAATCACTAGTATAGGGATTCGAAATTTAAATAGATATATAAATCCCAATACTATACAAAACATTTCCTTTCGGAAATCATTTACTATAACAACAGTGTTATAGTCCACCATTTCCTTTTATTTCTCGAAAACGTCTATTTCAACAATAAATGTTGAAATCTATGGTTTCGAATCTCAACACCTTTAAAACATCGTTAGATCGTTTTAATTCTGTTTAAAATATCACATTCTAAAACATTTTCTTTAACATGTTATTCACTATTCAAAAACGTGAATATACTATGTTAACAAATTTCATCCTTTTTATACTTTTTAACTTAAAGGATTATTCACAGTCTAAAACGTGAATATAACTCCATTTATAAGTTATAACAATTAACTTATCAAAATAAGTCGTTTGCGAATTCATAAAACAACGTTTATAAATTCCATTTCTATTTATTTATAAAAACTTCTTTTTTATAAATTCCTTTATTAACATATTTCAGTTTATAACTCAATTATAAACTAAATGTTTATATTACAAGTTAAATACTTATAAAACGATTATTTTATAAAATCGTTCTTTAAACTTCATAATTATAAATCTTATAACTTATAAGATTCATTTATTTAACCAAATCTATTCTTCAATTAACTTCACAAATTTATAAATCTTACTATTTATAAATTTCATTTATAACTTCACAGTTTATAATTCTATAAATTTCATTCATTTATGAAATTCATTTTCACTACATTCAAACACTTATAAAAACTCGTTTTATAATGTCTATATTTCAATTTATAAATATCCATTTATAAATCTCTTAATATAAATCAGTTTATATTATTATTCTAAAACGTCTTTAAATTCCTTTATAATTTCATCATTTCGATTTATAAAATAATCAGATTTTATAAATCGTATATTCAAACTTTTATAATGTATTCAAAAATCCAATTTAAACTATTTTATAAAATCATTAGTTCATATTTCTCAAAAATCGACTTTTAATCGTATTTCTAAAAATCAGCTTTTTAACTATATTTCACAAAAACCATAATTTTTATAACTTTAAAAATTATAACATTTATTTATTTATAATGGATCAATTCCAAAAATATAGTATATTTTCAAAATCACTTTTAAAATCATTTTAAAATCCCAAAATCTGGGTCCAATGATGCTACACACCAAATAGTCAATCACGACAACAACGATATCATATATCGATATGATAATCAATCAAATATCAAAATATCTGAAATTAAATAAATACTGTTGAGGAATCCAGTTGGATCCCTCCAACCTGTTTTCCTGCATCCAAAAACATTAGCACAATACCAATTTCGCTCCAGTACGAAATTATCGCGGTACATGTTCTTATTAAATATTATCCGCTTAATAACGGCGCAATAGGGTCTCATCCGCTAAACAAATAAATGCGGGAAATCAATAACTCCAATATATACATATGCCAATATATATATATTGCTATTATATATAATACCAATTTCACTGTTTATGAAATATTCGCGGTATATGTTTTTATTAAATAACATCCGCTTACTAACGGCGTATAATGTCTATTTTAACAATCAATAGATATCAACCAACATTCAAACATGCATTCAAATATTTTAAATCTAACTATTTAAAATAAAATCGAAACTGATTCGATTGAGTGAGAAATTCTCACCTTGATTTTAATTTCGTTTTAGCGATTTATTTCGAATAAAATTAAACGGACGTTTAATTTTACCCAAAATTCTCACTAACTCCAAACGACTCCAAACCAACTCCATCGCGTAGTGCTCGTCCATACGATTCCAACGCAACTGAGTTTGCATTTTTTCGACCTCGTATGAAAAAGATATTGATTTTACAAGTTTGTACACGATTTTATAACTAAATTTCAACATAAACTTTTATATTTTTAAACCCAAACTCACACCAGCCCTTGGATCCAAAGCCCACACCATCAGGCCGTCCCCCTCATCTTTCCATTTGCGTTCCATCTACAGGTGAAGCCGAACACACTTGAACCCAACAATGCATACTAGGGTTTGAATTTTGCAACACCATACTCAACTAAACTCGATCACACAACCACCATCGCGAAGCTCTCGACAAGAGCTATGTTCGGCCCCCACCATGTCAAGCTCGGCCATGCCCTCCACCTGGGAATGCGTGCGCAGGTCGGCCCCTTTAAACCCCCCTATCTCCCACTACGATGCTCCATTTTAGATCATAGCCGTTCAACTTGTAGCTCTCACTCCCCTCTACAACATTCTAGTTGAAACTTTCTTGAAACAATGCATGGATTAGAAGATAATTTGAGGAGAAAGAGGACATTTTCTGGCCATTGAAAACATGGGGGTGGCGGCTGTAAAAGATGGCTAGGGTTTTTTTTTTATTTTTTTTATTTTAGATTTAAGGTGATATTTATAGGAAAAGCAAGCGTAAACACTATTCATCCCGGAAATTCCGAACTCCGATTTAGACGCCGTAACCAGCGTACCTAGGGTTTATCCCGCGTTCCGGACACAATGGAACAGGTTTCGGAAGCTAATTCGGAAGTATGTGCGAGTTATGGCTGTAAACGCTCAATTTAAATTAAACCGATTTAAATCGATTTCTAGGCGTTTTAATTTGTACCGGACAAACGGTAAATCCAATTGACTTGAAATTTGAAACCTTACAATAATATCACATTACGGATCCGATGAAACTGGTTTCGTCGAAATCCGAGACTTTTTGAAAAATGGCTATTTTGACTCGCCAAATTTAAATTAAAAATAAATCGATGCGTTTCGAGCTGCCACGATCAAACGATAGCTCCTATTGACACGAAATTTGAAATCCGGTAATAACTAACTATTACGGATCCAATGGAACTGGTTTCGTTCAATTCTGAGACTGTTCAAAAATTGACTATTTTACAGTCGATTATTAAATATTAAAATATTCAATTTTCACAAATTAACTTTTAATTCGATTTTAAAAGTTCTAAAATATCTCTATAACTCCAGTATGATTAAATAAAATTTTCCAAATTATTTCTAATCATATTTAACTATATTTTCAATTATTTCCATAATTTCACATATTAAATTATCGATTTAATTATTCAATTAAATCCAATAAATCAAATAAAAATTTATTTGACTTATAAATTCACTTATTAATATCTAAAATTAATTAAATATTCAAATTTTAATTAATAAAATTCTGGGTCGTTACAGATCCAATGGAACTGGTTTCGTTCAATTCTGAGACTGTTCAAAAATTGACTATTTTACAGTCGATTATTAAATATTAAAATATTCAATTTTCACAAATTAACTTTTAATTCGATTTTAAAAGTTCTAAAATATCTCTATAACTCCAGTATGATTAAATAAAATTTTCCAAATTATTTCTAATCATATTTAACTATATTTTCAATTATTTCCATAATTTCACATATTAAATTATCGATTTAATTATTCAATTAAATCCAATAAATCAAATAAAAATTTATTTGACTTATAAATTCACTTATTAATATCTAAAATTAATTAAATATTCAAATTTTAATTAATAAAATTCTGGGTCGTTACATTATGCTCCCGTTTTGTGATGGGCCTCCCCCTTTTGTGATTTCTGGATTTCTAATTGATGATTTCTAAAATTTGTGTCTCGCCAATTTTAGTGATTTATATTAATGAGTTTTCATTAATATTTGTGCATTGGTGAATTTGAGTTTCAACAACTTGTACAATTGGCATTGAGACGTTTGTCAATATTTGTGACTTGGTGAATAAAAATAAAGAATATGATATTCTTTTTGATCTTTGAGAAGATTCTTGTGATATTGTATGATTTTTAGTTGATTTTCAAATGTATACTTATCATAGTATAGCATTATTATTATCATGCTTTTTGTCATATCTCTTATTTTATCTCTTTTTATCTGATATTTATAGCTAGACTGATCCATTTATTATTTTCTTATTAAATAACACTCGGGTCAGACCGAGATGTTATAGGTGCTTCTGCTTGACTCCTTATTTGAGGCCATCGTCTGACTTTTTTCTAACTACATTAGATTGATAGTTTTTGTTGTTATACATGCGAGATAGAGGCTCCTCGATGTATACTTATTCTTCTGTCTAGCACTTGTATCTATTCTTTTGTAATATTGTGGATCTTGTATGACCACTACTCTGATGTACACTTCTATGTGTTATATTCATATCTATTTCCGCCTTTGTGATACGAATATATGTGACTGATTTATGTTATGTTTATTTCTATATTTGTTTTCGAAGATATTATAGCCATCGTGTAGTAGCTTTGAATTTGTATCGGTATGTCGGAACTCCTCTTGAGATGAAATGCATGTTATACTATCTGGCATATCGGTGCTCGCACAAAGCAATTACACGGATGGTCGCTCCTCAACAGACATATTCTTTACGCTAGTTGACGGTATTACCTCGTAGCATTCTTGGCCAGCGTGAGTATAGAAGTGGGGCGTCACACCTCCCGACCTACATCCAGTCCCGAAGCTTCCCTTCGGAATTCGACTATCAAACACCCTCACTTCGCCCGGAGGAATAAGCTTGGTTACAATAGCTTGTTCTTGTCAAGTATGTGTTCTATAACGCGAATATTGACTATTAAGTACAAATGCTTCAAATATATATATATATATATATATATATATATATATATATATATATATATATATATATATATATATATCAAGAGAATATTGATTGAAGAGTTTTGAATATATGGAAGAGTGAAATACAAGTATATGATTGCTAGAGATCAAGAATATATCAAAGTATAAGAGTAAAGAGCGCAAGTAAGTAAGGTGAGACTTCTCTTGGATTCTTGAAGCTATTTATAGTGGTAAAGTGATTCCTTGAGTAGTTGCATCCATTAACAAGTGTTCTATGATCCCTTTTGATGGTGATGAAGAGTTGCAACAAAGAGAAGCGAAGGTGTCTTTTCAATTGCGGCAGCTGTAATTTGAATGTCAACAACCGAGTTCAGTTTCAACGTCCGGAATATGTCTCAGACGTCTAGTCTATATATTTTTTGTGTATAGTAGTTTTTCATATGTCTGAGTACATTAACCAAACGTCTAATTCTGTCTGGTTTGTAGTCCAGAAGATTTATTCAGACGTCTGGCTAGTGCACCCAGACGTCTGATCTTGTGCATGTTTGCTTTTCTTGTATATGTGTCATTGCTCTTCTGGCTCTATCGACTTGTAGTCTCTTGATACATTCTTTGAGCCTTGTTCTTGTCTCCCTAGTGATGTTACTTTAACAATTATCTGTAAATAAAAATATATATGCATATTCGATTTCCATTGTATAGTTGTTGTCATCGAAACTGTAGATTTGATTTCATAACAATCTCCCCTTTTTTGATGATGACAACTATACAATGTACTTATTATAAATCTCCCTCTGAATATGTGCTTATTTGTAATGTTTTATAATTATACTTATATATCTAGCCCCATAGTAGTCTTAACATTTTTTTAATAAGGTTAGCATCATTTAAAAAAATCTAAGCTCACCTCTACATCCACATCATCCATGCGTTCAAAAAAAATTATCTTTTTACCTATGCATAAATCGAGTCAAATAAAGAACATTGTAAGTAGTCTTTTCAGCCATCTTCATGTTGCTAGACAATTTTTCCTTTAATTTGGATATCTTTCGACCGGTCTCTTCTTCCACTTTCTTAAGTTTCATTACAACCTCCTCGTCTTTCTTTTATGTGTCGCGGTCTTGCTAGCTTGTTGTTTAAACTCGGCCACTCCTTTTTGGCATGTGTCAAGACCTAGCAAAGCCTTTCCAAACTTAACTTTCATGTCAGAAACTTCATTTTCAAGCGCCTTTACCTTAGTTTCGGAGATGGCAGCATGCTTGTTAAGTTTAAAGGACTTAGCAAGCTCCTCGAACAAGAAAGATACAAAAAGTATGAATATCATATATACATGTGTGTGCGCACATGCGCACGCACGCACATACATACATACATACATACATACATACATATATATATATATATATATATAACAAATTAAATGTGAAATAAAAGCGGGCATATACTAACTTGGTAGCCAAATCGGTGCAATCTCATGAAGTCCTCCTAAATGGATAGGTTGGAAGAAGGTAGAAAAGAAGGAGGTAGGCGGAAAAATCATCTATGAGGAGACACCCCATTTGCTCTACCAACTCAGTAGTGCCACCCTTCTTCTTTAAATGCAGGACGCGAGAAGGTGAGCAAATGAAATAAGCTGCACTTGAACATGCACAGAAGGAAAAGTAGCCACATGGCAAGTAGGGTCATCACGCCTCCCTTTTTTAGATTCTCTGTAGTGGCCAGGTTATCTCTAGACCTCTTTCTTTCTAAAATTTTCTTACTAATATTTTTCCCGATAAAAGCCTTAAGCAGATCCAATATTGTGCCTACGTAAAAAAAAAGCAAACAAACATCAAAGAAATCTATTAAATGAATAATGGTTGAAAAGTTAGCCGAAAAAAAGACTAAGAATTATGCATAACAAAAAAACTTAGCCTGCTACAAATTATGTGTTGGAACTTCGTATTTACGATATTTTGTAATTACGATATTTTGACTATATCAACTATATAAGTCACTATATTATATACTAACTTGTTTTTACAGGAATCATTCAAAGACCGAATTCAAATGAGCTTCAACTATTAAGTATGTATCGAGTCTGTGTCTAGAAGTAATAATATGTTAAAATCTCTCCTGTATGATATATATTGCATTATCATCTCGTCTATTTGCTTCAAGAGTAAAAACCAAATTTTATGTTACATTCAGACGTCTGAATTCCCCATTTCAGACGTCTGAATCTGAAAATATGAATATTGTATACTACAATATTCAGACGTCTGAAAGTTCAATTTCAAACGTCTGAATATGACTAAAAACTGCCTGTTTGCTTTCTGTTTCAAATCTCGTTGTATTTCAGAAGTCTGAATTTTTAATTTCAGACGTCTGAATATTTACAACGACTATTTTTTTGAAAAGGCATT
The DNA here is from genome assembly GCA_030765085.1 of Allium cepa. Classification (NCBI taxonomy): domain Eukaryota; kingdom Viridiplantae; phylum Streptophyta; class Magnoliopsida; order Asparagales; family Amaryllidaceae; genus Allium; species Allium cepa. The sequence goes on along the minus strand of CM060934.1, from coordinate 202,680,340 downwards.
TCCATTCATGAAGAGTTGCGACCTTTAATTCAACAGCTTTTGATGATAACTCTTCATGAAGAATTACAACCATTTATTACCTATATAAACACATTAGAATCAAGTTTTTAAATACACCAATTTCTATTGATTATTATTCTATTATTGAAATTCTTGATTCTAACTCATTTGTGCTAAAAATATCATTCAAATTCAAATTCTACTTTCTTAATCTTCACGCATTCATACATATATCATAAAGGAGAAAGATTATAGGATTTTTGTACTATCAAGAGACAAATTCGTGTTATTAAGAACACATTGTGTCAAATATACTTTTATATAAGTTGAAGTCCACTTCGGCTGTTTAGGAAAAATCCTGTTCTGCTGCTCAGGTCCCTTGTTCGGCTATTCAAGGGTTGTTGTAAACATGTTCCTCCGGGTTAAGTGAGGATTGTTGTTAGTGAAATTCCAGAAGGAGTCTGGGACTGGACGTAGAACGGGAAGTTCGAACCAGTATAAAAATTCCTGTTGTGCTTGTTTTATTTTTACTTATTTACATTGCTCTAGTATCTTATTTTATTTCTGCACTAGTATATTATAATTCCATATAGCACGATCCGCACCACCCACATTTTCTAGATTTGATTGAGATTTCAAGGTAAGAAATCTCAATTTTGGTTGTTGCATGTTCATTTATGAATCGCTGTCAGTAAATTAGCCATATCTCTTTCATTTAAAATCGAAATTTAATAATTTTAGATGATTTGGAAAGCATGGACATAGTGCTACAGGTTTCATGTTTTAAGTTTTCTAAAATTCTGATGTTTGCTTGATCAAAATTGTACTTGTTTGTTGCTGTCCCGAGAGTAAATCGACAGCAACAACAATCACGGAACTAAGAATTGTTTTAGTCATAAGTTACTCGTTTCTTATCCAAATTTAATAATCTTGAATGTTCTGGAAAGCATGAGAATAGGGCTATAAGTTTCATGTTTAAATTTTTCTAAAATTCTGATGATTTCTTGATCAAAATTGTACTTGTTTGTTGCTGTCCCGAGAGCAAATCGACAGCAACAACAATCACGGAACTAAGAATTGTTTTAGCCATAAGTTACTCATTTCTTATCCAAATTTAATAATCTTGAATGTTCTGGAAAGCATGAAAATAGAGCTACAAGTTTATTATTTTGAGTTTTTTAAAATTTTGAAGTTATCTGGGTCAAAATTGAGTGTTTCTATTACTATCCCGAGAGCAAAACTAACATTTGCTCTGTGTTTGAATCTGAAATGGAATTAATCATAGCTCTTTCGTTTCTTAACCAAATTCAATAATTTTATATGTTCCGGAAGCTTTGATCATGTACTACAAGTTTTATGTTTTGATTTTTCTGATGTTTTGAAGTTTGCTTGGTCGAAATTATATTTGTATGTTGTTGTCTTCAGTGCAAAATGACAGCAATAACAATCATTAATCTTAGATTTATATTAGCTCATTTTTGCTCTCATTCTCGTTCGGTTTTGATATTCTTTTTAAGATATTTTGAAAGCTATGATACCTATTAGTAGGCTACCTATATTTGGAGAATTAGAAATTCAAATTTAAATAGAATTTGAATTGATTTTAGTTAAATTTGAATTGAATTCGTATTGAATTCAAGTTATTGGTCTTGTGTTATCTTTCTTGTTTTTCATTATTTTCGAGTGCGGTTTTCACCAAACCACTTTTGGAGTGATTTATGAAATAAATGGACAGTTTAAATTATTATTATATAGAAGTTTAAAATTATTTTTCTAATATAAAATCTATTTATTTCATATAGTAAAGGAATTTCAAATATTGCTTTTGTTAATCTTTTTGGGAAAAAAGTTTTAAAAGCCTGTTTCCTTTAGTAAACTATTTTAAATATAAAATATACATTTTTACACTATTCGAACGTATGAGAAAGAGAATTAAACGATTTAGTAAAACACATGGTATGGGACATGTGTGTTTACTATTTCGGTTGATTCCGGACGTGTACGATCGAAGTTATTTGGTATTATTGATTCTGAGATGTTTTGCCATTTTATGGCGTATTTTGAGTTTTATCATTTCTATTTATTGGAATTATTTAAGATGGCCAATATTTGGCAAGTATTATGGTTTGAGATCTCCTATGTAGGAGTATGGTCGATGAAAACCTTCACGACGTTTTGTTTACTTGCCAATGATATAAGGCAAGTCTTGAGTATATGATTTTATATTTTGAGATTTATGGTTTGTAAGGAACAATCACGATGTTTTCACTTGTCGATGAGATGAGACAAGTTACGATGCCATTTAATACTTATCGATGAGATGAGACGAGTATGGTGTCTCTTTATCACTCGCCAATGAGACGATGTGAGACATGATTTTCTGAGTTTTATAATGTTTCTAGTGTGGCATCGACTAGCGGCTAGTAAACCGCTTAAGTGCGAACGTGTGGTATGGGACACACGTTAATACTTTTCAGGTTCCTATCCATGAGTTTATGACACATTCACGATGTTTACCTAACAGAACTGCTTTGAGAGGTGTTAGCGACCTAGTCATGAGGATGAACTGCTTTGGGAGGTGTTAGCAACCTTGTTAGGGCTGACAAAATGGCTTGGAAAGGCGTCAGCGACCTTTTCATGAGGACGAACTGCTTTGGAGAGGTGTCAGCGACCTTGTCATGAGGACAAACTGCTTTGGGAGGTGTCAGCGACCTTGTCTGAGGCTTCGGCTGCCTGAGTTTAGCATGTGCAGCATTGCTTCGGCATTGCAATTGAGGATTTGGCCAATCCAAGTTTTCTGTTTTATTGTGATTTCACCATTTTAAGAAGTTTAATTACATTGATAGTCTAGTGCTATATGATATGTTATATATATGGTGATTTTAATTAAGATGTTCTGAACTCTTATCGAGTTCCTTGAGTTATGAGTTTGGATGATTTCATGATTTTATAGGATTTCTGGGTTTTTCCATTTTGGCGAGTTGGGATTGAGAATTATATAAATTTATACTGATGAGATGAGGTATAATTGAATTTGGAGATTCTTCTATATTTGAGTTTTGTATCATCCTATTTGAGAATGTTTTATATTTGCCATTTTGGCGAGAGTTTGTATTGATGTTTCTCCTTTTGAGGGGATATGGTTCATGGAAACCATGTAGACATTTTTGGATGTTGCCAATGATATGAGGCAAATGTTTATATTATTTGAGTATTATTATCAAATTTACCTCTTTTGAGGTCTTTTTATACTTAAGTGACATTAGTTCACTTAAGTCATGAGTTGTATTCTTTATGTTTCCTCTTCTCATTCGAAAAGAATTATCACCTTGTATCTTATGCTTCATTTTATCGTCTATCCTCATTAACTATTGTTTTATCTAGACTGACCCGTGTACTTTGTACTCGGGTCAAACCGAGTTGTTTCAGGTTAGCTGTCAGTTATGAGACTTAGCTTTAATGCATCTGTTTGGATATCAGCCTAGCACTTTTGTGTAGTTTATATTTCTTTCTGCTTGACTCTGATATGTATTTGATTAGATGTATATAGTGTGGTCTCTGTACCACTTTTGTGTATCGGTTTGTATCATACCGGGATGTATCTATGTATATGTATTTATATATATGATGATTTCTGTTATGTGATGTAACATGCATTCTATTATTGTATTTTGTTCTGATAGATTCATTAGCCACCTATAGTTTTGTATTAAGCATTTATTGGATATGTCGATCCACTTGAAATAGAAAAAAAATATAGAGCATTTATCGGCGTATGTAATAGATGTTTAAGACAAGATTATAGATGGTCGCTCCTAACCAGCCCTATTCTCCGCATCAGCAGATAGAATTACCCAGAAATTAATAACTTCATCTGGATGGAATCCATGGGAGCCAAGTCCAAAACATCCTCCGGTTTCTTCGAACTCTTGGGAACATCCATCATACTGGTCTCCTTTACGACCATACACAGAAATTACAAAGATCGAACCGGAAGAGTGCAAAACTCCAAACGATTCGGGCAATTAATTTCTTGTATAGTGATTGAATTATTTTTATTTTATTCTTGAAAATCTGTCAAATAATAAATTGTTTTAATCCTCATTCATTTTTTTAATTAATTTATTTTATATTGCAAATGTATGAAATCTTAAAGTTTCAGACGTCTGAATATTATAGAAAAATAAAAAATTTCTACAGTTTCAGACGTCTGAAACAATATATTCAGACGTCTGAAAGTGGCCGAAAATACACTATTTTTCTTCTGTTTGAAAATTCACAATTTCAGACGTCTGAAATTTTACTTTCAGACGTCTGAATTCAACTGGTGCCTTAAAATTCAAAGGGTTTTTTAACATTTTTCCATCCACCAACCTTCTTTATTACTTCCATCTACTACTTCATCTTCCACATCATCCGAACCAGCACCATTCCCACCTTTCAAAACTCCATTTTTACACCTCTACTCTTCAAAAAATTTACCGAAAATCTCCAATGCCTCCAAGAACAAAGCGTCCAAGGGCTTCAAGTTCTTCATCTACACCCAATATAGATCAATGGCTATGGAATGATGAAGCTAAGAAAAGATTTGCTCAGATGGATAGATCTGGTTTCTTCCCAGGAGCTTTTGTCAAGTATGATGAATTTCAACCTTATAGGATTCAACAAATTGCTAATTCAAGTGGGTTAGAATCTCTATTATCCTATTTTGCGAATAATGTTAAGATAAATCATCTCTTAGTTAAATTATTCTATGCCAATATGAACTTAGATCATCATCATCCACATAATAGAGAGAATTGTATTTGGACTTGGGTATGTGGTGTAAAAATTTATCTTCCCTTAGTCCGTCTTGGAGATATTTTGCAATGTCCTTCATCCGGAACAGATTTAGATGAAAGTGATGCTTCACTCTCTTTGGAACATAGAGATGAAGTTTCCCATAGATTTCTTTCCGATGATATCAATAGGTTAACCTCTGTCAACCTCAGGCCTCAAGCCTGTATCCTTCATTGAGCTTTGATTCATCCCGTCTTACCAAGAACAGGAAGTTATGAAGTTATAAACAAACGGAACTTCCAAGCTTTGTATGCAATATATTCGGAACAACCTATAAATTGGGGTCAAGTTATTCTTGAGGAGTTTATGGATGTTAATCGACGCCGCCGTTATAAAACATTTCATTATGGAGCATATATTATGAAAATTCTTAGAAATTATGGGGTAACTTTTCCAGATTCGGAATTTTCACCCATAAAGGAACTAGGCTCCAAAACCCTCGGGCCGATGAACTTGCCTAAACGTCCTCAAAATCTTAATTTTATTTCTTTTCATGAATGGATATCAAACCGGGATCAAAATATACCCCAACCTCATCAACGAATTGCTCCACAAGCTCCCGAGCATGATGATGATAACATAGAAGTACTTTCTCTTGAGTCAACACCCAAACAAGCATTGGTTACACTCTCTCGAAATCAGGCTAAACTCAATAACAAGATTGAGAGATTAGAAAAGCAAACAAACAAGAAGTTTAATTCTATCCGTGGCTTTCTAAATAAAATTTGGGAACGTATCGGTTGCTCTTCTTCCACTTCTACCGAGGTATTTAATCCCGCACCATTTCAATGGTCCTCTAGCTCTGATGATAACAATGATGATGATGGCAACGATGATGAAGACGATGATGAAGAAGAATATCCTAGTTCTTCTTTCTAAAATAATGATGATATAGATGCTTCTTCTCAAATATCATATCCTGTATTTTTGAACTACTTGTTTATTTCTATTTTCGTGTGTATCTTTAAGACAATTGCAACTATTTCTTATGGTATGTAACTTTAAAATACTTGCTACTACTTCTTTGTACCCAGTGATGATTATGATGATTCTCTGATTTTCCTTCTCCTAATTCATATTTTAAATCTTCTATTTTTTGTCGATGTCAAAAGGGGAGAATTACATGATAAGTTTATATTGAAGGGGAGTTTATAGAAAGGGGGAGAATTACAGGGTAAGTTGATATTAAAAATGAGCTTATAGTAAGGGGGAGTAAATATAACTTTGATTCATGTTATACTTATATAGTTGTCATCGTCAAAAGGGGGGAGAATGTTGGAACTTCGTATTTACGTTATTTTGTAATTACGATATTTTGACTATATCAACTATATAAGTCACTATATTATATACTGACTTGTTTTTACAGGAATCATTCAAAGACCGGATTCAAATGAGCTTCAACTCTTAAGTATGTATCGAGTCTGTGTCTAGAAGTAATAATATGTTAAAATCTCTTCTGTATGATATATATTGCATTATCATCTCATCTATTTGCTTCAAGAGTAAAAAACCAAATTTTATGTTACATTCAGACGTCTGAATTCCCCATTTCAGACGTCTGAATCTGAAAATATGAATATTGTATACTACAATATTCAGACGTCTGAAAGTTCAATTTCAAACGTCTGAATATGACTAAAAACTGCCTATTTGCTTTCTGTTTCAAATCTCGTTGTATTTCAGAAGTCTGAATTTTTAATTTTAGACGTCTGAATATTTACAACGGCTATTTTTTTGAAAAGGCATTTTCATTCATGAAGAGTTGCGACCTTTAATTCAACAGCTTTTGATGATAACTCTTCATGAAGAATTACAACCATTTATTACCTATATAAACACATTAGAATCAAGTTTTAAATACACCAATTTCTATTGATTATTATTCTATTATTGAAATTCTTGATTCTAACTCATTTGTGCTAAAAATATCATTCAAATTCAAATTCTACTTTCTTAATCTTCACGCATTCATACATATATCATAAAGGAGAAAGATTATAGGAAGTTTGTACTATCAAGAGACAAATTCGTGTTATTAAGAACATATTGTGTCAAATATACTTTTATATAAGTTGAAGTCCTCTTCGGCTGTTGAGGCGAAATCCTGTTCTGCTGGTCATGTCCCTTGTTCGGCTGTTCAAGGGTTATTGTAAACCTATTCCTCCGGGTTAAGTGAGGATTGTTGTTAGTGAAATTCCAGAAGGAGTCTGGGACTGGACGTAGAATGGGAAGTTCGAACCAGTATAAAAATTCCTGGTGTGCTTGTTTTATTTTTACTTATTTACATTGCTCTAGTATCTTATTTTATTTCCGCACTAGTATATTATAATTCCATATAGCACGATCCGATCCACGGTAACTTTCATTATGCACCCTTTAGAGCAGTAGGATCAAAAACATGAACGAAAATGGAGTGAGAAAAGCGATGGCATGTGCGTAAGAAGCCATATTTGTGCAAGAAAGATTCATTAAATGATGGAATCCCTTTCGAATATCTTCGCCAAACACTAGAGCAGTCTTTCTTCGAGCAATGAATAACCCTCTATCGATTTTTGAAAAATTGGAACAACTAGCTAAAGGAGTAGGAAAACATAAGTAAAAAAAATCACTCTCCTCTAAACAAAAAAGAAATAAATGAAAAGCAAAAAAAATACAAGGGCAATACCAAATTTTGAAAAGTAGGAATAAGATCATCTAGGTTAGGAACATAGCAAAACTGATCAGCCCGCCTTTGAGGCTTATGATGTGAAATAGAAAAGAGGGATTTTGTAGCTTGAACAAAATGAAACCCATCACCACCTAAGGAATTACTCTTACAAACGAAATAAAGAAAAACCAATTCGTGGCAGGAAAGAGAAGAATTAAGATACTCAGCTTAAAGTATGTATGTGCTGATCAGGAGGAAATAAGAGATGGAGGAAAGTTGAATCGGAGAAATGCCAATGACGTACAGCCATTCCTTGATGAAGGGATGTGAGGGCGAATACAAACTGCATCTAATATGCTCCAACGTTTAAAAAATATACACTTTTGGGGGCAAGTGTATGCATCTAAAAGCGGTTGGGATCTTAAAGTAGCGATCGGTAATCCAACACTGGGCTAAGATGAATTCAACTTGACTATTGCAACAAATAGCTAATATGAATTCGCAGAAAAATGAATATTCATAATCAGAGGAGAGGCGCAAGGAAGATTGTCAGCATCTATAGTCAACTAAATAGGAATGTATGTGTGCCATAACTAATTAGGACCGAAATGAATATACGCGGTAAAAATTTATTAAATCAGTAGAGTAATAAAACAAGAGAAATCACCGCAAACATTTGATCGAATGACTTGAGAGTGTGTGTGCACATATACAAATATTAAAAAAGGGAAAATTTCGTATACAAATACATACAAAAAAAAGAATCTTCTTACAAGAAATGGTAAAATCTCCAAGGAAAAATAGGATTAACCGTGTGAGAAAAATAGTAAATGACCTTGAAGGAGACGATATAATTTGAAAAGGAGATTCAAGATATGGTAAAAGAGAGTCGAAAAGAAAGGTCAAAAATATATAGCTTACTAGAAACAATCACAATCCCTAAATTCAAATGACATAACAAATTCTAGGCCGTTAGATGTTAATAATTACAAACAAAGGTATGGAAAAAACGAGGGAGCTTTCGTAAATCATGAAACGACTTATCTGACAACAATAGAAAGATATCCAACCTATCATACAACGTGTGGGGAACATTAAATGAAAAAGATGGATGATAGGATTGTTTAGAAAAAATGGATACGAAATTGCAAGTATACCTTAATATACTTCAGCGCGGACTTAGGGGGCAAGTGTTACACTCATTTTTTGCTTTTATAGTATTTTTGAGTACAAGGCCAAATGGACGATGTTGGTAGAAGACCCAGAATAAAAAAGAATCAAGTAGATCATTCAAACATTAAAAAGAAACCGCGTAAGTTCTGAGATCCAATAACCCAATACTCGAGGAAAGCATTCGCACGAGATCACACAAGTTGCAGACTCATACGAAAACACGAGGCGAGAGTTTAAAAAAGATCAGGACGCACCAGCAAAATAAACCGCATCAACAATAGATTGGTTCAATATGGACATGCAAGAGTTAACTTCAAAACTGAGCTGCATAGTTGATCAAAAGTCTAAAGACATCCCCAATTAATACAAGCAGTGAAAGTAAACCGCGCTATCACATAAAAAGCAAACCATGTCGTCACCTCAAAAGCAAATTGGGCCGACTCTTTGAAGGAAAACTGCCTCTAGCTCTTGAAGACAAATTGCTCCACTTTCATTGGCCAAACTGCGCTAGTGCGATAGCATCCAGCTTTAACTATGATGTCATGCACGAACTACGCAGAAGAAACCAAACAAGCATAGGCAGAACAATCCACAAGTCTGCCATGGCTCATAAATCTAGCCTTAGAACTCCACATACCAAAACTCAAAATTTCTGCCTAATATCAAATTCAAAATTCTCGTCCACAACCATATTTTCCTACCCAAAGTAATTCCAGATGCTTGTATCCACGTAAGCAATCCGTACATAAATTATTAGGCTAAAAGATGGATAACACGTGAAAAGATCCAACGATGGAGAAAGACCTACAAGGCCATGACATCAGCAATCTGCGTGATGCCATGATGCTATAAATAGAAGGACATTATAGCATAAAAGGTGACTTGGTTTAGTTTCCTTGAATTGGATACAAAAAAATTATTTGTACTCACTTTGCTATTAAAAGCTTATATCGAGAAGAATATAAGATAATCATTGATCCATGGACGTGGGATCCTTAACATCTGAATCATGCATTTATTTCCTCATTTTCAAAACTTTATTTCATTTTGATTGAATCGATAGTTGAGTTATTTTTAAAGCGCATATACATAATTGCGTAAGCTTAAGCAATATAACTACTTAACTTCAAGGAAAATTTGATATCAATTCGGTTTCTTGATTCTTAAATACAGGAATATACAATACCGTAATTACTTTATAATTAAGTTGGTGTTGTGAGACGAAAAATATCATTAACAGCAGTACATTGTTGATCAAAACTTCGTAAAATGAAGTTGCATTTAACATCACTCTTGAATAATTCTTGTTCTTTTAGTTGGATCTCTAGCTTCTTTTAGGTGCTAGGCATGAATGGGTTATCATTGTTCTGATCGCTGGTAGAGATTTGTAGTACATCATCGCTAAGATCGTTTGCTGAAGATCCTATAACTGTAATCGTCGCTAAAGAATGAAAGGTGGAGTTAGAATGAAGAGTTTGGTATAAAAATGCAGTAATATATATATGAACTTAAAGAAAATAGTGATAAAAAAATACAAACTTTAAATTAGTTTTCTAAATGACCAAGTGTTTCTATACGCTGTCAATTACGAAGAAATGGGGCTTGGTCCTAAAATGACAACAGTTCATTCATATTTCAAGCCAAGTGTCATTTTGTCCCATTGTTTCCTTACAAATGTAATTTTAATTGGAATGTGAAACATTTAACAAACAATGTGTCGTCAGGTAAAAAAAAGACCGATAATGGTTATAAGTGGCATTAGTAAGTAAAAGAACGATGTATATACAATGCTCAATAGAGAAAAAAATAAAATAAAATTTGATTGTTGTTTAACATTTTTTGAAATACAAACCAGTACAAGGAAGTCCTAAGTTTAGCTATACCAACCGAATATGCATAAAGTTTCTGTTATTAAAGAAATTATACGATTTTGGTCCAACAAGGGACAGTCAGTCTATACTGATTCCAACTCATGTACACACAGAATTGCCAACTTGCCAAAAATGAGCAAAGCTGAGTTGGATAATACACACTATTTGACACTTTCTTATAAAAAAGTTATTGATAAATTAATTGAATGGTTAATTAATCTGTCTTTATTATAAATTGTGAGCTGTTAACAGAGATAAGTTGGCGGTTTTTCAACAAACCTCTCTTCTTCTCTCTCTCTCTCTCTTTCTACAAATTACAGGGTGTTCTTTTTTATTTGTCCCAAAAATAAACATTTAAACATTTTTTGGGAAGAGAGCAATAAAATCTCTGTTTAATCATTCTTCCCTCTTACATATTTGATAAATTCACATCTCTTTGAAGAAGAAAAGGATAAAGAGGATAATATATTTTCGGTAGAGATGAGTCTCTTTGGCCTTGGCAACAGGTTTTAATTATTTCAATTTCGTTGGTTTCCTTTTAACTTGATATGGGATTAGCTTAGTTTTCGTTTTCATTACGTCTTTAAGAATTCAGAATATATATTTTTGGTTTGGTTGTTATTTCTCGATGCACACATGATTGCTGAAATTAAACTTGATTAATTCATTTGATTTATTATGTAATCTAAGTTTATATATTTTAACGATCTATGCAGAAATCAGAAGACTTTCAGGCCGAAGAAAAATGCACCTTCTGGAAATAAGGTTAGATGTTGCTTGTAGTGTTACTATATATATACTAAATTGTTTTTGTAGATCATGTTATATGAATTTGTTCCTTTGTTAAAACATAGACTTTGAGATATCTTGTATTTTACTAATCTATTAACCATAAATTGTATGAATATTGTATACTAGAGAACAAAGCTTTAGAAAGAAAAAGCTTACTGAAGGATCACTTTTATGGATTTACACAGTAGGTTTACAAATTTGAACCATCTTTGAAAAGATATATCATATATATAATCTTTGTCTTTCTGATCGACTTATATACAAAAGAAGTTCTATAAACCAAGAAATTCCTACAAAAGAGAGTAAAAAAATTCGAGTTTGTTAACAAGTTTTATAAGCCATGCTTCTTTCATGTCTAGGAAATAATCTTCTTGATTTCGTAAATATTTTTCTTCAACTTGCATGCAGTTTCAGCAAGAATAAACAAGGTAGAATACAAAGAGAAAATAGGTTTCCATTAAGCACAGTAGCATATTGGTAAACACTATGTACATGACTATGTTACAAATATTTATCTTAGATCTATGTTTTAACCTAAACTGAGATTTAGTTTAAAAGAGAAATTCTGCAATAAAGAGAAAAAACTATGAAGAAGAGTTTCAGCTATTTAATAGCAAGGATACAAAGATACAAAGATGTGAAAAATGCTGATTGAGTGCATTTTGTATGGCTGACCTCATCCCATTTATGACTTAATCTTATCTTAAACAAGAATGCATTTTTAATATGAAGGTTGCTAGTTTGCAAGCAATTTGCAATGTTAGTTACACATATACACACGTTAAGTAATTACTAATTAGTCATAATGTCAGAAGTTAAAGTAGTGTAAGAGTAATAAGCAATACAAGTGTTAAAAATGAAAACAGGGAGCACAGCTAAAGAAACACATTGATGCTACATTAGGCAGTGGCAATTTAAGAGAAGCTGTTCGTTTACCTCCTGGCGAAGATATCAATGAATGGCTCGCCGTTAACAGTAAATTGCTTCAATCCTCTATCCATTTTGCCTATAACCTTTTCTACCATGTATGTGTATGTATATTGATACTATATTCTATGCTCATTTGATTCTCTAGCTGTGGACTTCTTTAACCAAGTGAATCTCTTATATGGGACACTAGCTGAGTTTTGCACTGCAACCACCTGCCCTACAATGTCTGCTGGACCAAAGTATGTTTTGCATATTTAAGTTTAAATTGTCGATTAGTTACTAACTATTCAAGAACTATGCTAACCTCACACTTAAAGGACGTTTGGCAATATATTATAAGTTGCAAAGTTAAGGTCTACTAGGTCAAGTGGTAAAATCTCTAGTTTATGTTCTAATAGTCTTGTGTCTGAATCTCCGGTCATCAATCGTTGGCAGTGCATTCCCTTTATCCATGATGTAACTTGCTAAGTCCCAGTGGAGGCCATCGACCCCACTGGAATTTGTTTTAAACAAAAATTACTAAAAAGGATACTTACCTACTCTGGTTGCCTTCTTGTTACATACATACCCATATCATTCTTCTCTTTGTACTAGTAATATGAAAACCCTAAACCGATATCACTCTTTCTCTAATCGTTCTACAGCGAAAATCAATTTTTCAAGTGAGTTGTTATCGGTATAAATTGCTTTTGTACTCTCAACTTATTGCAATTCTCTAACATTCAGTTATGATAAGTTTTCATTTTTATTTATATGTTTTAATCAAGGTTCGAAATTTCGTTTTCCGTTCCGGCCATTGGTAATAGTAAAATTTCCGAATCCGTTCCTGAAATTCCAGAAGTTCCGCTTTAATTTCGGTTTTTTAATTCGGATACTTTTTTGCTTTAATTTGCTATCTACGCTAATAAATATCTAATACTGTCGTAAATTTATAATACATATTTTACATTACATATAAAATACATACTTTAATTAAAAATCCACAGTGTAAACTTCTGGATTATTCATTTGAGATTTTAAAAGTTTGATCAATTTTGAAAATTTTGAATTTTTTGTTATGATTCGATGTAAATTAACAAAAGTATAATAACTTTTTTTATGAAACTACACGATTTTTTCTCCATTTATTTATTATCCCGATTAATTTGTTTTCTTTTTTTTTTATTTTTATATATTTTTTGTATTTTTTAATTTTTTATAATTTTTTTCAATATATGAAAAGCAAATCCAAAATTTAGAGCGGAACCGAAATTTTGACTGGATTCCGTTCCGTCTATGAACGTAACCGGAACGGAATAACCGGAATTCCGCCGGAATTTCGAACCATGGTTTTAATTGAGTTGATCAATTGATTTTTAACATAAATGATAAATCTATTTATTATGTTTCTAAATTTATCACATATCATTGAAACTATCTAAATCATTCAACATTCCCTAAATATGAAGTTTCAAATGGTTTGCTTGTGAATAAATCATTTTTTAGGCGTGTATTTTGAGAAATATATAAATGATACGTTGGGACATTTTGGAAAATTATGTTATGCTTTGATATTTTACATGGTTTATATCAAATGCTAACATACATGTTTTTGAGCTATAATTAAGTTCGTTTAGTATTATAATAATATATGATGTACTTGAATTATCATCATCATCATCATCATCATCATTTGAAAAAGAAAAAAAGCGCCCCCATGGTGTAAAACCTTTGCATACTGCCCTGCCCTCGATGGTAAATTACCAACGTTTTGACGATTATAAATAGCAAAGCTTACCCTTTACTTTTGTAAGTTTAAGCGTTTGGTAACTTAAGATTGAAAAGTAGCAAATAAATTGACAAGTAACAGATACTTGCTTGTAATTTGAATCATATATCACAACTAAATTTTGTCACAGTTTCGACTCATTTATCTAAACATTTTTACAATTTATAACTTCAAAACACTTAAAATTATTATTTAAAATTGCTTTTAAGTCGACTGAAGATAAATTACTGTTATTAATCACTATAGAGTATCATTTGCAACCGGTAAAGAGGAACATACGATATCAGACGATTTCTAAGTGTTTATAATATTTTTTTAAAAAGGTTTGAGTATAGATGGGCTGATGGAGTCCAGATAAAGAAGCCAATAGAGGTGTCTGCGCCAAAATACGTGGAATATTTGATGGATTGGATTGAAATGCAACTTGATGATGAAACCATATTCCCTCAAAAGCTTGGTACATTTTTACTTATTTGTTTAATTTCATTATTTCACAAATATTTTTTTTCTAGGTTATATTTTGTTCATGTTTGTTCTGATAGTTGAATATTGATGACTTACAGGTGCACCATTTCCAGAAAACTTTCGTGAAGTTGTTAAAACGATATTTAAACGTTTGTTCCGAGTTTACGCTCATATTTACCACTCGCATTTTCAAAAGATTGTCAGTTTGAAGGAAGAAGCTCACCTTAATACCTGTTTTAAGCACTTTACTTTGTTTACATGGGTAAGTTTTTCTATATTCTTCTTTTTCCCTTATAGGATTTGAACACTAATGTAAATTATTTATTTTGCAGGAATTCAAGTTGATTGAGAAGGGAGAACTTGCACCATTGAATGATCTTATTGAGTCCATCATTCTTGCTTATTGATGATGTAATTTAACTGGAAAGAGGAAGCAATTGATATCGACTGAAATTTTGTTTATTTTCTTTCCAATTAGATTACATATTTTCTATTTTAGTTCCATGATTTGTGATAGCTTAGAAATACTATTCATTGTGCTTGTGAATCAAACATTATTGTTCAATATATATTTCTTGATTATTGCTTGAGTTAATTGTGCTCAAATATGCATTATTGTTTACAACATGAAGCGGGCTTTTTTTTCTCCCTTGTGTATGAAGTTGGCACAGAAAAGTCAACACAGATATGCATACAAAAAAATTCAATATGCGCTTATATAAGCAATTTCCTCCATTATCAGAATACTGTTATTCCCTTCTTGTATATAAGGTGCTTAACCATAAATATCTATTTATAGAACAAAAATTACCCTATATATGTTATAATACAAGAGGTTTCCTTTTGCGCTTGAAAGGGATACAAAAGGACATTTGAAAGCGGTATTTGAAAGGAAATGAGTAGCATTTGAAAGGGATACAAAAGGGACACTTGAAAGCGGTAGTTGAAAGGAAAATTAATTGTTTTGTTATTATTAATTAAGGGTGTTATGATAATAGTGACAATTACCGTTGGTGTAATGGTAAACTGATAAACTGTTGACTGCTAATGATAATTTTATCAGTATATAAAACATTAAATTTTTGTTACATTAAAAAATTTATAATGATAGAAGTGTAAATATTTTGTTCTTTATTTCGACTTCATCAATATATCAAAATTTGACTTATTTTAGTTGATATGGAAATTTCTCTTAATTCATGATGAATTAGTTAAAATAATATGAAATAACACCTTTGATATTCTTATACTTTGAACCTACTAAAACAAAAAAAGAAACATTATCATAAATAACACCACAAAAATCTTCATAATATCCGATATACCGTTGAAAACGTCCGTAGTTATGATAAATTTAATAGTGGAAAAAACAAAAGTAATATGATTGATAAATTTACAATAACGATTGATTGTGATATTTATTTATCGTTTAATTTACCATTAATAACGTAAATTGATCATTACCATACCGATGGCATTGATACACCAATGCTTAATATTGATTACCAATCACTTGGTACTGATATGTTAATGATGAATTTATCGTTATCAAAACAGCCATATTATTAATTATGTTTGAGAGTATTAATTATTTGTGTTTAAAAGTGAGACCAACGTATTAATAAGCATACTTTTAAAGACTGAATCGTAGACAAGACCGTAATAGACAATGATCGGAAGCTTTGAAGGTTGAACCGTTAAAACTGTGGTAATTCTTTTTTTCATCAATATATGTATGATTAAAAATTAATACAAAAATATATGAATCTTTTATCAGACTATGATATAAAAAACTCTAATTTAAAAACGATATTATGTAATTTTTTTTTTCTATATAACACGGCTTTAGTCTGTATGCTTCTATATAGCAATTTTATAATTTAAAAACTCTAAACGATTATCAAAATTAATAAACATAGTTCATTAGTTTGTGTGCTTCTATATAACATACCAAAACTTTCAGACTATGGCATACGAGATAGAATTGATGTTTTAAAACTAAACGTTGCTGGAAGTTTTTCACGAAATTATCTAAATTTGCCACTACGAAAGGAGGACCGGAGAGTGACAACGCCTCTGGGTGAGGGTCCGAGGGCAATGCTCTCATCAACGGTCGATCTGACCGATTAGGCTGCGGAGTCAACGCTTCCTAGCTGGGTGCAGAGTAGCGTCCAGTCTAAAAAATAATATATCTCGTTTGTATTTGAATTTGAATGAAAACGATTATGATGACCAAATCGGCTATATTGCATGACTTTAAATTTTACGGTGAATTAAAATATTCAACATCCATTAGACCAAATGTCAGTTGTCATTAATTACCGTTGGACATCCGACGGTTCATTTGTGTGGATCCTACCTTTGACACGTCGAACGCGCCAACTCCAACTAGATAAAAAAATTGCAGCAAATCATATTATATAATGATCCTGACTCGACCTTCGAAAATCGGCACCGAGTACGACACTCATATTCAAATGCCGCAGATCCAAATGTCGAATCTGGTTCGCCGAAGCTTATAACACAATTAAGTAAACAACACAGCGGAAGAAATAACTATAATACATTGATATACAGCATTGATACAATATCTGATACAACAGATGATACAATAGATATCAATATACATCAGAGATATGATACAATAAAATAGCAGCGGAAAAAGAAAAATAGATAACACCAGCAGCGGAACAAATAACTCTAAGATAGTCTTCAAGAGAGAACTCCAACAGCAGCTCGAACCAACATCACGATGCACTAAGACAAGCAAGTCTCGTCTACATCCAAAGACAGAACTAGCTCCAGATAATCTACTGAACCGGACTATCTGAAAAACCCAACTCTAGACTGCCCGTGTGGAAAATAGTGAGCACCCAGAATTTAGGAAAGGTAAAATAAACTGCAGGTCAGTCATGGGATTGGAATGAGTAACAAAAACAGTTTATCTTTAAAAAAAACAAAGAAATATATTAAAATAGATCCGCAATGCTTTTAGAAAATGGAACTACCATATGGCCTCCCACACACAAAAAAAATGCAAACGCAGAATCAGAGGAGATTTCTCCTTATGATAGTTAAACACGCTTGATACGCAAATTTCTTTGATATTATTACTATAAGTGCAAAGTGCAGAAAACATTTCGAAAGTATGATATTAATCTTAGCCAACATAGACATTCTGAACTATGCCTACTATAGCTACCATCTAAACAGTGATGACCACCATAAGTAAATGGCAGGTTCCGCAACTAAAACCGTACAAGGTTCGTATTGGAGTTTGGATTTCCAACAAATGGTCAGGCCAAGAAACTTCCCATTGCCACATGGGTACGCCTCTTAAAGGACGCCCCGAGAACCTAACCGAATATCTGTCAACACAAGGCCGGGTTACCCCTAACTGGGTAGCTACTAACACGAGTATGCCATCCCCCGATCGTAACCAACCTTTATCCGGGGCCCCAACAACAATCACAAAGTAATACATATATATCTGCGATATCCACATAAGTTAAGTATCTGCGCTCCATACCATGATACCACTTCTATCCAGAAGAAATGTACATACCCTAAGGGGCGCTACCCCCAATAACCTTGCCGCATCTTTCCTGTTTTGACCATTCCAGGGTGTGAGGTTCGACGAAGTCTCGTCCACAAAGCTACGCTTTTCACAAAGTCATGCTTTGATCAACAAATGATCAGCAACACTCAGCATGCCACATTACCAAATTGGGAATATATCACTGATAACCTTCAACTACATAACCTCTGAGCTCGTACGTCTCAGAGAAGGGTGTTAAGCTAAGAGAATAAATTCTCCGCCACCAACAGAAATGTATTTGAAAGAAATCTTCTTTATATTGTGACGACCGCCCATGACTCCCGCATGGAAACAAGGGAATGGTGCGCTGAAGGTGTGCCAGGCAGCCATGGGTGACCGTCAAGGTAGAATAAACATCGCAGAATCTATCGTACAACTCACAGCGCATGGATAAAATACAATAGAGAAATATAATATAGTGAATCTCCATAGAACAGAACACCATCATATAAGCATCATAGTAGTTTTATACAAACATATGAATCATCCATACATCAAAGCCTCACTACAAAACACTCAAACAAATACAGCAGCGGAATACCCAGTACATATAATAAGAAATAATATGCAAAAGCCTCCTGCTCGTCTTCGTCGTCATCAGAGTAGACCTCCATGAACAGCACCTGTCACCTGCTACCTAGTCTGCCCATCCCAACATGGATGAACAGCCCAAGGTAATAAGAGGAGACATAAAACCTTGAGTCAGACAAAGTCTTAGTGAGCAGTACATCAACTATCAAACATACCAAAAGAGCATAAGGGATAAAAGGAATAGGAACCAAACCATCCCACTCCACCTCTTTCTACAGTGATAGCTCCAGACACACACTAAGGAGAAGCAATCATAACATAACAGATAATTAAGGTAAAGCAATAATCACTCGAGTCAAGGTCGATGTTTTCCAAATACAAACCCCCAAGGCCTAAACCAAGATCAGATAAGCATCCAGAAAACACCGCTCTTGAGACCGAATGATGATACAATCAAACGTCCAAACATTCATGACTCTGGCTATCACTGTTATCATTGCCTTGATTTCATCGTTAGTTGAACGACCATATGTCAAGGGCTAATGGTAACCCCGGTTCTAGACATAACTCCGCACGTCGTCGCAGCCCGTGCCTAGGAATTTCCGCAACTACCCAGAGTACTAGCACGTCGTCGCAGCCCGTGCTTGGAACGTCGTCGCAGCCCGTTCCAACGTACTCTTGCTTTGAGCATGCTAGAACCTTCAACAACGATGAGATCTCAGCCTCCTAGTCATCCTCCTTGATGACTATTTCCATACTAGCTCAAGCGCCTCTCAAGCTAACCATTATCAACCAACTCGCATCGCATCATCGAGTTATCAACATGCTTGGGATAATCCCGTCTGGATTAAACCAAGGCTATCTCACATCATGCTTCGCTTTATCGTATCATAGCAAAGTCTCATCTCAACATCATGGCTTGCCTCATCGCATCATGGCAAAGTCCCATCTCAACATCATCTAATCCCTACATATGAGCTTCAACGTCCGCTTCATATGCCACAAGCAGCTTTCACCATTCAAGAGCCTTTCCACTTAGCTTTTGAATCATCTTCGACCATCTTGTCTAGATCTAACTATCAATCAACTAACATACATAGCAATCAATCAAATCAATCATTAGCTTAAGCAATCAAGTAATCAAATATGGTCTAAGTAGGCATTTATAACTACAATGGCAATTTCGTAAATAAATGATAATAGATATAACATACATGAATCAAGGGTTTTTAGCATAGATCCAACAAATATAAATCATGGGTTTTTATCTCTACAACTTGGTAAATGAACTTGCATAAGTAAACATCTTTGTAAGTAATGGATCTACACTTGGATCTAAGGAAAAATGCATAAAATCACTATCTACAACACTCCAACAAACCACCAATCCAATATACTCCTTTGGGTCCGCGTGAGAGATAACCACCACTCACCAAATCACCCAAACACTTCAAAAACTATCAACTTCGGATCTGGACAGCGAAGCTTCAAGCTTGATTCGTCGAAATCCCGCTTGAAACGATAAAATCTAGCTTGGTTGGATGAAGATCTTCAACTTTAGCTCTTGGATCTTCAATCTCGATCTTCGATCTTGGATGGATGTTAGAACTAGATTAGAGTGGAGAAAAGAAGATGAAGAAATGCTGTAGTCGAGCTCTCAAAATTGCAGCACTTCGTCGCTTCAAAAACCGGTGCCAAAAAGTGAGCCAAAGCCCTCTATTTATAGGCAGATCACACCTTAGGTCGTTCTCGGTTTTAGGTCGTTGCCGACCTAAGAAATCTCCGACCTAACCCACACGCGACACAACGACCTAAGCCCCCAACGACTCATCAGCAAAGCCGACCTATCATACTACGACTTATCAAAGCACACGAGACACGACTCATCAAGCCTGCCGACCTATCCTCCCTAGCGACCTAACTATCACTACTAACTCGTAAACGAGTTACGAGATACGACCTATCTTACCTAGCGACCTAACACTAACCCTTAGGTCGCTCAACGACCTAACTTAGGTCGTTACCCCTATAGGTCGTTCACGACCTATCTCCTAACACAAACTCGTTAGCCCTTAGATCAGTGGAGACCTCAGGTCGCTGGTCCTTAACTCGGCAAAACCCTATAAGTCGCTAACTTACTTAGGTCGGTCAAAACCTTAACCCGGTCATACCTACTAACTCGTCCCAGCCTTGAGTCGTAACTCGCTAACTCGGCAGCTTCCTTGACTCGGCCATACTTCCCAACTTGCTAACGACTCAACATACTAACTCGTTAACACATTAGGTCGCTCACCACTCCTCAACGACCTAACATCCAAGCGACCTAACCCCTTAGGTCGTCAACCCCACTAACTCATCCATCCCCTAAGTCGCTATCTAACTCATTAACTCGTAACTCGCGAAGACCACTAACCTGTTAACTCGCTCCAACACTAACTCGAGTTAACTTTCCAATCTAACTTCCTCGCGACTCAAACAACATACGAGTTATCCTCCCCTACAACTTAGGTTAAGGACGACTTATCAACACTAACGACCTAGAATTCTACGATACATCGACACGTAAAATACGGGTCGTTACATTCTCTCCCCCTTAGGAATTTCGCCCCCGAAATTCCAAGCAAACAACGGCAACCAAAACTATTCCGCATGCCTACCATCCATAGTAATCAACAAACCATGCATCCAATTTCTAGCCTAGCATGCAGAATTCTAAGATAGAACAAGTTACAAATTCATGAGATGTCATGACACCTTAGGGTCATACCTCGAAGAGTTCAGGATGAGCTGCCTTCATCCTCTCTTCCTCCTCTCACGTACAGTCGTTAACGTCATCACTCCATTGTATCTTGAGCAACGTAATCATCTTCCTCCTAAGCTGTTTCGTGTCGGTTTCAACAACACGAAGCGGCTTACGAGGTCTCGAAACAACTGGATCAACCTCCAAATCTTCACAGTTATCAGCAGAAACCACCGTATTTGAGTCGTGCACATACTTCCGTAGATAAGATATATGAAAAACATTGTGCACACCCGCCATCTTCTCCGGTAACTCCAATCTATAAGCGAGCTTTTCAATTCGCTCAATAATCGGGAATGGTCCAACAAATCTCGGAGTTAACTTTCCTTTCTTCCCGAATCGAATAACATTCTTCAGAGGAGAAATCTTCACAAAAACCATATCACCTACGTTGAATTCCAAATCTTTTCGACGCTTATCGGCATAACTCTTATGACGGTCTTGGGCTGCCTTCATTCGTTGCCGAATGATCTCTATGCAATCCGTAGTCTGTCGAATCATCTCTGGCCCAAGTATCAACTTTTCTCCAGTTTCCAACCAACATGTTGGAGAGTTACACGGTCTTCCATACAATGCCTCATATGGTGCCATACCAATACTCGACTGATAACTGTTATTGTACGCAAACTCCACCAAATGAAGATGATCTTCCCATGATCCTCCGAAATCCAAAACGCATGCCCTCAAGAGATCTTCCAAAACTCGGTTGACTCTCTCAGTCTGACCATCTGTTTGGGGATGATAAGCTGTACTCAAACACAACTCGGTTCCCAAAACTTCCTGAAAGCTTTTCCAAAAACCACTAGTGAACAATGGATCTCGATCGCTTACTATACTTTTCGGAATACCATGGAATCGAACTATCCACTTAACATACAATTCGGCCAACTTCGATGCGGTCCTAGTCGATCGAACAGGAATGAATCTTGCACTCTTGGTCAACCGATCTACTATGACCCAAATCCCTTCATTTCCTGCTCTGGTTCTAGGTAGGCCATCGATAAAATCCATCGACACTTGCTCCCACTTTCATATAGGAACCTCTAATGGCTGAAGTAATCCACTGGGCTTTTTCTGCTCTGCTTTCACCAACTGGCAGTTCATACATTTGGAAATAAAATTTCCAACATCCTTCTTCATACCTTCCCAGTAGTAGGTTCTCTTCATGTCCCGATACATCTTATTTCCACCTGGATGAATCGTTAACTTCGAGTGATGACTTTCCCTCAGAACTTCATCTCTCAATTCGTCGATATCGGGAACAACTAGTCGTCCTTGCTTACGAAGCCAACCCTCTCGATCGACTTCGAATCTTTTATCCTTTTCTGGGTCCAATCCAGATTCCAAATCACGGATAATCTTGACAAGCTTATCGTCTCGCTTTTGGCTCTTGCCAATTCTTTCCACAAGAGTAGGCCTTATCGATAAGTTTGCCAACATTTCAGGTTCCAATTCACATCTGGGCCTGAAGTCAAATCTAGCTAAAAACTCGAGACTCTTCCATTCCGAAAACATGGCTCACAATCCTGCATGTCTTCGACTTAACGCATCAGCTACTGCGTTACCTTTTCCCGGAGTATAGGCTATACCAAAATCATATGATGCTAAAAATTCTAGCCACCTCTACTGTCGAAGATTCAAATCCTTTTGGGAGAACAGATACTTCAACGACTTATGATCTGTAAACAACTCAAATCGAACTCCCAATAGATAATGTCTCCACATCTTCAAAGCGAAGACAATTGCCGCTAACTCCAAATCATGAGTCGGATAATTCCTTTTATGCGGCTTCAGCTGTCGACTTGCATACGCAACAACTTTATCCCTCTGCATCAGCACTGCCCCAAGTCCAGTACCACATGCATCGGTGTAAACCACCATCTCATCATTCCCACTTGGAATAACCAAAACAGGAGCACTCGTCAGTCGCTCTTTCAGGATTCCAAAGGCTTGCTCACACTTAGCATCCCAACTGAATACCGGATTCTTCTTCATCAATCCTGTTAACGGTGCAGCTATCTTGGAAAAGTCCTTGATAAACCGACGATAATATCCTGCTAATCCAAGAAAACTTCTCACATCAGATGCATTCTTAGGTCTAACCCAATCCTGGATCGCTGCCACCTTAGCGGGATCAACTGCTATTCCATTTCCAGAAATAACATGGCCTAAGAATCTCACTTCACTCTTCCAGAAGTGACACTTCGAAAACTTAGCCTTCAGCTGATGTTTTCGTAAGATTTCCAAAACAATACGCAAGTGCGTCTCGTGTTCTTCTTCAATTCTGGAATAAATCAGAATATCATCCACGAACACAAGTACGAACTTATTCAACTGATCTCTGAACACTCTATTCATAAGATCCACAAAATATGCTGGTGCGTTAGTCAATCCAAACGGCATTACCAGCCACTCATAAAAACCGGATGGTGTCCTAAAAGCAGTCTTCGGCACACTATCCTTCGCCACTCTTAACTGGTGAAATCCCGTTGCCAAATCCATCTGAGAAAACACCTTAGCCTCGTGAAGCTGATCAAACAAGTCATCTATCCTCGGCAATGGATACTTGTTCTTCTTAGTCACCTTATTCAGCTCACGATAATCCACACACAACCTCAACGATCCATCCGCTTTGGTTGCGAACACAACTGGTGCACCCCATTCGGACACACTACGCCGAATGAATCCTTTCCGCAAAAGGTCATCAACTTGCACCTTCAACTCTTGTTGCTCCCTAGGCGCCATCCGCCTAAGAGGCATCACAACAGGTCTGGCTCCCTCAACTAGATCGATACGAAACTCGATCTCCCTATGCGGCGGTAATCCTTTGACTTCGTCAAAGACATCCTCAAATCCATTCACAATATGCACCGATGACAGTCCATCCCGTGGAACAACCAGCGAATACATAAAGCTCATGAAGACGCCTTCTTCATGCTTACATCGTATCACAACCTTTCGCCCTTCCACATTCCCGACTGTCACCTCCAGCCTCTCACAATCAATCCTTACCGCATACTTCCTAAGCCAGTCCATACCCAAAATAATTCCGAACCCCGCAAAGTTCAGAACAAAGCAATCACAAACAAACGAGCAATCATGACTCGACACAACTAGACCACGGCATATCATACACAAACATGACGAACCCCCAACTGGATTAGTCACAACCAATGGCCTATCAACAATATCCGGTTCCAAACCTAACCGGCCTACAAGATCATTACAAACAAAAGAATGCGACGCTCCAGTATCAAACAACACCCTAACTGGAAGACCACAAATGGAAAGAGTACCTTGAACCACCACACTCTTCCCTTTCTCTTCAGCAGTAAGAGCTTTTGAAAACGACGGCACAGCTCCCAAAGCATAAGCTTGCACAATCTGCCTGTCCTTCCTCGGTTCTGGACAATCTTTCCTGAAATGCCCTGGTTTGTCACAGTTGTGGCATTTCGCCGGCACTTTTGGATTCCTACAATCCTTAGAGAGATGGCCCTTCTGCTGGCAATTATAGCAAGTCATTTCGCCCCTCGGCTTCTTCTGGCCATCCTTACCCTTCTGTTGTTGTTGCTTCCTCTTCTTGTTTCCACCCTTCTGTGGCTTAAACCCTTCCTTGGTTGCAGCAACAACAGAACTCTCCCTAGGAAACAAACTCTCATGCCTGAGATCTTTCTCCACAAGCTTCTCAAACGGATCGTCCAGATGATCCACCAACTGTCTTCCAAGATAAGCATCCAAACCGGTCACAAACTTCTCATTCTTCTGATAGGGAGAATTAATATACGATCTGGCATACATGGACAAAGCCTCAAATTCAGAAACATACTCAAGAACCGATCTTCCACCTTGCTTGAGCTCAACAAACTTCTTGAACAAAACAGACTTCTGAGCCGTAGAGATGAACTTAGCTTCAAATCTAGCTTGGAATTGCTCCCAAGTAATCTCCTCCTCAGAAGTATCAATGGTGATAGAGTTCCACCAATCAGAAGCCCTTCCTTGAAGCTGCCTTGATGCAAGCTTCCTTTTAGTTGCATCATCAATTCGCAAGTCACCAAAAATCCTTCTACAAGCATCTATCCATCTTTGGACTTCAATGGTTGACTCTGTCCCCAAGAAAACCTTTCCTCCAAGAGCAGTATAATCCTTGCACAACTTAGCAAAATCCACTGGCTTTGGAACTTGAACTTGAATTCCAACATCTACCGCTGACCCTGGAGTTGGTATCCTTCTCATGATCGAAGTCATCATCGCTTCGAACATAGCTCCATAATCAGCAACTCCATCAGCAGCACGACCTTCCCTGGCAGCTGGTCTCCCTCTTCGACTCATCCTTAATATCTACAAAAAGGAATGATTAGAACACCTTTGAGAAACAACCGCACAAGGAGTTCAAATCCTTCTAAGCTACTATAATATATATATAGTAATCATTCATCAAAATACAATTACGTCTCCCATACGTAGTTACGTCAGCGAGCGTTGGCTAAAATCGATTAACCAAAGCTCTGATACCAAATGTGACGACCGCCCATGACTCCCGCATGGAAACAAGGGAATGGTGCGCTGAAGGTGTGCCAGGCAGCCATGGGTGACCGTCAAGGTAGAATAAACATCGCAGAATCTATCGTACAACTCACAGCGCATGGATAAAATACAATAGAGAAATATAATATAGTGAAGCTCCATAGAACAGAACACCATCATATAAGCATCATAGTAGTTTTATACAAACATATGAATCATCCATACATCAAAGCCTCACTACAAAACACTCAAACAAATACAGCAGCGGAATACCCAGTACATATAATAAGAAATAATATGCAAAAGCCTCCTGCTCGTCTTCGTCGTCATCAGCGTAGACCTCCATGAACAGCACCTGTCACCTGCTACCTAGTCTGCCCATCCCAACATGGATGAACAGCCCAAGGTAATAAGAGGAGACATAAAACCTTGAGTCAGACAAAGTCTTAGTGAGCAGTACATCAACTATCAAACATACCAAAAGAGTATAAGGGATAAAAGGAATAGGAACCAAACCATCCCACTCCACCTCTTTCTACAGTGATAGCTCCAGACACACACTAAGGAGAAGCAATCATAACATAACAGATAATTAAGGTAAAGCAATAATCACTCGAGTCAAGGTCGATGTTTTCCAAATACAAACCCCCAAGGCCTAAACCAAGATCAGATAAGCATCCAGAAAACACCGCTCTTGAGACCGAATGATGATACAATCAAACGTCCAAACATCCATGACTCTGGCTATCACTGTTATCATTGCCTTGATTTCATCGTTAGTTGAACGACCATATGTCAAGGGCTAATGGTAACCCCGGTTCTAGACATAACTCCGCACGTCGTCGCAGCCCGTGCCTAGGAATTTCCGCAACTACCCAGAGTACTAGCACGTCGTCGCAGCCCGTGCTTGGAACGTCGTCGCAGCCCGTTCCAACGTACTCTTGCTTTGAGCATGCTAGAACCTTCAACAACGATGAGATCTCAGCCTCCTAGTCATCCTCCTTGATGACTATTTCCATACTAGCTCAAGCGCCTCTCAAGCTAACCATTATCAACCAACTCGCATCGCATCATCGAGTTATCAACATGCTTGGGATAATCCCGTCTGGATTAAACCAAGGCTATCTCACATCATGCTTCGCTTTATCGTATCATAGCAAAGTCTCATCTCAACATCATGGCTTGCCTCATCGCATCATGGCAAAGTCCCATCTCAACATCATCTAATCCCTACATATGAGCTTCAACGTCCGCTTCATATGCCACAAGCAGCTTTCACCATTCAAGAGCCTTTCCACTTAGCTTCTGAATCATCTTCGACCATCTTGTCTAGATCTAACTATCAATCAACTAACATACATAGCAATCAATCAAATCAATCATTAGCTTAAGCAATCAAGTAATCAAATATGGTCTAAGTAGGCATTTATAACTACAATGGCAATTTCGTAAATAAATGATCATAGATATAACATACATGAATCATGGGTTTTTAGCATAGATCCAAAAAATATAAATCATGGGTTTTTATCTCTACAACTTGGTAAATGAACTTGCATAAGTAAACATCTTTGTAAGTAATGGATCTACACTTGGATCTAAGGAAAAATGCATAAAATCACTATCTACAACACTCCAACAAACCACCAATCCAATATACTCCTTTGGGTCCGCGTGAGAGATAACCACCACTCACCAAATCACCCAAACACTTCAAAAACTATCAACTTCGGATCTGGACAGCGAAACTTCAAGCTTGATTCGTCGAAATCCCGCTTGAAACGATAAAATCTAGCTTGGTTGGATGAAGATCTTCAACTTTAGCTCTTGGATCTTCAATCTCGATCTTCGATCTTGGATGGATGTTAGAACTAGATTAGAGTGGAGAAAAGAAGATGAAGAAATGCTGTAGTCGAGCTCTCAAAATTGCAGCACTTCGTCGCTTCAAAAACCGGTGCCAAAAAGTGAGCCAAAGCCCTCTATTTATAGGCAGATCACACCTTAGGTCGTTCTCGGTTTTAGGTCGTTACCGACCTAAGAAATCTCCGACCTAACCCACACGCGACACAACGACCTAAGCCCCCAACGACTCATCAGCAAAGCCGACCTATCATACTACGACTTATCAAAGCACACGAGACACGACTCATCAAGCCTGCCGACCTATCCTCCCTAGCGACCTAACTATCACTACTAACTCGTAAACGAGTTACGAGATACGACCTATCTTACCTAGCGACCTAACACTAACCCTTAGGTCGCTCAACGACCTAACTTAGGTCGTTACCCCTATAGGTCGTTCACGACCTATCTCCTAACACAAACTCGTTAGCCCTTAGATCGGTGGAGACCTCAGGTCGCTGGTCCTTAACTCGGCAAAACCCTATAAGTCGCTAACTTACTTAGGTCGGTCAAAACCTTAACCCGGTCATACCTACTAACTCGTCCCAGCCTTGAGTCGTAACTCGCTAACTCGGCAGCTTCCTTGACTCGGCCATACTTCCCAACTTGCTAACGACTCAACATACTAACTCGTTAACACATTAGGTCGCTCACCACTCCTCAACGACCTAACATCCAAGCGACCTAACCCCTTAGGTCATCAACCCCACTAACTCATCCATCCCCTAAGTCGCTATCTAACTCATTAACTCGTAACTCGCGAAGACCACTAACCTGTTAACTCGCTCCAACACTAACTCGAGTTAACTTTCCAATCTAACTTCCTCGCGACTCAAACAACATACGAGTTATCCTCCCCTACAACTTAGGTTAAGGACGACTTATCAACACTAACGACCTAGAATTCTACGATACATCGACACGTAAAATACGGGTCGTTACATATATCTCAAATGTAATGTCAGATATACAATCCATACAAGTCTGTTCTGGGTTCGAACAGAACCGAAGGCACTTCCGAAGAAGCCCTTGCAATCCGGATATTTACAATCCCGATCGAACTTTCCATCACTTAGGGAATCTCTATACCGGCGCGACTCGGTGCAGAAACAATCAACGAGTTATCCTTTCGTTCTCGAAAATACCCGGTCTTCACCACCAGTCTTCAAATGCTATACATAACGACGTGTCATTATTCGGAATGAGTTATATGACACAAAGGTCCTCTCCCGGTTAAACCGAATAACGAGCGCAATATTAAAAATCATATGGATACTGGGGTCTCAGTTAAATCACAGCTTAAAGATCAAAATCTTTCATTCGAATGGTTAAACAAATCAGCATTTCAAATCTTTTAAACAAAAAGATTCATTTTAACTACCTTCAATGGTTTAAACAAGTTCCACACTTCTAATCTTTTTTTTACGAAAGATTTAATTCACAAAGTTCACCCCGTACACAAAGTTCCATTCGTGGATTTCAAAACAATTTCTATTTCAATTGGATTAACTTGTTAAATCTTTAAGTCAAAACTTAACTTATAGCCTTCAAACCAGTTTCCATAACTTAGAAAATCCCTTTAACACAAATCGGAAGTTCATTACTTATGTGAAAGCTTTTTTTTTTTAAAATAAACAGTTTCCATTTCAGAAAGTTCCAATTTTATTTGCACGAGTTAAAGCCCTTAAATTATATTCACATTCCAAAAATCAATGCTTTTAAAATAGTTTAACCCATATATAGCTAGTATGACATCTTTAGTCCTTAGTTTCCAAACATAGAGTTTAATTTCAAATCTTGAATTTAAGTTTAAATCAAATTATTTAAATTCCAAAACTTAATCAAGTTATTCAAAATAAATTTCATCTTTGAAATTCCATTTCAAAAGCTTTTCACTTTATACCCAATCCCTTTCCAAAACATTTGAATTTAAAAATTCAAATTTAAAACTATTTCAAAAATCTGTGACTTAACTGATTTTCTCGTGAAATCCGTATTTGTGTGTGTATAAGTGTGGCACAGGGGTTTTACACAATAGTACACAACATCAATCATCACGGATATATCAATATCGATAAGCGGTATAATTTTTAACGCTCATCTTCATTCACAGATTCATAAATAAAGTAAATTTATCAGTCATAAAGATTCATCATCACAATTCGATGTGAGTTTCGGATAACCAACTGGAGTCCGACTCCATGTCGCATCGAAATTACAAATGTCGTTTAAAGGCCAAGTTGTTTAATTTATTTAAACAGTTTAATTCAATGATTTAATTCACATAGCATTTATCACAGATAAATCATACACAATTATCAGAGATATATCAAAGCATATCACAGAAACATCACAGAATATCATCAAATAAATATCACAAATCAGATATTCTACACCACAATCCATAAGCAACCATCTTAAATTCTCATTTGTAATTAATTCAGTTAAAATCAATTACTTGAGAATTAATCTTTTAATCTTGTTTAGTTGATCATTAATTATCAATTACTTATTCCATTTCAAATTATTAAATTAATAAATCATTTCTAAATGAATTATTATATCTTAATTGCTTAATTATTTTATTTCACATTATTTAATTAATTACTTCTTAATCAAAAATTTATAACCTTAATAAAACTTAATTATCCATTCATTAATTACTTATTTCTTAGTTAATCAATTATCAATTACGAATCAAATTACTTAAGTAATTTACTATTACTTATTCATAAATTAACTTAAGTAGTTAATTACAAATTTATTAATCACATAATTCATTAATTAACAAATCTCTAATTTTAATTACAATGTAATTATTCTTAATTACTTACTAAAATAATTAATTAATTAATATTAATTATTCAACTTAATTATCCTTTTATAACTCTTCTTTAACTAGTTGAAAATCAATGTATTTCTAACCACAAATTTAAATATTAACAAATTGCATACTTAACTTGAAGTAATTACTTAATTTAGAGTAATGATAATTAAGTGTAAAAACATTATTACGTATTAACTAAGAAAATTAAACTTGTATTAAGTCTTAACTTAAAAACTGTTAAACACGGTTAAGTTTTTACAGTATTTAAAATTTGATGAAACTGTTACTTAATTTACTTCTTTTATTATATTGCAGTTATGAAACCCAATCATTTCCCTGAACAACCTCGAGTGTTGCTTCGAGTTGCTCGTCCAATTTACCCTAGACAAAATCTCAGGTACGTAAACTTCTTCTTCTTCTTAAATTTGTTGAAACTTTAAAACTTAAAAACATAAATCTTTAAAACTGCAACCCACTCGAACTCGTGTTCTTCCCCTTGTAAGAAACCCATATGCATGAGATCCCCTTCGAGTTTTCCCGCGAAACCCAAATCTACTGACATGAATATCGTCGCCGTGCACATGCACCGGACCTCGATCAACTTCTGGCGATCTTCACTAGCTCCGGCAAGTCACGATCGATCACACCCTCAACCCAGATCGACCCAAAAATCCAAACCTACCCTCAATCGAATTCGAGCATAGCTCGAACTATCACGACCAAAACTGCGACCAAAAATATGACTCGTCGCCGCGCCTCCGACCACCAGCGGCTACACAACTCCGGCCTTGGACTCGTCATCGTCCAAACTTCCATCACCCAGAAGGTCACCGCACTCGATCACCTATGCTAGCCACAGCGATCGATACACGACGCATGAAAAAAAATTAGGTTTAAAAATTTAAAATGTTCGCCGCCGCTTCCACGATGAACTGGACCACCACCCACTATTTTTTCCATCACCACCATAGCTTCCTCTATCACCACGAGCAACCCCGATTCCCCCAGTCCAACACGTCACCGGAAATTGGTCAAAATGCCCAATTCGATCATCTCCGAACTGCTCTCAAACCACACAATGAAAAATCATCAAATCAGGTTTAAAAATCATGTCTTCCAATAAGTATTCAAGTTATATTCTTGAATCAAAAATTTGTGAAGTTTGAATTTTCCAGAATTTAAAGTTTTCACTATAAAAATTTGATCTTTCCTTTCATATGCATTTTTACTTCACGAAATCATTTTTAGATTATAACTCATACTTAAATACAACTATTTTGTTTTGAAACCAAAGTCTGATATTGATTAGATAATTGGAAATTGAGTTTTCTTTGTTGTTTTTGTACTCTGAGACTAAATAGAGAAGTTACCATTATTCCAATGCCTGCATATTCGTACTTCAGAAATTTGCAAACATACTTCACAATAAAATATTGATCACAGAATTAACATAAAAACTAATTTATACTTTAAGTTTTGAGGTGAAGTTACTCACCGTCCACATTTTTTTTTGTTTTAGAAATGAAAGAGCTTGCTTTTTTTCTTTTGAAACAGTCCTTGAAACTTGCAAGCTAAAACTCTTCCCTTGATCTCTGGTTGTATTGATTTGTTTTGATGTTTTTAAACTGAATTTCTATTTTAAGTTGAGATGATGCTTGCTTCGATTCTTTTCCTTAGTTTTGATGGGTGAACAGAAATTAAGATGGCTGATATATAGAAAGAAATGTACAGGGATATACATATTGTACAGGGTGATAAAATATTGTTTATGTTTTGTCTGTACAATACTAAGCATGGCTGAAGATAACTCAAGTCCTTTATGTCTCCACCTTACCTTATTTTGTACCTAGGTATTTTTATATTTTTACTTTGCTTTGTTCTTGCCTGCAACTATTTTGCCTACATATTTTATTTACAGGCTCCATATTTTTTTCTTTGCCTGGTTATGCTTTCAAAACTTAATGTTTTATGGATATAAAGCTATTTTTAGTTATGTTTGTATACTTTATTTACTTAGGGATGTAAATGAAGTTCTATTGTTAATGTATTGTTTGAATTTTAACTAATTTGTTTAATATGTTTTATTTTATGTTTTATTTCTTTTGTTCTTGTATTTTGTAATATAAATAAATTTCTATTTTCAACTCAAATACCCATCGTCTTGTATTTACATTGTATTTATTTATTTAACTTAATATTTTATCGTCTTGTATTTCTTTATACAAACTTATTTTCAATCTATTTTATTTTTACTTCTTAAATTGATTCCTACTTAAATCATCCAATTTAAACCATTTACTTAAACTTTAAATTCAATTGATTTAACACATATTTCATTTGATTTGGAGAAACTTAGATCAATTTATCAATTAATTTCACAATTTTTTTTCAAAAATTAATTTAATTATAAATTCAAACACAATCAAAATCTGGGATCGTTACAGGTTCCCCTCCTTAAGAAATTTCATCCTCGAAATTTGCCAGTTTTAGTTTTATAAATTATCAAAAATACACTTTATATTAAGTGTTACTAAGGGCATTCATACAAATGTTATAGTCACTCATCTAACCATACATATACATACATCTTGCAATTACGAAATTCTGAGTCAAAATACATATATAATGCATATATTACCCAAAAGGAAATATCCTAATCATCTACAGATCCTCACTATCAGAGCTTTCCCTTTTAGGCCCTGACAATTCCGTAATCTCTGCCTCACTGTCTGTTTCCACAACTTCCACTGGATCAGGTACTACAGGGATAAAACCTCCATCATCTAACTCTCTATGGTACCATCTAAATCCCAAATAATTGCTTCATCCTCTTCGGACTCTACATAATACTCCTCAATTTCAGATTCTTCTTCGTCCTCAAACTCTTCCTCGTCCTCCTCGAGTCCTTCCTCGACCTCGAATTCTTCTTCATCGTCAAATACCTCTTCGGGTTCTTCTTCAGTCTCCTCCTTGGGCTGCTCTGGTACTTCTTCATCCATAGTGGGCTCCTGAATCTGACTAGTTGAACCATAATCACCAACTCTTCTGGCCTTTGAGGTTCCTCCTCCTCGGCTGATGCTACGTGTTTTCTATAATCAAAATTAAAATCCAAAGATAGATGAAAGATGATTCATCAAATCAAACTAAATATCTTTTCTGCATTTGGCTTACCAAATCAGAATATCAACAATAGATACAAGAAAGAATCTATTAAGTTTTTCATAATATACTTGGGTCATCCATATCTACGAAATATGCAAGACACTGGTTAGTTTGAAGGGATAACTAACCGTTCGTAGAATATATCGAGACCCAAACAATAGATAAACTTCCACAATTTCCAAACATTAGATATGGATTCCAAACTTTAGTCGGAATAGTTATACTTTGGGGTATATATATCTTGTCCCTCTTCGGACTTCGATCTACCCAAGAAATTACAACAAAATTTCAAAATTTGGTTTTAACCGATATCGTTTTATCGATATAATTCAAATTATCCTTCATATTCTATTAATCAAGTTAACTCAATTTAAAATTTTTAATTTATTTAAAATTTTAATTCCAAATTTCCAATTCATATTTATTTAGGTTTAAAATAAAAAACTGATAAGAAACCGATGAAGATATGAAGTAGGGATTTTCTACAACGATTCGTAGGGCCACCATCACATCGAAACTTCTTCTTGCAACTACCACGAAGTAATCAAAAGAATTTGAAAAGACGAATCAAAGGAGATTGATAGAGAAAATTATTTCCACTGTTGCAGTGTATTGACCATTTGTAGTCGTATTCCCCTGTCCCCTATCTCATCTTCTTCTTGCACTCATACTCACTATCAGTGGATAGTAAGAGAATTTACTGAGGCATTCAAATGGATATCTTAGGGATATACTCATCCTAGGGATATACTTCACCCTATCTCTAATGAGCTACTTAATATGTTATACTCCTGAGCTAAAGTTTCAACCTTAGCTCTGATACCACTTATAACGATCCTGACTCGACCTTCGAAAATCGGCACGGAATACGACACTCATATTCAAATACCGCAGATCCAATGTCGAATCTGGTTTGCCGGAGCTCATAACACAATTAAGTAAACAACACAGCGGAAGAAATAACTATAATACATTGATATACAGCATTGATACAATATCTGATACAACAGATGATACAATAGATATCAATATACATCAGAGATATGATACAATAAAATAGCAGCGGAAAAAGAAAAATAGATAACACCAGCAGCGGAACAAATAACTCTAAGATAGTCTTCAAGAGAGAACTCCAACAGCAGCTCGAACCAACATCACGATGCACTAAGACAAGCAAGTCTCGTCCACATCCAAAGACTGAACTAGCTCCAGATAATCTACTGAACCTGACTATCTGAAAAACCCAACTCTAGACTGCCCGTATGGAAAATAGTAAGCACCTAGAGTTTAGGAAAGGGAAAATAAACTCCAGGTCAGTCATGGGACTGGTATGAGTAACAAAAATAGTTTATCTTTAAAAAACAAAGAAATATTTTAAAATAAATCCGCAATGCTTTTAGAAAATGGAACTACCATAAGGCCTCCCGCACACGCACAAAACGCAAACGCAGAATTGGAGGAGATTTATCCTTATGATAGTTAAACATGCTTGATACGCAAATTTCTTTGATATTATTACTATAAGTGCAAAATGCAGAAAACATTTCGAAAATATAATATTAATCTTAGCCAACATAGACATTCCGAACTATGCCTACTATAGCTACCATCTATACAGTGGTGACCACCATAAGTAAATGGCAGGTTCTGCAACTAAAACCGTACAAGGTGCCTATTGGAGTTTGGATTTCCAACAAAGGTTCAGGCCAAGGAACTTCCCATTGCCACATGGGTACGCCTCTGGAAGGACGCCCCGAGAACCTATCGGATCTCTGCCAATACAAGGCCAGGTTACCCCTAACTGGGTAACTACTGACACGAATATGTCATCCACCGATCGTAACCAACCTTTATCCGGGGCCCCAACAACAATCACAAAGTAATACATATATATCTGCGATATCCACATAAGTTAAGTATCTGGGCTCCATACCATGATACCACTTCTATCCAGAAGGAAATGTACATACCCTAAGGGCGCTACCCCCAATAACATTGTCGCATCTTTCCTGTTTCGACCATTCTGGGGTGTGAGGTTCGACGAAGTCTCGTCCACAAAGCTACGCTTTTCACAAAGCCATGCTTTGATCAACAAATGATCAGCAACACTCAGCATGCCACATTACCAAATTAGAATATATCACTGATAACCTTCAACTACGTAACATCTGAGCTCGTACGTCTCAGAGAAGGGTGTTAAGCTAAGAGAATAGATTCTCCGCCACCAACAGAAATGTATTTGAAAGAAATCTGCTTTATTTCTCAAATGTAATGTCAGACATACAATCCATACAAGTCTATTCTGGGTTCGAACAGAACCGAAGGCACTTCCGAAGAAGCCCTTGCAATCCGGGTATTCACAATCGCGATCGGACTTCCCATCACTTAGGGAATCTCTATACCGGCGCGACTCGATGCAGAGACAATCAACGAGTTATCCTTTCGTTCTCGAAAATACCTACTCTTCACCACCGGTCTTCAAATGCTATCCATAACGACGTATCATTATTCGGAATGGGTTATATGACAGAAAGGTCCTCTCCCAGTTAAACCGAATAACGAGCGCAATATTAAAAATCATATGGATACTGGGGTCTCAGTTAAATCACAGCTTAAAGATCAAAATCTTTCATTCGAATGGTTAAACAAATCAGCATTTCAAATCAAAGATTCATTTTAACTACCTTCAATGGTTTAAACAAGTTCCACACTTCTAATCTTTTTTTTTACGAAAGATTTAATTCACAAAGTTCACCCCGTACACAAAGTTCCATTCGTGGATTTCAAAACAATTTCTATTTCAATTGGATTAACTTGTTAAATCTTTAAGTCAAAACTTAACTTATAGCCTTCAAACCAGTTTCCATAACTTAGAAAATCCCTTTAACGCAAATCGGAAGTTCATTACTTATGTGAAAGCTTTTATTTTATTTTGAAAACAAATAGTTTCCATTTCAGAAAGATCCAATTTTATTTGCACGAGTTAAAGCCTTTAAATTATATTCACCTTCCAAAAATCAATACTTTTAAAATAGTTTAACCCATATATAGCTGGTATAACATCTTTAGTCCTTAGTTTCCAAACATAGAATTCAATTTCAAATCTTGAATTTAAGTTTAAATCAAATTATTTAAATTCCAAAACTTAATCAAGTTATTCAAAATAAATTTCATCTTTGAAATTCCATTTCAAAAGCATTTCACTTTATACCCAATCCCTTTCCAAAACATTTGAATTTAAAAATTCAAATTTAAAACTATTTCAAAAATCTGTGACTTAACCGATTTCCTCGTGAAATCCATATTTTTGTGTGTATAAGTGTGGCCCAGGGG
The DNA here is from genome assembly GCA_030765085.1 of Allium cepa. Classification (NCBI taxonomy): domain Eukaryota; kingdom Viridiplantae; phylum Streptophyta; class Magnoliopsida; order Asparagales; family Amaryllidaceae; genus Allium; species Allium cepa. Next base: position 202,643,175 of record CM060934.1, on the reverse strand, counting down.
TTTTACACAATAGTGCACAACATCAATCATCACGGATATATCAATATCGATAAGCGGTATAATTTTTAACGCTTATCTTCATACACAGATTCATAAATAAAGTAAATTTATCAGTCATAAAGATTCATCATCACAATTCGATGTGGGTTTCGGATAACCAACTGGAGTCCGACTCCCTGTCGCATCGAAATTCAAATGTCGTTCAAAAGCCAAGTTGTCTAATTTATTTAAACAGTTTAATCCAATGATTTAATTCACATAGCATTTATCACAGATAAATCATACACAATTATCAGAGATATATCAAAGCATATCATAGAATATCATCAAATAAATATCACAAATCAGATATTCTACACCACAATCCATAAGCAACCATATTAAATTCTCATTTGTAATTAATTCAGTTAAAATCAATTACTTGAGAATTAATCTTTTAATCTTGTTTAGTTGATCATTAATTATCAATTACTTATTCATTTTCAAATTATTAAATTAATAAATCATTTCTAAATGAATTATTATATCTTAATTACTTAATTATTTTATTTCACATTATTTAATTACTTACTTCTTAATCAAAAATTTATAACCTTAATAAAACTTAATTATCCATCCATTAATTACTTATTTCTTAGTTAATCAATTATCAATTATGAATCAAATTACTTAAGTAATTTACTATTACTTATTCATAAATTAACTTAAGTAGTTAATTACAAATTTATTAATCACATAATTCATTAATTAACAAATCTCTAATTTTAATTACAATTTAATTATTCTTAATTACTTGCTAAAATAATTAATTAATTAATATTAATTATTCAACTTAATTATCCTTTTATAAGTCTTCTTTAACTAGTTGAAAATCAATGTATTTCTAACTATAAATTTAAATATTAACAAATTGCATACTTAACTTGAAGTAATTACTTAATTTAGAGTAATGATAATTAAGTGTAAAAACATTATTACGTATTAACTAAGAAAATTAAACTTGTATTAAGTTTTAACTTAAAAACTGTTAAAAACGGTTAAGTTTTTACAGTATTTAAAATTTGATGAAACTGTTACTTAATTTACTTCTTTTATTATATTGCAGTTATGAAACCCGATCATTTCCCTAAACAACCTCGAGTGTTGCTTCGAGTTGCTCGTCCAATTTACTCGAGACAAAATCTCAGGTACGCAAACTTCTTCTTCTTCTTAAATTTGTTGATACTTTAAAACTTAAAAACATAAATCTTTAAAACTGTAAAACTGCAACCCACTCGAACTCGCGTTCTTCCCCTAGTCACAAACCCATATGCACGAGATCCCCTTCGAGTTTTCCCACGAAACCCAAATCTACTGACACGAATATCATCGCCGTGCACGTGCACCGGACCTCGATCAACTTCTGGCGATCTTCACTAGCTCCGGCAAGTCACGATCGATCACACCCTCAAACCAGATCGACCCAAAAACCGAAACCTACCCGCAATTGAATTCGAGCATAGCTCGAACCATCACGACCAAAACAACAACCAAAGAAATGACTCGTCGCCGCGCCTCCGACCACCAGCGGCTACACAACTCCGGCCTTGGACTCGTCATCGTCCAAACTTCCATCACCCAGAGGGTCACCGCACTCGATCACCTATGCTAGCCACGGTGATCGATACACGACGCACGAAAACAAATTAGATTTAAAATTTAAACTGTTCGCCGCCGCTTCTACGATGAACTGGACCACCACCCACTATTTTTCCCATCGCCACCATAGCTTCCTCTATCACCACGAGCAACCCCGATTCCCCCAGTCCAACACGTCACCGGAAATTGGTCAAAATGCCCAATTCGATCATCTCCGAACCGCTCTCAAACCACACAATGAAAAATCATCAAACCAGGTTTAAAAATCATGTCTTCCAGTAAGGATTCAAGTTATATTCTTGAATCAAAAATTTGTGAAGTTCGAATTTTCCAGAATTTAAAGTTTTCACTGTAAAAATTTGATCTTTCCTTTCATATGCATTTTTACTTCACGAAATCATTTTTAGATTATAACTCATACTTAGATACAACTATTTTGTTTTGAAACCAAAGTTTGATATTGATTAGATAATTGGAAATTGAGTTTTCTTTGTTGTTTTTGTATTCTGAGACTAAACAGAGAAGTTACCATTATTCCAATGGCTGCATAATCATACTTTAAAAATTTGCAAACATACTTCACAATAAAATACTGATCACAGAATTAACATAAAAACTAATTTATACTTTAAGTTTTGAGGTGAAGTTACTCACCTTCCACCTTTTTTTTGTTTTAGAAATGACAGAGCTTGCTTTTTTTTTTCTTTTGAAACAGTCCTTGAAACTTGCAAGCTAAAACTCTTCCCTTGATCTCTGGTTGTATTGATTTGTTTTGATGTTTTTAAACTGAATTTCTGTTTTAAGTCGAGATGATGCTTGCTTCGATTCTTTTCCTTAGTTTTGATGGGTGAACAGAAATGAAGATGGCTGATATATAGAAAGAAATGTACAGGGATATACATTGTACAGGGTGATAAAATATTGTTTATGTTTTGTTTGTACAATACTAAGCATGGCTGAAGATAACTCAAGTCCTTTATGTCTCCACCTTACCTTATTTTGTACCTAGATATTTTTATATTTTTACTTTGCTTTGTTCTTGCCTGCAACTATTTTGCCTACATATTTTATTTACATGCTCCATATTTTTTCTTTGCCTGGTTATGCTTTCAAAACTTAATGTTTTATGGATATAAAGCTATTTTTAGTTATGTTTGTATACTTTATTTACTTAGGGATATAAATGAAGTTCTATTGTTAATGTATTGTTTGAATTTTAACTAATTTGTTTAATGTGTTTTATTTTATGATTTATTTCTTTTGTTCTTGTATTTTGTAATATAAATAAATTTCTATTTTCAACTCAAATACCCATCGTCTTGTATTTGTATTTATTTATTTAACTTAATATTTTATCGTCTTGTATTTGTTTATACAAACTTATTTTCAATCTATTTTATTTTTACTTCTTAAATTGATTCCTACTTAAATCATCCAATTTAAACCATTTACTTAAACTTTAAATTCAATTGATTTAACACATATTTCATTTGATTTGGAGAACTCAGATCAATTTATCAATTAATTTCACAATTTTTTTTTCATAAATTAATTTAATTATAAATTCAAACACAGTTAAAATCTGGGATCGTTACATATTTCTACTATAAAATTAATATAAATGCTTTTACAACTTTCCCAATTTACACCAAAACAGTTGCATAAGCAACAAACACAAACCAGCAAGTATAATATTATTATTGCCAACAAAAATAAAGAATTGCATGAAAAGAACTATATAAGCTCTAAATAATTCACACCCTTTTAAGTTAGAGAACAGTGTCAAATTGTACATTCATCTCTTGTTACTAAAAGTATGCACTAATTCAAAGAATTGCTTCCAATTGTTTCAAATCAGAGTCTGGCTTCTCAAACTGACTTCCTTCTTCATAGCTTGGATTTCTATATGCATTTGCAATTGCCTTTCCTTTATCCAAAACTGGTGTTGGCACAGTTTGCAAGAGACTGCGAACATAAAACTTGTTAAAAATGCATATCAATGTAATACCACCAATGCACTTTCACTTTATACACGCAGAGAGAGAGAAACACACACAGAGACAGAGAGACGCGCACGCACGATTAGAGTTATGGTGTTATTATAGTCTATATTTAATTTGCAATGTTAGTTGACAGTATCATACTGCACTGATAAGATATACAAAGTTCGCGATTATTAAATACAAAGATTTGAAAAAATTCATTTCACCCTCTAAAATTTCATCTTCATAAACTTGAAAACTTAAATTTACTTCAAAATATGTTCAAATCCTTCCTATAAAAATATTCCAAAGAAATAAAGAACCACCATAAGAAAAACTAGATAAGATCAAGGCGGTAATTCTTCTCATTCAACTCCGACGAGGGGCATTTCACTAGAAGGACAAACTTTGCAGTCCAATTAGTTTTTAGGACACACATTCACAGAAATTAATTTCAAGACCAAAGTCAGCAAAATAATTACTTTTAAGGACAAAGTCAGCAGTCCAATTACTTTCAAGGACATAATTTCATAGGTTTTTAGGCCTTAAAAACTAATTATTTTGCATTTTGTCCTTAAAAGTAATTATTTCAATTGTGTGTCCTAGAAACAAATTGCACTTACTAAAGAGGCCCTTATGGCTAATTTCCACTTTCTAAAAAGTGTTGCTTTATTTTACGTACTTCGTTGTTATTTTTCCTTTAAATTTGAGAGAAATATTATCAACCGCTATATCCATAAAAATCTTTTATCAACTTATTCAATTTTTAAGCACATACCTGCATTTTGAATATTTTTTATTTGAGTGATTACTGCAAGAGCCTATTCATTTTCACTTATCATAAATGTTTTAAGCTTTGATATTGGTGTAGGAAGCCCATAATCGCATCTCATAACAAATGGAAGGCGGGAAAATTTGAACTATTAAATATAACCATATTTTCTTAAGCATGCATATGAATTCATCCAAATAGGTTATTGTGAAACACCCAACGATGATAGTGATGACATTTTACTGAAACGGCAATGAATAATACCTATCAATTGCACTTAAAGCTACAGCAATCTTGCTCTTCATCGATTCAACTGACGCTCTTGGATCATTCCTTGTTGCATTTAACAACAAGGAGTCAAGATCTTCCAGCGCTCTACAAAAGTGTTTATTGTAAAACTTTGACAATGATACAAAACAACATCATACGACTATCTATTGTAGACAGTGAATTGAGATACCTAATAGACAGCTTTTACATCTAAACATACAGTTATAAATAGTATAGCTCTTCACATGATCTAACATGACTTTATTATGAAAAAGAACGCATCTTTTTACCATAAAGACATATTTTTATAAACTGTTATTTCTTTTATGAATAAAAACATCTATATTCATAGTTAAACATAAATAAGTGCATCTTTTCATGAAGTGCCTTCGAAAAGTGTCCTTTCGCAAAATGTCTTTCTGTGAAGTATCTTTTTTGAATGAATTCTCAAGTGTCTTTTTTCATGGTGTCCCCTTCCATAAATTATCCTCTGGATGAATTCCAAAGTGACTTTTCGTGGTGTGTCTTTACAGTAAAAAGTTTTATATTTATAACATAAACTACATGAGTTACGATTTTATATCCAAATCGTAATAACTAATAAGCATACCTTAAGCACCGATCAACAGCATCAGTAGCTACTTTCCCATTACCATCATCAGCAGCATACTGTGCCACCTATAATTCCGAAGATAATTTCAATGCCAGATGGAACAAATGTCATAATGACTGCCACAACAGATGAGCGTGAGTGAGGATAGGAACTTAGTTTTGTTTTATGGTTCAACTAAGTAGCTTCAACACTAGCATATATATATATATATATATATATATATATATATATATATATATATATATATATATATATAGAGAGAGAGAGAGAGAGAGAGAGAGAGTGTAATGGCACGCGCTTCGCGCGTGAATTGTTTTTCTTATAAATTGTATATGTTTAAGTCAGTAAAAAAAATAATTTTTTATTTTTAAGTGATATTTTATAAAGAAGTATTTTGAATCTGCAAAGAATGTTTAATTTTAGATCCTATTTTTGGAAGCACTTTGAATTTTAAAGCATGTTTAGTTATTAGATCCTACTTTCATGGGCATCTGAATTTGTAAAAGAAATTTAGTATTAGATCCTATTTTTATGTAATTAAGATTGGATAATATATAGAGGGGCATTTTTGGTAGTTCACGTTGATACCAAAAAAGTGTGACACCAAAGCTATTGCAACTATTATTAAAGATATATATATATATATATATATATATATATGCATAATGTATATGAATTAAGTTGTATCCTTGTCAAGATTCATAGGTTGTCCTTATGATTTTTAACATCAAACAGTCTCAGAAATTTTGATTGCAAGAATTGAACATGTATTCAACTGGTACAGATAGTAACGGTTAAGGTAAATACTAAATTTCAGTCGTTTTTTTTCTTCCTCTTCTAGCAAATTGGTTATCCACTGAAACAAGTATGCACTCAATTGCATATATTGGTGTTTATTGTGCACAAGAAAGTAGCCTGATCCTTTGGTGTCAAATATTAAATAACATGACACAAGAGATGTATTCTTCAGATGGCGTAGTGGTTCAGTACAAAATATTTCATTTCATCATACATGCCAATAAACAAGGAAATTGTGTCAAGATGATCAACATATCTAAAGAAACTGGAGTTTGAAATTTCTTAGTATCAGGAATTTTTTTTGGCGGAAATAATTTCTCTTCTAACCATTAGTAGAACATATTTCAGATTACAAGCAACTATTTAAGTCTATCAACAATGTTTATTTGTGTACTCTCGACTCAACAAAATGTAGAGAGGAAAAAAAAGCAAGATCGCAGCTCTAATTTGGTAAAACATAAATAAATATATAGGAAGTCGGGAAAAACAAGAAAACCTACAGCTCTAATATTCACTCGCAGAGATGCAGCCGGTCCGGAGCGCAACAGAGATCTGCTAACATCATATCTTGGCTTCTCGATATCTAAAGTTTTTCCTGTGTACATTAAAACAATTAAATCTGCTGACAATATGAAAAAATATTTTTGACTATGATAAATATAAGTAATGATACGCAAAGACAATAATTAATCAAATGCAAGTTACAAAAATACATTGTATGCAATTAAGATTTTAGAAGAAATATGCACACATAAAAAAGAGTGATAAATACACTTCCAATTACAAACCTCATTCCCTTTCCATCTTCTCAAAGGTTTTTTTTTAGTGCATAAGGGAGTGAGATTACTGAGATGAAGAAGAAATGAGAGTTTATTTGGAATATCTCCAACAGCTGTACAAATTTGTAATGTAACACATACGCACGCACGCAAGCAAGTTTGGCGCTTGCTGGATGGACGTCTAAATAAAAATTGAGGTTGGCGCCTATTCAATAGGCATTAAGCGTCTAGATACTGAGAATTTGTTGTTGAACATTTGTCTAAACAAAAATTGAGACGAGTGCATGTTCAAGTGGCGTCCTGTGAGGTTACAAATTTGTAATCTCTTGGCCCCAATTTATAATACCATTCCTCGAAATCGACTGTTGGATGCAATATTGGGTTTATATACATAACCATAATATGTATACTCACCGTTGAAGATGCTTTTATCACTCCCTTAAGTAGCCTTAGGCGCTCTGAGGGCTATGTAGATGTCTTTTTTAGTAAATATCATAATAAACATTTAACTAAAAAAACCTCTAAGAGCATCTGCTATGAAGATGTTAATATTACTGTTTCCATCAGAAGATAAGTAGGAGTTTGATACATGTACATACTAGATATACTACTGTACTAGTTATTTCACTTCATTGTTCTTAGAAGTTAATTTCTGTATTAACTATGTACAGTAGTAGTTTAGCCAGCACCAGCGCATGTCTTGGAAGAATAAAAACTGAATAAAGTTTTAAGGTAGAAATGAGTAGTTTATTTTTTCAAATCCAATTTAATCTGGCGGTTAATAACTAACAAAAGTTACATGGGCATTCGTAAAGTAACCTGTACGCTGTTGCTTACATGACAATATTTAGCTAGCTTAATTTAACTCATCCATTTGTGGATGTTCTAATGCTAGTAACACAGCGGGGAAATTAGAAAGAATGACAAATTTTGAAAAATAGCTAGCGGGAAGCACATCAATATTTACTTTTGGACTAAAGAACGGAATGTTAGTTATAACTAGCATTATATTCAATTTTTACACTACATACAGTGCTAATTATAAATAGCATTGCTCAATTTTACGCTGAACAAAATGCTAAAATTGTCCTTCAACCAAAAGAAAAATCATGCTGTCCTTCAACCGCCTTTTTTTTTTTCCTTCAAAGTTTGTCGTTGTATCTGTTTTCCTAACACAAATTTGTACCATTACTGTCTACCATCTTGGTGCCAGTTATGAGTATAGCTGTACTTGGTGCATCTAATAATGAATTTCAACAAAAATTAGAAGACAATCAGGTCCAATCCGTATGTCTACCGACCCAAATCCTTGAATTGTTCCTCAGACAGCAGAACGGCAGGCACATATGCTTCTAGGGGTTCCAGCTTTTTCCTGATCAGTGCAATAAATTCATTGCTTAATGGATATAACAAAATGTAATGAGAAAGAAACTGATACTTACTATAAATTCTTTTACCTCTTCACATACTTATCGAAGGGACTAGCATTAGCACCTGCAGCCAATAGAAAATTATGCAATTTGAACGGATATTGGAGAAAGAAACAGAGAAAAACGTATGCATCGAAGAAATATACGATCTTGCAGAGCGAAAGAGGAGTGTAGGAGGATGAAGCCGATGGATAGAGATCGACGGCAAACATCGGCGGCGTTAGTCCGGTGATGAGGTGGCAAAAGGGAGCTTACTATTTTGGAGTGGCAATGGAGCGCTTGGATTTGAAAGCGGTTGTGGATGGTGGGTGGAAAAGGGTTTCTGGCTTTGAAAGAGAGAGGGGTGATCGAGTTTGAAGCCATAACGGGAAGAGAAATTTTAGTTTGGGCTTATCTGTAGAATATTTTGTGGTTGAATGCATGAACACCCAAAAATTTCATTCCAGCCTTGCCAGCTAGCTTTGTATTAATGGTAATCAGACCTGAATGGAGGAGGATTTGCCAACCATCCGAAGTTCATTTAATAAACAATATAAACTAAATGCACATCTTATGGATGCCCATTAAACAAACGTCTAACACTCAGCTTAGACGTAGACATTTAACAATGCACGCTTACGAAAGACAATTCCAGCGGTCATCCACCTTTCCCCAGTATCTTTTTGCTCTCTCCATTTTAATCTTTGTTTTTAAAAGAAAATAGGAAAATATGTCATCATGTCTACCAAAATCGTTAGAAAACGGTAAGCAGACACCCACATGAAGAAATTGGTTCTGTGCACGTTTCTCTAGCTCCAAAACTAACGTTTTACGATCTGTGGATACTTCATGAACTTCTAAATGGTTATCGGCATAGGTTCAAAACCGCGTTGTCTACGATGCAGGTATATCTCTTTAGTAATTTCAGTATAATAATTTTGTATATATGTAACTCAAATCATATTAAGTAACCATTACATATACTAGTACCTATACACGTGCGTTGCACATGTGCAGAGAAATTTGACATATATATCACATTTTAATTTATATAGTTTACTCAAATTTTAAAATAATTCTTATTGGAGAATTTTTTTTAATATGCACATTGCTAATTTATAAGCAACTTACTAAATAAACATATGCGAGTTTAAAATGTTAGGCGGATTTATGATTCATGTTTGCAAGGAAGCCATGCATGGGCAGGATAAGTATATTCCTTGTGCAGGTAAAATGGTTGATGCTTTTCGGTCACATAAATTGGATGCCACCTAATTCTGAACGCTTTATCAAATCGCTCCATCCAAAGAAGTGAACACATTTACCTGTCACACAATTGCTCCACCTCAAAGTTCTCCATCAATCACCCCTTGGCCTAAATCTGATATATAAATTGAATATGTACATAAAGTTTACTTACAAAATAACAATTCAACATTTTACAGCTTAGCGGACTTGTATGTTTGCCATGTAAATATAACTTAGTATAATCATTTTTAGTCATATTAGTTGCAGTAACAATATCACGTGTTTACGTTTGTGCTTGTATTACTGCTTTTACCATGAACACATAGCTTGATTTGAGATTGATATTAGATTTTATATTACATGTATATAATACAATGTATTTCAATATTTTGATACACCTAGGATAAAATGAACGGCTAAAGCAAAAGATCCGCTGCAACATAAGTTGTAGAAATTAGTAAGATATAGTGAGGCATAGCATTCAGAAGCTAATAGAATAAAACAGATTCTTATCTTTGTGTAGTTTAGATGTAAGCTCGTTCAGATAGGTGCATATGATGCATATCAAATTCAAATAAAAAAGGATAAATTTTGTATTTAGGCCACTTTTATAATTAAATTACAAGAATAGACCACTTTGCAAACTATTTACAAAACTAAATTAATTTTTGCCACGTTGGCGCCACGTGTACTGACGGCATCTCAAATGCCGCTAGTATACGTGTATTTTGGAAAATAACAATGACGGATTTCTGCTGCTTTATTAGGCAGCTACCTTTTAATGTTTGTCTTCTTCCAAACTTTGCTTAGATCTACTAAAATTCTAAACTCCAAACTGTTAAATTATTTGCATAATGTAGCTTAATCTTGATTGGATTTAGTTACAGACGAGAAACAACATCTAATTCTTCCTCTTCAATAAGGATTTAGCTATAGCAAGTATGTTTTTTTGGAAACCCTAGTTCAATTTTTTTTATCTCATTTGTTGTTTGGCATCAACTGATAATAGTTAACTAGTTGATTGAATAAATTATAGAATGACTCTCAAGTGCGTACCAACCATTTGTTATTTCGATGGCGAATTTTTGGTTGTTGATTAACTTAATTGTAGAAAATATGTCGGGGGGTCATGTAAGCCAGCTAAAGTGTTGAAAGGTTGTAATTTGATGCAGCTGAAAGAATCGATCTATAAAGCGACCAAGATAAAATCTGAAGAATTTGACATAGAGGTAGTGTGTAACTGGCCGACGGACTCAGGATCGAAAGCTGTTAAAATAGCCGATGATGACGATGTCGAGCTAATGTTTTTAGCGACATCGAAATCAATTGAGCTGTTTGTTGGAAAAATTAGGCGCTTGCAAGTAGAATAACCCGTACGAGAACAAGAAGTTAACAGTGTTATTGAGGAGCACCGAAGAACGGTTGAAGCAGTAAGCATCAGCCGCAGAAACGCGTCCTCGAGTTTCATTAATCTGACAATGACAGCGATGTATGGTCAACAACAAGGTCTGTATGGATATCCTCCATGTATAACCTATCCATAGGGCATTCAGTATACGTACCCCTATCCAAGTCAAGGCAGCTTTACGCATTTGCTCGGAAGGTGAAACATTTATTTATGAAATTTAGGTCGTATTAATTTGATAGTTGTGCACTGCTTAACAGTTTTTTTCGTCTTATATGCAGTTATCTTCCTTGTCGACCAACACTGCCTAGTCCCACTGGACCATCACAATGCCATATGTCTCAATTTATGTATCCAACTCCATCCGAGTTATATGATCTTAGTCAGAGGTATGTATCATGAAAAATCAAATTTTGGTAGGTAGTAATTACGGTAATGGCTTTAAAGTAATACGTATGTTTGAATAGCAGATTCCCAGCGAACGATATTGCTACGCAATCTAATGCTGATTTAGAGAATGTGAACAATGAAGATGTTGATACTGAGATAGACGGGGATGAAGGTGAAGATGTCAATGACGAACCCCCAGTAAATAGTATGGATTTAGTGAACATGGTGGAGAACGACATGTCGTGGATAGGTAGTATGCAAGTGAACAATGGACCTTTAAGCTATGATTTTTCGGTTGAAGACAATATTTCCGAAGACAGTGATGATGTGGAAATGGAATTTCCTTTGGATGATGATTTGTGCAACGCACAAATTATGGCAAGGTAAATCGTTGCAAATCTTGAGTTCAACAATGAGATGTTTCCAACCGTAAGCGTTTAGAATGGATTTAAAGTTGGTTTGATTTTCGAGACGAAAGCCAAGTTGTTATAGCAGTTGAGCGAATGGTCGATTTTGCATGTCGTATCTTTTAAAGCAATAAAATCAAATAAAACCAAATACACCGCCGTTTGTAATATAGATGCAAATTGTCTATGGAGAATTCATGCCATTGTCTCAAAAAAATCATAGCCGAATTGGTGGATTGTAAGGAAATATCCTAGCGAACACAATTGTGTTAATCCAATGGTGAACTCCACCCACAAGCAGGCGACGTCTAACTTTGTACTAGCAAAAATATTATCATTTGTGAAAGCCGATCAAAACATTACAGGCGGAACAGTACAAGTTTTGATGGAAGAATAGTTGTTTGTGAAAATTAGTTATATGAAGGCTTGGAGAGCTTTGGATAAGGCGGTGGAAAGAATTTATGGTGATTGAGCAAAGTCGTACAGTAGTCTAAGGCAATATTTTGCTGAAATAACTAGATCGAACCCGGAAAGTGTTGGACAGGTTACGACCAATGATTATAGGATCTTCGATCGAGCTTTTTTGGCCTTTGGACATTGTATTGAAGGATTTATTCATTGTCGTCCGTTGTTATGTATTGATCTGACACATTTGTACGGAAAATATAAAGGGACGCTACTTGTGGCCACTGCTATTGATGCGGATGATCACCTATACCCGTTAGCGCATGCAATTGTAGAGTCCAAATCCGGGGATAGCTGGGGGTGGTTTTTTGCCTGCATGCGGTGGTTCATTCACAGTGTTAACAATCGATGAATTACCTTCATTTCAGATCGAATGAAGGAATACCATCAGCCTTGGAATCGAAATGGTGTTTGCCACATAAACATAGATTTTGTGCTAGACATCGTAAAGCTGGTTTTCAAGCTGTAGGGTTTAGAGAAAAATGATTAACCAGACTATTTTATGCTGCAGCTTGTGCTGCAGAAGAAGCCAAGTACATCAGAATACGTGAAGAAATAAGCATCAGGGCTCACAATTGGATAGAAAGAAGTTTGAGAGCGCACGAGGAGAACTGGGCATTGTGTAAAGATGATGGCGGTTGATTTTATGTCATGACAACCAATTGTGCAGAAAGTTTCAATGGTGTTCTTAAAGGAGCTAGGTCTTTACCTGTCAAAGCTTTAGTTGCATGCACCTTTTTCAAATCGGTTGATTATTTTTGTCAAGGAAGAGAAGCGGTAGCAAATTGACTTCCCATCTAACTCCGAAGTGGGAAGCCAAGATCGTCGAAAGAGCCAACGAAGCTAGGCATACAAGAATTATTCGATTTAGTCAATCTGAGTCGCAAGTTATACACTATTTTGGTGACGAGTTCAAAGTACTAATACCCGTTAACAGTTGCTCTTGTGCGTGCAACATCCCTCTTTTAGAGCACCTACCGTGTATGCATGTTATGGCCACTTGCTCAACTGTTTCCAACAGAGCAAATAGAGCCCATCACGACTTTGGATCAACATGGTATCCCATAATGAAATATCAGGCAGCTTACACCCCTGAGTTTCATCCGGTATGAGATAAACGTTTTTGGAGTTCAAGTGACAGTCAATTGGTCCTATCTCCGATAGCTAAAAGACATCCAGGACGCCCACGTTCAACTAGAATTAAAGGTACAATGGACGAGATGCAGACCCCTGAAGGAAATAGGTGCAGCAAATGTGGTGTTCTTGGTTATAAAAAAAATCGCTGCAATACAACAACTTAATGTTTTTATTTTATTTTGTTGTAATCCTAATTCGAACGCATTCTAGTTTGTCTAAGAACAAATATTTATGTAATCTAATGTTGTACGCAAATGTTATTTCGACATTTATTATTTTGTTATTAGCCTTCTAACGTAGAGTGTATTCAAAGTTCATTGTGGACTTAATCAAAAAGTTGCAAGCAATGGGGAGTATTGTGCAAAGCGACAGTTCAAATCGCTACTTGGATGGGGCATTTGAAATGCCGCAGTAGTGTCATTTTAAATACCGCCTTCTGCGGCATTTTAAATGCCGCATGCTGCGGCATTTCAAAAGACGCTACTAGCGACACATGGGATGTCGCGCCTCTGCTACCTATATATTTTCCTAAGTTTTTGCAACTACTCCACCCACACCTTAACTTTATCAAATTTATTTTAGCAAAAACTCTAGGTTTCATATGGGTATACTATTCTCGTCCGATTTCAACAATTTGCAGCTACCCCTCCTCATAGGTGTATAATGGACAATAGGTAATACTTTTCTCATTCAATTTCAACAATTGTTTTATCGATGTATTTTTGGTTGTATTCGTAGGTGTATAATGGACAATTGGGAAATTGATGACGTAACAATGATGAAAATGTATGACGAATTCGAACAAAATAGAGGAAAGGGGATTTGAAGTGGCGCCGACCTTGAAGTTGATTTTGTATCAACGACACAATTCGAAGAAGACCCCCAAATGAGTATAGTGGAACATCACGTGGAGAAGCCGTGCTTAATAGACCAGTCCAACAATCATTCCATGCACATCTTTTAGGTGTCCTAGGTCGGCAAAATCATGAAAGCTCAAGCTCCTATGCTAAATGTGCAGTTTGTGGCTGTGGAGAGGAATGCGAATTAGTCATTTGCAGAAATCGTAGGAACGTTGGACATCGTTTCCACCGCTGCGCTGGATACAACGATCACAAGATTCAACCGAATCAGGTTGAATGCTGTAATTTTTTTAAGTGGCTCGATCCACCACTGTGTCCTAGAGGGGTGGAATATGCTTTAGAAATGCAAGCGGAAGTTAGTCGTTTGGAAAAGTTGAACCTTGAATACCGAAACGAATTGTTGGTTCATGGGTACAAATATTCAGCGTTGTGGCCACATAAATCGTTGAAGGATAATTGAAATATAACTTAATAATATTAGAAACTTGCTGTGTGATGAACAAATATCTGAAACGATCGTTTGAAGTATGTTATGCACCGTTTGAAGTATGTTATGCATCGTTGAAGGATAATTGAAATGTAATTGAAGTATGTTATGTTATGCATCGTTTGAAGTATGTTATGCATCGATAATTGAAGTATGTTATGCATTGTTTGAAGTATGTTATGCAATGTTTGAAGTATATTATGCATCGCTCAAAGTATGTAACGTAAAATCTAATGCTGCAAGAGGCATTTTTGGTAATGTAAAGTAACAGAGCGGCATTTAAAATGCCGCAAATGGGCGGCATTTTAAATGCCATTTGTGGCGACATTTCTGAAAGAGGCAGTGCGGATCGTATGGAATAGAAATGTGTAGATAGAAGAGTATCAATAATAAATAAAAGTGACACCAGAGATTTTTATACTAGTTCGAACTTCCCGTTCTACGTCTAGTCCCAGACTCCTTCTGGAATTTCACTAACAACAATCCTCACTTAACCCGGAGGAACATGTTTAAAACAACCCTTGAACAACCGAACAAGGGACCTGAGCAGCTGAACAGGATTTCGCCTCAACAGCCGAAGAGGACTTCACTTTCCTGAACAGCAGAACAGGACTTCAACTTATACAGAAAGTATATGACACAGTGTGTTCTCAATAACACAAATTTGTCTCTTGATTGTACAATCTTCCTATAATCTTCTCCTTTTGATATATATATATATGTGTGTGTGTGTGTATGTGATGAATATGGAAGTAAATGAATGATTACGTAGAAATTTGAATGCTCAAAATGTTAGAATTAGTGTAGTATAGAAATAGAAAGCTTTGGATCAATTCGGTGAATTAAACAAATGATTCTAATATATTTATATAGAGTATAAAGAGTTGTAATCATTCGTGAAAAGTTATCATGAAAGAGTATGGATGCATCTCTTAGTAAAAGGTTGTAACTCTTCATGAAAATGAAATGCCTTTTCAAAAATATAGCAGTTGAAGAAGTTCAGCCGTCTGAAAATAAATTTCAGACTTCTGAAATTTGAAACGTGCAAACCAGAAAAGAAATAGGCTATTTTTGCCTAGATTCAGACGTCTGAAATGGTCAATTCAGACGTCTGAATTTGACCTGTAACTAAAAATTACCATAGCTCAAATGGTTAGAGCACTTGTCTTTTGAACTAGTCATCCGGGTTCGAGTCCCGCTCCATGCAATTTTTGAAAACTTGATTTTACATTTAAAATATGGATGTATATGTGTGTATACCATTTGGAGAAGATTTTAACATTTGTAAACTCTAGAAACGACACTCTATGACTAATAATACTTTGTTTGTCACCTTTGTCTTGTCTCTATCGTATATATCTCTTCTTGTATCTCCATATACATTCTTTTATTCTTTTGTACTGTGTATCTTCATTTTGAATGTATTTGATTATCTCTTTTTGATGTCCATGTACTTGCAAATTAGCTTAGAGATTCTTTGACATAATTGTGTAGTTGTTGTCATTAAAATCCAACAATTGAGGTTCTAACATTCTCCCCCTTTTTGATGATGACAACTATATAATTTTTAAAAATATATTCATTCTATATAAAAATAATATTAACATGTTTAAAGCTCCCCCTAAGTATAACATCTCCCCCTAAGTATAATATCTCCCTCTATTAATATGCACATGAATTTCTCCCCCTTTGTCATTATCAAAAAGAATGAGGGAATATATAAAATTATATAAAATATCTTGTATATAACGAGATAAACTCATTATTAATTATGAAGGAAAAATAAAATAAAATTTACCAAATTTATTGAAGTCCATATTTTATTGTAAGCACGTAATTCTATTAAACGTATGGAACATTCTTTAAAATTCCAAAATCTATCCTTTTCCTTTTGTTTCTCTGAGTACTTGCAAAAAATAATAATAATTTTCGGTACCCACTTACTATGTTCGGGTCCGGGGGGTTAGGTCTTTGAAAACTATACCCATTTGAGTGTGGTTGAACCTTTATAAATATAATTTTCATTACAAATTACATTCTTATAATAGTTGCTAATATAAAGTTGTTTATCATGATCAATCATATTAGCTGGAATCCATATCTTAATACTATTAGTCATTAGCTTAGTACTTGAAGAATAGTTTCTATCATTTCTAAACAAAGTACTATTATGACTATAATTGGTTTTAAAACTATCTTGATTACTAGTACTAGCACTAAAGTTAGTATACATGAATGCATATCTAGTACTATTTTTACTTTTAGCTTGTTTATAGCCTAAACCGCTTTTATCATTGTGAGCTTTTGAATTCTTAACATAACCTAATCCCTTCTTATTTGAAGGAGGTTGAGAATTTTCAATAATCCTGGATAAATTTTCTCTCCCTTTATTAAAATTGGAAATATTTTTAGTAATGTCATCAAGCTTAGTTTTGAGACTAGTGTTATCTAACTCAACAATTTTAATTTTTGTTTTTAACTCATGATTTTCAGAAGCTAGAGCATTATTCTTTTCTTTTTGAGCTTCTATTTCTTGACTTAATAGAGCGAGTTGAGAATTGTCCGAATCTTGAATTTTCTCAAGTTCTTCTTCTAATATTCTCTTCTCGTCTTTAAGCATATCTCTTTCGAATTCTTCTTTCTTCTGATTTTACAGAGCTTCCTTATATTTTCTTTTGAGAGTTTTTAAAGTGTCTAGAAGTTTTGAATTTATTTCTATCATATCATCAAAAGTTAGATCACTAACCTCATTATCTTTTGCCATGAAGCATTTGTTTGTTAGCTCCTTTGATTTTTCTTTATTGCTCTTCCTCTTCTTATTGCCTTGACTAGATCTCTTTGTAGCCATTTATTCTAGGATGTTGTTACGATCTCTAGAAAACCAGGCTCTGATACCAAATGAAAGAGGCGGTGCGGATCGTATGGAATAGAAATGTGTAGATAGCAGAGTATCAATAATAAATAAAAGTGACACCAGAGATTTTTATACTGGTTCGAACTTCCCGTTCTACGTCCAGTATCAGACTCCTTCTGGAATTTCACTAACAATAATCCTCACTTAACCCGGAGGAACAGGTTTAAAACAACCCTTGAACATCCGAACAAGGGACCTGAGCAGCAGAACAGGATTTCGCCTCAACAGCCCAAGATGACTTCACTTGCCTGAACAGCAGAACATGACTTCAACTTATACAGAAAGTATATGACACAGTGTGTTCTCAATAACACGAATTTGTCTCTTGATTGTACAATCCTCCTATAATCTTCTCCTTTTGATATATATATATATGTGTGTGTATGTGAAGAATATGGAAGTAAATGAATGATTATGTAGAAATTTGAATGCTCAAAATGTTAGAATCAGTGTAGTATAGAAATAGAAAGCTTTTGATCAATTAGGTGAATTAAACAAATGATTCTAATATGTTTATATAGAGTATAAAGAGTTGTAATCATTCGTGAAAAGTTATCATAAAAGAGTATGGATGCATCTCTTAGTAAAAGGTTGTAACTCTTCATGAAAATGAAACGCCTTTTCAAAAATATAGCAGTTGAAGAAGTTCATCCGTCTGAAAATAAATTTCAGACTTCTGAAAATCAGAAACGTGCAAACCAGAAAAGAAATAGGCTATTTTTGCATAGATTCAGACGTCTGAAATGGTAGATTCAGACGTCTGAAATTGTAAATTCAGACATCTGAATTTGACCTGTAACTAAAAATTACCATAGCTCAAATGGTTAGAGCACTTTCATTTTGAACTAGTGACCCGGGTTGGAGTCCCGCTCCATGCAATTTTTGAAAACTTGATTTTTCATTTAAAATATCAATGTATATGTGTGTATACCATTTGGAGAAGATTTTAACATTTTTAAACTCTAGACACGACACTCTATGACTAATAATACTTTGTTTGTCACATTTTCTTATCTCTATCGTATATATCTCTTCTTGTATATCCATATACATTCTTTTATTCTTTTGTACTGTGTATCTTCATTTTGAATGTATTTGATTATCTCTTTTTGATGCCCATGTACCTGCAAATTAGCTTAGAGATTCTTTGACATAATTGTGTAGTTGTTGTCATCAAAATCCAACAATTGAGGTTCTAACAATTTCAAATACCGCTCCACGTGGCATTTGAAATGGTGCCTCACGCGGCATTTCAAATGCCGCTCTGTTACTTACTCAGACAAACTTCAAATGGAAAATACAGTGTCAATAATTCGATACCAACGTAATAGTCGTTTCTGAACCTTGACCACTACAACTTTCTAAGCTCATGACTATAGTTACCGACAACAAATACAAGTCTACAATCAGTAACATTCACACCAATATCGGAATACTAGAGTCACTTCTACAATCACAATGACAAACACTAGTCTACATTAGTTAACAACCGAACATCCCAAACGAATAAATACAGACCATGATAAGTCAATACTACAGTCAACATCTCACACAAACGATCGATGAGCACTACAGTCAACAAATAGAAACCACGGTCCACTATGGTTAGTCTAAAATTTCGTCGTAAATTTTTTAATTCCCTAGGAGTTTTCTTCTTCCGTCTTCTTGGCTTGAGCATGAATTCCTCCTCTTCAGTGATAGCTCTTCACTGCCCTCCTCTTACATCCCTTCTATTGGGGGTTGCGATGGCCCGACGGGTTGTGTATGCTGAGAAGATATCGCTCCGGAACTCTTGCCCTCTTTTTTCTTCCTTCTTCCATACTTTCTCTTCGGTGAGGGGGGCGGTGGGACTGCAACTATGTCCTCATACGACGCGGGAGGGGCAATATCCTCGATAAGTGGTGGCACTGTAGGAGGAGGAGGCGGAGGTGGGATGGGCCTTGACATCTTGTTCTTCGACAAACAGGATAGCAGAATTTGATTTATAGAGAAGCATTTCGCCTTGCTCTTTTTAAGAACCTCCTCCGCAAGCTCGTCGACAATGTCCAACACATGATACATACCATCTGCCTGCGTATAACATAAACGTATGAGTTTCATAAGTACTACATAAGTTGTCAATATTAATACGTACCATATTCCGTTTTAGTTGAGCTCATGGAGTGTAAGGTTCCACCTCTTGCTCGGGTTCTTCCACTCGTCTACATATCACATAACGACGAGTGATATTCCAGTACTAGCTAAGATATTCCTCATCGGTCAGAGTGACTTCGTGCTCGTCTTGCCCAGCTATGAAACGGTTGGTCCATAACTCAATCATCATTTCGAACACATCTTCTCCGTATGGAAGCATGTAATATGGAGCAGGATATGGTAGGTGCTGTCGAAGACCAAACTGTCTCATGACTCTGTCTGGCAGATGGTATGCTAAATCTCCAAAATAAAAAATCATAAGTCTTGCCCGCCATAACAGCCTGTCCATTGTACAAATAGCCGGAAGTGCATGAAGGTCTGTTTCGGAATACGGATTACATGTTACTGCATTGTAATCTAAGATGTCGAACTCGTTCCGGTAGAAGGTTAGATTGCGTCTAGGGGTCTTTTTTGTATTATTCGGGCCAATCCACCTGTAATGGCAACATGTTATAAGAAATTCAAATTTACTGTGTCGATACAACAACACTAACAACACTGTTTTACCTCGCTCCATAAGGCTTTGAATTGTCAATTATTTGCGTCTTCATAGAAATACGACCAATCGGAAGGTAGGTCCATGACCAAAGCTACAAGTGTGAAACTTAATTTTAGTTACGGTTTTATGAAAAACTCAACTATGCAATAATGAATAACTATATCCGTATCTGAAGTAGAGTCGTACAACCTCCGGCGGACCGTTGTTGGACCAAAGCAACTCTCGTAAGCTTCGTATAGGTGAAAGCAAGCACCGCACTACCCATGAGTATTGCAGACATGAATCGAAGTCTTCTAACAATGGAAGCCATTGAAGGGACACTCTTGTTTTTGATCGATCAAAAAAAGACGCTGCGTGATGATGTGCACCATAATAGTGCGGGCACGCTGGGCAATCTGCAAAGGAGAGGCACGACGGGGAATATCATCGGCCAACTTCTCCCTAAACCATGTGGCCACTATCAATTCATTTCCCCACCTCACGTCTTTTGGAGGAGCCAGTCCAAGAAAGGGCTCACACAATTCCATATAATTTCTTGGAAAATCCGGTTTCAAGATGGGATCCCCGTTAATCTAAAATCCAAGCAATACAGCTACGTCTTTCAAAGTGATTGTCATCTCACATATTCTAAGATGAAATGTAGACGTCTCCGGTCGCCATCTATCGATCAAAGCCATCAAAAGATTCCGGTCGAGCTATGTATATCCTAACTTATTAACAACACCAAATCCAACTCTGTCTAACAGTTCCAACATGCCTGGATGCGCTGACGTGACGAGCTTTAAAGTTGATGAATGGTCAATGAAGCCATTCGGCTCAACCCCCTGTCGATACATAGTAACAAAGCAAATCAATTATGCTAATTACCAACAATTTGCAGAAGTAATAACAAATTATTTGACCTTATACCTCCATCATGTCGATGTTGTTTGTGCGGTGTTCAGGTTGGAGATAAAGCACACTAGGATCGATCGGTCTGGGAGTCATTTCATCATATTCTACCACAATAACATTGCATAATCATACTCAACTTCAATGGGTATAGAACCATAGATTTGCCATTATACAATTACATTGTACACGATAGAAAAACAATTAAACATGTGCTCTAGGTGAGTACGTAACTTTATTGTACTATACAATCATAGATTTGCAATCATAGAACAATCTTAGCCCTAAACCCTAAATTGAAAAAATGAAAATTAAAGACAAAATCGATAGATTTCATACCTATAGGATGTGCTTGAGACGATGACGAAACCATAATTCAAATTCAAACTAGATTTTGGTAGTTGGAAGATTGAAATTTTGATTTTTGGTGAATTGGGGGGTGGGTTCGGTTTTTTTGAAGATGAGTTGGGAGAAGGGGGAGTGGAGTGGTATTGATGGAACGGTTGAAAATTTACAGAGAGCAGCAGAAATAGCGCCATTTGGGATGCCGCATACTGGCGGCATCTCAAATGCCGCTAATGTTATTTTCCAAAATACACGTGTACTAGCGGCATTTGAGATGCAGCCAGCACACGTCGCGTCCTACATGGCGAAAACTGGTCTATTTTTGTAAATAGTTTGCAAAACGGCCTATTCTTGTAATTTGTTTACAAATTTGGCCTAAATACAAAATTTATCCAATAAGAAAAGCTATATGTTTCTTTTAAAAACGACAGTCTACAAGGTCCATTCACCATGTGCGGCTGGTAGAAAAATAATGCACCAATCAATCATCAAGAGTTGAAGTCAAAGAATAATGGCAATTTAATTTCAAGTAAAAAAAAGTAATTGTGTGTGCTTTCATTGAAAATATTACTGAAGAATTATTTTAAACCCATGGATTAATTTTAGAAAGATGGTTATGAGTGTAATAAAGTGTATCAAAATCTTAGAGATGCAACATAATAATTGAATAAGAGGAGTATAATCGTTAGCTATTTAATGGTTAACGTTATTTCAAACAAACAAATTATACACAACACATAAAGCATACCTTGCTACAATTTTACTTACATCAATCTTCGACCTTTTAGAATCCTTTAACATTACTATTTAAAGCCCATTGATCAGAACCAACTTTAAGAACAGATGAGACAATCGCACACTGAATCCATCAGAGATCAAAACAATCGCACAGTGAATCCATCAGAGATCAAACTGAAAGAAAAGTTGTTTTTTATTTCCTACAACATAGAAAAAATCAGTGAATCAAAACTATTAAATGTAAGTATTGAAAACAATTTGAGAAGACAACTTACTATTTAGAATTCATTATCGAACTTTCACTTGATCCGATGGGGAAAGTTTGCAGAGATTATGAAGTTGTCTAAAATGTTTTGTGGCTTATTATAACATTGTTATAAATGTCGCCACTATCTAGAACTATTCATTATAGATAGGCTCCAAGCAAGTTCTTTTTACATGTTTTTGATCATTAGACATTTCCAGTCATTCGATCGACCTCTCATTTAGGCATTAGTAGAGACGTGGTGGCCCACGACACATACGTTCCACTTGACTCTGAGTTGGTTACTACCCCACCTACTTCTACATGCTTACGGGTATTGCAACTGGAGCACATGTGCGTATACCTTTCTCATTCAACGAGTTATGCAAATCTCCTAATCCATTTATCATTTCTCTACCGCACAATGATCTCAGCTACATTCATAGCGGTGTTATACCATTGATTTACCTTCATCACTCCATCACCACTTATAAAGGTAAACAATGGACGTAATCACTCGGGCATATCTTTTGTACTTGCTTGGTTTGACCTTCTTCTTGAACCAAAAAAATACAATATGTCTGGGTCATCTAGCAAACTTGGCAGGGTAGATCAACTTGATACTATTGATTTGAGCATGACCAACGTAAAGACCTGTAATTTAATCGCTTTGAACTTGAATAGTTAATATGTTTTTAAATAATAGTTAATATGACTAAATAATGGATTTTATAACTAAAATGAAATTTGGATAAAACATATCGAATAGATTTTTAAAACTGATGTAAAATATTAGTTTAAAGATGGTTCGAGTTATAAGGCGGTAAGGGATACCTACCGATTTATTTAATAATGGGAAGAATATTATTTTCTTTGCCTAATAAACTAAATGATAATGATTACTTCTTAGGAAATAAGAAACGAATCTGCCTAATAAAACAAGAAAGAATTATTAACCTTGCCCAATAAAATAGAATAGTATAATTACTTACCTAATAAAACAAGTAGGAATTATTAACCTTACCTAATAAAACAGAATAGTATAATTACTTGCCTAATAAAAAAAAATATAAAACAAAATAGCATAATGATTTTATATTCCATATGGATGGTTTCCATTGAATCAAAATATAGTCGACTTAGGTATGACATGCGAATAGTTGCCATGGACCGAAACACGGTCGAATCAAGTTATGCAATGCGGAGGGTTGCCATTAGACCAGAAATGGTCGAATCAAATTATGTCATGTGGTTAGCTGCTATTGGACTAAAAGCTACTCGAATCAGGTTAGGCTATAAGAGGTTAGGTAGTTACTAAAGTACCCTTTTCTTCCCCTATAAATACCCAAGTAGATATCTCATTTTAATCCGTTCACAAACTAAAGAAAAAAACCAAATATCATTATCAAAGGCTAGGTATTCCAAGTCTCCAACAAAGCAAATAGGAATTGAATGTAACTTATTCAGTGAGTATAACTTACTCTGTGAGTATAATCTTAATCCTTTTCCTTCGATTCGTTTACATTTCAACAAATGATTCCAAGTGAATATATCCTCTTCTTTTACATAAGATTAGCAAATATAACTACCACATTCAATTACAGTTAGATAACTTACTGTGCAATAGCCGTAAAAAGTAAATATTTTGATATTGTAAATATTATTTCATATGTTGTGAATAATCATATAGTGGTAATTCGAAGGAAATCTCTTTACTTTTCTAGTCGTATTCTCCTTTAAAGGTGATGGTTTAAGTTATGATTTAAATGGAAGTTTTAAATCTATGTTCAAAGTATTTTAAAGGAGCTTTGAAATTTAGATAAGTGATTTAAAGGGGTTATTTGGTATAACAAAGCAAGAGGCACTTTTATGAAAAAGGGAAACTTTGACTTTTTCAAATCGAAGGTTGATGTTCGGTATGTAAAGTATTATTTTGCTTTACGAATTGGGTTATTTATGGAAAGTAAGTAGTCCTATAGTTGGCATTAAAAACCGATGAGTAGATTGATCATCTGTCTGTGAGATCTTGAACCGAAGTGTCAAGGCAAAGCTAGGAGTAACCAGTGCCTCAACTTACATGGTTTCATTTTTTGGCGAGGGATAGAGTAAGCTGAGAATATCCATAATGTGACAAGTGTAGGAGATTTGATTTTCATAAATGATCTTTATAATTACGATGGTATGGAAAACATTCTCTTATTTGTAGACAATTGGTTTTGACCCATTTAAGTATGCTTTTGAAATATGAAATCTTCCTAAATGTTTTTTATGAATATACTTATACCAATGAGATAAGCATATGGACATTTTTCAAGCATTGAAAACGTATGAGATATAATTTTCATATACTATCATTATTTTGTCCCTAATAGTTGATACCTTGACTATCGATTTTGATACCCTTCTTTTTTTGTTCTTGTTTCGTCAATCAAAGACGATTTGTTGCTCATTTAAAGCATTAGCATTGATATCCTTTATCGAAAATGACTAAATAAAGAGCAAGTAGGAGCCAAGCTATGTGGGGTTGCTCCCATTAGGGTATTGCCACATATACTCTTAATTGGTTCAATTGTATGCATATGGAGATGTGAAATACTCGGATACTCGATAAGGTTGGTGGGGTCCGACTTGGAGGTTTCCGAGAACCATCGTAGTTTTCAAGTATATTTTCTAAAGGTATAATTTTGATAAGGGTGGTATCCTCCTAGTTATTATTGAAAAAATTTCCTTTTCCTTGTTTTTGATTCATACCTTTGGATTGATTCTTTCTTAATTGCATCGGAAAGCATCTTGCGCTCTTCACGATATTTAATTATTTCACGTCCATTCTTTATGCATAGACTTTGTTCTTGTGAGGGGAAACCCATTCCATATTTTGCGGTGTGGTCTCATAAGTTGTTTTGTGTGTTCCATTTTTTTATTTGGAGTTTACTTATACCAGTCTTATTGTCTGACCCAAGCTGTTTGTTTTTCCTAAACTCTTAGGTACTCATTTATATTTGTGTAGTTTGGAAGTGACAGGTTTCTTTGGGCTCTTTTGAAGATGGTGGACGAGCTGGAGGCTCCTTATCTATCTAGCTAGCTATTTCCGCTGTTATGAGATGTTGGCTCTATGTATGTATATTTTATCGGCAAGTGTAAAGGTAGGTTGTTATAATTGCCTAGGCTGATAGTAGTACTTTTGTTACAACTCTGATAACTCCATGTTGAGGAGTAATTTCATATACTATCTTATTGTTATATTATATTTAACCGTTCTGTTGTGAGATTTTAGTTCTGTTCTTTTATTTTACCTTATGATAACTCGTCTTTTGGATTCAAAGGTAATGACACAAGAACAACGTGGATGTATTAAGTGTTATTCTCAAGGGTCAAAAAGGTGGGCTATAGCAACCATTCTAGGTACCTTGTATACAACTTTGGATTTTTTCACTTGGAGAGGTCAAAAAAACATTGCCTTTTGGTACATGTTGTCGTTATAGTACTACGTGTACATGACATACATGCATCCTCACATTTATGGATAACTAGTCAAGCTCCTGGGTAGTACTACCTAGGATGAGACAATGGAAGGTAGTTTAGTATGTGCAACATGGTCCCTTAAGGGTTAGAAATGACTTGATGGAGGCTAGGTTGCAACTCAACATGCACAGTTGTAGCAAACTAATACAGACTACTTGGGCCTCCCATTGGACATTACTTGCAGACATAGGTCTTATGGCGGAAGACTATCCCTTGATGATTGCATATTTAATATTTAGATGTTTGGTCGCTTTGCACACACCTCAATTCTTGCCTACGTGGTATCTGGGTGAGAGATGTGTGTACCAGGAAATATACGATCGTCATGTACTTGTTAACCCATGATCATGCGACGACATGTTTGGTAGATATAGGGTGATTGGAGATTAGTATTTGTTTGCTCTTCGACAAGCTGGATGGGTTGATATCAACATATACCTTTAGATGGAGATTACGACACATACTAGTTTAGAGTAGCTTTATGTTAATTCATGTTACCAGATTATGTCTATGGGGTCAACTCTGATCATATAGGCCCTCACATTTCAACAGGAAAAGTTGTACCATAATTTTCATTCGATCGTACGCCCTTATAATTCTTATAGGTTCCAATGCAGTTGGAGCCCAATTATACTTTTAGGGCATATGATGTCACGGATACATTGATTAAGCATCCCATAGTCTATCTGGATCAACATGACATTCCTGATGTGCCTTTAGCTAGATTGTGTTAGTCCTTGAGATGGATGGTTTTGATGACAACAACCTTTGGACTTGTTATAAAATATAAATACTGTTTGCACAAAAAATGGACAAACACCTCCAAGTCGTATGATTTAGTCGATTTTATGTTGTTCTTAGTGATTTGGGTGATTTATGCAAATATGTAAAAAGCAGGGACTAAACTGTAAAAGACACACAGATTTATAGTGGTTCGGCCAGAATGTGCCTACGTCCACTTCATATGTTATTCTCCTTCACTATTCGGATTACAAGTACAAAGCTTTGATTACAAGTGTATGAAAGTCGTTTAAAAGTTCTGTCCGTGCTTGAGTTCTCCCCTCGTCTCTGCCATTGTTGTACCCCTACCCCTCTATTTATAGAGTGAGGCTGGGGGTAGGGGTCTTGGATGTATATAGTTGCTGGTGGGCCTGGGCTGACGTGACTTGGCATGACAATGTTGGTTCGGTAATGTCTTGGTCCGGTGGTGAGTAGAGCATGGGTTGGTCCGGTGGTGAGTGGAGCGTGGGTTGGTCCGGTGGTGAGTGGGGCGTGATTTGGTCCGGTAGTGGAAGGAGCGTGACTTGGTTCGGTAGTGCTTTGGTCGTGCCTTGGTTCGGTCATGCCTTTGTCCGGTGGTGAGAATACACCCAAAATTTGCCCCCCAAAGTGGGTCCTATGCCTGCATATGTCGTGCTTTGTTTTAGATCATTCAGTTTGGACACTCTCATTCGGCCCAAGTGCCAAACCAGTTGGTCCGGTTATCTTACGCTCGCCTATAAGTATGGGCTTCATGCCTCTGTCATTCTTTACTGTTTGAAATAGCCGAACCAAACCTTTGTCTGCCGAATCGTGTCACCGAACCAGATTTTACTGCCGGACCAGGTGAGGCTTTCTTCTGCTGAATAAACTTTATGCTTGAACTACTGAATGAACTTTAGGGAGTATGAGTGCCGAATGGACTCTTAGCCTCGAACTACAAAATGAAACTTAGGGAGTATGAGTGCCGAATGGACTCTTAGCCTCGATCTACCGAATGAAAATTTTGTGCTTTGAATTATGAATGAGATTCCAGACTGTATGTGCTTGTTTGTTTATATCTCTAGATTCCTGGTTCTAACGACATGCTTTCTCGTGTTGCAGATAATGTCTCATAAAGTAGAACTCGCTCTGAAAAGAAGAAATCCAAGGACAAAGGAGGGTCCTCCATAGTGACCCTAGTGCAGGCAGAATCAGAACGACATGGACCAACCCCGAGATCATTAGTAGATGGGTATGGTCCTCATGAGCTCCCGAACTCACCGCCTGACTGCTTTCCCAGCTCCCTCAAAGATGAGCCGCTTGATGTTATATCTAGATCTTTTGGGATTGACAGAGCGCATATGATGTTGCCGGGGAAAGGGGTGATGCCGTATAACCCCCCAGAAGGGTATTTTTCTTACAGTAGGTATCACTGCATGTGCGGAGCTATCCCTCCGATCAACGCTTGGATAGTCAGCTTCCTCGCATACTTGAAGGTGGCCCCTTTCCAGCTTCAACCCAACTCTTATGCTATCTTGGTGAGTCTGTTCATTATCTTCTAGAGAAAATACGGACGTCCCCCTTCCAACCGGGAGATCCGGTACTTGTACAACTTGAGAGGCTACAAGAAGGGGTCTCCTTATATTAGCGTAGAATCGGCCGTGTCTTTCAAGCCAGTCCTGGACTTATATTCAAAATTTAGCATGTTCAAGAAGGAATGGTTCTTTGTCAGAGATGACTCTGTTT
Organism: Allium cepa; assembly: GCA_030765085.1. Classification (NCBI taxonomy): domain Eukaryota; kingdom Viridiplantae; phylum Streptophyta; class Magnoliopsida; order Asparagales; family Amaryllidaceae; genus Allium; species Allium cepa. The sequence continues at coordinate 202,614,682 of CM060934.1, read as the reverse complement.
CTTTCCATGCTTCACTTCTGGCTGTAAGTTGAATCTCATTTATAATTTCCGTTCTGACCGCAATGCTCCTCCTTATGTGATTTACTTCTTGCTAGCGACAGGTGGCTTTGCAGTTGTAGAAAACGATCGCCTGGTTCAGATGGCTGAGGAAATAGAAGCCATTCCGGAAAATGAGAGGGCAGCCTCTTATTTGATCAGGAATGCTACTCTTTTGGGGCTCAACTTGATTCTGCCACGCCAGTCTGTGGTCAAGCAAAGAGACACAACTGAGGAGAAGGCCACCAAAGCTAAAGGAGGGGCTATAGCGAAGAGCAGCAAAAGGAAACCCTTCTCGAAACATTCAATTGCCGGGGGTAAGAAACTTAAGAAGTCCGATGGACCCTCCCCCTGCACATGTCCAGATATCCTGGAGGAGGAGGAAGATGTGGAGGAGGAAAGAGGTGAGGATGAAGGAGGTGAGGTGGAGAGCGGAAGTGGTGGAGAAGGTGATGGTGATGGTCATAGTGATGATGGTGGCGACGGACAGAGTGGTGATGGTACAGGGGCTTTGTCTTCTAAGCAAGCAGGTGTGATCCAGGAGTGGACAGACGATGATCTCCGCCTAGCTCTTAAAGGGTTGGAGGGAGGACTGGCTGCAGTAGAGAAGCCTAAGAAAGCTGACAAGGCCGAGACCGGCGCCGATTCATCTTCCAAGAGCGCTTTAGCTGAGGCAACTTCTACGATTCAAGGTGAATTTTTGACTCCTGAAGACTCTATTTATGATAAGGATTTGGGAACATTTTATGGCCAGCTCCCGTCCTGGAGTGAGTCCAGGACTTATCGCAGTATCCTACTCCTTCCCAGGGTTTGTATAACAAAGCATCTCTTTACTCTTCTTAACTTGATATATTTCTTGAATTATAGTTCAATGTATGCTTGTAACACTTGGTTTTTGTCCCAGAAGCGGGTAAGGCGGCCAAGACATCAGATGTCCGGCACCGTCTTAAACAATACAAACTTCTCAAGGCTTCTACTAAATCAAAGCCTCCGACTGACCGCCCTAGAGACGTAGTCGTCTACCGCCTTCTTCTTGGAGTTATTGAAGAGGATACCCAAAGGAAGAAGAGGATTCGTTCCTTGTTTGAATCCTCACCTGGTCCTCAGTCCCCAACTCAGCCTCTTCGGGATACCACGAAGAAGAATTCTGAATTTATACCTTCTCCGCACCCATTTGAAAATCCTACCGTTACCCGGATAAGCCATCCCGGCTTGGCTCGTAATCCATTTGCAGGTCATCCGGATCTGGATCCGGGTTCTTGTGATATTACCTTTGATGAGGCTACCGGTGAGCACTTTCTTCCCCGTAATCCTATGGTAAGAGTAATGGATGAAGCTAAGTCTCTGGACCTTGATTTGCTTACCACTCGGGTTGTAACTTTGGGGGACGAAGCTAAGGCAAATATTGACCGGGTTGCTGAGGAAACCAGAAAGCTGATGGGGCATCATGTCCGACTGGTCAAGGCTGGAGAAGAAATTGGGAGTGCTAACATTCGACCGCGGTTAATGGTTTCCGACCAGGCCAAACAACTCGCTGATCAGGCCATCCAGATATCCCAACATGAGGCCGCCTCAAGGCAACTAAAGAAAACCATGGAAAAGGCCAGCGGAGCAGAGTTACGGAAAATGGAGGCTGCTTGTAAGGAACGGATTGATATGGCTATTGCAACGGTGGATGAGGTCCGGAAAGCGGATCTCGAGCGGGTACGGGAGCTATCCGGGAAACTTGAAGCCGCAGAGCTTATTCAAACCAAGCTGAAGGAGGAGATGGAGGTGATGAGGAAATCTTTCCAAGCTGACTGCTTGCGATACTAATCGGAGAGGGATGCTGCTACTGTAAAGTTGTTGGCTTCTGAGGACTGAATAAGGGAGTTCGAGGAGAATGAGGGGATAATCGATGAGATGCTTCAGGACGTATACTTTCGCACTTGGAAACAAGGCAACTTATCTTGGATGGATGATTATCCCTGAGTCATGGCCAGGATTTATCTCAGGGCCCTGGAGGAGGCTAAGGCTAATGCAGATAGGGAGGGTGGCGTGGCCTTTAGAATGGATGTGGTCACGGCTCAATTCACCAAGGAGGAGAAAGCGACAGTGAAAGAGGGTATGCGGCTGCTTACTGTTGAGGAGGTTGGTGTGCAGTTAGGGGATGATGATCAAGGAGCAGATGCTGGTAAGTATTCCCTTTTAGCTTCTCGTAACTTGATTGCTTATTTTTTATGACTATTAATGGATTCTCTCCCGAATTGGACAGGCGGGACCTCTGGAGCACCAACCACCTCTGGTTAACATGTTGAGAGTTCCAATCCCGCGATCAAGGAGTTCTCGGAGGGCCAGTAGGATAGAGGTAAAGCTCCGACGCAGCCGATCCCTTAACTTGATCTGGATATCTTTTGGTTTGTATGTCATTGTTGCCTATGTCAGTCCCAAAACATTCGTGTAACCTTTAAGCTATAATTGTGTTATTGGTAGCGAACGACTTTACTATGTAATTTCAAACTTAGGCTGATTCTGTCATATTTGAATGCTTTTGTTATTTTGGTGTGTTGCATAAGAAATACAGCTGTGCACACGCCCGTGACTCAATTGTGCTTACGTCAAGTTCTTGCTTAAAATATAATTTCATATCTTGCAATGTTAGTGTGATGTGCGAATAAATTATAGCTACGTATTTATATACCAAAGAAGAGAGTACCGCCTTTCATGTTTTAGTCGTAGATGGTTGCTTTAAATGCCTTGTATGACTGAGTATGGAATGCAGCTGAGTGACCTGTCATCTAATTGCGAGTTCCCGTCCCCATTAGTGAGCGTCTCCTATTTTGTGTCCTGTACTTTAGGGATCGTTATAGAGGATAGGAGGAAAGTTTTTAAATAAAATAGAAATATAAGAAATAGTAAAACTTCCAATCACGGAAGGCCTGCGATGTGCTTAAGTTCGTGGCGAACGGGTTTTGTAGTCACTTTCCCTAGCTGTGGGTCTTGGAGACATTTGTCACCCATCTTACGCCTCCGTGGGGAGTTTCTCTTTTTTTTACCACAGCCGTACTTCAGACACTCGGAGCCGAGATCGCGCACAGTAACTACCCGGGCCATTATGGCCCGTAATCGTGCGTATTAATCGATTTACCGTGGCCGGCTAGCGTGGGTGCCGATCGTCAACTGTGAACTACCCCTAGCTGGCCACACTTTATGTTGGGGTTTAAAGTAGGTTCACGGTTGTCGGCGAGTCGAACGCCGTAATGAGCTGCCTAAGCTATAGTCGGCCTACTCGGTGGCTTATAATCGGCTCATTACAGTTGGCTTTAAGGGTCGATCGCGAGCAATGAGTTAACCCGTAGCAAAGGGATGCTGGAGCAAAAGTGTCTCATTGGCGAGGGCATAGATTCGTACAGTACCTGTTAGGTCTTGTCCAGGTGAAGTTGCGCTGTGATGTGTCTTGAATGGAAATGCCATTACACAGGATTTTGTTCAACAGAAAAGGATAAAGTTAACAAGTAGACAAGATATAAAGGAACAAGTTAAAAAAGAGACAAGTTTTTAAAGTTGTTCGGCACGAAAATGCCTACGTCCACTGATTCTCTTTGTTAATTCACTTCATATGGGCAGTGCAAGTTAAGAAAAGTATCGACGAAGGTGATGGATGTTCCATGCCCTCTGGATTACCACTCCGTCCATTGTTGACAAAATATAAGCTCCGTTGTGGAGATCTTTATGAATTACATATGGTCCATCCCAGATTGGATCTAGCGCTCCAGGGTGCGGGAAGACTCGCTTGAGGACAAGATCTCCTTCTTGTAAGCTGCGATGCTTGACTTTGGAGTTGTATTGCGCTGCCACTTTTTGCTTGTGAGCTGCTGCTTTAAGTGCTGCATCGTTTCTTCTCTCTTCAATTAGATCCAAAGACATGTGAAGGAGTTCTTCGTTCTCTTCTGGGTTGTAGTGGATCCTACGGTGGGAAGACACTATAGTTTCGACTGGGAACATGGCCTCCGATCCGTATGCCAAAGAGAAAGGAGTATGCCCCATTGATGTTATGAAAGATGTTCGGTAGGCCCAAAGTGCAGTAGGAAGTTCATACACCCAAGCGCCGTTTGACTTTTCAAGTTTCTTCTTGATTAGAGTTTTGAGAATTTTGTTGACAGCTTCGACTTGTCCGTTTGCCTGGGGATAAGCTACAGATGAGAAGCTTTTGTGAATTCCGTGCTCTTGGCACCAGTCGGCGAACTCTTCGCTGTCAAACTGAAGTCCATTGTCCGATATGATTTTGAGTGGAACTCCGTACCTGCATAGAACATTTTTGATCAAGAAGTTAATAACTTTTGCCGAAGATATTTTATTTAGAGGTTCCGCTTCCACCCATTTGGTGAAATAGTCGACTGCCACTATAGCATATTTGGCTCCGCCTCGGCCCACCGGCAGTTCGCCAATCAAGTCAACTCCCCATACTGCAAAGGGCCAAGGGCTGGTCATTTGAGTAATCTCATTTGTTGGTAGTCGAGGAATCATAGCAAACTTCTGACATCTGTCACATTTTTTGACGAAGTCTAAGGCGTCTTTGTTTAAGGTGGGCCAGGAATACCCATATCAGAGTATCTTCTTTGCCAGAGTTTGCCCTCCAGTGTGATTTCTGCAGCTTCCTTGATGGATGTTTGATAAGATTTCCTTGGCTTCCCTTCCAGCGACACACCTTAATAAGGGGTTAGAGAAGCCGCGTCGATAGAGGATGCCTTCTTATATTGTGTAGCTGGAAGCTCTCCTCAAGATTTTCTTGACTTCGTTACGCTCGTCGGGCAGTTTGCCATCTTGTAAGAATTTTCAGATGGGAGTCATCCAAGTTTCCTCTTCGGTTGCAGCTATCAGATTCACTTGCTCGAAACTCGGGGTTAGTTGCCTTGAGATGGCTACTGTTCCGGAAATGGTGCCGTCTTTCATGCTAGCTTGCTTTGCCAATTCGTCGGCCTCCTGGTTCTCTTCTCGAGGAATGTGTTTGATTAAATAGTGATCCAATTGATCGAGTAGCATCTTGGTCTTCTTTAGATATGCTGTGAGTCGTTCTCCTCAAGTCTGAAATTCTCCTAGTATTTGGTTTACAATAAGTTGAGAATCACTATGAAGACATAAAGAACTGACTCCAATCTCTAAGGCAAGTTCTAATCCAGCTATTACTGCTTCATATTCCGCATCGTTGTTGGTGGCAGTGAATTCCAACCTTAGAGCATAATATAGCTTCCTTCCCCTGGGAGTGATTATTACAATACCTGCCCTCGAGCCTTGTTCGTTTGATGCTGCATCAACAAAGAGATTCCACTTGATGTCTTTTACTATTGCAGATTGCTCCTTACCTTCATTAGTAGCGAATTCGGCAATGAAATCGGCCATGGCTTGTCCCTTGATGGCGGTGCGAGGATGGTAGGTGATATCATATTGACTCAGTTCAATGCACCATTTAAGTAGCCGCCCAGAAGTGTCGGGACGATGGAGTACCTGTCTAAGCGGTTGATCGGTTAGAACTATGATCGAATGAGATTGGAAATAGTGTCGCAGTTTCCGTGATGTGATTAGTAAACAGTATGCTAGCTTCTCAAGTTTAGGATATTTGGCTTCTGCTCCCGTAGACCTCTTGCTTACAAAGTATACTGGCCGCTGCGCGCGGTTGTCTTCTCTCACTAAAGCGGCGCTTAGAGCATGAGATGACACAACAAGGTATAGGTATAGCTCTTCGCCTTCGTTTGGAGTTGAGAGTATTGGTGGTCTATGGAGGTGTTCGATTAGGTTAAGGAAGGCTGTTAAGCATTCGTCGGTCCATTCGAACTTTCCTTTGTCTTTCTTTAGAGCTTCAAAGAAAGGGATGCACTTGTCAGTCGCTTTAGAGATAAATCTGCTTAGGATGGCCACTTTTCCATTTAGGCTTTGCATTTCTCTTCGAGTGGAAGGTATCCTGATATTTTTCAGAGCTCGGACTTGTTCGAGGTTTGCTTCAATCCCTCTGGCATGGACGACGAATCCCAAAAACTTTCCTGATGATACTCCGAAGGAGCACTTTAGAGGATTCAGCTTCATTCCATATTGGCGAAGTACTTGAAACATCTCGCCCAGGTGGCTTACGTGATCGTTGGCTTTCCTCGACTTTACTAACATGTCATCCACATAAACTTCCATTGTTCGTCCTATTAGTTCCGCAAACATCTTGTTGACGAGGCGCTGATAAGTAGCTCCGGCATTTTTAAGTCCAAAAGGCATTACTTTGTAGCAGTACAATCCCGGTCAGTGATGAAACTAGTGTGGTCTTGATCGGGAACGTGCGTAGGAATTTGGTTATATCCTGAGTATGCGTCAATAAAAGATAAGAGTTCGTGCCCGGCTGTGCTGTCCGCAAGCTGATCGATTCGGGGGAGTGGGAAGCAATCCTTCGGGTAAGCGTCATTTAAGTTGGAGAAGTCAATGCATGTTCGCCACTTCCCATTAGCCTTCTTTACTAGTACCGGGTTAGCGATCCACTCTGGGTAGATGGCTTCTCGTATGAAGTTATTGGCAAGTAGGTTCTTTACTTCTTCATCGAGGGTTGTTGATCGTTCTGCCCCCATACTTCTCTTTTTCTGCTTTACTGGCACCTTGGTAGGATCGATGTTCAGTACGTGGCATGCTACGTCTAGGGAGATTCCAGTCATGTCAGCGTGCGTCCATGCAAATACATTCAAGTCGTGGCGGAGAAAATCAATGAGTCGATCCTTCAATTCTGCTTTTAGCTGAGATCCGATTTTCAATAGTCTACTTGAGTCGTGTTTGTCTACAGATACAAACTCCATAGCCTCTGCAGGCTCGGTGGTGGCCTCCTCCTCTTCATCCCTGGGGTCAAATTCATTGAAAGGATCACTGGTATATCGAAGAGGAAGGGCTTTCTTTAGTTGCTATGCTTCCAAGTTTTTCATGTAGAGAGTAGTCTCTGCATTCTTCCCTTTATCCTTCCTGCGGTTATTGCGGAGTTCAGTTACATAGCAATCTTGAGCAGCGTCTTGATCTCCCTCTACTTCCCCTATTCCATTGTCTGTCGGAAATTTCATCTTCAGGCACCATGGGGCCAGGACAATTTGGAAGTCAGACAAGGCTGGTCTTCCCAAGAAAGCGTTGTAGGCCGAGTGGTTTTCTATCAGCACAAATGTTTGTTTCCGCACGACGGAGCGGGGATGACTTCCTATTTCAACAAAGAGGTTCAGTTGCTCGAGGGGCATCTTCACACTTCCAGTGAAGCCGTGTAGTGGCTTGTTGTAGGGAGACACATCCTTCATTGACAGCTTCATTCTGTCGAAAGCATGCTTGAATAGGATATTTACTGAGCTTCCAGTGTCTACTAGAATTCGAAAAAATTCGGCTGGACCGAGCCAGGCAGAGATGACCATAGGATCCATGTGAGGGTACTGCCTTCCCTCTAGGTCACGCCTACTGAATGTGATGTCATCATTCTCTTTTTGCTTCGGGTGGCGTCCTTCCATAACAGAATTAACACAGTCTTCACTGTTTCTAAGTGACTTTCCATATCTTTCCATCTCTTCCCAGCTTCTGTCGGCGATGTGTGGTCCTCCTAATATGGTATGGACCACGATCTTCTCTTGACTGGAGCCGCTGGTGTTATGATTTCCTCTGCCTATTTTTGGGGAGGGTAGCCTTGGGTTCTCATTGGCATGAGCTGGAGTCCTGTTCCGATCCTTTATATAGCATTCCAGTCTCTTCCTTCTGATGTGTTCTTCAATTAAGTCCCTGAGATGATGGCATTCATTGGTATCATGCCCATGAGATTCATGGAAACGACAGAACTTTCCAGACTTAATTGCGTTATCTGATTCCTTCTTGTGCGGGGGGCGTCTGTATTTAACTTCGTCTTGGGTAGCCAGGAAGATGTTTTCGATTGTTTCGTTCAAAGGAGTGTAAGTGTCAAATCTCGGTCCTGGCCGATATAGACGTCTTTCTCCCTTCTTGCTCCCAACATTGTCTCTAGAGTCATTTCTTCGAACGTCCTTTGCTACGGCGGGTGTGTTTCCATGAGCTGCCTTAGTTTGTTGCCCTGTATGTCTTTCAATGGCAGCGTCTTCAAGTCTCATATACTTCCCGGCTTCATGGAAGAAATCAGGTAAGGTAGCTGGTTTTTCTTTCGTTAATCTTCTAGCAAATTAGTATCCGGATGCACACCACTACAGAGGGCCATTAAGATAAGTTTCTCATCGGCATCTTTGACTGCGGCCGCTGCGACATTGAATCGGGTTAGATATTGTTGCACTGTCCCACCAGGCTTCTGTTTGATATTGGATAAGGAATAAGCGTCCTTGGGTTGTTCCACATGAATGCGGAACTGGCTGCTTTCAACATTTCCCATGAGCTGATGGATCCTTAGGGTAGATGGCAGAACCAAGAGGTAGCTAGATCTGCCAAGAATAGTGGAAAGCATTTGCATAATACTCCTTCTGTTGCTCCGCTCATGAGCATATGCTGTGTATATCTCTGCAAGTGTACAATGGGGTCAGAGGTTCCCCTGTAAGGTTTTCCATTCTCAGGGGGTGATGGCAATTTCGATATTGCAGGTGAAAGGGCTGGTTACCCTAGTGCCTATCCCTCGATCTCTTTGATCCCGTTGGACGCACTCTCTGAACAATCGTGTCATCCTTTCATCAGAATTTGGAGCAGATAGAAATGAGTTTGGTTCTTTTCTACGGGATTGATTCCGTCCAGATGACCTATAGGGATGGTATCGTCTATCACTCCTAATATTTTTCAGTGGCTGCCTCTGGTCTTCTGGGAGCATGCTAGGGTCAGCTACAGTCGGCCCTTGCCTTGATCTTCCCCTGCTGGGTTCTGTTCCAAGCACTTCCTCGAGTCCAACTTCGGGCTGGACTCTAGCTCGGCACCGTTCATTGGTGTTTCCATGGCTAGGTAGCATGACCGGCTCAGTCACAGCCGACTCTCGCCTGGTACCTTCCCCGTTGGGTTTGGTTCCAAGTGTTTCCTCGGGTCGGAGTTCGGGCTGAGTTCAGGCTCGGCTCCTATCAATGCTGTTCCTGTTGCTAGTTTCTTCGAAGAAGAAAGATCTTTGTCGCCTCCGAGATCCTCTCGACTGGGACTCATCCCATGATTCAGTGTTGCGGTTGGATTCTTCAACATCCCTTAAGCGTGACATGAGTTGGTCTACCAATGCTTCCTGTTGAGATGTGAAGCGGTTAGTCACTTCAGCCACAACCCTATCTAGGTCTGCCCTAGTAATTACTGTTGGCTGTTCCGTGGCGGGGGGTGTCGGATTTTCCTGATTTCCATTTTGTACTGCTGTTGGAATGGGATGATTCTCTTGATCTGTGACCGTTGGATCTGAAATAATGCTAGTTGCGATGTTCTTTCCTTTGTTAACATCTTTCTTCTGCCTGGGAGGCATGTCTTCCAAGTAATGAGCGATGCTGTTGGGAAGAAGGTTAAGTGGGAGAAGCTGAATCTTCGAGCTCCTTCTTAGTGAAAGCACCAAAAATGTTTGCACAAAAAATGGGCAAACACCTCCAAGTCGTATGATTTAGTCGATTTTATGTTGTTCTTAGTGATTTAGGTGATTTATGCAAATATGTAAAAAGCAGGGACTAAACTGTAAAAGACACACAGATTTATAGTGGTTCGGCCAGAATGTGCCTACGTTCACTTCATATGTTATTCTCCTTCACTATCTGGATTACAAGTACAAAGCTTTGATTACAAGTATATGAAAGTCGTTTAAAAGTTCTGTCTGTGCTTGAGTTCTCCCCTCGTCTCTGCCATTGTTGTACCCCTACCCCTCTATTTATAGAGTGAGGCTGGGGGTAGGGATCTTGGATGTATATAGTTGCTGGTGGGCCTGGGCTGACGTGATCTGGCCTGGCAATGTTGGTTCGGTAATGTCTTGGTCCGATGGTGAGTAGAGCATGGGTTGGTCCGGTGGTGAGTGGAGCATGGGTTGGTCCGGTGGTGAGTGGAGCGTGATCTGGTCCGGTAGTGGGAGGAGCGTGATTTGGTTCGGTAGTGCCTTGGTCGTGCCTTGGTTCGGTCGTGCCTTGGTCCGGTGGTGAGTATACACCCAACAAATACTAACATTATAGTTTAAATATATATGTATATGCAGGATATAAACATGCAGGTGCCAAGAATGAAGACTGTACAGTATAGAGATTCAAGACTGAAGATATCAAGATTGAAGACTCATGAGTATTAAGATATCAAGAGTTCAATATTTCAATAGTACAAGATAAGTATTGAGTCTAGAATTATGTTAAAACTTCTTGAAAGCACTGACACCTTTATTCAAAATTTATTCGTGGAACAGAATCCACTTCGAGCCAGTTAAAGGGATGGAACCCTAATGGGATGGAACCCACGACAATATCTATTGGAACATATAATGGTCCTATTTTGATATCCACTAACTTTATAACAATGTTTTTCAAAAATATATCTCTTGTTTTTAAAAATGTTTTCAAAACTTCCTTTCAAAAAGATATCTCTCTTGGTTTTAAATATTTTAGCCTCAAAAATATTTTTATCATTTTTAATATTTTGATTTCAAAATTATCCTTGATTTTAAACCATCTCTTGTTTTAAATATTTAGCTTTAAAATATTTATATACTTAGATTTTAAATCACTTTATAGATTAAGATTATATGTATTAAAATTGCTTTCTAAACTCTTTTATATGTTTAAACTATATTCAAATATATTTACAAAGTTTAGAAATTTTTTTGACAAATTATAGAAACCAATTTTAATAAGAAAATCAAAACATCATTTTGCCTTGAGCATGTCGACATACCCCTACCCCCCATGTTGACATGGTGTCCGTTATTTTCATAAGTCAAATTTCAAAAGTTATGTCTTTTCGTCGTTTCTCTTCGCGAACGGACATGACCGTTATTCTCATATAAATACCAGACTTTCCAAACGAATTTTAAAGTTAATTTTAATTCTTTTCTTCACTCTTTCTTCTCTATTCAAATATTCCCTAATATCTTAACAAAACTCTGTCGAAATCCTAAGTGAATTAAACTTGATTATCTCTCGTTTGATTCTCTGCCACTCTTTCCATAAGATCCCAGTGCTATTCAGAGTTGTAGGATTATTTTTAAATCAAACTGTTGAGTAAAAGGTGCGGTTGAGCCTTGAAATCAATTGGGTGTGATTGTTGCCCTGAAAATTGATTAGGTGATCTTGTGGCCTGGTAAATCAAGAAAGTTTGCCCTAGACTCGAATACAGGAGGGTGTACCTCATGGCCTTGAAATCGAGGGTGTAATCTGGGAGATTATTTTGAAAAGAAATCCGTACGATTATGCAGGACTGGATGTAGGGTAACTTTGAACCAGTATAAAATCCTAGCGTGTTCTTTCCTTTACTGCTTTTACTTATTATTTGCATCCATGTCTGATTCTGTGATTATATCCCTATCTCTGTATTGCATTTGTTAGTGATTAAATTACATAAGTTTCAAAAAGATTTATTAAATTCAAAACACACTATTCACCCCGCTCTAATGTTATTCTAGCCTTAAGATCCGTAATCCATATTTCTAACATTTGGTATTAGAGCAAGGTTTTCAAAGTTTTCATAATCTGAATTTTGAAAATTTTAAAATGGCAATTTTTTTGATAAAATTATTAACACTATTTTCATATGAATGTCAAAGAATCATCATGATATTTTTGTTTAAAAATATATTTAGTTATTTTGAAAAGTCACTGGATTCTTTAAAAAGTTATGTTATTTTGCAGGAGAAGAGTTTTGTCTAATGACTGTTGGTTAAAAGATACCAGATAATAATTCATTGATCAAGAAGAACAAATGGATATATAATGGTAATTGACAATAAAATGGGTACCAGATCAATATAAAACTTTTGGTTCTCATCTGCTACTTGACTTGATACTGTACTTCTCTCCATCTGCTTCGCAATGCCACTGGCTTCGTGCGAATTCGTCAAGAAATGACCAAGTTATGGTCAAATGAATTTTTGGTGAACAAAGAGAAAAAGAAAGCAAAACTATCAATGGAATTCTTCAAATTGCATCCAATGGTTTGAGTATTTTGTCCCAACTCCTTTTCTAAATTGTATTCCTTGTTTCCACTGTCATTTTGATGGATGGGTCATCAAATTCCGATCAAAATTGAGTGAGATATGACAGTTGAAGTTGGCTATCCAAAACTGAAAACCGTATACGGGATTTTCTACATTTATCCTACTGTTCGGCCTGTTGCACCACAACACCATCCAAATTCATCACCAAACTATTACTAGATTGTAGCCCTTGCCTTCCTTTTCTGTTTGCCGGTGGTTTCATCCAATTCCGTTAAGAAACGAAGGAGATATGCCTTCTAGAAATTTGATAGTAAATAGAAAAATGGGAAGAAGAAGAAGTGGAGGAATTTTTATGAAAAGTGGTGACTGTTGGGCCTATTTATAGTGGTTGAAGTGTCCATTCATTCAAAATTCAAATTCAAATATTTGGCGCCAAGTTAGTCAATCTACTAAATCATCTGCATCTTTCTCAAAAGTCTTCAAATTCAGCAAATGAATATACTACGCTGATCAAAAAAACAAGCCCGTCGCAATAGAACGGATCTCATCATCAAATTCTGAAAGGTATGAATGTGTGGTTCATGAAAATGGAAGAACAACAAAGTTAGAAAGTTGGGGGAGTGTAAAAAGTGGTATGCTTTACTATTATTTCACCTTTATTGTTGCATTTAGTTAGATATAGAAATCTATCTCTTCTATAAGTTTTGATATTTTGGTCCACATATCGACACACCATAGTATACATATTGATATGTCAGTCCAAATTTTTTTTAAGTCTTTTAAAATGTGTTTCTTTCAAGTAAATCTCACTACTATTTAATTACAACTATACTAAGTAGAAAAGCATACAATCATTCATGATTTCAACTTTCTTAATGTTGTTTTTACTTCTCGTACTGTATTTCTTTTAAGACACTAATTTTATATTTTTAAGAAATTAATAGAAGGAATTTAGAATTTTAGAATAAGGGTCTATTTATAGATTTCTCCAATTAATAAGATTGTGCCATATCACATAACACTTGTCATATAAATAGATAGTGACATACATTTACATGCATAATGCCAAGTGTCTTTGCACATGTTTTCTCATTATTCCTTTTTTTATTTTAAGTAATTTAGTTATATTAAATACATTAAAAAATTGGGCAAAAAAATCAATTATTTATATGCCAATATCTAGTCGTAAAATTAGTGCAAAATCATGTTAAAATCAGGCCCAAAACAATAGATATTATATTTGAAATGCTGTCTTTTCTTCTGGAACGTTTCTTAAGTGCTGCAAACTCGTTTTTATAGCACCTCTGTGCTTTGAAACACTGTAGTATTTTTGAAACTTTTCACAACATTTATTAAATGTTGTAGTTTCTGTTTATAATGTTTTGAATATATTTTACTGCAAAAACTTTTTACAGCATTCTGTAAATGCTGTCTTTTCTATTTGAAACTTTAAACTATGTAAAACTAATATTTAGATTAAGTATTTTTCTCAACTCTTTTTAGAAGCTATTTTCTAACTTATATTAGAATATTTTAAAATTAATGTTTAGATATTTTTTAGCAATTAATTAAAATTTTAAAATGAAAGAGGCCTTAATATAACACATGTTTATTTTAGTTTTTCAATCTTTCTTATTTTATTGAATATTTCATTACGATAATCTTTTAAACGTGTTTAAACATGCTTCTAAATATTTTAATAAATAGTAATTTAATATATAAGTTTTAACTAGTAAGTTAAGTATTTTATAAACATGGAAGTTTGGATTCTTGAAAAAAATTAATTTTAATTTTTTTAAACAAGGAGGGTATTAACTTTTTATAAATAGTTTAAATCCATACTTCTTAGCAATTTGATTTTGGTATTGTGTTTGATTACTGCCTTTCACGGATATGTTATAGTTTTAATATCATTTATTACCTTTAAAATCTTGTCCTTACCACTCTTTCAGTTCCATTCATTAGTTTCCTTAACCTAAGTCTAGTAATTGGTGTGTATTACCCTTCTTGGGTTGAAGTGATTTGTAATAAGTAGTTTGATATATGTAAACGTACATACATATACATAGACACACACACACATATATATAGGTATACACACACACACACACACACACATATATATGCTTGTCAATTAAATATTACTTATCACTCATGTTTGTCTTATAATCTGAATATCTCTTACCGTAATCTATATATCATCATATCATTTTGCATATTTATTCTCTCACTTCATTATCATTTTATTTCATATTACATATCATTGTGAATCCTATTTCATATTACATTTCATTGCATATTACATCATAAATTACAATGCATGAAATATCATAATCATTTGCATCACAATTTGCACTTCATTCTGCATATTATCTCATGCTACATTGCATATGTCATACATTTCATACTGCATTACAAACTACATATTGCATACATGTACACATAACAAGTGTATTTTATTTAGGGGGAGTTTGTGTTATTGTCTTACAGTATAGGATTATTAGTTTTTGATTTGTTAGGAATATTTTGATTGACTTGATTAACTTGATTGACTTGATTGACTTGTTTGACTTGATTGACTTGATCGATTTGCTTGACTTATTTGACATGATTGGATTTGATGTATGTGTTGATTGGATTGTCTGAAATATACTTATACATATTTATGTATTAAATAATTATAATATAATTATGTTAATGTCTTTCACATTCCATTTACTATACTTTGTTCTGGTATTAGTTTAAGGGGGAGTTTTATAGTTTTATGGTTTTCAGATGGTTTTTGTTGATGACAAAGGGGGAGAAATATAAAATAGAGTAGTTAGAGTGGCTAGGCATAGATTAAGGGGAAGTTATTAGTTTTAGTGGGAGTTATTTGTTTTAGAGGGAGTTATAGTGAAGGTGAAGTATATTTTATAAACATAGGTTGTCATCATCAAAAAAAGGGAGATTGTTAGTCCTTGAGAATGATGGTTTTGAAGACAACAACCTTAGGACTTGTTATAAAATATAAATACTAACATTGTGGTTTAGATATATATGTATATGCATGATATAAACATGCATGTACCAATAATGAAGACTGTACAGTATAGAGATTCAAGACTGAAGATATCAAGATTGAAGACTCATGAGTATCAAGATATTAAGAGTTCAATAGTACAAGATATTTATTGAGTCTAGAATTATGTTAAAACTTCTTGAAAGCACTGACATCTTTGTTCGAAATTTATTCATGGAATCGAATCCACTTCGAGCCTGTTAAAGGGATGGAACCCTAGTGGGATGGAACCCAGACAATATCTAGTGGAACATATAGTGGCCCTATTTTGATATCCACTAATTTTATAAAAATGTTTTTCAAAAATATATCTCTTATTTTTAAAAATGTTTTCAAAACTTCCATTTTAAAAAGATATCTCTCTTGGTTTTAAATATTTTAGTCTCAAAAATATTTTGATCATTTTTAATATTTTAATTTCAAAATTGTCCTTTATTTTAAACTATCTCTTGTTTTAAATATTTAGCTTTAAAATATTTATATACTCTGATTTTAAATCACTTTATAGATTAAGATTACATATATTAAAAATTACTTTCTAAACTCTTTTATATGTTTAAACTATATTCAAATATATTTACAAAGTTTAGAAATTGTTTTGAAAAATTATTGAAACCAATTTTAATAAGAGAATCAAAACATCATTCTTACCTTGAGCATGTCGACATACCCCTGCCCCCCACGTCGACATGGTATCCATTATTTTCAAAAGTCAAATTTCAAAAGAAGTGTCTTTTCGTCGTTTCCCTTCGTGAACGGACATGACCGTTATTCTCCTATAAATACCAGACTTTCCAAATGAATTTTAAACTGAATTTTAATTCTTTTCTTCCCTCCTTCTTATTCACTCAAATATTCCCTAATATCTTAACAAAACTCTACCGAAATCCTAAGTGAATCAAACTTGATTATCTCTTGTTTGATTTTCTGCCACTCTCTCCATAAGATCCCAATGCTATTCAGAGTTATAGGATTATTTGTAAATCAAACTGTTGAGTAAAAGGTGCGGTTGAGCCTTGAAATCAATTGGGTGTGATTGTTTCCCCGGAAATCGATTAGGTGATCTTGTGGCCTGGAAAATCAAGAGAGTTTACCCCGGACTCGAATACAGGAGGGTGTACCTCGTGGCTTTGAAATCGAGGGTGTAATCTAGGAGATTATTTTGAAAAGAAATCCATACAATTGTGCGGGACTGGATGTAGGGTAACTCCGAACCAGTATAAAATCCTGGTGTTTTCTTTCCTTTACTGCTTTTTATTATTTGCATCTGTGTCTAATTCTGTGATTATATTTGTATTTGTGTATTGCATTTGTTGGGATTAAATTACATAAGTTTCAAAAAGATTTATTAAATCCACAAAACACTATTCACCCTCCTCTAGTGTTATTCTAGCCTTAAGATCCGTAATCCACATTTCTAACAGATTGTACCCTCTATATGAGGTACTTATTTTAAGTTATATACATTACATTTTATATTGTTTTTAAGTTGCTTAAATCATATATTATTTTGTCATTCAGTATGCATTTAGATTGGACCAGGCCAGACTTTTATGTGTTGTGCTACGAGATATGACGCTCTCACATACTCATATCCAGCATATCAGCATGAGATGTACATGCAGCATACACATATGTTAGAAGCACAGAAAGATGAGTTGACCATTATACTTGCTGTGTATGGGCCTTACAGACCATTAAATGAAGGAGGTGTTGGAGAAGATGGTGGTGATGTTGGTAATGATGTTAATGGTGGTAACGACAACGATGACGATGATGATAAGGACGACGACGACGAGGATGATGGTGGCTACGATGACGATGGCGGTGATGACAACGATGATGTTGTGTCTTTGACATAACTATACATATTTTCTAACATTGTCTAACGTCGACAGATGATGAGTATGAGTTGTAGTTGTTCCAGTGGACATGTACGTTTCTATGTATGGACATTATTCGTTATATGTTTCTATGTATGGGCATTGTATGTTGTATGTTTCTATGTGTCAGCGTTTTTCAAGGCCAACTACGAGTATCTATCATTAGCTCATTACTTATACTATGTTGTTTTTTCTTGTTATATACTTTATTGTTGTAGCAAATAGATTCTTCTTTAAAAACCAATATGAATTACAGAATAATGAAGTACTAGAGAAAGATACTACGTGATATAAACTATTACAAGATACAAATAATGCCAAAGCTAAATAAATTAAGTATCATGGCGATTAAACCTTTCTTAAACATTCTCCTATATGAGCATACAATTATTAAGCTTATTTTGTACAACTAAAACTTGTCATATTATTCAATTAACAAACAACCATCTACATCAACAATGTCTTCAAATATACTAAATGCTATAATGTTATGCGATAGCGACTCGGATGATGAAGCATATGAACTAGCACATTAACAAGAAGAAGAGGAACTACTTGAATCTATCGTGAAGCATATATTTTTTACTTCTGGGAAACACGGTAGTTCAATAATGGGTCGGCAATTTGTCAACCGTAAGCATTCAGCATTCCACAAAACTTTGATATAAGACTAATTTAATCATGATCCAATTACGGTCTTGAAATATTTTGTTAAAGATATAAAATGACTCATGCATTATTTTTGACAATTTCAGCAAGTATTCAACAAAATGTTGATCATTTTGTTCATAAACAAAACTCTTCAAAAAATGTAGGGTCTACATAGGCATCAAAAGATGATCATAGTTTTGATGATATCAGCTTACAATAAACCAACCAATGCCCTTGATGAAACATACTATATTGTAGGGTGCACTACATTACGAACTCTAGACAAATTCTGCTAAGCCATTTAGACATTTATAAGACTGAATACCTCCAATCTCCCAAGAAGATGTTGCAAGAATGCATGAAATAAATGAAAGAAAAGGGTGTCCTAAAATGCTTAGAAGTTTGAATAATATCCATTGGGAGTGGAAGAACTATCCGAAATCTAATTATTGTGCATATAATGGAAAAGAAAGAAAACTAACTATAATTCTAGAGGCAGTTGCATCATACAATTTATGGATTTGGCACACATTCTTCAAAATGCGTAGTTCTAATAATGATATAAATTTCGTTGAGTGATCACATTTGTTCAATGATGGCTCTTGGTAAATCAACTCATGTATCATTTTCACTTGGTCAAAATATATGATTGTCAGGGTCAAAAATGGCCGCTAACACCCAAACAATGTGAAAGCACCACAAATCCAATAACCAATTCTAAATATACTGAAGTAGAGAATAAAATATGAAGAACACAAAATAAAAATAGTAAGAATGAACACAAGAGGTTTTATAGTGGTTCGACTGACTCTGACCCACGTCCACTGCAAAGATTTTCCTTTATTTATACTATGATTACAGTTACAATGATTTGAATCCGAGTAATAAAAAATGACAGATTGTAACAAAGAGAGAAGAAGATCCCAAAGGAGGAAAAAGAAGAAGAGCATCCCCCTTCCAGTGAGCTCATGATCCTGTATTTAGGGGAAGGTGACAAAATATCTAACTGAAAATCCGCACGGAAAAGTCCAAGTCCATGCCAAACCCCTTTCAGAAATCGCAACCCCAAACAACAAAGTATTTGGGGATCGATGCCGATCCCTATAGGGGGATTGTTGTCGATCCCCAGACTTAGGGTGTGGGCCATATGATCCGTTATGAGGGTTCCTCATAACATCCTCTTCGTGTTTTCATAATTTCTTTCCATAGTTCCTAGGTGTTTTATGAATGTTTTGATTTATTTCAAATGAACTGAACCTCCAACCCGAGCACTCCATAACCATAGTGATCTAATATGATCCCCTGCCTAGAGGAAGGGATAGGCACCGACCAATTCTGTGATGCCATTCGTCTGAATTCGCTCGACTATCATCCATAGCCTTGTTTATAACTGATTTTTGAACCTAATAATCATCCCTTTAGCTTCCTACCTTAACGATCATGAAATCCATTTAGCCAAAATCGTGGTATACTGCTTCGTCAATTTTCCCTACAAAACATGCCTTGCGATAGAATTGTGTGTTTTGAATTGCCACAATCCTAAAGTCTGAAATCCAACAACAACTGAATATTCCAATCCCGAATCCATTTCTTTGCCAAACGAATCATCACGAGACGTCATGTGTTTACCTGGGTGTTAGTATTTGTATGACGAATCCACAATCTCTCTAGATGATTAATGAAATCCATGACTATTTCGAGTCGATAGTCAATTCCAAATCCATTCCAAATCCTTAATTGAATCCGTATCCATTCCAAGTCGGTAGTTGAATCCATGATCTCGCTGGATCATTTGCCAGATCCAAAGCATCGATCTTACTGGATCGTCATCCAAACCCTCGATCTTTCCAGATCATTTGTCAAACCCTCGATCTCATCGAATTGTTATCCAAATCCTCGATCTCTTCGGATCATTAGCCAAATCCATAATCATTTGAAATCTTGGAAGATAGTAAGCCGATCCTCGATCTCTCTAGATTGTCATCCAAGTTCATGGTCTCTCCGAACCAATTGATAGTCTCTATAGACCCTTGCTAAGTCCAATCCAAACTTAACAATGAGTAAGCCAATCATGTCTTTTTCTACGAAGCGACCTACCCCTTGCACTCCGGCCCTTTTGGGGGCATATAGCGATGTCTTGATCTTCTTGGACCGATATAGCCTTCTAGGCTCTTGTTGGACCCCATCCAGTCACTTTTAAGTGAAAGGGGGAACAACAATAAGTAAGTCGACCATGTTGCTCTCCAATGAAGTGACTCACTTCTTACACTCTGGTCCCTGAATCTCCGCTCAGGGAAATAACATGATCAATTCCGTACCGACTTCCTTTCTCTAGCCTCGACTTTGCTGTCGAGGGCTTAATCCATGATGTATGAATCCCTCCTATCACTCTCTGGCGAAGGGACTCACATCATACGGTTATCACCCTTTCTTGCCAGTCGGGACGACCATGAACTCTTTTGTTCATCGCATTATGTTAAGTTATTAAATTTAAGTTCTTACAGCCATAAAACTAGAAAACAAGGAAAACCAAACATTGCCTCTTCAGGCATGACGGTTCATCATTATCTCAGAGCATGCCTAGGGACCACCTCAATCTCGTACATGTGTAAGTGACTTAGCCATTTTATTATGGAGTTTATTATTTATTTAATTTGTGCCATCTTGATTAAGAGATGAAGATTTGTGACCTCGATCCAAGGCCATTTCCATTTGATGTGGATGGTGGTCGCTCTTATTCCACCATAGCTGCTCGAGTCTCACATATTGTAGCAGCCTACCATCCTTGACATGTTCCTCAACCATATCTCAAAAGTGCTTGCATTTATCCACGTATGCCCATCAAGTTTGTGAAATATGCAGTACTTTCCAAATCAACATTCCCTCTCTGTAGGATCCCTCTTTTGTGGTTTCCGATAAGGGAGTTGCCAACCTGTGTCCAGATAAATCTATTCCATACTTTTCATCAAATTCGAATAAGTGGAGAACTTTTGTTCCTATTCTTTTCTTTTCTGTTTTGATTCATCATAACCATCGTCCAACTTTATTTTTCCCTTATCCTTCTTGGACCCTTCTTCGGATGGTCCTTTACCTCACTTCTTGTTCGTCGATTCATGCATCCTCCTACTGCAGGAACCTCTCTGCTTTATGGTAAAATTTCCTAAGATCCATTGATGGATACCATACCAATGCAATCTTAAAGTCCGTCTCATCGGCAATCCCAGATACTATAGCCATTAAGACCATCGACGGATCTGGTCGATCCATCGAAGCAATTGTCGCATTAAACCGTGTCAACAAACTCCTCAGGGCCTTCTATTCTTTGCTTTACCGTTTCCAACATTATTACGCTCTTGGGTCTCGAAATGTGGATCCTAAATTGCCTCACAAACCGATCTACCAACTTGTTCCATGTTTATTTGAGCCATTTTATAACCGCCTAAACCAGAGCGTAGCTAACTTCATCGAATAAAGTGGAAAACACCTTGCCATGACTTCCTCTAATGCTCCTAGCACTTCCATATGTTAGATATACCTCATCTAGTGTACTGTATGGTCTAATCGTTTATTGTACACCTCTAGTGCTGGTAATTTGAACTCCGATAGGTTCATGGCTTGCCTGATATTTAGAGTAAATAGGCTCAAGTAGATATCTTCCAAACTCCTGTTGAGCAATCCGCCTCTTATTATCCATCGTATCAACTTAGGCATCCTTTTATTCTCATCCATTGGTAGCTTCTAATCCATATTACCAGCCTACTCCCTAAATCCACAAGGGTATTCCGAAACTACTCCTCTGGATGTGCATTTGCATGCCGATCCGTATCAAACTGCACAACACAGACCCTTGGCCTATCGACATCTGATCCATCCTGACCCAGCGGTGTGCCCCCTAAGCCTATGGGATCAATGCTAACCCCTCTACAGTGATCGATGCCGTTCCCTCCTACTTGCTCGGGGTTCGCTCCCAGGTGCTCTATTCCATTCTCCTGCCTGTTAGCTCCGTTTCCATGCTTCTGATTTTGATATTCTGCAACTCTTGTTACTCCAACTCCTTGATCCAGATTGCTAGTATGTCTTGCTCTAGACTATCAAATTTTCCTCAGCCTATCCAATTTTCCTGAGGAAATTTTGCATCATCTCCTCTTATCTATTCATCGTCCGCTCCTGCATCGCTTCCATAATAGTCTCTATCTCATCCCTTATAATGTAGATGGAGGGTTGATCATCTCCAGCTCCCGAGAATGCCTCCTAACTTCTTCCATGGTGACTCCCATCTACTAATGGTATCCTTGCTGATTTCCTAGCCATTTCTTGCTGGATCTAAGTATCCAAACTTTCAAATCCAAGATCCTAGCTTCTAGATCTATGGATGCAAGTCCTTCTTAGCGAAAGCATCGAAATGTTAGAGTCAAAAATGGCTGCCAATACCCAAACAATGTGAAATCACCACAAATCCAATAACTAATTCCAAATAGAGTGAAGTAGAGAATAAAATATGAAGAACGGAAAATTAAAATGGTAAGAAATGAACATAAAAGGTTTTGTAGTGGTTTGGCTGACTACGGCCGACGTTCACTCTAAAGATTTTCCTTCTATTTATACTTCTAGTTACAGTTACAATGATTTGAATCCAACTAATAAAAAAGCAGAGTGTAGCCAAGAGAGAAGACGATGCTCAAGGAAGAAGAAGAAGATTCTCCCTTCTAATCAGCCAACAATCCTGTATTTACAGGAGAAGGCGACAAAATATCTTACCGAAAATCCATTTGCAGAAGCCCAAGCCCATGTCGACCCTCCTCCAGAAGTCGTGACCCCAAACAAAAAAGTGTTTGGTGTTGGATCATAAGGTTTTGAATGCTGGCAAGAGGCGAATGATCTTCACAAATCTACGACTATGGCAAATCCGAAATCATCATCTCAAATATGGTTCGTTTTGATTCACTCTATATGTAGAAAATCAAATACAGAATTTTGTTAAATCTATCCTCAAAGCATGTCACTCACAATTTCATTTTCTCATATGTTTTATACTATTCTTTATGTATGCACTGAATGCACTAAAAAACAATACTCAGTCGACTGAATTCTATATCTTAGTCGACTGACACTATGTTGGAATTTTTAATATATACAGCATTCAGTCGAGTGACTTGCTTAGGTCAGTTGACTGATACTGTACATGTTTTTGTGCACATTTGAAATTCAGTCGACTGCTCAAGCAAGTTCAGTCGACTGAATATGCAACTGTCATTTTTCTCCAATAGACACTTCTTTTGATCAAAGGTGTAGGACCGATTTCACCCTAGAGGGGGGGGGGGGGTTAAATAGGGTGATGGTATAAATTACAAAAATTAATTGCGGAAGCTTATAAAATAATTTCAACACAGATCACAGAACAAAGCAGCCAGATAATAGAAAAATAATAAAATGCAGATATAGAACGACACAGACTTTACCCAGCTTCGGCAAAACCCTGCCTACGTGCTGCCCCCAAGGTTTTTACTAGAAATTAGATAGTCAGACGCTTACACACGTAAACTCGCGACACCCGCTATCGACTAAACCTAGCTCTATGCTCAAAACCCTACCACAACTCAGTCACTGAGTTGCGAATTCTCAAACTACGCCACGTAGTTTGTCCCCTAGTCACACGACTGGAAATTACAACGGTTTAAAGTTGAAATACAAATTAAAACAATTTAAAATAAAGACAACCCTAATTTAAATAAACCCTTTATAATAATAAAAAGAAAGCTCTTAAAAAAGAAGGCCGGCCCAAAATGAATTATAGTAGAGAAAATTCGCCGGCCCTTTCCCCTTTTTCTTTTATTATGCCGACCTTTCCTTTATCTTGAGAATGGCGGCTTTGATTTAGGGGTTTGCAAATTTAGGGCTTTCGTGATTTCAAAGAGGCTGGCTTTGGTTGCTAGATCGAAAGGAAGATTTATCACTTTGTTTGCTTCGTCGATCGCTTGCTTCTCTGTTTTGCTTACGACTCTTTGAAATTGATCGAGTTCGATTACAATTTCGGTAAGTGCTTTATTCCTTTTGCTTTGCTGGTTTTGGCTTGCTTGAACTCGATGGTTATGTCGATGATGATCTTAGGGTTTTATATGGGTTCGTAATCCTTGTTTTGCGTTCGTCTGATGTCTTCAATGCTATGCTTTCGGCCATTCGATTTTTGTTGAACGTTGATGATTTATTTCTGACTTTTTCAATTTGCTTAGATAACACGGTTTAGAACTCTGACTTGGTCATAATTGATTTTGTGAATTCGACTGTTTCTCGGCCACAGCGGTTTTTGATTTCCGGCATTTTCTTGCTTCCGTGAATCCTTGGCTTGACTCTCTGACCTGATGCTGCTGACTTCGGGTTGCACTGATTTGTCTTGATTCCACTTGAACCTTAATGTAGTTGTTGTTGCTTCTGTACATTAGCCTGAGTCACTTGTAACTGCTGCTACACGTTGTTGTATTTGGACTTGTACTCTTGTATTTCACTTGCACTTGATCACTGTATTGGTTTGTGTTCTGGTAGTACTCGAGTCTCTGTTGATGCCAGACCCTTGATCATATTGTCTTCATGTATACTTGATGTTGTCCGATTGTTCACTGGTCGTTGAGGCATGTTGCATTTTGGACATTGTTTCATCTCCACTTGATTATTGTTTGCTGCCTGGTCGACCATTGCAATTTGATTCATGTATATTGTCACTGAGTTTAAATGCATTGAGCTCTGGTTTCATTTCTTTGGTTGGGTCTGCACATACACCTGTTTTTGTATTCATGTACACTGCATAGTGGTCTTGTTGAACTGAGTTTGATTTGGTTTCATGTTGGTTCCATTTTTGTTGTGTATTTACTTGGTGCATCACCATACATATTCACTTGAGTTATTTAAAGTTGTAGATTTCTGAGGCGTTTCTCACTGTGGTATTTGTGTTGGTACAACACCTTCATGTATACACAGTTGAGTTGTTCTGTGCTTCCAGTCATTATTTCACTGTCTTTATGCACTCGTGTTGTTTGCTATACACATGAACTTGGTGCATTTGTTTTCCAGTATAGATGCAATGTGTTGTTGCAGTTTATATTTGCATTGTGCTCGACCTGATGCCGAGTTCTGCCATATTTTTTCTTCACTGCATCTGTTGCACTTGCTTTGTACTTCACTGTACTGCATATTGATCACCACCTTGCTTGCATGCTTGAAGTCATAGCCTGTACAACTGCCCTGTGTTGAATCCAGCTAATAGCTCGGGTTTGACCTTGTGCACGTGTTGTGATTTTATTTATATTGCACCTGAGTCGAACCCGTCCTTTTATTTTGGGTTTGACCTTGTGCTCACCTGTCCCTGTAACATTATCAAGTGTATATCGGTGTGCAAGGCCTTGTGGCATGTACAGTGTTACACTGTGCATGTCACATTGTTCGTGTGTGATGAATTCAAATGTAAATGATAACGAACAACCCAAATAACCGAGGCAAATATTATTTTCAAAATTCACATTTTATTTTATATTGCAAAAATATTTCTTTTTCAATTTTACTGCGTTAGTGAATATTTTTGCAGATTTCTCAGATACTGGATTCTAACTGGAATGAAGTTAAAGAGAAAATACGAATTGAGTGAATGAGTGATGTATATTGAGCTTAAATGTAAATACGAAATTGTGATGAATTTGTAATCAAAATTGTATATGTATAGTGAGAGCTTGAATTTGTACTATTCAAAATTTTAATAAATATTTGTTTGAATAAAATTTCCGTTTGAATTCAAATTCTGTGTTATTTAATTTTATTCAGCAAATATTTATTTAATCTATAAAAAATAAAATAGTACATTAACAAATACATTTAAACGAATGTATATATGTTTATTATCATCAAACAAAAATCATATAAGCGCATATTCAACAATCTCCCCCTTTTGATGATAACAAACATATATTTAATATTTTGAATATGTTGATCATTCATATGCTCTAATTGCTCCCCCCATTTACATGCTTCCTCTCTACACAAAGCTCCCCCTACAAATATGCATACAATTAAATAATATGCAAATGTGCATAGATGCAAATGGAAAATATTTGACCTTTGCTTGATTTTATTTGACAAAATCTTAACTTTTCTCTCCCCCTTTTGTTATCAGCAAAAGAATAATAGTGTTAGAGAAAATAGAGAAAAAGTGAACTATATTAATCCAACATTAAAAACTCAATTAAATATAAATATTAAATTTTAATAAAAAACTCAAACAAAAATCATAAATATTTTGTTATGCGCATATTCCACTTTTAGAATGATGGGAATGATGTCATCATATAAAACCATACAGTTGTGTCTATTTGTGGTATATTTATATCAGGAATTTGAATATCTACTAACCATGCATAACCGTTAGGACTTTAAATGAGATTAGTAGTATTCCATTTTTATTTAAAAAAAAATGAATTCAAGTATCTTCTAACCATGCATAACCGTGAGGACTTTTAAATGGGATTAGAATCAACTTGTTTATTTAAAAATCAACTTTTGATATGCGTTCCATGCATGCATAACCGTGAGGACTTTTAAATGAGCATGGAAGCACATAACAAATTCCAAGTAGTTCACCCATGCATAACAGTGAGGACTTTTAAATGAGAGTGAATACATTGGTATTTATTTATTATTACTATATATGTGTACATATATTTTTTAAGAAAAAAACGTAAAATGAAAAACGAACGATTCCTGGTTAAAGTACAACATATCGACAAACTATATAGAATTTTGATGAGTGATGGTTGTTAGAAATATGATAGAGATAGAGATGGTCATGGAATTTTTACCAACAAAAAGTTTTATAACTCTTGTTTAAATTTCTAAAGAAATTTACTAATTATACCATCTCGAGTCAAAATATATGATCAATATTAGCACTCATCACTCTTTCAATCACTATTCATCTTTTTGATAATCCTAGGGAGTCAGATTAGTCAAAATAGTCATTTAAAATCAAATTCAAAAATAATTATAAAATTAATTTTTCAAAAATGACTAATCTGAAAATATGGTCAAAAATGATTTTCTCGAAGGGGTTTTATAAGAAAATTTTCTGCTATTTGAAATGAAAAATATGCAAATATTTTCTTTGAAAAACCGATGCAGTTACTAAATGTCTCAACAAAAATCACGTTCAACTAGTAATTTTTCTATCAACTAGATTACCAGTGTAATCTGCATCTAAATTTCTCTTTCACTCAAAATCATCATTAATTGAATTTGATTGACCAAACCATGAAGTGTGCACCAAAAATTTCAAACTCAATCTTAACAGCATTTTAAGTGACATTCTTTTGAATTTGAATTGAATCCGTGTAAATAATCAGAAACCGTGAATGTAGAGTTAGCCGTATTATGACTAAATGTATTATCATCCAACAAAACATTATTTTCAATCCAAACTTATATATATGAAGTAATTCAAAGAATCTAGAGAATTTTATAGTGTTTTTGGTATAAGAATATAATTTGGCCAACTATGTTGCATTAGTCAGAATCAAAATCATCATCTTTTCATCATCTCAATATTGGCTGATTTTAATTCAGAATACGGTGCAGATTAACACATTTAATATATCGTTCAAAATATACCATTACCTATTTTACCTTTACAATATTTTTCGTTGTTGTCTGTTGTGATTCTGTCACCTTTATACTAGGCTAAGGAACTTTGCTTTGTTGCTCGGTGTGCTCTCGGAACAGCCAGAATCCAAGTAGCACTATTGTTGTTCCTTAGCCTGCCACCACACCTACACGATGAAAATTTTTTGTGACCTATTTGTTTTTATAGGTCAATGGTTGTTAGTGGCAGAATATTTTGAAAAAAAATTTTGTGGAGACCCAAAACTATTTATAATTGTTCCCTTCGGCACCCAAATTTGTTTAACTTTGAGAAATTTTATATTTGTGCCTTTTGGAACCTAAATTGGTATAGTTTTCACATGTTTGGGTCTATACCAATAATTATTGTGATTGTGTCCATATTTTCTTCAAATTGTGCACATAGAATTAACTTGATTAATATTGCTTTCAACAATTTTCGAACTATTATATCCAAGTCCTTGTCTAACCGTATTAACAGTTTGCTTTCCTAATAGCATATTCAATGATTTTTCACTTTTTGAAAGTTTATCTAAAGTCATTGACAATTGTTGGACTTGTGTTTTGAGAGATTCATTTTCGTTTAACAATTATGTGCACTTTTTAATAGAATTCTCTCTCCTAGTATTTTCACTCTCTTTTAAAATCAGAATTTCATTTTGAAGTGATTTTATATTAATTTCTGATTTTTTAATTTCCTCTTCGAATATTGGACACTTACCACACTTAGGGATCCTTCTTTGATATTTTTCAACTAATTGGTCAAGTTGTTCATTTAATTCTATCAAAGTGTCTTTTTGTGATTCAAGTTTGGCATATTTTTCCCTAAGTCGTTCAAAACAGCCATTCACTTCGTGGAAATAAATAAGTAATTCAGAGTGAGTAAGTTTTGATACCTTGCTTGGCTCGTCATCGTCGCTATCAGTTATATTTCCTTGAAGGCACATATCTGCTTTCTCACTCTCACTGCTAGTACTTTTATTATCTTCATCTCTTGTATTCCACGTGGCTGCAAAATTTCTCCTTTTTGATTTCTTTTCAAAGTCGTGTCGGGTTTGAGGACAATTGGGCTTGATGTGTCCGAGTTGGTTGCACTTGTGACAGATGATTTTCTGTTCGTCTGAGTTGTCTAGTGCTTTGACTATTCTGCTTTTCACTTTTTGAATTCGAGCTGAATTTCCATATTTGTAATTCCACCTTTTGAATTTCTTTATTAATAGCTCCAATTCTGCATCATCATCATCATCATCATCATCATCATCATTATCATCACTTTCGGTTGTTCCTTTGAGCGCTATTGATTTCTTTCGAGTGTCACTTCCTTCACGCTCTTCCTTGAACTTTATTTCTAGCTCATAAGTGGTGAGATTACCAATGAGTTCTTCAACTTTCATCTGTTTTAAATCTTTTGATTCTTGAATGGCAGTCACTTTTGATTCAAATCTTCGTGGAAGGACTCTGAGGATTTTTCGGACTATTTCCAATTTCATATATGATTTTCCGAGAGCTTTTGATTTATATACGATATTGGAAAGTCGTCCATGCATCTCTTTGACATTTTCTTCCTTCGCCATTGTGAAGTTCTCGTATTCGCTGCTTAGCATGGCAAGGCGAGATTCTTTGACTTGAGATGTTCCTTCATGAGTCACTTCTAGAGTGTGCCATATTTCCTGCGCAGTTAGACAATGTGAGACACGATTAAATTCATATTGATCCAATGAACAGATAATAGAATTCATAGCTTTAGCATTAGTATTTTGTAATTTATTTTCTAGTTCTGTCCATTGTTCCTTTGGTTTCTTTATTTCCTGATTATCTACAGTTATAGTTGGTATTCTATAACCCGTCTCAACAATATTCCACGCGTCAATGATTTTCAGAAAAATTTCCATCCTATTTTTCCAGTAAGCATATTCACCATTGAATATTGATGGTCTAACTATGGATTGACTCTCAACAAAAGCAGTATTAAAAGAAGCCATTTTAAAAATTCAACTTTTTAAAATAAAAATTGGTTTTTGTGAAATCAAATTTTTAAAAAAAAAACGGCTTTTGTTCCTAGCTCCGATACCACTTGTAGGACCGATTTCACCCTAGAGGGGGGGGGGGATGAATAGGGTGATGGTATAAATTATAAAAATTAATTGCGAAAGCTTATAAAATAATTTCAACATAGATCACAGAACAATAGCAGCACAGATAATAGCAGAATAATAAAATGCAGATATAGAACGACACAGAATTTACCCAGTTTCAGCAAAACCCTGCCTACGTACTGCCCCCAAGGTTTCTACTAGAAATTAGATAGTCAGACGCTTACACACATAAACTCGCGACACCCGCTATCGACTAAACCTAACTCTACGCTCAAAACTCTGCCACAACTCAGCCACAGAGTTGCGAATTCTCAAACTACGCCACGTAGTTTGTCCCCTAGTCACACGACTTGAAATTACAACGGTTTAAAGTTTAAATACAAATTAAAACAATTTAAAATAAAGACAACCCTAATTTAAATAAACCCTTTATAATAATAAAAAGAAATCTCTTAAAAAAGAAGGCCGGCCCAAAATGAATTATAGTAGAGAAAATTCATCAGCCCTTTCCCCTTTTTCTTTTATTATGTCGGCCGTTCCTTTATCTTGAGAATGGCGGCTTTGATTTAGGGCTTTGCAAATTTAGGGCTTTCGTGATTTCAAAGAGGCCGGCTTTGGTTGCTAGATCGAAAGGAAGATTTATCACTTTGTTTGCTTCATCGATCGCTTGCTTCTCTTTTTTGCTCACGGCTCTTTGAAATTGATCGAGTTCGATTACGATTTCGGTAAGTGCTTTATTCCTTTTGCTTTGCTGGTTTTGGCTTGCTTGAACTCGATGGTTATGCCGATGATGATCTTAGGGTTTTTATATGGGTTCGTAACCCTTGTTTTGTGTTCGTATGATTTCTTCAACACTATGCTTTCGGCCGTTCGATTTTTGTTGAACGTTGATGATTTATTTCTGACTTTTTCAATTTGCTTGGATAACACGGTTTAGAACTCTGACTTGGTCGTAATCGATTTTGTGAATTCGACTGTTTCTTGGCCACCGCGGTTTTTGATTTCTGGCATTTTCTTGCTTCCGTGAATCCCTGGCTTGACTCTCTGACCTGATGCTGCTGACTTCGGGTTGCACTGATTTGTCTTGATTCCACTTGAACCTTAGTGTAGTTGTTGTTGCTTCTGTACATTAGCCTGAGTCACTTGTAACTGCTGCTACACGTTGTTGTATTTGGACTTTACTCTTGTGTTTCACTTGCACTTGATCACTGTATTGGTTTGTGTTCTGGTAGTACTCGAGTCTCTGTTGATGCCAGACCCTTGATCATATTGTCTTCATGTATACTTGATGTTGTCCGGTTGTTCACTGGTCTTTGAGGCATGTTGCATTTTGGACATTGTTTCATCTCCACTTGATTATTGTTTGCTGCCTGGTCGACCATTGCAATTTGATTCATGTGTATTGTCACTGAGTTTAAATGCATTGAGCTCTGGTTTCATTTCTTTGGTTGGGTCTGCACATTCACCTGTTGTTGTATTCATGTACACTGCATAGTGGTCTTGTTGAACTGAGTTTGATTTGGTTTCATGTTGGTTCCATTTTTGCTGTGCATTTACTTGGTGCATCACCATACATATTCACTTGAGTTATTTGAAGTTGTAGATTTCTGAGGTGTTTCTCACTGTGGTATTTGTGTTGGTACGACTCCTTCATGTATACACAGTTGAGTTGTTTTGTGCTTCCAGTCATTATTTCACTGTCTTTATGCACTCGTGTTGTTTGCTGTACATATGAACTTGGTGCATTTGTTTTCCAGTATAGATGCAATGTGTTGTTGCAGTTTATATTTGCATTGTGCTCGACCTGATGCTGAGTTCTGCCATATTTTTGCTTCACTGCATCTGTTGCACTTGCTTTGTACTTCACTGTACTGCATATTGATCACCATCTTGCTTGCATGCTTGAAGTCGTAGCCTGTACAACTGCCCTGTGTTGAATCCAGCTAATAGCTCGGGTTTGACCTTGTGCACATGTTGTGATTTTATTTATATTGCACCTGAGTTGAACCCATCCTTTTATTTTGGGTTTGACCTTGTGCTCACCTGTCCCTGTAACATTATCAAGTGTATATCGGTGTGCACGGCCTTATGGCATGTACAGTGATACACTATGCATGTCACATTGTTCGTGTGTGATAAATTCAAATGTAAATGATGACGAACAACCCAAATAACTGAGGCAAATATTATTTTCAAAATTCACATTTTATTTTATATTGCAAAAATATTTCTTTTTCAATTTTACCGCGTTAGTGAATATTTTTGCTGATTGCTCAGACACTGGATTCTAACTGGAATGAAGTTGAAGATAAAATACGAATTGAGTGAATGAGTGATGTGTAGTGAGCTTAAATGTAATTGTGATGAATTTGTAATCAAAATTCTATATGTATAGTGAGAGCTTGAATTTGCACTATTCAAAATTGTAATAAATATTTGTTTGAATAAAATTTCCGTTTGAATTCAATTTCTGTGTTATTTAATTTTATTCAGCAAATATTTATTTAATCTATAAAAAATAAAATAGTACATTAACAAATACATTTAAACGAATGTATATATGTTTATTATCATCAAAACAAAAATCATATAAGCACATATTCAACAAAAGGTTTCCTTCTTCCTGAAAGGTCACAACTCTTAGATTCTAATAGATGTCGATTTCCAGAAGTCATATTTCATCACACATTATATATACACTCAATATTCATAGATCCAATTGCTTAATTCTCTATTCCCTTTTGATCTATAGCACTTAGCATTCTTGAGTTTAATATATATAAGCTCTTATACAATCATTGCTTACATATTCATTTCCATACTTTTCAAGCAATATTATACTTCCTATTCTTCATACACACACAAATATATACATCTACTTTGAGGATAAGATTATAGGAAGGGTGTACTACAAGTGACAAATCTGTGTTATTCAGAACACACAAAGTCAAGTTAAAATCCAGTTTGTAAGAAATTCCTGTTTGGTTGCTCATGCGGTCAAAGTCCTATTCGGTTGTTTAGGCGGTAAAAGTCCTGTTCGGTTTACCTGTTCCTCGGCTTAAGTGAGGGTTGCTAGCTATAATTCCAAAAGTTGTCCGGGACCGGACGTAGAATGGGAGTTCGAACCAGTATAAAAATCACTGGTATCATTTTTTTACTGTTATTTGCACACTAGTTATTTGTAATATTCCATATTACACGATCCTTTAGTACAATAACCTTCATTTGGTATCAGAGCAAGGATATCATTTAACCGTAACATAGTTATCTGATATTTTTTTGATATGGAAACAATACCAGCACTTTTTCTAACACTACCTTTTTAGAAGGTCAATCTACTGCATGATCACCTCTGTTTAATGGAATGAACTATAACTATTGGGCTATTAGAATGAGAATCTACCTACAAGTAAGTAGTTATGAAACCTGGAACATTATGCAATCTGAATATATTATTCCTACTACTGAATATTCAACATGGTCTAACACACAAAAATTAGATGCTACTGCAAATGCTATAGCTATGAACATGTTATATTATGCATTAGAAAAAATGAGTTTAATAGAATAAGCATGTGTAAACTGCTCAAGAAATTTGGCATACACTTAAAATTACACATGAAGGTACTAACAAAGTCAAATAAAGTAAAATTTCTATGCTCAAAAATCAGTTCTAGAATTTTAAAATGAAGCAAGATGAGACTATAAATGAAATGTACTATAGATTTCAAGATATATATCATTCTTTGATAGCATTAGGAGAAACTTATACAGATTTTGATATTGTCTCAAAAATTCCCAACTCACTTACGAATGAGTGGGAACGAAAAGTCTTAGCAATCGAAGAAGCTAATGGAATTTAGACCATAAAACCAGAAGAGTTGATTGGAAATCTAATGTCTTATGAAATTAATCTCCATGCAAAATGAGTACATGCTCAAGATAAGAAGAACATAGCATTCCAGGCAGAAAAAGATGAATCAGATTCGGATGAAGAAGTCATGGCATTTATTGCAAAAAAATTCAAAAAGTTTTTGAAATTTGGAAATAAAAATAAATTTAGAAATAACAAGAACAGCTCCAGTAATAATAATAACACCAACAAACCATTATCATCTGCTACAGAATGTTATTAATGTCACAAGAAAGGTAACCTCAAGAAAGACTGCCCTGAGAAGAAGGATAAATATAGGCACAAAAAGGACAGATTCAAGAAGAAAGAATTCCCTGTCACATGGGATGATACAGAATCATCTTCATCACCAAATAGTGACTTAGATAGTGATGCAGAACAAGCAAATATATGTTTTGTGGCCACAAAAGATGAGGTTAGTGACCTAACTTTTGATGATCTATTAGAAATAAACTCAGAATTACTTGATAAGCTAAAAGATGTCAAAAGAAAATACAAAGAATCTCTTCAAAAATCGAATAGAAATGAAATCGAAATAGATATGCTAAGAGATGAAAAACAAATCTTAGAAGAAGAACATGATGTTAATAAAGAATCTTGTTCTAATATGACATCTCAACTTTCTTTGCAAAGTCAAGGGATAGAAACTTAGAAAGAAAAGAATAATGCTTTATTAATTGAAAATCATGACCTTAAAGAAAATATCTAAATTTTACAGTTAGATAATTCTAGCTTTAAAACAAAGTTAGAAGACATTGCTATAAATGTTTCTAATTTTAATAAAGGTAGAGAAAATCTTTCCAAAATTATAGAAAATTCCCAAACTGTTTCAAATAAAAGAGGACTAGGATATAAACAATCCTTTAAAAATTATTACAAAGACAAAGAATTCTTCAAATAAAAGGAATAATGAAGTTGAAAAACCTAGTTCTAAAATTTCCAATTTACGGCATCAATTAAAATTTGGGTTCCTAATTCAAGTAACTCTTTAATTAGAAAGAAGTATATAGAATCTTTTATAAAAACTGTTCATAAAAACAAAAATTTTGATTTCAAAAGGAATACTGAACCCTCTTGGGTTTGGCTTCCTAAGACCTAACATTTAGGACCCAAAATAAAAGGGTGGGTACCAATGCTATCTCTATATTTTACAGATACCATCCAAAAGGAGAGAAAAATGGATACTAGACAGTGGTTGCTCAAAACACATGAAAGGAAATAAAAGGATGCTAACAAACATTAATTACTCAGATGGAGGTTCTGTCACATTTGAAGATAATTCCAAAGGATATGTCATCGAAAAAGGCGATGTGAGCAATAATGGTATATCTAATTTACCTCTCATTACAGATGTTTTATTAGTTAAAAATTTGAAGCATAATCAACTTAGTATCAGGCAGTTGTGTGACAAAGGATTTAATATTTCCTTTCTGAAAATAAGTGTAGCATTTTTGATCAAAATAAAAATATTATTTTTGAAGGTTTTAGAGATGAAAATATTTATGTTTAAACATGAATGTAAATTATAATACAAATATGTGTTTAATGGCCAAAGAAAATGATTCTTGGTTATGGCACAAAAGATTTTGTCATATTAATTTCAAAGCTATAAATAAACTATCCAAAAATAATTTAATAAACGGTTTACTAAAAATGAACTTAAAGTAAACAATATTTGTGATGATTGTTAATTAGGAAAATTATCAGAATCATTAATTAAATCTAAGAAAAATATTTCTACTATACAACCACTAGAACTATTACATTTAGATATCTTTGGTCCAACTTAAATTGAATCTGTATATCATAGTAAGTATGTGTTTGTTATAGTAGATGATTTCTTAAGATATACTTGGATTATTTTCTTAAAAAATAAAAATAATACCTTTGAAAATTTTAATATTTTTGTAAGAAAATTCAAATTTTCAAAAATTTGAAAATTAAAAATATTAGAAGTGATCATGTTAGTTAATTTGAAAATGAAGCTTTTGAACATTTTTGTAGCAAAAAGGGAATTTATCTTAAATTTTCTTTTCCTAGAATAGCTTAACAAAATGGAGTTGAAGAAAGGTAAAATAGAATGTTACAAGAATGTGCAAGAACTTTATTAAATGGAAGCACATTACCAAAACATTTTTGGACAGAAGCTGTAGCATCTGCTTGCTATGTTCTAAATATGTTTCCATCCAACCTTTAAAAAAGTACACTCCATATGAACATTTTCATCAAAGAAAACCAAACATTTCATATTTCAGAATTTTTGGTTCAAAATGTTTCATCTTAAACACAAAAGATCAGCTTGGAAAATTTGATCCAAAATCCGATGAAGGAATCTTCATAGGATATTTAGAACGAAGCAAAGCTTATCGAATTTTCAATAAAAGAACAAAAACATCGACACTGCATGTTTCATTCGATGAAAATTTCAAATTTAATACAAATTTTAAGGATGATGAAAATATATCTAAGATAGTCACAAATACTATTACTCAAAATAATTTTGAAGAAGATGAAAATATTGTTTATAACTTTGAAGAAAATGAAAACACTGTTCATAATGAAAATTTGTTAAGGTCTCCTCCTAGAATTTTACGAGATCAACCAGTAGAAAATGTCATAGGAGAAATTAACTCACATGTTAGAACTAGAAATAAACTTAATCAAATGGTCCATCTAGCATTTCTTTATAATTGTGAACCTAAAACTATAAAAGAAACCTCTATTGATGACTATTGGATTATACCTATGCAAGAAGAGCTAAACCAATTCGAGCGAAACGAAGTTTGAGAACTAGTTCCTAGACTAAGTGATCAAACAGTTATCGGTACTAAATGTGTCTTCAAAAATAAAGTAGACGAACAAGGTAATATAACTGGAATATAGCTAGATTGGTTGCATAAGAATATAATCAAGAAGAAGGAATTGACTACGAAGAAACGTTTGCTCCAGTTACACGACTTGAAGCAATATGAATCTTATTGGCTTTTGCATGTTTTTATAAATTCAAATTTTGTCAAATGGATGTTAAAAGTGTCTTTTAAATGGTTATATAAAAGAAAATGTTTATGTTGAACAACCTACTCTATTCACTCATGAAAAATTTCCTGACCACGTTTATAAACTTAAAAAAGTCTTATACGGTCTAAAACAAGCACCCTGTTCTTGGTATGAATGTCTTAAAAGCTATCTAATAGATTCTAGTTTTGGAATTGGGAATGTTGATCAAACTCTTTTCATTAAAAAAATCCAAAAAGAATATTTTAATCGTTTAGATTTATGTAGATGATATTATTTTTGGTTCTACAAATGAAAGTTTATGTCAAGAATTCTCAAAAATAATGACCAAACAATTTGAAATGTCACATGGGAGAATTATCTTATTTTCTTGGATTACAGATTAAAAAAATAGAAACTGGATTTTTTTATTAATCAAGAAAAATATTGCAATAATCTTATTAAATGCTTTAATATGGAAAAAACTTCTGCTAAACAAACTCCAATGAGTACAACAGATCATCTCGACAGAGACGAAGATGAGAAAAGTGTTGACCAAAAATTAATCGAAGCGTGATTGGTTCATTACTTTACCTTACTACTACAGACCTGGCATAATGAAGAGTGTTTGTTTATGTGCTAGATTTCAAGCAAATCCTAAGGAATCACATGTACGAGCAGTAAAATGCATATTACGTTATCTTAGGAAAACGAAAGATTTTGGACTTTTCTATCCAAAAGAATGTCCTTTTGAGTTAGTTTCTTATAGTGATGCTAACTTTGGAGGATGTAAAATGGATCGGCAAAGTACTAGCGGGACTTGTCAGTTTATTGGACAACCCTTAGTCTCTTGGTTTAGCAACAAACAAAATTGTGTTTCACTTTCAACTTGTAATGTAGAATTGTAACGATCCTAAATTTTGAACAATTTAAATTGTGAATATTTATAACGATCCTAAATTTTGAACAATTTAAATTGTGAATATTTAATTAATTTTGAATATTTGAATGATAATTTAAACTGAATTTCCGATATAACAATGAAATTGGTGATTAAATATTTAAAATTTAATCTATACAAAGCTGAAGAAAAATTTAAACTTGACTTTGGAGTTGAAATTGAATATTTAATTTGTAATTGAAATTCAAACTAATGACTTAAGAAAATAATTTGGATACAAGAATTTTTATTTATGTAAATTAATAAATTGATGGTTAAAATTTTAATAACATTCTTTTCTTTAGCTTAAATAAAAAAAAAAAATCAATACAAAATAAAATAAACAAATACACTTAGTAAAAAAATTTAACAACATAACTTAAACAAAAATTTACAAAACAAAGTAATGAAAATAATTAGACAAAACAAATTGGATTTAGATAAATAGAAAAAAAAAATAAGAGGAAAACTTGTTTATGGTTTGGGCTTTGAAATTTATACCGGCCCACGTTTGAATACTACTGCCTTTATCTTTAACCCGATCCCCTTCCATTTCACTTTACCCGTTCCCATTTTTTTTAACCCTAAAACAAAAAAAAAAAAAAAGCACGAGAAAAAAAAAAATATGGCGGCTTCGTTCTTCTCGACTCGTTCTGCTTTGGAAAATTTGGGGCTTTACTTCTCGCGATTCAAAAACTAGGGCTTGTAATCAAATTTGGGGCTATTTCGACTTTGTTATGGTGAGTTTTCTGCTCACGATTAATTTTTAATTCAGGTGTTTAAATTTGTTTGGATTGAATATTGGTTGCATGCTATGTTTTGGGGTGATTTTGTTATCTTTTGCTCGGCTAATTTAATTTGAAACTGATATGGGTAGATTGGTTACTGCATGTTGGATTTTCGGTTGCTATTTGCTGTCATTTGCTCGATTTGCTTGAATTGTTAAACTGTTAAGAACAGATGCTATGTTTATCTTGTTATTAAATTGGTAAGTACAGATGCTACTAAAATATTTTGTTTAACTAAGTAGTTGAAGTGCAAAATTGTTCTTGTAATAAAGATATGTCTTGAGTATTGCATGCCTCATGTTGCTTCAGTCTTCAATTCCATTTGTGTTTGCCTATAAATTTTCATGTGCATGTTTGTTTGGGCATCTCTGTAACCATAAACAAACATGCAAACATCTCTGTAAGCATACTTGATGTTGTCTGCACATTCACCTATGCTTGCACTTCTGTTATGCTTGCTGTTGAAAGATTGATCTTGCATGTTCACTTAAGTTTGAAAATGCTGTCTCATGCTTAAACAGTGCAGCCCCTTTGTTTTAAAACCAGTAAACAAACTTTCATTCCTGATTCATTCCTATAATTATGCTAGTGAGTAAACATCAACTTAAAAATCTTGAGAAATAACGATCTGTTGCTTATATAGATTTCTGAAATGCTTATGTTTGCATGAATATATATATATATATGTATTAGTTATGTATATGAATGTGTTGCATATGTATATTGAATGTGTTGCATATGTATATGAATCTGTTTGAAAGCATGCATGACTGTTGTTCTTGAATATCTCTGTTCTCAGTTCAGGTTTAAGTTTTTTTATCTAAATTCAAAATCTTCTCTTTGATCTTTGTTAGACCTTAGTTCCAAAACAAATTTAGTTTGTTTAAACTTGAACGTGAATTTAAAAATAGTGTAAACATGTTTTATGTATATATATAGTAACTGGAAATTAAAATTTGCAGTAAAATATATATATATATGTTAAAATCAATCATTACAATTCTCTTATCCAAATACATAGCCTGAATTGGTCTGGGTAAACATGATTTTTAAAATGAAAATTATGATTTTTAGATTTGAATTGGATATGAATTGGAAAATTTTCTGTAACTTGGGTGTTTGCCAAAATCTGTTGATCTATGTATTTGGGGTGTTTCGGGATTGTGCTGTTGCTCCCTGTTGTCTGCACTTGCTTACTTTGTGAATTATCTTCGACATGATTTGTTTCATGTCTGTTGCACTTGGGTCTGGTCTCTGCTCTCCTGATTGTTCTACTCTTCATGTCATTATTGTTTGCATCCTGGTATGTGTTGCATTGCAGTTGATTCACTTCACTTGTGGTCTTCATATTTGACTCGAAACTTCTGTTTCAATTTGCATTATCTGATATGTTTCAGTTTCCATGTCAAGTTGTATCCATGCTGTTGCACTTTGGTCTGGTCATTGTTTTCCTGGGTGTTCAAGTCTTCATCTCCATTTTGTATGTACTGTTAGTACTTCATCCATGTTGTTCCTGTCTGCATTCCCATTTTTGCATGTGATTGAACTAAGTATACTTGTTTAAAATTTGTTTGCATGTGAATGAAATATCAAAATGTCTCTCTGTTTGAAAATGTGCACATATGAATAATATGTTAAAAAGGGGAAAAAGTAAATCCATTTATCTGATTATCTTTAGCATGGGATGCTCAAATGGAAGTAGGTTGTGATGGTGTAAAACAATTTATTAAAATGTTAGTAAGCATCAAGTAGCTTCTCTGTTTTAAACTGCTAGGTGAATGAACATTTTAATTATAACTTAAGTGGTTAGTTATATTTTGCTTGACAAATTTCTGATATAATTGATGCTTGCATGAGTATATATAAGTATATGATCTGTGTGTATGAATTAAATGACTTGTGCCTGTATTTACTTGGATTGCTCTTCTCTGTTTTAAACTACAGAGAGTAAGAATAGAAGAAGAATTCAAATCTTCTGATCAGTTCCTTGTTAGGATTTAAGGTTTGAACATGATATGCTTGTTTAAACATTAATTTAAGTTTAAAAAAAATCTTATTCAAGCAAAACAAATGTAGGGAATCCTCTGATTAAATCTTCTGTTTATAACTAATGATTTGAAAAGAATTCTTACTGGATTTTGTCTCTAGGATGAACTGCTGTTTGAAACAAAATTCATTTTTGCCTTGCACTCCATTTTCTTCTTTTGAAAACTGTTTTCCTGAGAGTGCATTACTACTTGAATTGATTTCCAGATTAACATTTTGCTTTGAACTGAGTTGAAAACTGAAGCTCTGTTTGATTTGTATATTTTTTTCTTTGCTTTGGAAATCACTGTATGCTTTTCCAGGTTCTTTTGTGTTGTTATTTCCAGAATACTCTATGTCTATAACTTCAGTTTCTCTAAAGTTTTGATTTAAACTCAAAACCACTTAATCTAGCCTCTGTTTAAAACTTAGGTTTCAAATGAAACTTGTTTGTTCCATCTGCACTTGAACTTGTGATACTTTTATACTGTCATGTTGTACTTGCTACTGTTGCATTACTTGTTTCACTTAAGTTTTGTAACTGAAGCTTACTGTGTTCATTTTGAACACCTTGTATTTCCAAAACTTTGATATGTTCAGTCTTCATATCCATTCCATTTTGCATGCCTGATGTATTCAGTCTTCATTTAAGTCTTCCCTGTGTTCATGCACTTTGGTTTGTGGCAGTTTGCATGTCCATTCACTTCTCTGTGCATGTTGCAGTCTGTAGTGATGTTGCATATGTATTTTGTAGCTTGCTCTCTACTTGTATTTATGGTTCTTTGCTGGTATGGTCTGCATATTGACTGTTGCAGTCCAACTTGTTGTTGGTCTTACTTAAAATTTTGTAGCCAGTTCCCTCAGATACATGTATACTCGTTCAAATTGACACCGTCACTTGTGTTGGTCACTGCCTATTACTGTACATATCCTCTGATACATGTTTGCATTCCATTTGAACTGTGTAGTGTTTTCCCTGTGCACACAGTTCCCAGTTCCCTCTGATACATGTATACTTGTTCAAATTGGCACTGTCCAGTCCATATTGTTGGCATTGAGTTGTGGCACTGATTGTGTAGTCTGCACTGAGCACTTGGGTTTGTATTTGAGTTCTATTACCTCAGCCTTGTGGTCTGCACTACTTGTGTAGCTGGGTTGTTGTGCATACATGTTGATTCTATGGTTGTTGATATGCCTTGTGCTTGTAGTTGTATTTGGGGCTGCTGAAATTGTTGTGCATTGCGGCCTGTACTTGTGCTCTCTGCCTTTGACCTGCTGTGTTGTTTCTGTTCTGGCTTGTTATTGTATCTTTGTGGTCTTTGTGATTGCACTTGCATACGTGTCGGCAAGGCAGTGCACATGTGTGTAAACATACGTGTGTACTACAGCCACACACGTTT
Source organism: Allium cepa (assembly GCA_030765085.1). Taxonomy (NCBI): domain Eukaryota; kingdom Viridiplantae; phylum Streptophyta; class Magnoliopsida; order Asparagales; family Amaryllidaceae; genus Allium; species Allium cepa. The sequence goes on along the minus strand of CM060934.1, from coordinate 202,573,171 downwards.
GACAGAATTTAAAAAAATTGAAATTGTTAATGTAAAGTCCATAATAGATTAGACCGATTCATTTGTTTCACCATCTCTGTAACCATTTATTTCAGTTCATTTCAAATTTATTTACTTGAATAAAGATTAATCCTGACTCGAGTGTTTTTGTGTTTTGCAATAACGCTCGGGTCAGACCGAGTATTTTTGCAGCTTAAAGATTTGCTCGCAGCGAAGTTAGAGAGAGGGGGATTTCAGCACCACTAAAGTTTTAGCTAAAATTTTTTCTCTTGTACTTAAATTTATAAATTGTTTCCGCTGTATAAAATGTAATGTATTGTAAACTCTGATATTTGTATATAAAAGAAAAGTTTGTTTATAAAATATGATTACTATTCTGTGATTCTGTAGCTGATTCTGTTTAAATGTTATAAACTAAATAACAATCCGTCATTTTGAACGTTTCTAGTTGGTTTAATTACCGACTAGAGGCGGTCAAGGCGGCGGGTCGTTACAAAGTGGTATCAGAGCTTTGGTTTACACAAAGCTTAGTTTATGGCATTTAATATGAATAGTTACTAGAATCACTTTAAAGGAAGTGTTTTCAAATCTAACGAAGTTTAAAATTGTTTTCTTCAAAATAAAAGGTATTTTGAAATTTAAAATTATTTTTGGAAATTCCCCTCTCTAAAGTTAGGATTGCGGTAGTTTCTATTCGGTGAGGTCTCGTTAGACTTGAGTTTCGATCGTTCGGAAACTCATTATCGAATCTTTGAGAGTTATGGAAAATGAAATGTAAGTCAAGTGGATTAATGAATTGGTTTAAATTGGCTTAAATCAAATATTTTGAATATCTCCAAAGTAGTAATTGGAAAATAAAATGATATGTCAATTTGATTATAATCAAGTGGATTATTGAACTATAACTTGGAAATTTAATTTTGAATTCTTTTGAAAATTGATTTCAAATGTGGTGAAGAACGATTTAGTAAATGAATGGATTATAAGTATTTAACTTATAATATGGACTTTTGGTGTATATAACTAAGTTATATAAATTGAATTGAATCAAATTAAGAAAGGAGATTATAAAACGAAGTTTTATAAATAGAAATGGAATTTCTAGAGATGTTTGTAAAATCCGCAAACGACTTATTTTGATAAGTAAATTGTTGTAACTTATTAAAGGAATTATATCTATGGTTTTGAACGGTGAATAAAATATCAAAAGAGATATGAATCTAATGAAAATTCGAAATAGATTTAAATAGATTCAATGATGCATTTGAATTTGAACGGGCATGGAATTAAGTTGAGTGGAAAACTTAGTATTGGGAATTTGAAATCGGTTTAAAACCAATATTTTTGAAGTGTATGTGGAATTCAAACCATGAATTAAGTTGAAGTTGAAAACTTAAATGGGAATGTTTTTGGGAAGAAACATTATGTAAATGAAGATAATTCATTTTGAAATGTGTTAAGAATCGAAAGCATAGATTTCAACACTTGTTGTTGAAATAGACGTTTTCGAGTGGAAAAATGGAAATGGTAGATTATAACATTTGTTGTTATAGTAAATAATTTCAAAAGGGAAATGATTTTGTTTAGTATTGGGATTTACATATCTATTTTTAAATTTGAATCCTTATACTAGTGGTTTTGAGTCGTCGTAACGATGTTTTACGCAACATTCGTTTTGACTCAAATAAAATGTGTTTAAAAGAATGGTTTTTTTTAAGAATGAATATATACTTGATTTTGGTTTGAAGTATATTGAATATTTTCAAAGTGTTGAAAATAAGTGGATTTGTAAATTACTTATTATTGAATAAGTATGGGTATGTTTTCCTATATGAAATGAATGGTTTGAAATTTTATCTTTTAAAGATAAATTGAAAATGAATAGGTGAAATCGATTTGAAAATCGTATATTCATAGATAATTTGGAAATGTTTCCGTTTAAGGAAATCGCTTTGAAATTTGTTTTCAAAGATTAAAAGGTGAAGAAATGGTTTGAAATTTGTTTTCAAATGGTTAAGTGTGAAATTATATATCTTGTAAAGATATTATTTTTGGGAAATTTGAACAATTAGTTTAATTTGAAAATTTTCAAATGATTGAAATTTGAGCTAAATTGAGTTTAACTTTGTCACCCAAAACAAAGTAAGTTGAACTTTGAATTTTAAATGGATGATTTGGATTGTATGTCTAACGTCGTGAATTGACGACATATCAGTTGATTTCTATTAAATATATATCTGTTGGTGGCGGGGAATTTATTCTCTTAGCTTAACACCCTTCTCTGAGACGTACGAGCTCAGAGGTTATATATCGATAGACATCAATTATGTGTTGAGAATTGACGATGTAGCGTGAAATCCAAATCGAGTGTGTGAAGTCGATAATAAATTGGATTGTGAATGTGTATTAGGTTTGATATAACCTTAAAATTCCAAATCGACTTAGAGGAAAATTTTAAATGGATAATGAAATGGAAAATTGTGAATCCTCTATTTGTTATGGGTATGAAATGTTGTGGTTTTCATAACGTATATGTGTGAATACGATAAATTCGAAAACCAATTAGTTTGGAAAAGTAATTGTTGTGGAAAACTTATTTAAGTACATGGGTTGTACTAAGTGTGAAGTGAAATATTATATATGTATGTATAATATTATGTTTTCCAAAATTGAGGATATGGAAAGGTACCTTCCATTTATACTGTGTGACTGTGTGATGGTGATGGAACTCGAGATGAGTATCCATTTAAAAATCGTAGCTACGTAGTATTTCCATTAGTTGGATGACCATTTATATTTCCATTAGTTGGATGACCATTTATATTTCCATTAGTTGGATGACCTTTTGTATTTCCATTAGTTGGAATGTCCTTTTGGACTGGTATAGTGTGCTAGCGTAATTCGAGGGGCGAGATGCCTATGGTTACAAGCGATTCCACTGGGATAGTGGCGTAACCGCCGAGTATACCGCGATCTAGTTACACTCGGGTGGTAGCGTAATTTGAGGGGCGTGATGCCTACAGTTACAAGCGATTCCACTGGGATAGTGGCGTAACCGCTGAGTAAACTGCAATCTACAAACCAAAGCGTAATTCGAGGGGCGAGATGCCTACGGTCACGAGCGATTCTACTGGGATAGTAGCGTAACCGCCGTGTGAACCGCGATCTTTGGCAACAACCATGGCGAAATTCAAGGGATGAGATATCCACAGTTACAAGCGACTCTACTGGGATAGTAGCGGAACCGCCGAGTAAACTGTGATCCATGGGGGAATGTGCTTTCCATATCCATTTTTAAAAGAATTTTTAAAAGTATTTTCACTGGGAATTGAAGCAAGTATATTTAGTACTTGGGGATTGTTAGACTTGCGCCTGGCCAGCGTATGCCTAATGTCTTTAAGAACGACAGTAGACTTGTTAAATTTCGAGTTAGCAAGTATTTTCGAACTTTAATAGAAAATCAATTATCTAGAATTAGAATTCGCATAATTCCAACCTAATGAATTAAGGAAGAGGATTTTTGAAGGGTTTTGAAAGTCCACAGCTTTGGAAAAGTTATAATATGTAAATCTCTAATATAAAGTGTTTCAAATTTAAAATTTTGGGTTGTAAGTTGAAAATTTTAGTAAAGATTTTTGTGTCTTGATTGTAGAAAATAATAGACAAAAGAGTTAATTAGCAAAGCTAGCGAGATAAAACAAATAGAATGAATCCTATATTCATTCATCTTTAATAAGTGTTGAACTTGATAAAATTGAGTAAAATATAAATATTAGTGAAATTTTAACAATCATTTTTCCTTACTTGTAATTTCGGGACGAAATTCTTTTAAGGAGGGGAGATTGTAACGATCCTAAATTTTGAACAATTTAAATTGTGAATATTTAATTAATTTTGAATATTTGAATGATAATTTAAACTGAATTTCCGATATAACAATGAAATTGGTGATTAAATATTTAAAATTTAATCTATACAAAGCTGAAGAAAAATTTAAACTTGACTTTGGAGTTGAAATTGAATATTTAATTTGTAATTGAAATTCAAACTAATGACTTAAGAAAATAATTTGGATACAAGAATTTTTATTTATGTAAATTAATAAATTGATGGTTAAAATTTTAATAACATTCTTTTCTTTAGCTTAAATAAAAAAAAAAAATCAATACAAAATAAAATAAACAAATACACTTAGTAAAAAAATTTAACAACATAACTTAAACAAAAATTTACAAAACAAAGTAATGAAAATAATTAGACAAAACAAATTGGATTTAGATAAATAGAAAAAAAAAATAAGAGGAAAACTTGTTTATGGTTTGGGCTTTGAAATTTATACCGGCCCACGTTTGAATACTACTGCCTTTATCTTTAACCCGATCCCCTTCCATTTCACTTTACCCGTTCCCATTTTTTTTAACCCTAAAACAAAAAAAAAAAAGCACGAGAAAAAAAAAAATATGGCGGCTTCGTTCTTCTCGACTCGTTCTGCTTTGGAAAATTTGGGGCTTTACTTCTCGCGATTCAAAAACTAGGGCTTGTAATCAAATTTGGGGCTATTTCGACTTTGTTATGGTGAGTTTTCTGCTCACGATTAATTTTTAATTCAGGTGTTTAAATTTGTTTGGATTGAATATTGGTTGCATGCTATGTTTTGGGGTGATTTTGTTATCTTTTGCTCGGCTAATTTAATTTGAAACTGATATGGGTAGATTGGTTACTGCATGTTGGATTTTCGGTTGCTATTTGCTGTCATTTGCTCGATTTGCTTGAATTGTTAAACTGTTAAGAACAGATGCTATGTTTATCTTGTTATTAAATTGGTAAGTACAGATGCTACTAAAATATTTTGTTTAACTAAGTAGTTGAAGTGCAAAATTGTTCTTGTAATAAAGATATGTCTTGAGTATTGCATGCCTCATGTTGCTTCAGTCTTCAATTCCATTTGTGTTTGCCTATAAATTTTCATGTGCATGTTTGTTTGGGCATCTCTGTAACCATAAACAAACATGCAAACATCTCTGTAAGCATACTTGATGTTGTCTGCACATTCACCTATGCTTGCACTTCTGTTATGCTTGCTGTTGAAAGATTGATCTTGCATGTTCACTTAAGTTTGAAAATGCTGTCTCATGCTTAAACAGTGCAGCCCCTTTGTTTTAAAACCAGTAAACAAACTTTCATTCCTGATTCATTCCTATAATTATGCTAGTGAGTAAACATCAACTTAAAAATCTTGAGAAATAACGATCTGTTGCTTATATAGATTTCTGAAATGCTTATGTTTGCATGAATATATATATATATGTATTAGTTATGTATATGAATGTGTTGCATATGTATATTGAATGTGTTGCATATGTATATGAATCTGTTTGAAAGCATGCATGACTGTTGTTCTTGAATATCTCTGTTCTCAGTTCAGGTTTAAGTTTTTTTATCTAAATTCAAAATCTTCTCTTTGATCTTTGTTAGACCTTAGTTCCAAAACAAATTTAGTTTGTTTAAACTTGAACGTGAATTTAAAAATAGTGTAAACATGTTTTATGTATATATATAGTAACTGGAAATTAAAATTTGCAGTAAAATATATATATATATGTTAAAATCAATCATTACAATTCTCTTATCCAAATACATAGCCTGAATTGGTCTGGGTAAACATGATTTTTAAAATGAAAATTATGATTTTTAGATTTGAATTGGATATGAATTGGAAAATTTTCTGTAACTTGGGTGTTTGCCAAAATCTGTTGATCTATGTATTTGGGGTGTTTCGGGATTGTGCTGTTGCTCCCTGTTGTCTGCACTTGCTTACTTTGTGAATTATCTTCGACATGATTTGTTTCATGTCTGTTGCACTTGGGTCTGGTCTCTGCTCTCCTGATTGTTCTACTCTTCATGTCATTATTGTTTGCATCCTGGTATGTGTTGCATTGCAGTTGATTCACTTCACTTGTGGTCTTCATATTTGACTCGAAACTTCTGTTTCAATTTGCATTATCTGATATGTTTCAGTTTCCATGTCAAGTTGTATCCATGCTGTTGCACTTTGGTCTGGTCATTGTTTTCCTGGGTGTTCAAGTCTTCATCTCCATTTTGTATGTACTGTTAGTACTTCATCCATGTTGTTCCTGTCTGCATTCCCATTTTTGCATGTGATTGAACTAAGTATACTTGTTTAAAATTTGTTTGCATGTGAATGAAATATCAAAATGTCTCTCTGTTTGAAAATGTGCACATATGAATAATATGTTAAAAAGGGGAAAAAGTAAATCCATTTATCTGATTATCTTTAGCATGGGATGCTCAAATGGAAGTAGGTTGTGATGGTGTAAAACAATTTATTAAAATGTTAGTAAGCATCAAGTAGCTTCTCTGTTTTAAACTGCTAGGTGAATGAACATTTTAATTATAACTTAAGTGGTTAGTTATATTTTGCTTGACAAATTTCTGATATAATTGATGCTTGCATGAGTATATATAAGTATATGATCTGTGTGTATGAATTAAATGACTTGTGCCTGTATTTACTTGGATTGCTCTTCTCTGTTTTAAACTACAGAGAGTAAGAATAGAAGAAGAATTCAAATCTTCTGATCAGTTCCTTGTTAGGATTTAAGGTTTGAACATGATATGCTTGTTTAAACATTAATTTAAGTTTAAAAAAAATCTTATTCAAGCAAAACAAATGTAGGGAATCCTCTGATTAAATCTTCTGTTTATAACTAATGATTTGAAAAGAATTCTTACTGGATTTTGTCTCTAGGATGAACTGCTGTTTGAAACAAAATTCATTTTTGCCTTGCACTCCATTTTCTTCTTTTGAAAACTGTTTTCCTGAGAGTGCATTACTACTTGAATTGATTTCCAGATTAACATTTTGCTTTGAACTGAGTTGAAAACTGAAGCTCTGTTTGATTTGTATATTTTTTTCTTTGCTTTGGAAATCACTGTATGCTTTTCCAGGTTCTTTTGTGTTGTTATTTCCAGAATACTCTATGTCTATAACTTCAGTTTCTCTAAAGTTTTGATTTAAACTCAAAACCACTTAATCTAGCCTCTGTTTAAAACTTAGGTTTCAAATGAAACTTGTTTGTTCCATCTGCACTTGAACTTGTGATACTTTTATACTGTCATGTTGTACTTGCTACTGTTGCATTACTTGTTTCACTTAAGTTTTGTAACTGAAGCTTACTGTGTTCATTTTGAACACCTTGTATTTCCAAAACTTTGATATGTTCAGTCTTCATATCCATTCCATTTTGCATGCCTGATGTATTCAGTCTTCATTTAAGTCTTCCCTGTGTTCATGCACTTTGGTTTGTGGCAGTTTGCATGTCCATTCACTTCTCTGTGCATGTTGCAGTCTGTAGTGATGTTGCATATGTATTTTGTAGCTTGCTCTCTACTTGTATTTATGGTTCTTTGCTGGTATGGTCTGCATATTGACTGTTGCAGTCCAACTTGTTGTTGGTCTTACTTAAAATTTTGTAGCCAGTTCCCTCAGATACATGTATACTCGTTCAAATTGACACCGTCACTTGTGTTGGTCACTGCCTATTACTGTACATATCCTCTGATACATGTTTGCATTCCATTTGAACTGTGTAGTGTTTTCCCTGTGCACACAGTTCCCAGTTCCCTCTGATACATGTATACTTGTTCAAATTGGCACTGTCCAGTCCATATTGTTGGCATTGAGTTGTGGCACTGATTGTGTAGTCTGCACTGAGCACTTGGGTTTGTATTTGAGTTCTATTACCTCAGCCTTGTGGTCTGCACTACTTGTGTAGCTGGGTTGTTGTGCATACATGTTGATTCTATGGTTGTTGATATGCCTTGTGCTTGTAGTTGTATTTGGGGCTGCTGAAATTGTTGTGCATTGCGGCCTGTACTTGTGCTCTCTGCCTTTGACCTGCTGTGTTGTTTCTGTTCTGGCTTGTTATTGTATCTTTGTGGTCTTTGTGATTGCACTTGCATACGTGTCGGCAAGGCAGTGCACATGTGTGTAAACATACGTGTGTACTACAGCCACACACGTTTGACAGAATTTAAAAAAATTGAAATTGTTAATGTAAAGTCCATAATAGATTAGACCGATTCATTTGTTTCACCATCTCTGTAACCATTTATTTCAGTTCATTTCAAATTTATTTACTTGAATAAAGATTAATCCTGACTCGAGTGTTTTTGTGTTTTGCAATAACGCTCGGGTCAGACCGAGTATTTTTGCAGCTTAAAGATTTGCTCGCAGCGAAGTTAGAGAGAGGGGGATTTCAGCACCACTAAAGTTTTAGCTAAAATTTTTTCTCTTGTACTTAAATTTATAAATTGTTTCCGCTGTATAAAATGTAATGTATTGTAAACTCTGATATTTGTATATAAAAGAAAAGTTTGTTTATAAAATATGATTACTATTCTGTGATTCTGTAGCTGATTCTGTTTAAATGTTATAAACTAAATAACAATCCGTCATTTTGAACGTTTCTAGTTGGTTTAATTACCGACTAGAGGCGGTCAAGGCGGCGGGTCGTTACAAGAATATATTTCTGCTGCCTTTGCTTTTGCTCAAGTCATTTATATGCAACACAACTACAAGATTTTGGTGTTAATTTATCTAAATCAACAATTTTTTGTGATAATACCAATGCTATAAACTTATCTAAAAATCCTGTCAATCACCCACGAACTAAACATATTGACATTCTTCATCATTTTCTTCGTGATAATATTGAAAATGATCTAATCAGACTGGAATTTATCCTCTGAAAATCAATTGGCAGATATATTTACAAAACCTCTAAATGAAAATATCTTCATAAAATTAAGAAGAGAATTAGGAATTATATCCATACAGGGTTTATAGTTTTTTTTGAACTCAAGATCTCTTACTTGGAAACCTGGTACTCTACCACTTCTCTATTATTTTCCTTAAAACTAAACTAGGTTTTCTTTCTATTTTTTTATTGTTTTCCTTAAAAAATTTTTACCTACTTTACAACCAAAGTTTTCTTTGGTTCTTATCAACTTAACAATTAATACAGTTTCTATTTATATAAAACTCTTTCATATAAATACATGTCTTTTCAATGAAATAAATATAAAATTATGTAGTCTCATTTCATTTAATCAAAATGTCTTCCCAGTTAAATTTTGAATCCTCTGCCCTATCATATTCCTCTCCTAGTTTAGGATCGGAAAATTTACCTACTGCAACATCGATTTATGAACTAGTTCCTATTGTTCCACTATCTAACATCCACACTGGTTATACTCCTCTCGTAAAAAGAGCTAAACGTTCTCTATTTTTTGGCTCGCCATGTACAAAAGAAAAAATAGACGATATTCATCACTATCAACGAGAGACTCTCGAGTTACAGTGAGAATTATACTACGAGCAAAACATGAATGCAAAGCGGCTAAGCTTCCTTGAATAAATGGCTCTTAAATTATGTGGTTCATGTTCACACAACACGGTCCATCAACCAATATCTCCTTCAAGTCGTAATCCATGGGAACCATCACCTAAACGTCCACCGTTATCTTCGAATTCTTGGGAACGTGGACAAGGCTGGTCACTATTACGATCTCTGCATGAGAATACAAAAGTGGAACCAGAAGACTACCACACTCCTTCCTTTTCATCAAATCATCTTGATTTTTTTAAATAATATATATATATATATATATATATATATATTGTACTGGTATATAAATTATATACATTAATTCGTGTTACGTAAAATTGTTGTTTATATTTTGCTCAAATCAATTTTTTTTCAACAAGAAGTTCACTCTAAAAATTCAATAGCGCCAGTCGACTGAATAGAATAATCAGTCGACAGAAATTGTCTTTCATATATTAGTTATCCTCTATAGTCAGTCGATCGAAGATATAATACAGTCAACTGAATTCAGCGTTTTCCAGTTATAAATTCTCGGGATAAAAACAGTCGACTGACCCTTGTTTTTCAGTCGACTGAATTCATAAAAATATGTTTTCAAATAGAGTACCAGTCGACTGCCATGAATATTCAGCCGATTGATACTGGGTACCCGAACTTTAACCCTCTTTCATCCTCTACTTATTTACCTTTTTACCTTTACCAAAATAATTTTTACCTTCAATCTTTTCAACTCACTGCCATTAAACTCTTTTCATCTTCAAAATTCAACTAGAATTTCATCAAAATTTGACCACTTCTTATCATTTCACACTCCCACTTCATCATCAAAACCCTAGCTATTCAGATGGCTCCTAAAAGATCTAGACATACTCAATCTTTAGAAACATCTTCGGATTCACAAATTAGAGCATGGCTTCACAATGGCAAGGCTGTACAGTGCTTTGTAAAGATGCAAAACTCTATATTTTTCGAAGGTTCTTTTATAAAATTACCTAGTTTTTCTTCTTATGCTATTCAAGACTTAGCTCGCCGTAGCGGTTTGGAACATCTCATTGATTTTACGGCAAATAATAACAAGATTAATCACCTTCTTGTTAAACTTTTCTACGCCAACTTAAATCTAGATTACCATACAATTACAAATCCAGATGGCTGCATTTGGAAAGTAGTATGTGGTAAAAATATTTTTCTTCCACTACAGTGACTTGCACGGATTTTGCAATGTCCCGATAAGGGTGCCAAGCTCTCTGAAATTTCCGTGAACATGGATACCCATGACCGAGTTAGTCATTTGTTTCTCCCAAATGATTTAACAGAGTTAAAAGCAGTAGCACTAAGGCCAAAAGCTCATATTATGCATAGAGTGCTTACCCACACCATCAATCCCCGCACCAAAAGCTATGAGAAAGTCTATCGGCGTGATTTCCAATCCTTATACACTATTTGGGGAAATTGACGAGTAAACTGGGCAAAGGTCATTCTAGAAGAGTTTCAAACTTTTAATCAAGGACGAATGAGGATGATCTACTATGGCGCTTACATCATGCACATTCTCAAACATTTTGATGTTCTTTGTGTTGATTCCAAATGTTCGAACATAGGTTCCCTGAATTCTAAAACCCTTAGGCTCTTGAACCTGCCAAAGTAATATCTTGATCACACCATAATTACTTATGAACATTGGCTTGAAAACCAAGCCGTGGGTCAATCTCAACCTTCCTCCCATCATCCTCGTCGGCAAACTTCACGTATGTAAGGCTCTTCTTCATCCCAACTTTCTCGATCTACTTGATAAATTTATGAGATTCAAGAAATAGACCATCAAGCACGACCTCATGAAGCTGTGTCTAAAATTGCTTGTAATAGAAAACTTCTTGATAATCGTCTATCTCAGGTAGAATCAACTGTCTCTAGAGTTGATAAAAATGTGTCAAAAGTCAATAAAAACTAAATTATATCAAGTACTTCCTCAACAATATATAGGATGCTATCACATGCTCCCAACAATCTTCTACTTCCGCTAACATCCCAACATCTCAAGGAAAATGATTGGCAGAACATTTTACTTGGTCTACATCAAATGAGGAGCTGGAGGAAGAAGCTGAAGAGGTAGGTGATGATTCAGATGATGAAGAAACTGAAGGTGACGAACAAATTTCGAATGAAAAAAGTCAAGGTGACGAATAAGCTTTTTTATCACTCTCTACGTTATTGTTAGTCTTTTTTTAAATTCTTGTCGAATTATATACTTGTCTAAAAACTCTATGTGTTTCTATTTATATGTCATGTTATTTTATTATTCTCAAGGGGTATGACTGTTCCGTTCCTATGTACTATGCTAAGTTTTAGTTTTGTATGTTTGTGTGTTCTTGTACAATATTACTCGTACTTTCACTATCCTACACCTTGAGTACTCTCCTTTTTGTCGATGACAAAGGGGGAGAAAAACATAAATTGTTGCTTACAGGAAATATAGCATAGATTCAGGGGGGTTGATTTCAATATAAAAAAGGTTGCAAGCATATTACTCAGGGGGAGAAATATTTTAAAAAAATCATGTCAAAGATTCACTAATAGCAAATAGAGTGGTCATCATCAAAAAGGGGGAGAATGTTGGATCATAAGGTTTTGAATGCTAACACTCTCACAAATCTATGACTATGGAAAATCCGAGCTCATCATCTCAAATATGGTTCGTTTTGATTGAGTCTATATGTAGACAATCAAGTATAGAATTTTGTTAAAATCTATCCTCAAAACACATCACTCACAAATTCATTTTATCATATGTTTTATAAGTTTCTTTTGTATGCACTGAATGCACTGAAAAAAAGTACTCAGTTGACTGAATTCTATATCTCAGTCGGTTGACACTGTGTTGGAATTTTCTACATATACAGCATTCAGTCGACTGACTTGCTTAGGTCAGTTGACTGATACTGTACATGTTTTTGTGCACGTTTGAAATTCAGTCGACTGCTCAAGCAAGTTCAGTCGACTGAATATACAACTGTCATTTTTCTCCAACAGACACTTAGGGTTCCTTCTTCCTGAAAGGTCACAACTCTTAGATTCTAAAAGATGTCAATTTCCAGAAGTCATATCTCATCACACACTATATACACACTCAAGATTCACAGATCTAATCACTTAGTTCTCTATTCTCTTTTGATCTATAGCACTTAGCATTCTTGAGTTCAATATATACAAGCTCTCATACAATCATTGCTTACACATTCATTTCTATACTTTTCAAGCAATATTATACTTCCTATTCTTCATACACACACAAATATATACATTTATTCTAAGATATAGCAAGGGTGTACTACAAGTGAAAAAGCAAAGTTATTCAGAACACACAAAGTCAAGTTAAAATCCAGTTTGTAAGAAAGTCCCGTTCGATTGTCAGGTGGTCAAAATCCTATTCTGTTGCTCAAGCGGTAAAAGTCCAATTTGGTTGCTTAGGCGGTAAAAGTCATGTTCGGGTTCTCAAGCAGTGTAATACCTGTTCCTCCGGGTTAAGTGAGGGTTTCTAGCTATAATTCCAGAAGGAGTCTGGGACTGGACGTAGAACGGGATTTCATACCAGTATAAAAATCTCTAATGTCATTTTTTTACTATTATTTCCACACTAGTTATTTATTATATTCCACATTACACGATCCTTTAGTACAGTAACCTTCATTTGGGGATCAGTTCCGATCCCCGGATTTAGGGTGTGGGATATTGCGATCTGTTGTGGGGGTTCCTCATGACGTCCTCTTCGTGTTTCTATAATTTGTTTCCATAGTTTCCTAGGTGTTTTCTGAAGGTATTGATTGATTTCCAATGAGCTGAACTGTCAACCCGAGCACTCCATAGCCATAGTGGCCCAATCCGATCCCCTGCCTAGGCAAAGGGAAATGTACTAATCCCTTGGATAGGGGAAGCACCAATCCATACTTAGCCAATTATAGCATGTCATTCCTCTGAATCCGCTCGACTACCTTCCATAGCCTTATTTATAACTGATTTCCGAACTAGATTATCATCCCTCCAGGCTTCCTACCTTAATGACCATGAAATTTGTTTAGCCATATCCATGATATACTGCCTTGTCAAAAGTTGGGATAAAAATGATCATGGATACTATTTATGAGATGGATTCTATCCTAAATGGTACATGGCTTTAAAGATTATTTCAAATCCATTAATGCCAAAATAGATAAAGTTTGTTGTAATCCAATAAGGATGTAGGAAAGATGGTTAAAGAGCTTTCGAAGTACTTCATGCAAGGTTTGCAATGATTAGTAATTCATGTAAATTATAGAAGCAATCAAATATGTCTACAATTATATTCACTTGTATAATTCTTCATAACATGATAATTGAAGACGAAAGTGGTATGGACTATCCCACTTATGAGTATGAAGAGGAAAACCAAATGGTAGAATTATTCCAAGCAGACATGCTAAGAACCGAAGGAGATTACAAATTTCATGTAGTCTTGTAGATCATTAGCTTACTTATCGAAATGCACCATTAAATAATAGGCTCCAAAAGAATCTAATGGATCATATTTGGAATTCTTATGCTTGTTATCGTATTTGAGATTGTTTAAATAAAAGTATTATGCAAAATTATGAATTCATTGAACAAAATGATAAACCAATTAATATTTCAAATATACATAACATACAACAATTAAAGATATAGATTTATATGCACCATATAAATATGTCTTTTTCTAGACCTACTCTCATAATGCTCTGTTTATATTCAATTCAGTACTGCAATGGCAATGGATCCATTCCCATCAAGTCCTTTTCCATGACAAAAGTCTCTTGATGTTGACGCTATCTCGAACCTCCCTTTTCAATCGAGGTCAGTTCCTTTAGTACAACTAGCTTCTCCACGTGACTGTTGACATTTAGCATTTTCTTTCGCATGTTTTTCTTGCATTATGTTGATATGGGAATCAATCTATGCCCAAATAACAATTTTATTCTTGCTTGCACATTGCCCTATCAGTCAAGCATCTTCACCCCATTTCAGATTCTTATTCATCAACTTAAATTTTGAGGCCTAAGTAGGATCCATACCACTATGACTGGAACTATAAGTTAATTTCGATGCCTTTTTTCTTAGCTATCTGTTTTGATTGGACATCTCCTAAGGACTATGCATTATTAGAGCTCCTTTTTTGATGAATAGTAAGTAAGTCATAATAGTTTGCAGATTGTTAATGGAAAGGTTTTCTACGATCATTTTCCCTTAGGAATAACATCAAGAATTAATTATTCCCCATTCTCTTCTACATTCAATAAATAAAAAGAATAAATACAAAATTTAATTTTTTTAGGAATGGTATATTGTTAAGAAACATACTAGCTCAGCTTCTCCTTCCACGCCACTGGGATTGGCTTTTTCGATTTTGTAAATTTGAGATTTATAAAAATTATTTTGTCAAATTGTCTTTGCAAATCAACCGGTTTTCGTCGAGATCGACCACATCTTCTCAACATGTTTCTTTTGTTATACACATTCATTACTTTCACCCAAAATGCTTCTCCACTTTAGTCATTTCTCTTCATCGAATCCTTATAAAGTGACATTAGATTATATAAAGATCTTGCCTTCTTCACTATTCCATGTAGCATAGGAGTGAAATCTTAAAGGAGGAGCACTATGAAAGGGAGCACTTTGATTGGGTTATGAATTAAATTCATAATTATCCATACTCAAAGCTTTAGTGAATGATCAAAACAGATGAGATACAGTTTGTTTGTTTTGCAATTTGTGAAAATAGTTTTAGATTTGAAGAATTGTGTGTTTGTTATTGCTAAAAATGGTCTAATGTTGTAGCATCCAATCTGAAATGGATATGTTTATTGTTGTTAAAATGGAGCCAAAATCTGAAATATGGCCATTTATAGCAGTTGACAAAGTGCCAAAGTTTGAAAAAAAACCGTTTATGGCTATTGTGGTGGGGTTGGCGACATGGGTGCTCATTTAATGGGTGCCTAGAATTCAGGCACCCATAAAATGAGTGACTAAGCTTAGGCGTCCATTTTATGTGTTCCCAGGTCTAAGCGCCTAATTCCAGTTTAGTTTCCTGAAGTGGGAACTGAACATTCAACCGAATATTCAGACTGAATGTGACCGCTAGGGTGTAAACCCTGAATTATGAAGGCTGAATATTGGTTGGTGGAGTTTCTCTAAGAATGTTACATAAATACTACGTATCTACTAATTTCAACCTTTCAGCATAGTACTTTCAAAAAAAATTCGAACTTTGGTTCCTCTATGAAATTAGCAAAGATTAAACGCTTAACCTAATATGTGAGCACTAGATGTCCAAACTAACCTCTTTACCAATGTGGGTTATATACGTTCAAATTTCAACATTGGCTTATTGCAACTAAATTTCTGTCTATTCCAAGCTTGCAAGATGTTGCATACTAGATTTTATATTAGTTTGCATATTAGGATTTTTTTTTTCAATTCCAAATGTGGATTGAATCAACTATCTACTAGTTGAAAGCTAACATTCTGTTATGATCCTTTATTATGCATGTAATGACATCCCTCCACCTTTAGTACCTACATCCCAATAATCAAAAATAATGTGCTGCAATGGTATGTGGTCAATAGAGGGAAATTGTCATGGGTTGTATTGGTCAATCAATCAAAAAATAACACGTCACATATCTCACATCACATAGATAAGATATAATATAAAACATTTACATAAAACACGCGAGACACTAGCATAATCAAATGAACCAAAATATGGTTAGAGTGATCCATAAGTTCATTAGATTATGCATCACATAATACATATATGTGTGTGTGTGTGTGCGCGTGCGTGTGTGTGCGTCCATGCATGTGCGTGCGTGTGTGAGTTTATACATCTTCAATATATCATAAACTACATGATAAAGAACTGTCTCTTTGTACAATAAAGTGCTAACAACTCCGTAACCATATATATCGAATAAGCGGTAGTAGCTCCATAAATAGCATATGTGAGTAATTGTAAGCCTCCTTCTTCATCCACCACACAAGTCCATGCATTATCGTTATACATATGTCTCAGTCTGCTCCTTCATCCAACAAGTTAGCACATAAAAACAATATATGCTAATCTACTACCATCGATGTAGGTGTACTACTCCATCTAAGTGCATACCAGGCTGTCAAGGTATTAGAGTCGATAATACCTACATCACATAGACAATCATAGTAACCATCAATCAAACATCCCTCATACTCATAGTGTACTTGGATATACGATGATACAAATAACCAATGTCATAAGGTTGATGACCACTCAACATCAAAACTCCATCGATGCTTGAATCCTTACCCTTACAAATGGCTAGGAACTAGACGAACTTCATAAGGTCCGAAGATACGAATCTGCTTAAATGATCCATGATGTAAGTCCACGTCCATTCCTTTTTTACAAGTATACATCAAAGCCTTTCATCATCAACGATCCTATGACACAAGTACTGGTAGTAGAACCTCCTTGTTCCACCCCATAAGTCATCATCATATAGAATTTACATGCTCAGACGATCCTTAAATACTTCAGCTAGCTTCCCTCGGTAGCCTATATCAAATCACCACTATAGCATATACTTAGTCAAAATTGAATCCTATCTTCATGCCTTAACTCCAAATATCAAATTTGGCCACCTTGATAGATCGGTGCCAATCCATACACTAAGTCAAAACTCCACTTCTTTGGCCTATGATCTGTCCCATAGTCTTTTAGCTTCAAAATACTAAGTCCTCAACATTTGGCATGGATCGGTACCAATCTATATGGCTCGGTGCAGATTCATCATTAGCCAAATTTACCTATATCTTTGCTTGGTTCATTCCAACCACTAATACATCATCTCTCTATCCACTTCGTTCTTTGTGCATCCCTCATTTGTAGCGACCAACTTCGGACACTCTAGAGTCGATCCATCTAAGTATTCTATGACTACGAATCCGCTATCCTAGTGCAATCCATCAAGGACTTCATTGTAATGCCTTACATGCTATCAAGAATTCTCCGTCCATAGAATAATCACCTTTGTATAACTCCACGCGAGTGTTTTATCTATACAAACATGCAACATGGAAGCACGACAATAACAAACAATCATCATATCATATCATTCAAATATTATAAACATTTAAATATATAACTCACATGCAAATGTGAATTCAAAACATCCAAGCATGTGATTTAAACCATTTAAAATTATTAAAATGCACTTTAATCCATATTTTCAAATTAGGTTAGAAATCATAATATAGTTGTAAGTTGAAAAATGGATCCAAAATACATTTTAGACATATATAACATCATATAATCGTAGACGGTTACGAACCAATCACCTATCGATGGAAAAACAATCAATTAGCTCAAAATCACGGTAAATCATAATGGATAGCAAAGTAGATAAATATGCCCTCCCAAAACGATCGTTTGACGATCTTTAATGGTTACCCTAAGTTTGGTTTCCTTAATCCCTCGATTGAAGCCCAAAATAGTAACTTTTTTTATGAAGATTTGGTTGGAAAAATGAGTGATAATGGTTTATGATATTTTTAGGAAGATAGAATAATGTTTTGTTGGCTGCACAAACCCTACTATTAGCACGAATCCTGAATCACCTATTAAGGCTAGGCATTCGGTCTTTAGTACAAAATCTACTTAAATTTGAAAGAATCATATCTCATAAATGACTTGTCTAAATCACTATTATCACCACTCTACAGAAATAAAAACTAATAAATCTTTCATTTAGAATAAGAATCCGGTCTAAATTATGTTACTATAAAAAGTTATGTCCATTACAAGTCTGCTAAGGCGAAAATGTTCATATATTATTCAAAAGTCCAAAAATATCTGATTATTATATTACTCAAAGTTTAAAATTTTTTAAAGTTGTTTTGTTATGTAAATAATATTCAACTTACTTATAGATTTCTCAAAGTGTGCATCGTTACATTCTCCCTCCCCTTGAGTATTTCTCCCTTAAAAATTCAATGCTAAGCAAAATGTAACCAAAACATCCAAGTAAATAAAAATGCATAACATAAAAGCATACCAACCAATTTGTACTACATTCAATCATGCATACTAACGCTAGCAAGCAAAATAAGATACCAAATGTGGTAAAGGTAATTGTACCAAGTAAAAAACTTCAGATAAGATATCCTCATACCCTCCTCGATTTCCCAAGTATTATCGCTTTCAATCTTTCTCTACTGAAACCTTATGGTCTTTATGGTCTTCACCCTAAGCTGCTCATACGCCGTTCGATTATACAAATATTCCTACGAGGTCTTGCTTCTTCAGGTTTAAATCCTAAGTCATCCCATTGATACAGCACAACTATCAAGCCCAAGTCATGCATGAACTTCTGAAGGTGCAAAACATGAAAGGCATTGTGCACACGCACTATCTTCTGAGGTAAGTTGTCTTTGTATGCAAGTTTCCCAATCCTCTTAAGCATCGGAAAAGGTCATACAAACTGCGTTGCCAACTTCGCCTTATTTCCAAATTGAATGCTCTTTAATAATAAAATTTTGATAAACACCATATTGTCAACATAGAAATCTAAATCCACATCATTTCGTATCAAGGCAACTCTTTTTCCATATTGTGCAACTTTCATTCGTTTCAAAATGATCTCTATCTTCTTCGAAGTCTCTGTAATCATATTCGACCCAAAGTGTCAGTTTTTCCCTTATCACCCACTAAAAAAAGGGGTGTTGCAAGCTCAACTGATAGTTATTATTATATGTGAATTCTACTAAGTGTAAATGATACTTCCATGAGCCTCCGAAGTTAAGTATTCAAGCTTGTAAAAGTCCTCGAGTATATGATTCATCATCTAGGCATGACCATCAGTTTGTGCATGGTAAGTCGTAATCAAATTCAACTCCATTCTCAATGCCTCTAATAAGCTTTTTCTAGAATCAACTCATGATTAATGTGTCTCTAACACTCACAATGCTCTTTAGTATCTATGGAATTGTATGATCCAACACACATATAACTCAGCAAGTTTTGTTGTCGTTTTTTAGACTTTAAGGTATGAGTTGGATGCTCTTTGTCAATATATCGACTATAACCCATATATTATCTTAGTCTCCTCTAATCCTTAGCAATCCATCGATGAAGTCCATCAATATCCACTTCCACTTCTAGTTTATAACTTCAAGCAATTGCAATAAAATCACCGATCTTTTTTCTCATTTTAACTAGCTAAAAGATCACACACTTTGAGATAATGTCCAACTTCTTTATTCCTTCCTAATAAAATGTATGCTTTATATCTTTATATTTCCTATTGCCTTTGGGATGGATAGTCACTTGTGAATGATGAAACTCTCATAGCACCTTATCTCTTAGTCCATCTACACAAGGAACATATAATATCCTATCTTTATGGAGCCAACCATCTCAGTCAAGTTAGTACTACATATCTTCAGACTCTAATCCTTCTTCTAGCTTAGCAATAATCTCCACTATCTTTGCATGATGTCTGTGACTAGTACCGATCCACACTATAAGAGTAGGTCTAATCATAAAGCTTGCCAATATCTCTGGAGCAAGTTTACACTAAGGTCGGAAATCACATCCATCGATATTCTCTAACACGTCCACTCATGGAACATAGCTCTTAAACTGTAATGTCTCTTACTCTATGCATTCGTGATTGCATTTCCTTTACCGAGCATATACAAAATGTCAAAATCATAAGAGGCTAAGAATTCTAACCACCTCTACTATCGTATGTTAAGTTTCTTCTATGAGAAAATATATTTTAAGGACTTATAATCATTGGATAACTCGAACTTTTCCCCTAGAAAGCAATGCCACTGAAAGAGTTAGTGGTATACTCTAGAGACAACTATGCAATTTGTCATATATATCCAACTCTATAGTGAATATTGTTTATAATAAAGTGTTTTATTTCTATTATATATATAATTAATTAAGCAATTAGTTTAAAGTATATTAATAAGAAATCCTTAAATACAATGTTATATGGTTGTAGTTGCATACAGTTGCAATCCTGAGTAATTAATCACAAAATAAAACAACATTTTGTTTTAAATATTCTTTGATGAGATGTAGGATATCGATACAACCGTTGATACCAAAGTGTGAAACGCTTTCACAATGTTAGACAATGTATTACTCATGGCTGCTGGAGGCACTGTGGATGCATACTCGTAGTTACTGGATAACTATAGAATGACTTGTCTTAGAGTTCCTTTTGGTTAATGAAACTAGGTCAAATAGAAAATCCAAAAATTACAATGTTACATGGTTCCCTCGAATTGAGAATATCATTAGGCTTTATTGTGAATACTCTATTTGATTATAGTTTAATCATGGCATGACGATCTATGGAGTGACTATATTTGAGTCTAAGTGGAAGCGTTAGGAGTGAAATATAATTCAATAGAGAATTCATCTCCTTAGTTGTATCAAAGTTAAGTCTATTTAACTCAAAATCAAAATCCATGGCCAGAGTAATATGGTTAGTAACAAATGTTGTTAGTGAACCAAGAACTTTGTTTTGAACAAATCGAGTTGAATGTGGATATATTGGAAAATGACCAATGAAAAATTCCATATACCCTAAAGTGATATAATATTGTCAAAGAGAATCTATGGAAAGTATCATTACTAAAAGGCACTGCTTAAGAAAATATGAAATTGGATTTTACCAAAAAGATTAATAAGTGATGAATTCGACAAACTATCGGGTCACTAGCTAAGGTAACTTGTGAACATTAATATTTGAATTGTTCAGTGTTAATGACTGAATTCAAACTTATGAGTCTCACAATCGCATTTATGAATCCTCTAAAAAACCAAGGATTCAATTATTTTATCAAATGTCATAAATTAATTAAATTAATATTTATGAAATATTAATTATTAATTAATTTAATGTTTTAGATGTCGTTACTAATTATTTAGATGTATATGTAAAAGTTATATATACACATATC
Organism: Allium cepa; assembly: GCA_030765085.1. Taxonomy (NCBI): domain Eukaryota; kingdom Viridiplantae; phylum Streptophyta; class Magnoliopsida; order Asparagales; family Amaryllidaceae; genus Allium; species Allium cepa. Next base: position 202,551,737 of record CM060934.1, on the reverse strand, counting down.
AATACATAATATAAGTGTATATTAAATAGGGTTTGAACAAAGATAATTGCCAAAACGAGTATTTTGGAAATTTTGCCCCATTTAGAGCATTATATAGCCAACCATGCTATAGAATGCATCATTTGATCCTGCCTTTTTGAAGTTTTGATGACACAACTATATATATTGTACAACTTTATCCCTTATAGGATATTTCCAAAATATAGACGACTAGCTACTACAGTTAAGGCATTGAAGACCAAATTGTCAAGTATTGTTGTCATAGTAAGTCCAGATTATATTATACAATGTCCTTTGACGGTTATACAAATTCAAAATTAATTTCAAATAATCAAAATCATTTTATAATTTGCTAAAATCAATGGTTCATAAATGATAGAACTTAGACATCTTACAAAATTCTACAAATGTCCGTGTGTACAAAGATACTAAATTTTTTAATGGGCTCAGATGTCTAAGTTAACAAACCAGACATTTGAAATTTTCAAATTTAGCCTTAAAACTCTCGGAAAAAACCCCATAGAAATTTAAACGTCTGACCTATTTATTGAAATGTCCGAGGTGCTTTAAATTTTGTTTTCCTAAAGAAGGTCAGACATCTAAATGAGTCTAGTAGATGTCTGTTGAGGATATTAGATGTTTGATTGATCATTCAGAGGTCCGAACTTGCAAAATCAAAAATTTTAAATAAACAACTCAGATGTATAATTATGATCTAAAATGACTTATTCTTTTCTATTTAGAGTCAGATGTCTATCCATGTAATCCAAACGTCTGAACTAGTTTAAAATGTTTTTTTTAAAAATGATGAATCATACATGTATTCTTTTAACTTGGATGTCTAAGAATGATTAAAGGTTATATTTCTGAAAGGGCATCATTTTAAGTGTCTACACTTGAAAAGATGCAATTCCCTAAACAATCATTACTCTTTAGCAGATCTTATCACTACTACAAATATAGACCTTTTCATTCCTTGATTTAAACTAATTCTCTTGCTCTCAATTCTCTTTTTATCTACTATTATTTGAAATCAAAAGCAATCAATATATTCTCTACTTCCTATAAGCACAACACATTCAACTCACATACCATTAAAGAATATATAGGAAAGATGTACCAAAGACTGACTTACTCGTGTTAAGGACACACTAAAGTCGGAAAACAAAGAAATTTTGCTTTGAAGTTTGTTAAGTCCTATTCGGTTGTTCAGGCAAGTGTAGAACCGTTCCTCTGGATGAAGTGGGGATTTTTGATAGTGAAATTCCTAAGTGGAGCTTAAGGGCTGGACGCAGGATGAGTATAACAGCCCGCAAATCCGTACCCCTTGAGTCAACACTATTCTACAACAATCAACTCAAGTTGTACAGAAATACGAACCATTTGGGTTAAAGAAGATGAGGTAGAAGAAGAAAATAGAAAACAACAACAGAATCTAACCATCGCAGCGGAATAAAATATAATAGATAATAAATGATTTTTTACTCTAAATCAAATATCTCTGTTTATATATTACATCATTAGAGTACAACAATTACAGCTCAAGATCAATATCATACAATGGATACACAACAACTCAAACAGCGAAATATATATATAAAACAAGTACGGGAGATACGTATCGCCATCCAGCTCGTCTCCTGAGCTCCACAGCATCATATCCTGTATCCTATAATACTCGGTCTGACCCGAGCATTACAGTTAAATAACACACGAGTCAGTCTGGAATACCAGTGTGAGAAAATCACACCCAATTGATTATTAAAGTTTCAAAAATCCTTTGAAAACAAAAGCATCTCGTAAGACCACGCCACAAATAAACATGTCGGGTTTTTACCTTACGATAGCTAAAACATTTTTATTAAAGTCCTCTGATATTATAATAGTGTCTATAGAAAGTAAAATAGAATCTAGCTGAAATGCTTGCATCTCACGTTTCAGCAATAGTTGGGCACAATCAAAACCATACGGGCGCGTAGGGAAAATGGATTCCAACTAATGGCTAGGCACTGGGGTACCACCTGTCACAGTACCTGGTCTAGATCAGCGTACCGAGGAGCCACCCTAACTCCCCTGCAACACAAGACCGGAACGATCCCTTACTGGACAGTCCCGAGCAAGATCACCCCGCGGTTGGGATCAGCAACCGCCCACTAAGCCGAAATAAAGGGACATCTAGACAGGGATGACCTCACCCTCCAGTGGGGGCTACCCACGAAGCCTTACTGCATAACCCCTGATTTTCAGCCATTCCCATTTGATGAGGCTTGAGGCTAAGCGTTACCTTTTTAGAATATATCCCTTAGAATGCCCATCGTCCACCTGACGATGTTTCGCAAGCATTCATCCATACAAGTCTGTCCCGGGCTCGAATGGAACCGAAGGCACTATTCCTACTACATCCATTTTGGAAATACCCTCAGGATTAGTAGCGACTAGCCCTTGCACTTCACTGCTCCATCTTCGACTCCGAACACGTTTTTCACGAAATGTACAAACCGGATCGAAGTGGTTTTCGAGAAATAAATCTCGATCCCGGTCTGTTCGAAACGATCAACGCATTTGGCCAATATTGATAGTCCGTTATTTAACTATCAATTAATATTCACAAACAACCATCAGCCAATAAATAATTTTCCAAATTATTTATTTATCTCAAAATATCTTTACAAGATATATTTTCACTTTCAAACCCCTTTGAAAACAGTTTTCAAACTATCTTCCTTTCTCAGAATAAATTCCAAATATTTCTATTTCCACTGGAATAACCAAGCACAAGATTTTAGATTTTTAAAATAATTTCAAAACACTTTAATTGTAAAGTATGTTTAATATTTAATTTAGAAATTTTACCTTAGTACTTAATTTAAAATAATACTTTAGAAACAAATTAAAATAAGTTTATTTATAAATAAAACTAGATTTTCTTCTTTAAACAAAATACTAAATCATTCTTAAAATAATTATTAAGATAATAAATTAACAAATTACTTACTTTAGAATTTATTTTAGAATAATTAAATTCAAACTACTTCAATAATTGATTAAAAATATATACTACATGAATATTTGAAAATAAGGTTACTTTATAAATATAAACTAGGGTTTTACCTTTAAGACAGAATTACCAAGTCCCTCTTTATAAATTATTGCTACGGTAATAGATTTGAATAAAGATTAACTTTAGAATTTAAACATTTAGAAATAATAAATTACCAAGAACATACTTTATAAAACAACATTCAAACCATTATTTTATTTAAAAACTTACTTTGAAAACGTATTTGGCTATCCAGAGAAATATACTTCTCTTCACAACCTTTAAAAATAAATCACTATTTACTTTTAAACAAATTTTCTCATTCCTTTAATAAATTCCCACCTTGAATTTATTCTTCCAAATATCCAATTTCAAACACTTAAATCAATTTCCAAATTGATTTCCAATTTACTTCATTTATTCAAGAATCCTTTAATTTTAGATTTTATTCCTTAATTATGATTTAAAATACTTTTAATTGAAATACCAATTTAGATTTCTCATTTTACTTCTTATACCTTTAAATAAATTTAAAACTTTAAGTTTTAAAATAATTCTCTTTATTCATTTAATTTAATATCACATAATTTTACAATTCATTAATTACCGTTTATTCAAACCCTTTTCTTTTCATACTCGAAGTTATTTATTAGTATTTAACATATTTCCCTTTTCTTCAATTCATTCTTAATTTATTAAATTTTCTAAGATTACTTCGTTTACAACTTTACTTCAATTCATTTTCTTTCCAAAAATCAAATTATATATTTTCGATAATTCATTATACCCAAATATATCCAATCAAATCATAATATTCAATATTCCCATATATTCATCGTAGAATATCAAGTAATCACATCAGAGAATATTAAATAATAAATGTTGAGGGATCCAGTTGGATCCATCCAACCTGTTTTCCCTGCATCCACAGACGTTAGCACAATATAATACACCAGTTCCAAAATATCATACTATATCACATCAATCAATTCAACCATTCAAACAATTATTTAAATTTAATCATTTAAATTTAAATTTAAATTCAGCTGAGTGAGATTAACTCACCTTTGATTTAGTTTGCAACCCACCTCAATATTGCTTTGGATTTCCTGATGTTTGACCTTGAATAAGCATTATAGGATTTTATTAATATTTGAATCGATTGAATAATCAACTACCATTCAATAAATTTAATTAGCTAATTGTTTTGTTTGAACTAATTTCCCTTTTGAAGATCTTTTAGTCACTAAGATAATTAATAAGCTAGTTTAAACCCTCATCTTTTATATATATAAACTCTTATTTCGGAGATCACATATATATTTGCAAAAATTAAAAATTTCTAACTTTATATTCAATATTCCTTTAAATGGAAATATATTCTGTGTAACGATCCCGAAATTTAATTTATTTTAAATTGATGATTAGATTTATTTTTGATTTAAAATTGTGAAATTAAATGATAAATTGATTTGAGTTTATCCAAATCCAAATAAATTATGTTTTTTTTATTTAGAAAGATATAGTTTCTTTTATAAATTATTTTAATTTAGTATTGAGTTATTTTTAAACAATATTAATATAGAAATATTTGAGTTCGATCTTATGAAATGTATTTTAGAAGTTCTATAAATATAACAAAATTTTTGAAATAAATATTTAAGTTAAAATAAAAGAAAATATACAAAGTAAAATAAAACACAAACAAAATGTATAAACAAAATACATCAAAATATAAACTATTGAAAATAAATATACCCAAGTATCTATTTACAAACAACTAAGATAAGTATGTAAGTTAAATATTTAAGTAAGAAATACATTCACATATAAACATAAACAAAGCAAAGAAAATATCATCAGCCACCAATAGAAAGATTTGCAGCCACCAAACAACTGCATAGTCAACAAGTAGGTATGTATGTGTAGTAGTATGCAAGATAAAGCATTTAATGCAAGATCATCTCAGCCATGACTTGTGGTACAAAATAAACATCACCTTGTATAAACAAATAACACTCTGTAGAAAGAAATAATATATATCAACCTGTAATCTTTCTTTCTATAAATATATCTCTACTTACTCTTGTTCGTTCAACAAAGTAAACTCAAAACATCATTCAAAGCAAAACAAGAAAAAATCTTCAACCTGGAAGTGAAGCAACTCAAAATTTCAAGCATCAGATCACTTAAACAAGTTCTAGAGCAAAGTAGATTCAATAATTCAAATCAGTATCAAACTGAAATCAAGTTAAGTATCATCTCAGCAAACATTTAGTCCAAGATATCAAAATCATCTTTCAGTTGATCAAATTTCTTTCCAGTTTCAAGCTTTTAGTACTCCGCTTCAACCCCAAGTGAGTAACTTCATGTTAAAAAGTTTAAGTATACTTATATCTGATTGCTTGATTTGTGCCTGAAGATAAATATGTATTTGTGTATATATATTGGTGAAATTTCTGTGTATTTGTGATTTATAATGAATGCACGTTTGCTACTACCTGTAGAACCCCTCTGTTCAAATTTCAAGTTGAAGTTTAAGTTAAAAATCATTTTCACCTGACCTGTTCCTTGTGAGGTTTAAAAATTCAAACAAGTTATGTTTGTTAAATGATAGAATAAAGTTTAAAATTTATTTAAGTTAAAAATAAATTGAGTTTTCTCTGGAAGAACCATAAGAACAGTTAATACTTAACATAAGTGAAATTCTCGAATATCTTAAAATATCAATTTGAGTTTATAAATTGAATTCTATCTGAAAGTAGGATTTTTAAAACGAAATGGGAATTTTTCGTGACCTAAATCAAGAGAAATCGAAAAATAAGCAATTTCCGTTCAAAAATAAATTTCTGTCGACTTGGTTGACGAGAGGTGACGTGGCTTTGGCTGGAGGGAGTAGGAGGACTTAGGGAAGAGGCCTACCGTGGCGGAATTTGTGATTTGGCCTTTGATTGTTTGGGCGAGATGATTTTAGGGTTTAAGAGCAGCATTGAAATGTCGATGGACGCGATCGAATTGACGAGGGAAGGCGCGACCGGAACTTTCGAGTTTTGGTGAAGGGATAGTGTGATGAGTGTGCTTCCTGATGGTGAAGGTTGCGATGGACCAAACGGCATCAGTGGGGAGCACTTTGACGAGTTCTGGGGACGGGGTTCCCTAATGGTTCGAACGTGAACCCATTTTTGGTCTGGGGTAGTTTAGGTCAGCGGGGAGGAGGCGATTGCGATCAGTGGATGAGGCGCGACTCGATGGCACGGTCGCGGTGATGAGATGGCTGAGGGTGACGGCGTACACGTGCACGTGCATGTTTGGGATTGGGTTTTGGCTGTGGGTTGCGTTTTTAACGAAAAAGAAGGAAGCTCGGGACGTTGCTCGAGATTTTCGTGATTTGACTCGAAACTCTAGGTTGTTGCGTGTGTTTGCCTGGGGAATTTAATCACAGGTTGTTGAAGTTTCACCGGATGTTGAAATTTAAATAACAACATAGACTAAAAAGAAAAAGGAAATGGGAAGAAGAAGGGAATCTCGGAAGAAGGGTGAAGGAACTCAAGCTTCAACTCGAATGAACATAAAGTTTTCTCGGGTATTGGTTCAAGATGTTAAGCCCAATCAAATTTAGTTTGTGAATCATTTTGCAACTAGTTCAAGTATTTGAAAGATTTAGTTAATCACCTTAGACAGTTAAGTATTAGTCTTAATTAATATTTTGATTTTTAACTTTAAATTAACATTTAGTTGTAAGGTAGTAACAAATTTATTTATAGTTATGAAAGAAAGATTTTTCAAATAAAAGATAAATGATTTAATTGAATTACATTGCAGGGTAATTAAGAATGTTCGTAAATTGATAATTGGAATCTACTAAGTAAATTGAGATTTATAAATTTGTTATTAAAGATGAAGTAATTAGTAATGAAGAGTTTAATTAATTTGTAACTAAGAGTTTTTAAAGTAACCAATTAAAGTTAACTAATATGTGATCAATAGTTAATTAGGTAATTTTAACAAGAATAAATAATCAATAAACTAAGTAATAACGGTTTAATTTCTTAAAATAATAAATTAATTGGTTAATTAATTGTATAATTGATTATTTTCTGAAGGTAATTAAGAATAATTACTTTTTTTTAATGTAATCAGTAATGAATTAAGTAATTTAATTAATGGTTAATAGTTAACTAATCAAGTAATTTAATTAAGAATTAATAATTGAATAAGTAAGTAGTTAATGGTAAATAAATAGGTAATTAAGTTTGACTAATAATTAAGTTTTTTACTTAATGATTTAAGGTAATAAATTTAATAATTAAGACTTAAATATTGATTAAGAATTCATTTGTTAATTAATCAAATTGAAATGAAATGAGAAATTAATTGATTAAGTAAACAGGGTTAAGGAATTAAGTCTCAAGTAATTGATTGAATTTGAATTAATTACAATAAGAACTAAAGATGTTTGCTTATGGATTGTGTATGTAGGATATCAGCTTTGTTGTATAATGAACTGATATTTCTATTTGTAATTGTGATGCTGTGAGATATGAATTACTCTGTGCTGGATTATGATTGGAGATTTTATTCTGTATTGATGAGAATACCCCTTTGCCTGTAAAACGACATTTGAATTTCGATACGATAGGGATTCAGATTCTGGTTAGTTGTCCGAAACCCACATCGAATAGTAATGATGAATCTTTATGATTGATAAATTTATTTGTCTATGAATCGGTAAGCGTTATGGATTATATCGCTTATCGAGATTGATACGATTGAATCTGTGATGATTGATGTTGCACTTCTATTGTGTAAACCCTGGACTACACTTATACACACAAAAATATGGATTTCACGAGGAAATCAGTTAAATCGCAGATTTTTGAAATAGTTTTAAATTTGAATTTTTTAGATTCAAATGTTTTGGAAATGGAATCGGAATAAATGTGAAAAGCTTTAGGAATGGAATTTCAAGATAATATTTAAATTACTTGATTGAGTTTTGGAATTTAAATATTTTGATTTAAATTTGAATTCAATATTTGAAATTGAATTCTATGATCTGGAAACTAAGGACTAAAGATGTTATACCAGTTTATATGGGTTAAACTATTTTAAAGGTATTGATTTGGGAATTTGAATTCAAGGGCTTTAACTCGTGTAAATAAAATTGGATCTTTCTGAAATGAAACTATTGTTTTTTTTATATAATAAAAGCTTTCATATAGGAAGTGAACTTCTAAATTGTGTTAAAGAGGATTTCAAGTTAAAAATGAAAAATGATTTCCCAAGTTATGGAAACTGTTTGAAAGCTATAAGATAAATCTTGATTTAAAGATTTAACTGAATTAATCCAATTAAGATGAAATTGTTTTGAAATCCGGGAATGAATCTTTGTGAAACTAAGTGAACTTTATGAGGTAAATCTTTTGTTTAAAAGATTTGAATGGTAATTGATTTAAACCATTTGAAAGAAAGTTTGAATTATTAAGTTGTGACTTAATTGAAATCCCATATCCATATGTTTTAAATATTGCGCTCACTATTCGGTTTAGCCGGGAAAGGACCTTTGTGTCGTATAACCCATTCCGAATACGTGATTCGACGTTATGGATAGCATTTGAAGACCGGTGATGAAGACCGGGTATTTGCGAAAGCGATAGGATGACCTATCGATTGTCTCTGCACCGAGTCACGTCGGTATAGAGATTCCCTAAGTGATGGGAAATCCGAACGGGATTGTGAATATCCGAATTTCAAGGACTTCTTTGGAAGTGCCTTCGGTTCTATTCGAACCCAGAACAGACTTGTATGGATTGTATATATGACATTACAAATTGAGATATAAAGCAGATTTCTTTCAAATATATTTCCGTTGGTGGCGGAGAATTTATTCTCTTAGCTTAACACCCTTAGAGGTTATGTAGTTGAAGGTTATCAGCGATATATTCCCAATTTGGTAATGTGGCATGCTGAGTGTTGCTGATCATTTGTTGATCGAAGCATGGCTTTGTGAAAAGAGCAGCTTTGTGGACGAGACTTCGTCGAGCCTCACACCCCGAAATGGTTAAAATAGGAAAGATGCAGCAAGGTTATTGGGGGTAGCACCCCTTACGGTATGTGCATTTCCTTCTGGATAGAAGTGGTATCATGGTATGGATCCCAGATACTTAACTTATGTTGATATCACAGATATATATATGTATTACTTTGTGATTTGTTGCTGTAGCCCCGGATAAAGGTTGGTTACGACCGGGAGATGGCATACTCGTGTCAGTAGTTACCCAGTTAGGGGTAACCCGCCCTTGTGTTGGCAGAGATCCGGTTTGGTTCTCGAGGACGTCCTTCCAGAGGCGTTCTCATGTGGCAATAGGAAGTTCCTTGGCCTGACCATTTGTTGGAAATCCAAAGAAACAATACGAGCCTTGTACGGTATTAGTTGTAGAACCTGCCATCTAATATGGTAGCTATAGTAGGCATAATATAATGGTACCTATGCTGGCTAAGATTTATATTCTACTTTTGAAATGTTTTCTACACTATGCACTAATAATAATAATCAAATGATTTGATTTTACGTGGTAAGCATCTTTGACTATCATAAGAAGAAATCTCCTCCAATTCTGCGTTTCATTATGTGTGTGGCAGGAGGTCTTATGGTAGTTTCATTGTTTTTGAAAGATAAACTATTTTTGTTGCTCACACCAGTCCCATGACTGATCCGGAGTTTATTGTTTCTCTCCTAAACTCTGGGTGCTCATTATTTTCTACACGAGCAGTCTAGAGTTGGGTTTTTCAGATAGTCAGGTTTAGTAGATTATCCGGAGTTAGTTCAGTCTTTGGATCACACCAGTCTTGCTTAGCTTGGTGCATCGTTATTGGGAGTTCGAGCTATTGTTAGATTGGTTCATGGAAATGGAGTTGCAGCTTTGGAGTTCTTCCTTGAAGACTATCTTAGAGTTATTTGTTCTGCTGCTGGTGTTATCTATTTTCTTTTCCGCTGCTATTTTATTGTATCATATCTCTGATGTATATTGATATCTATTGGATTATCTGTTGTATCAGATATTGTATCAAAGCTGTAAATCAATGTATTATTCTTTTATTCCGCTGTGTTGTTTACTTAATGTTGCTATAAGCTCCGGCGAGTCGGATTTGAATGGTCGAATCTATGGCATTCGAATACGATATGAAGTATGGATGTCAATTTTCGAGCGCGAAAAATTCCTGTTCGTCACATTCTGTTTATCTACATATTTTAAAATGAGGATACATATATAAACTATATTTAAATATTTCACTGTAATTATATTTTCTTTTGTTTTCTGACCTCTGATTATTCAAATCTAATCTAAAATGCAAGTTTAAATTAACCAATTGCAAATTTATACCTACGTATATATAAATTAAGTTAAATAACAGAATTAAAATTTAAAAAAATCCTATACCTGCTGCCTTTCCCCCCTTTTTGACGAACCCTACCCTCGAACTCAGCCCCTCGAGAGCGCCACCTCCAATTCCACTTGAGCCGTCGAAACCGCACGCATACACACCACCTTTACACGCGTCGATGAATACGACGCCACCATCGATGAGCCACCAGCCATCGTGACTCCACGACTCATGCTCGTGCTCGCACGACACACCCCCTCGACCAAAAACGACAACCGAAACAGCTCTCGACGTTGCCTCAAATCGCGAGTCATGCCGCGTGCGATCCTTATTTTTTTATTTAATTTGATTCGATCTGAAATTGCCTGATTTGGACTCGGCGAAGGGATTGAACATCCATGGCGATGCGACGTTAGGTGCAGGCGAAGGTGAGGGAGGAGTCGATAGGGCTAAACTGCCTACATCTATTTGATGGAAGGGGAAATTGGAATTGATTGAGAGAAACTTGAACTTGATTTAAATGGAATTCGGCCATTGCTTATATTTGACTGAAGATAGTAAAAAAAAGGAAAAAAAAACTCGGCTTATAAAAAGGAGAAAGAAGGCGTATAGGAGAAGGAATAGGGATGGAACGTATTTGGGTTGAGGGTAGAGGCGTATAAGAGAAGACTTAACTATTTTAATTAAATTTAATTAAATTCTTCTATGCATTTACAGATTATACAATCAAACGGTAAACCCAAACACCGCGAAACTTGAAATCCAATAATAATTAAATATTACGGATCCAATGAACTGGTTCCGTCGAACTCCGAGAATGTGCCTCAGAAGGCTATTTTTAGATTCAAATTAAACGATAATATTTCAAAACCAAACAAATCATTGTTAAATTCAATTTCACAACTTCTATTATCCTCACTATTATCAATATAAATTTTATAAGCCTCCAAATTATTTTAACTGGCTTAGAACTCCAGATTCAATATTTTACTCAACTTCAAATTATTTTATTTAACAATTCAATTATCAAATAAATCGTGATATTTGTAATTCAAGTTAAAATTATTATATTGAATATTTAAAATCAATTAAATATTCCGATTTTAGATGCTCAAAAATTCCAGGTCGTCACAATGAGATGTTCATGATAGAGTTAGGGGTGTACCCTAGGATTAATTCTGCAATTTATTATAAATTATTTTACTCTGCAATCAATTCTTGTTTCATAATAAAGGTGTTTTTATTTCTGTTATATATTTTTTATAGCGTGATATGAATAATTAGTGCTTAATTAAAATATATTTAACAAAAAATCCATAAGTGGTGTGTTTGTGATAGTAATTACAAATAGTTGTAACCATAAGTATTATATCATAATATTATAAAACATATCATTTTAAATATTCCTTGTCAAGATGCATCGAGATTGGATATCGATGTATCTGTTGAGACTAGAGCATGTAACACTCTTCAAATATCGACCAGTGTATTACTCATGACTGCTTGGTGCGTCTAGGGGTTACGTACTAATAGTTATTTGATTACGATGGAACGACCCACTCAATAGTTTTTGTTGGTTAATATAACTAAGGTCAAAAAGAAAATATGACTGATCTATATAGTTCTCTCGACTTGATAATATTATGGATCTTCTATATGAAAGCTCTACTTTAATTGTAGTCAAATCGTGGTACGACGTCTATTGAATGATAATAGTTGGGTCGAGTGGAAGTATTGGAAGTGAAACATTATTCAAGAGAGGATCCGTCTCCTCAGTTATAACAGTTAGTATCATGGTCAACTCAAGTCAACTAAAAGTCAAAATCTCTGCCTAGAGTTGTTTGGTTAATAATAATTATTATTATTGAACCATGGACTTTGCACTTTGATGATAGAGTTGAATATGGACGATATTGGAATTTTGACAATTACCAAATTCCATAAGTCTAAAGTAATATAGTTTTGACGAAGAGAATCGGTGTAAATAAAAGTCACAACTGGGTAATGCTTAATAAAGTAAAATTGGATTTTACCAAAATATATGAGTGATAAATTTAGCTAAAATTTTAAACCACCTACTAAGTGACATGTGAATGTTAATATTCAAATAGTTCGATATCAATCGCTGATCAAATTTACACTTGACGAGTCACAACACTGAAGCAATGAATTCGCCATTGGCCAAACGATTTAATTAATTTATAATTGTCATAACTTAAATAAATATATAAATATTAAATATTAATTATAAAATTTGATTATGATTTGATGAATAAATATTATTAAATATATCAATCGATAAGCAATTAAATTGGATTTAGCTGCATAATATATTATTTGGGCATAAAATGGGTTTAAGGCCTATCATAGGGCTAGAAGTTTCAAAAGCAAGGGTATAGGGTGGCTAAAATTAGGTTAAAAAATGTTTGATTTTGGATTGCTCGGATTAAAGGAGAAGTGGTATAGATGTGATCCGCACTTTTCCCCTTTTTATCCACTATATAAGCATTTTTAACTTAATTTGATTTGAATCTTTTGCTGCCTCCTCCTTTGTTGCTTGTTGGCCAAAGTTCCTAACGGTATTTCTCCATCTCATCAAATTTAAATCTAGTTAATTCAGTCGCTATCCGATAGTTGGTGGTCAATGGTTCAAAGACTCTCCGTTGAATCCAAAATAGTTTCAAGGAGCAGAAATCGTCTTGTCGGGGTGTATTTCAAGGCATTGAGATTAAAGTTTATGTCTAATCAAAATATAATTATTAAATCTCGATTGTAATGTTTTGTTGTATACGTATATATGACATAAATTATAGTTAGTTGACGATTCTAATACGTAAGTTGCATTGTCACAAAATTGTTTGGCTGTATGCATGTATATATATTTAATTTTTTTTATCAAACATACATCGGATTAGTACAGATTTAAATATAAATATAATTTTTAATTTGATAAATTAATAAAATAAATTATTTAATTTCATATATAGTTTATATTTTATTATAACATCATACTTAATCAAAAACAGTCATATAATTTTATATATAAAGAATTTAACCAATGATAACTTTCGACAATGGTAAAATATTTTATTATTATTTAATATTATTTAAATCAAATTACTACATAAATAAATTATATTAATATTTTATAAAATAATATTAACAGTGAAGAAGCACTTGGTAAAAATAAAAAAAACATTTTTTATTTTAAATTAATATTTAATTTTCACCCTAAAAAGGAAAATTTATTTTAAATTTATTTTAGACGAAAAATTATGAAAAAAATTCTTTTTAGCATATAATATCATTTAGGATTTACTAGAAACTTAAAATTTGAAAATAAAATTTTGAAATTATTTTTTAATTAATATTCTTTTGATAACATGAGTGATACTTTATTCAAGCAGAACACTCTTTTTGATGTCTCAAGAGCTCGAACCCATAACCTTTAGAACCTCTATTTAAAGCATAACACCCATACCACTTTATATTAAAAAATTTAATATAATACTAATATTATATTAAATTTCCAATGAATATTTAAATAAAATGTATTTTAAAATAAAAAACATAATGTACTGAGCCGTGCACAAGATCTGGAACTTTATTTTAAAAAAATATTTTGAGTAATTTATTAATACACACACACACACATATATATCATTATGCATATATTTACGTATGTATGTATGTATTTAAAATAATTATTAATATATATATATATATGTGTGTGTGTGTGTGTGTGTGTACTACTCATGGTTTTATAAAAAAATTCAAAATTCATAAATAATTTATTTATTTATAAATAAATCTATGATATAATATATATATATATATACATATATTAATATTTTATTCATATGGTCACACACACATATATACATACATACATATATATATATATATGCTTATAAAAATAAATAAATTGAGCAAAAGGATGTGTAGTACGAAACTACATAACTGATATCATAAGATAAAGTAAAATATTCGATCAACAAGCTTGATCGATGGTTACAAATTGGAAGATAGAGTATTAGGTAGTAGCTACTAGGGACATAATAACATACAATAAAAACCAAAGCATCAAAAAAGTGTTGCAAAGAGGGCGGTTCAACAACATCAACACCACTAATTTGCGTTAGAGCGATCAATGTTTACAAGTCTGAATGTAGGAGGCACAGTGCTGGTGCTCACGGGGTCAAAGTCTTGGTTTGAGCTGCGAGCCTCCAGGCACGGTGGTTGAAGTGAGACCGATTACCCGTCCATACAAAATATAAGTGTAAGACTTGATGGCATAGGGAGGGTTTGGTTTGAGCAACATTAATAAAACATCTGAGATTGCGCTCAGTCCAAATTGTCCAACAAAAGGTGAGGAGGAGAGAGACTACAGAATTATTTGGGTCGTTGTAATGCCAGTGGTTGTATAAGGTAGAGACGGAGTGGGTAGGATAAATGATCATGGATAAGCATGAAGACCAAACAAAGAAGGCAACTTCACACTCCAAAAAGAGACATCGGAGCTTGAGAGGCACATGGGGCAACCAGGATCCACATTAACTGCTTGATGAGACGATACTTGGTATTAAACCTATCTAGAATTATGTCCGACATGAGGAACTTGACTCTAGGTGGGGAATTACACTTCTAGATCCTTGGGAATGCGAAGTGTCTACCATAGTGAGACAGGCATCAGTAGACTCTAGGTGAGGAATTACACTTCCAGAGCCTAGGGAATGCGAAGTGTCTACCATAGTGAGATAGGCAGTAGTAGAGGGAGGATACCGAGAATATGACATTGGATAAAAGCTTCCACTCAGAATAATCATCGAGGTTGATGTAATAAGATGGGGTATAGCAGAGAGAAGGGATTGGAATTGAAGAAGAGCTTGGCCAGTAATTGTATAAGAGCAGGTGATGCCAGTGGCGCTCAGAGTGAAGAATTCTCTGGCTGTGATAAAGTGATTGTCAATAATAGAGAAGAGGTCTGAATGAGAGTGGTAGAGAGGGGAGTTGTTACTCCTGGTCTATCACAAGAGGTAGCAATGATCACCATTTCCAATCTTGATTAAGATAACATGGAGAACCCAGAATTGTGAGGGATGGTGCTCGTAGGGGGGGGGGAGATGGAGGATGGAGGTAGGCATATCATCATAGTAGGAATGGTGGATCCAGCGTCTCCAGAGTGGTATTTCATTAGTGATATAGTGCTGGATCCATTTAGCAAGAAGGGTGAGATTGAACAATTTGTGGTCGATAATACCAAAAACTCCCTATGACATAGATTTGCAGACAATGTTCCAACCGACCAGGTATTTGATAGAGGAACCAAACCAAAGAAAGTTATGGCGAAGTTGATCGGTCTTCTGGATAACTCGGGCCTTGTGGAAAGATAACTATTAAATGGGTAAAGCGGAGAGGACAAATTTGATAAGGACCAGTCTGCCAACTGCAAATAGGGAGGAGGCTTTCTTGGTGGTGAGACGGTTTGATGTCTTGGAGATGAGTGGATCCTAGTCCTCCCGAAGGAGTTTGGAAGGGTGGATGGTAATGCCGAGATAAGAGATAGGGAAGCTACAAAGCTTACAATTGAGGGAGGTGGAAATATGTGGACTAAGGTGATCAAGACATCCTAACATAATTATGGAGCTCTTAGCAAAGTTGATGGCAAGGCTAGAGATTAATTTGAAGGAGTAAAGAAGGAGTTTAAGTTTATATAGGAGATTAATTTGAAGAAGTAAAGGAGGAGTTTAAGGTTACATATATTAGGTGGAGTAGGCTTGACAAAGAGAATAGTGTCATCTACATATTGAATGTTGGAAATTTAAGATTAGAACCTGGGGGGTCGAAGCCTTCCAGGAGATTCTACTAGATGGCTAACTTGTTGAGTCTAGTAAATACATCCGTAGCCATAACAAAAAGGTAGGAGACAAAGGGTTGTTGTAACGACCCGAAATTTAATCACTTTAAATATAGGTATGTAATGTATTTTTAAATAATTAATCAAAAGATTCCACAACTCAAAAATACTTCGTTATAAATAATAACTAGTGATGGTGAAATTATTTTTATAATGTGTTTACAAAAATAAATAGTTCGGTAAAAAACAGAAAATGCGATCGAAACTTGTTTTTTTGGATATTTGACTTTTTATCGAGCAACAAGTTGTAAAAAGTTGTTGAATCTTTATATAAATTTTAAAACAACATTTAAATAATTAAAACACTTTTATTTTGGCATGTATAAATAAGTAAAAACATAATATGATATGAGAAAAGAGGATGTGATGTTAAAGAGATTCCTTGAGTGTAAAAGTGGATTCAAGTACATTTTACACCTTCCTATCCAACATGTAATACATGGTTTTGGTTTTGATGTGAAAATGTGTAAGGGGGGGGGGGGGGGGGGGGTGAGGGAACGTGTATTACAAGGTAAGAAAGGAGGATAAGGTGATGATGTGGAGTTTATTGTGTGGAGGGTATGTAAGGAAGGATGTTTTCATAAATTTACAACTTTCATTTATATAAAACTAACTCTAAAATTTCTCTCTCCTTTTCCATAACAATTTCCATATTCTTTAAAGTTTTTATTTCTCCCGCCTAAGCTTTTCAAAGATTTTTAATGGCTTCTTAAATTCAAATCCAAAAATCTATTTTTTTCATTTATTTCTTAAGTAAAAATCAGAAAAGTTAGTTCCTTTCTTCTCTACACCTCAAATACTCCCAAACAAGACCAAAGCCACCGCTTTTGCACCATGGGCGAGCCCTATCATGCCTAGACCGAGCCCAGTTTCTAAGATCCAAGGTTAAAAAACATTTCTTTTAAAGAAAAATTCAAAGATCTAGGTCCATTTCATGTTTTAGAAAAGATTTGGTTGATGTCGGTGACTAAGTCTCACTTTAAAATCAAAGTTTAAAACTTTTATTTAGTAGTAATAATTTGTTGCTAGTTGTTGTTCTTGAAAGTGGTTTGCTTGTGTTTACATATATGTGAATTAGTGGTAATGTTTATTGTGGTTTTGGAAATGAAGTAGAAATGTTAAGTGATGTTTAAGGCTATGATCTTTAATTTGTATATGAGCTTATGGCATATGTTTGGATATATGAGCTTATGTATGAATATAATAAGCTAAATAAAAAGTTAACACTTGATTTGTTGTTGTCATGACGTTGAGATCCTTTATTTTGAACTTAATTTTTACTTAAAATGTTTTTCTAGAAAAGTTATAAGTTTTAAACTTTATTTGTAGTTTCCGAAACTTTACTTTTTAGTTTCTAAAAACTATATATTATGTTTATAAAGTAAGTTAAGGAAAAGTAATGGCTTAAAGGAGTTTTTGAGATGTAAAATAAGTATTGAAAATATGGTATCCACGACAATCGTTATGGATGCAGTTCGGAAAAATTAAACATTTTCTAATTTAAAGTGTTCTTTCAAAATATTTTTGAAAACCACTTTCAAATTATTAATTAAGTATAAAAGATAATTATTAATTACTTAATTAAGTATGAGTTAATAATTTATTTATTTATTTATTTATTTATTTATTAAGGATAATTAGTAGTTAATTAGTAATTAAGGTAAGTAATTAGAAATTAAGTATCAATTAAGTAAGTTTAATTTAATTAGTTAATTAAGAAAGTTTTAGTTAATTAATTAAGTAAGAGTTAATTAGTATTTAATTAATTTTATTTAATTAAGGTGTAAGTATTTAAATAATTATTAATTAATTTGGGTTAAATATTTAATTTGGGTTTAATTATTAAGAAATTTATTAATATTCAATTGAGGATTAATTAATTATTAATTATGTTTTAATTATTTAATTAAGACTTAACTAGCCATCAAGTTAAGGTTTAATCGTTACTAATTAAAGATTTATTCTAAACTCTATCCATCCTATATTAAGATGGCTTTCTTAAAGTAAATTGATTTGTAAACAAGGGATCTCTTATCTATGCAATTAAGTTGGCCTAATAAATATGAATGCTTTATAGATGACATCTATTTGGTAGAATAAACCCTCATTCCGCTCTAACTTAATTGAAGAGATTATCTTGGACATCTATTTAGCAGAATAAAACACCATTCTGGTATGATTTAATTAGATAAAATATGAATGACATCTGTTTCGCAGAATACATCCCCATTCTCCTATAATTAAATTAAGTAGATTATGTAGGCATCCATTTAGCAGAATAAATCTTTGTTCTGCCGTTATAGTGTTTTGGAAATCTAATTGTATGCTAATAAATTCATATTGGATAAGAGATGTTCTCTAATTATGTATAGTTGTTAATTGCCTTTGTATTTGCGTTCACCCTTATGTTTTGTGATGTTTGAATGGAAATGTTATCCCCTTTGAAATATTTTGTTAAATCTTATGCATGGGTTTTACAAAGGTAATTAATAATTTAAATAAAGATAGTTTAAAATAAATTAATTATTTAAATAATAAAGTTTTAAAATTCGTTGATTATTTTAATAATAAGAATTCAAAATAAACTAATTATTTTAATATTGTTGTTTTATAATTGATTAATTATCTTTATTAATAGTTGTAATACCTTTGGTGTCACACTTTTTTGGTATTAGCGTGAACTACCAAAATCACCCCTCTGTCTTAATATCGCTTAAAATTTGGATCTAACTTCTTTTACAAATTCCAAATTCTCCACTACAAATATTACCAAATTTGTCTTAATATACCTTAAACATATGATCTAATAAATAAACCTCTACAAATATTATCAAACCTTAGTGTCATTTAAACATAAGATCTAATAACTAAATTTTCTTTACAAATTCAAAATTTTCTTCTACAAATATTACCAAATCTTAATACCACTTAATTTAACATATTCAATTTATAGAAAAATAATTCACTCATAAAGCGCATGCATTATCACGCGCGAAGCGTGTGCCGTAATGCTCATTTCAATAAGTATACCATCACTGCGAACAAACAGTCATTGCTTGCATGCATTCAATCTTAGCCTTTGCAGGTTATAAACATGAACTGTCAAGGCTTCACATTATTTAATTATGCCCATATTGAGTCATCGCATATAAATATACTTGGCCTCCATGTGGCATTTTTTATTCTAGCTTTGGTGCATAGTTTTCCTTGGTCTAGTATAAAAGTTTAGGGTGTTATGTTTTATGTAACAACCCTCTTTCTACGCCGTATAAATAAATAAATTTGATTTAAATAAAATTGCTCGAATTTGATATTTGATAATTTATATTTTGAAAATAAATTTTCAATTAATTAAATTTTAATTAATAAAAGATTTTGGCTTAATAAATTGAATTAAATAATGATGTTTTAAGGATAATTAATCATTAAACAAGGATGTTTTGAAGTTAATTAATCCTTTTAAATAGTGTTGTTTTGAAGTAATTAATCAGGATTAAAGCTAATTGATACCTTTTTGAAAATAATTATCCTTGATTAAAGTTGGTTTATCATTTTAAGTATGATATTAAAGGAAATTATTGGTTTTAAAGAGGTAATTAATTTGTGTATAAAGTAAATCAATTCGTTTGATTAAGTTGTTCAATGTTGGTATTTCTAAATGTGAAACACCAGCGCAAGTTTGATTTTAAAAGTAAAAGTTCGATACGGTTATGGAAAAGTTGTTCTACAAACAATATCACTTATATGGAAAGTATTTATTCATACTTTTAACACTAAACGTCGAGGATTGGACTCGTTTCTATCGCAAAGGTTAACAATGTCGTTAAGGCAATGCAAAGAAGTAACGCTACCTCAACTTTTCCGACTTCATTTTCAACTGAGGGATATCACTTATTTGAAATCGATGAATAGTGATAAGAATATGAAATTTAATTTCCATATATGATGATTTTTATTATCTCTGATAGTTGATTTATTAACTTTCGATTCTACTTTCTTCATGTGTGTATCATCAATCTAAGGCAATTTGTTGCCCATTTGATCCTTGATATCCTTTATCGAAAAATGAATATAACCAGAAAGCGAGTGGACGTCTAGCTATGTAGGGTTGCTCCCATTAGGGTATTTTCATATCTACACTAGATTGGATTCGGTTATCTACACGTGGAGATGTGAAATACTCGGATTCTTGGTAAGGTTGGCAGAGTCTGGCTAGTACATTTCCAAGAGGTGTCACAGAGTATATAACCCTCTCAAGTATATTTCTAGAGGTATATTTCGGTAAAGGGGGCGTACCCTCTTAGTCATTTGTTGGATAATTTCTCTTTCCTTTCCTTTTATTCCAAAACTTTAAATTTACTTCTTTCTTAATTGCATTGGGAAGTATTGTGAGCACTTCGCGATGCTTAATTATTCGTATCCATTGTTGTGATTGGATGTTGTTATTATGAGGGAAGCCCATTTCGCTATTGGCGAGGTGGTCTCATATATTGTATTTATTTCCAACATTTTATTTAGAGATTTACCCATACCAGACTTATTGTCTGACTAAAGTTGTTTACTTTCCCTAAACTCTCGGGCACTTTATTATATTTGAGTAGTCTGAGAGTAGCAGGTTTTCTTTGGGCTCTTTAAAAACGATGGACGGGCAGGAGGCTCCTTTACCTATATACTTACTTATTTCTGCTGTTATGTCTACTATGCATGTGTATTTTGCATCAGCATATGTAAAGGCAGAGTGCATAAATGCCCAGTCTAATAGTTGAAGTACTTTTGTGTAACTTTGATAGCTCCATGCAAGGACTAATCTTTTGTACTATATATAACTATTCCATTGTGAGGTTTTCTATTCTATCATGTTCTGTTCTTCTATTTTACCTTATGACAACTTGTCTTTCAGACACTTAGGCAACGACACACGAATACCTTGGATGTATTAAGTCATTACTAGGGGTCAGAAAGGAAGATCGTCACAGTTGCCTTGACGGAGGCTACAAGCCGATTTGATGAGTCTACCGCCAATCCCATTATCTTGAATAGTGACGTTCTAATGCGGAGGATATTTTTGATCCAGCTGATCCAGCCTGGAGGGAAGCTACAATGATGGAGGACACTAAGTAGAAGTTCCAGTTAATTGAATCAAAGGCTTTGGAAAAGTCAAGTTTAAGGAGAGCACAGAGGGATTTGGATGAGTAGTAGTGAGAGTTAAACTCTTGGTTGGTTGCGAAACAATCGAGGATTGATCTGCCTTGGATAAAGGCCGCTTGTTTCGGGTCGACTAGAGAGGATATGTTGATCTTAAGGTGGTTGGCTTAAACCTTGGTGATGAATTTTGAAGTGGTATTTAAGAGACTAACGGGGCAAAAGTCAGAAACACAGGTAAGGCCAGTTTTTTTTGGAATGAGGATAACATTAGCGTATTTGATTCTAGCAATAAAATGAGGATTGACATATAGTTTCTCAAACATGAGAAAAATGTCATGTTTGACAACAGACCAGAAATTTTTGAAGAGAGAGGACCAAAACCGTCAGGACCTAGGCATTTGTCATCATTCATCTCATTAAGGGCAGTGTGGATTTTAGCTTCGAAGAAAGGGTAATCTAAATGGAGTGGAGATGAGGATGGATACAGCTCATCCTAGGTGATTGTGGGCTAAGGGGCTGAGGGGTTGAGGGGATTTTCCAAGGATATGTTTGAAATAATTGGTGAATATACGGTTGAGATCCGATTTGTCATGGATAAGGGTGCTGTCATGAAGGATTTTGGAGATGAGATTAGCGTGTCTGCAGCCATTAGCGAGTATATGAAGTAAGCAGTGTTTTTATCGCCATCTTTGAGCCAGTTCGCTTTTGACCTTTGCTTCAACCCAATTTATTCTTACTTCATTATTGGGGAAGCTCCAATTCAAGATCAAGGATGTCCTTAGCTTCACTATCAAAGAGGGGCTTGACACTTCAAGGATATCTGGCCAATAATAGCATCTTGGATGGAGGAGATACAAGATTTGATAGATCCTCAATAAATCTAGACTAGGTTTTGAGGGTTTTACGGAGGAGTCCGATCTTCAAGACCAAATAAGAAAAGGTGGATGATTGGTTATATGGAGGAACAAGCTTGCTTCAAGATCGGTAACCATGTCATCAAATCTAGGTTCCAAAAGCCAAAGTCTTTCAAATATGAAGTTGCGTTTAATTGGAGTTTGGTCGACATAGTTAAGAAGGATAGGGTAGTGGTCGGAGAAAATGGAATGGAGGCCACTGAAAAAGATAGGGATTGAGCATCTAACTAGTAGGTATTGAAGAGGAAGAAATCGAGTTTGATGAGGGAGATTTTGGAGCGTTTATTGCTCTAGGTGAAGAGATGGTTATTAATAGTGGACCTAAAGGGAACAAGACTCAATGAAGAAATTGAAGTTGTCCATATCCTGACATCTGGTAGCAGATGAATGTCTCTCACCAGGAGAGCGAGTAATTTTAAGTCACCTCCAAGGACCTATAGGCCTAAGAAGTATGTGGATACTTCGGTACAAGAGGCCTATAAGGAGGATCTTTCAGGGAAGGAATGACGACCAAAAACGTTGGAGAAAAAGTAAATGGATCTGAAGGGGATGTGTTCAAGGAATACGTGAAGAACATGAGGGTGTTTGATAACCTTGGAGAGTCTCCATTTGGATTCATTTCAGGCACTAAGGATACCACCTTTGGAACCAAAGGCCTTAATAAATTCCCAACCGGTAAGGAAGGTAACCTTAATACTATGAAAAATTACCAAGTCAGGATTAGCAATTTTAGATTCTCGGACAAAGAGAATATCCAACTTATGGGGGGCAATAAAATTCTTAATGAGGGAACATTATCAGAGTTTCCCAGACCTTGAACATTCCAAGAGAGAATGTTCATGAGGAAAAGGAGATACACTCCTTTTCTAAAGTATGCATGACGAGGATGTGATCTTGATTATATAAGATACACATGTGACATGCGATTTTACGACTAAGAGATTTATTAGCAGAATTAAAAATAACAGATTGAAAAACACTACTAGTTAGCGTAGGAGGGGATCCAGCCAGTGGTTTCATCCGTTTGGCACTACAGTGAATCTAGTTGGATGATAAAGAGGGAGATACATAAGTGGAAGGTTCATAGTGGGGGGAGTGACGAGATGTTGGGGAGTGAATGGCTAGAGGAGATGGTTGGTGAATCTGGGTAAGATCTAGGCCAACATCGAGTTGAAGGGCACCAGTATAAAGAGTAGGCTATGGGGAGTAGGCAGTAGGTCCATCAACTTCATCAGAAACTATCGGGTTTGTAGAAACTTGTTTAGGCCTGGCAACAGAGTCACATTTGTTAGTAATCAAAGCTTCTACCTACATGACATCAGGGTTCCTATCAGCTAGGAGGAGACAGTCATCAGGAGAAGTTATATGTTCCAAAGAGCTAATGAGGTAGGATTGTCTAGGTTTCCAGGAGCAGATAAACACCATCTCTAAAAATAAGGTTAGTAGGATCGAGGGGAGGGTAGTGATGTTCCCAACGCTCCAAGGAAAGCTTGACATTAAGATCAGCATAGGAAACGATAATAGTGCAGGAAAGAGAAATATCCTTATCCAGGAAAATGCTGGCGAAGATGCAGCGATGGTTAGTAATCGCCTACTCACAGCTGTCACATTCGATAAAACATCCAAAGGGTTTAAGGATGGAAAAGAGAGCTGAGTGATCAGATCTAAGGCACTAAGGGATACCTCTAACCCTAATCCAGAAGGGAGGGAAAAAGTCTCGGTTGTAAGTTTGAAGCTCCGAAGTCCATTTGATGATGTAGATGGCACCGCCAGGCTGGTGGAAGTAATGGTGATTAACAACATGATTAAGGAGATTGGTCGAAGGGAAGCACAAGATGAAGCCACGGTCGGAGAATGGGGCAATGTCCTAGTCAGATCGGCATAAGGTGATGGAAAGGCAATGACAAATTGATTTTACGGTCCAGGAGCCAGCAATGACCATTAAAATTGCCATGTTGCCAAAGAGAGCAGGAGATTACATTGGGATGTTTTGGGTATGCATGGAGTGGATGCGCGATTCATTTAAAAGGGACGTAGTTGGGAAGGTAGTAGAAAAGGCGTGCGGTAATCGAGAATAGGGTTTTTAGTAATAATCCGGGGGATCTTATTGTTAGATATAGAATGCACATAGTTATCCTCAAAACTTGGAGAAGAATGAAAAGATGCTTTTTAGGGTTTCTTCTTATGTCCGGGGCACCCATAAACAGAATGCCTGCTAAACCCACAGGAACAACACACTTGTACATTCCTACAATTCCTAGCCATGTGTCCACGAAGGGAACAATGTAGGAAACAATTCATTTTTAAGAAAATTCAAAGTCTCAAAAATGCAATGGAAGGGGGGTAGGAAACCTGAAACATCGCCGGAGAAGGACGGACGTTGGAGATTGGCAGAGATTTTGGGAGGATGGGCAGATAGGGTTTAATGACATCGACATATGAGCATAGGTGAGGAGATGGGTTGGTAGGCGGTTTGTTCTGGTCTTCCACAAGCATTGGGCCACTATCCAGAGATGAGCCGGATAAATGAGGGAGGAGAGAGAGAAAGGGATTGGCGTGAGTGATAAACGAATGTGGAGGAGATGCCGACTGATGGATGGAGGAGGAAGGAAGAGAGATTAAGGAGGATGTTATTAATAATGTGAATCTTTGTACCGAGTTGTATACATATGTAAAATTATTTAAGCAAAACTTAATACATACATATAAATACATATAATATTTAATTTATAAATAATAGTACATATATACATACATATATTTGGACAATGTATACTTGGATATTGGATAAGCTAACATCTTCATTGCGATGTAAATCTCAATATCTATACCCGGGCATGTTATACCTTATAATGGTTGATATGTTACACATGCACACACACACATATATGTGTAATGATACATTTTTTTGTGTGTGTGTGCATAATAACATAAATTAAATAAAACTACATCAATTTATGAATTTAAATAAAATAAAAGATTTTATATAAATAAATTTAGAAATGTTCCACATAAGCTAGATTTCTTATGCCCAATTAAGACCTAATAAGGTTAAAAAAAATTGAAATTCACTCATAACTTCTGCTACGGGCTAGCCCAGTTTCAATATTGGTATATAAGCCTAATAGCCTTCATGATCTATATTAGTCATGTTAGGGTTAACTATTAAGCTCACAACTCAAATAGTAGGATCTTTAGAAAGGTAGCGTCGAAGGATTGGGTTTAAGTAATCAAGTACTCTGTCCTAACTAGCAACCTATTTGGCCTGAACAGCTATATGAGCCCAAAGGTTGCCCCTAATAGAAGAGACCCAATTTGAATTAGGCCTTGGGTAATTTTTCAAAATTGTTTGAAATTTTTTGAAACATGAAATTTTAAATTTAAGAGTTAATTTTAAAATAAAACATATATTATAAATTTTATAATATGATAAAAATTTTCAAAATGTTTTGAAAAATAATACAAATTTATTTCGAAATTAAAAATTTTATTAAGAAATTAATAAAATAAATTAATTAAATAAGTTAATTAATAAATATATACATGTATTATATGTTATGATATATGGTATGTTGTTTAAATTGTTTAAAATAACATAAGTATGCATGTTTTTATATGAATTGATTTCTAAAATTAATATATTTCAATTAAAATAGTTTAATTGAATAAACTAATTAAAAGGATAATTAATTAAATAGCATACACATGTATATGATGTACGTGTAATGTTATGAAGGTTATAATATATCATGATTAATGAATATAAATGTTATATTAATATAAAATTATTTAAAATGTTAATTAATTAAATAAGATTTAATAATGTAATGTTATACATAAGATTATTATATAAGTAATATAAAATATAAAAGTTATATAATAATAAAACTTATATAGTATGGATATATAAACTAAAGATGAAATATTAAAGAATCTCGAATAAACTTAAGGAATGAATATATACGCAAACATATATATACCGTAATTTCTAATGTGTCTGACACATGAATCACAAGAGTAATTCATAAGAATTACATTATACTATAAGACAATATCACTCACTATAACATATTGAAGATTATAAATCTTTAATATAATGTAGACATCTACCATATATATATTAATAAATTACTTACACACTCCTTAATTGTTGAGCAAACTCACGCTAGGGTTGTTGTGTGTACTATTATTAATATACTGAATAGGTGAGGTAAGATAATTATATGTATTTATTGAGCAAACTCAAGGTTACATTTACTGTACTTAGGCTGTCGTGATATGGTAGGTACGAGTGAATAATTTCATTTCTATTTTTTGAGCAAACTCAAGATCGAAGTGAAATTAGGACAAGGTACCAATGGTTATGCGTTGTATAAGATACAACAAATAAGGAGTTATCCATCATTCATGGAGCTATGACTTGTTGAGAAAATTCAAGGTCAAAATTCTATGGCGGATGAGTCAAAGCGCTTGCTAGTGAAGTCGAAAGGCTTCTATATTTGGGCTGAGGGTTTGGCAAAACATAAAAGACTATTGGTAGCTTATTTGTAAAGTGGAACATAAAGTTTAGCCTTACTAATGTTATAAGAACATATATTATGATTTGTCATAGTATTCTACCACTTAATCTTGTAGAAAATGAAAACTCGAAAACTGTTTTTTGAAATTGATAAGCTTACCAGACCTAACTATACCGACTGGCTAAGAGAAACTGAGATAGAATCGACTTATGAGTGCCTTTGGACTACTATTACATGGGAACCAAAAGAACAACCTATTGATGATGTGGACCCCCGATTATGACTTCCTTATTAAAAATGGGTGTCAGACAAAGAGAACAACTAAGTTTTCATGCTGCCTACGGTAGATAAGCCATTGTAGAGGTAGCACTAAAATATGTCATTCTATGAGATATTTGATAGTATCAAGGCTCTTTTTTCGAGCTGTCACATTCCGTAAGGTACGAGCTTACGAAGAAGCTATTTAATAGCAAGATGACCAAAGGACAAAAAATGGATGATTACCTGCTAATGGTGAAGGGCTATATCAATAGGCTTTCAAAATTGGACATACAAATAAGCAGCAAATTACAAGGTCAATGGTTCACTTACTCCTTAGTAAGAACCGTTCATTCTAAATTATAACATGTACCAATTGAATATGAATCCTATAGAGCTCCTCAGTATGTTGAAGTCAGCCAAGTCACAATCTAAGGATCAAGGGGTTGTAGTTGATATTAAGGGTGGTGCATCATCTTCGAAGAGTTCGAAGAAGCGAAAAAGAGAAGGTAAGAAAAAGAAAAATAAGAAGAACGATGATAAGGGTAAATTTCACCACTGCCATAAAAAAGGTCATTGGAAAAGGAATTGTCCTGACTACTTGAAGATTGTTAGGGTAAAGAAGCAAAATGGTTCTGTGGCTCCATCTGGTACATTTATGATTCAAATTTTTTTTGTAATCAATAAATTATCATGGGTTTTAAATGCTAGATCTGGTACTCATATATATAATTCTTACAAGGGCTTAGGAACTGGCACCGCATGTCAAGAGGAGAGATAAGGCTCCAAGTTGTCATGAATCTATGGTAGATGTAACGGCAGTATGATACTATCACTTAAATTTTCCTAATGGGTTGGTAGTATTAAATAAATTTTATTTTGTAAATGTGTCTATTTGTGGGATTATTTCTGTTTCTAGATTTTCCAAGAGTCAATGTATGTTTCACTATGCAAATAATGTTATGAGCATTCGTTTGGATGGAAATAAAGTTTGCGACATGTGATTAATACTAATTATGAGTCTTCTATGAATAATTATTCTAAAAATATAAGTGATAGTCATCTTTAGCACTGTAGGTTAGGTTATACTAGTGAGAAACGATTACACAAAATAAAAACCAAAGGTTTTCTACGGTCAGTAGATTCTGTATCATTTTGACATGTGTGAATCGCGTATCAAAGGTAAAATGACCATGCACTCCTTCAGGAGCAATAAAAGAGTTGACGAACTCTTAAGATTAGTACATAATGATGCATATAGCCCAATGTCTAAATTACCAAAGTTAACAATTCTTACTTTGTTACCTTCACCGATGATTTCTTGAGACTAGGATATGTATATCTTATGAGGAACAACTTTGATGTCTATGAGAAAATTGTCGAATATAGAAATATAGTAGAAAACCAAAACGGTCATAAGATTAAGATTCTTCGATCAGATCTAGGAGGTGAGTATGTTGGACATGATTTCCAACATTACTTAAAATATAATGGGATTATCTCTCAAGTTACTCCACCCTATATTTGCAACACAACAGTGTGTGGGAGTGAAGAAACCAAACCCAATTAGATAAGGTTTGTTTCATGATGTGTAAGGCCGAGTTGCTTCCGTCCGATTGGGGATATGCTCTAGAAACCACGACACATGTGTTGAACTTGTTACCCACTAAACCTGTGCCTAAAACACCATATGAGATATGGTGTGGTAATGAAACCCAACTTAAATATTTGAAGGTGTAGAGTTGTTTGGCGTACATTAAGAAAATTGGTTCAAATAAACTAGAGGCAAGATCGGTACTGTGTAAATTTATAGGTTATCCCAAAAACTCAATGTGATATATATTCTAAAATATAGAGGAACAAAAGGTTATTGTTTTTCAATATGTTTTCTATTTATAAAAAAAATCTATATCGTGGGAAATTAACAGCGAGTTTGTAGACTTGGATGAGATACAAGAAATTAACACAAAGGCCAAACCGGCGGAAGAACCAAATTCACCCTTATACGGAAACATGCAACCTATTAGAAGGTTTAGTAAGGAATCTCGCATACCGGAGAGACACTATGATTTTCTCATGGACGACAAGAAAGAGGACCATCTATTAGACGACAACACTCCTCTGTCCTTCCAAAAAGCACTACAGAGTAAAAGCTCTGCACTTTGGCTTGGTGCAATGAAATCTGATATGGATTTCATGCTCGAAAACAATTGGTGGACTTTTTTAGACATACCCGAAGGGATAAAGCTCATAGGCTGCAAATGGATTTTCAAGAAAAAGCTAAATGCATACAGAAAAATAGAGACTTAAAAGGCAAGGATAGCTGCAAAAGGATTTCATCAAATTCAAGGTATTGATTATGACGAGACATTTTCACCCTTAGCCATGCTTATGTCTATTCAGATTATGCTAGCCGTCGTTGTATTCTATGACTATAAAATACGATAAATGGTTGTAAAGATGGCTTTTCTAAATGGTGTTTAGAAGAACCAGTTTATACGTCATGCTCAAGGGTTTTGATGTCAACGGATATAGAGCAAGGCTTGCATATTGTTAAAGTCCATTTATGGACTTAAACATTCTTCAAAGAGTTAGAACAAGTATTTTGATAAAGTAATCAAACAGTTTTTTTTTATATCAAAACATAGAGGAAGAATGCGTATATAGAAAGGAACAGGGTAATGCTATCATTTTCTTAGTACTCCATGTCGATGATTTATTATTGATTGGCAATGACACTTTGTTGTCGCAATCAGTGAAAGCTTGGCTTTCCAAGAACTTCTCCATGAAGGATTTGGAAGAACCAGCCTATGTACTTGATATAAAAATCTATAGACATAGCTCTAAGAGGCTGTTGGGACTGTTCTAATCCATATACATAGATATCATACTAAAAAGGTAGAGTACATAGAATTCTATACATGGAAACGTTCCAACCTCGTTTGGAATTGTCCTTTCTAAGAAGGACGCTCCTCATACTGATTATGAGAAAGAGCACATGAAGAGGATCCCCTATGCTTCAGCTGTAGTATCCATACTGTGTGCTATGCTATGTACTAAAAAGGATGTGGCATACGCATTAGAATGCGTAAACCGATGTCGATCTAATCCCAAAGAAAAGCATTGGACGACCATGAAATATATACATAAGTATTTGAGTAATACTAAGGACTTTTTCCTCATATATGGAATGGAGACTTCCTTATGAAGGGGTATATAGATTCGCGTTTTCATATAGATGATAGTAAGTTAGTATCCAATTATGTCTTTACACTTAATGGTGGAGCCTTAGTTTAAAAGGTTCCAAGCAAGAATGTTGATTCAACGATGGAAAATGAGTACATTGCCTTTAACAAAGCATCCAAAGAAGCAATCTGGATGCATAAGTTTTTGAGTGAGCTCAGCGTGATTCCCGATATCGAGAATCCTATGGCATTGTTCTAACAATGCAGTGATGTAGATCACAAAGGAGCCCACACTTCATAAGAAGTCACGAAATATTTTTTGAAAGTTCCACCTCATTTGAGAATTCGTTGAGAAGAAAGAGATCATGATACAAAGGGTAGATACCAAGGATAACATAACAGATCTATTAACTAAGGGTCTAGCTCGATCGACTCTCGATAAGCTAATTGAACGGATGGGATTGAGATTTCATAATTGGCCCTAAGTTCAAGTAGGAGATTTAAAAGTTAGGGTTACGCCCTCAGGGAAATTTTGTAATTTATTGTAAATTAATTAACTCTGTAATCAATTCTCGTTTGTAAAAAGGTGTTTTACATTCTGTCATATATTTGTAATAATGTATTATAAATAATTAAATGCTTAATTAAAATATATTTATTTATGTCTGACTTGCATTATATCTTTGTCTTTTTATGTTATGATAACTCTCGGGTACTCGATTGAGTAGTTTGGAAAACATGTTCTTTTGGGAATATGCTTGCTAGAAAGTTGTAGCACTTTAGAGGCAAAGTCAATACTTTGGATATACTTGTTATTGTGGTAGAACATGGCAGTGACGCTATTTACATATATGAGACGTTTTATATCAGATATTGTATTCTGACTTTATATATGGATATTTATTTATCAGTTACTTCCATTAGTAAAGTATCTTATGTATTGTTAGTCCTGCTATATTCATGTATACTAAATATATTATATATTATCATTCTGCTATGAGACTCTATCGCGGCACCTTGGTTTGGTGTTTTGTTTATTTATTTTACTCCGGCAAGTTGCCTTTCATCGTATTCGGGAGTCATACGATGTCACTCTTTGGGTATTACGAAGGGTAAGACGTAACAAGAGGGTCGTGCTTGAGCTAGGTCTGGTCAGATGAGTTGGCTATGTCAACTTGTGTTGGGTCGGGCTTAGTATAGAAACCCAGAGGCACACCCGTCACTTGCTTACTGAACTTGTTGAGATGGAGCCAGGTTGAATGTTGGCCGATCTGAACTAGATTGGGCTAAGAACTAGCTGATCTGGGTATGGATTGCGATTTAATTATGTTGGTCAGCTTATCGTAATTATGAGAAATTTTGGAAAGATTTTGCCCCCATGCCCGTCTCTATGAGCAGAGAAAGGCTTGTCAAATCACAAAGATCCTACCGTTTGGTTCTTCTACTATGCATTTAATGCATGCCACAGGTGGTGCCACCCTATTAGCTGAGACAGTTCACCTTTTCTAAACGTCGAAGCAGTGCTCATGTTTCCAACATGTATGAAGTGGCAATGGCTTTGATTACACCGAGACAACTGGGATCTAATGGGTTTTCGAATCTAATGGCTGTGATGGAGGGGGTAGGAGTATAATTACCCCCCATCTTCTTCCTTTCCATTATTTACTAAAGCGATAACAATTTCTTCCAATAAAAAGCTCCGAAAACCCCCAAAAACTCTAGTTTTCAAGATTCCTTCTTCGAACACCAATATGCTCTCTATGTCCTTCTCCTCCTTTGCTTTTTGAGGGCTATGGCCATTGAAAAACTCAAGCTTTTACAGTTTTATTTTTTCTTGTACTGCTATGTTTTGGGATGCATGACTTTGTTGTCTTTCGTGTTTGATGCTTGGATAGAATTCGCACCTTTCTGGCTATGTTTGGATAACGATCGACCATCGCTACCATGTCACCGGTGGTCGATCAACGTTAGAGAACTCCTTAGCAGGCCCAAATTTTTAGTAGTAATATTAGTAATGAGCTACAGATTAGGCCCAATTTAATAGCCATTGGCTTGAAGTAAAAATTTAGAATAATAGATGTGGGCCATTTGAGTTATTAGGCAATCGTCATAGGATGCCCGACCATGGAACGACATAGAAGTGGCTATCCCATTGTTTCCAAGGAACTTGCCCACAGGCTTTGCTAAACTTGACTATAGGGATATTGTTTAACTATGACATTTGTGTTTCAGATGATAGCCTGTGGGCCTTCTTCAGTTGGAGTCCATCCTTAAGCCTCTCAGTTGCAAACAGGAAAGTAAACTTAGCCAATAGTCTATCCTATAATGGTTGCAATATTGTGTGGTTAGATATCCAATAGCTATCGATCGTCCTGACCACCCTAACTTAGGCTTCTTCGCCTTCTCTTTGGGTTGCTTTAAGGTGGGAGTCATGTTGCCTCTCCACCCCTACTTTATGTATTTCTTAAACGCCTATGACTTTGCCCATGGTCAGCTAAACCCAAGAACCATTGGTTTCTATGTAGGCTTTATGTTATCTGTGCCGAGCTTCACATTTCTGAGCTAAATATTGAACTAGTGAGTATGGTCTTCCATTTATAGAAGGAGACTAACTACTATGTCGGCCCTACTTCCACTTTCTGGCCAACACCAGGCCCAACATGTTTATGAGGGTCATGAGCAAGGCCATTATGTGCTCAATGGGTAGGTACTTCTTCGTCCCTCGTAGAGTCAACCTCGAGCTACAATACCTTGAGTCCCATACCCCTAGTAAGTCTTTCTTACCACTATTGTTTTCCTCATCTCTTCCCTTTGGTTAACATTCACATCAATAGGGGCTTCTATAGAATTTTATGGCGTTAGCTATGGGTTGCTGAGAAACTATGTTGATCGGCTAATGGTGGCCGATAATCATATCTGGAGTTTGAAGGTCCTAGTGACCGGTACTAAAATCAATCAGTTCGGGCTAATGAAGGGGGACCCAAACAATGGTTATAGAGCAGGCCACCCAATAAAGAAATTGATACAAAAGGAGGCTGAGGCTAAAAGGGACTACTACAAGATCAAATTTCTAGACAACATTGGCATGCCGATCAATGATGCAGAGTGGGGATATGAAGACATTATTACGGGTGAGGGCCTGGGGAGTGGCACATGTTGGCCTTAATAAGCAAGTGTTGTTGTGTTAATGACGCAATGGGAAGAATATGACCCATAGTAATTAGTTGACATCCCGATCCCTCGACATAAGATTCTGCCTAATAATTGGGTTACTGAGGTGAGCTTTGAGGAAAGCAGTGTAGGGGGA
This sequence comes from Allium cepa, assembly GCA_030765085.1. Taxonomy (NCBI): domain Eukaryota; kingdom Viridiplantae; phylum Streptophyta; class Magnoliopsida; order Asparagales; family Amaryllidaceae; genus Allium; species Allium cepa. The sequence continues at coordinate 202,518,065 of CM060934.1, read as the reverse complement.
GGGCTATAAGAGCTGGGCATCAGTAGGGGCATAGGTCCCTCCTCCAAGAAAATTCCAGTGGATGACCCTTTGAATCTCAAATATGAAGTTGTGCCTTCGGGTGAGCCTTATATCAGGACATCAAATTACTACACGCAGTTCGGCCTTATTAGGTTTGCCTCTTGTCAAAAAGCAAGGCCCTGCTGGTACAAATGATAGTTGTCTTACTTGAACTTTTTTTCTCTTACTTGAACTAACCAAGATTTTTCTTGTTTTAGTGATCGTTAAGCTTTCATTAAATGTCGATGACCTTGACATCAACATTCTCATTATAGTGACTCCTGTGCCTAAGGCACCTAAAGCAAGCTAGCAAACAATAAACTTGATCCCCAGCTCCAAGCGGTTGCTCTAACACACCACCGAAAGAAAGAGGAGAAAGAGAGACAACATTGACACATCATTTCCTGCTAAGGTCACCCCTCCTTGCTTCCAAGTTGCTTCGTACTTTTATGAGGAGGGGTTGGCTGCTAAGGATGATGCGGGGCTATTGGGTAGGGAGCATTGAAGATCACCCAGGGCTTGGATACCGAAGATCTGGATCGCCTACTAATGAATTTTTAGCTTTTATCCATGGAGACCCTATGCTACCCCTATCAGGCTAGAATCGGTTAGAGCCTACACTCCTTAGAGTTCGTGTTAAATGCATAAACCCAGTAAGCCTTGCTAGTGAGTTGCCAACTTTGAATTTACTTATTTTATTATTACCTTTTTTACATTGGTTGCTCAGTTCGAATACCGTTATATCTGCATATGGGATGAAGTTGAGAAGCTCCAAGGGGAGTTGAAGGCTGCATAAGGATCCCTAACGATGACTAAGGCTGAGGCTATAGATGCAAAGGAGATGGTGGAGGCGGCCGAAATGGAAATGAGTGAGGCCGCTGAGGCGAGGGCGAAGATAGAGAAGATGGTAGTGGATCTCAAGGCGAGTCTTGTGAAGGCGAAGAAAGAAGGTGAGGGTTTGCAGAATGACCCAAGTAAACAAAAATATGGATTTTAGTCGCTTGCAGACATCGAGGCCTCTATGAAGGCGAAGGAAGATAGAATGACAAACCGATTGAGGAACCTGATAAAGACCCTGCTCGAGGAGAACTACCACTTCTCGATCTCCATCCGAAAATTCAACACCGAGGTCTTTGCCCAGGCTCCAGAGGAGGTGGCCACAAAGAAGCGGTAGGTAGGATTACCGTGCCAGCTATCTTTACACTAGAGTAGTTGGACTCCATGGCCTAATTGCCTAATGAACTGGCCATTAGATATTTTTCTTTCTTCTTTTTGTATACTAAGTGGGTGGGTTATATGCCCCACATTTTTGGGATGAATGAATGGATTTTTTTGCGATGTGAAATTTATACAAGTACTTTACTCTTTATCTATCCTTGCTTGTCTATGCATAGTTTATATGCTAGCATAATTTGAGAAGCCGGTATAGTCCCTATACTATCTGCACTTAAACTGTTTTTACAAGATAGATAAAACAGGTAGTACGGTATAGAGATATTTAGCGAGGGCGGCCCGTTTATGTGATTTGTTTACTTTGCCCTTTATGGAACACTTGTCTTCATTTTGAGCAGAGATAGCATGTAGGTTCAGGCATGATCGCATGATTGAAATGTTGATTATGACATAGAACCAAGATGGGCATATGGTTGTTATGTCTTCTTGTGTTATATGGTGTTGAGCGGTTCCGGCATGAACAGGGATGCTTAACAGCTAGAAGATTCTCCTAGGTGACACGCCACCAGTTGATGTTGAGCCTGTCTTATTTTAATATGGGTGCACTATGAAAGCCAGACTTCTACATTACTTGGGGATAATTGCAACAGTCTCAACAATAGTGCCCCATCCCACAAGACGGATGGGTGACATCATGGGCAAGGAATGCAGGAATAACGCAATCGTGTCTCCAATCGTCTATGCACCGTAAAATGAAGAGCAGAGGCATCTCACCCAAACTTATGGGGTAAGTGGGCAGTCCTCCAACATGGAAGTGAACGCATGATGATTCAATCTTGTTGAATAGCCTGACAGTTCCCAAAAAATGAAGTGAATGCATAGTAATTCACATTTGTGGATAGTCGGCCAACAAGGAAGGAAGTAAAGCTCGTATAGTCCTTGGTGGCAAAGATTAGCAGTCCTCAAATAAGGTATTGAGCACATAACAATTCATCCTCATTAGATACCCAATAGAGATAACGAACGGTCCAAATACAAACTTGAGTACTAGGATCGAAAGTTCTCTCGAATGTCAAACTGTCGATTTGGCAGTCCGTAAGCAAGGAACTAAATGCATGGTAATTCACCCTCACTAGATAGCCAATAAACAAAGAAAGGAGTGAGGCTTGCACAATCCATGGTGATAAAGGTTTGCAGTCCCTAAAAAAGGTATTGAGTACATAATAACCGGTCCTTATTAGATAGCCTCTGTGATTGAGTTGAACAGTTGGCTCTGAGGTCTTCGATGTATTCTTTACAAAGATGTATTACATTTTCTTATAATTGTGCTAGCTTTATATATGATAAGAGTGGAGCTGCATGGTGTTTTAAGTATAGGGATGTGGGTTCTATCTTGGCGAGAGAGGCAATAAGCGCTATTTGTCAAGGTGACATTGATAACATACAGCCACTCCTTGTTTGAGCCAAGTAACCCTTCAGTCGGATTTTTTGTATTTGTGAACACCTGATAGAAAACTAAGTCATCGATAATGAATTACCCAAGCTCTACCCAAAAGTCGTAGTGCTTGGATATCTTTCTCTTATATGCTCCAATGCGGAGTTCAAATTTGACCCTTTGTTCATCTACAGTGTTGAGCCTAAGTTTGAGTAGCTCATCATTTTGTCTAAGCTCGTATGTAAGGCATCAAGACAAGGGGATGTCTACTTCAATGAGTAGCATGTCTTTGTACCCGTATAAAAGTGAGAAAGGAGTATGGCCGGTGTAAGTGCGGTTGATGTGGGATAGGACCAAAGAACGGGCGACAGTTTTTCAGCGCAATTCCTCTTGGCTTTCCAGGTCACTTCTCGAGTGTCGATTTGATGGTCTTATTAACGACCTCAACTTGTTCCTTTGCTTATGGATGAGTAACAAAACAAAAGCATTTCTCAATCTCGTTCCTTGCCAAAAAGTCTTAAAAGAGGCTGCTCTCGAATGAAGTGTCGTTGTTAGTGATGATCTTCTTTGGTAGACCAAATTAGCATATGATATTCTTGATGGAAAAGTTCAGTACCTTGGGGGCAGTGATTCCAGTGAGGGGATCGAAATCCATCCATTTGGGGAAGCATTCGACGGGGACGATGACGTGATTGTACCCTTCCTTGGCATTTGACAGTTTTCCTATAAAATTAATTGCTCACGTGTCCAATGACCATGGAGAAGTCTTAGGAGTAAGGTAGGTAGGAGAGGCTCTGGGAAACTTGATGAACCATTGGCGCTGATCACACTTCTTGCCATAGTTCATTGAATATTTGATCATAGTATGGCAGTAAAAGCCTAACCGAGCAGCCTTTTTTGCATTGCTTTGCCTTCCAATGTTATCCCTGCAAAACTCTTCGTGTAGCTCTTCCAGGACTTAGCCGGCTTTGTCTTCAGACACGCATCACTAAAGTGGTGTAGAGAACCCCCATTTCTAGAGTTTCCCATCTATGGTCATGTAAGGAACTTTGGGAGAACCTTCCTGAATTATTTGCTATCGGTTACAAGAAGAGGACGAAAAGACTAAGGCAAAGTCAAAAAAGTACCATGCCCAATCATTTAAGCATTGTCTTGGCAGTGTACCCAAAAATGGCAATCAGGTATCGGAACTGGCCTACGGCCACAATATGCGATAAGATAAAAAGAACTACAACATAACATAGAAGTGGAAAAAAGATGGAGATACTGCCCTGCCACACTAAAAGCTACGCTAAAGATACTAGATTATAAAACAGTCCCCTTAAAAGCTATATTCAAAATGGGTCATGCTACACTCATAAATCAATGAGCAAAGATAATGGGTCTGCGTTAATAATTTTACATCTAAGGCTAATGAAGAAGGGTGTCGCCATCAGAATATCTAATAAAAAAGAGCACCACCATCAGGAAGTCGTGAACACAAGAGTGCAAAGAAAGGGACAAAAGAAGAAAACCGCACTGCAACCAAAAAAGGAGTTCTGCTCAAAGTTAGTAAATCATGTTAGGCATAACACACCCTTCCGATTATCTAAAACTCAGATAAGACAAATTATAAAGAACAATTACCAATGCTTAGCTAAGATCGGGTCACGACAAACTGCGCTCAATTAGTGCAGTTGCCCACTAGCTAAAACCCACACAAGGCTAGACCACATGAAATCCTTAGCAAAATATTCCCCAGCCTAGGCCATGATAAGTATGCACTCCTCATACCATAGCTTAACCAAGTAAATAACCTGCACAAATACCACATATAACCCTTCACTAAAATCTACCCTCGAGCCATTCGAAGCAAGCCCTAAGTGACACTCCATATGTCAAATAACCCAATAGACCCAACTTTTACTCTTAGGAGTTAATGCACTGCTAGCACTTTTAAGTTCAGGTCTGCACTGTTCTTACTAAGGAATCCTTAAGCAGTTACATGAGGAATCTATAGCATTCCAAGGGCTATATAAGGGTTACCTAAAATAGTGCACCATCTAAGCTCCTCGGTTGTTAGAAAACAACAAAGATGTAAGTTTCTATATCATATAATTCGTGCATATCAACATCAACGGAAGCCCAGATCACATTCGTACATGCATTGAGCTAGCACTATGAGTCGAGGAAAAGCAGCTCAACTCAATTTATACTCAGCATAAAGCTAAACATACATTGCAAATGGGGGCTTCCCAAACGAGTACCCCACCGTAGATCCATATTTACTAGTAAACATCGAATATACAAACATCCTTTAATAGAAACTCACACATTCTAATACAAAAGGCAGCCCAAACAAGTGACACCGTGCCATGTAGGCATTGCACGTCAAACGGTACAGCTCTGCTCAGACATGTCGGTGGCACCTAATAGCAAATGAGTAACTCTTAACATCTTTCCAAGATGGTACACAATTCCTTCACTCCTTTAAATCTGAAGTGCATAACCTATTTGAATTCAATCTTCCCGATTCAATTTCATATGTTCCCGCTTCAATTTCAAACTTCCTGCCAACACCCATGATTTAACCTCTCAAACTATGGTTTCCCGCCAAAGACATGTTTGCGATCTATGCACACCAAACAAACGATGCAGATGGATGGCACATGGCATGATCTAAAGGTAGGAATTAAAGAAATGGAAGAAGAGTAATTGTTGGAATACACGTACATCTTCTACACTATAAATAGGAGATAGTTTAGAATGGAAGGGGATCCCTTTTTTGGAATTTAGAAAATTGTATCTTTTTATCTTTTCCACCAGACACTTGTATAAGGAAGAAATATATAAACAAAGATTTGACCCATGGATGTAGGATTCAAAGGAATCCGAACCACGTAAAAATTTTGTGTCTATTATTTTTATGCAGTATCACTTACTTTCATTACATCAGATTCATCCATATTTCCATTTTTAATCAAAGTTTGTTTTGACATTTTAACAAACAGCTAACATACAACTACCTGATTGAGTAAGCTCCCTATAACACAATTACTACCTAAAGGCAAACTTAATATATTTTAAGTTTGTTGATTCAAATTCACAGAAGAATGCTATTATTGCTTTCGTGACTAATTGATGTGTTGTGAGACGAAAAATTTCATCAACATTTTTGGCGCTAAAAGGAGGGCCCGAACCTCCGTTCCTAGTTTTCCTATTCCCACTAATATTTTACCTATGTTTCCCATGCAAGCCGTGTATCCCACTGAATCACTATACTCAAGAATGGTTGCTCCTGGTTCCAAAACTCTCGAAGATGCCACTCATAACCAAAAAACCCAAACTGAGATGTAAGCCATGGTTGATGCCATCATAGATCTCATCCTTACCGCGACCCAATCCTTCATTAACTAAGTAAACCAACAAAGGAAAATGTTAAAGAAAATGATAACTCAAATTGCTTCTCTTAGGCCAACTTATCCTACATAATCTACGGTTCACTACCATCACTCACTAACCGCGCTGACTATATAGTGGGTAATTGGTAACGACGCTCTAAGAAATAAGAAGGTTAAGTCAATCCATAAATAAAATCCATGCCATCTAGCATTGACTCGCTACCACTAAAAAAACATGATTAACCCGCCCTCAATGGTGACAACGATACCTCATTTTACAAGGTTAACTCATCTTAGGCACTTTCAAAATGGAAGAAAACAAGTTGGGCCTGAAGTATCAATTCTCATCGTGACCAAGCAAACAAGCAACAAACATTCAGCAGTCTAGATGTTCCTATAGGTCCTCTTGATGATACCACAACGAAGGAGGAAGGGAAAAGAACATGGCGTTGGTCAAGTGGTTTTAATGAATTGATTCCTTTATGAGAAAATTCGTTTAACAACAATGTTGAACGGAATAAAGAGCTACTACCATTTGATTATTACCCTCCTTTATCAATCAATGACTACAAGGTGGTAAAATACATGAGTACTTGTTGATTTGGACAGTGATTTCGATTATGGGAAGAAACCTAGTCTATAGCAGGATTCCGAGACCTCATTTACCGTGCTAAAAGGATTTGGAAAAACTCTTCTACCATGGTCATGTTAGTAAGTACATCTGCAGATTTTACTCAGGAACCAGGAGAGTCAATTGCTATATTTTCAAAGCTGATCATTATCTTGGTTAAGCAACAAGCTAAAGCGATGGAGATGCGCACCGATTCAAAAGTTTTTCTGCCATCCTTGGCCGAAATTGAATCCTTCCGATCATGCTGGGATTTTTTATGCTTCTTTGGTCAATATGAAAGGCTCAACCAGAAGACATACCTATATCATAGAGATATCCGTAGAAGGAATTAAAGTTGGAACATCAACTACAACTGCAGAAGCAAATGCTTAATACCGCATCGGGGATCTCGAGCCTCATTTAAAACGATCTACATTGCTCACGTAATAACAGTTGTAATTATTATGAAAGATAGCAATACAAGATATTAGACGGCCGAACCAGCTATCACATCCGCACATAATGCAGATCGGCTTCTTCAACCAATTAACTGGACGTAAGGATATTAGACCGCACAAACCAATATAAAAAATTCAATATGTTAATTATGTTAACATAGCTATACTTGAGTAGGAATATTAGACTACCCGAACTAGTTATCAAAATGAAACTACATACAACGCAGCCCGACTTCTCAGCTAAACTGGACATAGGGATATTAAACCGAACCAGTTATCAAAACGAAACTGCAAACAATGCAGCTCAACTTCTCAACCAAACTGGACATATGGATACTAAACGGCCCGAACCGGTATAGGACCCCCTTTATGTTAATACTGTTAACATAGACACACTAGATGCAAGGTTATTAGATAGCCTGAACAAGTACAAAAAACCATGTGCATAATTTAAAAAAGTTGTAAATATGCGACCCGACTTCACTGTCAAATATCAGTCCGCCTGCAAATAGTAGGGAGAATTGTGCTAAGAACGCAAATATGAAGCTGCATCCAAGTAGTAAGGTAGATCATACCAAGGATACAACAAACCATGCATGCTTAACAAGTTTTGGAAGCATGAAATGCACAAGAAGTTAATTCAGAAAATGGTAAGGAAAGAGATAACTCATTGAATATACTTCAACCAACAGATCAAGTGCAATTCCAAAAGTTACTCAAAGCTTGCCAGGAAAACATCAAAAACAAGGATTTTTCTCATATTATTTAAGTTTTCTTAGAATACACTACTACACTCATATGTACATGACTTGTACTTCTACAAATCTTTAAAATGTGCAAAAGAAAAACAACACACTTTAATTAAATAGAATGAGTTACAAGTCTATCTCAGACTTAGAGGAAGAACTAGTTATAATCCTTCTTCGATGATATGATATGCAGGAATGCAGTGCTGAATGTTGAGGAGAGATAGCCTCAGGTTGAAAGGAAGGAGGCGGGTCATCCAGTTTAGTAATGACAACTGATGAGCGACCAAGGGTGAAATTGACATATGCAGTACAAGGATCGTAGCTGACATCGGCCTAGTGGTCGCCATAGTCCTGTAGATCAAATTCATAATCCACATGATTGTATAAGAAATCAGATCAAACCCTGGCCAGAAGTGAGTGAAAACGTCAATTGCACGGTTCACACCAATCTCTACCTTAACCTTTCCTTCCTTCATATTGGGGAGCTTCTCCAACAAGGAAGCCATATCTAACCCTCCTTGAGAAACTACAAAAGAATCTAAGGAAGCTTCACATTTTAGGGTGATTATTTAATTCTCAAGGGCATTAACAATTCCCATAGTCACCCTCATACTTCGATCGATCTCACACAAAAATTGCTCTCTTGTTTTCTAAGTGGTCCTAGGAAAAGGACCACAGTGCTATAGTGCAGAAGAAAGGTAAGGTGAACTACGAGTTCTAGAAGTTCCTAGTTCCTTCTTATAACGATCCTCTAACTCATTAAACTTAGTCTCATAATAGCTTCTCAAATCATTCTTCCATTTAATAACATCGTATGGATCAGCCCAAGAGGGTGCAGGGGCAACACCTCGTCTAAAAGTAGCTCCTAGGTTCAAGGATACAGAGGCGCATCTTCGACACTAATCTGCTTTTCAAGCCGCCTATCTAATACTTTAACTTTACATTCCAAAGCATTAATTTTATCCTTATATATGACCATGTATATGCTATTCACATTTTCATGTAAACCTTTTAATCCTATAACTCTAGCCAAAGAAAATTGAGCTTCTTTTCCAAAATGGTCACCTCCTGGTCTTGATTAAAAGAAGCAAGATGAAAATAACATGAGCCCACACAAAATGAAATTAAAGAGAAATATACAAATTTTGCAAAGAACTTTAAACCTACCCAGAATATTTAAACTTAAGAGAAATATCCATCTACATAATAATTTCGTAAATAAATCTTTATTCATATAACATATATACAACCCTAAAGATAATATCCAGCAATGCAAATTTACAAAAAATGTTTTCTTATGTGAGTCTCTAGGATACTACACCAAGAATAACTAAGACAGACTAGCCAAAGTCAGGGATAAGCAAGTAGGAAAGGACTTTCGAGGATCATAGTAAGTGCCTATCCAAGGATACATTGGCCCCTTTATGGCACATTGAAGCCCACAATGTTACGTATGAAGCTCTGGTCAATTTTAAATAAGTAAGGACATCCATTGGATGTTGTAAGAAAGCCTGCCCGGTCTTGTTGTTAACCTTTTCTCATCTAAATTTTTCTGAGGAAGAAGTGATTCTATTCTGAGCCACATTCAAAGAATCCTCAAGCTCATAAATTCTCTATACAGCCTCCTTTCTTGTGTTTTCGAAGTATTAATTAACTGAGATTTAGTTTTCTTAGTATTTATGGAAAAACCGCCAAAATACCTAAGGGCATTAGTCTTCCGTCCTCTCCCCCTCAAATGGGTAAACATCATGGACTACACCCTCTTCTTCTACTCAATTAACGAAGAAGGATTCGTACCCGTGGGAGGAGTAGGAACCAAATCCAAATGGAACCCCTGTACCGTTCTCTCTTCTTCATTACCCTCTTTTTCCTCAATATGGTGGCTAAGTTGAGCAGATAAATCTTCTATCGTTTTATTCAATTACTCTATCTCCACTTCGTAAACAATCAGGTAAAGTTTCTCCTCATCTTTCATGGATTGCTGCATCTCACCTAACTTTAACTTAGCAGCGTTAAGCCCAATATGCAACATGGCGTAAGGTAAATATTGGCAGTTCAGTGCACATTTTGCCTCCGTAGGCTCTATATCGACCTTCTTTAAGTTTTTCTCAAGTCTTACTTTGGCAATTATAAGACAAATATTCTCCTCTTTTAGGACCGCATTAGCAATCTTCACCTTAACCTCAAACTCATGCATGCCTATGTCATCATGGCCATGAATGATAAGAGCAGAAGTAACGTTGGATTGAAGAACTTAATTAAACTCAAATGAAAGCCTATGAGGACCAACTTATTAAGTAATAATCAATAGTTCACCTCAAAATCGAAATACACCACATTAAAATCAAAATGGAAGCACGTATTACCAACTACATCATTGTACGACAAAGTTAATAAAACCATATACAAAAAATGATAAGAGTAAATATAACTCAATCCTTATGTAAGTGTCCAAATCTATGCTTGAACCATTCCAAATGAGGGTTATTAAGTGAAAAGGGACCACTTTCTAAGGTGTATTTCCATCAGCACAGTACAAAGTCAGCGAGTGCCTCCTTTTCTCTAACAACTTGGTCAATCCTAGAGAGAAACCCTTGGATTTTGCCTCTAGATGTTGTAAAGACTCATCTAACTCTTTCTCACACTTATCGATAGCTTCAACACTAAGACCAAGATGATATAAAGTTTGAGTTTTAAGCTTATTCTCGCTTTCCTTCAGAAATTTAGTGAACAAAACTTATTCATAATACTAAAACAAACAAAATTAACAAAAATGGTCCAGTCATTCATAAAGCAGTAACGAAATAAAATACCACTAAAGGAAATTTACCACGAAGAACAGAAATAGAATAATAACAACTGGTCATTCATAAAGAAGTCAAGAAGTAAGTCCTAATCTGTTACAAATTTTAAAATTAAAATCCATATACAAATTTTTTTAAGTATTTGCATTGGGATTTGAAATGACCTCAGTCTCCTTAGCTACATCAGTATCCTTAGAAACCTTGCCACCCCGAGGTTCGTCATCACTAGTGATTTACATGAAAGCAGAAGGAGAGGCATTCTCCATGGCTACCTCCTCGTCCCACTTAGCTTGATAGTAGACATAAGCATTATCAATTTGACCGTATCCTCCAGAAAGTCAAGCTTGACCTCTTCCTTAAACTGACGCCGTGCCAAGGCGTATAGTTTGTAAACCAAAATGGAAGTACTCTCCTTAAGCTTCTTTTGCGACGTCGCCAGCTCCACATCCTTCTCCTTAAGCTCCACATCGTTCTCCTTAAGCTCTCGATCCTTCGAGCCCAAGGCCTCCTCCATAGCCTTTTATTTTCCCTTCGATTTTATATGATATGCATCAAACTCTCCCATAACCTCAGCCTTCTCAAAAGTAACCGACTTTTGGCCTGCTTCAAGTTTGGCAATATGGGCCAAAGACACAACCTCCTCTCCCTCCCATCTCTTCTGAACCTTGGTTATCAAGGCCCCAAGCTAAATAATAATAACAAAAACAACAATAATAAATGTAATAATAAACAAGAAAGGAACAACTAAATAAATAAGAGGAGGGAGACAAAGTGGAAATACTCACGTAGGACTAAGACCTCTTTATCTCGGCTATAAGATCAGAGGAGTGAAGCTTGGGAAATGAAAGGGGAAGAAGGGATTGGGGAGACAAAATAATACTAGCTAAATTATCTAGTGTTTTCTTTCCAACCCTCTCAGCAATTTCAGATAGGGCACCCTTGGGCAAAGGCAATTACCGAATGTCAGGGTTAAGAATAGATTGCAGAGGGGGAATAGAGAGAGTCATCGAAGTAGAAATGGGAGGAGCTGATGAAGGAGAAGGGGAAGCGGAAATGGCTAACTTCTTGGAACCATATTTAGGACCCTTATGTTTTCTTTATTCTTATTCTTCTTCGACGATTCGCTAGGCTAAATGAGCGCCTCCACGAGACAATCATCCATTTTACCTACATATAAAAAGAATCTCAAGATCAAAAGATATTTTTCCAAAAGTTAAAAGCATAAAATAATTAATCTTTAATCTATTTTTAGCAAGCTATTCCCTTGAGCTCATCTAAAGCCGGAGGAAGCTTAAAATTAAATAAGAGAATTTGTGATTTGGGCTTAGAAAACCATGTTTTTTCAGCATCTCTTAGTGAAAAACAAATGTATTTTCCTCTCCTCTACCCCTATTTCTAAAATTCAGCTTCTATGGACTCATACAACTTGGTAGCATCATCATAGCAAATGGCCCGGGAAGGACGGGACCTAAAAAAAGGAGGAAAATTTTCAAATTTGAAACGAAGAAAAATAAATCAACCCATCTATGTGTCTTATGTGGGACATACGTCAGGATGGCCATCTTAGCTTGGACATATAAAATTCGGTATCGCCCACTAAAGGGTTTTTATTAATATTAAACAAGAATCGAAGCCTATCACGAAAGGGGCATAACTTTCTTAACATAAAGAATAAAAGTTGCGATAATAAGAGAATACGAAATGGGTGCGAACTATACATGAACAAGATCAACGACAGTTAGCCACTGATGAAGAATTTGGTTTGGGGAAGGTAAAGGTGACATTTTATATGTTTGGAAGTAAGGTGGTAAACCCATTTGGTGGGATATTAATACGCTCGTGAGGTTAAGAAACCCTAACATCATAACCTATGAACCGAAATTGATTTAAATTATCCTCTACGTCATTTAAGTGAGTAATCTTAAAGGATAGAGATAAATGAGGAGAAGAAGATGTCATTTCAAAATTACAAGATTAACTGCGAAGAAATGCTAAAACAAAAAGGCCTATAAAGAAACAAGATCCTTACTTTAATTTGGGAAAAAAGTCAAAACTTAGGAAAGGAATCCATCAAAGGGTGAAGATCCTCTCGTGCTATGTCTTTCTATTTCTATTATGATAACAAAACATAAAAGAACAAAGAATAAGAAAAGAAACGATATATATGTAACTTAATCGAATGTTTATCACACAAAAGAAATGATGAATGTTTTTTGAATCACCAATCGATCAGTTAAACGGCAAGAAAAATGAGCACGAAAATCAAGATAGTTTTACCTAGTAAATCAAGAGACGCTCAGCTAATAGATAAGGGATACATATGTCAGAGCATTAAATGTGTACGACAATTTAGACTTTTCCCTTTTCTTGAAAAGAAAGAAATAAATGGATGTGATGGGATGCAAATTCAAAATACAAGTCCACGCCCATCTACGATCACTGCGGACTTGGATGGCAAGATTCACACTTGTATTTCCTAAATCCTATTAAGGGAAAGAAAATAAAAGTAATAAACCAAAAGACCTTTCTCATAATAAGGTTAGGCTACAAGAAGAGGATGCAAAAACTAAGTCAGAGTCTAAAACGTTCTACACCCAATCATTAAGCATAATGTTGGCACTATACCTAAAATGGCAACCAGGAATGGGAACTACCACGGCCACAACATGCAGCTAGATAAAAAAACTGCAATGCTACATAGAAGTGGAAAAAAATGGAGATACTGCCGTGCCAAACCAAGAGCTACACTAAAATACCGAAAAACAACATAACCCCCTGAAAAGCTATATGCAATCAGGGGCATGTTGCACTCATAAATTAATGAGCAAAGACTACTGGTTTGTATTAATAATCTTACATCCAAAGTCTAATAAAGAGGGATGCCACTATCAGAATAGGCTAACAAAGAAGAGCGCTGCCACTAGGACATCGTGAACAAGGAAGCTAAAAGAAAGGGACAAAAGAATAAAACCGCGTCGCGAGTTCTGCTCAAAGTAAGAAATCTGCGTTCGGCATATCACACCACTACGATAATCCTGAACCTAGATAGGACAATCTACAAAGAATAGTTACTAATGCTTGGCCAAGACGGGTCATGACAAACTATGCTTGATCAACGCGGTTGCCCACTAGCTAAAATCCACACAAGACAGAACCATATGAAATCCTTAGCAAAACATTGCACACTTTAGGCCATGATAAGTATGCACTCCCAGACCATTGCATAACCAAGTACATGATCTACGCAAATACTGCATACAACCCTTTACCAAAATCTACCCTCGAGCCATTCGAAGCAAGCCCTAGGTGAACACTCCATATGTCAAATGACCAAATAGACCCAACTATTATTCTTTGGATTTAACGCGCTGCTAATAATTTAAATTTCAAGTTTGCACTACACTTACTAAGGAATCTTTAAGCAGTACCATAGGAAATCTAAAGCATTCCAAGTGATGCACGTAGGATTACCTAAAACAGTGCATCATCATAGATCCATGGCTATTAGGAAACAACAAAGTCGCAAGTGGCCCTTATCAAGCAGTTTGCGCATATCAATATCAAGGGCAGCCTAGATCACATTCGTACATGTATTGAGATAGCACCGTGAGTCAGTGAAAAGTAGCTCAGCTCCATTTATTATCAACACAATGCCAAACACACATTGCAGATGGCGGCTGCCCAAATGAGTGCCCTAGCAACGTAGACATCCTTTGACGACAACTCACACATCCCAATACCAAAGGCAGCCCGAGGAAAATTCACCTAAATATCTAACAAGTGCAACAGTATAATGCATACATTGCATGCTAAATGGTAAAGCTCTGTTTAGACACATCGATGGCACCTAAAAGCAAATGAGTAACTCTTAACATCTTTCTAGGTTGGTATATAAGCCCTTTACTCCTTCAAGTCAGAAGTGGATAACCCATTTGAGTTCAAGTTTTCTGCTTTAATTTTGGATGGTCCCTCTTCAATTTCAAACTATTCGCTAATACATGGGATTTAACCGCTCAAAAAATGGTTTCCCGCTAAAGATACATCGATGATCTATGTATACCAAACAAATGATGCCGATAAATGACACATGGATGATCCAAAAGTAGGAACTAAAGCAGCGGAAGAAGAGTGATTCTAGGAATCCATGTACATCTTTTATACTATAAATAAGATATAGTCTAGAATGGAAGGGGTTCCCTCTTTTGGAATTTAGAAAATTGTATCTTTTTATCTTTTACCCCAAACACTTATATTAGGAAGAACTATATGAACAAAGATTTGACCCATGGATGTAGGATTCAAAGGAATCCGAACCATGTAAAATTCTCATATCTTTTATTTTTATGCATCGTTACTTACTTTCATTACATCAAATTCATCCCTACTTTCATTTGTTAATCCAAGTTTCATTTGACATTTTAACAAACAGTTAACGTGCAACTACCTTATTGTGTAAGCTCCCTGCAATACAATTACTACTGAAAGGAAAACTTAATATTTCTTCAGTTTGGTGATTCAAATTCACGAAAGAATCCTATTATTGCTTTTGCAACCAATTGAGGTGTTGTGAAATGAACAATCTCATCAACATAAAAATACTATTTTTACATAATAACCAAAGTGTTATGAGGTTAGTGCAAACGACAACTGAGTTTATGACTATTGGATAGGATCCAAGAACTGATATGATTGTACCATTCGACAAGCATCAAAATTGTACAAATATTTTAGCAAAAAAATCAAGACAAAATGTAGAGGAAGCATGTGTCTGTAAGAATGGAAATTCAAAGGTACTAAGATAATTCTATACAATAAGTAAACAACATACCACTACTTATTGTTGACAATGTACTTATGTTAAAATAAGTTTTAGTTTGGTTGATTAACTCTCTATATTAAATTTGAAAATGACAATTTTTAAAATCAATGTAAAAGGATGCTGGGATTATCCTAAATGATATGTATGTATGTATGTATGTATGTATGTATGTATGTATGTATGTATGTATGTATGTATATATATATATATATATATATATATATATATATATACACACACAGAGACATCATATTACAATGTTTAATATGGGCATATAAGATAGATTTCTTATGGATCGATAATAGGAAGTATCATATATGCTATGTTGTCCATTTTATTGCAATCACTTATGTAATTGGTACACTGAGTTACATTAGTTAAGAATCAAATCCGAATTAAGACACTAAATGGCATATAAGGGTATTCTTGGGTATTTACAAAATATTTAGGAATTATTTATAGAAACAACATACTCTTTATGAAGGAGTATGTAGGATCGATTTCACCCTAGTGGGGAGGTGAATAGGGCGATACTAATAACTATAAAAATTAATGTGGAAATATATAAAATAATTGCAGCATAGATAATAGCAGAATTATAAAAGCAGAAATAGAACAACACAGATTTACCCAGCTTCGGCAAAACCCTGCATACATGCTGCCCCCAAGGTTTCTACTAGAATTTAAGTAGTCAGATGCTTACATACGTAAACTCTAGACACCCACTATCGACTAACCTAACTCTACGCTTAAAAATCTACCACAACTCAACTACCGAGTCGTAAATTCTTGAACCACGCCACCGTAGTTCATCCCCTAGTCACATGACTAGAATTTTACAAAAGTTTAAAAGAGAATTACAAAATAAAAAAAACTAAAAACTGGAAACCCTAATTTAAAGTTAAAAGCCCAAAAACAATTATATGCTTGACTTTGACTTGTTCAATTTTACTTTGGTCAACCTGGCTTTAATTCAAAGTTTTATTTACTGCCGTTCTTTCATTTTTGCTTGTAGTTTTTATTCGAACTCCTACCTTCTTTATTTTAGAAAACTGTCTGGATACACACACACACACATGTGTTCAAGCATATGTATAAATGTACAAGGTTTATTGGGTTTCATGTTCTTGAAGTCTTTGGTATCAATGTTGCTCTGTATTCCATTTGCATTTTGGAATATGATGTACTTGCTGTATTGCTCTCGACTTCCTTCTTTCTTGTGTCTGGTCTTGGCCATTAGATTCATGTGCATACACACACACACACACATATGTATGTATATATATATGTATGTATATATATATGTATGTATATATACATACATGTATATGTAAACATTTGTTTATGCATATGTGTGTGTGTATAAATGTATGTTTGTTGCATCATGTATATACTGGACTTGCCTTTGAGCTTATCTTGTTGTGTTCATGGAATTTGGTTGTATTATCAAGTTTACCACTTTGTTGTTGCTTTTGAACTGATGAACTCTGGTAGCTATAGTATTATGTGGTCTTGTTCCTTAAGTTCATTTTGTAACTGTTATGTGTCATATTGCTTCGAGGCATATCATCTTGTTATGTTGCCAGGTCTGCACTTTGCATTTCATGTGCTTGCATTTGAACTTGACTGTGCAATCTGCACTTGTATTGAGTTGAACTACTGTGGTGTTGATATTTGACCACATTTCATGTATATAGTCTGTTGCTCTTTTGAATGCTGGTCATTTCCATTTGTATACATACGTACATTATGTATGTATATATGTGTGTATTCATGTAGTCCTTGTTAGAACGAAGCATATTTGTTCCTTTCTTTTGATTCATGTGCATTACATCTGAGGTCTGCATACTCGTAGTTGTTGTGGACTTGAAACTGTAGCTTTGGTTGTCTTGGTGCCATGCCACTAGCCCGAACACTTGAACTTGTTTTGATATAAATTGATATTGACTAGTTCTAGTGATTGTCTGCATTTGTTATATTGTGTGTTGTCCACCATATATGTGTACATGTGTGAATATGCATGTATATGTGTATGTTGTTTCAAACAGTTTATTGTGTTCTCTGACCGCATGTGTACACTTGACTGTTGAGGCTTGTTGCAGTTTCTTCCCGTCTTTGTTGTTTGTGAATCCATGCCTCATCACAATCAAAATTATTTGTACTTTTTTGCTATTTAATGTTGAGACTTTTACTTAGTTGACTTTTTGGTGCTACTGATGCCATTGATATTTGATTTCATTTATGGTCTGACCATTTTGCTGTTGCACATTCCTTGAGTCTGAGTACAGTCCACTGGTTTCATGTGCAGTTTGTATATTTCTGGTTTCACTTGAATTTTCATATTGCTTTGACTCCATTATCGAGTCTGTGTACACAATTGTACACTTGTTAGCATGGTTTGGTTTTAGCTTCTTGTTGCATGAGAACTTGTATTCGACAATTTTGTGATGTATTTATATTGCACTTGAGTTGAATCCAGCCTCGGATCGGGTTTGACCTTGTGCTCACCTGTCCCTGTAGTTTTGTCATGTGTATATCGATGTGCACGGCCTTATGGCATGTACAATGATACACTGTGCATGTCACAAGCTATTCGTGTAAGATGAATTCAAAAATTAAATAATGACGAACAACCCAAATAACTGAGGCAAATAATATTTTAAAAATACACATTTTATTTTATCCTGCAAAAATATTCCTTTTTCAATTTTACTACATGAGTGTATATTTTGCAGATAATTCATGCTGGATACAAATTGGAATATAGCTGAAGAACAAATATGAGTGAACAAGTGATATGTAGTGAGGAAAGTTATGTGAATTGAAATTTGAGATGTAATCAAAATTGTACTGTAATTGACAAATGTATATACAGTGAGAGCTCAAATTTATACTATTCAAAATTGTAATAAAATATTTGTTTGAATAAAATATTTGTTTGAATTCAGATTCTGTTTTATTTATTTTATTCAACAAATATTTATTTAGTTATGTGAAAATAAAATAGTACAATAACAAATACATTTAGATGAATATATATGTTTATTATCATCAAACAAAAATCATATACTAGCATATTCAGCAATCTCCCCCTTTTGATGATAACAAACAGATATTTAAGATTTTGAATTTATTAAATGTATTTGAATATTCAATTTGCTTTCCCTATTTGAATGCTCCCTCTCTACAAAAAAGCTGCCCTTTATATATGCATGAAAGTAAATAAAAATATGCAAATGATCCTAGATGAACAAAAATATGCAAATGAACCTAGATGCAAAAATAAAATAAAATATTTGATCTTTATTTGCCAAAATATTAAATTTTCTCTCTCTTTTGTTATAAGCAAAAGAGTAATAGTGTTAGAAAAATAGAGATAAAGTGATAGACATTAATACAACATTAATACCCAATCAAGTATAAATATTAAATTTCAATAAAAAATCAAACAAAAATCAAACAAAAATCATAAATACTTTGTTAGGCGTGTATTCCACTTTAGAGTGATAGGCATGATGTCGACATATAGAACTTTATAGCTATGTCTATTTGTGGTATTTTATTATCAAGAATTTGAATATCTATTAACCATGCATAACCATTAGGACTTTTAAATGAGATTAGAAGTATTCCCAATTTAAAAATAAAAATAAAAAATGAATTCAAGCATCTTTTAACCACACATAACTATGAGGACTTTTAAATGAGATTAGAATCAACTTGTCTATTTAATAATCAATTTTGATATATGTTCTATACATGCATAACCGTGAGGACTTTTAAATGAGCAAGAAAGCACATAATAAAAAATTCCAATTAATTCACCCATGCATAACCTTGAGGACTTTTAAATGAGAGTAAATACTTTGTATGTTTTATTAAAAAAACAAAAAACGAACTGTTTCCTATTTAAAATACCACATCTTGACATACTATGTTGGATTTCGATGAGCGATGGTCATTAGAAATATGATAGAAATAAAGATGATCATGGAATTTTTACCTATCAAAAGTTACTATAAATCTTGTTTAAATTTTTGAAGAAATTTACTAAATGTACCGTCTCAAGTTATAATATATGATTAATATCAACACTCATCACTTGTTTAATCACTATTTATCTTTTTGATAATCAGTAGGGAGTCAGATTAGTTAATATTTTCATTTAAGATCAAATCCAAAAATAATTATAAAATCAAATTTTCTAAAATGACTAATCTAATAAGGTCAACAAAAACTATTTTCTATAAGGGGTTTTATAAATGAAAATGTCTGCTAATTGAAAATCAGTTGAAGTGAAAAATATGCAGATATTTTCTTTGAAAATGTGATGCAACTAATGAATGTCTCTACATAAAACACGTTCCACCAGTAATTTTTCTATCAACTAGATTACCAGTGTAATCTGCATCTGCATTTCCCTTGGACTCAAGATTATCATTAGTTGGATATTATAGACCAGACCGTGAAGTGTGCAACAAAATACCTAAAATTCAATTTTAACAGCTTTTAAAATGAAATTCTTTTGAATTTTAATTAAAACCGTGTAAATAAACAAACAGAGAACGTAGTTTCAGCAGTAAAATAACCAAATATATCCACGAATATCTTGAGTAATCATCTATCAATAAAACACAATTATTAGTGCAAACAAATCTATTTGAACTAGTTCAAAGATTCTTATAGTGTTCTTGGCATACAAAAAATAATTGGTCAACATTTTTCATAATTCAAAATCAAAATCAACATTAATCACCTTATCACATAACTAACTGAATAAAATCAAATTATAGTGCAGATTATCACATTTAATAAATCGTTTAAGATAAACGTATCGTTACGTATTTTACCTTCGCCAATAATTTTTCATCGTTGCCCATTGTGATTATGCCACCTTTGTACTAGACTAAGGAACTTTGATTTGATGCCCGTCGTGTGCTTGGAACAGGCACAATGCAGGTAACACTGTTGTCATTCCTTAGCCTGCTACCACACCTACACGAGAAAAGATTTTTGTGACCTATTTGTTTTTATAGGTCCATGGTTGTTGGTTGCAAAAGATTTTGAAAAATACGTTTGTTGAAATCCAAGACTAATTATATTTGTTCCTTTTGGCACCCGGATTTGTTTGAATTTAAGGGATTTTATATTCGTGCCTTTTGAAACCAAATTGGAATTTTTTTCACATGTTTGGGTCTATACCAATAATTGTTTTGATTGTGTCCAATTTTTCTACAAATTGTGCACTTAGATTTGAATTGATTAATTTTGCTTCTAACAAGTTCAGATTGATCATATCTAAGTCCTCGTCTAACTGTATTAACAGTTTGTTTCCCTAGTAGCATATTTAACGATATTTCTTCTTTGCAAAATTTTCTTAAAGTTGTAGACAATTGTTGGACTTGTGGTTTAAGGGATTCATTTTCATTCAATAATTGAGTGCGCTTTTTAATAGAATTTTCTCTCCTCGTGTTTTCACTTTGTTTCAAAATCAGAATTTCATTTTCAATTGATTCAATTTTAATTTCTGATTTTTTTAATTTCTTCTTAGAATGATGGACACTTGTCACACTTAGGGCTTTTATTTTATAGTTTTTGACTAATTGGTTAAGTTCTTTATTTAAATTTATTTAAGTATCTCTTTGTGATTCAGTTTTAGCGTATTTCTCCCCAAGTCTTTCAAAACAGCCATTTACTTCATGAAAATATATAAGTAATTCTAAATGAGTAAATTTTGATACCTCGCTTGGCTCGTCATCATCACTATCAGTTATATCACCTTGAAGACACAAATCTTCATTTTCACACACAGTGCCAGTGCTTGTATCATCTTCATCGGTTTCATCCCAAGTGGCTGCAAAACTTTTCCCTTTCGGTTTCTTTCCTTGGCTGAGTCAATTCTTAGGACAATTGGGCTTGATGTGACCGCGTTTATTACAATTGTGACATATGATCTCATGCACTTTTGAGTTGTCTTGTACTTTGGCTATTATGCTTTTCAATTGTTGATTTAAAGCTGGATTTCTGTATTTGTGATTCTGCCATTTTAATTTCTTTATTGTTAGTGCCAATTCAGCAACTCCATCATCATCATCATCATTATCATTACTTTCTGTTGTTCCTTTAAGAGCTGTTGATTTCTTTCGCGTGTCACCTCCTTCACGTTCTTCCTTGTATTTCATTTCTAGCTCATAAGTGGTGAGATTTCCGATGAATTCTTCAACTTTGATCTATTTTAAATCCTTCGATTCTTGAATAGCGGTAACTTTTGCTTCACAATTTTATGGAAGGACTACGAGGATTTTTCGAATGATTTCCAACTCTTTGTATGATTTTTCGAGAGTTTTGATTTGCATATGAGATTAGAAATTCGTCCATACATCTCTTTGACATTTTCATCCTTAGCCATTGTGAAGTTCTTGTATTCGCTACTAAGCATGGCAAGATTTTTTGACTTGAGACATTCCTTCGTGAGTCATTTCAAGTGTGTGCCATAATTCTTTTGCAGTTAGGCAATGTGAGGCACGATTAAATTTAATTTGATTGATGAACAGATAATAGAATTCATAGCTTTAGTATTAGCATTCTGTAGTTTATTTTCTTGATCTGTCCATTGATCCATCGGTTTTTCAATTTCCTAATTATCTACCACTATAGTTGGTGTCCTATATCCTGTCTCAACAATATTCCAAGCATCAATAATTTTTTGAAATTTTTTCGTTCTATTTCCAATAAGCATATTCACCATTGAACGTTGGTGGTCTAACTATAGACCGACTCTTAGAAAATGCATTACTAAACGAAGCCATTTTAGAAAAAAAAAATTAAAACATAAATTTGTTTTTGAAAAATCAAAATTTTAAAGTAAAAATTTGCTTTTGTTCGTAGCTCTGGTACCACTTGTAGAATCGATTTCACCCTAAAGAAGGGGTGAATAGGGTGTTACTAATAATTATAAAAATTAATGCGGAAATATATAAAATAATTACAGCATAGATAATAGCAGAATAATAGAAGCAAAAATAGAACAACACAGATTTACCCAACTTTGGCAAAACCCTACCTACGTGCTGCCTCCAAGGTTCCTACTAGAAATTAAGTAGCCAAACGCTAACACACGTAAATTCACGACAACCGCTATCGGCTATCCTAACTCTACGTTTAAAACCCTGCAACAACTTAGCCACTGAGTTGTGAATTCTTAAATTGCACCACTGTAGTTCGTCCCCTAGTCATATGACTAGAATTTTGCAAAAGTTTAAAAGAGAATTACAAAATAAAAACAACTAAAAACTAGAAAACCTAATTTTAAAGTTAAAAGCCCAGAAACAATTATATGCTGGCCCAAAGAAAATGACACAGTGATAAAATAATTCCCTTTTCTTTTTATATTATCTCTTCGGCTCGTATGCTTTATGAAAATGGCTACTTTGTTGTTACTCTTTCTTTCTGAAAATTATGGCCACTGAAAATTTAAGCGGCCGATTGAATTGATATTCTCGCGTTGCTTTGTTAATAGATTGAATTGATATTCTCGTGTTGCTTTGTTGATCGATCTCTTGCTTTTTACTACACTTGGTTTCGTTGATATGCTTAAACTCAATGAACTCGTATGCCGATGATGTTAATGGTATTTATAGGGTTTAATTCCCTAAATTATCATTCGAATAAATCTTTTGAATTCGTTTGATGATTTTTCTCCACCGTTCGATTTTTCTTGAATAAATATGATTAATCTTGACTGGTTCAATTTCGAATATTTTTCTGATGTCCATTGCTTGATTACTGCAGCTTGAGTTTGCTTTGGATTTGTTTCAGTTCTTTTCTGCTTTGACTTCAACCACTTTGAATTTGTTATAATATTTTGAGATGAGAGCTTGACTTCGACTTGTTCAATTTTACTTTGGTCAACCTGGCTTTAATTCAAAGTTTTATTTACTGCTGTTCATTTATTTTTGCTTGTAGTTTTTATTCTAACTACCATCTGCTTTGTTTTAGAAAACTATCTGGATATATGTATACATGTATGAAAACATATGTTTATACGTATGTGGTCTATTTGTTTTCATGTTCTGGCAGTCTTTGGTATCAGTGTTGCTTTGTATTCCAATTGCATTCTGGAATCTAATGTACTTGCTGTATTGATCTCTGCTGCCTTGTTTCTTGTGTTTAGTCTTGGTCATTTGATTCTTGTTCACAGATATATATATGTTTGTATGTATACATATGTGTGTATATATATGTGTGTTCGTTGCATCATGTATATACTGGACTTTTCTTTGAGCTTATCTGGTTATGTTCATGGAATCTGGTTTTATTCTCTGGTTTACCACTTTGTTGTTGCTTCTAAACTGATGAACTCTGGTAACTATAGTATCATGTGGTCTTGTTCCTTGAGTTTATTTTGTAACTGTTATGAGTCCATATTGCTTCGAGGCAGATCATCTTATTCATGTTGCTAGATCTGCACTTATCATTTCATGTGCTTGCATTTGAACTTGACTGTGCAGTCTGCACTTGTATTCAGTTGAACTGCTGTGGTGTTGATATCTGACTGTATTTCATATATGTAGTCTGTTGCTCTTTTGAATGCTGGTCATTTCCATCTGTATACATACATACATTTATGTTTGTATATATGTGTGTATTCATGTAGTCCTTGTTAGAACCAAGCATGCTTGTTCCTATCTTTTAAGTCATGTGCATTGCATCTGAGGTCTGGCATACTCGTTGTTGTTGTGGACTTGAAACTGTAGCTCTGGTTGTGTTGGTGCAATGCCACTAGCCCGAATAGTTGAACTTGTTTTAAGTTAAATAGATATTGACTGGTTCTAGTGATTGTCTGCATTTGTTATATTGTGTGCTGTCCACCATATATGTGTACATGTATGAATATGCATGTATATGTGTATGCTATTTCAAAAAAATTTATCGTGTTCTCCGACCACATAGTACATTTTGACTAGTTGCAGTTTCTTCCAGTCTTTGTTGTTTATGAATCTATGCCTCATTGTGTTCAAAACTGTTTGTAATTTTATTGCTATTTAATGTTGAGACTTTTACTCAGTTGACTTGTTGGTGATATCGATTCCATTGATATTTGAATTATTTTATGGTCTGACCAATTTGCTATTGCACATTTCCTTGAGTCTGAGTACAGTCCACTGGTGTGACGCCCCACCTCTATACCCACGCTAGCCAAGAACACTACGGTGTAGAGTTGTCAACTAGCACGGAGAATAAGGCTGTTGAGGAGCGGCCATCAATAGTTAGGCCTTACACTAGTATTGGTTATCTCGATAGGAGTGGTATATATATTTATATATTCTTTCATTTTTCATCTCTGATTTATTTTCCTCCCATCGAAATACCTCAATTCCAGTATAAAACGAACTACGATGGTTCAAATAGTTTAGAACAGTAAATATAAAATATTACACAGATAATATAATGCGGAACACAAATAAAACTGAAAGTCTCATATATACAATAACTGATGTCAGTTACAATACATTTGATACAATACATATAACACGGTACATATGATACAACTACCACAGTCGACTCAAGAAGTTACATATACAAGTACATTAACATTTATAATATACATGAATACATATCTTCCTATACAATTTTTCATACTACTACAAATGACGACGACTACTCCAAAAGATATGAAAAAACTTCATAGCTTTAGTGATGTGCACGTAATTGTGCATATATTTACATCCATATTTTATCTCTTTTTATTTAAATAATCATCATATTTGGGCATTTTAACATGTTTAAAACCAAAATTCAATTATTTCCAAACCATCATATTTTCATTATCATTCAGGGGCAAAACGGTCATTTTTGTGCATATGTCAATGTAAGAATTTTTACTTGGACATTTTTTGATTATTTTTATAGGAATTTGGATGCATATGGAAGAGGCTTATATGAAGATACATGCATGCACAAGGAAATACAAAGGAATGAAGAGGAAATAATTCAAGTTCAAGATCATGGAGGACCCTACCCACTTACCTAACTTCCAATTAGAAGCTAAGCACATGCTAAAAGGACTTAAAGCTTCATGTACATATTAAGTGGGGTATTAGTGAATATTAATGATTACTTGGAGGTTACACCACCTCAAGGGTATTTTGGGAAGCTCCCTAAAAAGAGAATTAGGGTTTTATGCATGTATAAATAGCCCTCTTATGTACATGAAGATCATCATCTACTCTTTCATTTTACTTAGGAAATTAAGAAATCAAGTGTAAGCTCAATGTTCTATGAAATAAAAATGGCTTTCAAGCCTCTTTCTTCTCTCTTTTCTACATGTTTTTCTTTATTTTATTGTTAATGTTTATTTCTATGCTCTCTTCTTCTTTATGTTCATAGCTTATATTTACATTTATGCAAGTAGTTAGTAGCTAATCTCTTTTGCTTTCTTTGCTTATTTTTATTCTCTTTTCTTTTCAATGTTGAAATTTATTTGTGTTGCTTCAATGCCACAAATGAGTAGCTAAACCCCTTCAATTTAGGGGTGATGAAGCTCTCTAACTTTATGTAATTTTAACATTTTTTATGATTTATGGTCTCTTTGTTTATGCTTCATGAATGTGAATTTTGATGCAAGTTTATACAAGTGGGTTTGATAGCTTATATTGCTTATGCAAATGAGCTATTCTTACTCAACATAAACACAATTTACATCAACATTTGCTAATTAATTTTTGATTATGAAATGAAAGTAAAAATGAAATTTGATGATCTATGTTACTAGTTACAATAGTAAATAGATCATACTTAAATTAGCTTTTGCTTTTGCTTCATTTTCATTAGAATAGATAAGTGGTATAATTGTTGTATTATAGTTTGATGGTTTGAGTTATGTTAACTAATAACATAAACAAACCATACTTATGATAAATGCAATGATTATTTCACTTAATATCAAAGTTAGAGATCATAAATTATGTGTTTGTTGATTTACAAAAATTAGAGAGTGGATTTGCCTCTAAATTGTTCTTTAGTCTAATAATTTTTGAATCGCATTTTCTAGTGTTAGCCTCATTTTATTTCTAGTTAACAAATCCTCTTCGACTTTGGTATAATTTGATTGAATAGATTTTTTTAAAATCATCAATTCCCTGCGGATCGATCCGTATTCACCACGTACTTCAAGTGTACGCCGTGCGCTTGCGGTTATATTTTAATTTGAAATTTTTCGGCAAATTTCTAAATCAATAGAAATTTTGTCGACGAACAAGTTTTTGGCGCCGTTGCTGGGGAATTGCTTTGATTTCGTTTTTCTATTTTTCGAATTATTTTTCGTTTTTTTTAATTTGTTTGTTTTGTGTGTTGCATATTATTTAAAAAAAAAAATATTGTGTGTTGTGTGAATTTTGCTTGCTATTGTTTGTGTGCTTGTTTTCTTTTAGTTTGCATTGCATTTGCATATATTTTTAAAAAAAAAAAAAAATTCATACACACAATTTCATTTGAAAAAGAAAAAAAAATATATTATTGCATATACATTTTCATTTACATTTGCATATTCTATTTCTTTTACATTTTGCATATAAATTTCAGTCTCTGTTTTCATCCTTCCCTGCAAGGAAACTGCTGCTACACCCAAACTTCAACTCCTACTCACTGTTGCATCACTTACGAAAGTAACCCCACTCTCCTTCTCCATCCTATGCTAATTCAACTTTCTTCAACTGCATTTCAATCAATTCACTTCAATTTACATCCTTCCCATCCACCCTCTGCCATTACATCTTCCATTTCAGTCAACAAACCTTCTCTGTTACTAACAAACTCCCTCTGTCAAACTTCTACCACCCATCTAACAGCAGTCCTCCCCATCACGACACTGCATTCAATTGACTTGAACCATTCCACAAACACTTCTGTCATTTACCGCTACACTGCCTGTTCTCTGGTCCTTAAACATCCATTCCCTTCAATAACCACTGTCATATAAACCATATCAACCTGAACCAATTGTCATACAATTCCATTCTTCATCTCCAAACCACACTGCTCTGTGAATAATCACTGCCCCGCTCCACTGCCTATCACTTGAACCACTTCTAAACCATCCACTGTCATTCACCAGACAAACAGCCATCATCCACAAACCGTCATTCACCAGACATTCACTATCATTTCTAAATGATTCTTAAACTTCAAACTACACACTGCAGTTCACTGTCAACATCACCTCCATTTCCCCTTACTTCACAACATCTACTTCCTACACTTCAATAATCTCCTGCCAGCAACCTCTACGACTAACCTCTTCAACACAACAACATCTTTCACCACTCAATTGTCAAACATTTCCGCTAGCCCTCTCTGCTCTCTGCTCAAACCACATCATTCATCACTGTCAAGACCTCATCACCCCCTACCCATTACTGTCTAGTCAATACAACACTCCACAAACTATCCCACAGCACTGCCAGTAACTACATACAGTGCTCTCAACAATTTCACAGCAATATCACAGTTGACAATATAACAGACCATCTGCCACCACTGTTCTCGACCTTTCAAACCATCTCCATAATTTTCAACCAAAACAGCACACACTTCCATCAAGCACCATCCCACCATCCTCTTACAACTGCCATTGTCGACACAGTTCATCGTCGACCATCAACATCCACTTCCTTTTGCTCCTCACATCAGCACATCACTACACTACTAACGAGCACAAACCCACAACAGCAAACCATAAAAAAAATTGGCAGCAGTTCACTCACCTTTGCTTCAGCTATCAACCCATTGCGCTGTTGCACTACATCTGCTAGCATCACTTCATCAATTACCATACTTGCATCAGCCACCTCCCACCCATTTGCTGCTACCAATCTTCCATTCCCTCATCACTCGCGACTACCACGAATTTGACCACCAGCAACGCCGAACTCCACAACCTCACCTTAGCTCCAATCAACCACCGTGACCGCCCCTACTCGCGAATCCCCAATCGGACTCGAACACGACATCAACTAAACCAAAAATCGAAGCAGTTGCCCATTCGCCTCTTTCGCCATAACCCAAATCGAACGCATCTCGAGTCGTGACCACGACAAAAAGAGAATTGAGTTCTGTGTTTGAGAGAATTTTGAATTTTCTTCCATTGTGATTTTTGAGAGAAGCCCGTGTTGGTTGTTTATTTACTGTGAAGAACATTTCGCTGCTGGATGGTGTGGATTGTTAAGGCAATTGGGCTGGGCTTCTTCTGTTTAAAGTTTTGTTTTGTTTAATTTAGTGTAATTCTTCTTTGATTATTTATAAAAAAAAAAGCATAGAAGTTTTTGGTTTTGTTTCTTTCATTTATTTTGTTTTGTTTTCTCTGATTTTTCTTTCATTTTTTTTTTGGTTTCATTTTGTTTAATTTTCATTTTTCATTTATTTTATTTTCAATTCTTTTGTTTTTCGCTTATTTTGTTTTTCATCTTTGATAAACATACAAAAAAAAAAAATAACAATAAAAATTGTTGAATATATCTTATTTTTCATTTCAGGTTGTCAAAGCAGAAAATTACAAGGAGTTGCTTGCCAAAAGGGAAAATAATTACTTTGCTTTGCTAAAATCGCCGCTTGAAAAAAAAAAAATTTGCTAATAATCTGCACGCTCTGGTATTGTGCTTTCATCTCTAGTGCATTGTTGGTTGCTTGCATTTGCATAACAAAAAAAAATTTCAAAAAAAATCCAAAAACAAAAACAAACTTCATTTTAGTTGCATTGTAATTTCACGTTTAATTTCTGCTTTGCATTCATCTCATCTTTTTTTTCTTTTCTAAGGGCAATACCCCAATTCACATAAGGTGAGGGATTTCATCACCCTTTCCTTAGCCCACAAACGCATTTCATCGTAGAATTTGACTAATAATAAAGGTTAGACGTTGGACCTAAGGGTGTCACGAGCTCACTTAGGGCTTAATTGTATCTTCACAATTGTTTTACTTAAACGATTTTATTTCTTGGTGTCTAGGCTACGGCAGAGTAATAACCAGTTATAAAAATTACGGTGATTCGTAAATATTATACTGGTTGTTCCTCTGAAGGTACTTAAACCTTCGGTTGCATTGCTACGGTGATTCGTGATGCACCGATAACCCCTGTCCGTTACCTGGCTGAGAAATATTTTTGTTGATTTAAGACAAAGTGTGATTATACAATTTTGGGTTAGGAGCTACTAAGGACAGAAAACTGTAATTAAGTCCTTTGCATTCATTTAGTTGCATTAGTTCATGCATATTTAAAAAAAAAAAAACTCAAAAACAAAAATCTAAAAAAAAATTTATAAAATCATTTCAAAAAAAAAAAATTGAAAATTCAAAAACAAAACAAAAATCAAACTTTTCTTTTGAAATAAACTTCACTTGATAAATAGTTTATTTTCCCTTAAAAAAAAATAATAATAATACATTTTCAAATCTTCCTTCATTCTCCAAACTCGTTTCTAATTTCTTTCTCCTCTCGACTTTCACTTGTGCATGAGTACTTGGACTCGTGACACAACAACGAATACTTGGATTCGTGACCCTTCTACAAACCGTTTAACTCGAACAGACAATCCTCCCGAAATGGCGAACGAAAACGCCCCTCGAACTCTTATGGATAGAATCTTTCCCGATAGAGTTTCTATTCCATCTTGCATCACATTACCCGCCCCTACGGATAACCATTTCGAAATCCATTCGAACCATATTGCCACGCTTCCAAAATTTGGCAATTTCGAACACGATGACCCATACATCTTTTTGACTAAATTCGAACAAGTTTGCGCAATCATTAAACTTCAACAACTTTCTGATGACGGAATCAAACTTCGATTAATCCCATTTGCTCTTACGGATTACGCTGAAAAATGGTTGTACAGCTTACCTTCGAACTCAATTAAAACGTGGGAAGAATTTGTAAAAGCTTTCTTAAAAAAGTTCTACACCTTAGAAAAAACAAGTAGAATTCGAAACGAAATTGTAAATTTTCATCAATTCAATGGTGAACCATTTGGAAAATATTTTGAAAGATTCAAAGAGCTTTTGATAAAATGTTCACACCATAACTTTGAAAAATGGACGATTTGCCAAATCTTATATGATGGACTCGAAAACAGCTCACGAACCATGCTCGAATCAATGTGCCAAGGCAATTTTCTTGCCCAACATCATGACGATGCTTGGCAATTTCTTGAAAACCTCGCTGAAAAGTCGTCCCAATGGGAACGCTCGAACGAAAAATCAATCTACTCACGATCGAGTGCACACTCGACGGGATCTTCTTTTGCTTTGGAAGCTAAGATCGACGCAATGATTAAAAAATTCGATAACGTTTTCTCATCGAATCAAACGAACCAAGCTTCCCAACCAATGTGTTATAAATGCAACGATCCTAATCATATAGCCGATCAGTGTCCCAATTCCGTCGAACAAATCAATGCTTTCAATAAAACCAAAAACGACCCGTTTTCTCCAACGTACAACCCTGGATGGAGAAATCATCCGAATTTTGCGTGGAACCAAAACAATCCCAACACGAATACGACTCGTCCCAATTTTCAAGCATTTCCGAATAATGCTTCGAATCCTCCCTTTCAGCCCAATAATTTTCAACCAAACTTTGCGGGCCCGTCTCATAATCAACCGCAACAACCAAATTTTCCACCAAATTCTACTCATCCTCCACAAGACGATAAACGTTTAACTTCGCTTGAGAAAACTCTTGAAACGTTGGCTAAGGCAACTACTCAAAGCCTTCAATCAAACAGCAATTTGCAAAATTTATTGACTTCATATATGCAAAACACAAACCAATCAATTGCGAAACTCGAAATGCAAATGAGTCAATTAGCCACGTCTGTAAGTGAACGTGAACGAGGAACATTCCCAAGCCATCCCCTTCCAAATCCCAGAAATCAAAACGCAAATTCAAATCAAGCCCATATTGTTCAAGATAGGAATGTCACCCAGTTGAATGCTATCACAACTCTCCGTTCTGGTAAACAAATCGATAATCAAGTCGTTAATCCAAATGATTCACTGGGAACTTTTCTCGATACTTCTAAAACAACAAACGACTCAGAACAGAACGTGGAGCCAAACGTCGAATCGAACGACAATCAAAATTCTTCTTCTTCTACTCGAGTAGACCCGCCTACCGAGTATCATGTTCCATTTCCACATCGTCTTCGACCAAAGAAACGCTCGGACCAAATGGAAAAGATGTTGGAAATTTTTAAACAAGTCAAAGTTAACATTCCTCTTCTTGACATCGTTCAGCAAGTCCCCACTTACGCGAAATTTCTTAAGGACTTGTGCACCCAAAAGCGACACACTCAAGTGCCCAAAAAAGTCTTCTTAGCCGCTAGTTTGAGTGAAGTCTTGTCCCAATCCATACCCGTTAAATACAAAGATCCTGGCTGCCCTACGATTTCGTGTACAATTGGAGAAAAGACGATTAACAAATGTTTAATAGACTTAAGCGCGAGTGTCAACTTGATTCCATACTCCGTGTACGAACAGTTAGGCTTAGGTGAGCTCAAACCCACGAAAGTTACGCTTCAATTTGCCGATCGTTCCATTAAGAAGCCCGTGGGAGAAATCGAAGACGTGCTCATTTGAGTAGGGCAATTCATATTCCCCGTTGATTTTATCGTTCTCGAAACACAACCCGTGACAAACCCTGCGAGTCAAATCCCATTGATTTTAGGCCGACGATTCTTAGCCACCTCAAACGCCTTAATCAATTGTCGTAACGGTTCGATGAAAATCTCTTTTGGAAACATGACTTTGGACCTTAACATTTTCAATCTTGAAAGCCACTCGAACGAACTTCGTGACCAAACATTAGAAGTTAGTGCCATTCATGAAAACTTTGAAAACGAAACATTTGATCTTAACGACGAACGCGAGGCCGAGTACGAAAAATTGTTTCATGAAGTCCCCAACGAGATCGAACACACTCTTCCCTTTGAATCGCTTCAAGTTGAGTCCGAATCTCAACCCAATTCTGCAAACGAAAAACTCCCGAAATTGGACCTCAAACCACTTCCCGCTCACCTTAAGTATGCATACTTAGGTGAAAACGAAACTTGTCCTGTCATCATTTCTAACAATCTTTCTCTTGACCAAGAAGCTTCTCTTCTCTCTATTCTTTTGAAAAATAGAGAAGCAATTGGGTGGTCCATTACTGATATTAAGGGAATTAGCCCTGCTATTGTCCAACATCGCATTCATTTGATTGATGAAGCCAAACCCGCTCGTGATGCACAACGGAGGCTTAACCCAAAAATAAAAGATGTGGTTCGTGACGAAATTCTTAAGCTCCTCGATAACGGTATCATATACCCCATCTCCGATAGCCCATGGGTTAGCCCAATTCATGTCGTGCCTAAAAAGTCCGGACTTACTGTTATAAAAAACGATGCTAACGAACTTATTCCAACTCGTACTCAAACGGGTTGGCATGTTTGCATTGACTATCGAAAACTAAATGCCGCAACACGTAAGGATCATTTTCCTCTTCCATTTATCGACCAAATGCTCGAACGTTTAGCCGGTCACGAATTCTATTGCTTTCTTGATGGTTATTCCGGCTATAACCAAATTCCAATCGCTTCCGAAGATCAGGAGAAAACGACTTTCACGTGTCCATTCGGTACCTTCGCTTATCGACGTATGCCATTCGGACTTTGTAACGCTCCTGCGACTTTCCAACGATGCATGGTTGGAATCTTTTCTGACATGATTGAGCGCTTTCTAGAAGTCTTTATGGACGATTTCTCTATCTTCGGCGATTCTTTTTCTCAATGTTTACATCACCTCGAGTTGGTTTTGAATCGATGTAAAGAAAAACACTTGACTTTGAACTGGGAAAAATGCCACTTTATGGTCAAACAAGGCATTGTCCTTGGACATATCATCTCAAACAAAGGCATTAAGGTAGACAAAGCGAAAATCGATGTCATTGCAAATCTACCCATTCCCAAATCTGTTAAGGACATTCGATCATTTTTAGGACACGCTGACTTTTATCGATGCTTTGAGAAAGACTTTAGCAAAATCGCCCGTCCTTTGACGACCCTTCTTGGAAAAGACGTTCCTTTCGATTTTAACTCTGATTGTATCTCTTCTTTTGAACGTCTTAAGAGCGAACTCATTTCTGCCCCAGTCATTTGCGCACCCAATTGGGATCTTCCTTTCGAAATAATGTGCGACGCTTCAAACTTTGCCGTTGGTGCTATCTTGGGACAACGCATCAACAAGATCCTTCATGTCATTTACTACGCGAGTATGACCTTGAACGACGCTCAACTCAACTACACAACAACTGAAAAAGAGCTTCTAGCTGTCGTTTTTGCGCTTGAAAAGTTTCGACCTTGCTTGATAGGTTCACACATTATAGTCTACACTGACCATTCTGCGCTTCGATATCTCTTCGCTAAAAAGGATGATAAATCCCGTTTGATTCGTTGGATCCTTTTACTTCAAGAATTCGACCTTACAATCAAAGACAAAAAAGGATCCGATAATGTCATAGCCGATCATTTATCTCGTCTTTCGAACGCACCATCTTCCTTGCCGATCAATGAAAACTTCCCCGATGAACAACTTCTTTCTATTTCTATCGATCCATGGTACGCTGATATAGTGAACTACTTAGTCACTAAAGAAACTCCCTCATCTTGGTCCAAACAGGACAAATGCAAATTCATGTCCCAAGTGAAATATTTCTATTGGGACGATCCATACTTGTTCAAATATTGTCCCGACCAAATCATCCGACGTTGCATTCCGGATGATGAAATAAGGAGTGTTCTTTCGTTTTGCCACGATCAAGCGTGCGGTGGACATTTCGGTCCTCGAAAAACTGCGGAAAAAGTGCTTCAGTGTGGTTTCTATTGGCCTTCTCTTTTCAAAGACTCGTTTGAATTTTGTAAAACTTGTGATCGATGTCAAATGCTTGGACGAATTTCTCGACGAGATATGATGCCTTTAAACCCCATTCTTACGATCGAAATCTTTGATGTATGGGGTATCGACTTTATGGGACCTTTTCCCAATTCCTTTGGAAACTTGTATATCCTTCTCGCTGTCGATTACGTTTCAAAATGGGTCGAAGCCGTTCCTTGCAAAACCAATGACCACAAAATTGTTGTGAAATTTCTTAAAGAAAACATCTTTTCGAGGTTCGGCACACCTCGCACAATAATCAGTGATAACGGAACCCATTTTTGCAACCGTTCTTTTGAAACTTTAATAAAAAAATACTCGATAACCCACAAGTTATCCACTCCATATCATCCTCAGACTTGTGGCCAAGTTGAAGTTTCAAATCGACAAATAAAACAAATCTTGGAGAAAACTGTCAATAAAAATTGAAAAGATTGGTCTCAGAAATTGACCGACGCGCTTTGGGCTTACCGTACTGCTTTTAAAACTAACCTTGGGATGTCCCCTTTTCGTTTAGTTTACGGTAAAGCTTGCCATTTACCCGTTGAAATTGAACACAAAGCGTTGTGGGCAATAAAAAACTTAAACTTTGATCATGAAGAAGCTGGCGAAAATCGAAAATTACAACTCAACGAACTAGAAGAACTTAGGAACGACGCGTATGAAAACGAGAAAATTTACAAAGAAAGAACCAAAGTTTTTCATGACAAGTCAATCCTAAGGAAAAAGTTTTCGCCTAACCAGAAAGTTCTTTTATATGACTCGAGACTTCATTTATTTCCTGGGAAACTTAAATCAAGGTGGACCGGACCATTTGTGGTACGAATTGTTT
Organism: Allium cepa; assembly: GCA_030765085.1. NCBI lineage: Eukaryota > Viridiplantae > Streptophyta > Magnoliopsida > Asparagales > Amaryllidaceae > Allium > Allium cepa. The sequence goes on along the minus strand of CM060934.1, from coordinate 202,482,800 downwards.
TTCCACATGGTGCCATAGAAATAGAAAACCCAAAGGATGGATCGATTTTCAAAGTCAATGGTCATCGTTTAAAACCCTTCTTGGAATTTCCCGGTTACCAAGAGGAGGAGCTCATGATCCTTCATGAGCCAAGCTACGTCTAGTAAGAATGTTAACCCTCTTTTGTAAATATGTACATATTTTTCCCCGTTACACTCATTATATCATTACAGACTCCCCTCCTTAAAGAAATTGCGTCCACGCAATCCTAAGGAATAAATGGACAAAAGGTAACAACCATAAGAGCATGAGAAGGTAAGCTTTTAATTTCATAAAAGAAATTCCCAAATTCTCAACAAAGTTTGATTATCAAATAGATAATCAGAATAAAGAAATCTTAAAACAGCAAAATCAGCAAATCTAATTATCAACAAAGATAATTAGAAAACACAAATATCTAACTATCAAAAACGATAATCAGGAATTACCTCAACGGTAATCAAATTCCAAATCAGCAAATATTCAATCATCAAAACGATAATCAAATCTTGAATCACAAATATTTAATTATCACAAACGATAATTAAATCTCAAATATCTAATTATCACAAGCGATAATCAGGAACAATAAATATCTGATTATCAAAAACGATAAATCAGAAATCATAAACATCCAATTATCAAAACGATAATCAGAAATTACCACAACGGTAATCAAATTTCAAATCACAAATATTTAATTATCACAATTGATAATCAAATCTCAAATCGCAAATGTTTAATTATCACAAACGATAATTAAACCACAAATATCTAATTATCACAAACGATAATTAGAAACAATAAATATCTGATTATCAAAAACGATAAATCAGAAATCACAAACATCCGATTATCAAAACGATAATCAGAAATTACCACAACGGTAATCAAATTTCAAATCATAAATATTTAATTATCACAATTGATAATTAAATCTCAAATCCCGAATGTTTGATTATCACAAACGATAATTAAACCCCAAATATCTAATTATCACAAACGATAATCAGGAACAATAAATATCTGATTATCAAAAACGATAAATCAGAAATCATAAACATCCAATTATCAAAACGATAATCAGAAATTACCACAACGGTAATCAAATTTCAAATCACAAATATTTAATTATCACAATTGATAATCAATCTCAAATCGCAAATGTTTAATTATCACAAACGATAATTAAACCACAAATATCTAATTATCACAAACGATAATTAGAAACAATAAATATCTGATTATCAAAAACGATAAATCAGAAATCACAAACATCCGATTATCAAAACGATAATTAGAAATCATAAACATCCAATTATCAAAACGATAATCAGAAATTACCATAACAGTAATCAAATTTCAAATCACAAATTTTTCAATTAACGAGTCCGAAACTAACCGAAATAGCAAACGCACATGACCCATAACCACGAGTTTTATAAATCGTTTAATTCACTTCATCGTTTCCTTGAAAGTGCAAAATTGTGTATTTTAAATAAATAACATTTTACATTCTCAAACGGACAAGTCCGGAATTAAGCGAATCAGTAAAAGAAAGGGGTCATAGTCCTCGATTTTTCTGAAACGTTTAAATCGCTTCTTCATTCTTTTGAAAGCGTAAACTGTAAAAATTTTGAAAACCATTTTATTTATAAAATTACAATTTACATTCTCAAACGAACAAGTCCGGAATTAAGCGAATCAGCAAAAGAAAGGGGTCATAGTCCTCGATTTTACTGAAACGTTTAATTCGCTTCCTCATTCTTTTGAAAGCGCAAATCGTAAAATTTTTGAAAACAATTTGGATTTATATTTTGAAACAATTTTTAAAACACGTGATTAAAACAGCGACATCAGTAGCAACTTCGATAAGTGGATTTTCATTCATCAAAAGTGTCACAAGAATCTTCTCAAAGATAGAAAGGGGTATCATACCCTAAACTTGTATTCATAACAAGTCATTAACACGCGAGTTCACCAATGCACAAAAATTGATAAAACTTATCAATAGAAATCACAAAAATTGGTGAAGCACAAATTCTAGAAATCTACACAAGAAATCCAGAAATCACAATATGAGAGTATGAAAACTCGAACGCGAGTATGAAAACTCGAACGCGAGTATGAAAACTCGAACCGGAGTATGAAAACTCGAACGGAGTATGAAAACTCGAACGGAGTATGAAAACTCGAACCGGAGTATGAAAACTCGAACGCGAGTATGAAAACTCGAACGGAGTATGAAAAATCGTCAGCACATGTAAAGCAAAGCGAGAACGGGAGCACGGAATCTCACCTACACGTGAGCATGAAAATCACCAACACGTGCAACGCAAAGCGAGAACGGGAGCACGGAATCTCACCTACACGTGAGCATGAAAATCACCAACACGTGCAACGCATAACATAAAATATCCATAATAACATACTACTATAAGTATGTAAATAATGATCAACAGGAGATCAACCGACGAGAGGTATGGCATAAATATGAAATATCCATACTGACATACGACTATAAGTATGCAAATAATGATCAACAGGAGATCAACCGATAAGAGATAATCAATATCACAAGATCTTCTCAAAGATCCAAAGAGGTATCAGACCTCAAATTTGTACTCATGACAAATCAATAACATATGAATTCACCAGTACACAAAAATAGGTGAAGCATAAAATTTCCAGAAATCAACATAAGGAATCTAGAAATCACAGAAAAAAGAAAGAGGCCTATCACATGACGGTCCGAAGACCAAGGGGAGCTACCCCACATGTGTGAATGGAATCACACAGATTGAGGTCAAGACTAACCAAAAAGCAGAAAGATACGTGTGAATGGAATCACACAAGTGGTGTCTAGTCTGACCATCAGAACGATCATCATGATCAACGAGGAGTGTCAATTACACTAAGCATGTGTGAATGGAATCACACAGATTGAGGTCAAGACTAACCAAAAAGCAGAAAGGTATGTGTGAATGGAATCACACAAGTGGTGTCTAGTCTAACCTCGCAAATGAAAAGACATAGCACAATTGCTAGTCAGTTCATAAAGCGATCGTCAAGATCAGCGAGAAGTGTCAATTACACTAGGCTAGTAAATATAAAAGTTCAGCTTCATGTCCCATAACCACTTGCTTAACTTAAATATTTACGAATAAACTGTAAATCTTCACTAATAAAATTTGCCACAAGAGATTCAATCGAATAAGTCCAAGAATTAACCGGCGAAGTAAACGCAAGCGTTATATACCACTCGTTTTACTAAGTCATTTAATTAAATTTCTCATACGAGTGAGGTAAAGGTTAGTATATACTAATAGATTGGAAAATGGTTTAGGAAACGAGTTTTGTAGTAAAATAGTTTTGAAATCGTTTGGAGAAAAGGGTTTTGATATTTACTACTAGTATAGAAAACCTTTATATTTTTAAAGTGACAAATCACAAAAATGATTGTAGGAATAATCAAGCACAAGAATTCACATACAAAGATGTGAATAGAATCCAAAGAAATCGATACTGTATCCATCAAAAGGAATGCTCACAAAAATCCCGAAGAAAATATTATCAAAGTTGCTAATAAATGGTAGCAACCAATCGGGGAATTAACAAGAATCGATTAAATTTGGAAAAACAAAGCAGAACGAGCATAAATGCATAAATGACTTCAACGAAAATGAAAATCAAGTCAATGCTGAAGTCAACAAGTAATGGCCATAATAGAGTACAGAACGATTCAACATCATAATCAAAGAATTCAACGGCAAACAAAATCAGAGTCGTGGAAATCAAGAAATTAGAAATTTCTCAAAAACAAAGTGACCGAAGTCGAATGGAAATCAAGCCGAGGAAAACATAAAATATCCAGTTCAGAATCGCTGAGATTCGAACAAAATCAATCATCGGCTAAATCAAATCAAAGCCGATAACACAAAAATTCAAAAATCAAATGCATATGAATAAGCATTAGGAATTCATACCTAACAATCAAAAACAATCATATGCAAATATGAGAGATAAAACGTCGACAAATAGTTGTAACACATGTACTATCTAAGTTACGTTTTATATTTGTTCTAAACCCCAGGCTCTGATACCAAGCTGTGACGCCCCACCTCTATACCCACGCTAGCCAAGAACACTACGGTGTAGTGCTGTCAACTAGCACGGAGAATAAGGCTGTTGAGGAGCGGCCATCAATAGTTAGGCCTTACACTAGTATTGGTTATCTCGATAGGAGTGGTATATATATTTATATATTCTTCCATTTTTCATCTCTGATTTATTTTCCTCCCATCGAAATACCCCAATTCCAGTATAAAACGAACTACGATGGTTCAAATAGTTTAGAACAGTAAATATAAAATATTACACAGATAATATAATGCGGAACACAAATAAAACTGAAAGTCTCATATATACAATAACTGATGTCAGTTACAATACATTTGATACAATACATATAACACGGTACATATGATACAACTACCACAGTCGACTCAAGAAGTTACATATACAAGTACATTAACGTTTATAATATACATGAATACATATCTTCCTATACAATTTTTCATACTACTACAAATGACGACGACTACTCCAAAAGATATGAAAGAACTTCATAGCTTTAGCAGCAACCCAAAGCAGAATATCTACAACCTGAAATACTCGGTCTGACCCGAGTATTAGATTCAAAAGAAAATAATACTCGGGTCAGTCTAATTCAAACTCAGTTATTAATGCACAGAAGCAATAATAATTAAATACTGAATAGACGACAGTAATTAAACCAAATCAGCATGCAATTCAGAATATTGAATTGAAATGAACAAACAGTTCAAACCATTGAAATATCAATTAAAATATTAATTCAAGTAGGGCTGCAGTACACGCACGCGTGCACTGCCTCGCCACTACGGCATATGGAATACGCGAAAGATCCATAAATCAAACAAATAAAATATCATACACGCCATACCGTGTGGCTGCAGTTCACGCTTGCGTGCACTGCCCTGCCACTATAGTGAGGTCGTGCCCAAAAAAAAACTCAATACCGTGTGGCTGCAGTTCACGATTGCGTGCAGTGCCTTGCCACAACAGTGATAATGAACACAACCGGGCACCAGGTCAAACCCAAATAAATTACAGTTCAGCACAGGGACTACATGAGTGTACAAAGTCAAATAATCGAATATACAACAGAGCTCCATGCAACAATACTTTTAAATGGTGGCAGTGTAACAACACAAAGACACAACCGACTGAAGGTAAGAGCACCACTGATGTGGCACCACAGCACACAACCCAAGGGCGGACAGCAATTCAGAGCAAAGTCGAAGCTACAGCAACTGCATAGGAATGCAGTAACAAACAAAAGGAATGACCAGAACACAATGTGACAGCAAATGAATGCAATTCGAAATGATATAGCAACAGAGACCAAGTTCAAGACAGTAGTGTACATGAATACAACTCGACTACAAAAGCCATCGAGTATACATTACTGCAAGCTCAAGTGATAAAACATGTGTCTAGACACAACACAATGAATACAACTAAAGGCAGATTTGAAGAAATGCATGTCACCAAGTTCAACAACATCAAAGACAACATGAAGTGAATCAAGTGACACAGCAGTCTTTGAACAAGAAAACCAGTGACATGAATGCAGTGTAAATTCAAGAACTACATGACATGAACCATGTAACTTATAGACAATGCAACTCGAGCTTCAGAGGTAACGAATGCAAATACTCAATGCATGCAACAATGTGCACAGAACTGAAAACAACAACTCAAATGCAAGTGCACAAGGCTATGTACAATACAAAAATGCAACTGCAAATTACATGGGGGATAACACTGTAAAATGAACCAAAGTTCGACTGAGAAATGAATAAGGCAAGCCGACATCAGTGACACAGGTACGAAGATTGAACAGGATTGCAACTCCCAGCAAAATGCATAAATATGAATCAAACTCATATACATTGCAGCAGGCTCTTCACACACGCCCTATTCTATCAAATTGACATGTACACATATCCCATATATGTATATAAGCATACATATACATGTACTTAATGTATTGACTCAAAGCAGTGGATCAACATTAACAAAACAATAATTCAAACCAAAATCAAAGCCATGGAGATCAATTAACCAAGGAGCATTCGACTTTGAATTAGAAGTTAGTGAGAAATCACTCATTAACAAATGTACAAGAAGTATGACAGAAATGCATACATACTCCAGAGATGAAACCCAACAACAACGTCGAGTGATAGTTCAAAATCAAAGAACAGCTTAATATGAACCTGTGCATATATATACACATGAAGCCTACAAGTAAAACCAGTGAATGAAAAGTGGACAGCGACGCAAACCGAAGCCGAAGCCAACATTATCGCAAGCCGAAGGCAGTTGATAAACGAATTGAAGCAGAAACAAAATTCACGTTAATACCAATGCCAACATAAATGCTCAAAATCATTTGCAGTTCGAAATCAAAACAATGCCGAAATCAAAATAGTTCAAGCAATGACCGAAGTCAATACTCAAAGAAAATGCATAGTCGAATGGCCGACAAATCAAGGGGCGAATTCAACAATCAAATACGGACGAAAATCATCGAATTCGAGCACTAGTAAACTCGAGATAGGAATTAGATGTGAGTGAAACACTCACCGTGTCGACGAATTAAAGGAGCAACCGAATGTCGAAGCAAGCAACGCGAGCGCCACAAGAGACGAGCAACCATCGGAATCGAAACCCTAATTTCCAGAGCAGAGAGAGAACGAAAGGAACGATCGCCATTATTTCGTGATTTGGTTAGGGTTGGTGAACGAAATGAAAAATGGATAAAGGGGGAGGGGAACGGGTTTTAGGTTAGCAAACGAAAAAATAAAGAAAATAAAGAAAAAGGGGGGGCCGGTTCGAAATTAAAGAGGGGATAAGGCCAAATAAGTAAATAAAAATAAAAATAAAAATAAAAATAAAACTTTTATTTAAAGTCCTAAATTTCTTTTATCAATTTATAAATCAATTTTAATTCAAAATTTAAAAACTTCAAATAGAAGTTTGTGTCAATATTAATCGTTTAAATTGTTGATTATAATTGATGCAAAATACCGGGTTGTTACAACTGGTTTCATGTGCAGTTTGTATATTTATGATTTCACTTGAATCTTCATATTGCTTTGACTCCACTGTCGCGTCTGTTCTCATGTGTACATATTTGTGCACTTGTTAGCATGGTCTGGTTTTAGCTTCTTGTTGCATGAAAACTTGTACTCGACAATTTTGTGATGTATTTGTATTGCACTTGAGTTGAATCCAGCCTCGGCTCGGGCTTGAACTTGTACCCACCTGTCCCTACAGTAGTGTATATCGGTGTGCAAGGCCTGGTGGCATGTACACTAATACACTGTGCATGTCACAAGCTGCTCATGTAAGATGAATTGAAAAATTAAATGATGACGAATTACCCAAATAACCGAGGAAAATAATATTTTCAAAATACACATTTTATTTTACCTACAAAAATATTTAATTTTCAATTTTGCTGCATCAGTGTTTATTTTGCAGACAATTTAGATGTTGGATACAAATAGGAATACAGCTAAAGAATAAATATGAGTGAACGAGTGATATGTAGTGAGGAAAGTTATGTAAATTGAAATTGTATTGTAATTGACAAATGTATATATAGTAAGAGCTCAAATTTGTACCATTCAAATTGTAATAAAATATTTTGTTTGAATAAAATATTTGTTTGATTTCATATTTGTGTTATTTATTTTATTCAGCAAATATTTGTTTAATTATGTCAAAATAAAATAGTACGATAACAAATACATTCAGATGAATATATATATATATATATACATACATACATCTTTATTATCATCAAAGAAAAATCATGTACTTGCCTATTCAATAGAGTATCCGTGCTCGAATTTTTAAGTGATATCTAAATATAGTATGTCGACCCAAAATTCATGTTAAATCTTAGTTAAGGAGCTTTAAGTTGGAATTGTTCCAAATGAAAATTTATGGCTAGTTCAACCGAAATACTAAGTACGTTGTCTTGAATAATGCCAAAGTAAAAGCTATATATAAATATATAAATGAACAAATTTACGACTAGGTAGGGATAATTCCAAATTTAGGAATTCTATAACATTATTTTATGCAGCGATATTGATCGTGAATGAACTTAGGGATCACAAGTAGTCAAGACACATACATCGAAAGGTTCTACATGATAAAGTCGGTCAGTAATAGAGGGGTATTGATTAACATAGTAGATAATTAAAACAATATAGCCTATTTGTTCACTAAGGGACTAGCTTGACCGGTTTTGGAAAAACAGATAAGGGGATTGTGATTGGAATGTAATAATTGACCCTGAGTGCAAGTGGAAGATTGAGAGAGTTTGGGATAAATTCTATGGGTAATTATGACATTTCACATATATCTAACTTTATAACCAATCTTGTTTGCAATAAAGGTATCTGATTTCTATTATATACTTTGTTACATTGTGATATAATTAATTAAGTAATTAATTTGTAGCATATAAATTAGAAAATACTTAAATAATATGTTATGTGATAATTTTTACAAATAGTTATAACCATGAGAAAATCGTCACATAGAATAACATATGATTTTAAATATTTATGACCAAGATGTTTCAAGAAATGATATTGATAAATTTGTTGATGTACGTAACACTCTCCATATGTTGGGTAGTGTATTACTCATGGCTGCTAAGGGCACCGGGGGTCAAATACTCGTAGTTATTAACTATGGGATTATTCACTTGAGAGTTCCTAATCTTAAATAGCAACTAGGTTAAACAAGAAATCCTGGAGTGACAATGTTACACCGTTCTCTCGACTTAAGAATACTGTTGAGCTTCGATATGGATATTCCACTTTGATTATAGTTAAATCATGGCATAGTAAGCATCGAGCAAATATAGCTAGGTCTATGTTGAAGCATTGGAAGTGAAACACTATTCGATAGAGAATTCGTTTCATCTGTTGAATAAGTTTAGTATTACGGTCAATCGTGGATAAAGCAAAGTAAAAATCTCTGGCCAAAGAGGTATGATTAATAATGAATGTTATTATTGAATCGAGGACTTTGTTTATGGACTAACCGAGTTAAATATGTATTATGTTGGAATTTGACCAAAACCAAACTCCATTAATCCTAAAGTGAGATAGTGTTAATGTACTAAACTAGTGCAAATAATCGTTTGCTAAAAGGTATCGCTTAAATTGTAAAATTGAATCTACTGATGAGATATATAGTGATGAATTCTGTCAAACTTTCACACCTCTAGCTGTGGTGACATTCAAATGTTAGTATTTGGATTTTCAAATATTAACTGGTGATTGAGTTCACACCTGTGATTCACACAACTCAATCTGTTTAGTCTTTGAAACACCACTTAATTTAATTGGTTCATAATAGTTATGAATTAATTAAATAAATAAATGTTTATAAAATATTAATTTTTTTGTAATTGTTTTATGAATTATGTTAAGTAAATGGGGTAGCCTCTAAAAATGTTCTAGGTTCCATTAACAGTTAATTGGATACATATATAAATGTTATATGTGTGCCTATCGATATACAATCAATGTAAATTTTAATTCGATTTAGATTGAATTAATTACAAATTGGACTGAGTATTTTGTTGGTCCATTATGAGAACAATAGTGTCAGCAGAATAAGAGGAAAAAGAAGGAGAGTGATGTGAATCTAATTTTGAATCGGTTGGAGATATTTGTGGAAGATGATCTTCAAATTCTCCTATAAATGCAAGGCCAAATCTCATTCTTTTAGATGATTCTTTTGCCAACTCTCTTGCCTCTTTCTTACTTGTCATGGTCGAACATATCTTCTCTCCAGACCAACATTAGTTAACCCCATAAATCATAGACATAGGGAAATACAACTATATTTAGTGTTGACGTATCGATTGCTAGCAACAATGGTGCAGATTTATAAAATCTAAGAGACCAACTGATCAAGGCGTTAGTCTAAGGCATCAGTCTCTTTAGGTAAATTCTATAACAACAATACATGGTAGATATTCACATTTATAACGATTTTATATATGTGTTTAATACCCCCCATTCAATTATAAATGCATTAGGAAACATTAAACAACAATATATGTTAGTTTATAGATATAAATTTCAAGGAAAATATTTATTCAAAATAAGATTACTATTACTTATTATTACTTGAAATAATATTATCCTTTTATTAGCATAAATTTAAAAATAAATCCAATTTATCAAAGTGACAAATTGGTTGGTCTTTATAGACTCCCCTTCTTAAAAGAACATAGTCCCTGAAATTGCCCAACACAAAAACCCAAACATTTTGCCCAAAAATATTTATTTTTAAATTTATACCAGTGGATGTATGTAGATCACTTATACTCAATGTCTGATTCGATCTTCTCTTTGAATTCAAAACTTTATCACCAAACTAGCACTGATCCTCCGATCCTTTAGTGCGGACTCTGACCTGGCTTTCTGATCAGAACTTTAGTTCTTCCTTGCATAGCTCTTAACGATGATAAAAAACTCAAGCATCCAACCAAAAACCCTCATCAATATTTTCCGTCAAAAATTGAGTGATAAATCCTCCTTCGGATTGGTGTAAACACTTCCAAGTTCCGTGCTCAAATCTTATATCAAATTATCCACATACTTCATACAAATTTATTAATCTTTTCAAAATTCATATGAAAATAATTTCATAAAAATTCCATCTTTAATTTAAACGTTTATAATGATACTTCTTTATACATAATCATTTTACATTTTTATTTCCAAATATTTCAACTAAAAAAAACATTTTTTTTCAATAGATAAATATCTTTTTATTATAATACATTTCTAAACATATCTTGATGGTTTCTAAGAAACTAATTTTCAAATTAATTCATTAAATTTGATAAATTACCATAAACTGCCTTTATATATATATATTCTCTGTACTTAGATGAGTTTAATACTCAAAAAGTATTTATATACTTATTCAAATGTTATAAGTATATTTAAAAAAAAATTTCTTCTTACCTTTAAAATATAATCAAAGAGATTAATACAATTACTACCGAAACATTATTATAATGAACTTCTCTTTTTATAACATGTTAATTATAATACCTTTTTATTAAATACTCAATACTTGTTATTATCTTTAAATGCCGTTACTAAATACCTAAATATACCCATAAGATTTCTTCCAAAGTGTCATTCAAGGGTTTACAAAAAAATGTTGATAAAACATCGTTTACTACAAACCCAAAACCATTCATTAATAACTTTAAATATTTATTTAAAGATCGATAATAATGAGAAGTTAGGACAACGTCATATTATAAATTCTCACATGCTTACATCATTTAAAAATTTAAAAGCTTGGGTCCAAAAAGAAAAACTCCCCTCCCTTCCTTACACTAATATAATTCAAAACACCAAATTAAAAATATACATCCCATCCATACTCATACATAATAGAATTATCCTCATTTCCCTAAACGCTATTCTTATTCTTTCACGTTCGAAGATAATGGTGGACTCCAACATCTCAGGTCAATCATCACTACACCTTCTCCTTCTTTATCATTATCCAGTTCTTCGTCGGCATCATTGCCATCCTCTTCCGATATGTCTCCCATTACCTAAGGTAGCCATGGCTGGTTCCATGGGACATGTCCCGGGCCAACTAGTATTCCAGAAATGACTCCTTCTCCTTCTAACTCCTCCAGCCTTGCATATTTTCCTCCCAAGGGTTCTCAAATTCTTCGACCCACTCCTCTTCTTCTTGTTCTGTTGCTTCTTTATTGCTGCTTTCTATATCGTTCCAGCTTATGTTTGATCTAGATGATTCCTCCTGCCACACGACACGTTCCCTATCGATATCCCATACTGCATTACTACATTAACTTAATATGATAGCATCAGGGTCTTCCATCGACTCTAATTCTTACTCCATGGGCTCTATTTTCTCTTCCACGGGTGTTGATTCTTCTTTCAATGGCTCAATCTCTTCTATTGGTTCCAAAATGGAGCTAGTGGTGTTTGCTATCCAATTCCCTCGAGGCCGGCCTGGGTTCATCCTCACTAGAGATCATAATTACTTATAGAGCAGGGAGCAGTATAAGCATTCCGGCCATAGGATATCCATCTTCACCCCTTCGAGTGTATGAGGCTTTCCTTTTTGCCCCAACTCGCTCTAGAAAACTCCCCATACGCATAACTTATGGTTTCTACAAGGCAAACAATTATTCTTTTAGACACAAGTAGTAGGTAATTACTAGAGTATTCTTAGGTAGAGAGGTTTGGTCAACACCTAGAAAATGTTTCGAGATTTATGTCTAAAGATAGCCTTTCAAATTCTTTGTATAAAATATTTCATTATTTCAAAATTTCTTTGAAAACTCTAAAAAAAATTATTTTCTTTTCAAATACACACACACACACACTCTCTCAAAACTCATTTATAGGGCATTACTAACCCTATCTCTAATGAGTTATCCATCCTAAGGCATTACTAATCTATCATTGATGAGTCTTTTATCCCACCAAAGCCAAGGATGTCGCTTAACCTAAGCTTTGATACCACGACTGACGACTCGTTTCTCCGACTCTCGAAAATTGACACTAATACATCCTCAGTATTCACATGTCGAAAATCCAAGTGCTGAAGAAGCGGATTCTCAAGGGTAAGAAAGAAAAATAAAAACATAACAAAATCTCACATATATTATTTAACAAATAATCTTTAAAGTAGAAATTCAAATCAGAGTTAAAAACATTGAGAGTTATAAATTCATGTCCTTACAATTGCGGAACACTATAGCACAAGAGTGTGGTGGAAATAGACCAAAATCTTCAAAAAAAACTTCTAACTCCATACGCGAGCTCCATCCAAATTTCTTCTAAACTAAACCTGAGTACCAGGCTGGCCGAGGAAATTAGGGCGTCCAGAGTTTAAAGGAAAGGAAAATAAATCCTGGGTTAGCTATGGGACTAGTGTGAGAACTCAGAAATACGTGGTTTGAAAACAAAAAGGTATCTCATAAGGCCATGCAGCACATAAACATAAAACGGATTTTTAGCTTATGATAGCCGAATCTTTATTATGAAAAATAAGGTTTATTATTATTTTCCTTTAAAATCATTTGCAAGTAAACTTATCAATCTTAGCCGAAATCGTTACGTTATTAAATTCCAGATACTAGCCACAAACGTGGGTTCTATAAACAAAATGGCAGACAATTATTGGAGAATGGATCTCCATACAAATGACCAGGTGAAGGGACTATCTTCCGGCAGCACATCTCTAGAGGAATGTACCGAGGCCTAACTGATGGCCCTCTACGAACACAAGACTGGCCTACCTCTCCTAGATAGTACCGAATATGTCATCACCCCGGTTGTTATCGGCCTATTCAAAGGCCCTTACCGCATTCATTCACAGTAATTTAAGTATCAAACATCATAGCGAGACTAAATATATCTAGAAAGAGATGATCATATCCTAATGGTTGCGAACCACATAGCCTTGCTGCATCAACTCTATTTCGGCCATTTTCGGGTGTGAGGCTTGAGGTAACGATTACCTTTTTACTTTGCATTTTTCACTTTGAATGACATATTGCCATTCCATCGATCACTACTGACTTCCATAAACATACAACCTCTAAGCTCATACGTCTCAGAGAACGGTGTTAGGCTAAGAGAAGTTGCCTTCTCCGCCACAAAACAGATGTATATTTATAAAAGTCGACAATGAAATATCAAGAATGCAACGTCACATACGTCCATACAAGTTCATTCTAAGACTGAACGAAACCGAAGGCACCCTCATACCACATCCTGTTGGGAATTATCCCTAGGATTAGTAGCTGAAAAGTCCTTGTAACCCAAAGAGTTTCAGAAATGAAGGGATCACTGCCAATTTAGTATTTGGGAGTTAACAAGAATTATCAACAAATAGTCCTTCTACCTCAAAAATCTTCGGACTTCATCCTTCATTTTCTTTACCAAGTCTTCATTTTTCGAACGTATACATTGGTTCGAAGTGGTTTTCAGATAACCATTATCCATATCTGACCCAGGTTCCTTTGGTCCAATCATCAATGAAAAAGAGGGTATGTAAATAGTGAATCATTCTTTAATTTATTAAGTTCTTTTATCAAAATCTCTCCTGGAGATATATATTTCTAAAACATTCATTCCGGTATATACGGAATCATTAAACCTCTCTTATCACATCTTTTGATCACTTATAACCCTTTCTAAACATGGAATAATTCAAAATCATTTCATTTTTCACTTAGGAAAATATTTCCAAATCATTTCATTAAACCCCAACAAAGATTTCTTAACTCAAAAATTCATAATTTTGATTGAGTTAAAACCATATTATCTCGGATGTCAATCCAAAACCAGTAAATATTAAGTGAGTAGAATCCATAGAAATCACCTAATTCTACTAAATATCAGTTCCCGTATTCAACAAATACTATGGCCGGAACAATGATGAAATCACCTTTTAAATTCCATAAATAGTACGAGTTCCCACTTCGGGCTTTAACAACGAGTGTAAGAAGATCATCTTTATAAAACCAAAGTTGAAAATTTAGATCTTTTATACTTAACTCGTTTCCAACATTTTGACCTTATCTATCCCTCGCACAGTGAAGAGGCCAGGTGAGCCAGGGCATTGGTTGCTCCTGAACATCTCCTTAATTTAAGTACCTAACATTCAAATCTCACGAATAGAAAAATCCAGTCTACTCGTCGTCTTTTAGAGCAAAGATTAAACCACTTAATTTGTAATAGCTTTTCTTTACGTTGTTTATTTAAACTTTCTTAAATAAGCTAGAAAACCTCCAATCGTTTTTAAAACACTTAATTATCCTTTTGAAAACATTCATAGAAGATTTGGAAAACAATTGTTAAGTTTAAAGCTATATTTCAAAGGATATAGAAAATTCTGCGAAAAAGTGTCGTGGAAAGTGCTCTTTTAAGTAATATTAATCAAAACGACTTTTCTATCAATTGGAATTTTATTTTATAACTCAAATCAATTTTAAATTTTTTAAAAGATTAATTCCTCATTTTAAACAATTTTAAAACATCATTTTCAATGAAATCCAGTTTCAGATCCCGAACTGCAAAAACTTAGATTTTTCAAAAAGCTTGTTTACTCATATCTCAAATCTAATTATCGAAATCTTGATTTTCTTTATTTGTTGTAAAACTATGGATATAATAGATTGAAAAATTCTTATCTCGAAGAATTCCAAGCTATATTCTATATTTTACGCTCGTTTGAGTTTTATGGCGCAAAATCGCAAACTACCTTTAGCTACGCGCCTATTTTGACTATATTTTCAATTCAGGAAAATAGGCACAAGGAAAAAGTTACAAAAAAATTTAGTCTCAGGGACGGTAAGTTTGTATTTTAGTCTGAAAGACACTTTATAGTGTAAACAGAAAATGATAGCTACATCTATCATTCTGTGATTTACACTACAAAGTGTCCTTCAGACTAAAAAACAAACTTGCTGTCCGTGAGACCAATTTTTTTTGCAACTTCTTCCCTGTGCCTAAAAACCCTTTTCAATTCTCATTCAAAGTTCAATGAAACACTGTTAAATGTTTATAAAACAGTTCAAACTCAATTTTAACCATTTTTAAAGAGGTCTAACTTTCCATACACACCATCTCATTAATTCAAGGAAACTGATTTCCTTTGTGCTTATCGATGTGTATCTCCATGACTTGCATATATATTCAACATTCATATTTAAACAACCAAACTTGATGATCAAAGCATATTAAACATCCATTGCAACCATCATATCATCATCCAAAATATAATATAATAGTTTATGAGTTCTCACCTTCATTTTCCCTTCGAGCTAATAGAAAATCAGCTATAGCTGCACTATCACGAAAGAAAACTCCACGAAATTGAGATTTGGACACTTGAAGTGGCCTGGCCTAGCCTTGCTGCTCATGGCCTAGGCGATGTAGTGTAGTGGTCGTGGACTCTGGAAGAGTATATGAGGTGTTTAGAACTAGTTTTGAACTGGATCAATAATATAAACTTTCCTCTTTTATTTGATATATTTTTTCTAACGTTTCTAATATATTTTTTATGAATAAGAAGCCATTAAAGAGGCTCTTAAAAAGCTTGAAAAGAAGAGGAAGAAGAAATGAAATTATATTAGGATTTTTGTGAGAAGTGTGGTGGTATTTATAGAAAAACCTTAAAATAAAATATTATATTACATAATTACCTAAATATCCCTAGCCCATGCCCCTCCCCTAACCTATAGCGCACAACTTCCCCCCCAAACCATGTGATGGTAGATGGGAGGTGATGGTGTGGTGCAATGAAGTGATGTTTGCTTTATGGTTACTTAAAGTTAAGCTTAGGAAATATGAAACCATTTTTTTAATATGTATGTATGTATGTATGTGCATGGTGTCATGTGCATGTGACATATATATGTATGTACATGTAGGTGCATAACACTTCGAATGTCTTCGAACAACTTTTGTTCGTTAAATCGTTGAAATATGGAGAACTGATTATTTGTCACATTTTCACATATTCACTAACGTACATATATTTGTAAACAAAATTTAAAAATAAATTTATTATCATCTTAAACTAATTAAAATGATCACATTTCATTTATAAAACCACTTAAATTAATTTTAAAAATTATTTACAAAAACTGCCATAATACCGATAAGGCGGTATCGATTTTTCTTTATATTTTCAGATCAAATATATATCTTTATAAAACAATTAAACGATTCATTATCATTTTATAACTGTTCAAAATAAATTATCATCACTTAAAATAATTATTTGGATAATTAAAATAATAATTAAATCATTAAATCTCAATTTAAATTAAATAAATCAATTATTTAAATACAATGTCATTTTATACATATAAATTTCGAGGAAAATATTTATTCAAAATAAAATTACTATTGCTTATTATTACTTGAAATAATATTATCCTTTTAATTGCATAAATTTAAAAATAAATCCAATTTATAAAAGTGATAAACTTGCGGGTCGTATAGACTCCACTTTTTAAAAGAATTTTGTCCCCGAAATTGCCCAACACAAAACCCAAATATTTTGCCCAGAAATATTTATTTTTAAATTTATACCCGTACGATGCAATAGATCATTTGAAGTGCGGCCTACTGATGGATACAGAACAGTGCTCTAAGATGGATACGAACGGATGGAGTTATCTCCTTCAATTTGCATCGATCATAACTCATTCATACGAACCCCGATTTACCTGAAATTTGGAACGTTATCTCCCATGACTTTACTTGCCGTGTCCTATCAATTGTAGCCTGATCCGGGTTCGGACAAAATTCATCGATATCCATGGTGAAACAGTGTATACCGAACTTTTACGACGAGCTGTCTTTAGTTTTCCAATCAACTTTTTGGTGTCACGGCCTTGTTGAAAGGCGGGATAACACATGCAATATCTGATTCGATCTTCTGTTCGAATTCACAACTTTACTTCCAAAGTAGCACTGATCCTTCGATCCTTTAGTGCGGACTTTGACTTGGCTTTTTGATCAGAACTTTAGTTCTTCCTTGCATAGCTCTCAACTATGATAGAAAACTCAAGCATCCAACCACAAGCCCTCATCAATGTTTGCCGTCGAGAATTGAGTGATAAATCGTCATTCGGATTGGTGTAAACACTTCCAAGTTCTATACTCAAATCTTAGATCAAATTATGCGACGAAATAATCCACATACGTCATACGAATTTAATAATCTTTCCAAAATTCTTATAAAAATAACTTCATAAAAATTTCGTCATTAATTCAAACTTTTATAATGACACTTCTTTATACATATGCATTTTACATTTTTATTTCTAAAAATTTCTACTTAAAAACACATTTCTTTTCAAAATATAAATATCATTTTATTATAAGACATTTCTAAACATATCTTAACAGGTTCTGGAAAACTCATTTTCAAAATAATTCATTGACTTTGATAAATTACCATAAACTGCCTTTATATATCTATTCTCTTTACTTATACCGATTTTAATACCTAAAAAGTATTTATATATTTATTCAAATGTTATAAGTATATTTAACAAGTTTTTTTCTTAACTTTAAAATATAATCAAAGAGACTAATACAATTACTACCAAAACATTGTTATGATGAACTTCCCTTTTTATAACATGTTAATTATAATATCTTTTTATAAGTGTTATGCACCTATATGTACATACATATATATGTCACATGCACATGATAATATGAACATACATACATAAATACATACATACATATATATATAACAAAAATGATAACCTTTAAGTAATCATAAAGCAAACATCACTTCATTATACTAGACCATCACCTTACATCAGCCATCACATGGATATGGGGGGAATCCATGCCCTAGAGGCTAGGGAAGGGGAGTGGGCTAGGGGTATTTAGATAATTATGCAATAAAATATTTTATTTAAGGGTTTTCTATAAATACCACTCCTCTTCTGACAAAATTCCAAATATCATACCACTTCCTCTTCCTCTTCTTTTCAAGCTTTCTAAGAAATTCTTTAATGGCTTCTTATTCATTAAAAAGTTACTAGAAAAGTTAGAAAAAATATATTAAATAAAAGAGGAAAATGTATACACTAGTTTATAATATCGATCTACTTCAAAACCAGTTCTAAACATGTCATTTACTCTTCCAAAGTCCACGGCCACCACCCCACACCACCTAGGTCGTGAGCACCAAGGCTAGGTCGAGCCATTTCAAGGGTCCAAAGCTCGATTTCGTGGAGTTTAATTTCATGATAGCAGAGCTATAAGTAATTTTCTATTAGCTCGAAGGGAAAATGAAGGTGAGAATTCCTAAACTATTATATTATATTTTGGATGATGATATGATGTTTGCAATGGATGTTTAATATGCTTTGATTGTCAAGTTCGGTTGTTTAAATATAAATGTTGGATTATATGCAAGTCACGAAAATACATGTCGATAAGCACAAAGAAAATGACTTTCTTTGAATTGATGAAATGGTGTGTATGGAATGTTAAAAATCTTTAAAAATGGTTTAAAATGAGTCTGAAATGTTTTATAAACATTTAACAGTGTTTTGGTGAAGTTTGAATGAGAATTGAAAATTTAGTCAAAAATAAGCACGTCGCGTAATGGTAGTTTGCGATTTCGCGCCATAAAAGTCAAACGAGTGTAAAAGATGGAATATTGCTTGAATTCTTTGAGATAAGAATCTTCCAAACTATTATATCCATAGTTTTCCAATAAAGAAAGAAAATCAAGATTTCGACAAGGATTTTGAGATATGACTAAAACAAGCTTTTTGAAAAATCTCGATTTTGCAGTTCGAGATCCAAACCTTGATTTCTTTGAAAATGATGTTTTAAAATGAGGAATAAATCTTATAAATCTTTTAAAATTTTTAAAAGTGACTTGAGTAATAAAATGAAATTCCAAATGATGGAAAAGTCGTTTTGATCAATATAACTTAAAAGAGCACTTTCCGCAGCACTTTTCCGTAGAACTTTTCTATAACCTTCGAAATATAGATTTAAACTTAACAATTATATTCCAAATCTTTTATAATTGTTTACAAAAGGATAATTAAGTGCTTTAATTATGGTTGGAGGTTTTCTAACTTATTTAAGAAAGTTTAAATAAGCGATGTAAAGAAAAGCTATTACAAATTAAGTGGTTTATCT
Organism: Allium cepa; assembly: GCA_030765085.1. Classification (NCBI taxonomy): domain Eukaryota; kingdom Viridiplantae; phylum Streptophyta; class Magnoliopsida; order Asparagales; family Amaryllidaceae; genus Allium; species Allium cepa. The sequence goes on along the minus strand of CM060934.1, from coordinate 202,462,935 downwards.
TTGCTCTAAAAGCCGACGAGTAGATTGGATTTTTCTATTCGTGAGATCCGGATGTGAGGGCTTAAATTAAGGAGATGTTCAGGAACAGCCAACGCCCAGGCTCAACTAGCCTCTTCCTCGGGCGAGGGATAGATAAGGTCAAAATGTCAGAAATGAGTTAAGTATAAAAGATCTAAATTTTCAAAGATTTTATAAAGATGATCTCGTTATACTCATTATTAAATCCCAAAGATGGAACTCGTACTATTTGTGGAATTTAAAAGGTGATTTCACCGTTATTCCATCCATATTATTTGTTGAACATGGGAATTGATATTGAGTAGAATTAGATGATTTTTATAGATTCTGTTCACTTAGTATTTATTGGTTTTGGATTGACATTCTAGATAACATAGTTTTAACTCAATCAAAATAATAAATTTTTGAGTTAAGAAATCTTTGTTAAGATTTATTGAAATCATTCCATCTTTGAATTATTCCATCTTTGAAAAGGGTTATAAGTAATCAAAAGATGTGACAAGAGAGGTTTAAAGATTTCGTATATACAGGAACAAATGTTTTAGAAATATATATCTAAAGGAGAGATTTTGATAAAATAACTTATTAAATTAAAGAATGATTCACTATTCACGGACCCTTTTTTTACCGATGATTGGACTGAAGGAACCGAGGTCGGATCTGGGTAATACCTATCCGAAAGCCACTTCAAACCAATATATGCGTTTGAAAAATAAGACTTTATAAATAAAAAGAAGGATGAAGACCGAAGTTTTTGAGGTGAAAGGACTGCTTATTGATAATTCTTATTTGCTCCCAAATACTAAAGTAATCGTGGTCCCTTCATTTCTGAAACTCTTTGGGTTACAAGGACTTTTTCCCTACTAATCCTAAGGATAATTCCCGAGAGGATGTGGTAGGAGGGTGCCTTCAGTTTCGTTCGGTCACAAAACGAACTTGTATGGACAGATGTGACATTGCATTCTTGAAATTTCATTGTCGACTTTTGTAAATATACATCTGTTTGGTGGCGGAGAAGGCAACTTATCTTAGCTTAACACCCTTCTCTGAGACATATGAGCTTAAAGTTTTTTTGTTTATGGAAGTCAATAGTGATGGTGGAATGGCAATGTGGCATTCAAAGTGACGAATGCAAAGTAAAAAGGTAATCGTTACCTCAAGCCTCACATCCAATAATCGCCAAAACAGGGTAGATGCGGCAAGGCTATATGGTTCACAACCACTAGGATATGATCATCCCGTTCTAGATATATTTAGTCCCGCTATGACGTTCAGGACTTAAATTACTGTGGATGAATGTTGTGAGGGTCCTTGAATAGGTCGGTAATGATCGGGGTGATGACATATTCAGTACTATCTATGAAGAGGTAAGTCAGTCTTGTGTTGGTAGAGGACCATAAGTTAGGCCTCGGTACATTCCTCTAGAGATGTGCTGTCGGAAGGTAGTCCCTTCACCTGGTTCTTTGTATGGAAATCCATTCTCCAATAAGTGTCTGCTATTTTGTTTTAGAACCCACGTTTGTGGCTAATATGATGAAATTTAATAATGTAACAATTTCGGCTAAGATTGGTAGGTTTACTTGCAAACGCATTTAAAGGAATGTCATTAAAAATAATATCCCTTATTTTTTGATAATAAAGATTTAGTTATCATAAGCTAAAAACACGTTCCATTTTTATGTGCAACGTGGTCTTATGAGATACCTTTTTGTTTTCAAAACATGTATTTTTGAGTTCTCACACCAGTGCCATGACTTACTTGGGGTTTATTTTCCTTTTCCTTAAACTCTAGATGCCATAATCTTCTCGGGTAGCCTAGTAGTCAGGTTTAGTTTAGAAGAAATGTTATAGATCCCGAGCATGAAGTTAGAAGAATTTTGTAAAGAATTTGGTCTATGTCCACTACACTCTTATGCTATAATATTCCGCATTTGTAAGGACAGGAATTTGTAACTGTCTATGTTTTTAACTCCAATAAATGTATTTGAATTTCCACTGTAAAGATTATTTATTGAATAATGCATATGAGAATATGTTCTGTCTTTATTTTTCTTTCTTACCCTTGAGAATCTGCTTCTCCGGCACCTGGATTTACGACATGTGAATACCGAGGATGTATTAGTATCGATTTTCGAGAGTCGGAGAAATGGGTCCACAATTGTGGTATCAGAGCTTAGGTTAAGAGAGAACCTTGGCTTTGCTGGGGTAAAAGACTCATCAGTGATGGGTTAAGTAATGCCCTAGGATGAGTAACTCATTAGAGATGGGGTAAGTAACGCCCTAGAAATGAGTTTTAAGAGTGTGTGTGTGTGTGTGTATGTATATATATTTGAAAAGAAAAGAATATTTTGGTAAAAATTTCAAAGAAATTTTGAAATAATGAAATATTTTATACAAAGAATTTGAAAAGCTGCCTTAGACATAAATCTCAAAACATTTTCTGGGTATTGACCGAACCTCTCTAACTAAGAATATGCTAGTAATTACCTACTACTTGTGTTTAAAAGAATAATTTTTTGCCTTGTAGAAACCGTATGGGGGAAGTTACATGAATGAGGAGTCTTATAGAGTGAGTTGGGGCAACAAGGATAGCCTCATTGTTCTCTCTAGCGACAAAGAGAAGCAACCAGAATATCCGCCTTACAATGGTGGGTTTTCGATCGAAGAAGAATATGCACCATACACTCAGAGGGGTAAAGATGGATATCCTATGGCCGGAATGCTTATACCGCCCCCAGCTCTAGAAGTAATTATGACCTCTTGCGACGATGAACCCAGGCAGGTCACGGGGGAATTGGATAGTAAATCCTACTAGCTCCATTTTGAAACCAATAGAAGAGATTAAGCCAATGGAAGAAGAATCATACATAAACTAGAACGAGATAGCAAGCAATAATGAAGAAGCAACAAAATAGAAGAAGAGGAGGGGATCGAAGAATTTTAGAACCTTGGGAGGAAAACGTGCAGGGCTTGGAGGAGATAGAAGGAGGAGGAGTCATTTCTGGAATACCAATCGGCATGGGACATGTCCTATGGAACCAACCATGACTACCCAAGGTAATGGGAAAGATATTGAAAAAGGACGACAATGAGTCCGACGACGAACTGGATAGCGATGAAGAAGGAGAAGGTGAAGTGATGATTGACCAAAGATGTTGGAGTCCACCATGATCTTCAGACTTGGAGGAATAAGAATAGCGTTCAGGAAATTGAGGTTAGTTCTAGTATGTATGAGTATGGATAGTATGTATATTTTTGATTTGGTGTTTTGAATTGTAATAGTGTAAGGAAGGGTGGGGAATTTTTTTAAGACCCAAGATTTGAAATTTTTAAATGATGTAAGCATGTGAGAATTTATAATATGATGTTGTCCTAACTTTTCATTAGTACCGACTTTCAAATAAATATTTAAAGTTATTATTGAATGGTTTTGGGTTTGTAGTAAACGATGTTTTAGCAACATTTATTTTTAAACCCTTGAATGACACTTTGAAAGAAATATTATGGGTATATTTAGATCTTTAGTAATGGGATGTAAATATAATAACAAGTATTGAGTATTTTTGAATGTCTACGAACAACTTCTATTCATTAAATCGTTGAATTCCGAAGAACCGATTATCAGTCACATTTTCACTTATTTATTAACGTACATATATTTGTAAAAAAAATTCAAAAATAATTTTATTATCATTTTAAACTAATTAAAATAACCACATTTCATTTATAAAACCATATAAATTAATATTATAAATTATTTACAAAAATTGCCATTATACCGATAAAGCGATATCGATTTTTCCTTATATTTCCCAATCAAATATATATCTTATAAAACTTCTATAAATGATTCATTATCACTCTATAACTATTAAAAATGGATTATCATAATTTAAAATAATTATTTGGATAATTAAAATAATTATTAAATCATTAAATCTCAATTTAAATTAAACAAATCAATTATTTAAATACAATGTCATTTTGTCAATATAAATTTTGAGAAAAATATTTATTCAAAATAAGATTACTACTACTTATTATTACTTAAACAATATTATCCTTTTATTTGCATAAATTTAAAAATAAACCCAATTTATCAAAGTGATAAATTGGCGGGTCATTACAACATATCCTCAAAACCATCTCAATCTTTCTGTATTGGAAAAAATTTCTATATATTTGTATCGCCGGTATAAGAATATTCACAAATCATTTCATTTTAAACACTTAGAAAAATATTTCCACATACCAATGGTTAATAGCACCACCATTTGGAAACACACTAAATATATTTCTATAACCGTACAACTCCAAAGTTCGTACACCTCCGGATGGGTGTTAAGAATAGGAAGCAATGCTCGTACACCACCAAGCCTTTAGTACGGTCATAAGAGCCGATTGTGTATTTCATGATGGAAGGTCAAAATATCATTTATTGGGTCAAGACGAATGTTGCATAAAACATCGTTACGACAACCTAAAAACATTAGTATAGGGATTTGATAAATTATATATGTGTATATTTATATTATATAAGTTCGTATACTATATAAAATATTTCCTTTCAGGAATCATTTACTATACAATAATGTTATATTCCATGCCTTCCTTACTTCTCTGAAACAGTCTATTACAGCAATAAATGTTGAAATCTATGTTTTCGATACATATCACATCTTTTTAAAACATTTTCAAACTATTAAATTCTACTTGGAATTATTACTTCCAAAAAATTTAATTTAAAAAGATAAATTATTTTTAAAAGCCATTACCTCCATCAAAATATCACTTTCAAACATTCCTTTAAATAAAAATCCATATTTAAATCTCAACATAAGTCTTTTCAGTATTTATAAAACTATTTTCGTAAATCTCTTTTCAATTTTATAAAACTTCTATTTTATGAAATTCCTTGATTTACAAAATTCTAAATATAAATCCATTCGTTTATAAAAACCAATTTACTGTCAAAATCCATTTCTTTATAAATAAATCTATTTATAAAATCCATTTATTTATAAACCAAATTTATTTATAAAATCCATTTATAAATCCATTTCCAAATTAAACTTCAAATCCATTTACTAAACATTTATAAATTCTGATTACAAATCTATTTCTTTATTAATAAAATATTACTTATTTAAATAATTTTTATAAACTTATTCAAAATCTTTATTTAAAAACACTTTATAAAATAGTAAATCAAAAATACCAAAAATCACACTTTTAATTATTTTAAAACAAATTCTTTTCTTTTAATAATTCATCAATTATTATAAAATATTTATACTTTCAAAATCACTTTGAAATACTTTTAAAATCAAAATCATCATTTTAGCACTTCAAAATACCAAAAATAAAGCCAGTGCTACTAATCACTAAATAAGCCAAATCATATCGCAATCAAAATAGGGCATCCAACACATCATATATCAGCATATATATGAAAAGTAAATCAACGGGGTGAGGAATCCTGTTGGATCCCTCCAACATGTCCTCCTACATCATAAACAATATATAATCATAAAAAAATAAGTCAACCGCTTCGACGCGGGATTCTTATACAAAGGGTCATCCACTCTTACACGGGAATGCAATCAGGTCTCCCATTCGCTCTAATAGGCAGGAATATATATGCAAACCAACTAATAAATATAGTATATCATCCAAACAAGCAACAAACAACATATATAATTGATTCCCATTTATATAAAAATATAAGTAGGCCAGAGATGTAAGTTTACTTACTAAACTACCAGAAATCGCCAAAGAGCTTCGGAATAAAAAATGAACGGTCATTCAATTTAATCCAAAATTCCTACTAGCTTTGAATTCATCCAATCCAACTCCATAGTGTAGTATTCAATGACACGAACGCAACATGACTTATCATGCTCAAAACGGACCTTATATGAGAAAGTTATGGATTAATTAACATTCGATGTAATAAATTTGAAATTAACTTAATAAATAAACATTTAAAACTTTTACACCTTTCGCGTTCTTCTCCATTCCTCCCTCTATTCACATTCACTTCCAGGCTCACATGATTTTTTTTATTTCGTGTTCAAATGTTCAATTGCACTCCCAGCCGCACGCTGCCACATCCCATGCTCGTACGCCACCTCTCTACCGAGCCGCCCTCCTCCTTGCCACGCCTAGCCTTGCCTTTCTCGCACGCGTAAACCAGATGTACCCAAAAATTGCAGTTCGAACGCGGGACGATTTCTCCTGCATTGAGCAATGATTTGACGATCCAGTCACTAGCTAAGCTTGTATGGTCGTGCTCTACGTTTTATTAGTTGAAGTCGAAGGCTAATTTAACCTCTAGAGGCTCCGATGAACCCTGGCAGCACAATGTAGTTATTGTTTAATGGCAGCTAAGAAAATCTAGCTAGGGTTTTAAGCAAATGAAAACAGTTGATGGCCATTTATAAGAAGTTCAACTCGGCATTATTCATCTGTGAAAATTTCGAACTCCAAATAAAGTGTGCCCCATGGCGTTCTATATGTTTTACCCTTATTCCAAACACAATGGAATATATATCATAAGCCAATTCCATCATATACTGTGACGACCCGTAATTTTCAAGCATTTAAAATCAGAATATTTAATTGATTTTAAATATTTAAAAGTTAATTATCGGCTTAAATTACGAATATCATAATTTATTTGACAATTGAATTGTTGAATTAACTAATTTGAATTGAATAAAATATGGAACCTGGAGTTTTAAGCATATTAAAAATAATTTGAAGGCTTATAAAATTTATAGTGATGATGGTGAAGATAGTAAAAATGTTAGAATTGAATTTGAAAGTTGATTGTTCAGTCTTGAAATTTAAATCGTTTAAATTGAATTTAAAAATAGCCTTCCGAGGCGTAGTCTCGGAATTTGACGAAACCAGTTCCATTGGGTCCGTAATATTGTATTATTATCGGATTTCAAATTTCGTATTGATCGGAGTTAGTGTGTGAGTGTACTATTTATAAACGCGCTGAAAAATTTAAGTGATAATAATCTAATTAAATTTAAATTAATTTATCAAGCTTCTTATATACGCCATTCGCTTCCTTTTATTAACTCGTGTGTTCTTCCTTCCTTCTAGATTTCAAAGGAGATTTAATCAAAACCGTTTCAAAAAAATAAATAAAAATATTACAGTAATGGCCGAAACCCTTTTCTTCCTCCAAAACCCCCAACGCTTTATCATTCAAAAACAAAAACAAAAAAAGAGGGCAACAAATCAATGGAGGCGGAGAGCACGATTTGGGTGGGGGGGTCTGTTCGAAACTAGGTTGGCGAGTATATGAGGGAAGCACGAGAATTGTGCGCGGCGACTTCGATTTGGCATCGAGAAGGAGTAGATCGCGAGAGTTAGGGGTTCGCGACAGCTAGGGCGTGGAGTAGTCAACGACTTCAGTTTGATTGGCGAGGTGGCGAACAATCTAGGGTTTCGCGATTTGGAGGCTCGTCGTTCGCTGATGGCCGCGGTTCCTGGTGTTATTCGAGCATTGTGCAGACAGTGAAGCAGCGTCGGGGTCGATGTCACGAATGGAGGAGGCTGCGATCGAGGTTAGAGTTAGATGTGGGGGCGGCGATCGTTGTTCGATCGAGAGGAAGCTTTGCTGTTCAGGTTAGAGGGCTCGGCGAACTCGGGGTTGCCGCAGATGGGCGTGTGCGTAGGGTCAATTGGGGGTTTTGGTGGGTCTGTGTTCGGCAGATTAGGTAACGCATTCTTTAAATTATCTTAATATGTATATATTGTTTAAGAGAGAAAATAAAATAAATTTTTGCAGTAGGAATTTATTTGGATTATTTACTGAAATATTCTGGAAGTATATTGAGATTTTAGATGTGGTTATGAATCATTTTAGTAAGTTGAAATTAAAAATTTTAGGAAATCAGATTTTGACCTATATATAAATAAATTTAAATAAAAGGGTATATGTAGTTTCAGAACAATAAATTAATATACATATATACCTGTTTTAAAGTTGCTAGTTTATTTTTAAACAATGGATTTAGCGATTAACTTGTTTATTTAACATACTTAAATATTTCAGTTACCAAATGGTTTAAAGGAAAACTGTATAAATTAAATAATTTGTTAACTAAATGGAAATTTAATTGTTCAAATTGACTCGAATGTTGATAAAAACAAAAATGTAATGTTTTTTTTTACAAGGTCTAAAACTGTGAAGAAAACAAGTCGGGTTGGATAAGATTGCAAATCAAAAAAATCAAAGGTGAGTTAATCTCACTCACTTTAAATTTAAATTTAAAATGATAAATTTAAATAATTGTTTGAATGGTTGAAATTGATTGATGTGCTATGTTATGGTATATTCTGGAATTGGCATATTACTGTGCTAACGTCTGTGGATGCAGGGAAAACAGGTTGGAGGGATCCAACTGGGTCCCTCAACATATATCTATTGTTTATTATTCTCTGACATGCTTTGTGGATATTCTGTGATGAATCATATTGAAATATTGAATGCTATAGCTGCTTGGATATATTCTTGAACTCTGAGTTATCAAATTATATAGCATTGGATTCTTGGAAAGAAATAATAAAAGAAGTAAATTTTTAAGAAAATAATTACAAAGAATGTAGATAAATTAAAAATGAATTGATAAGAATATTAGTGTTTCCAAAATGCTAATTAATGAATCCTGTATATGGAAAGGAAATTTTGAATAAACAGAAAGTTAAGAAAACTTAAATTTCAATGTTACTGTTTAAAAGAATAAAACAATTATTTCAAATTTAGGATTTAAATTATTCTAGAAGAATAAAGAAGAAACGGAAAAACTAATATGAAATATGTATATTTCAGTTAAAGATGTAAAATAAAAGGGAAAATAATAACAATTATAATTAAGTCAATAATTAATGAATTTTGAAATGAACTGAATAAGTGAAGAAATTTATTTCAAATAAAATAAGTTGAAAATCAATTTGGAAAATTGATTCAATTGACTGAAGTTGGAAAATTCTCCTCGAATAACCAAGCATGTTTTCAAAGCGAGTTTTTAAATATAAGTTAAAAGGGTTTTAAAGTTGTTTTTAAAAAGCAAGTTTTGAAAAATTTATTATATCCAATATTAAAATTCAAAGGGTAAGTATTTTCTAAAAATCTAATATAGTAGTAATTACTTAAAAGATGACCTAGTATTTTGTTTTCAAAAGTGAAATTCTAGTTTTATATTCTATTAAGTAACTTTATTTTCAAATACTCATATAGTAAATATTTTTACAAATATTGAAGAAATTTAACTTAGCTGTTTAAAAGTATATATTTCAAAGTAAAACGTTTTAAAATTCATTTTTAAAATCTAGTTTCATGCTTGGTGATTTCAGAGGAGATAGAAAATATTTGGAAAAGTTTATTCTGGGAAGAAAGATGGTTTGAAACTGTTTTCAAAGGATTGAAAATAGAAATATATCTTGTGAAGATATTTTTGGAGATAAATAATTTGGAAAATTATTTATTGGTTGATGGTTGTTTGTGAATATAAATTGATAGTTAAATAACCGACTATCAATATTGGACAAATACGTTGATCGTTTCGAAGAGACCGGGATCGAGATTAATTTCTCGAAAACCACTTCGATCCGGTTTGTACGTTTCGTGCGAAAAACGTGTTCGGAGTCGAAGATGAAGCAATGTAGTGCAAGGGCTAGTCGCTACTAATCCTGAGGATATTTCCAAAATGGATGTAGTAGGAGTAGTGCCTTCGGTTCCGTTCGAACCCGGGACGGACTTGTATGGATGAATGCTTGCGAAAACATCGTCAGGTGGACGATGGGCATTCTAAGTGAAAGCGTTCTAAAGGTAACGCTTAGCCTCAAGCCTCATCAACCGGGAATGACTGAAAATCAGGGGATATGCAGCAAGGTTAGGTGGGTCATGCCCAAGCAGGACAAGATAATTCCCCTGTCTAGATGTCCCTTATTTATTTCGGCTTAGTGGGTGGTTGGTCGCGCCAACCACGGGGTTTATCTTGTTCGGGACCGTTCAGTAAGGAATGGTTCCGGCCTTGTGTTGCAGGGGATGAAGGGAGTAGTCCTCGGTACGGTGATCTAGGCCCCGTACCGTGACAGGTGGTACCCCAGTGCCTAGTCATTGTTGGAAATCCATTTTCCCTACGAGCCTTGTACGAGTTTTGTTTGTATTACCCACTTCGGTGGCTAGTAGCTGGAATTTAATAGATGTAACAATTTCGGCTATTTTATAAGTATTTGTATATAGACCCTATTATAATATCAGAGGATTTCTATAAAAATTGTTTTAGCTATCGTAAGGTAAAAACCCGACATGTTTATTTGTGGCGTGGTATTACGAGAAGCTTTTGTTTTCAAAGGATTTTAGAAAATTTAATAATCAATTGGGTGTGATTTTCTCACGCTGGTAATCCAGACTGACTCGGGTGTTATTTAACTGTAATGCTCGGGTCAGACCGAGTATTATAGGATATAGGATATGATGATGTGGAGTTCAGGAGACGAGCTGGATGACGATACGTATTCTCGTACTTGTATATATATATTTCCGCTGTGTTGAGTTGTTGTGTACTCATTGTATGTTATTGATGTGAGCCGTGACTGATGTACTCTGATGATGTAATATATGTAAACTGATATATTTGATTTTAAGTAAAGATTACTTATTCTCTATTATATTTTATTCCGCTGCGATGGTTAGATTCTGATGTTGGTTTTGTTTTCTCTTCTTCTACCTCTTCTTCTCAAACCCTAATGGTTCGTATTTCTGTGCAACTTGAGTTGTTTGTTGTAGAATAGTGTTGACTCAAGGGGTACGGATTTGCGGGCTGTTACACTTGGTATCAGAGCTTAGGTTGGTGATAACCTTGGCTCTAGTGGGAATTACTCATAAATTAGAGTCCGTAGTACTCTAGAATGAGTTTGAGCGTATTAATAGATATGAGCGCGTATTTGTTAGTGAATATAAAATGGTTTTATATTGTGTTGATTGGTTTATGGAGTGGTATATGAACCTTCGTCGGCACAGCCTCGAAAACTGTATCGAAGGGGTTTCTAAACACTTGAATAGAACAATTGACACATATTGTTTTAAATGTGGGTGAATGAAATAATTTTACCCAAAATATATTTTTGATATGAATAAAGTTTTTGGTAAACTATATAGCTATTATATGGTTGCTTGGATGTTAGAAATGATAATATTAAAGTATTATCATTGTTAAATGAAAATTTAACTAGAAATTGAAAATAAACAAAGTTTATGGAAATAAATTCATGATAAAATGAAATTTGTAAATATGAATTATAAATGTAAAATTATAAATTGAAATATAATCAAACGAGAATTTGTATGAACATAAGCTATGCAAATGAATTATACTTAAATTTGTTTTAAGCAGGATTTGAAAGTTTAAAATCCCGGAGATTTTGGAAGTGTTTTGAAGATACATAATAGTATTGTCGTTTTGGTGATATTTCTGAGAGGAAATTGTTTTAAAGGGATTTTGAAGGTGATATGGCATTGAAATCACTTGGATTATTGGAAAATAATTCTGATGATGACGGCCGCATCATCAGTATTCGTTTTCGAATTTCTAAGTGAAGTAATGCTACCAAATTGATTTTGTTTAGAAAAGCAAGTTGTTTTTTAAATTCCAAAGGAAATTTGTTGGGAATAAAACCAAGATTGGTTTAAAAATTTGAGAAGTGTGATTTGGGATATTGGAGATTTCAAAATGATTTGAAAGCAAAAGCCGGGTGTATAAAATTCTAATGAGATAAGTTGTAAGCTTATAAATTGAGATGATTTTTAAAATCAGAAATGGAATATAAGCTTTGAATGTTGGAACTTAAATTTAAAAGAAAAGTTAAAAATGGAATTAACTTGGATTTGGAAATAAAGATTTGATTGGATTGAGATTGATTGAATAAGTTAAAATCAAATTGGATTAAATAAATCTGAGTTAAAATTAAATTGAAAATGGAATACAATGCCCAAAATCAATATTTTGATAAATTGAAAAATGAAATGAGGATCCAAACTTGAAGTATAAAATAAATATTGAACTTAAGAAAATTAAATGGAGTGATATTTTAAATAAAATTTCAAGTGTTGGATTATGAATAATGGGAGAACTAATTGGAAAATAAATTAGTTAATGAAATTTAATTGTGAGTTTATGATGAGGTTTGAAATTAAAACTCAAGTTATAATTAAATTCGACTTACATTGTCGATGAAGAAAATATAATGGAAAGTGGCTTTGCAATTAATTAATTGATTTGTGAACCAAATTGCAATGTAAGTTAATAAATTGGTTGGTAAGTTAAAATGTAAATGGCGAAATCAAAACTTGAGTTATTAATTAAAATTTAGCTTGAAGTGTTAACAAATTAAAAATAATTGGGAATGTATCAAAAAAAAAAAGAATCTGGATTTAAAATAGTAATGGTATGAATTGCAAATAAAATCCAAATATGTGGAAATAAATTGGATATGGCTCTGTAATAAATTGAGTCAAGCTGAGTATAAAAGAGAAAATATACTTGTAAGATGGAAATGAACTTAAGTATAAAATTCGAATAAATTGAAGTAAATTGACTTAAGCTAAATGAATGGAGGAGAGTTGAATTGAATTCAACTTGAACCAAGTTTCATGATATTGGGTTGGATTTAAATTAAGTGAAAATAAATTGTTGATCGAAATAAAATTCGATGAGTATTAACTAATATTAATGGAATGGAATTCCAGAATAAATAATTGTAAACCATTTAAAAATTATTATTAAGGAATTGAAATAACTGGAGACAATAGGGAAAATAGAATGTTTCAAGTTTATTAGAATGGTTTAAGTGAATGTGGATAAACTAATTATATTGAATAAATAAGTGATGGAATAAGTAAGTATCAAATGAAATGTAGTTTAAATAAGTTGAGAAATGGTTATTGAATGAAATAGCTTGGATTGTCTTTCAACTAAATAAAATAGTTTGGGATAAACTAACATGGAATGAAATGTAAATAAATGGATGGTAAATGAAATTTAAATGGAATGCGTTGAGCTAAATAAACGAGTGAGGATAGATTAAAATAAAAGGGAGAATTTAATTGGCAATTAAGATGAAGCCTATAAATTGTTATTGGATATAAATGGAAGTAATTAAAAATTCTATGGATTGATAGGAGTAAAATAAATTGATTTTGTAAGCAATTGAATTAAATGTGAGTTCAATTTGCTTAAGAATAAATTAAAAGTACGCAATTGAATTCTAAACCATTCAAATTGATGGAATTGTATACGAATGAATCGAAAACCATCCGAATTGAGTGAAAATGGTTATAAATAAATTGGAACAGTTGAATTAGCTTGGAAACTATATAAATTGCTTACAGAAAAATGTTTGGTATGAGTTTCTTTTAAAATTCATATGTTTTAACTATTATAAATAAGTGAAATGTAGTTAAACTGCATATATTTGGCACTTACATGTTTAAATTGAGTAAGTACAGGTACTGGGAAGCCGTGTGGCTGGATTTGGTAGTGCTACTTGCTAAAAATAATTAGCCGCTTGCTTAAAATGCTAAATAAGGTACGCCTACGCAATTAAAAATAGGAAATATGAACTATTTTTGGTTTTTCCGACCGGGTGGGTCGATGTATATATATTTATCTCTTTTGTCAAATTGCAAAAGCTCCTCCGTACAAAGGGGACTCTGCCAAAAAATTTCAGAAATTTTGGGAGTTAGAAATTTTTTGAAAATTTTGTTAACGACAAAACTATTTAGAATTGGAAACTAAAATAAGTTAGTAAATGATACTAACTAAAGTAATGACATGAATTAGTAATAAATGAAAAATAAAATTCAAATGTTTCAAGTTAGAGATAAATTGAAATCATATGAAAATGAAAGAATTGATTTGAATAGAAATAAAGATAAGAAACATATAAAATGTTTATACTAACTTAAGAAAGGAATGGTAAATTCTAGATTGGAAATTGATATTACAAATATAATCTAAGATAATATAGAAATGAATAGATATTGACATTTGGTAAGAAAGTCGATAAAATATTTTGGGATATTGTGATTGGATATTAGTGCTAAGCAGGATATGCAGGTATGATAAAAGGGGAAAAGAAAATTGGATTTGATTTCAAGAGATAAATTTGAATTGCCCGACAAAAGGTATGTATTTAAATTTGGTATGAAAATTGATTGGGATTTGGATTTGGATTGAGCCACTTGGCTTTTCGTTTTCTTTTTGGATTTGGGAGGCCGTAGAGCCATTTCGTAGTTGTACCGAGCTAGCCGCGCAAAGGAGACGCTGGCGAAATTTTTCGAAAATTTAGGGAGTTAGAAAAATTTTGAGAAAAATTTGATAATTCCAAATTGGTTTTAAATTGAAACTTGAATGATTAGGCAAATAGGTTTGTTTGCAAATTAGGGAAAGATTTGGAAAGGTAATAAGAAAGGTAATGTGACTTTTATTAAAAAGATAATTGGTAGGATGTTAAATTGTTGGTTTGAAGAAAAAAATATAGTAACGGGAATTGAGTCATTCTTCCTAACTAGTAATTTCGGGGACGAAATTCTTTTAAGGGGGAAGGAATGTGACGACCCGTAATTTTCAAGCATTTAAAATCAGAATATTTAATTGATTTTAAATATTTAAAAGTTAATTATCGGCTTAAATTACGAATATCATAATTTATTTGACAATTGAATTGTTGAATTAACTAATTTGAATTGAATAAAATATGGAACCTGGAGTTTTAAGCATATTAAAAATAATTTGAAGGCTTATAAAATTTATAGTGATGATGGTGAAGATAGTAAAAATGTTAGAATTGAATTTGAAAGTTGATTGTTCAGTCTTGAAATTTAAATCGTTTAAATTGAATTTAAAAATAGCCTTCCGAGGCGCAGTCTTGGAATTTGACGAAACCAGTTCCATTGGGTCCGTAATATTGTATTATTATCGGATTTCAAATTTCGTATTGATCGGAGTTAGTGTGTGAGTGTACGATTTATAAACGCGCTGAAAAATTTAAGTGATAATAATCTAATTAAATTTAAATTAATTTATCAAGCTTCTTATATACGCCATTCGCTTCCTTTTATTAACTCGTGTGTTCTTCCTTCCTTCTGGATTTCAAAGGAGATTTAATCAAAACCGTTTCAAAAAATATATATATATATTACAGTAATGGCCGAAACCCTTTTCTTCCTCCAAAACCCCCAACGCTTTATCATTCAAAAAAAAAAAAAAGAGGGCAACAAATCAATGGAGGCGGAGAGCACGATTTGGGTGGGGGGGTCTGTTCGAAACTAGGTTGGCGAGTATATGAGGGAAGCACGAGAATTGTGCGCGGCGACTTCGATTTGGCATCGAGAAGGAGTAGATCGCGAGAGTTAGGGGTTCGCGACAGCTAGGGCGTGGAGTAGTCAACGACTTCAGTTTGATTGGCGAGGTGGCGAACAATCTAGGGTTTCGCGATTTGGAGGCTCGTCGTTCGCTGATGGCCGCGGTTCCTGGTGTTATTCGAGCATTGTGCAGACAGTGAAGCAGCGTCGGGGTCGATGTCACGAATGGAGGAGGCTGCGATCGAGGTTAGAGTTAGATGTGGGGGCGGCGATCGTTGTTCGATCGAGAGGAAGCTTTGCTGTTCAGGTTAGAGGGCTCGGCGAACTCGGGGTTGCCGCAGATGGGCGTGTGCATAGGGTCAATTGGGGGTTTTGGTGGGTCTGTGTTCGGCAGATTGGGTAACGCATTCTTTAAATTATCTTAATATGTATATATTGTTTAAGCGAGAAAATAAAATAAATTTTTGCAGTAGGAATTTATTTAGATTATTTACTGAAATATTCTGGAAGTATATTGAGATTTTAGATGTGGTTATGAATCATTTTAGTAAGTTGAAATTAAAAATTTTAGGAAATCAGATTTTGACCTATACATAAATAAATTTAAATAAAAGGGTATATGTAGTTTCAGAACAATAAATTAATATACATATATACCTGTTTTAAAGTTGCTAGTTTATTTTTAAACAATGGATTTAGCGATTAACTTGTTTATTTAACATACTTAAATATTTCAGTTACCAAATGGTTTAAAGGAAAATTGTATAAATTAAATAATTTGTTAACTAAATGGAAATTTAATTGTTCAAATTGACTCGAATGTTGATAAAAACAAAAATGTAATGTTTTTTTTTACAAGGTCTAAAACTGTGAAGAAAACAAGTCGGGTTGGATCAGATTGCAAATCAAAAAAATCAAAGGTGAGTTAGTCTCACTCAGTTTAAATTTAAATTTAAAATGATTAAATTTAAATAATTGTTTGAATGGTTGAAATTGATTGATGTGCTATGTTATGGTATATTCTGGAATTGGCATATTACTGTGCTAACGTCTGTGGATGCAGGGAAAACAGGTTGGAGGGATCCAACTGGGTCCCTCAACATATATCTATTGTTTATTATTCTCTGACATGCTTTGTGGATATTCTGTGATGAATTATATTGAAATATTGAATGCTATAGCTGCTTGGATATATTCTTGAACTCTGAGTTATCAAATTATATAGCATTGGATTCTTGGAAAGAAATAATAAAAGAAGTAAATTTTTAAGAAAATAATTACAAAGAATGTAGATAAATTAAAAATGAATTGATAAGAATATTAGTGTTTCCAAAATGCTAATTAATGAATCCTGTATATGGAAAGGAAATTTTGAATAAACAGAAAGTTAAGAAAACTTAAATTTTCAATGTTACTGTCTAAAAGAATAAAACAATTATTTCAAATTTAGGATTTAAATTATTCTAGAAGAATAAAGAAGAAACGGAAAAAAATAATATGAAATATGTATATTTCAGTTAAAGATGTAAAATAAAAGGGAAAATAATAACAATTATAATTAAGTCAATAATTAATGAATTTTGAAATGAACTGAATAAGTGAAGAAATTTATTTCAAATAAAATAAGTTGAAAATCAATTTGGAAAATTGATTCAATTGACTGAAGTTGGAAAATTCTCCTCGAATAACCAAGCATGTTTTCAAAGCGAGTTTTTAAATATAAGTTAAAAGGGTTTTAAAGTTGTTTTTAAAAAGCAAGTTTTGAAAAATTTATTATATCCAATATTTAAAATTCAAAGGGTAAGTATTTTCTAAAAATCTAATATAGTAGTAATTACTTAAAAGATGACCTAGTATTTTGTTTTCAAAAGTGAAATTCTAGTTTTATATTCTATTAAGTAACTTTATTTTCAAATACTCATATAGTAAATATTTTTACAAATATTGAAGAAATTTAACTTAGCTGTTTAAAAGTATATATTTCAAAGTAAAACGTTTTAAAATTCATTTTTAAAATCTAGTTTCATGCTTGGTGATTTCAGAGGAGATAGAAAATATTTGGAAAAGTTTATTCTGGGAAGAAAGATGGTTTGAAACTGTTTTCAAAGGATTGAAAATAGAAATATATCTTATGAAGATATTTTTGGAGATAAATAATTTGGAAAATTATTTATTGGTTGATGGTTGTTTGTGAATATAAATTGATAGTTAAATAACCGACTATCAATATTGGACAAATATGTTGATCGTTTCGAAGAGACCGGGATCGAGATTAATTTCTCGAAAACCACTTCGATCCGGTTTGTACGTTTCGTGCGAAAAACGTGTTCGGAGTCGAAGATGAAGCAGTGAAGTGCAAGGGCTAGTCGCTACTAATCCTGAGGATATTTCCAAAATGGATGTAGTAGGAGTAGTGCCTTCGGTTCCGTTCGAACCCGGGACGGACTTGTATGGATGAATGCTTGCGAAAACATCGTCAGGTGGACGATGGGCATTCTAAGTGAAAGCGTTCTAAAGGTAACGCTTAGCCTCAAGCCTCATCAACCGGGAATGACTGAAAATCAGGGGATATGCAACAAGGTTAGGTGGGTCATGCCCAAGCAGGACAAGATAATTCCCCTGTCTAGATGTCCCTTATTTATTTCGGCTTAGTGGGTGGTTGGTCGCGCCAACCACGGGGTTTATCTTGTTCGGGACCGTTCAGTAAGGAATGGTTCCGGCCTTGTGTTGCAGGGGATGAAGGGAGTAGTCCTCGGTACGGTGATCTAGGCCCCGTACTGTGACAGGTGGTACCCCAGTGCCTAGTCATTGTTGGAAATCCATTTTCCCTACGAGCCTTGTACGAGTTTTGTTTGTATTACCCACTTCGTTGGCTAGTAGCTGGAATTTAATAGATGTAACAATTTCGGCTATTTTATAAGTATTTGTATATAGACCCTATTATAATATCAGAGGATTTCTATAAAAATTGTTTTAGCTATCGTAAGGTAAAAACCCGACATGTTTATTTGTGGCGTGGTATTACGAGATGCTTTTGTTTTCAAAGGATTTTAGAAAATTTAATAATCAATTGGGCGTGATTTTCTCACGCTGGTAATCCAGACTGACTCGGGTGTTATTTAACTGTAATGCTCGGGTCAGACCGAGTATTATAGGATATAGGATATGATGCTGTGGAGTTCAGGAGACGAGCTGGATGACGATACGTATTCTCGTACTTGTATATATATATTTCCGCTGTGTTGAGTTGTTGTGTACTCATTGTATGTTATTGATGTGAGCCGTGACTGATGTACTCTGATGATGTAATATATGTAAACTGATATATTTGATTTTGAGTAAAGATTACTTATTCTCTATTATATTTTATTCCGCTGCGATGGTTAGATTCTGATGTTGGTTTTGTTTTCTCTTCTTCTACCTCTTCTTCTTAAACCCTAATGGTTCATATTTCTGTGCAACTTGAGTTGTTTGTTGTAGAATAGTGTTGACTCAAGGGGTACAGATTTGCGGGCTGTTACATATACAGAAGATAGCTTTACAAAATGAAATTATATTAATTTAAATCCCTTTAATTAAATTCTGCACATTTCGAATTTGCTGACCAAACAATATGTCCAATCGACACGAAATTCGACAGCATACGATAATTCACTATTACAGATGATAAAACTGGTTTCATCGAAATCTAAGACAGTGCCCAAAAAAAGACAAGTTTTACACGTTAATAAAACGAATGATTTCCAAAATCAGTTTAATTACCTTTAAATCCAATTTACAAGTTTACTATCATCCTTCTAATTAAATAAATTTTAAATGAACTCTAGAAATCGTTTTTATTCACATTAAATTCAAGACTTAATTTAATTAAATAATATAATTATCAAATAAATCGATATATTTGAAATATAAATTATTTAACTTACAAAATTTAACCTTTCAATATTTAAAATCAATTAAATAATCCAAATTCGAATGACTGAAAATCTGAGTCGTTACATACTCCTCCCTTTAAAGAATTTCGTCCTTGAAATTACCAAGTAAGGAAAATATCACGAAACACATTAACTTTTCAAAAATAAACTAATTAAAATAGATTACTGAATTCTTTTAGACTTTTTAACTTTTCGAAATCAATTAGTGGAAACTTTGTTATCACATTTTCTCAATCTTTAAATTCATAATTAAATTTCCAAAACCAACTAATATCATTCCATGTTATAATTTAAAATCAAAATTTTAGTTATTAAAAATTTTCTTAAAATTCCCAAAAAAAAATTTAACGCCATAAATTTACAGAAAATTTCGCCAACGTCTCCTTTACGTAGTTCGATTGTAAAGATTCACAATATATATATAATCACAAATATACATCTCATCTTCGAGGATGAGGCATCCCGTAGGGAAAAATATAAAAGTACGATATGTAATCCGAGATATGTACCTTTAATTATATTAGCAAGCATATATAATTAATATAACGCGAAAGCAAGCTCCAAATGCGAAGCATATGCCATCCGCACCTACTAAACACTCAAAAACCAATGAGAACATGTATATAGAAAGTTGTATCAATATATAATATGTATTACTACAATAACTATATTCAGATGTAGCAAATGCAACAAAAGAAACCATCAAATAATTTATAGTCACCCAATTAGTTCATAGTCATATCAATTTACATTTTCTACTGTCAATATTTAATTTATTAAAGCCCGTGCGATATACGTATATCATCTATACTACCAGATCGCTTGCTCAATCACACAATTTCACTTCAGAACTAGTATTGTTCACATGACAACTCTAGGGAGGACTTAGATCCGGTTCCATGATTAGAAATCATCATTTTTCTTACACAGCTATATACTATGATAGAGAATATCAGAATCAATAAAAAATCCATATCTAGGGTTCGCCGTCAAAAAATTGAGTGAAAAATCCTAACTCAGATCGCTGTAAATTACCCCGAAATCGTATATCGAATCTGGATTAAACAGTTATATGTATAAAATAATATACAGACAATTTACGTATTTATTTTAATTGATTTCTTATTATATCCCATTCTCTATTCCTGATTCTTTTATTTACATTCAATTCCATTACTTCCATTTGATCCGCACTCAATTTAATTATTCTTATTAATTTCACTTACATTCAATTTATTAACATTCACTTATTAATCTTCACTTTAAATTCAATTTAGTTTAACAACATTTCATTCCATACTCAATTTACTTAATATATCTTCTTTGATACTACTAACAACACTTAATAACCATTCCATAAAATTATTTACTTAAGTTCGCAAACATTTTATGCAACACTTCTTTAGTTTATTTTATTTTAATACTTATGTTCATATTCAGTTCTGTATTACAACTCAAATTGACTTGCATTTTATAATTTAAGTTCATCTTCTTTTCAGTACTCAAATTCTATTCCATTTATATCATTTCATGCCACTTCACTTAACTTTGAGTAAATTTCATTTCATAAATCAAATTTAGATTTTCTTTTTCTTAACATCACATTCAACAAATTATGAAAATTGTTTTAGTTTAATATTTCTCAAATCTATAAGTTATACAAACTTATTTACTTAAAATTTCAAAAAATTTATTTGACTTTAGTTTATTCACATCCTTTATTTACAGTTTAGGGTTATAAAAATCACTTTATGACTTAAGTGTATATTCATTTCATTATTTTATCCAATTCATTTCAAATCCGTTTCTCTTTCATTTAACTATTCTTAAAATAAACTTCATTTCTTATCAATGATATTTTCAATTATAAGTTCAAAAACTATTTTCATATATTTATTAATCATATTTGGAATTTTACAGTCAAACTTGTTTCATCAAAACAAAACTCGAATAGTAAATTACTAAGGTAGCAATTTATCACTTAGAAACTCAAAAATGAATACTGATGATGCTGCAGTCATTGCCTGAATTATTTTCCAGCGACTAAAGCGAATTTAGTGCTTTTTATTTCTTAAATTTTTTTAATTTATAAATCAAATTTATAGATTTATATTTAAATATAATTCCACTAATTTCACTTTGGTTATATAAAACCATTTCTTATTTGTTTATCCTTGTTAACATAATAATAATAATAATAATTTTTTTGTTCAAACACAAACAAAAAATGATAATAATCAGATATTACCAAACAACCAACAATCCATATAAAACTATAATAATTTCTAAAAACGTATTCCTTTGTATATAAAATATAATTTTAGGTAAAATTATTTCATTTACCCTCTTCAAAACAATACTGTGTCGGTTTGCCTTATTTAAGTGTTTAGAAATCCTTATCAATAACATGGCCTCCCACATCTCGACTCGAATTTGTAAGCTACTTCAATAGATCATTAACATAATATAAAACATTTTTATAATCATTAAAAGATACATGCTCATATATATAATACACTCAAACTAAATCTAGGGGATTACTAACCCTATCTATATTGAGTACCCAACCAAAGCCTAGGTGTTCGCCCAATCCTAAGCTCTAATACCAAATGTAACGGCCCAGATTTTCGACCCTAAAAAATCGACACTAATACATCCAATGCATTGCGTGCAGAGCAATCAAATGCTGGAAAAATTGATTGTTATGGAGAAAGAAAGAAAGAAGACGAGAAGAATGGAAGAAGAAGAAAAAGAAACTAGAAGAAGAAGAGCGAGAAACTAAAACAATCACAGAATCTCCCAATCGCAGTGGAACAACATATAATATAATATCAATGATCTTTAAAAAAAGAAATTGTAATATATATGCATCCATCAAAGTACAATAATCAATCACTAATCATCGACCTAGACAGTCAAATAACATGTCCTTACAATTACTGATAATTTAAACAACAATGTAGTGGAAAAACAAACATATATGTGAATACGACCAGAAGACCTCCAGCTTACTTGCTGAACCTCCAAAGCATCCAAACATAAATCTGTAAATATGCTCGGTCTAACCCAAGCATTGAAAGGAAAGAAGGCCCAGATTAGCCTGGTAAACCAGCATGAGAAAACACATCTCAACTAAATTTCAAAGTTATAAAACTTTCCTTTATCAAAACAAAGGTATATCGTAAGACCTTGCCCACACATAAACACAAACGATTTTTTTACCATACAGTAACCAAAACATTTCATATCAAATTCTATTATATTATATTAATGTATAGTTTACAAGTAATATCAATCATCACCATAATTGTTACATTGATTAAATTCTAGCATACTAGCCACAAAGTAGGTCCTACAAACAAAATGGCAGGCAAGTAGTGGAGAATGGATTTCCATTCAAATAACTAAGTGAAAGGACTACCTTCCGGCAGTACATCCCTAGAGGAATGCATCGAGGCCCAACTGATGGTTCTCTACTAACACAAGACCGGCCTACCTTCTACTAGATAGTGACAAATATTACATTATCCTGGTTGTTACCGACCTATCCAAGGGCCCTCATCGCATATATCCATAATAATTTTAAACTCGAATGTCATAGCAAGAATAAATATATCTAGAAGGGGATGATCATATCCTAATGGTTGCGAACCACATAGCCTTGCCACGTCTACCTTATTTCAGTCATTTTCAGGTGTGAGGCTTGAGGTCATGATTACCTTTCTCATAGTACATTATCATTCCTTTTTTGAATGCCACTTTGCCATTCCACAAATCACACAATTGATTTCTACAAACGTATAACTCTTGAGCTCATATGTCTCAAGAAAGCGTATTAAGCTAAGAGAAGTTGCACCCAAGCAGATAATACATTCATAGAGATCAATCAATATAATTAAACAAGGAACTTTAGACATTCTCCCATACAAGTTGTCAAGGAATATGATAAACCAAAGGCACTTCTCCTACCACATCCTGTCGGGAGTCACGCCTAGGACCACTAGGTATTAGTCCTTGCATTGGATATTTCATAATGAAGAGACCACTGCTACTATATATATTGGGGTTTATCCCCAAATGATCAACAAGTAGTCCTTCATTAAAAAAATCCCAAATATCAATGTCTTCCAATACTTGCACAGTCGAATGCATATACGTTGGATCTGAAGTGGTTTTTGGACATATCCAATCTCGGCCTCTCAAGATCAATAGCGATAATAAGGCAAAATTGATAATCGGTTATGTTACTATCAAAGCAATAATAAAATCTAGCACTACAAGAAATCACCAGGCCCATTTAATAAATCTTTTATTACTTAAATCAATTTTCAAATATTTACTTCAAATTATCTTTTACAAAGATATATCCTCAAAACCATATTAATCTTTCTATATTGTTTTATACTTATATCGACGGTACAAGCATAGTCACAAATCATTTCATTTTCAACACTTATAAAAGTATTTCAAGATACTTATATCAATAGTATAAGTATAGTTAATAACACTACCAATTGGAGACACGCCAAATAGATTTCCATAACCATACAACTCCAAAGTTCGTACGCCTCTGGACATGTGTTAAGTATAGGAAGAAATGATCCTACACCACCATGCCTTTAGTACGATCACAAGAACCGATTCGTATATTTTATGATGGAAGGTCAAAACATCATTTATTGGGTCAAAACGAATGTTGCGTAAAACATCGTTACGACAACCCAAAAACATTAGTGTAGGGATTCGATAAATTATATATATATATACGTTTATTATAACAGTAGTGTTATAGTCCATGCCTTCCTTGCATCTCTGAAAATGTCTATTACAACAATAAATGTTGAAATCTATGTTTTCGATACATCACATCCTTTTAAAACATTTTCAATTAAATTCCATTTGGAATTATTACTTGCGAAACTTTTACTTTAAAAAGATAAATTATTTTTAAAAGCCATTAACTCCATCAAAATATCACTTTTAAACATTCCTTTAAATAAAAATCCAAATTTAAATCTCAGCATAAATCATTTCCATATTTATAAAACTATTTTTATAAATCTCTTTTCGGTTTTATAGAACTTCTATTTTATAAAATTCCTTTACTTACAAAATTCTATTTATAAATCCATTCTTTTATAAAAAATGATTTGCTATCAAAATCCAATTCTTTATAAATCAAATCTATTTATAAAATCCATTTATTTATAAACCAAATTTATTTCTCAAATCCATTTATAAATCCATTTTCTAAATAAACTTCAAATCCATTTACTAAACATTTATTAATTCCAATTATAAACCTATTTTTTTATTTATAAAATATTACTTATATAAATCATTTTTATAAACTTATTAAAATCTTTATTCAAAAACACTTTATAAAATAGTAAATCAAAGATTCCAAAAATCATACTTTTATTTATTTAAAACAAATTCCTTGCTTTTAATAATTCAATAATTATTAAAACATACTTATACTTAGGGCCTCTATGATAATGGTAAATTTACCATTACCATACCATTACCAGTCAATCGGTTACCATTTTAAAGTAAAGTCGGTATACCAGTATAATCGGTACAATAACCGTAAATTTACCATTTTCTGCGGTAAAACATCGGTAATATTTTTTCAAAACCAACGTTAATGGTAATTTACCCGTCCGTTCATAATATATCAATATTCATATAAGATTTTGTATTACAGGCATTTAGAAGCAAGAAAATAGTTCAATTTATTTCAGTTTTTCAACTCAAATGATAATAAATACACTTTTTTCTATGTCCTTTATTAAGTGACCCAATGAGATATATAATGAAGAATCGTTCAGTATAAAAATATATCAAGTTATTAGTTTTCCAGGCAAATGGTAATTTACCATTACTAGTGTAATGGTTACCAGTTTATTGGTATACCCGTCATCGGTATACCAGTAAATCGGCCACGGTAACGGTAAACAATTTTAGTTTACCAGTAAAAATGGTACGGTAACGGTATTTACAAAATGGTAACGGTAACCATTATAATAACAGCCCTACTTATACTTTTAAATTACTTTGAAATCCTTTTTAAATCAAAATCATCATTTCAGCACTTCAAAACACCAAAAATAAGGTTCTGTACTACTAAGGCACTAAATAAGTCAAATCATATCATAATCAGTAATCGAGCATCCAACACATCATATATCAGCATATATATGAAATGTAAATCAACAGTGGTGAGTAATCCTATTGGATCCCTCCAACTTGTCCCCCTGCATCACAAACATCATATAATCATAAAAATATAAATCAACCGCTTTGAGGCGGGATTCGCATACAAAGAGTCATCTGCTCTTACACGAAAACGTAATAGGGTCTCATCCACTACATTAGGAAGGAATATTTATCTATGCAAACCAAATTATAAATATTGTATATCATCCAAACAAGCAACAAATAGCATATACAATTTATTTCCACTTATATAAAAATATATGTATGCCAGAGAGATCAGTTTACTCATAAAAATGCCAGAAATTGCCAAGGTACTCCGGTTTGAATTAAAATTTAACAGTCATTCAATTTAACTCAAAATTCCTACTAGCTTAGAATTTATCCAACCAATTCCATACCATAGTGTTCATTGAAACGAACGCAACGCATCTTGTCGCGCTCAAAAGGGACCCTCGTACGAAAAAGTTACGGATTAGTTAACATTGAATATTATTAATTTGAAATTAACTTAATAAATAAACATTTAAAAATTTTAGGCCTTTCTCATTCTTCCCTCCCTCTACTCACATGCATTTCCAGGCTCATGCATTTTTTGTTTATTTCGCCTTCAATGTTCGATCGCGCTCCCAGCCATACGTCGTCGCACCCCACGCTCACGTGCCACCTCACCGCCGAGCGGCCCTCCTCCATGCCATGCCTAGCCTTGCCTCTCGTTCATATGTACAAGAGATGAAACCAAAAACTACAGTTTGAATGCTGGACAATTTCGCCCATGTTGAGCAATGATTCGACGATCTAGCCGTTGGTTATGCTCATATGGTCATGCTCTACGTTGTTAGTTGAAGTCGAAGGCTAATTTCACCTCTAGAGGCTCCGACGAACTATAGGCGCATGATTTGGTTATTGTTTAATAACGGTTGAGAAAACCTAGCTAGGTTTCAAGCAAATGAAAATAGTTAAAGGCCTTTTATAGGAAATTAAACTTGGTACTATTCATCCGTGAAAATTTAGGACTCAAAATGAAGCATGCCGCTTGGCGTTCTATATGTTATACCCTATTCTGAACACAATGAAATATATACCGAAAGCTAATTCCAACATATACAGAAGATAGCTTTTCAAAATAAAATTATACTAACTTAAATTCCTTTAATTAAATTATATTCTTTTGGGCTCGCACGAACAATTGATATGTCCAATCGACACGAAATTCGACAGCATACAATAATTCACTATTATTAATCCAATGAAACTACTTTCATCGAAATTCGAGACAGTGCCCTTAAAAATGAAATTTTTTACACGTTAATTAAAATGAATAATTTCCTAAATAGTTTAATACCTTTAAATCCAGTTTACAAGTTTACTATTTTCCTTTTAATTAAAATAGATATTAAATTAACTTTAGAAATCGATTTTATTCACATTAAATTTAATATTTTTATTATTTAAACAATTTTGAACATTAAATTTAAACAATTTAATTATTAAATAAATCGCTACAATTGAAAATATAAGTTATTTAACTTATAGAATTTAACTTTTCAATATTTAAAATTAATTAAATATTCCAAATTCGAATGACTGAAATTCTGGGTCGTTACATGAAATAATTTTACATTGGAATAAATTTTGTATATAAAAGAATGATTTTCAGTATTAATATAGTTAAATGTGATGTGATTGCCATTAGGAGTTGATTATATTTAATTGTTATTATTTAAGGTTTGATGTGTCATGCTCGCCCTGTCTTGAGTATTGGCTACTGGTTGTAGTTTCATCTGCAATCTTTCTTTTTACACTATAGGTTAGGTAGATAGTATTTGGGGTACATTAAAACGAACACCTTGCGAGTAAAATTTAATAATTTGACTATAAGGTGTTCATGGTATGTTCGGTTAAAATTGGATTTTAATATAAGGTGTTTATTAAAAAGAAATATTTCAAATGAGTTTTTTTATAAAAGTTGATTTCATAAACTAGAGTTCTAAGAAAGAAGTTTAATTAGAAGGAGGTTTGGAGTTTATAGTCCCGGTGTCTTTGAAATGGATTTCAAATGTTTTTGGAGAAAAGGTAATACTAGTATCCCTAGAAAATATTTTAAAGTATAAATATTTTAAAAGGGAATTTGAGAATAATATTTTTTTTCTATGGACGGTTTGGGGAATGAGTCTTGATCTGTTTTGTGATATTAATAATCTTCTAAGTGACAGTCGGATGTTTGCTTAGGCAGATGTGACAGTGCACTTAGTAGATTATTCTCATTATCATTGTACAATTGAAAAGATTTCGAATCTGAATGAATGTAAAAAAAGTGGACGATAAAATTTGTGTTAAAAACTATTTATCTGGAAATATATATACAATATTGTTTCAAAATTGGTTTTGAAAGGGGAAAAGTATTTTTATAATTAACTAGTTTGAGCGACTCGAAAATGACTAAAAATTGGCAGGAGATGTGTTTGAATGGTAAACACTTCTCTTCATATCATTTTGGAGTTGCTTGGGCTATATGTTTATTTTATATGGGTTAAAAATAAAGTATCATTTCAAAAAAAATTGAAACAAAAATTGCGTATTTAGCTCTTAAGTTTCCAAAATAATAAGGTATTTTGATTAAAGAATGGATCAATAAATGAAGTTTTGATTGGGTTAATTTAATAAGGAGGTTTAATAAGTTTTGTTTTATTAAATTGTGCCTTTTGATTTTAACACTTAGAAGGTTAAAATTTTTATAATGTTATTGGGCTGACTAATAAATATTTTTACCTTAGGGGTGTCTAAGAAAAAAGTAGACACCATGACGAAGTTTGGATAGCAGCATCCTACTCTTCTTAGCTACTTACTAGACTAATTGATTAAAGAGATTGAATTGATTCACTCGGTTTTAAGACCCAAATTATTTTGGACCTACATCTGAATAGAATAGATGAACGAGATTTAAAATCTGATGTTTTTTATATACTCATAGGATATAATAGAGTACAACTACCCAGAATTTCACCGCTTTGATTTGCTAATATTTTTTTAATTTTAAATATTCAAATAATTGATTTAATAATGGAAATAAAAATCTTTAAAATAATGAATAATAATGGTAAAATAGTTTTCCAAATTTGTTTACAAAAATATTTAGTTCGAAGAGAGATCGAAAATGTGACCGGAATACGTTTTCGAATTTTCGACTTTTCGTCGGTTGAAATTTATCAAATATGTTGTGAACTCTTTAGCATAAGTATAAAAATATGTAAATATGTTAGTACGTGTATATGTGTGTGTATTAGTGTATGTATATCTTTATCCATGCCTAAGTATATAAAATTTAAAATAAAAATATAAATGTCACATCATTAGAAACATTAAGCACAAAGAGTACCTAATGTTTGCATGGAAATGAGAAAAGGGAACAAGGGTGTGGCATGAGTACATGAGGTGGTGGAGGCAAGGTGAGGTGGGGAGAGAGTAGTGGACGGTAAAGGATAAGGGCAGTTAGGTAATTTACCTTTTCTCTTGTTTATAAATAGCCCTTCACTTCTCAAAATTTTCCGCCTCATAGTTTTATCATATTTTCCTTATCTCTTACCCTAATGGAGAAATCATTATTTTTTGAAGTCGTACAAAATTCCAGTAGCTAAAACTTTCATACAATTCTTCAAATTTTTAGCTTAGCCATGTCAAAATATCATTTCTTTGTAGAGTGTTTTCGGACCCATATTTTCAAGTCTGAAAATACTTCTTCTTCTTTTGACCATATCTCCCATTAAAAAATCCAAATTGAGTAATTCTTTAGCTTAAATGGTAGAGATGAGAATTTACAAGAACTTTTCTTTGACAACTTCTCCAAATTTCAAGAGTCGTATAGCCAAAAATTTCTAGAGAAGATGATTAAATTTTGGGTCTAGTTTAGTGAATTCAACATTATTCGAAGTCCCTCCACCTCTATAAAACAAGTCCTCGGCTTACCTATACAGATCATGGTCGAGCCATACTCCACCATGATCGAGTTTATTTCTAAATTTCAAGTCCAAATATCAAGCTTTGGGTTGTCCTAAGATTATTTCAAGTTTTCAGAAGTGTTTTGCAAATTTTTAGCGAGTAAACTTTTAACTTTTGGAAACAATCCTGGTTCGAAGAATACATGCATATATTAAACCATAACGAAAGCTATCAATATTGTGAATTAAAATCTAAATGGGAATTTTATATTATTTATTTGGAATAAATAATGAATTTTGTAAATAAAAGGAGAAAATAAAGTTTGGAACTTTATTTTGTTGATTTGGTATAAATATGGGATTAAATATTGATTAGATAAGTATTTGATTAAATAAATTACAAATATGGGGTTTATATTAGGTTGGAGCTAATAAACTAAATAAGTGATGTATTTCAACATTCAATAGTTGAAATAAATCTAAATTGATGGAAATAAAGTTAAAAAAAATTATTTTGAGAAATTGGAAGGAAAATAATCAACTTGTAATTTTATTTGGGTAAGCACAACAATATTGGAAAATATTATCAATATTAATCTTTTATAAATTTAAAAAGGAGAAGTATGAAGAAAATATGTATTTGATTAAAAAAAGATGAAATATTGTTTGAAAATAATATATTGATGATCTAATAAAGTTAAAATGATTTGTTATAATATATTTTATAAGAAAATAATTTTTGTTGTGCTTGTCATGTTAAAATAACGTAAATTGTGAAATATTGTGTAGAATAGGGTTTTGTTGTTAAAATACCTTTTCATAATTGAAATTAATTTTATTTTGTTACAATAACAATTTTAATTTATTACAAATAAGATGTATGCATTTTAGTTGACTTTAGAATGAAGAAGTGTGAGAATATGGTGATAATACAAGTTAAAACATGTACACTCCTTTATTTTTCTCTAATTATAAATGGACTTGGCCTCACTGAGTAAGGTTTTAAGTCCAAAAACCAGTATCTGGATGTTTTCGGTGAGGAAAAGAAAGCACGGTATGTTGTTTTCTTCTTCCTTCTCATAAGCAAATATATAGAAAAGGAAAATAAAGAAAATCAATGGCTTCAAAGTGAATTCAAATCTCACCAATTTTGCTGCTAAGTAAAAGAAGAAAATCATCAAACTAGAGAATATTCAAGGTAATCAAACCTAATAATAAATAATTTCATCACAATTCTTAGAATTTAGGTATGAATGTCTGAAACCAGTTTCTTTTGTACTACATGTTTCTGTTTCAGTTATTTAGGTCGCTAGAGCCTCAATTCTTCTCAAAAGATCCTTGTTTGCAATAAAAAAATTGCTAAATCATCAGGTGAGTTAATAACTTATATTTGCTAGCTATTGCAATGCTCGAGGAGAAGTTCTGTGCAAACTACGTACTCTGCAAACAATTTTTTGTGTTAGTTTTTCTCTTTTATGAAATATGATCCGAGTCTCTACTTTGCATGCTTGTAACTTCCAATTCCGCCAATGAAATATTGTCAGATTTCTTTTAGTTTTTAGTTTATATGTTACTCTATATGCTTGCAAAATCTAGTTGAAAAATACTTTCATTTGCTATGTAAAATGTTGGTTAGAAAATCAGTGCGTCGTAGGAAAAATGATGGGAAGAAAATCGCGTGAGATGGTTGCTTAGGTCAACCGCTAGGTCGACCAGGCCTATCCCTAGGCCGACCATACGATCGAACTAAGGACAATAGAGGTCGACCTGGCGGTCGACCTAGGGGGGCATTTATTTGCCCTGTTTTTCCCTTGTGTTGTTCTTTTGTTCCCGGTTGATTATAGCCTATTTGCTCACTTATTTGCTTGATTTTGATGAAGTATTTGTGCTATTTTGAAAGCTGTGATATCTATCAATGGGCATGCTAAATTTTGAATATTTGAAATTCAAATCTGAATCGATTCTTGAGTTGAATTCGAATAGAATTAGAGTTGTCGGTTCTGAGTATTTTATTGGTTTTTCATTGTTTCGAGCACGGTTTTCTCCAAACAATTTTGAAATAATTTTTAAATAAAAGGGGCAATTCAAATAATTATTATATAGTATTTTAAAAATATACACAAATATAAAAATCTATTTATTCTCTTTAATAAGGGAATTTCTAAATACGGTTTTCAACTGATTTCGTAAATTGGTTTAAAAGCTTATCTTCTAAAGTGAATTATTTCAATATTAAATATACATTTTTGCATTATTCGAATGTATGAGAAGGAGAATTAAATAATCTAGTTAAACACATGGTATGGGCACTGTTAACCCGCCTTTTCGTAAGACCGTAGATAGGCGGATTAAATTAAGTCGACCACTTATTTGTCGAGATTGGAATACGATAAGTTTAAGCTGGTTGGGCAGATAGATGCTCGATTAGGATGGCTCGTTCAGTCGGAATGAAGTGGTTTGGTGTGTTGGGAGTTCGACCATTTAGCTTGACCGTTCGGCATGGTATGGTTCGGTAATGGTATGGAAGTTCAGGTAAGTCCGTCGGTAGTGGTTCGGCATTGGAAGCGGCTCGGCATTTGGATAGGTCGTAGACGAAGGTGGCCCAACATTAGGGTCGCTCGGCATTGTGGTAAGGTCTAGGTCGTTCGGTACTATGGTGAAGTCTGGATGGCTCGGCATTGAGGTGAGAATAGGGTTTCTCGGCACTAATGTGAGAATAGGGTGGCTTGGCATTGAGGTGAGAACAGGGCTACTCGGCATTGAGGTGAGAACAGCGTGGCTCAGCATGGCATTGAGGTTCAGTCAGGGTTGCTCGGCATTGATGTTCGTCGTTGTGGCTTGGCATTGTGGTGGCACGGCTCGGCATTGGTGGGGTGGTTCGGCATTGGAGGTGGCTTGGTATGGTTTGGGTTGGCGAGATGATGTGGGCCGGCTTTGATCTGGACTTCGTGGTTCGGTTGGCATGTGTGGCTCGGTGTGGCTTAGGGTCGGTCAAGATGAAAGGTGCGAGCTCGGCCAAGATCTTAGTGGCCCCAAATTTCTCAGGCGGCCCAAAAACCTGGATTTGCCTATAAATATAGCATGTGGGTCTCCAGATGGGGGGCTTCTTTCGGCTCTCTGACTTTATATTTTCTAAGGCTAAGGCTACGCTACCATCTTGTAACTGTAATCGATCGTTACAACAATAAAAAGGAAATTTCTTGAGTGGACGTATGCCGAAGTTAGCCGAACCACCATAAAATTTGTTGTTCTTTACATCTTTCATTTTAATTTTTGTTGTTCTTCATATTAATATCCTCTACGTATATTCTATCTATGAGCTGTGACTGGTGTTTGGTACTTTCGCTTGGATTTGGGTGTTAGTGACCAATTTAAGCGCTAACATTTTGGTGCTTTTATGGAGAGAGCTAGCACTCGGGGGTTTTGGAGCTTGGATTTTGGATTCAGAAGCTTGGGAACTTGGATTTTAGAAAGCAATGGATAGACCACCAACAAGGAAGCAAGTAGTGGAAATGAGCAATCAGGAAGGAATTCAAGCGGCCACTTCTGGAGCTGGAGAGGATCATGCATCCATCTACATAACTCAGGACGAGATGCAGGTTATGATGAATTCTATGAAAGAGCAGATGATGAAAATGCAAGATGAGATGACGCAGACTCTTCTTAGGCAATTTGGACAAGCAGGAACTGCAGGTGCCCAAGTTCTTGGAACTGGACCAGAGGAACTCAACCAGCAGGCAGATGGAGTGATTCAGCAGGGGGCAGCTCCCAACCAACAAACAACTAACAATCTGGATGGACCTAGACTGGAGGGCACACCGTCGAATAATGTTGGACCAACCAATGGAGGGATATTAGGTGATGCTGTGCAACTCGACATCAATAAGAACACAGGAGTACGTGACGAGGAATATGTGCCAGAGTTTCCATGCGGAGTTGGAGAGCAGCTAGGAAATATGGATAGGGGAAACCCTTGGTTGGAAATGCTGGATTGGCTGACATTACTAGGCGGACTATTCGCGGAGGTCTGGCAAGTAGAGATTTAGAGGGAGTAAACAAAACTCCATTTACCCGGAACATCGGGATAGCTAGGAATCCACCGATTTCAAGCTACCCACTCTGGAAGTATACAATGGTAAGACAGACCCCACTAACCACTTGATAAGGTACACAAGGCATTTAGAAGTTCTAGGGGCATCAGAGGAGGTGATGGCTTGATGTTTCCCCCTGTACTTGACCGATATAGTTGCTATGTGGTTCAGACAGCTGGAGGATGGATCTATTGGAGCATGGACAGAACTGATGGACAAGTTCTTAAGTCAGTTTTGAGTTCATATAAAAAGGCCAAAGAATGTAATGATGCTAACGTCAGTTAAACAGAGGGAAGACGAATCGCATGACATTCTTAACTCGGTTTAATGCTGCAGTTGCTTCGGTAGATTGGTCGAATCCATCAATAGTTCTGATGGCTGTGATATCAAGAGTGAGGGATAATTCAGATTTTAAAGTATCATTGTATGGGACCCACCAATGGATCTCGGGGAATTCATTCGTGAACCTAAGAGATTTCTTCGATAAGAGGATCCATGTTCAGATTTGAAGTCAAAGGAAGTAAACATGATTAAGGATGGAGGACTGCCTGACGAAAACTCAGGTAAGGACAAGGATAAAGGGAAGAGGAAGCTCTAGGGAGAATCAAAATTCTCCACTTACATAGGATTGAATGCAACATTGAAGCAGATATTCTTGGATACTCAAGGTCGCCTTCCTTATCGAAGGCCGGCAAGGAGAGAACCCTCAGAATGCAAA
The DNA here is from genome assembly GCA_030765085.1 of Allium cepa. Lineage (NCBI taxonomy): Eukaryota > Viridiplantae > Streptophyta > Magnoliopsida > Asparagales > Amaryllidaceae > Allium > Allium cepa. The sequence continues at coordinate 202,428,631 of CM060934.1, read as the reverse complement.
AGGGCATCGGGGAGGCATTGTCTCTTTCATGACTTGGACGGGCATGATACCAACAGCTGCAAGCATCTAAAGGCTATAATCAAGGAACATGTAAGGAATGGTCAGTTGCGGCAATATGTCAGAACTCGAAGTGTGGCGGTGGAATAGGAGCAGCCATCGCCTACCTTGAATGGCGAAGGCATGGGGCCTTGGAATGGTGGTCAATTGCTCATCAACTAATCGTGATGGTTTGGAATAAGTAACAAACTCCTAGCAAAAGGCTAAATCACTTACTCATGTACGGGGTCGGAAATAATCCTTAGGCATGCTCTGAGATGATGGTTACCAAGACGCTCCGGTTTGTGAAATTCATTTTTTTTCTTTTGACTTGTACATTTGCTTTTTCTGCTTTAGTTTTGGAGTTTGGATTGAACTCCCATTTTTGTTGGTTTTTTGGTTTCGATTTTGGTTTGGATGTCTGATTTTTGATCTGGATTTTGATTGGATTTTCCTTGGATTTTGGCTAAAAGGTCGTCGAGTATGGACTATGCTCGGCAAGGGTCTGAAGTGACCAAGATTCGGTCTAGGACTTAGGCCCCATATTATCTATCGGTTATTATTACAGGTCGTCGAGTGTGGACCACACTCGGCAAGGGTCCGGAGAGACCAGGATTCGACTTAGCACTTAAGCCACGGCATTGCTCAATGTTCACGGACACTGAACTAGGAACACTATGGCATTACTTGACATAGGTCACCGAGTGTGGATTATGCTTGACAAGAACCTAGAGAGGTTACGGATTTTGATATTGTCTATGAACAGCTAAGGATTTGGGCATGGACCTAGAGTGGTCTCGGATTTGGATATCGACCCAGAGAGGTTATGGATGTGGTTATTGGTTATTGGATATGGATGGATTAGGACTCGGTAGTCGAGTTCAGATGGATATGGATTTGGCTAAGGATCTGGTGACTGGATTCGGAGTCGGACATTGACTCGGAACAGTCGCGGAAGTGGAGCAGAATATGGTCATGGCACTAGTATAAGATGGCTTGGTAATGGATTAGATTATGAAACAGAAAGTATGGATATGGATAACACACATACTTCGAATATCGGACTTGAGGCTATTCAAAACACACCTTCCAAAGAAAGGCATGTTGTGGGGGACAAGTGTTAACCCGCCTTTTCGCAAGACTGTAGATAGGCGGATTTAATTAACTCGACTACTTGTTTGTCGAGATTGGAATACAATAAGTTTAAGCTGGTTGGACAGGTTGATGCTCGGTCAGGATGGGTCGTTCGGTCGGAATGAAGTGGTTCGGTGTGTTGGGAGTTCGACCGTGTGGCTCAGCCGTTCGGCTTGGCATGTTCGATCATGGTATGGAAGTTCAGGCAGGTCGGTCGGTGGTGGTTCGGCATTGGAAGCGGCTCGACATTTGGATAGGTTGTAGGCGAAGTTGGCCCGACATCAGGGACGCTCGGCATTGTGGTGAGGTCCGGGTCGCTCGACACTATGGTGAAGTCAGGGTGGCTTGGCATTGAGGTGAGAATAGGGTCGCTCGGCATTGAGGTGAGAACAGGGTTGCTCGGCATGAGGTGAGAGCAGGGTGGCTCGGCACTGCATTAAGGTTAGGTCAAGGTCGCTCGGCATTGATGTTCGTCGTTGTGACGTGGCATTTTGGTGGCACGGCTCGGCATTGGTGAGATGGTTCTGCATTAGAAGTGGCTCGGTATGGTTTGGATTGGCGAGATGATGTGGGTCGGCTTCGATCTGGACTTCGTGGTTCGGTCGGCATGTATGGCTCGGTGTGGCTTGCGGTCGATCAAGATGAAAGGTGCAAGCTCGGCCAAGATCTTGGTGGGCCCAAGTTACTCAGGGGGCCCAACAACCTGGATTTGCCTATAAATATAGCATGTGGGTCTCCAGATTGGGGGGGGGGGGCTTCTTTCGGCTCTCTATCTTTTTATTTTCTAAGGCTAAGGCTACTATACCATCTTATAATTGTAATCGATTGTTACAGAAATAAAAAGGAAATTTTTGGAGTGGACGTAAGCCAAAGTTAGCCGAAACACTATAAAATTTATTGTTCTTTACTGCTTTCATTTTAATTTTTGTTGTTCTTCATATTAATATCCTCCACGTATATTCTATCTGTGAGCTGTGACTGGTGTTTGGTGCTTTCGCTTGGGTTTGGGTGTTTAGTGACTAATTTTGGCGCTAACAGATACGAACGTTTACTGTTTTGGTTAATTCCAGACTTATATGATCGAAGCTATTCGAGTTATCGATTCAGAGTTGTTTTGCCATTTTATGGCGTATTATGAGTTTTATAATTACTATTACAGGAATTATCAGGGATGGCCGATATTTGGCGAGTTATTATGGCTTGAGATCTCCTATTTTAGGAGATATGGTCGATGAGAACCATTATGATGTTTTTATACTTACCGATGATATAAGGCAAGTTTTGAGTTTTTGATTTCCTATCTCGAGATTTACGGTTCATGAGGAACTACCACGAGGTTTATTTATACTTGTCGATGAGATGAGATAAGTTATGAGTTTTCCAATGTGGTATTTACTAATTGTTAGTAAACCGTTTAGTGAGAACGTATGGTATAAGACGCACGTTATCGCTTTTTGGGTCCCTAATTGAGAGTTTGCGACATATTCACGAGTAAATGCCAGTACTTGAGCTGTTGGGTTCTACGTGTACATATAGTTATATATATATAGCTGAGTAGCTATTTAAGGGCTGTTGGGTCCTAAAAGAGGCCGGGGGATCTCTAGTACACGGTACTTGGCAGGCTGTTGGGCCATAGATTGTGCTGTCGGATCCTTTCATATTTAATACCTGTTGGGCTTTTTATTGGGCTGTTAGGTCCAATCTGAGTTTTTGTAGCTACAAATGGGCTGTTGGGTCCTTTCTGTTTTTATAGCTGTTGGGCTATATTATTTTAGCTACAAATGGGTTGTTGGGTCCTATTTCTGAGATTGATATTATATTCTCCTTTTGCATATTTTGAGTTGACATTTCTCTATTATGGGAATATATTTAGGTTTGCCATTTTGGCGTATTTTTTGTTTGAGGTTTGTCCATTTTCGAGATTTATCATTTGAGTTTTCTTTTATTTAAGAAATAAGGTTAGAGAAACCCTTGTAGCTAATTTTGGCTATCATCGATGATATGAGGCGGCTATTATACTTGATGATTTATTATGACTATCTTCTTTAGAGGTTTTTTATATGCTTAAGTGATATTTCATTGAAGACATGGACATGCTCTGCTATTATCTCTTCTAATTCGAGAAGAATTATTTTCTTATATCATATGCTTCATATTATCATCTATTATTCTTAACTGATTGTTTTAACTGGACTAATCAGTGTATTTTATACTTGGGTTAGATCGAGTTGTTTCAGGCAAGCTTTCAGTTATGGGACTTAGCTTTAATGCATCTGCTTGGATATTAGCCTAGCACTTTTGTGAAGTTTATATTTTTTTCGGCTTGACTCTGATATGTATTTTGATGAGATGTATACAGTGTGCTCTCTGAACCACTTTTGTGTATCATTTTGTATTGTACTAGGATTGTATCGGTTTATATGTATTTATATATATGGTGTTTACTGTTCTGTGATGTGATATGCATTCTGTTATTATATTTTGTTTTGATAGATCCATTTGCCAGCTATAGTTTTGTCTTAAGCATTTATTGGATATGTCGATCCACGAATGATAGAAAAAAATATATAGAGCATTATCGATGTATTCAGTAGATGTTTAAGACACGATTATAGATGGTCGCTCCTAACCAGCCATATTCTCTACATTGGCATACATTATTACCAAGTAATTCTCTTTGTTGATATGGGCCTCGGGGTAGGGCATTACAGATGTTGCCTTTGCATATATAATGGTTATATATATGATGCTAATGCTTGGCATATGATATGGTTTGGATGTATATGTATGTGGTAGCTTGTGTTTGAGCATTTGACTTGAATTGATAGATTAAAGTGATGTGTTTGGATCTAAAGTTGTGATCTTTGTGATGCACGGTGATAATATAACTTAGTATTCATAATCTTGGATAAATGATTAAATGCTTTGGAAGTTAGAACTTGAGATGTTGAAAAGGACTTGAGATCCATTTAGAAAATCAAGCCGTTTACTAGTTTTGATTTAGTTAATGTTTTGTTTTATTTATTTTAGCTTCTAACTTTAGTTAAAGTTTTTAAAACTCTATTAAATTATTTTTAAAAGTAAGAAAAGGTTAAAAGTTAAAATTTCGGATGGTAACTTAGAAAAGTAATTCTTACATCCATAGCGATAGTCGCTATGGATGCAGTTCAAGAAATTTATTGATTTTCAAGTTTTAGAAGTGTTTCTTTTAAATGTTTTTGAAAAACCATTTTCAAAATAAATTTGTAAGCATATAATTAATTATTACTTAATTAAGTATGTTTTGGTAATTAATTAATTAATTAATAATTAATTAGTAATTAAGTTAAGTAGTTAGTAATTATATAGTATCAATTAAGTTTATTATTAATTAATTATGGAAGTTTTAGTTAATGATTAATAAAGTTAAGAGATAATCAAGTAATAACTTTTATATTAATCAAGTTTAATTATTTAAATTAATTAGAGCTTAATTATTTGATTAATTATTATTTAACTGGAGATTAATTCTTTAATTAATTATTAATTAGGGTATAATCATTAATTATTAGGACTTAACTAAGATTAATTAAGGTTTAATTTTGATTTATTGAGATTTAGTTAAGCTTTAATCTGTAATTAAGCTTTGATTTATAATTTAAATTAAAATTTAATTATCAAAAGTTATTTTAAAAATTTATTGGTTATGTTTTAAGTCGGTTTTATTTAAGTGAATTGATTTTAAATCAAGAGATCTTTTGTCCGTGACATTTAGAACCAAACTAGTGTGAATGAGTTAACTAAGTTGAATTAAATCGTGTGGACGTCCATTTAGCAGAATAAAACACCGTTCTGCTAAATTGTAAATTGTTTGATCAGGTGGACATTCATTAATAAAATAAATCACTATTTTTTATAAATTGACTGTTGATTGTTTGGGCCCCTAATAATAGATTAAATCCCCAGTTTTCTATAAATTGATTGCTCGATTTATTTGGACATTTGTTAGTAGAAATAAATTCCCATTCTGCTATATTTGAGTGAACTGTTTGGACATCTATTAGCAGGACAAATCACCATCTTGTTACTATGCATCGGTATATGCCAGATGAGTTGTAATTAACATGTTATTCCCTGATTGGATATGACTCAAATTCCATACACATTGACCAATGTAAATAATTATGACGTGACTTGGAACTCAAATTGGAATTAAACGATAACTTAAATTAGTACTATTGGGATTCCTAAGCCTCCTTTTGAATTTATAAAGTATAGTTTTGAATTAACTTTAATTCTTTAATCGATTTGGGATTGAAAGTTTATAAATGATTTTTTAAATTATATAATTATTTTATCAAGGTATTTATAAATAGTAGTTTGTTTAAAAGTGGGTTTTACAAAAGAAGAGGGTTTATTTTAAGTGATTTATGAATGATATTTTGTAAATGATATTTTATAAAGGATATTTTATAAAGGAATAAAAAGAAGATTTATAAAAAAGTTACAAAAATAGGAAAAATAGTTATAAATCTTTTTAAAGATTTGTAAAGAGGTTTTATAAATTGGCTTGGAGATATATAAAAGAAGTTATAAATTTATTTTGGAAATTTATAAGTTATTTGAAATATGAAGTAGGCATTTAAAAAAGGAAACTTTTTATAAAGTGGATTGATTTTATAGGAAGTATTGTTTTGAAAGGTAAATTGTTTAGCTATTTAATATGGAATTTGACAAGAGGAAGTTTTCCAAAATGTTTTTGGTAAATACATATATCGTTAAGAAAAGTATAAATGTTTTCCACGTATAAAGGGATATAAGAGGTATGGGAATAGTGTTTTTGCAAAGACCTTTTAATCAAGTTTTGAAAAAGTGTTTTAATTGATGAAATAAAGGCTTAGCAGATGCCATATGGAATTTAATCAAGGTTTAAATGATTTTTTATTTGATAGTTAAATCATAGACTATTAAATTTTGACCAAAACTTAACTATGGAAATATCGAGGAGAAACACTTGAGTTTTATGGCTCGGTCATCCCCCATGATGCCGTACTATGCGGATAAATCTCCCTTTGCTCTTTTAGGATAAATGATAAGGAAATCCATTCATTAAAGGGTTAGGAGGTAAACTCTGCTCTTATCTTTTGTCTGCTTATTTCCTAAAGAACCGGGTTTGTGTTTACTAGAAACTATCGAAAGTTGTTTCGAAGAGACCGGGATCAGATTTGTTATTTGAACACCACTTTGTTCTAACTTAAGCGCTTCGAACTGAAGATATCTTTAGGACGATGGAAGACAGAGCTTTTGAAGTGCAAGGGCTATTGCTGCTAATATCGAGGGTGATTCCAAAATTGATGTAGTAGAAGTGGTGACTTTGATTTCGTTCAATCCTAGAACTGACTTGTATAGATAAATGATGATAGTGCATTGCTACTTAGAAGGGCGTTAGCATCCCAAGTAAGAAGTGCTATATAAAAGTTAAAACATAGCCTCAACTCTCAAGCCTCACAACCCAAAAATAGCTAAAACAGAGTAGATGCAACAAGTGTATGTGGGTCGCTCCCAACAGGATGTGCCATCACTTTTCTTGATTACCTTATTGTGGATTTGGTTGTACATGAGAGATCTCAATAAAGGTTGGGAACATCCAAGGTGATGACATATTCGATACTATCTAGTAAGGTGTAGATCGGTCTTGTGTTGGCAGGAAGTCCATGTGTGGCTCTCGGTGCATTTTATCTGGAGGTGTACCATTCGAAAGGTAGTCCCTTACCTTGTTATTGTTGGAATTCATTCTATAATACGTGCCATTGTGGTTTTTATTGTAAAGCCCAGTATGCTGGAATTTAATTTAAGTAACAATTTCGGCATTGATTAATATGTATTGGTACCCTAGACATTATTATAATATCACTGAATTTTCTATATAAGTGTTTTTTTATCATTAGGTAAAAACCTATACATGTTTATGTGTGGCATTGTCTTACGAGATACCCTTGATTTCAAAGTGTTTTCAAAGTAATAATTCAATCATTTGAGTTTACTCACACCAGACCCATGTGTGACCGTAGTTTTATTTCCTTTTCCTAAAACTCTTGGGTGCTCAAATTTGCAAAGGCAGCCAAGTAGTCTAGGTTCTCCCAAGGATGCATTTTAAAGGAGCTTGGAGTAGGAGGCTTCATCGTTGGCTAGATATTAAATTGTTTTCACTGTATTATATGCATGTTGTATCAGTTAGATAGGGACATGCAGTTATAACCGTTCTAGGGTTGAATCTATATTAGTATAAATCTAATGTATAATTTTGGAAATGACTTTGTAAAGTACTATTTTTATTAATATATGTTGTTCTGTTGCATGGTTAAATTCTATTATTGTTTAGCTTCTTCTATCTCAATCGTCTTCCTTCCCCTAACAATCTGTCTTTTCGACACTTGGTTGTATGACTTGTGAATACCGTGGATGTATTGGTATCGACTTCTGAGGTTCGAAAAGGTAGGTTGTTATAATATGGTATCAGAGCATAAAGTTAAGCGAGAATCTTCATTTTGGTAGGGTAACTCATTAAGAAATAAGGTAATGGAATGCTTTATTATGAGTTTGAGTGTATATTATACGTGAGCACGTATTTGTTAGTGATAAAATGTTTTATATTGTGTTGTTTGATCTATTGAGTGGCTTATGAGTTTTGGACGATGCGCTTGATCAACTTTGTCGATAGGGATTCTTAAGCACTTAAAATAAGACTAACCAACATAGTATTGTTTTGAAATTGGGTAAGCGAAATAATTTTACCCAGAATATATTTTAATATATAAAGATTGATTTTCAAAATTAGTATAATATGGTATAGTTATTTGAAGTGTAGGTTGTTAGGAGATAATAATATTTTATTATTATCATTTACGGTTTGCATAGTCGTGCTTGTCCAGCTTGAGCATTGATAATCATTATTGTGTATAGGCAGCTTCCCTTTTTAAGATATGGGAAAAGTAGATAGAAATTAGGAAAACATTGAAATGATCATATTGTGAATTATATTTCACAATTTAACTATAAGGAATTTGATGTTAATGTTGAGGTAGAATTTGATTTAATATAATATGTTTCTTAAAAGTTAGAACAGTTTGAAATAAATATTTGAAATGATCTTAAAAAAGTTGATGTATAAGATGGATTAGTAATAATATGTCTTTGATTAAGACGAATTTAGGATTGAAAACTTGAGGACTTAAATTCTAGCGCTCTTGAAAAGTGGTTTTCAAGATTAGGAAAGTAATAATAGTATTTGAAAGCAATTTTTGTTCAAGCATAAATTTTTGGGATTGAAAATGTTAGGGAAGAAGTATTTTCGTTGGATTGGTTAGGAGGAATGAGTCTAGATTTGTTTTGTGATAATCGGAATAATCTTCTAAGTGACGATCGGATGTTTGCCTAGGTGAACATTATAATGCACTTAGTAAATTATTTTATTTATCATCATACAATCGAACAAGTTGTAACGCTCCACCCCAAGACCTACACTAACAAAGGGTATTACGGAGTAATACTATCTGCTAGTGTAGAGAATAGGGCTGGTTAGGAGCGACCATCCGTAAGCTTTGCCTTAAATAAGTATTGGATACGTCGATTGGGTGCACTGATTTTTTTCTTTACCTTATTTTTGTAGATCGACTTACCCAATAAATGTTTAACACAAAACTATGGTGGCTAATGGATCTATCCAGAACAAAATACAACAACAACAAATATACAACATATCACAGAACAGCAAACGCATATATATACAGATACATCATCAGTACGCTACATAGTGATACATAAGTGAGTGGTAACACGGACCACATATATATACATCATGTCTCAAAAGAATATACATAGATCAGAGTGCACAAAAAGATAGCTAAACGACAACACAAAAGGTGGACTAGCATCCAAAGGATAGCAAAATGGGCCATAGCGAAAGCAGCTACAAGGGAATCTGCAGCAGGTGGTTAACCTGAAACAACTCGGTCTGACCCGAGTACATAAAATACACGGGTCAGTCTAGCTTAAATAAACAAATTAGAGAATGATAGGTGAAATATAAGGATAATAAATAATAATTCTTCTCAATAGAGAAGAAGCAACAACATATGTCATCTCATAATTCATGAGATGATAACAACTAGAATATCATATGAAATTCTCATGAAAAGGGATAACAACAACAACATCGATTAAATCATGTATAAATGCCTCATATCATCGGCTTCAACATTGACATAATAAAAGACTTCCATCAACAACAAAACAACAAGATGCAAACCGCATCATAGCACCAAATATGACACGTACGTTCCCAACAACCACATAATGTATTCACCATATGAAAATCTTCAAATAGCACATAGGCTATATATATATATACATATAACTCCAAGAACAACATTATGGTGAATATATGAAAAACAACAAAATCTAAAATTCAATAAGAATGAAATCTAGAAATTGCAACAACAACGGCATGGATCCATAACAACAACTGCACGTGCACATAATAAGTGGCCCCCCGGGCCTTGCCAAGTACTATAATAGTGCGCTTATCAACGTTGCCCCCCCGGCCTTATGTATATATGTGGCTCCACCGACCTAGCGCTAGTGGCCCCCCCGGCCTAGTACTGGCAACAACAATGAAATGTGTTACTAACTACCAAATGTGTGTAGCTTCAAAGGAACAAGTCCGGAATTAACCGGTATAACAAATCTACGTGTCCCATACCACGTGGTTTATTATACCGTTTAAGTCACTTCCTCGTTCTCTCGAAGAGTGCAAAAATATGTGTTCTTTTATATAGAAATTACTTACATCGAGAAAACGGGTTTTTAAACGATTTTGGAAATTATTTGAAAATTGTTGCTTTGAAATTCTCTTTATTATAGAGAAAATATATATACATATATAGCTTTAAAATTAATTATAAACTTTTATAAAACATTTACTTTTAAAGCTTTTTCATTTTTTAAAAACCATTTCAAAAACAGTTTAGAAAACACGTGCACAGAAATAGCAAAAATCGATAAAAATTCAAAAATTAACATACGACAAAACCCAAATGAAACCATCAATTCGTAGTGCAAATCGGCATTAATGTCGGCTTTTCGATTAGTTGGAGTTATCCTTTTAGAACCATCTCTAAAAAAATGCTCGAAATCATCGAATTTAAAAACAATTCAACGGAAAATGCTCAAACATTGCAAAAGAACTCAGGCCTGCGGCTTGTACTGCCAGTTTGCACCTTTTAAACTCAAAATTTGAGAAAAAATAAAACAAATAAGTTGAAGGTAATTGCCATAGCTTAAAGTCATAAAATTAATCAAGTAATTCGGACATTCGAGTCAAAAGTTAGGGCAATTCTAATTCTCAGGTATAAAATTATAAAACTGAGAACAATATACATAACAACAGGGCTGCGGCTTAAAGAGCCATTTTGACCCTGTAGAAGCTTGAAATTGTTAAATCTTCAAACATAAAAGTTGAAGAGCATTGCAAAATCTAAATTACAGAAAAAGAATCACCCAATTTGGACAACCGAGCCAAAAGTTATGACGATTTAAATCTCAGGTCTAAAATTGTAAAACTATGAACAATTAACATAACAACAGGGCTGCGGTTTAAAGAGCCAATTCAACCTTGTATGTCATAGAAGTTGATAAATCATAAAACATGAAAGTTGTAGAGAATTGTCATAGCTAGAATTCTAAAAAAGAATCGCCTTATTTGGACTTACGAGTCAAAAGATATACTCAAAACAATTTTCAGGTCTGGATTCATTGTCACTGTCTTTTTCTCTCGGGACCGCGACAAAGAAGTGAATTTCGACCAAATTCATAAAACTAAAAACATGAAACTTTTAACTAAATGCCTAAGCTTTCCAGAACATCCAAAATCGTCAAATTTGGATAAGAAATGAGAGAGATATGGTTAAATTAGTTTCAGGTTCAACTCTGGAAATTTTTTTCCAGCAAACAACAAAGAAGACAACATGTAATTGGCATTCAAGCTTATTTAAGTTAGAAGTGTGAGATAATACTCACCTTAAGATTTGTTTGCAGCAAATTGGTATATTTTGCAAGCAATTATTTGAAGATTTTGCCTTGAATAAGCTTTAGAAACCTGTAGAGAAGAAGATAACAAACATGCAACTAGAAAATCAATTACAGTAAACAACCCTTCCTCAAAACAAAAGATGGATGAAATAGGTTAGGGTTTTAGAGAGATTACCTGTAGGAGATTTTAATTTCTTAATCTTCTTTTAATTTAATTTAGCTTGGAGGATTAGATTTTCAAAATTCTAGAGAGGAAGCCATTGTTTTCTCTGGCATGGAGTAAAAGAATACTGAAGGAGGAGGAGAGGAAAATTGTACGTACAGGAAAACTTTTGCCTCCTTCTAGACTTGGGTCTTGGGTTTGGATCCTAAACCAACCCTACCCATTAAGCCTATGTTAACTTATAATATGATAAGTATGTTACTAATTAACATATATTTAACAAATTTTGCTATTTCAGCACATAATTTACCAAACTAATTACAATCTTTATGTTTTCAACTTTAGAAAAACCAAACTAACATATTTTATGGTTAATGAAATGTCCTATAAACATATGAAGGTTATTTTAGCTATTAAAATCAATTTCCATCATTAAAAATTCTATTTTTTTATACTTTAATTTACACAAACCAACATTTCTAACAACAAAATTACATAAAATTATTTCTCTTGTTTATTTTATCCTAACAAACCATATAAAAAAATATTTTTGCATACAAATATTTATTTTAATCAATATTCCACATTTTATTTACAATATTATCCATATTTAATTTTAACACATCATTAAAATTAGCAAACATCACCATTAGACCACTATTTCCCAAAATTATTACATTCTACAAAAACAAAACCATTCAATGTTCAATATTACCCCAAAATAACTTATAAAAGTTTTCAAATCTTTATTCTCTCCATTTTAAATTTATTTACAACAAATAAATGTCGAATTAATTGCTTTTATCTTTTATCTAAGTAATTCACCACCAAATTAACATAATTCCACTATCCATATTTAATTTCCAACCAAACCATCTTATTACCATTTTATTTCACCAAGTACACATTGTTTATTATAAAACAAACAATTTTTAACAAAATTTTACATCTCCAATTTATTTTATTCCTCCATTTTAAATTATAATCATCGTTATAATTTATTTTCACAGGTAATCACAAAACCAAGGTTGTTACAGACTCCCTCCCTTATAAAAATTGCGTCCCCGCAATTTCTTAAAGAAGAGTTGTATTCAACACAATTTATTTCATCTAGCAAAGGAAAATAGATAGGCTTGAGTTAAAAATTCTCACCCTCAACATGAGAAGATAGAAAGTCAGGATAGGATCGCTCGATAAATTCTCTGGTTTCCCATGTACAGTCTTTTGGATTAGCAGACCATTGAATCTTCACGAGCGGTACATCCTTATTTCGAAGGCGTTTGATCTCCGAAGCAAGCATACGGAAAGGATGATGCACAATAGATAAATCAGGTGAGATCTCAAGCTCTTGCATATTAGGTGGATCAATAACAGAATCTGAATCACGAAGGCACTTCCGAAGCTGAGAGACGTGAAACACGTCTTGAATACCAGAAAACTGGGCTGGAAGTGATACTCTATAAGCAACCGGGCCAATACGCTCAGTAATAGGAAACGGTCCTATATAGCGAGGAGCCAATTTACCAGTCCTACTGAAACGCATTACACCCTTCAAAGGAGATACACGAATAAAAACGAAATCACCCACCGAGAACTCGAGATGCTTCCTATGATTGTCCACGTAGGATTTCTGACGGCTCTGTGCCTCTTTCATTCTCTGACGAATAAGAACAATCTTCTCAGAAGAATCACGAATAGAATCTGGACCAAGAATAAGCTTCTCTCCAGATTCCAACCAACAAGAAGGTGATCGACATGGTCTTACATATAAGGCTTCGAAAGGAGCCATACCGATACTGGACTGAAAACTATTGTTGTAGGAGAATTCTACAAGAGGTAGGTGATCCTCCTAATTACCACCGAAATCTAGAATGCAAGCACGGAGAAGATCCTCAAGAATACGATTTACCCGTTCAGTCTGTCCATCAGACTGCGGGTGATATGATGTGCTGAAGTTAAGCTTTGTTCCCAAAGCTTGCTGAAGACTCTGCCAGAAATGACTCGTGAAAAGAGAATCACGGTCACACACAATCGAACTAAGAACTCTGTGAAGTCTCATGACTTCCTTGATATATAACTTGGCCAAATGTGGAGCACTCCTATTAGACTTAATAGGAATGAAATATGTTGATTTGGTAAGTCGATCAACAATAACCCAAATGCTACAATGGCCCGATCTCGAACGAGGTAGGTCGTCAATGAAATCCATTGAAATCTGACCCCATTTCCACAATGGAATCTCTAAAGGCTGAAGGAGACCAGAAGGGCGCTGATGTTCGGCTTTTATGAGTTGACAAGTCATGCAATTACTTACATAACTTGCAACATCACGCTTCATGCCTTTCCAATAATAAAGGCGATGCATATCTGCATACATTTTACTACTGCCGGGATGAATGGTATACTTAGAACAATGACAATCATCGAGAATGTCACGCCTAAGTACAGAATCAGAAGGCACGACAAGACGGTCCTTCTTGTGAAGACACCTATGAGAATCAATGCTGAACTCTCGCAACTCCTCATCACGGGACCCAGACTCACAAATCTGGATAAGGTGCACAAGATCGGGATCACGCCGCTGAGCATCAGCAATACGATCCAATAAGCTGGGTCGAGCTTCCAAACTGAATAATAAAATAGGAGAATCAGAAGATGGAGCTCGATCACGAATATCACAAAGGGATAAGGTCTCTAGAACATCCCACTCGGCTAGCATCATAGAAACAACAGTCAATGTTTGCGACTAAGCGCATCAGCAACACGATTACCCTTACCAGGGGTATAATGGATATCGAAGTCATAGGAGGCAAGGAACTCGAGCCAACGCTGTTGCCTCATATTGAGCTCCTTCTGAGTGAAGAGATATTTCAAGGACTTATGATCGGTGTATAGAATGAAGTGCTCGCCTAATAGATAATGGCGCCAAATCTTCAAGGCGAAGACGATGGCGGCCAACTCGAGGTCATGAGTGGCATAGTGTACTTCATTTGGTCGTAGTTGCCTAGAAGCGTAAGCAACTACCCGATCCTTCTGCATAAGCACGGCACCGAGGCCACATCTACTAGCATCGGTGTAGACAACAAGATCTTGATTCCCTTCAGGAACCACTAACATAGGAGCATTAGTGAGGAGCTCCTTCAACTGTTGAAAAGAAGCTTCGCACTTGTCGGACCAAATAAATCGAATGCCTATCCGAGTAAGGCTGGTGAGAGGAAGCACAATGCGGGAAAAATCCTTAATGAATCGCCGGTAGTAACCCGCTAATTCAAGGAAGCTGCGAATCTCACGAACATTCTCAGGCCTTTTCCAATTCTGGATGGATTCGATTTTTGATGGATCGACCGAAATACCTTCGGAGGAAATAACGTGACATAAGAACTTAACCTTATTCTTCCAGAAGTGGCACTTGGAGAATTTGGCGTTAAGCTGATGATGACGAAGAGTACTCAAGACAATTCTCAAGTGATTAGCATGCTCGGCTTCAGACTTCGAATATACAAGGATGTCGTCAATGAACACAAGGACGAACTTATCGAGATATTCACGGAATACTCGATTCATAAGATCGACGAAGAAAGCAGGATCGTTCATCAAACCGAATGGCATAACAAGCCACTCGTAAGATCCATATCGAGTGCGGAAAGCTGTAAGAGGAATGCTATCTTTCGCAACTTGGAGCTGATGGAAGCCATTGGCAAGGTCGAGCTGAGAGAAAACCTTAGCGCCACTCAACTGATCGAACATATCGTCGATCCTAGGTAATGGATACCTTTTCTTGATGGTCAATTCGTTAAGCTTGCGATAGTCAATGCAAAGCCTAAGAGTTCCATCAGACTTCTTCACAAAGACGACCGCGGCACCCCTTGGTGAAGAACTAGACTGAATCAACTGCTTGGACTCAAGCTCTAAGAGCTGCTTCTTGAGTTCCTCATTTTCTTTTGTAGACATCCTCGTTGGAGGACGACCAACTGGCTGCGCGCCTGGAATGAATCAATGCGGAACTCAATCGCCCGCTTGGGTGGCAAACCCGAAATAGGCTCAAATACATCAGGGAATTCACTAACAATAGGAATACGAGATATATCATCATCATCTCGTGAGTCGAGAGAAAATAAAGATGCTTCGGAATCATCCACATTCCGAAGAACAAGTGATAGGTGAGTAGACGAATCTGGATGTCGAAGATATAAAATTCTCTCAGAACAAATAATCCTGGCATCGTATCGCACTAGCCAGTCCAAACCCAAAATCATATCAAATCCAAGATAGTGAATAACGTGTAGATTCGCACGGAAAGAAAAACCACAAAGAATAATCTCAACATCATCACAAAGCATGCTAAGGGTTGCGGATCCCCCAATAGGATTTGCAATCCTCAAAGAAGTAATAAGGCAAGAAACATCCAACTGTATATCATCAACAAGCTCCTTCGATACGAATGAGTGTGATGCACCCGTATCGAAGAGGACTCGTATAGAACGATCACGAAATAAAATGGAACCTTCAAGAATAGAAGAAAGGGTACCTCTAGGCTGAGAAGAACCACCAGAAGCATCAACTACATTAAGCTTGCCAGAACCAGATGACTTTGGCTTGCTAGGGTAAGAAGAAGACCAATGTCCCTCTTTCTTGCAATTACGGCAAATGCGAGGCTTAGGA
The DNA here is from genome assembly GCA_030765085.1 of Allium cepa. Taxonomy (NCBI): domain Eukaryota; kingdom Viridiplantae; phylum Streptophyta; class Magnoliopsida; order Asparagales; family Amaryllidaceae; genus Allium; species Allium cepa. The sequence continues at coordinate 202,412,568 of CM060934.1, read as the reverse complement.
CAATCTCTAATCATATGATCATAAGAGCCACAATTGTAACACGCCTTCTGAGTAGGAGGTTTTCCACTAGGCTGAGAACTAGGACCAGATCCAACGGGCTTCTTCTTCTTGGAAGGGAAAAACTTCCGCTTATGAAATGGGAACTTCTTCTTATTGGGGTTCTTGCAAACCTCAACCTCTTCACCACTCTCGCACTCCTTCTCGACAGCTTCGAGATGAAGCGCCAAGTCAATCAACTCCTCAAAAGAAAGCTTAAGCTGGAGCATCAAAGATTTCTTCACATACTTCTTGAGGCCAGAAACAAACTTGAGATTCTTCTTATATGAAGTGCTAATGTATTCGAGACCATATTTGGACAAGGCCTTGAAAGAAGAAACATATTCTGAAACAGAAGACTTCCCTTGCTTCAACTTAAGGAACCGATGTGCTAAAGAGAGCTTTCTCGGATTCAGGAACGAACTTAAGTTCAAATCGCTCCCTAAATTGTAGCCAAGTAAGAGTGGACTCATCAATTTCAGCAATAAGAAGCTCGTACCAATCAAGAGCACGCTCTTGCAACATACTAGATGCTACATGAACTCGGTGGTGGTCAGAAAGCTCCATGCGAGTAAAAATGCGCTCGCATGTACGAAGCCATGCCTGGACCTCAAGAACAGACTCTGAGCCTTTGAAAGGCTTGCCTCCAAGATGAGAAAAATCACTACACATACGCGCAAAAGCAGACTTGCGCGAAGGAGACGAAGGAGTAGGAACTGGAGGCTGAGTGCTCCTAAATAACTCCATGAACTGATCGGCAGACATATAAACGCCATCCGAATGCGAGCCGCTGGATTGCCCAGCATCCGAGCGTCGTCCTCTGCCTCTTCCAGCCATTAGCTGAAAGTTAAGATAAGATAAAGATTATTCACATGGTAGATATCATTAATTCAAATATGGAATACTACGGAATTAAAATGCATTCCTAGGCGTATTCCCAAACTTCTATCTACCTCAAAGGACACGGAAAGAACAAAGGCACGATGATTCAGGGATTCGTAACACTTGTATTACACTTTGATGTACCATAATATGTGTTTCTGTTCTTTGTTTATCATATTTTGTTCTGAACCATGCTCTGATACCAAGCTGTAACGCCCCACCCCAAGACCTACACTAACAAAGGGTACTGCGGAGTAATACTGTCTGCTAGTGTAGAGAATAGGGCTGGTTAGGAGCGACCATCCGTAAGCTTTGCCTTAAACAAGTATTGGATACGTCGATTGGGTGCACTGATTTTTTTTCTTTACCTTTTTTTTGTGGATCGACTTACCCAATAAATGTTTAACACAAAACTATGGTGGCTAATGGATCTATCCAGAACAAAATACAACAACAACAAATATACAACATATCACAGAACAACAAACGCACATATATACAGATACATCATCAGTACGCTACATAGTGATACATAAGTGAGTGGTAACATGGACCACATATATATACATCATGTCTCAAAAGAATATACATAGATCAGAGTGCACAAAAAGATAGCTAAACGACAACACAAAAGGTGGACTAGCATCCAAAGGATAGCAAAATGGGCCATAGCGAAAGCAACTACAAGGGAATCTACAGCAGGTGGTTAACCTGAAACAACTCGGTCTGACCCGAGTACATAAAATACACGGGTCAGTCTAGCTTAAATAAACAAATTAGAGAATGATAGGTGAAGTATAAGGATAATAAATAATAATTCTTCTCAATAGAGAAGAAGCAACAACAACATATGTCATCTCATAATTCATGAGATGATAACAACTAGAATATCATATGAAATTCTCATGAAAAGGGGTAACAACAACAACATCGATTAAATCATGTATAAATGCCTCATATCATCGGCTTCAACATCGACATAATAAAAGACTTCCATCAACAACAAAACAACAAGATGCAAACCGCATCATAGCACCAAATAGGACACGTAAGTTCCCAACAACCACATAATGTATTCACCATATGAAAATCTTCAAATAGCACATAGGCTATATATATACATATAACTCCAAGAACAACATTATGGTGAACATATGAAAAACAACAAAATCTAAAATTCAATAAGAATGAAATCTAGAAATAGAAACAACAACGGTATGGATCCATAACAACAACTGCACGTGCACATAATAAGTAGCCCCCCGGCCTTGCCAAGTACTATAATAGTGCGCTTATCAACGTTGGCCCCCCCGGCCTTATGTATATATGTGGCTCCACCGACCTAGCGCTAGTGGCCCCCCCGGCCTAGTACTGGCAACAACAACGGAATGTGTTACTAACTACCAAATGTGTGTAGCTTCAAAGGAACAAGTCCGGAATTAACCGGTATAACAAATTTACGTGTCCCATACCACGTGGTTTATTATACCGTTTAATTCACTTCCTCGTTCTCTCGAAGAGTGCAAAAATATGTGTTCATTTATATAGAAAATACTTACTTCGAGAAAACGGGTTTTTAAACGATTTTGGAAATTATTTGAAAATTGTTGCTTTGAAATTCTCTTTATTATAGAGAAAACATATATACATATATAGCTTTAAAATTAATTATAAACTTTTATAAAACATTTACTTTTAAAGCTCTTTCATTTTTTAAAAACCATTTCGAAAACAGTTTAGAAAACACGTGCACAGAAATAGCAAAAATCGATAAAAATTCAAAAATTAACATACGACAAAACCCAAATGAAACCATCAATTCGCAGTGCAAATCAGCATTAATGTTGGCTTTTCGATTAGTTGGAGTTATCCTTTTAGAACCATCTCTAAAAAAAATGCTCGAAATCATTGAATTTAAAAACAATTCAACAGAAAATGCTCAAACATTGCAAAAGAACTCAGGCCTGCGGCTTGTACTGCCAGTTTGCACCTTTTAAACTCAAAATTTGAGAAAACATAAAACATATAAGTTGAAGATAATTTCCATATCTTAAAGTCAGAAAATTAATCAACTAATTCGGACATTCGAGTCAAAAGTTAGGGCAATTCTAATTCTCAGGTATAAAATTATAAAACTGAGAACAATATACATAACAACAGGGCTGCGGCTTAAAGAGCCATTTTGACCCTGTAGAAGCTTGAAATTGTTAAATCTTAAAACATAAAAGTTGAAGATCATTGCAAAAGATAAATTACAGAAAAAGAATCATCCAATTTGGACAACCGAGCCAAAAGTTATGACGATTTTAATTCTCAGGTCTAAAATTGCAAAACTGTGAACAATTAACATAACAACAGGGCTGCGGCTTAAAGAGCCAATTCGACCATGTATGTCATAGAATTTGATAAATCATAAAACATGAAAGTTGTAGAGCATTGTCATAGCTAGAATTCTAAAAAAGATTCGCCTTATTTGGGCTTACGAGTCAAAAGATATACTCAAAACAATTTTCAGGTCTGGATTCATTATCACTGTCTTTTGCTCTCGGGACAGCGACAAAGAAGTGAATTTCGACCAAATTAAACTCACAAATTCATAAAACTAAAAACATGAAACTTTTAGCTAAAAGCCTAAGCTTTCCAGAACATCCAAAATCGTCAAATTTGGATAAGAAACGAGAGAGATATGGTTAAATTAGTTTCAGGTTCAACTCCGGAATTTTTTTTCCAGCAAACAACAAAGAAGACAACATGTAATTGGCATTCAAGCTTATTTAAGTTAGAAGTGTGAGACAATACTCACCTTAAGATTTGTTTGCAGCAAATTGGTATATTTTGCAAGCAATTATTTGAAGATTTTGCCTTGAATAAGCTTTAGTAACCTGTAGAGAAGAAGATAACAAACATGCAACTAGAAAATCAATTACAGTAAACAACCCTTCCTCAAAACAAAAGATGGATGAAATAGGTTAGGGTTTTAGAGAGATTACCTGTAGAAGATTTTAATTTCCTAATCTTCTTTTAATTTAATTTAGCTTGGAGGATTAGATTTTCAGAATTCTAGAGAGGAAGCCATTGTTTTCTCTGGCATGGAGTAAAAGAATACTGAAGGAGGAGGAGAGGAAAATTGTACGTACAAGAAAACTTTGACCTCCTTCTAGACTTGGGTCTTGGGTTTGGATCCTAAACCAACCCTACCCATTAAGCCTATGTTAACTTATAATATGATAAGTATGTTAATTTCCTAATTAACATATATTTAACAAATTTTGCTATTTCAGCACATAATTTACCAAACTAATTACAATCTTTATGTTTTCAACTTTAGAAAAACCAAACTAACATATTTTATGTTTAATGAAATGTCCTATAAACATATGAAGGTTATTTTAGCTATTAAAATCAATTTCCATCATTAAAAATTCTATTTTTTTTATACTTTAATTTACACAAACCAACATTTCTAACAACAAAATTACATAAAATTATTTCTCTTGTTTATTTTATCCTAACAAACCATGTAAAAAATATATTTTTACATACAAATATTGATTTTAATCAATATTCCACATTTTATTTACAATATTATCCATATTTAATTTTAACACATCATTAAAATTAGCAAACATCACCATTAGACCACTATTTCCCAAAATTATTACATTCTACAAAAACAAAACCATTCAATGTTCAATATTACCCCAAAATAACTTATAAAAGTTTTCAAAACTTTATTCTCTCCATTTTAAATTTATTAACAACAAATAAATGTCGAATTAATTGCTTTTATCTTTTATCTAATTAATTCACCACCAAATTAACATAATTCCACTATCCACATTTAATTTCCAACCAAACCATGTTATTACCATTTTATTTCACCAAGTACACATTGTTTATTATAAAACAAACAATTTTTAACAAAATTTTACATCTCCAATTTATTTTATTCCTCCATTTTAAATTATAATCATCGTTATAATTTATTTTCACAGGTAATCACAAAACCAAGGTTGTTACACAAGTTCAAACCCAAACAAACACAAAGCAAGTGGGTGATAAACGTTTTGTTGGAAAATGTAAAGTATTGTTTCAAAAACAATATTTTGAAATAAAATAAATATTTTTAAGTTAACTAGTTCGAGTGGCTCAAAAATAGCTTAAAATTGGGGAAGAGATGTATTTAGATGGTAAGCACTTCTCTTGAGTTGAGTATTGCCCTTCTTAGTAAGGGAACGTACGATATTGTTTGGTACTACCCAGTTCTTTAGTACCATTTTGGAGTTACTCAGACTATACGTAAATATTTTCTATGATTAAAATATAGAGTTCCATTTCAAAAAAAAATTGAAATAAAATCCAGGTATTTGAATCTTTAGTTTTCTTGGAGAAATAAATTCAAAATGGAATGGTTGAATTGGATAGGGTACTCTCAAAATATAGTGGAGTAATATACAAGTTGAGTCTCATTTAATTTGTGAAATGTCTTCATAAATATATTTAATGGAAATAGGATTGGTATTAGTGAGAACTAAATGAATAAGTGCATAGGCTGGACGTAGATCATTTCTCCTTCTCATAAAATTTGATCTAAGACACAAGTACATGGCTTTGAGGTGTTTCACACCATTACAAATAAGGATCAACTACTCGGTTTTTGAAGGTGAGCACTTGATGAGGATTTTTGATATGGGACCAATGTTTTCTACCATGGTACATAGTTATGTATGGAAAAAAAAAATTCCTAATCAAGGAGCCTGATCGGAGTTTGCACTAGAGAATTGGGTGAGCCATACTAGTTTGGAAGTAAAGTAACGTATTCGAATAGAGATCGAATCAGTTTTGCAAGCGAATGATCTATGTACATCATACAAACTACTATACTGTGTTGGGTGTTTTCTAGGATAGGCTGAGGTGTAATTTCGATGACAAATTCTTTTAAGTGGAGGGAGCGTAACGCCCTGAAATTTCACTGCTTTGATATGTGAATATTTGATTAATTTTAAATTATCAAATAATTGATTTTATAGTGGAAACAAAACTATTTTAAATAATGAATAACAATGGTGAAATAGTTTTCCAAATTTGTTTAAAAAATATTTAGTTCGTAGAAAGATCGAAAATGTGACTGGAATTTGTTTGTCGAATTTTTGACTTTTCGTCTGCTAAAAGTGATCGAAAACGTTGTGAAATCTTTAGCATAATTATATACATTTGTATATAAGTTAGTATATGTATGTATGTGAGTATTAGTGTATGTATGTATGTATGTATATATATATATATATATTCATACCTAAGTATATAAAGCTTAAAATAAGAATATAAATATCACAATATTAAAAAATTAAATACAAAGAGTACTTAAACATGTTTACATAGAAATAAAAAGAGGGAACAAGCATGTGGGCATGAGTACATGAGGTGGAAGTGGCTAGGTGAGGTGGCAAGAGAGTAGTGGAGGGTAAAGGACATCTAGGTTATTTACTTTTTCTCTTTCTTATAAATAGCCCTTCACTTCTTTAAAATTTTCATCCTCTTTATTATATCATATCTTCCTTATCTCTTATCCTAATGGAGAAATTATTTTATTGAAACCATATAAAATTCGAATGGCTAAAACTTTCATTTGTACCAGTTCTTCAAATTTTAAGTTTAGCCATGTTAAAATATCATTTCTTTGCAGAGTGTTTTCGGACCTATATTTTCTAGTCCGAAAATACTTCTTCTTCTTTTGACAATATCTCCCTAAAAGAATCCAAATGCTTAAAATGGTAGAGAAGAGAATTTACAAGAACTTTTTTTAACAATTTCTCCAAAGTAAGAGAGTAATATGGCCAAAAATCCAAGAGTAGATGACTAAATTTTGGGTCTAGTTTTGTGAATTCAACATTATCTGAGTCCCCCTACCTCTCTAAAACATGTCCTCACCTCACCTATACATGTCATGGCTGAGCCGTACTCTACCATGGTCGAGCCTATTTCCAAATTTTAAGTCTAAAGATCAGGTTTTGCATAGTTCTTAGGTTATTTCAAGTTTTCAAAAGGGTTTCACAATTTTTCGTTGAGTAAACTTCTAACTTTTGGAAAGATGTTGCCTTTGCATATATGATGGTTATTTGTTATTTATATATGAAGTTAATGTTTGGAATATGATATGGTTTGGATGTATATATATGTGGTGGCTTGTGTTTTAGCATTTGACTTGAATCGATGGATTAAAGTGATGTGTTTGGCTTTAAAGTTGTGATCTTTGCGATGCATGGGGATGATATGACTTAATATTCATAATCTAGGATATGTGTTTAAATGGTTTGGAAGTTAGAACTTTAGATGTTGAAAAGAACTTGAGATCCATTTGAAAATCAAATCGTTTACTAGTTTTAATTTAGTAAATATTTTGTTTTGTTTTGTTTTAGTTTCTAACTTCAGTAAAAGTTTTTAAAAATCTTTTAAATTATGTTTTAAAAGCAAGCAAAACTAAAAAGTTAAAGTTTTGTATGGTAACTTAGAAAAGTATGACTAAGTTATTACATTTATAGCGATAGTCGTTGTGGATGTAGTTCGGAGAATTTAACGATTTTCAAGTTTTAAAAGTGTTTCTTTTAAATGTTTTTGAAAAACCATTTTCAAAATAAATTAGTAAGCACATAAGTTAATTATTTAATAATTAATTAATTAGTTAAGAATAATTATATATTAATTAATTAGCAATTAAGTTAAGTAATTAGTAGTTAATTAGTATTAATTAAGTATATTAATTAAGGAAGTTTAAGTCAACGATTAATAAAGTTAAGCGATAATTAAATATTAATTTTTATATTAATCATGCTTAATTATTTTAATTAATTATTATTTAATTAGAGGTTAATTATTTCATTAATTATTATTTAATCAAAGATTAATTATCTAATCAATTATTAATTAATTAGGGTATAATCATTGATTAATTTGGACTTAACTAAGATTATTTAAGGTTTAATTATGATTTAATTTTGATTTATTAAGATTTGATTAAGCTTTAATTTATAATTAAGCTTTAATTTATAATTAAGCTTTAATTATTAGAAGTTATTTTAAACTTTATTGGTCATGTTTTAAGTCGATTTTCTTTTAAAGTGAATTTATTTCAAATTAAAGGATCTATTGTCCGTGACATTTAGGGCCAAACGAATGCGAATGAGTTATACTACGTTGAATTGAATTGTGTGGACATCCATTTAATAAAATAATTTACCGTTCTGCAAAATTATAAATTGTTTGATCGTGTAGACATTCATTATTAGAATAAATCATTATTTTGTTATAAACTGATTGTTGATTGTTTGGACCCTTAATAGCAGATAAAATCCTCAATCTGCTATAAATTGATTGTTTGATTTGTTTGGACATTTGTTATTAGAAATAAATTGCCATTCTGCTATAATTAATTGAACTGTTTCGACAACTATTAGTAGCACAAATCACCATCCTATTACTATGTATTGGTATATGCCAGTTGAGTTGTAACTAACATGTTATTCCCTGATTAAATATGAATTGAATTTACATATACATTGACTTATGTAAATAACTGTAAAGTGACTTAGAATTCAAATTGGAATTGAATGGTAACTTAAATTAGTAACATTGGCAATGCTAATCCTCTTTTTGAATTTATAAAGTATAGTTTTGAATTAACTTCAATTCTTTAATCAATTTAGGGTTAAAAGTTTATAAATAATTTTTCAAGTTCTATAATTATTTTACAAAGGTATTTATAAATAATAACTTGTTTTAAAGGGGTTTTACAAAATAAGATGGTTCATTTAAAGTGATTTACAAACGACATTTTATATTGATATTTTATAAAGTATTATAAAGGAATAAAAAGGATGATTTAAAAAAAAGTTTTAAAAATAGGAAAAATATATATAAATCATTTTAGAGATTTGTAAAGAGATTCTATAAATTAGCTTGGAGATTTATAAAAGAAGTTATAAATTTATTTTGGAAATTTATAAGTTATTTGAAATATGAAGTGGGCTTTTAAAAAAGGAAACTTTTTATAAAGGATAAATGGATTGATTTTATAGGAAGTAATGTTTTGAAAAGGAATTTTTTTGGTCATTTAATATGGAATATGAGAAGAAGAGGTTGTCTAAAATGTTTTTGGTAAATACTTATCCCGTTAAGATAGTATAAATGTTTTCCAAGTATAAAAGATATAAGGGGTTTGGGAATAGTGTTTTTGCAAAGACCTTTTAATCGTGTTTTGCAAAGTGTTTTAATTAATAAGAGATAAATTAATGAATTCTTAGTGGATCCTATATGGAATTTAATCAATGTTTGAATGATTATTTATTTGATAGTTAAATCATCGACTATCAAATCTGGATCAAAGTAACTTTGAAAATATCTAGGAGAAGCATGTGAGTTATATGGCATAGTCATCCTCGGTGATGTTGTGCTATGCGGATAAATCTCTTTTCGTTATTTTTGGACAAATGATAAGGAATTCGATTCATTAAAGGCTTTGGAGGTGAACTTCGCTCTTTTCTTTTGTCTACTTATTTCCTAAAGAACCGAGGTTGAGTTTATCGAAAACTATTGAAAGTTCTTCCGTAGAGACCAAGATCAGATATGTTATCTGAAAACTACTTTTATCCAACTCAAGCGCTTTGAACTGAAGATATCTTGAAGATGATGGAAGACAGAGCTTTTGAAGTGCAAGGGCTACTTGTAGCTAATCCCAAGGATGATTCCAAGATGGATGTAGTAGAAGTAGTGTCTTCAGTTTCATTCAGTTCCAAAACATACCTGTATGGATGAATGCTGATACTGTGTTGCTACCTGGAACCTAGTGTTAGCATTCCGAGTGAGAAGTGCTATATAAAAGGTAAACATAGCCTCAAGTCTCACAATCAGGAAATGGCTAAAACAGGGTAGATGCAACAAGACTATACGGGTCGCTCCCATTAGGGTGTGTCATCACTTTTCTAGAGTACCCTATTATGGATTTGGTTATGCATGAGAGATCTCAATAAACACTGGGAACAACTAGGATGATGACATGTTCGGTATTATCTAGTAATGGGTATGCCGATCTTGTGTTGGCAGGAGTCCATGTGTGGCTCTCAGTTCATTTTATCTTGAGGTATTCCATTCAAAAGGTAGTCCTTTACCTTGTCATTATTGGAATTCATTCTCCAATACGTATGTTTATGGTTTTGATTATAGAGCCTAGCGTGCTAGAATTTGATTAATGTAACAATTTCAGCTATGATTAATTTGTGTTTGTACCCTAGACATTATTATAACATCACCGAATTTTCTATAAAAGTGTTGTGGTTTTTTTAAGTTAAAATCCCGTCCGTGTTTATGTGCGGCGTGGCCTTACGAGATATCCTTAGTTTTAAAGAGTTTTAAAATCAATTATTCAGTTATTTGAGTTTACTCACACCAGACCAATGCCTGACTCGGGGTTTTATTTCCTTTTCCTAAAACTCTTGGATGCTCAAACTTGTATGGCAGCCAAGTAGTTTAGGTTTCCCACGGACGCATTTTGAAGGAGCTTGGAGTAGGAGGCTTCATTATTAGCTGGATAGTAGCTTGTTTTCATTGTATTATATGTATATTGTATCAGTTATGTAGGGACAAGCTGTTATGACTATCCTAAGGTATAACCTGTATTAGTATGACTCTGATGTATAATTTTGAAAATGACATTGTAAAGTATTATGCTCATTAATATATATTGTTGTGTTGCATGGTGAGATTCTACTATTGTTTAGCTTCTTCCATTTTCTATCTTCTTCCTTCCCTTAAAAATCTGTCTTCTTGGCACTTGGTTGTTCGGCATGTGAATATCGTGGATGTATTAGTGTCAACTTTTGAGATTCGAAAAGGTAGGTCGTTACAGAGAGTATTATGCAAATAACAAGGTAAAATGATTTTATGAAAAGGTTTCATAAAAAAGTTGTATCATTTAAAATGCTCGAACCTGAGTTAGAATTTTTATGAAATAATTTCACAAATATTTGTAGGTGGGTAGGAAGGTAATTAGGAAAATAAAAACCTTTAAATGAGCACGTAAACTATACGCATATCATTTTCTTTTCTCCTTTAATTCTCGATCCGTGATTCGAGTACATAACTAAAGATGGCATACACCGTTCTAAATAATGATCTATCACTGGATTTTTGACGACGAACACTTGGTGAAGGTAATCCCAAAAGTTTTCTATCATAATATATGGCTATGTAAGGAGAATGGACGTTTCTAACTAAGAAGCCCTATCAGAGTCCACGATAGGAAATCGAATTAGCTACTAGTTTGAAAATAAAAGCTATGTATTCGGGTGAGTGATCACATCGGATTTTATATAAGAATGATCTATGTACATCATATGGATTGATGAATAGTGTAAGGTATGCTTGGGATAGTTTGTTTTCTTCGTTGGATTATGGTAAAATTTCGAGGTTGAAATTTTTTGAAGGGGTAGAGTGTAACGACCCAGAATTTCACCGCTTTGATTTAAGAATATTTAATTTATTTTAAATATTCAAATAATAGAGTTTATAAATAAAATAGAACTCTTTTAAATAGTAAATAGTGATGGTAAAATAGTTTTCAAAATTTGTTTGCAAAAGTATTTAGTAAGAAGAAAAATCGAAAATGTGACCGGAATTCGTTTTTGAATTTTCGACTTTTCGTTGGCTAAAAGTTGTCAAAAACATTATGAAGTACATGGTACATGTAAATACACACATTTACAAATTATTTAGGATATTATAATGTGTGTGTGTCGCATGCATAAAAGGATGTGACTTTTTATGAAATTTAAAATAAACTTAAAAGTGTGAAAAAGTAAGTGTCACATTACTAGAAACATTAGGAGACATACGTACAGGAGGCAAATAAATGCGTGCTAGCTCATGTAATAAAGAATGGGACATGACTTTCGAAATTATATAGTCGAGGATGGACAAAACATGGTGATGTGGTGTAACAACCCTGTATTTTGTGATTATTTTAATTGTAAATTTTGATTATTTTAAATTGAAATTCCTGATTTAAAAACTTTATTTTATTTATGGATAAAACTTTATTTTATTTATTAAAATGTATAATTTTGTTATTTTAAATATTAATTTTGATTTGTATGAGAACTATAATTTCAAACCTGAATATATTGAATATTTCCAGAAAATGGGAATTTTGGTCAATCTGGTCAAACTTTGACTTTTAAATTTAAAATTTAAATATTTTAAAATATGAAATTTATCTTTTATTATGAAAATAAATTAAATTTCAAGAATACTGCTTTTCGTTTCGTTGAAATCCTATTTATATTGTGAAAGTTATATTTTTTACAATATTGTGTGTAAAATTGATTTATTTATCAAAATTATTTATTTTAATTTATATAAATAATATTTTTTATCATATCTTGTGTATATATGTGTTACATGATATTTTATATAATTATTTTATTTTAAAACATTTTTATAGGTATGGTTATAATTTTCCAATGTTAAGTGTACATTGTTCATATTTTTAAATGCTAGTTTCAATATATTAGCTATTTCTTAATTATTTTCTATTTTTTCTTAAATTATATTTTCATTTTATTTTTCATTTTATTTTGTTCAGTTTTTATTTTTATTTTACTGAAATTTATTTAGTTATTTTTAATTTAAAAGAAATAGAAAACAAAGAGACACAAACCTTTCACTTTCTAGTCTTTTCATCTTCTTGTCTCTTCATTTTCTTATTGCCTTTTCATTTTTCCTTGTAGCCATCCATTTTTTTTGCTGTAGCCGTCTATTCCTCATCTTCATTCACGTGAAAAAAAATCCTTCCCATCTAAAACTCACGGCTATGAAAAAAAGGGGAAACGACTTCTTCCCTTATCACTTTTCTCTTCTTCTTTTTACTATTTTTCAATGTTTTGCCTTGCCTCTTCTTCTAGTTTGCTCGACTAGCCTCTACCTCCATCAGCTCCACCATCATCTCCACCATATATAGCAGCTCCTCCTCCCCTTCCTCCGACTTTAGCCAAGCCGTTCCTAGCCATGGAGGGTAGCATCACAAATTTTGCACCAAACCCTTCCAAATTGCCTAACCAAGCTACATACTTCACCATTCCCCTTCCTATTCACTTTGGCCACCCTTTAGCAACCAGTTGCTACTTCACCTCTGGCCACCTCTGACCATCAGCTCCAGATCTGACCTGACCCATATATGACATGGCCGAGCCTTGTTGTGCTCAAAAAACTCCAACTTTTGCACTAGACCCTTTGTATGCTTTATGTTGTATCTCCTACCGTCATCATCTCCATGTTGTTGTGCATATATGATGCATACCCAAGCCTATAACATGGTCATGGCTGAGCCATGTTGAAACCTAGCCCGAGCCTAGTGTGGTGTGGTCAAGCCCATTTGATCAAGTGTCAAGCCATGTTGTCATCGTCACGCAATTCTTGTTAAAGCTGGGTAATGTTCTTTGTTGATTCAAAATTTCCATTTCGTTTCAATTCATATTTGTATTGTATATATATATTTATATTGTCTTGTTTATTTGTTGTATACAAGATCAATATCAAGGCTCTCCATTCATTCAAATCAAATCGTGTTTGTCGTGCCCTTGCAATCGTGCTTGTGTGTTGTTTTGGTCTGTAGCTTTGTAAAAGGTGAGTCCTCACTATGACATATTTACTTATGAATTTGTAAAATGATGACAAGTGTTTAGTAATATAAAATGTTTATGCCAGTTAATGATGAGTATATAATATGTTATGCTTTGTTATTACCATGTTAAAACTGTTAGTTATCACCTGACATCTGATATATGGCATTATATTGTGATATTGACATTGTTTATGTTGCATATGTATATGTTCACACTGCAAGTTCCTTGTTAGAATAGAATCGGTATGGGTTGAAATGATACATACCCGAACGGACATTAGAATTGGGAAAAATCGTTATGGGCTGAAATGATAGGCCTGAGCGATTTTATTTATTTTATTTACTTGGGATTGCGGGTTTGAAATGATAGAACTCGGGTTTTCTTTTTAAATTGCGGATTGAAATGATATATATATATATATATATATATATATATATATATATATATATCACTTGACCTCGGTTAGAAAATTATATAAAGACCTCGTGGTATATTTTTAAATGATTTTATTAAGATATGTATTTTTAAAAGTATGAAATTTGATTTAAAAATATAGATTTTATGGTTTGAGAATGTTAAATATTAAGTCTTGAAATTGTGAATTTAAGTATGTAACTTTTAAGTGATTGTGATTTTGACTTTAAATTATATTTTCAAAACATAAGAAAATAATGGAAATTAAATTTAATGTTTTGAAATGATATTAGAAATAAAATGTTAAAATAAATGTTAAGTTTTATTTAATTTATAAGTTAATAAATAGTGAAATTTTGGCTTAATAAATGAATTGAGTTTTTAAATTGGATATTTGATTTAAAAATTTTGTTGTAATAAATCATATGTTAAAAATTTTAAAATGTGAAATTTTGAAGTGTAGATATATGATTTATGAATTTAAATAGATTTTTTTTTTGAAGTTTTGTTGTTTTTGAAAAGTTAAATAAAATCTGGAATTTATTATTAGCATTTCCAAAATGCTATGGTTTTATGACAGTATTTTAAATGCTGTTGTTTTGAACTTAACTATGTTTGAAATAAGTAAATATTTATTTCGACATTTTATAAATGCCATTATTCTTGAACTAAACTATTTTTGAAACTATAAGCTACGATAGCACTTTAAAAATGACGTCGTTGCTATAATTTGACAATGTTTTGAAATATTATATATTTTAACACTATTTGAGTTATATTTTGAAGTGTTAAATGATGTAACTTTTGGAAATTGATTATTTGTGAATTTAAGGAGTTTTTAATATAATTTTATATTTGAATTTGAATTTTAAGAAATTTAAATTGAATTTGAATTTAAATAAGGTTTGCTTGGTTATGTGTTAAATGGAATGAAATGTAATGAGATAAATGAATTTATGAATGGGATTTTGAAATGTATTTTTGTAGTGATATTTGAAATAATAAATGAATGACATATTTGATTTGTAAATGATATTTAAATTTGAATATTTGAAATTGAATTCAAATAATGATTTGAAAATGAAGTTTTGAAAGGATATGATATTTTGATGATTTAAATGGTTTGGAAATGATTTGATCTTTATTTTGAGAAAGAATATGTATTTGGGATGATTTTTGATTTTTGATAAATGAATATTTGAAGTTTATATTGGTATGAAAGGATATTTAGTTTAATTGTAAATTGGGTTTATTTAAATAATATTGGATTTATGAAATTTCAAAACTAAGTAATAATGAAACTAGATTTGAGATATATGAAATTATAAAATTTAGTTTTGAAATGTGGGATTTTAAAGCTTTGAAATATATTAAAAATTGAATAGTTTAATTTCCGGATCAAACATATATTTGAAATTGATATGATTTGAAATGATTGTTGGGAAATCTAATTGAAACTGATGGTTTGAATTGAATTAAGTTGGAAATTGGAAATTTGGGATTAATTGAATGAATTGAAAGTGTGAAGAATTAAAGGAATGTTTCATGATTTCAAATGTATGATTTTGAAAAGTTATGATTTTCAAAGTGTAATTGTTTCAAGTATTTTTGGTTTCGAAAGAGTTATACTTTGAAAGTATTATGATTTTGAAATGAATATATGTTTGAACATGATTTTGGTTTCTAAGTATAAACTATTTTGATTGAATAAATAGTTTTGAAATAAAAATGATTTTGGTTTCGAAGTATAAACTATTTTGATTGAATAAATAGTTTTGAAATATAAATGATTTTGGTTTCGAAGTATAAATTATTTTGAATGAATAAATAGTTTTGAAATAAAAATGGTTTTGGTTTCGAAGTGTAAACTATTTTGAAAGGAATATAGTTTTGAAATGAAATGATTTGATCTTTTTGAAGTATAAATTATTTTGAAATGACCACGGCGTTATAATAAAGTTTGATTGTTAAACAGACCGAGATCGGAAGTTGTCATACTCTCTGCCAACTCCAAAAACCACTTTAACAACCGTGTACGTGGTGGAGATTCCAGAATGAAGTAGGATGGTGGCGTCGTTCTTGAGGTATATTACGTGGACCCAACTCCCGTGAGTTGGCATAAGGTGGCTAAAACAGGAGCGATCTCGGGCCAAAAGGGGTAGCTCCTTTGGTCGGGCACATTCCTTCGATACTATACTCTTGCTTGTGATTGATTAGATGGCCATCCTTCAATTTTGATTGGAAGTGTGTTCCGAGGTAGGCATATGTGGCTGCTATGTTACCACTAACCCGTGTGCGTAATTGGTATATCTACCCCGGCATTTCCTTGTGTGGCGTGTCACCTACCATACCGAGCCTTTACTACGAGTTTGTTTTTCTCCCGTAGCCCATGTGGTATCCTCTGATAGTCTCCCGATCTGAAGATATCATGATATTGGATGGACTATTGGGACTATTATGTGTGAAGGGTGATTTGGGTAAGCCCGGAACGCTATTTTAAAGTAAGTTTATTTTACTGTAGACATTATTATAATAGCGCAATATTACTACATAGTAAATAGTTTAACGGATCCTTAAAGGATGGGCGATCCCAGACATCCTTTTAGTTATTGGTGTATTTAGTTACTGTTCACTTGAGTTAATTTACAGTTCATAAGTATTTATGTCTTGACTCGAGTGTTTTGTGTTTTTCTTCATGCTCGAGTCAGATTGAGTGATTCAGCATTCAAGACTCACCTTCGGAGTTGGAGCTTTTCTTAAAGATCCAGCCATATATTCCGCTTTCAGTATTTAGTGTTTTCAGTGATTTATTCAGATTTGTACCTGATGTATCTTGTTACTCTTCTGCTGTATTTTGTTTAAGTCTGATGTATCTTATTTTTATATAGTAGCTTCATGAACTACTATCCCTTTTACTTCCGCTGCATTATTATTTACTTTATGTCTGTGATTTGTGACTATTTATTTACTATATATTCTGAGATTTGCCAAATTTTATTTACAACGCGGTATTTTGAGCAATTCAAGTCCGACATGTGCGGATGCGAATGGTTGAAAATATCGGGTTATTACATTTGGTATCAGAGCTTTGGTATCTCTAGGAAAAACTTAGTATATATGGTAAATGTATTTACAGAATCACTTTCATTCGAGTTTAAATCTCTTTCTTTTTGACTCGATTCCTCTGAATTTTGGAACGTTCCTTATGGTTCCAAAATCCATTCGTGTCCCTCACTATTTATCTTCTTTTAATTCTGGAGTATCCCATAACTCCACTTCAAAATATCTTTATAATGAGTCGGCGGTCATGCCAACCTCAAATTTATTTGTAAAGGGGGAAACTCCTTTACAACAACATCAATTCACCAGAGATTTTATATCCTCGGTTTAGATGCTAGTATCTCTTATAATTTCGAACTCTATATCTTGAGATCGAATGTTGATTTACCCAAGAAATCCACATCGATCTTATTCTTTAAGTCACGGTTGATCCGTTAAGGTTGCCCATGATTTATTTAAGCTTATCCATGTCCCTATTCTGTTATTTAATCATCTCATCTTTTTTTCCAATTATCTTCAAAACACTTTAAACTGTACTTGTAAATCTGTATTTAATGTTTGTTTTATATTGTGTTGTTTGAGTTGTTGATGTTGATTTGGGTTTCTTATCGATTCGTCTGATCAATGCTATCGATAAGATTTCCAAAACACTTGAACAGAGAAAACTGACACAATAAGGTTTTTTTTTTCAAATTTAGTATTGAAATAAATTTTGTAACTATATTATAAATATTTTTCTGGATTTTATTGAATTGGTTGTTATGAAATAATATTTGATTTTATATACCATTATCTCTTGTTTCATACATAAATAATTGAACTATAAACATGGTTATAAATAGGCCTGTAAACGGATGCAGTCGGATACGGATAGTGTTGTATCCGTATCTGTATCCGAAAATGAAAATCCGTATCCGAATCCGTATCCGATATCCGCGAATATCCGTTGAATATTATCTATATCCGTATCCGCTAATATTTTCGGATATCCGAAAATATCCGTATCCGGCTTAGCGAATACGGATATTTTTGGATATCCGAAAATATCCGTATCCGAAAATTAATCAATATAATGCATATTTCATTTTTTTGACTGAAAAAAGGTGAAAAAAACTTGTAATACATAAATAACATCAAATTAACAATAGGTAATCCAATCACACAAAATCCGTACAATAAATTAGTGTATTTGTATTAAATTTCTAGATATAAAATAATATATTAATATATAAATATTTAATTTCAAACCGGATGGATATTTATCGGATACGGATACAGACATATCCGTATCCGTATCCGAAATATGTTTCGGATATCGGATATCCGCATCCGCTTTTCGGATATCGGATATTTTTCATGTTTTCGACTGCGGACGGATTTCGGATATTTCGGGTATTCATTGACAGGCCTAGTTAGAAATTTAAAATGAATTCAAAACAAGAATTTGAGAATTTAATTTCCGATGGTTCCAAACCTTGTATTTAAAGTTTTAAAAGGATATGCTATTTAAAGTATTTTCAAATAGAAATTTGTTTCCAAAGAATTTTAAATTTAAATTTAGTGCTCTTCTCTTTGTCGCTGGAAAATAATTTCGGTGATGACTGCAGCATCATCAACATTCATTTTCGAGTTTCGAAGTGAAGTGACCGTTATATAGTCTGGCTACAGTTTTGTTTTGGAAAATTCAATTGATTTGAATTTCTCAAATAAGACTGGATTTATAACATATGCTGATATATGATTTAAATTTGAATGGATATATATAGTATATGTGCATGTATTTATCTCTAAATAGTCTGGAATTTATCGGAAATTTAATTCCTAAATTTTATCTTGAAAAATATTTTCAAGTATAATTTCAAGATTTGGATAAATATTTAAGCTTCAAATAATTAAATTAGAAGTTTTATTTCTATAATACACAATTTCATTCCAATATAACTTACCTTAATTTTCAAAAGTTGAATAGTAATTGGATAATATAAAATATATGAAAAAAAAATATAAATAAAATTTGAGTGGTTATAATAAATGTTATACACTTAAATTTTAGTTATAAAAAGATTAACAGAGGTAAATAGATAAAGGGGTAATGGAATAATTTACAATATAAAATGTTGATAAAGGAACTAAGAATAAATTTAAAGCAGTTATAATAAGTATAAATATATTTAACGTAGGTGATAAAATATATTAAGAGGAATAAATTTAATTATAATTAGGAATGAAGAAGAATTAATTTATTGAGTACATTATTATAATTAATGATTTGTTCAAATCCATGATTTTTGAAATTGTTAATTTAAGATAATTGGATGATAAGATAATGAAATTAGAGATAGTTAAGATTTATTGAACTTATGTAAGATTAATTTTCAATTTAAGTTGAAATTTTCATGGTTCCAAACTTATTATCTTATTTTATTTTTCAAACTATCTTCTAGTTGTCCTTATTTTCCTTATCTTGCTACAGAATGAGGAGGCTATTGCTTATACCAGTATGTTTAGAAATCTTTCCATAATCTTTGATAATCTTTGGTACTCATCTTGAATTTGAGCGCTGCTTGCCATCCATAGACCGTCGGTCAAGCAGAAAGAGTGAATCAGATTCTAAAAGATCTTTTCGTGCTTGTGTTCTTGATCCATGAGGATCTTGGGAAGATAATCTCCATCTTGTTAAACTTACCTATAACAACAGTTATCAGGTATAATTTCAATCTTCTTGTCATCTTGTCTTAATCCTATTTCATTCTATTTTTTTCTGTGCTTTCTTGTACCTCATTCCTTTTCGGGGATGAAAAGTTTTGAGTAGTGGAGAGTGTAACAACTCTGTATTTTGTGATTATTTTAATTGTATATTTTGATTATTTTAAATTGAAATTACTGATTTAAAAACTTTATTTTATTTATGGATAAAACTTTATTTATTTATTAAAATGAATAATTTTGTTATTTTAAATATTAATTTTGATTTGTGTGTGAATTATAATTTCAAGTCTAAATATATTGAATATTTACAGAAAATGTGAACTTTGGTCAATCTAGTCAAACTTTGACTTTTAAATTATTTTAAAATTTGAATTTTATCTTTTATTATGAAAATAAATTAAATTTCAAGAATGCTACTTTTCGTTTCGTTGAAATCCGATTTATATTGTGAAAGTTATGCTTTTCACAATATTGTGTGTAAAATTGATTTATTTATCAAAATTATTTATTTTAATTTATTTAAATAATATTTTATTATCATATCTTGTGTATATATGCGTTATATGATATGTCATGTAATTATTTTATTTTAAAACTTTTTTATAAGTGTGGTTATAATTTTCCAATGTTAAGTGTACATTGTTTATATTTTTAAATACTAGTTTCAATATATTAGCTATTTCTTAATTATTTTCTATTTTTTCCTTAAATCATATTTTCTTTTTCTTTTTCATTTTATTTTTTTCAGTTTTTATTTTTATTTTACTGAAATTTATTTAGTTATTTTTAGTTTAAAAGAAATAGAAAATAAAGAGACACAAACCTTTCACTTTCTAGTCTTTTCATCTCCTTGTCTCTTCATTTTCTTATTGCCTTTTCATTTTTCCTTGTAGCCATCCATTTTTTTTTGCTGTAGCCATGTATTCCTCCTCTTCATTCACGTGAAAATTAATCCTTCCCATCTAAAACTCACGGCTATGGAAAAAAAGGGGAAATGGCTTCTTCCCTTATCACTTTTCTCTTCTTCTTTTCACTATTTTTCAATGTTTTGCCATGCCGCTTCTTCTAGTTTGATCGGCTAGCCTCTACCTCCATCATCTACAACAGCTCCTCCTCCCCCTCCTCTGACTTTAACCAAGCCGTGCCCGTCCATGGAGGTTAGCATCACAAACTTTGCACCAAACCCTTCCAAATTGCCTAACCAAGCTACATACTTCACCATTCCCCTTCCTATTTACTTTGGCCACCCTTTAGCCACCATCACCGGCTGCTACTTCACCTCTGGCCACCTCTGACCATCAGCTCTAGATCTGACCCATATATGACATGGCCGAGCCTTGCTGTGCTAAAAAAACTCCAACTTTTGCACCAGACCCTTTGTATGCTTTATATTGTGTCTCCTACCATCATCATCTCCATGTTGTTGTGCATATATGATGCATACCCGAGCCTATAACATGGTCATGGCTGAGCCATGTTGACACCTAGGCCGAGCCTAGTGTGGTATGGTCAATCCCATTTGATCAAGTGTCAATCCACGTTGTCATCGTCAAGCAATTTGTGTTAAAGCTGGGTAATGTTCTTTGTTGATTCAAAATTTCCATTTCGTTTCAATTCATATTTGTATTTTATATATATATTTATATTGTCTTATTTATTTGTTGTATAGAAGATCAATATCCAGGCTCTCCATTCATTCAAATCAAATCGTGCTTGTCGTGCCCTTGGAATCGTGCTTGTGTGTTGTTTTGGTCTCTAGCTTTGTAAAGGGTGAGTCCTTCTCACTCTGACATATTTACTTATGAATTAGTAAATTGATGACAAGTGTTTAGTAATATAAAATGTTTATGCAAGTTAATGTTGAGTATATAATATGTTATGCTTTATTATTACCATGTTAAAACTGTTAGTTATCACCTGACATCTGATATATTTCATTATATTGTGATATTGACATTGTTTATGTTGTATATGTATATGTTCACACTGAAAGTTCCCTGTTAGAATGGAATCACTATGGGTTGAAATGATACATACCCGAACGGACATTAGAATAGGGAAAAATTGTTATGGGCTGAAATGATAGGCCTGAGCGATTTTTATTTATTTTTATTTACTTGGGTTTGCGGGTTTGAAATGATAGAACCCGGGTTTTCTTTTTAAATTGCGGATTGAAATGATATATATCCCTATCACTTGACCTAGGTTAGAAAATTATATACAGACCTCGTTGTATATTTTTAAATGATTTTATTAATATATGTAGTTTTAAAAGCATGAAATTTGATTTAAAAATATATATTTTATGGTTTGAGAAAGTTAAATATTAAGTCTTGAAATTGTGAATTTAAGTATGTAAATTCGAAGTGATTGTGATCTTGACTTTAAATTATATTTTTAAAATATAATTAAATAATGGAAATTAAATTTAATGTTTTCAAATGATATTTGAAATAAAATGTTAAAATAAAATGTTAAGTTTTATTTAATTTATAAGTTAATAAATAGTGAAATATTGGATTAATAAATGAATTGAGTTTTTAATTGGATATTTGATTTAAAAATTTTATTGTGATAAATCATATGTTAAAATTATTAAAATGTAAAATTTTGATGTGGGGATAAATGATTTATAAATTTAAATAGAATTTTTTTTGAAATTTTGTTGTTTTTGAAAAGTTAAGTAAAATCTGGATTTTATTAATAGCATTTTCAAAATGCTATGGTCTTATGATAGCATTTTAAAATGCTGTTGTTTTCCATTGAAGGGTACCACAAGGGATATTTTTCTGGGAGTAATGGATTAAGGCAAGGAGATCCCCTATCCCCCTACCAATTTACTTTATGCATGGAATATTTCACTCTGTTGATGGATGCAAAAGCTACTAAAGGAAAAGTAGAATCAGTTATCAAAAACAATCCAAACATAACACACCTCATTTATGCAGATGATCTGTTAATTTTCATAAATGCTACAGCAGTGGGAGCCAAATCAGTTAAAAATTGTTTTAAAAACTGAAGAAAGTGACTGGATTAGAAATGAACAATCTCAAAACCCAAGTTTTTTTCAACAAGTTTTGCAGCAACAAGGATCAAGTACTCAACATTCTAGATATTCAAGAAGGAGAACTACCTGTCAGGTATCTTGGACTACCCTTATCTGTCACATACATCAAACATTCAAATTGTAAACAACTTATTGACAGAGTGTTATATAAGATGCACGGTTGGGAATGCAAATTTCTCACTGTCCCAGGCAGAATTGAATTAATTAAAGCTGTTGTTTATCCAATGGTCAGTTTTTGGATGCAATGTTTCATGTTACCTAGCCTAACCATTCACAAAATTAATCAGTTATGCAAACAATTCATCTGGAAAGGTAAAAATAGCAAGGTACCATGGGAAACAGTCACAAGTGTTAAAGCTGAAGGTGGGATGGGTTTGAAAAAACTGTCAGATATTAATAATACATTTTGCATCAAAAGAATATGGGAAGCCCTTAACAATTCATCTTATAGTGCTAGATGGCTTAATGAAAAATATGCTAACAATGAGACTTTGTGGGAAGCTAACTTTAGTAATAATTCTTCATGCACTTGGAAGAAAATGTTATACTACAGAAAAGAAGCTCAAAAATTGATTGACAGAAGAATTGTGGATGGCAAGTCCACCAGTTTATGGTTTATACCTTGGATCAATGGTTCTACATTATTGGAAAAACTGGGGCATCAAATCTTATCATATACAAGAGGTCATAATCATAAGGTAAGTCAAATCATATCTGATAATTGTTGGAGGCCAGAAAACATCTCATATTTAGGCAACATAAGTGAGGAAATAAGGAAAGTTCCTATACATCGTGATAAAACAGAAGACTATTGGTTTTGTAACAGCAGTAAAAATGGCTTGTTTTCTTTTCATGATACATGGAATAGTATAAGGGTCAAACTCCAGAACATCAATTATTACAAAATCATATGGAATACCACATCACTCCCAAAGATGAATGTATGCTTATACAGAGCCATTTTCAATTATCTTCCCACAAAAGATAAGCTACAATTACTGGGAGTAACTGAAGATAACATATGTGTATTGTGCAAAAAGGAAATAGAAACATGTAATCATCTTTTTTTCAACTGCTCCTTCTCCAAACATGTGTGGTATTGGATCAGAACCATGATGGAGGACCCTATAACTCAGGGAGATATTCATATTTCTATTACAGATGCCATCACATATATATCCCAAAAATTTGCAGTCAACAGTATAAAGAAAGACATCATAATTGCCGTGCTTAGCACAGCTGTTTGGTACATTTGGAAAAGCAGGAATGATATCATCTTTAACAGTGAAAAGAAAGACAAAATCACAGTCTGTAACATCATCAAATCCAATGTTCGAGACATTATCATCAATAGATCCAAGTTTTTCAGCCACAGCAACATCAATGCAGATAACATCATACAAAAATGGGAAATCATACCTCTGCGAGTTGACATTACCGTAACCAAAAACCCTAATTCCCCCAATACGGCATCATCCTCAAGATACATGATTGATAGAGAATATGATGAAACAGAGAGCTCAAAATTGTCTAGATGCACTGATAGTATTATCACTATCGTTGAAAGAGAAGAAAGATTGCAAGGGAGAGAGAATGAGCCGCCATGAGTCGCGAGATTTTCGCAAAGTATTTAGGGTTTGTGTTTTTTGATGAGTATACGGGTTGCTTTTTGTACAACCGGTTCATTATGTATATAACTTGTTATGTAATGTGTTGGCATTATCAATAAAGCTTTTTGATCCTTTTTCAAAAAAAAAAAAAAAAAAAAAAAAACTTAACTATGTTTGAAATAACTAAATATCTATTTCGACATTTTATAAATGCCGTTATTCTTGAACTAAACTATTTTTGAAACTATAAGCTACGATAGCACTTTAAAAATGCCGTCGTTGCTATTATTTGACAATGTTTTGAAATATTATAGATTTTAACACTATTTGGTTTATATTTTAAAGTGTTAAATGATGTAACTTTTGGAAAGTGATTATTAGTGAATTTAAGGAGTTTTTAATATAATTTTATATTTAAATTTGAATTTTAAGAAATTTAAATTGAATTTGAATTTAAATAAGGTATGCTTGGTTATGTGTTAAATGGAATGAAATGTAATGAGATAAATTAATTTTTGAATGGAATTTTGAAATGTATTTTAGTACTGATATTTGAAATAATAAACGAATGACATATTTGATTTTTAAATGATATTTAAATTTGAATATTTGAAATTGAATTCAAATAATGATTTGATAATGAGGTTTTGAAAGGATATGATATTTTGATGATTTAAATGGTTTGTAAATGATTTGATCTTTATTTTGAGAAAGAATATGAATTTGGAATGATATTTGATTTTTCATAAATGAATATTTGAAGTTTATATTGGTATGAAAGGATATTTAGTTTAATTCTACATTGATTTTATTTAAATAATATGGGACTTATGAAATGAATATTTCAAAACTAAGTAATAATGAAACTACATATGAGATATATGAAATTATAAAATTTTGTTTTGAAATGCGGGATATTAAAGCTTTGAAATTTATTAAAAATTGAATAGTTTCATTTGTGGATCAAATCTATATTTGAAATTGATATGATTTGAAATGGTTGTTGGGAAATTGAATTGAAACTGATGGTTTGAATTAATTAAGTTGGAAATCGAAAATTTGGGATTAATTGAATTTGTAAAATGTAAAGAATTAAAGGAATGTTTCATAATTTCAAATGTATGATTTTGAAATGTTATGATTTTCAAAGTGTAATTGTTTCAAGTATTTTTGGTTTCGAAAGAGTTATACTTTGAAAGTACTATGATTTTGAAATGAATATATGTTTGAAAATGATTTTGATTTCGAAGTATAAACTATTTTGATTGAAAAAATAGTTTTGAAATAAAAATGATTTTGGTTTCGAAGTATAAACTATTTTGATTGAATAAATAGTTTTGAAATAAAAATGATTTTGTTTTCGAAGTATAAATTATTTTGATTGAATAAATAGTTTCGAAATAAAAATGGTTTCGTTTTCGAAGTGTAAACTGTTTTGAAAGAAATATAGTTTTGAAATGAAATGATCTGATCTTTTTAAAGTATAATTTATTTTGAAATAACCCCGGCGTTATAATAACGTTCTATTATTAAAGAGACCGGGATCGGAAGTTGTCATACTCTCTACCAACTCCGAAAACCACTTTAACAATCGTGTACGCTGTTTGCGCCAAAATTGGTCACAAACACCCAATATCGTGAAAGAACCCGTTTACGAACACAAATCAACAACAATCAATATAGAACTCAGATCTAAGCAATAACAATCACAATAATTCACAAATAACAATCACAAACACAGGATTTATAGTGGTTCGGCGGTCTTGCCTACGTCCACTCTGAAGCTTATGTCTTTATTGATTCACTTGATAATTCCAATTAATTACAGCGGATTACAATTGCTGATAGCTTTCAAATCTGATTACAACAGTGATAATGAAGTATGGAATTGAATCCGGCAGAGTCTGGACGTTGAATGGCGGAAGATCCAGAAGATCCCATTTTCTGAATGACCAGGGGCTCTATTTATAGGCGTAGGAGGCCCAGATCTCACTCAAACTTAGGGAGACTTTTTCTGGCACGTGAGTGGGCCCACGCGACCGACCCCACCAAGTTTCGACTCGATCTGAGATCGGTACGAAGTGATTTCAAATCCATCAAAAAATGATCCAATCGAGCTGAAACTTGGCAGGAACAATCTTTACATTGTATGGAAGCTTCTGTCAAAATTTCGTTGCATTTGGATCAGTGGTTTAGGAGATATGATCGATTCAAATTGTGGTTTTTCGTGAGGGCTGTTGCGTTCGAATCCATTGCTTCGAATCCACTCCCTTCGACTCGATCGGTCACGTGGTTCTTTGGTGACGTGGCGCGCACTCCTCGCATCGATCCTATTTTTTCTCCGAGTCGACCGCTTCGCATCCATGATCTTCGCCTCGTTTGTATCGTTGAATGACACGTCATCCAAGCTAGTTGACTTGGTGGACACGAACGAGTGATTGTTCATGGATTCGAATCTGATGGATACGAAGACGATCGATACGAAGCAGTGCATGGGCACGAGACCGATCGATTCGAAGTAGGGCATACTGATGGTGGTGGATTTGAAGTTCTCTGGACTTGATGGATACGAAACGGTGCTCTAGCATGGATACGAACGTGCTGAGGGGATGCCCATCTGATGGATTCGAACCGATCAATTCGAAGTGATCAATATCATGCCTGATCGGTTCGAACTCGATCGGCTCGAAGCATATGCAAACCGATGGATTCGAACAAGATGGATTAGAATCCTATGGGTTCGAAATGAGCATCTCCTCCAGTTTTTGATGGGTTCGAACGACATTCTTTAGCTAACTTGCATCGGTCATATCTCGTTCATACGACCTCCGATTAACCTGAAATTTGGAACACTGGCTTTCATGGCTTTGCTTGTCATGTCCTATCAATTGTAGCCTGATCCGGGCTCGGACAAAATTCATCGATATCCATAGCGAAGTGAAGCACAACCAATCTATGAGACGAACTGTCTTTTGTTTTTGACCGATCTTTTGGTATCACGGCTTTGCCAAAAAGCGAGATAACATTTGCCCCCCAAAACATGCCTTGCGGTAGGAAGGTGTGTTTTGTAATGCCATGAGCTGGATGTTCATATCCTGTTGATGTCCTGCAAAGGAAGTTACAAGTTTTATTTGACCTCAAATAACGACCATTCGGGATCGAGATATTTGAGATGAAGGGCGACCGTTCATGGTCAAGCGCCTAACTTCAAATGACGATCGTTTGGGATCGAGCCATTTGAGGTGAAGTGCTACCGTGCGCGGTCAAGTGGTGGACCTCAAATGACGACCGTTCGTGATCGAGCCATTTGAGGTGAGGTGAGTTGTGCCGTTCGAGGCGAGTTGTGACCGTTCAAGGTCGGGTGCCGTTCGTGGCGAGTTGCGACCGTTCGAGTTCGGGTGCCGTTCGAGGCGAGTTGTGACCGTTCGAGGTTGGGTGCCGTTCGAGGCGAGTAAGTGTGCCTGGGAGGGCTTGGGATTATCGATGCCAGGGTCACGTTCGGGTGAGTTCCTGGATCGTATGTGTGCCTATTGGAGGCGAATAAGTGTGTCCGGGGGGGCTTGGTATTGTTGATACCAGGTTCACGTTCGAGTGGGTCCCTGGATCGTTTGTCAAGGTGGCATATCGCCATCTCAGAGCATGCCTAAGGACCGTTCGCGACCCCGTACATATGTAAGTAGCTTAGACATTTCAAAATTATCCGAACCAAATATCCATTCGACTGATGAGTTTTAAAATAGAAATGTCCAAACAAACAAAGTCTAAATGTTCAAATCAAAACGAAACAAAAGCAAAGCAAGGATGTCAAAGTGTAAGTTCCCACAACGAAACGGTCAATGATCATTCAGAGCATGCCTGGGGATCGTTCGCGATCTCATACATGTGTAAATGATTTAATCGTGTTAGTAGGAAGCTTACGACTTATCCATCATTATTTCAATCAATTTATAATCATACGGTGTCCTGGTTCAGGGCCACCCCTAGTTGATGTTGACGGTGGCCGCTCTGGCTCTACCGTTGGAGCTCGTCTCCTCACATACTAAAGCAGCATACCGTTCCTGATGTGCCCTTCCAACTCATCCTTCAGATGCCTACAGTCGTTAGTGTTATGACCGTTTAATTCATGAAATAAACAAAACTTATCTGATTTTCTTTTGTCAGAAGTTGGATCCCTTCGCATTTGTCTACGATACAGAACCTGCTCCTTGGTGTCCTGATAAATTCGTTCCAGACTCTCATTCATCTCTGAATAGGTGGTGAATCGTGCCTCTCTCCGCAGTCGCTTTGGCCCGTTACCACTATCCTCAGCCTTTCGTTTTTCTTTATCCTTGCCCGAGTCCTTTTCGAGAGGCTTTTTGTCTTTAAGCACATAAACTTTTATTCCCTCTCCTTCTTCTCTTTCTGCATTCGCATCCTCTAATCGTAAAAAATTTTCTGCCTCGTCGTAGAATTCCCCTAGATCCACAGGTGGATCTTTAGTCAATGAATTTTTGAACTCTGTGCCGTTAGCTACTCCGGATACAGCTGCCATCACAACCATAGATGAATCTGCTCGATCCACCGAAGCTGCTGCTGCATTGAATCGTGTTAGATAACTCCTCAAAGTCTCTCCGGCTTTCTGCTTTAGGGTTGCCAAAGTCATCACATTCTTGGGTCTTGTAATGTGAACCCTGAATTGCCTCATAAATCTGTCAGTTAAATCATTCCATGTTCCGATAGATCCACTTTCTAGTTGTCTAAACCATAACGCTGCAATATCCGCCAAGTACAATGGAACGCACCGGGCCATAACCTCCTCTGATGCCCCCAGCACTTCCATATGCCTCATATACTTTGTCAGATGAACCGTGGGGTCCGTTTTTCCGTTATACATATCCAACGATGGTAACTTTAAATCCGGTGGGTTCCTAGCTCGTCTGATTGCTGGAGTAAAAGGACTCCTATTAACATCCTCCAAATCTTTGTTTACCAAACTGCCACTCATAGCTCTTCTAACCATCTCCTCCAATCTGTCATTGTCTTCGAGATGCAATCTTCGTTCATCACTTTCAACCTGCCCCCCGAGTTCATGAGGGAACTCTGGGATCTGCCCCCTTGATTGAGCATTCACTTCTCTGCTACTCCTAGGTTGCGCAGATGTACCACTCTCTCTCTCCGAGATTGGATCAACATTCTCCATGTGTGTGCCTCCTAATCCCGGTGCTACGCCGGATGGTCCTGCTCCGTTCTGGACTCCACCAGCTTCTCTATTCTGTGCTCCAAGTTTCATATCTGTTGAAATAAACTTTGGATCAACTCCTCTTGTTTCTTCATCATTGTCTCCATCTCGCCCCTAGTGATGAAGACTGAAGCTTGATTCGCTCCCGAAGAAGCCTCTTGACTTCCTTGATGTTCACTTCGCTCTGGCCTTGGCCTTCTACTCGATTGTCTCGTCATAATTTCTCAAATCTGAACTTTCAAACTTTCTGAATCAACTTCTAATTGGTAGAACTCTTAAGTTCATCTCTCAGTGAAAGCACCAAAATGTTTGCGCCAAAATTGGTCACAAACACCCAATATCGTGAAAGCACCCGTTTACGAACACAAATCAGCAACAATCAATATAGAACTCAGATCTAAGCAATAACAATCACAATAATTCACAAATAACAATCACAAACATAGGATTTATAGTGGTTCGGCGGTCTTGCCTACGTCTACTCTGAAGCTTATGTCTTTATTGATTCACTAGATAATTCCAATTGATTACAGCGGATTACAATTGCTGATAGCTTTCAAATCTGATTACAACAGCGATAATGAAGTATGGAATTGAATCCGGCGGAGTCAGGACGTTGAATGGCAGAAGATCCATAAGATCCCCTTTTATGAATGACTAGGGGCTCTATTTATAGGCGTAGGAGGCCCAGATCTCGCTCAAACTTAGGGAGACTTTTTCTGGCACATGAGTGGGCCCACGCGACCGACCCCACCAAGATTCGACTCGATCTGAGATCGATACGAAGTGATTTCGAATCCATCAAAAAATGATCCAATCGAGATGAAACTTGGCAGGAACAATCTTTACCTTGTATGGAAGCTTCTGTGAAAATTTCGTTGCATTTGGATCAGTCGTTTAGGAGATATGATCGATTCAAGTTGTGGTTTTTCGTGAGGGCTGTTGCGTTCGAATCCATTGCTTCGAATCCACTCCCTTCGACTCAATCGGTCACGTGGTTTTTTGGTGACATGGCACGCACTCCTCGCATCGATCCTATTTTTTCTCCGAGTCGACCGCTTCGCATCCATGATCTTCGCCTCGTTTGTATCGTTGAATGACACGTCATCCAAGCTAGTTGACTTGGTGGACACGAACAAGTGATTGTTCATGGATTCGAATCTGATGGATGCGAAGACGATCGATACGAAGCAGTGCATGGGAACGAGACCGATCGATTCGAAGTAGGGCTTACTAATGGTGATGGATTCGAAGTTCTCTGGACTCGATGGATACGAAACGGTGCTCTAGCATGGATACAAACGTGCTGAGGGGATGCCCATCTGATGGATTCGAACCGATTGATTCGAAGTGATAAATATCATGCCTAATCGGTTCGAACTCGATCGACTCGAAGCGTATGCAAACTGATGGATTCGAACATGATGGATTCGAATCCTATGGGTTCGAAATGAGCATGTCCTCCTCTTTTTGATGGGTTCGAATGACATTCTTTGGCTAACTTACATCGATCATATCTCGTTCATACGACCTCCGATTAACCTAAAATTTGGAACACTGACTTTCATGGCTTTGCTTGTCATGTCCTATCAATTGTAGCCTGATCCGGGCTCGGACAAAATTCATCGATATCCATGGCGAAGTGAAGCACAACCAATCTCTGAGACGAACTATCTTTTGTTTTTGACCGATCTTTTGGTATCACGGCTTTGCCAAAAAGCGGGATAACATACGCGGTGGAGATTCCAGAATGAAGTAGGATGTGGCGTCGTTCTTGATGTATATTAGATGGACCCAACTCCCGCGAGTTGGCATAGGGTGGCTAAAACAGGAGTGATCTCAGGCCAAAAGGGGTAGCTTCTCTGGTCGGACACATTCCTTTGATACTATACTCTTTCTTATGATTGATTAGATGACCATCCTTCGATTTTGATTGGGAGTGTGTTCTGAGGTGAGCGTATGTGGCTGCTACGTTACCACTAGCCCATGTGCGTAATTGGTATATCTACCCTGGCATTGCCTTGTGTGCCGTGTCACCTACCATACCGAGCCTTTAATACGAGTTTGTTTTTCTTCCGTAGCCCGTGTGGTATCCTCTGATGGTCTCCCGATCTGGAGATATCATGATATTGGATGGACTACTGGGACTATTATGTGTGAAGGGTGATATGGGTAAACCCGAAACGCTATTTTAATGTAAGTTTATTTTACTGTAGACATTATTATAATAGCGTAATATTACTATATAGTAAATAGTTTAACGGATCGTTAAAGGATGGGCGATCCCTAGCATCCTTTAAGTTACTGGTGCATTTTGTTACTGTTCACTTGAGTTGATTTACAGTTCATTAGTATTTATGTCCCGACTTGAGTATTTTGTGTTTTGCTCCATGCTCGAGTCAGATTGAGTGATTCAGCATTCAAGACTCACCTTTGGAGTTGGAGCTTTTCTTGAAGATCAAGCCATATATTCTGCTTTCAGTGATTTATTCTGATTTGTACCTGATGTATCATGTTACTCTTCTGCTGTATTTTGTTTAACTCTGACGTATCTTATTTTAATATAGTAGCTTCATGAACTACTATCCCTTTTACTTCCGCTGCATTATTATTTACTCTGTGTCTGTGATCTGTGACTATTTATTTACTATATATTCTGAGATTTTCCAAATTTTATTTACAACGTGGTATTTGAGCAATTCAAGTCCAACATGTGCGGATGCGAATGGTTGAAAATATCGGGTTGTTGCGTGTGGCATGAAATTGTGGAGGGTAAAGTACATAGGGGTATTTTGGTAATTTGCTGTATGGATTTTGTAAAAAAGGTAATTTCAGAATTTCTTATTCTTCATTTTTTCATTTCTTCTTTGTTTTCAAAACATTACTTCTTCTTCCCTTAGCTCCAACCTTTAATGGCTTCCTATAAATTTTCAAAGGTTAGAACCCTTAGCTTTATTCGCTTTTATTTCATGAAAACCTGTTTAAAACCTATCCTTTCTTTTACGGCTTCTTCTCCTTATCGAAACTAGGCCCATGTCCCCTAAAAATCCCTTAGGCCGATCCCTCACTTATCATGCTCAACCACATTGGCTACTTAGGCTACCAAGTCCATTTTTGTTAAGGCAAAAATTAAGTTCTAGGTTGTATTCAAGTTAGAGTGTAAGTTAGCTTAATTTCGTCGACCTTTGGTGAGTAAAGATTTAACCCTCAATTAAGTTTTCTAAAACTTAAATATATGCTTGATTTTTTGTAACATATTATGTCGTTTGGATATAAATTGTGTTGACTCAGATATATGTGTATATGTTTGGATGAGATGACAAATAGTTTGAAATTTGGGAATAGAAATGTTAAGTTACTTGCAAGTTATAATCCTTTCTCGTATATATTGGAATGACATAGTTTCTATATTGTTATATGGCTTTGATGTAATTATGTACGCTATGATATCGCATACATGATTATATGCTAAGGAAAGTTAGCACCTTTGTATATTTTGACGATATAGAATCCTCGTGTGTAAGATATTATTATTAGTTCTAAAATCGAATTGTTTTCAATGTTCAAACTTCATTTTAATTTTTAAAGCTCTTATCTTATGCTTGTGATAGGTTAGTAAGAAGCTTGCAAATGTTAGTTTTTCAAAAAAGAAAGCTAAACAATATTTTCGAAGTTATGTTATCCATAGCGATATTCGCTATTGATCCAGTTTCGATAAAAAGTCCACTTTTTGAAAAATTAAGTTTTATACTTAAAAATATTTCAGAAATGTTTTATGAACTTAATAATGATGATTAATGAAATTTATTTAAGGATTTGTTAATTAATTAATTTGTTAATTAACAATTAATTAAGTATTAAACAAGTGTTATTAATTGTAATAAAGTGAAGGTTAATTATTAGTTAATTTCCTTTAAAGCAAGATTAATTTTTAATTAGTTATTAATTAAGTATAAGATTAATTTTTTATTTAATTATTAACTAATTAAGATTTACTTGTAATTAATTATTAAATAAAGTAGAGGACTACTTATTAATTAATTATTAAGTAAGAGTTAATTAATTATTTATAATTAAGTAATTAACAATTAATTAATTATTAATTATTGTTTATGTAAAGGTTTAATTATTCCTTAATTTGTAATTAAGTTAATTTAAATTTTATTAAGTTTTAATTATGATTTAAATAAAATGTTTAACTTATTATTAATTACTTTAAAGGAAGTTTAAAATTCTTAATCAATTATTTTCCAAGAATCCGTTTGTTTTAAAAGGAAACTTTCTTTCAGAAAGAATAGTTTTAAACACAAGGGATTCTATTTTTGGAACCCTTAAGTTACCAATAAAATAAATTAGTTAACAAACAGTTGACATCTGCTTAGTAGAATACGTCCCGGTTTTACTATAATTGAATAGGTTATTGATGACATCTTTTAGCAGAATAAAACATCGTTCTATTATAGATAAACTTAGAAGATTATGACATTTAAGTAGAGTAAAAACCTAGTTCTGTAATTTTGCTAATTTGGATATTTACCTATATGATGGTTGATTATTATTGGTTAATCCTTTTTACAAATCTGCTTGTTACGTAAATACCCTGTTATAACGTTGAAAGTTTAACTAGAATTGAATAAACCAGTATGGTCGCTAAGCCTCTTCTGAACTTTGGAAATCATTCTTTTAATATTGTTTCTTTTTTAAAAAAGGGCTTAAAGATAATTATTACGGTTTAAAGTGAAGTTATTATTTAATTGAAACATTTAAAATTTATCATCATTTCAATTTGACATTTTAAAGATGGTTCACTAATTATTTTATTTAAATTGTTGAAGTAAGTTTAATTAATAATAACTAGTATTTAAAAGTGTTATAAATAATTGACTGTTTATCAAAGGAACTTTATTGATTTAATTTTATTAAAGAATATTTGTTATGAAAAGGAAAGTTTACAAAAGGAGTTATATAAATTGAAAAGAGATCTTGAAATTTGGGAAGAAGTTTTATAAATGATTTTGGATATTTATTAAAGAGTTTTATAAATAAACTTAGAGATTTATAAAGTGCAAGTAAATGGATCTGGAATTTAAGTAAAGAGGATTTCAGAAATGGAAGATATTTATTAAAAGGATTTATAGAAGTAAATTATAAAGAATTTGAGATTGGATTTCCTTTAACCGACCTTCTTAATTTTAGTGGTATGAACGTTTTTCCACACTTAACACCGAAGGAATGGTTTTAGAGGTTATCCTTATCTCCAATTTAAATGACATTCTTTTGTTCCGTTTAATATGATTTTGAAATAAGAAGTCTTTCTCAAAGTTTTGCGAATATACTTATGCTAGTGTGATAAGTATATGAATATTTGATAAATATTCTAGAAATAAATTTAAATAAATAAAAGTTTAATTTTAGGCTTAGTGGTTGTTATGGAAAAAATAAATCTCTAGATTACAGCTTGATTGATTACTTGATAGTTAAATAACTGACTATCAAATCTTTATTTGTTTTAACTCAGGAAGTATGTTGTGTATATTCGAGCTCCCCGGTGAGGACTCGAATAATTGTTGCATACTTTAAAGAATCGAAATTGAGTTAGCCAGGAATTACAACTTAGTTTGAGACATCGGTTTTCGGATTTATCTAAATCACTGCAAAACTAATAACGTTCGTGATGTATTGTTATGAAGTATACTGTGACGCCCCACCTCTATACCCACGCTAGCCAAGAACACTACGGTGTAGTGCTGTCAACTAGCACGGAGAATGAGGCTGTTGAGGAGCGACCATCCGTGTAATTGCCTTGTGCGAACACCGATATGCCAGATAGTAAAAACAAAACATTTCATTTCAGGAGGAAATCCGATATGCCGATGCAAACTCAAAGCTACTACACAGTGGCTATAATAGTCTAGGACAAAATATAAACTAATAACACAGATAATATGAATGAGGAACACAGATGAAACAGAAAATCTCATATACATATATAATAACTGATGTCAGTTACAATACATTTGACACGGTACATGTGATACAACTACAACAGTCAACTCAGGAAGTTATATATATAAGTACATTAACGACTAATATACATGAATACATATCAACCTATACTATGACTCGACAACTCCAAAAGATATGAAAAGTCTTCATAGCTCAAGCAGCGTCCCAAAGCAGAATATCTACAACCTGAAAATACTCGGTCTGACCCGAGTATTAAATTTCAAAAGAAAATAATACTCAGGTCAGTCTAATTCAAACTCAGTTATTAATGCACAGAAGCAATAATAATTAAATAATGAATAGACGACAGTCACAGAACTAAATTTACCTATCCGATTCTTAAATAAGAAATCGGATAACGGTAAATATAACGCGAACCAATTCAAATCAATTGGAACATCAATTAAAAGGTCAACACGAGTAGGGCTACAGTATACGCACACGTATACTGCCTCACCACTACAACATATGGAATACGAAATAGATCCATAATCAAAAGCAAAAGAAATAACAATAAAAGCAGTACCGTGTGGCTGCAGTTCACGCCTGCGTGCACTGCCGTGCCACTACAGTGATGATGTACCCATTGAATACCATGTGGCTGCAGTTCACGCTTGCGTGCACTGCCTTGCCACTATAGTGATGATGTACCCAATGAAAATTCACAAGCATCGCCGCGAATGTCATAAGGCCGAGTGTCGATTAAATTGCAGAGACAAATGCGAGGTCAAGCCTAATAAATTTAGGCTCAACACAAGGCGATGAGCAAAGTAGCAAGTCATGTACACGAAAACAAAACCAAGAAACATATAAATGCACATGAACAAGTACTGTGCATGTACAATTGCACATAAACAAGTGTAGTACAATGACTGGACTAGCAAATGTAGTAAACAAGAGATGCAGGCAACAAGTGCACCAGCAGAACAAGTTGAAACAAAGTGCACAAGCATCTCGACCTAAAACAGAAACAAGGGGAACAAGTGCAACACAGTTCACCTAAATACCCAACCCAATTGAACCCAGTGAATGCACAAAGTAAAAACATATATATGGTGATGCAGACAACTACTCAAGGCAACAGAGGATATGCAACATGAAAGAGGACAGAGCCACCTCCAAAAATATCAGACTTGAGAACAAGGAATGCAAAATGAGCTATATGCACATTAGTGGTAAAAATGCAACTCAACAGTAATGCAAACAGAGGTGGCAAGACAATGAATGCAAAATGAGCTATATGAACAAACAAATATGTGAACACATTGAAAAATACATGGCAGTACCCATATAAACATGTGTAACAACAAACCATATAGTGATACAGGATCGAGCAGTGAAGCAATGCAACACTAACATCAATAAATGAAACAACATTTTGCATCATTGAGACAAAACCTAAGTACAGACAACATGAGACATAATTCCCATAGCAGCCTAGAAACATGCTTTTCAAAAGCATTAAAGACTGCAACATACATCTGGAAATATCATGAAGGAGCACAAATGCATCAAACCCAACATGTACTCAAACAGCAAGGCCGCTATGAAATCACAAGCCAACAGGGTGATATGAACACAGATAAAACATGTATGCACTGTAAATATGTTAGCAGTGCCAACAATAATAATAGCAGTTGTTTAAGTATTTAACAACCAATGAATGCATCAAAGAAATGAGATAACCAGAGAACAAGTTTAAACAAATTCAAGTGGCCAAAGTCAATCAGATCAATGCCAAAGAAATGGTAAAAATCGAACTACCCAAAATCAACACTGTAATGACCATGAAGATCAAATAGATCAAACATCATCAAATGCAAAAGAATTCGAAAAAAAATCGAGGACGAAATCATAATCAACTGTCACAAAAGTGCCAAGGCCGACCTTACACAAGTCAGTGCCCAAAATCAAGTGATCGAAGTCACAAAAACTGAAGCCGTTGGTGAATTGGAATCATCACAACAATTTCGACATTCAAACAAAAAATAATCAGTCGAACACGAGATGAATTAGATGTGAGCGAATTATCACTCACCTTGTCGACGAATGAAGCATCACAGAGACGCGCGACGCCAGAGCAACCGTGGGAAGACGAGCGAACAGCAAGATGAGGCCGCCATTAATCTTCTTTTGTTCGATTTTTAACCTAGGGCTTGAAAATAATAAAGGGGACGGGTTTTTTGTGTAGGGTTACGAACGAAAATAAAAAATGAAATAAAAGGGGATGGGCCGAAGTAATAAAGATGGAGGAATTGCTTTTGTTAATGTTCACGGCCCAAAATAAAAAAAATGGATCACTATTTAATTTTTTCAAAGCTCATCAACCTTTTTAATACTTTATAAAAGAATTTTAGTTCAATTTAGAAACCTCAATCAGCAATATGCAACAGTATTAATTGTTTAAATGTCGATTATGAATTGATGCAATTACTGGGTTGTTACAGACTCCCCTCCTTAAAGAAATTGCGTCCTCGCAATCATAAGAGATAAATGGACAAAAGGTAACAACCATAAAAGCATGTCATCACGAGATGAAGAAATTCGAAATAGGAAGTTCACCATAAAGAGCATGAAGGAGCAAGCTGGAACGTGTTTGCTCAAAGTCAAATCTGATGAAACTTTAATTTCTTCAATAATACCGGGCTCAAGAATAAAAACCGGAATCCCTAAGGCATTTCCGTAGAAGGAAGACGCGTGAAACATGTCATGAATAACAGAAAATTGAGCCGATAATAAGAGGTGATAAGCCAAGAAACCAATACGTTTAGTGATAGGAAATGGCCCAATAAGTCGAGGCACTATCTTTCTCGACCAATTGAAATGCACAACACCTACCATAGGTGAAACACGAACAATTTGGAACAACAGCGTAGTACAAAAACGGTACGTCCAATGAACCGATCAACATAAAAGAACATCAGACGTAAGTCCCTAAAAGGAATGAGACGAAGCTCAATAAAACGAAGTACATCGAAACGTCTGATGAACTTGGTAAAAAGATGATTCCATACGGACATCATCAAAGAAACGACCACTTGTTGCCTACGACTAAGTGCATCGGCAACACGATTTCCCATCCGGGAGTGGTAAATAATATCAAGATCATAAGATGTATGGAGCTCGAGTCAACGTGGTTGATGCAAATCATGTTCCTTATGAGAAAATAAATATTCCTAAGATTCATGATCAGGGTAGAGAACAAATTTCTCACCCAAAAATAATGATGCCAAATTTTAAAGAACGAAATCAATAGCCAAGAGCACTAAATCATGAGTGACATATCTAGTCTCAATAGGCATTAATGATTTAGAAACACAAGAGATAGCACGTTCTCTTTTGCAAGAGAATGACATGTAAACCAACACGATTAGCATTGGTACAAACGATAGAGTCTTGGTTCCCTCTGGAATCACAAGAATAGAGGTATCGAAAAAGAGTTGTTTTAAATAATATTCTTACCCGAAAAGCTAAAGCTTTCGAAATTTACAATTTACTTTATGTAATTATCTTTTCATAAAAATTTATATTTGATATTTTAATTTATTGTGTCTGATTGTCTCATCAAAGCGTCTAGGAGATTCCTATCGATAATGTTGATCAAGCGCATCGAACAGAATTCTTAAAGCACTCAATGGGCAGTACAATCACAAAATATTCTTTTAATTTCATAAAAGGAATTCACAAATTTTCAACCTCAAACGGACAAGTCCGGAATTAAACGAATCAGTAAAAGAAAGGGGTCATAGTCCTCGATTTTGCTGAAACGTTTAAATCGCTTCCTCATTCTTTTGAAAGCGTAAACTATAAAAAATTTGAAAACGATTTTTATTTTGAAACAATTTTTAAAACACGTGATTAAAACAGCGATATCAGTAGTAACTTCGATAAGTGGATTTTCATTCATCAAAAGTGTCACAAGAATCTTCTCAAAGATAGAAAGGGATATCATACCCTAAACTTGTATTCATAACAAGTCAATAACACACGAATTCACCAATGCACAAGAATTGATAAAACTTATCAATAGAAATCACGAAAATTGGTGAAGCACAAATTCTAGAAATCTACACAAGAAATCCAGAAATCACAAGATAAGAGTATGAAAACTCGAAGGAGAGTATGAAAACTCGAACGGAGTATGAAAACTCGAAGTAGAGTATGAAAACTCAAACGGAGTATGAAAACTCGAAGTAGAGTATGAAAACTCAAACGGAGTATGAAAACTCGAAGGAGAGTATGAAAACTCGAACGGAATATGAAAACTCGAAGGAGAGTATAAAAACTCGAACGGAGTATGAAAACTCGAAGGAGAGTATGAAAACTCGAACGGAGTATGAAAACTCGAAGGAGAGTATGAAAACTCACCTACACGCGAGCATGAAAATTCATCAACACATGTAACGCATAACGAGAACGGGAGCACGAAAACTCACCTACACGCGAGCATGAAAACTCATCAGCACATGTAACGCAAAGCGAGAACGGGAGCACGAAAACTCACCTACATGCGAGCATGAAAATTCATCAGCACGTGCAACGCATAACGAGAACGGGAGCACGAAAACTCACCTACATGCGAGCATGAAAACTCACCAACACGTGCAATGCAACGCGAGAACGGGAGCACGGAATCTCACCTACACGTGAGCATGAAAATCACCAACACGTGCAACGCAAAGCGAGAACGGGAGCACGGAATCTCACCTACACGTGAGCATGAAAATCACCAACACGTGCAACGCAAAGCGAGAACGGGAGCACGGAATCTCACCTACACGTGAGCATGAAAATCACCAACACGTGCAACGCATAACGAGACGCTATCTCATGGTTGCAAGCCATTAATTTTGACACACGAATGGCCCGAAGACCGTGGGGCGCTACCCCACATGTGTGAGTCGGAATCACACAGATTGAGGTCTAGACTAACCAAAAATCAAAAAGGTATGTGTGAGTGGAATCACACAAGTGGTGTCTAGTCTAACCTCGCAAACAAAAGGAAAGTATGTGTGAATGAAATCACACAAGTGGTGTCTAGACAATCCTCAAAGCCCAAGAGATATGTGTGAGACGAAATCACACCGATGAGGCCTAGTCTAACCATGCAACAAAGAAATATGTGTGAGACGAAATCACACAAATGGTCTAGACAATCCTCAAAGCCCAAGAGATATGTGTGAGACGAAATCACACCGATGAGGCCTAGTCTAACCGTAAAAATGATCGTCATGATCAACGAGAAGTGTCAATTACACTAAGTTAGTAAATATAAAAGTTTAGCTTCATGTCCCATAACCACTTGCTTAACTTAAATATTTACGAACAAATTGTAAATCTTCACTAGAAAATTGTCACATGAGGTTCAATCGAACAAGTCCAAGAATTTACCACGAAGCAAATGCAAGCGTTTCATACCACTTGTTTTACTAAGCCGTTTAATTAGATTTCTCATCCGAGTGAGGTAAAGGCTTGTATATACTAGTAGATTAGAAAACGGTTTGAGAAAAAGAGTTTTGTATTGAAAATAGAGTTGAAAACATTTTGACAAAAGAGTTTTGATATTTACTATTAGTATTGAAACCTTTATATTATAAAGTGACAAATCACAAAAATGATTGTAGAAACAATCAATCACAAGAATTCACATACGAAGACGTGAATAGAATCCAAAGAAATCAATACC
Organism: Allium cepa; assembly: GCA_030765085.1. Classification (NCBI taxonomy): domain Eukaryota; kingdom Viridiplantae; phylum Streptophyta; class Magnoliopsida; order Asparagales; family Amaryllidaceae; genus Allium; species Allium cepa. The sequence goes on along the minus strand of CM060934.1, from coordinate 202,371,206 downwards.
GAATTCATCGAAAGGCATGTTCACAAAAATCCCGAAGAAAAGGTCATCAAAGTTGCTAATAAATGATAGCAACAAATCGGGAAATAATCAAGAATCGATTAAATTCGAAAACCAAATCAATTCACTAAGATTCACATTCGAAGACGTGAATAAGATCCGAAGGATTCGATTCCAATCCATCAAGGTAGGAATACCCAAAAATTCCTGAAATAGAAGTTATCAAAGTCGACAAAAGTGATAACAACTAATCCGAAAAAAAGAATCGATCAACAATTGGAAAAACAAAGCAGAACGAGCATAAATGCTTGAATGACTTTAGCAAAAGTAAAAGTCAAGTCAATGTCGATATCGACAAGGCAAAGTCCAAGACAATTTCTTTTATACCAAATAAATTTTAAAACTATCAGAGAGAGGCACATGAAAGCCAACAAACCATGGATAAGCAGACAGAGTCGACAATTGAAACTCAATTTGTCTCAAAGATTGATATCCAAAACTCAATTGCATGGAGACTGCATTAAGTACACGAATCAGAGATAAGAATGCATATATATAGCAGTTCGAATAAACAACGCGAGTTCAAATTGAAGTGCTACGAGTTGCAGCAATATGCAACTTGGTAGAGCATATACACAATGATACTTAGCAGTGCAAACTCAAATGAGCATGTGCAACGGAGAATAGCAGCAATGCTCATGAATAAGAGTTAGGAATTCATACCTAACAAATCAAAAATGATTTTAGATAAAAATGTGAGATAAAACATCGACAAATAGTTGTAACACATGTACTATCTAAGTTATGTTTTATATTTGTTCTAAACTCCAGGCTCTGATACCGAGCTGTGACGCCCCACCTCTATACCCACGCTAGCCAAGAACACTATGGTGTAGTGCTGTCAACTAGCACGGAGAATGAGGCTGTTGAGGAGCGACCATCCGTGTAATTGCCTTGTGCGAGCACCGATATGCCAGATAGTAAAAACAAAACATTTCATTTCGGGAGGAAATCCGACATGCCGATGCAAACTCAAAGCTACTACACAGTGGCTATAATAGTCTAGGACAAAATATAAACTAATAACACGGATAATATGAATGCGGAACACAGATGAAACAGAAAATCTCATATACATATATAATAACTGATGTCAGTTACAATACATTTGACACGCTACATGTGATACAACTACAACAGTCAACTCAGGAAGTTATATATATAAGTACATTAACGACTAATATACATGAATACATATCAACCTATACTATGACTCAACAACTCCAAAAGATATGAAAAGTCTTCATAGCTCAAGCAGCATCCCAAAGCAGAATATCTACAACCTGAAAATACTCGGTCTGACCCGAGTATTAAATTTCAAAAAAAATAATAATACTCGGGTCAGTCTAATTCAAACTCAGTTATTAATGCACAAAAGCAATAATAATTAAATAATGAATAGACGACAGTCACAGAAATAAATTTACCTATCCGATTCTTAAATAAGAAATCGGATAACGGTAAATATAACGCGAACCAATTCAAATCAATTGGAACATCAATTAAAAGGTCAACACGAGTAGGGCTACAGTATACGCACGCGTATACTGCCTCACCACTACAACATATGGAATACGAAATAGATCCATAATCAAAAGCAATAGAAATAACAATAAAAGCAGTACCGTGTGGCTGTAGTTCACGCCTGCGTGCACTGCCGTGCCACTACAGTGATGATGTACCCATTGAATACCGTGTGGCTGCAGTTCACGCTTGCGTGCACTGCCTTGCCACTATAGTGATGATGTACCCAATGAAAATTCACAAGCATCGTCGCGAATGTCATAAGGCCGAGTGTCGATTAAATTGCAGAGACAAATGCGAGGTCAAGCCTAATAAAATTTAGGCTCAACACAAGGCGATGAGAAAAGTAGCAAGTCATGTACACGAAAAAAAAACCAAGAAACATACAAATGCACATGAACAAGTACTGTGCATATACAATTGCACATAAACAAGTGTAGTACAATGACTGGACTAGCAAATGTAGAAAACAAGAGATGCAGGCAACAAGTGCACCAGCAGAACAAGTTGAAACAAAGTGCACAAGCATCTCGACCTAAAACAGAAACAAGGGGAACAAGTGCAACACAGTTCACCTAAATACCCAACCCAATTGAACCCAGTGAATGCACAAAGTAAAAACATATATATGGTGATGCAGACAAGTACTCAAGGCAACAGAGGATATGCAACATGAAAGAGGACAGAGCCACCTCCAAAAATATCAGACTTGAGCACAAGGAATGCAAAATGAGCTATATGCACATTAGTGGTAAAAATGCAACTCAACAGTAATGCAAACAGAGGTGGCAAGATAATGAATGCAAAATGAGCTATATGAACAAACAAGTATGTGAACACAGTGAAAAATACATGGGCGGTACCCATATAAACATGTGTAACAACAAACCATATAGTGATACAGGATCGAGCAGTGAAGCAATGCAACACTAACATCAATAAATGAAACAACATTTTGCATCATTGAGACAAAACCTAAGTACAGACAACATGAGACATAATTCCCATAGCAGCCTGGAAACATGCTTTTCAAAAGCATTAAAGACTGCAACATACATCTGGAAATATCATGAAGGAGCACAAATGCATCAAACCCAACATGTACTTAAACAGCAAGGCCGTGATGAAATCACAAGCCAACAGGGTGATATGAACACAGATAAAACATGTATGCAGTGTAAATATGTTAGCAGTGCCAACAATAATAATGGCAGTTGTTTAAATATTTAACAACCAATGAATGCATCAGAGAAATGAGATAACCAGAGAACAAGTTTAAACAAATTCAAGTGGCCAAAGTCAATCAGATCAATGCCAAAGAAATGGTAAAAATCGAACTACCCAAAATCAACACTGTAATGACCATGAAGATCGAATAGATCAAACATCATCAAATGCAAAAGAATTCGAAAAAAAATCGAGGACGAAATCATAATCAACTGTCACAAAAATGCCAAGGCCGACCTTACACAAGTCAGTGCCCAAAATCAAGTGATTGAAGTCACAAAAACTGAAGCCGTGGGTGAATTGGAATCATCACAACAATTTCGAAATTCAAACAAAAAATAATCAGTCGAACACGAGATGAATTAGATGTGAGCGAATTATCACTCACCTTGTCGACGAATGAAGCATCACAGAGACGCGCGACGCCAGAGCAACCGAGGGAAGACGAGCGAACAGCAAGATGAGGCCGCCATTAATCTTCTTTCGTTTGATTTTTAACCTAGGGCTTGAAAATAATAAAGGGGACGGGTTTTTTGTGTAGGGTTACGAACGAAAATAAAAAATGAAATAAAAGGGGATGGGCCGAATTAATAAAGACGGAGGAATTGCTTTTGTTAATTTTCACGGCCCAAAATAAAAAAAATGGATCACTATTTAATTTTTTCAAAGCTCATCAATCTTTTTAACACTTTATAAAAGAATTTTAATTCAATTTAGAAACCTCAATTAGCAATATGCAACAATATTACTCGTTTAAATGTCGATTATGAATTGATGCAATTACCGGGTTGTTACATATACCATGAAGCTGTACTATTCTTCCAGAGGGTGATTCCAAAATGAAAGATAGTAATTGATAAATGTTTGCTCAATCCCGGAACAACTTGTATAAATGAATGCTGGTAGTGCTTTTCTGCATGGAGGGCGGTGTTAACATTCAAAGAGGAAATTTCTAAAAGAAGTTAAATCATTGCCTCAAGCCTTACACCCCATTAATGGCTAATAGAGGGTAGATGCAGTAGAGCTATGTGGGTTGCTCCCATTCGGTCGTGTCATCTCCTTTCTATATTATCATATTATGGATTTTGTTGTGCATAAGAGCCCTCTATAAAGGTTGGGAACAACCACGGTGATGACATATTCAATACTATCAAGTCAGGGATAAGCTAGTTCTGTGCTAGCAAAGGTCGAAAGGTTTTCGTCCTCAGGTACATTTTATCTTGAGTTGTACCATTTTTGGAAATTACTCCCTTACCTTACCATTTGTTGGAATCCATTTTCCATTTACCACTATGAAAAACAACCTTTTTACAAAGGGCAATTCCCGTTGTAATATGGATTTTGCAATGGGCATGATCCTGTTGTATTAGGCCTCGTTGTAATAGGTCGATCGTATTTTACAACGGGCAATAAACGTTGTAAAAGGCCATTCTAATACACCTTTTTACAACGGTCATCGGCCCTTACAATAGACTCTATGACAACAATTAAAGCCCGTTGTAAAATGTTGAAACTTGCAACAGGTTCTAACCGTTGTAATAGCCTATAATACAAGTGGCATAGCCCGTTGTAATAGACTATAATACAACTGGCATAGCCCGTTGTAATACATGATATTGCATGTTACGGTACAATCTAATACAACTGTTTTTACCCGTTTTTATAGAAGATGAAAAGTTTAAAAATAAAATTCTAAACACATTTTGTAACTGAAGCAAACAGCAGATAAGCATAAATAATACACTATATGAAAATCAAACATTACATTATTGTTCTCTACAAAACTAATCTATCAAACAAACCAATTTGAGGTACTTAAATAGTTTTATGGAAGAACAAAGGATTGTCCGTACATTAATAATGCCGATCGATCATAAATAATTACATCTGAAATGGGAAAAGTTCAATGATACATCTATTTCCAAAAGCGGGCGTTATCATATAGCATCCAAGCTCTGCTCCCTGGAAGAATTTGCTCCACTTTTATCTATCCTACCGCACTCTATCAAATAGTACCATCATTTTCATATCAAAGAATAGCTCATCTTCTCTTGATTTTTCAACCTGATATATAAATGAATTTTAAGAAAGAAAAACAAAAAATAGTAAACAAAGTAGATGCTAAAAAATCATCAAAATATACATAGAATATTATAATCAAACTTATATGAGCATAGTAAGAAACCAATATATAAAGATAGTAAGAAATCAAATTAAGTTAAACAAGTAGCATATTAATTCATATCACAAGTAGAAAATATATTATTGCAGTCTAGAAAGGATTAAAGGTATGTATTATACATAGCTATCTAGAAAGGATTAAAGGTATGTATTATACTAGATGCTATAACCAAATATCATAATGGTATAATATAGCGTTTCAATACATAGTTTCTAGAATTTAGAACTCGCTGTTTGTTTTAGCATATATGTGCAACTGCAAATATATTATTGCAGTCTATAAATGTGTAACTACAACATCAAGATATATAGATGTATCTAAAAATCTAAAGGACAAAAACTGTCCCTACAAAGCATTGAATTGTGAATGATCTAAACATCCATTTGAACAACAATTAAAAGACGGCAGACTGTAGAATAGCATATCAGCAATGTCATGCTCACATATATAGTTTTTCAATATTTAGTTTTTAGAACTACAACTTTGACGATTTAAGTATCCCATCAATGTAGCGATTTCAGCATATAATAACTTGTGATTGACTCAAGGTAGATGCATTACAATGCCGATGTCCTATAGAATTATAAACAGTATAATACGAAGTACCCGTCACACAATTCTTGAGATAATGAAGCTTCCCAAGCAATCTTTTGCATTATTTTACTAGTAATATGATCTAAAGCTATGTAATCAAATCAATATAAGCAAACTAATAAAAATTATCAGATTTTCTTACCTTGTGTTTTCTATGTGCACTTTTTCCTCTCATTTCTTCACTTTTGAAACTTGTTAACATGCCTTCTTTCAACTATCCCACATCCTTCTTCCCAATTAACCTTAACATTGTCACTTTCTACCATCAAAACCCTCCACTTCCGGAACCCACTCACTCGGCTCTGAACCCAATGAGATTCTATTGCTTTTAGGATCAGCGATACCACTACACCTTATCACGCTTCAGCTAAGTAAGGAGAAATACAGTAGCAGCAAATGTTTTTATCCACGACCACAAAGCAACCGCAAGCTTTGTTCAAGCAAATAGCCGACGATTCAATGACTTGATTCTTAATAATGTGAACCTACAACTCAATCTAACAACCTTGAACAAAAAACCAATTAAAAGCCTTTAAAAACCCAATACAGTCAATTTCGAGCCTCCACCTAAGTTTCATCCCTAATGTTGCCAGGTCATTACACCTTGCCTTTCGTACTGCCTTACATTGCACGTCTCCAGGAGTTGTTGTCCACGATGCCATAGCCACGTCTCTAATTTTTTTGACTCGTGAGAATTAGGATTTGGGATTTGAGATTTGGGATTTGGGATTTGGGATTTGGGATCCGCCTCTTTGCATTCGTTTGATTTCGAATTTAGGATTGGGAAGAAAGAAATGGGAAATGGGACAAGATTAGATAGTAGGTAGGGAGAAAAAGGAAGAGGCCAAAATTTAAAGGTTGGAGCCAAAATTTCAAGGTTGGAGCCGAAATTAAAAGAATGGGGGCCAAATTTGAGAGACAGAGCCAGGATTTTTGCTAGTAAAAATAAAGATAAAAATTATTTGTTAAAGAGGATATCATAAAAAAATTATCAAAATGGATATCTACAACATAATGCTTTTGTATTTCTAATTTTGAAATTATTTTAACTTTTTTGAATTTTTTAAAATTTGGACGTTTTATTAAATTTGAATTTTTACGTTTTATTTTGAATTTTATCAAAATTTCAAATTTCAAATTTTAAATTTTGTGAATATTTATAAATTTATTTTGGAAAATTTCAAAATTATAATTTTTTTGGAATATTAAATTTTAAATATAACTAGTATTAGAATTATTAAATAACAAGTAATAAATATGACTTCTTAATTTCTAAAGATTACTTATTAATCATTAATTATTAAAAATAAATTATTAAATAGTAAATATTTATTATTACTTCTTAGGTATTTAATATAAATTATTAATTCTTAGTTATTAAATTATAAATATTAATTATTAAATGACAATTATTAATTATTAATAGTATTTATTATTTACTATTAATTATTTAATAGTAATTATTAGTTATTAATTATAATTAAAAAATATTAAATATTTGTTAAATATAATTATTAAGTGTAATTTGAAAATATAAACTACTAATGTTACTCTTAATCATTAATATTTCTTATTAATTATGAATTATTGGATATTTATCTTAATTATTAATTTTTTAATAATCATTATAGTGTAAGTATTAATAATTAATATTAATAATTAATACTTAATCTTTTAATATTAATAGACATTGTAAGTATTATTGTAAAAGGGCATTTTTGTAGTAGTGTAAGTATTTTTGTAGTAAAATAGACATTGTAAAAGGGCATTTTTAAAGTAAAATAGACATTGTAAAAGGGAATTTTTGTAGTAGTGTAAGTATTAATAATTAATATTAATAATTAATTCTTAATCTTTTAATATTAATTATATAATATTAGTTATTATTTATTTAACAAAAATTGTTTAATGGTAATTATTAATTAGTAAATATTTGAAAATTTATATTAACTATTATATGAATTTCTTAAATTACTTTTTAAATGTTAAATATTACTTTGGAATCATTAAACGTTAATTATTTAAAATTAATTATTAATTATTTAAAATTAATTGTTAATTATTAATTGTTACTACTTACTTTTAATTTAATATTAATTATTTAAAGTTAATGATTATGTATATATTACCGATTATTAATTATTAAGTATTTAATATTAGTTATCTATTATTAAATTTTTAATATTAAGTACTAAAGATTAATACTATTTATTGATTATTAATTATTAAGTATTGACAATTAATTCTTAATTATTTAATAGCAATTATTTAATATTAATTATTAGTGATTTAATACAAATTATTTAATAGTAATTATTAATTATGAAATATTTAATATTTAATACTAAATATTAGATATTAAATAATAAATATTGGCGGGCGTTAGAAACTTCTCGAAAAATGTTTTCATCAAACGTGAGCAGATGATTAACGTAAAATTGGCATTGGTCAAAGCAGGCATTTTATGACCGATGAAAAATTGGCACCTATACAACGGGCATTTTTAACACATTGTAAAATTGACACCTATTACAACAGGCATGAATGAACCGTTGTAATAGCATTCTATTACAACGGGCAGTCATTGCCCATTGTGAAAAGGGCATTTTATAGGGAATCTATTACAACGGTCCTAAATGGGCCGTTGTAATAGCCTTCTATTACAACAGGCAGTCATTTCCCATTATGAAATGTCATTGTATATGGCATCTATAACAATGGTCATAAATGGACCGTTGTAATAGCCTTCTATTACAATGGTCCTAAATGGACCGTTGTAAAATAGGCGTTGTAATATGCTATTTTTGTTGCAGTGTACATGCTTAGTAATTTTAGATTGAATATCTATTATTGTTATCATGAACATATTAAATATTTTAAACCCTACGCATTATTATAATATAATTGGATTTTATAATATAAAATGTTTTAGTTACCTCAAGGTAAAAACCCGTCCGTGTTTATGTGCGGTGTTTAACGACAAATTTTCCATCGATTAGAAAAATGCCGATATATTTTGTAGTAAAGTAACCACAAGTGCACGGCGTACTATCATAGTACATGGCGAGTATGGATCGATCCATAAGAAATTGTTAGATTTTAAATCTCCATTCAAACAAATTAAATAAAGTTAAAAATGCGATTAGCTAAAAATGTAGAAAACTAACAAAAGAAAATTGATAAAAAATATGAAATTAAATTGCAATTTAGAGATAATTCCACTCTCTAGATCATATAATTCAATAATTTATGAAATTATGATCTCTCTTTTTCAGTCATAAGTGAGTTTAAATGATGTTTTTATCATAAGTATGGCTCATTTGTGCTATTAATTAGCTCACATAAGTCATCAAAATATAACACAACTTTTAAACAAATTTTAATTCTCATGAAAAATAATAATAATTTGAAAATGAAATCTATTTTAAGCACGGCATATTAACTATTGGGTAGAAATATAGATCATCAAATTTTGATTTAATTTCACTTCATTGCCATAATCATATGTAGATGAAGAGGTAATTTGTGATTCATATGACTAAGCATAGCCTATTTGTTTTGAACAACATAGGCGATCAAACTCAATACCAAACACAAAATTACATGAACATCAACTTTCCATGAAGCCCAAAAAGAGAGCAAAGATTATCAAATTGTTGAAGCTACATAATTAGAGGCTTCATTACCCCTAAATTGAAGGGATTAGCCTCTCATTTGTGTTAGTATATCAACAAAAGTAGAATGCGGCATGGAACTAAAAAGAAAGGAAAATGAAAGCTAATGAAAAGACAATTAATCTAATTGCATAAAGGAAAATCTATACTACTTACATAAATAAACAAATCTACACTACTAACGTGAAAGGAAATAAACAAAAGAAGAAAAGAGCATGTATTGAAAATTGTATAAAAAAATTACATAAAAGAAATGGCTCAGTAGCCATGAAAAGAAGAGAAGAGCTTTGATTTATTTTCTAAGCTACAAACTAACAAAAGAGAGACTCAAGAAGAAGAGGGTAACATGAAACATATGGGGTATTAATATATGTGTTAAACCCTAATTCATATTTTTGGGGAATGCCCAAACTACCCCTTAGGAAGTGTGGTGGCCAAGTAACCATTAGCATCCAATAATCATCTATTAAGTGTGCATGAAGATTTCATGGCCATTAGCATGTGGATTAGATTCTAATTTGTACATGAAGGAAGGTGGGTAGGTGGGGTCCTCCATGATCATGGCTTTGAATTATTTTCATCTCCATTCCTTTGTATTCACTCTAGGGAATGTATGTATCTTCATGAAGCCACTTTATATGAAGCCAAATTCCTATAAAATAATATAGAAATTTTCAATTAATTTTTCTCTAATTAATATATGCAAAAAATGACCATTTTGCACTTATATGGAGATGAATATGTGACCTTTTGAAAATAATTTGAATTTGGTTTAAACAAGTTAAAATATCCGATATGATCACTTATTTAATTTAAATAGATTAAATATGGTGGTAAAAATATGCACATTTACGTGCACATCAAATACCCCCACACTTATCTTTTTATTCGTCCTCGAATAAACTAAAACTAAGATAAATCGATTTTTGTAGGGAGCATGATTGCATTGAGCGTATGCAACAAGCCATTAAACCTCTAGGTGTCCCTAGTAGGATGAGTGTTGTCTTGTATGAGTTTTCAACGGATACTACCCACAAGATCCGAATGCAAAGTGAAAGTATTTACAAAATGCAAGATTTATTTATAAAGAGATGAATGCGAGTTTCGAAAATATTTACAATGAAGGATTTACTTTTAGATTGACACAAATAAGTTAAATATAGGTTTTTGGTCATTATCTTGAAAATTTAAGTAATTTATTCGTCAAAATTTCCAACAAAAATCAAGTTATCATAACAAATAGACTATAGCTAAACTCGTTGTTTCAGTTGATAACAAAGTATAACTATGAAATAGATCCTTAGTTGATTATCAAAATTTATCAAAGTGGTATTTTCATTTCATTTCCATAATGAATCAAATCAAATAAGTTATAATAGTGCTTGGATTTCATTTGCATACTCTCTCTATATTTTTCTGAAAATTTTATTTATATTTACAATATTTAAATATGCCTAGCTCAGAAAACTGAGGCCAGATATATTACTCATGCACTGCCTTGCAGACTTATATGAGGGGAATACAGAGCATGGCTAGTGTACACACATGTGTGTACACCTGTTGACCGTAGGTGTTAATATATAATATTTACATATATACAAATGTTTTGTTGTTTTTTTTTGAAAAGAGAGTTTTGCAAAATCATCTTAGCACCATTTAACTTAGAAGGAAAAAAATAGTTATATTTTTACTTTAAATCAACCGCTTTTTAAAACAAAGATTTTCAATTAGGATGTATTTCATAATTAGCACGTACGAATCTTCCTATATACTAGTTAAACCATTGTTATTTGTAATCAAACTTCATTTTTATTTTCTTAAGACGAATAAATTTTCAAAAATTTCAATTTACATGAAAACGAAAAGATTATTATTTACAAGAGTTTAGAAAGTATATCGTCAAAAAGTAAATGAAACGGTCTTCTAAAGCCTGATTCATTTGTCTCGTCAAGTATGCGAGACACAACTTAAGCTCAAAAAACCAAACCATAGAAGATTTCAAAGTTGAATATTGATTTGGAAAAACGAACGCCATTTTATTAAAAATCGTATGAGTTGTTTTATTTTCGATGATTTTCGAGGTTAATAAAACAGTTGGTTGAAGTCCAAGTTTATTTTCACCAAATTGAAATTCAAGCTCTTCACTGAAAAATTCTTCAGAATTATTGATTTCAAAATCAAATTGGTGATTTAAGTCTTCCCCTTTAGAATTCGAAAACCCGTTTCGAAAAGTCCAAAAAAATCATGTTCGTTAAATTCGTCTTCTTTTGTTGGATTATCAACAACTTCATTGCGTGTATCATTTTCAAAGTCCAAAATTGTTGTATTTAAACTTTTGAAATCGAAAAAAGGAAGGTTGAATTATATTTGGTTCCACACCCTCAAAAGAATTGAAATCCAATTCGATTACCATTTTTTCAACAACTTCATTAAGATCGTATTTTTCAGTTTAAAAAGTTGTTATTTGAAAATCGTCAATTTTGGTAAAAGTTGGATTATCTTTTGACTCGTCTCAAGTTGGAATTTGGTTTTGTTTCTTACGTTGTTTCATATATGTTTCAAACAATGAAACTATGTAATCATCGTAAACTTCGTTCATTTGCTCTACAAAATCCAATTTATAATTATTAACTTGAGAATTTTCTATTTGGATTTGTTGAGAACAAGAATTTTCAATCACATCATAGTCAAAATTATTCACATTGCCAAATTCGTTTAAAAAGTTGTTTCCATTTTCATTTTGAGTTTAAAATTCATTTTGGAGTTTGAAATTGAATTGGCATGGATTATAATCGAAAACGTTTGAATTTTGAATTGAATTCAAATTTTGAAATCCTTGACTCAAGTTATTACACAAATATGAATTACACAAATCATTTATACTTTGATTTTGGTATGTAGAGATTTCAAGTAAAGACGAAATGCTATTTTCAAGATTTGAGCGTTGTTCGTTATTTTGAAAACTTTATGGTGCAAAATCCGAATCGTTTGAACAATAGTTGTTGTTAAAATGTCCATACGAATTTGGTGTGAAATTATAGGGATTATATTGATTTTCACAACTATCGTAGAATTCATGTAAGTAGGGAAACTCGAATATTTTCAAGAATTTTTTTTGTTTTTGGTTTTTTTATAAAGGAAAAATATTTACAAATAGAATTTATTTTTCAAAACGAAAAATTAATTTTTGTTTTTTTTTATTTTTTCAGAAAAAATTTGTTTCTAAAAGATTTTAGATTTTTTTTTTGGATTTTGGTTTTTCTAAATTTTTTTTTTTGGATATTTGAATTTTCAAAGAAAAAGGATTTAAAAATTTCAAAGGAATAGGGAAAAGGATTTTTGGAATATTTACAATTTTTTTAGCTTTGGATTTTGAATTTTTTTGTAATATGCATGACCTAATGCAACTATATGAATGCAAGGGTCTATTTACAAATTACTTACCCTAAGTCATCCCAAAATTGTATAATCACTTTTTGATAGTTCTCAATCAGTAATGGACATGATTTATCGGTGCACCATGAATCACTGTAGCAATGCCGCCGAAGGTTTAAGTACATTCAGATGAACAATTCAGTATAATATTTATGAATCACCGTAATATTTATAACTTATTATTGCACTGTCATAGCCTAGACACCAAGAAATTAAATTGTTCAAGGATGACAACTTGTCAATATACAATTAAGAGCTCTCGATGTCTAATCGTTATTATTAATCACAATTCTAATATGAAATGCAAAGAAGAAATTAAACATGTATTAACAATGCAACTACAAATGGATTTTTTTCTGATTTTTTTATAAAATATAACTAAACAACAATGCAAACCAAAAAAAAGAATAAGGGTGCAATTTTTTTATAAGCAAGCAATTTATTTGGCAAGTAGAGTGGCTGTTTTAGCAAGAAACTCTTCAAATCTGTTTTGGCAATTTGCAAATAAAAAAACAAGATATATACAGCTTTTTTATTTTTATGAAGAGATGCGAATGCGAATGAAAAGCAATAGATGCACGTAAATGTGCACGTAATTTGAAGAGAACTTAAAACTATAAAAAAAACAAAACAAATTAAAATAAGTTTAAAATTACTTTTTTTAATAAAGGATAAAACAAAATTAAATCAAAGGAAAATATTTACAACTCAAAGCAAACCCTTTTTTTGTTTGGAGGAAATGAATTTATAAATTCAATTCCAACATAAGCTCATAGGCCCAACGCTCGACCCAATTAAACAAAAAAAAATGTGCACTTCAGTTGCATCCAATTCACAGTTAAAAATCAAAACATCTCACCTACAATTTAAACACAATTTAAACAAAAAATTCCACAACCGCAACTCTTAATTCACCATTCACGTATAAAAATTCGCACTTCAAATTCACGAAGAAGGTAGATGGTTAGGTTATGGTCAAGTCACGATTCAGGTTATGGGTTCGATTAATGAAGAGTTTGGCGATTTTGTAGGTCACAATTTGAAGATTATTGGATATATACACACTGCTAGGCTGGCACATTTCAATTTTCTGTTTTTTGTTTTTAATCTTCTATACAAATCAATTCGGTTATATAAAGTAGCTTTGTCTGTAACATTGGAGATAATTTTCAGTTTCATTTTTCAGAAAATTCAGTTACATCTTTTTCTCCTTTTCTCTTTTCTTCATTTTCCTCTGAATCAATTTTTCCATCATGGTATCAGAGCAAAATTTCGATCCCTAGATTTTATTTTGATGCGATTTCATCAATCTCTTCTACAGCAGATTCGACTTCTTCTACATCTTCCATCAGAATTAACACTAACAGGTCAAAATCAATCCGATGTACTATATGATTTCTATCATGACTGAATTTATTAATTTCTGCGAATCATTATTGTTTGATTAATGCATCTGATTGATTGAATCAATTGATTGATATTATTTGTTGAATCATTATGCCTGAAAACAACATTGATCTACCTTTGAACCAAATCCTGCTAGTATTTACTATATTCATCCTTCGGATGCTAATTCTGCACAACTTGTGTCATTCAAATTTAATGGTGATGGTTTCACTAGCTGGAAGAGAGCTATGTTATTAAGTCTCTCAGCAAAGAACAAGGCAGGATTTGTTAATGGTTTGTATAGGAAGCCTGTTGATCTGGATGGAGCTGAATACAAGGCCTAGGAGAGATGCAATGATTTAGTTTGCTCTTGGATCTTGTTTAATCTCGATGAAAGCATTGTTGGTTTTGTTTTTTTCTTGAGAAGTGCTAGAGATATTTGGTTAGATCTTGAGGAGAGATTTGGCTACACATCTTTGGCACAGATTTATGCTCTAGAACAAAAGCTAGCTGATATTAATCAAGGAAACAGTACTATTTCTGAATTTTTCACCTCCATCAAGTCAATTTGGGATGCTTTAGATGAAGCTCATCCACTTCTGTATTGTACCTGTAACAATTGTACATGCAACTTGACTAAGAGGCTAGTTGAAAGGCATCAAAAGAAGACGGTGATACAATTTATGATGAAACTGTCAGATCAGTTTGCAACAATCAGAGGAAATATGTTGATGATGCAAACACTACCGAAAGTCACTTAGGCATACAGAATGTTTGCACAAGAGGAAAAACATAAAGAGATTTCTCAGTTAGCTACACAATCTGAATCGATGGCTTTTATGGTTGACAAGAAGAAGTTCTCTAATGCAGGCCCTTTCAAAGGTTCTAAAACTCACACTGGCAATCTTAAACAGACTGCAAGTAACAAGAACTCTGTTAAACCAGGGTCCAAGTATTATTGTACTCATTGCGAGATACTAGGACACAGTATAGATAGGTGTTTCAAAGTTCATGGTTATCCACCTAACTTCAAAGGATTTAAAGAGAAGAAAGTTGCAGCTATTGCTTACAATGACACTGACAGCATGCAGATTGATGATCAATCAACTCAATCCATTTCTATGGAACAATACAATCAGCTGATGAACTTGCTCATATCACAGCAACAAAGCAACAAGTCTAATGACCATGCAGATACCTCTCACAGTCATGCCATGGTGGCAGGTAATTTTTGCCTCTTGTCTTGCTCTGATTCACATTGGCTACTTGATAGTGGAGCCAGTGACCATATTTGCTCTGAACTAAAACATTTCTCTGAATATAAACCCTTGGTGCGTCACAACAAACACATAACTATTCCTGATGGGATTAGAATATTAGTGAAACATGTTGGAACTGTGAAGCTAAATGATGGAATTGTTTTGAACAATGTTTTGCATGTCCCTGACTTTAGATTCAATCTTATTTCTGTACACAAGTTATGCAAGGACTTGAATTGTGAGTTACATTTTACTCATAATAAGTGTTTTCTGTGCTCACGGAAAGGGAAGTTGATTCTTCTTGATAATTTGAGAGCTGGTCTATATAATGTGGAAGATCAGAAGAAAGCAAATAATAATGAGATTCAGTCTCACAAATGTAATAAAGTTTGTTTGTCAGCAGTAGAAGATGTTGAGCTGTGGCATTTGAGGTGGGACATCTACCTTTTAATCAAATAAAGTTTGATAATGCAAATTGTGAAATAAAACCCTGTTTAGAAAATACAGTTTGTCAAATTTGTCTAAGGCCAAACAAACTAGGCTATTTTTTTCCTCTAGTAGCATAAAGACCAAAGCTCCTTTTGAATTGGTTCATATTGATGTTTGGGGTCCAAATCCTGTTAAAACTCCTAGTGGATGTAATCAGTTTTTGACCATTGTAGATGACTACACAAGATTTACTTGGGTACATCTTTTGAAAAACAAAAGTGAATCAGTTGGTGTTATGATTGATTTTGCTAAAATGATTAAAACACAATTTGATTCCAAAATTAAGTGTGTCAGATCTGATAATGCAAAAGAATTATTTGAAGGAAACATGAAAGTATTTTACAAAAATATGGGAATTTTACATCAAACTAGCTATCCAGATACACCCCAACAAAATGGGGTTGTTGAAAGGAAACACACGCACCTACTTGAGACTGCCAGAGCCTTGTATATTCAATCAATGGTTCCACATAGATTTTGGGGAGATTGTATTCTATGTGAAACTTACTTGATTAATAGGATGCCTCTGAAAGCTATAAATAATGATATTCCTTATCAATGACTTTACAATGAAGCTCCCTCAATAAATCATTTGAGAACGTTTGGATGCTTGTGTTATGTCTATACTTCCAGAATAAATAGAGGAAAAATGGATCAGAGAGGTTCTCCTAGTGTTTTCTTGGAATATTCAATTAGTCAAAAGGCTATAAAGTTGTTGATATTGCCACTGGAAAACTAACAGTCACGAGACATGTTAAATTCCATGAAAAACACTTCCTATATCATCTTTTTCACAAACAAAAGTCACTTTCACATATGCATACTGCCATTTATCTTCTTGTTTCCACAACTCCTAATTTTCATGATTTTCCTGATCTTTCTTCTCCAAATGATATTTTTCCTTCTCATGATAATCCATCAGATCCTTCTCTTGACGGTGTATTCCCACACACTGATCTTCCTGCTTCAAAAACACAAAATAACATTTCATCTAATTTTTCTTCTGATCCTAACAATATTGATCCTTCAATTATCCTTGATATAACTCAAAATTTACCCACTGAAACTGTCAGGAGGTCAATTCGAACTCACAAAGCCCCTTCTTATTTAATGATTACAAATGCAACTCAGCAGCTTATCAAAATACAACTGTTGATGCAAATTGGTGCAATCTGGTTACTTTTAACTCTTTCCCTGATGATCAAAAAGTGTTCTTATCTCATGCATGTGAATTACAAAGAAGCAGCTACTGAAACTCTTTGGACAGAGGCAATGAATAAAGAAATTGAAGCTTTAATACAAAATGGCACTAGGGAACTTGTTGACTTAACTAAAGGAAAGAAGATAATAGGGTGTAAATGGTTGTATAAAATAAAACTTAAAGCAAATGGTGAACTTGAACAATGTAAAGCAAGACTAGTAGCTAAAGGATTCAATCAAAAATATGGGATAGATTATGATGAAACTTTCAGTCCAGTAGTCAAGATGAGTACAGTGAGATGTTTGATTGCACTGGCAGCTAATAGAGGTTGGAAATTGTTCCAATTGGATGTGAATAATGCATTTTTGCATGGAGATTTGAAAGAAGAAGTTTATATGAAAGTGCCCAAAGGTTTCCCAAATCCTCACAATAAAGTATGCAAGTTGAAGAAATCTCTTTATGGCGTTAAGCAGGCATCAAGATAGTGGTTTGAAAAATTACATAATTCACTAAAGGAAAAAGTATTTTATCAATCTAAGAATGATTATAGTTTTTTTATTAAGAAGGATGGAGTTTCAATTTGCATTGCGGGAGTTTATGTTGATGATATCTTACTCACAGGCAATGATTTAAATTCAATTGCAGATTTAAAAGCTTATCTTCATTCTATTTTTAGTATAAAAGATCTAGGAGTTCTCAATTACTTCCTAGGGATTGAAGTTAAAAATACTACAAATGGATTTATTTTGAGTCAACAAAAATTTACTAAAGAGATGCTGAATGATTTCTCCTTTGATCTAAGCAAGAAAGCTGTAACTCCCCTACCTCTAAACCTTAAACTTACTACAACAGATGGTGATGTTCTACGAAATGCTGAGATGTATCGTTCTCTAGTAGGAAACTTAACTATCTTACTCATACACGGCCTGATCTCCTTTGGTGTACAAAGTTTAAGTCAATTTATGCAAACACCTCGGATTAGTTATTTAAAAGCTTTACATTATACTTTGAGATATGTAGCACATATAGCAGGGCAAGGGATCTTATTAAAAGGGTCCGACAATCTCAAGTTAGAAGCGTTCTCAGATTCATACTGGGCAAGTTGTGCTAATTCTAGAAAATCCATAACTGGTTATGTATTACTCCTTGGTCAGTCACCTATTACATGGAAATCGAAGAAGCAAAGTACCATTTCCAAGTCTTCTTCCGAGGCAGAACACAGGGCAATGGCCACTACAACATCAGAAGTTACCTGGGTTGTTAGACTATTGGAAGAGCTAGGAGTTCAAAATCTTAAGCCAGTAACTTTACATTGTGACAATCAGTCTGCTTTGCACATTGCTCGCAATCCTATGTTTCATGAACGCACTAAACACATAGATATTGATTGTCATTTCACCAGGAAGAAAGTTCTTGAAGGACTGATACAGTTAACCTACTTGCCTACTCACTCTCAGCTTGCAGATGTGTTCACAAAGATTCTGCCTTCATCTTAGCATACTGAGCTATTATCCAAGTTAGGAATGTCTTTCCATCAATCTAATGACATTCCAACTTGAGGGAGGGTATTGGATATATATAACTACCAGGCTGGCACATTTCAATTTTCTGTTTTTTGTTTAAATCTTCTGTACAAATCAATTCGGTTATATAAAGTAGCTTTGTCTGTAACATTGGAGATAATTTTTAGTTTCATTTTTTAGAAAATTCAATTACATCTTTTTCTCCTTTTCTTTTTTCTTCATTTTCCTCTGAATCAATTTTTCCATCAAAGATGGTGGAGGCGACGGAGATTGGTTCAGTGAGGGGTTCGAATTGAGGCAGTGGTGGGTGATTTTGTTTTCGGCGATGATTTTCGATCGTGATGCTTGAGTGAGTTTGAGGTTGTGGTTGGAGCTGGTGATGTTCGAATTGGCTATGGCTATTGCGGGAGGTCGGGAGGCTTGTTTCAGGTTCAGGCGAGTTTGGGTGGAAGGTGGCAAAGTGGTTTCAGATGGAGATTTGGTCGTAGTGGACTATCGTGAATTGTGGTGGTGGTTTGAACAGTGGGCTATTTGATTGAGGCAGTAGCAGCAGTAGTTATGGCATTTTAGGCAAAGGAGGTGGTCGTAGATTTGGTTGAAGTAAATGAAGGAGGTAGTGGATGGTATTGTTTAAGTGGAAATGTCCTGTTTGAGTAGCAATGTCGTTGTCAGGAAGGATGTTTTGTTGATGACTGTTTTGGCAGTGAAGTGTCGCTTTAAGTTATTGTATGAGATGGTTTGAGTTGAACGTGTCTTGTAGGGTGGCAGTGACAAGTATGAATGTGGGAAGGAGGATGGAATGACTGTTGCAAGCAGTTTTGTTCCACTGAGTAGTTGCTATGAGCATAGTGTCAGAGATTGTTGATGTTGGCTATCAGCGAGCAGCTAGGTGCAGCAGGCAACGATGGTCAGTTGTAGGAACTTTGTCAGTGCAGTGTATGTGCATGTTAATGCAAGAGTGCTAATGTGGTTAGTTGAAATGAGGAGTGGGTAGTTGTGTTTGTGAGTGGATGGACAGTGGACAGTAAGGTGTTTTTTCGGAGAACTATGGTTAGTCTGTTGATAGCAGTTTTGAAGTAAAGTGGTGGAGGACTGGTGGGCTTCTGTTGCACTGCAGGAGATAGATGTTAGTGATGAAATTTCTGATGTCTGTTGACAGTAGTTTGTATACGAACAGTGTAATGGTGAAGGGGAAGAATAGATGAATGTAGCAATTGTACGAATGATGGTATGGTTGCAGTCGAAGTGGTATGGTTAGTATGACAGTTTGTGTAGGATTTCGAGGAGGAGTATATGGTTGTAGTGGATGGGATGACAGATTTATGTGGCAGGAAGGTGAGGTATATGAAGGTGAGTTGGGAAATTGAGACAGAGGTGACTACTATAGCTCTGGTTGGAGGGCGAGGCTTTCAATGAAGTTGAAGTTTGTGTTTGCGGGGGTTGTTTGTGTGCAGGTGATGACAGGAAGTTGTTGGAAACTGTGGTGGAGCTGCTGTGGTCGGGGCAATGCAGTTTTGTAGTGGGGATGTGGAGATGTATATGGGATTTAAACAAGGAAAAGTTGCTATATGTAGTGAGTATGAAGGAGAAATGATAGTGTTTATATAAAATGTAAGAGAAAATGCATAATGTAACTTTATAAGTTGTGAAATAAAAAAGTGTAAATGAAATGGAAAACCAAAATGAATAAAAAATATATTCATTTGGAAATTGTGTATGCTCTTTTTTTTTTTCAAAATAATAATAATGAAACTGCAAATGGGAAAACACTAGAACAATAAGCACACACAAATGCACACAAAAATCAAATAAACACAATTTTTTTAAATGCACACACACAAAAATTCAAATACACAAAAATCTTTAAAAAATAATCCAAGAATAGAAAATCAAAATCAAAAAAATTCCCCGACAACGGCGCCAAAAACTTGTTTAACGGCAAATTTTCTATCGATTAGAAAAATGCTGATAAATTTTGTAATAAAATAACCATAAGTGCACGATGTACTATCGTAGTACGTGGCGATTACAGGTCGATCCGTAGGGAATTGTTAGATTTTAAATCTCTATTCAATCAAATTAACCAAAGTTGAAAATGCGATTAGCTAAAAATGTAGAAAACTAACAAAAGAAAATTGATAAAAACTATGAGATTAAATGACAATTTATTGATAATTCCACTCTTTAGATCATATAGTTCAACAATTTATGAAATTATGATCTCTCTTTTTTGGTCAAAAGTGAGTTTAAATGATGTGTTTATCATAAGTATGACTTATTGTGATATTAATTAGCTCACATAAGCCATCAAACTATAACACAACTTTAAACCACATTTAATTCTCATGAAAAATAACAAGAAGTTGAAAATGAAATCTATTTTAAGCATGACCTATTAACTGTTGGTTAGATATATAGACCATCAAATTTTGATTTAATTTCACTTCATTGCCATAATCATATGTAGATGAAGAGGCAATTTGTGACTCATATGACTAAGCATAGCCTATTTGTTTTGAACAACATAGGCTATCAAACTCAATACCAAACACAAAATTACATAAACATCAACTTTCCATGCAGCACAAAAAGCGAGCAAAGATTAATAAATTGTTGAAGCTACATGATTAGAGTCTTCATTACACCTAAATTGAAGGGATTAGCCTCTCATTTGTGTTATTATATCGACACAAGTAGCATGCAACATCAAACTAAAAAAAAGGAAAATGGAAGCTAATGAAATATAAGAGGTATTTATACATGTGTTAAACCCTAATTCATATTTTTGGAGAATGCCCAAACTACCCCTTAGGAAGTGTGGCGGCCAAGTAACCATTAGCATCCAATAATCATCCATTAAGTGTGCATGAAGATTTAATGGCCATTAGCATGTGGATTAGCTTCTAATTTGTACATGAAGGAAGGTGGATAGGTGGGGTCCTCCATGATGATGGCTTTGAATTATTTTCATCTCCATGCCTTTGTATTCACTCTTGTGCATATATATATATCTTCATGAAGCCACTTGTATATGAAGCCAAATTCCTACGAAATAATATAAAAATTTCCAATTAATTTTTCTCAAATTAATATATGCACAAAAATGACCATTTTGCCCCTATATGGAGATGAATATGTGACAATTTGAAAATAATTTGAAATTGGTTTAAACAAGTTAAAATACCCGACATGATCATTTATTTAATTTAAATAGATTAAATATGGTGGTAAAAATATGCACATTTACGTGCACATCATGCGGCGTGGCCTTACGAGATACCTTATTTTGAAAGTTTTTATAAAGTTAAACTTATGTTTTGCTCATACCAGACCCATGTCTGACCTAGAGTTTCATTTTCTTTCCCCAAAACTCTTTGGTACTCAAATTTGTATGAGCATCCAAGTAGTTTAGGTTTCCCTCAGATGCATTTCTGGAGGAGCTTTGAACATGTGGCTTTGTCTGTAGTTAGTTATCTATCATGTTTCCGTTGTGCCTTATGTATTTTGTATTACTTAAGTTTGGACAGGCAGTTATAACCGTTCTAAGGTTGAATTTGCACTATTAGGACTCTAATGTATCATGTTGGAAATAGCTATGTAACTTTTTGTGTTAATTAATATATATTGTTCTGTTGCATTTATGAGATTCTTTGTTGCTTAGATTCTTCGTATTTTCCTTCTTCTTTCCCCAATGATTTGTCTTTCCGGCACATGGATGCTTGGCACGTGGACACCGTGGATGTATTATTGTCGACTTTTGAGGGTCGAAAAGGTAGGACATTACAGTCGGTATCAAAGATGGATGTTGAGCAAGAACCTTAGTCCTGGTGAGGTAAACTCATTAAGAGATAAGGTAATGGAATGCCTTATTATGAATTTGAGTGTATATATACAGAGTGCGTATTTGTTAGTGCTATAAAAAGTTTTATATTGTGTTGATTGATCTGTTGAGTGGCTTATGGATTCTGGTCAATACGAGTAGCCAACGTTATTGATAGGGATATCTAAACATTTGAACAAGGCCATCCAACACAATATTGTTCTAAAATGGGTAAATGAAATAATTTTACCTAGGAATATATTATATATATATAAGAATGATTTTCAAAATTAATATAGTTATATACGATGTGATTGCTGTTAGGAGGTGATAATATTTGATTATTATCATTTAGATTTTGATTAGTCATGCTCACCCAGTCTTAAGCATTGGCTATGGTTTGTAGATTCATCTACAATCTTTATTTTTAAAACATAGGCGAGGGTAAATAGTTTTTGGGAATGTTGAAATGAACACCTTGTGAGCTAAATTTCATAATTTGACTATAAGGCATTTGATGATATGTTGGTTTAAAAATTTGATTTTAATATAATGTGTTTATTAAAAAGAAATATTTCAGATTTTTTTTATAAAAGTTGATTTTGTAAATCAGAGTTATAAAAAAAATTTTTAAGTGAAAGGTGTTCTGCAGTTTAAAACCCCGATGTCTTTGAAAAGGGTTTCAAATGTTTTTGGGGAAAAGGTAATAATAGTATTCCTAACAAATATTTTAAAGTATAAATATTTTGAAACAAAATTTAGAATAATTTTTTTTCTTTGGATAGTTCGGGGAATGAGTCTTGATCTGTTTTGTGATGATCAAAATAATCTTCTAAGTGATAATTAGTTGTAGATTCATCTACAATCTTTCTTTTTAAAACGTAGGCGAGGATAAATAGTTTGAAATAATATAAAAATTTCACTCTTGTGCATGTATATATCTTCATGAAGCCACTTGTATATGAAGCCAAATTCCTACGAAATAATATAAAAATTTCCAATTAATTTTTTTCAAATTAATGTATGCACAAAAATGACCATTTTGCCCATATACGAAGACGAATATGTGACAATTTGAAAATAATTTGAAATTGGTTTAAACAAGTTAAAATACAGGACATGATCATTTATTTAATTTGGATTGAGTAAATATGATGGCAAAAATATGCACATTTACGTGCACATCATGCGGCGTGGTCTTACGAGATACCTTTTATTTTGAAAGTTTTTATAAAGTTAAACTTATGCTTTGCTCATACTAAACCCATGTCTGACCTGGAATTTTATTTTCTTTCTCCAAAACTCTTTGGTACTCAAATTTGTATGGGCATCCAAGTAGTTCAGGTTTCCCTCAGATGCAACTCTGGAGGAGCTCCGAGCAGGTGGCTTTGTCTGTAGTCAGTTATCTATCTTGTTTCCATTGTGCCTTATGTATGTTGTATTAGTTAAGTTTGGACAGGCAGTTATAACTGTTCTAAGGTAGAATTTGCACTATTAGGACTCTAATGTATTATTTTGGAAATAGCTATGTAACTTTTTGTGTTAATTAATATACATTGTTCCATTGCATTTGTGAGATTCTTTGTTGCTTTGATTCTTCTTATTTTACTTCTTTTCTTCTTTCCCCAATGATTTGTCTTTCCGACACATGGATGCTTAGCACGTGGACATGGTGGATGTATTATTGTCGACTTTTGAGGGTCGAAAAGGTAGGGCATTACAGTCGGTATCAGAGATGAATGTTAAGCAAGAACCTTTGCCCTGGTGAGGTAAACTCATTAACAGATAAGGTAATGGAATGCCTTATATGAGTTTGAGTGTATATATATAGAGTGCGTATTTGTTAGTGCTATAAAAAGTTTTATATTGTGTTGATTGATCTGTTGAGTGGCTTATGGATTCTGGTCAATACGAGTAGCCAACTTTTTTAATAGGGATATCTAAACACTTGAACAAGGCCATCCAACACAATATTGTTCTAAAATGGGTAAATGAAATAATTTTACCTAGGAATGTATTATATATATAAAAGAATGATTTTCAAAATTAATATAGTTATATATGATGTGATTGTTGTTAGGAGTTAATAATATTTAATTATTATCATTTAGATTTTGATTAGTCATGCTCGCCCAGTCTTAAGCATTGGCTATGGTTGTAGGTTCATCTATAATCTTTCTTTTTAAAACATAGGTGAGGGTAAATAGTTTTTGGGAACATTGAAACGAACACCTTGTAAGCAAAATTTCATAATTTGACTATAAGGCGTTTGATGATATGTTGGTTTAAAAATTGGATTTTAATATAATGTGTTTATTAAAAAGAAATATTTTAGATTTTTTTATAAAAGTTGATTTTGTAAATCTGAGTTTTAAAAAATGTTTTAATTGAAAGGTGTTCTACAGATTAAAATCCCGATGTCTTTGAAAAGGGTTTCAAATGTTTTTAGGGAAAAGTAATAATAGTATTCCTAGAAAATATTTTAAAGTATACATATTTTGAAACAAAAATTTAGAATAATTTTTTTTCTTTGGATAGTTCGGGAATGAGTCTTGATCTGTTTTGTGATGATCAAAATAATCATCTAAGTGACAATTGGATGTTTGCTTGGGTAGATGTGATAGCGCACTTAGTAAATTATTCTCTTTGTCATTATGTGATCAAAAAGAGGTCGAATCCGAATGAATCTAAAGCAAGCGGATGATGTTAATAACTATTTATCAAGAAATATATATGGTATTGTTTCAAAATGGGTTTTGAAAGGGGAAAGTATTTTTATAATTAATTAGTTCGAGTGACTCGAAAATGACTAAAAAAGGCAGAAGATTTGTTCCGATGGTAAACGCTTCTCTTGAGTATTACCCTTGTTGGTAAGGGAATATATGATACTATTTAGCAGTGCCCAGTTCCTTAATATCATTTCGGTGCTACTCAGGCTATATGTATGGTTTCTATGGGTAAATTAATAAAGTATCATTTCAAAAAGCTTTTGAAACAAAAATAGGGTATTTAGCTCTTAAGTTTCCAAAATAATAAGGTATTTTGATTAAAGGATCGATTAATAAATTATGTTTTGATTCGGTTAAAGTTAATAAGGAGGTTTAATAAACTTTGTTTAATTTAACCGCGTCTTTTGATTTTAACACTTTGAGGTTAAATTTTTTTTATGTTATTAGGCCATCTAATAAACATTTTTATCATGGAGGTGTCTAAGAAAAAGTAGACTCTAGGACAGAGTTTGGATACCAACATCCTACTCTTCTTAGCTACTTACTAAACCGATTGGGATAAGAGTTTTAATTGGTCGACTCGGTTTTAAGACTAAAGTTATTTTAGACCTACATTTGAATAGAAAAGTTGAGTGGGATCTAAATCAGATGTTTTGTGTATGCTCATAGGATATAAGAGAGTATTATGCAAATAATAAGGTAAAATGATTTTATGAAAAGATTTCATAAATAAAGTTGTATCATTTAAAATGCTTGAACCTAAATTGGAATTTTTACGAAATGATTTCATAAATATTTGTGGGAGGGTAGGAAGGTAATTGGGCAAATAAGAACCTTTAAATGAGTACGTAAACTATATGTAGATCATTTTCTCTTTTCCCCTAATTCTCGATCCAAGATTCGAGTACGTAACTAAAAGTAGTACACACCATTCCGAATAAAGATATATCGCTCAATTTTCAATGGTGAATACTTGGTGAGGGTTCTTAATGTGGAACCAAAAGTTTTCTATCATAGTATATGGATATGTAAGGAGAATGAAGGTTTCTATTTAAGAAACCCGATCGGAGTCAGCACTAGGAAATTGAGTGAGCGATACTAGTTCAAAAATAAACGCCATGTATTCGGGTGAGTGATCAAATTCGATTTTGCATATGAATGATATGTGAACATTATATGGACAGATGAATAGTGTTTGGTATGCTTAGGATAGTTGGTTTTCTTAGTTAGATTGCGGTAAAATTTCAAGGTTGGAACTCTTTTAAGGGGGAGAGTGTAACGACCCAGAATTTCACCATTTTGATTTGCGAATATTTAATGTATTTTAAATATTCAAATAATAGATTTTATAATTAAAATAAAACTCTTTTAAATTAAAAATAGTGATGTGACTTTTTATGAAATTTGAAATATATTAAAAAGTGTGCAAAAGTAAGTGTCACATCAGTAGAAACATTAGGAGACATAGGTACATTAGGCAAATAAATGCATGTTGGCTCATGTAATGAAAAAGGGACGTTATTTTCAAAATTATATAGTGGTGGGTTGTGACGCCCCACCTCTATACCCACGCTAGCCAAGAACACTACGGTGTAGTGCTGTCAACTAGCGCGGAGAATAAGGCTGTTGAGGAGCGACCATCCATGTAATTTCTTATCACACGGTGGCTATAAAATAATCTTCGGAAACAAATATAGAAGTAAGCATAACATGCGAATCAATCACAGATATCCATATCACAAAGGCGGAAAGAGATATGAGTATATATCACATAAAAGTGTACATCAGAGAAGTGGTCTAAAAAGATCCACGATAATACAAAAGAATAGCACCGCGTGCTATACAAAAGAATACAACTATGAGTCTATAACTCAAGTGTAAACAACAAAAGCTGCTAATCTAAACAAGTAGCCAAAAGTCTGAGTAGTGAATCACTGGGGGAGGAGTCAAGCAGTAGCACCTGTAACATCTCGGTCTGACCCGAGTATTATTTATAAGAAAATAATAAACGGATCAGTCTAGCTATAAATATCAGATGACATGATATAACATAAAAGATATGGCATAAACATAAAATATCCATACTGACATACTACTATAAGTATGCAAATAATGATCAACAGGAGATCAACCGATAAGAGATATATCAATATCACAAGAATCTTCTCAAAGATCCAAAGAGGGCATCATACCCTAAACTTGTACTCATGACAAGTCAAAGAGATAAATTCCAGAAATCAACACAAGAAATCCAGAAATCATAAAAAGGGAAAGAGGCCTATCACATGACGGTCCGAAGACCATGGGGAGCTACCCCACATGTGTGAGTGGAATCACACAGATTGAGGTCAAGACTAACCAAAAAGCAGAAAGGTATGTGTGAATGGAATCACACAAGTGGTGTCTAGTCTAACCTTGCAATGAAAGAGACATCGCGCAATTGCTAGTCTAATTCATAAAGCGATCATCAAGATCAACGAGAAGTGTCAATTACACTAAGCTAGTAAATATAGAAGTTTAGCTTCATGTCCCATAACCACTTGCTTAACTTAAATATTTACGAACAAACTGTAAATCTTCACTAATAAAATTGTCACAAGAGGTTCAATCGAACAAGTCCAAGAATTAACCGACGAAGTGAACGCAAGTGTTTCATACCACTTGTTTTACTAAGTCGTTTAATTAGATTTCTCATCCGAGTGAGGTAAAGGTTTGTATATACTAATAGATTGGAAAACGGTTTAAGAAAAGAGCTTTGTTATTAAAAATAGAGTTGAAATTGTTTGTTAAAAAAAGTTTTGATATTTACTACTAGTATTGAAACCTTTATATTATAAAGTGACAAAACACAGAAGCAATTGTAGAAACAATCAGTCACAAAAATCGCATACGGAGATGTGAATAAAATCCAAGGAAACCAGCTCAATGTTTTTCAGATAAGATCCCCTACGGAGGGGGGGTCCAGGGGGTGGCAACCCCCCAAGGTGGGGGTGCGGGGGCAACGCCACCGCTTACGGGGTTCGACCTGCCCGGTCAGGTCGCGGGGGTCCAGGGGGCAGCGCCCCCGGCGGGGTGCGGGGCAGCGCCCTGACCAAAACGGTACGACCTAGTGAAGATAAAATGAGGTCTAACGACCTAAGGACTCAAGGGTCTAACGACCTAACGACTCAAGGGTCATACGACCCTACGACTCAAGGGTCATACGACCTAACGAGCTATGGCCAAACGACCTAACGACTCAAGGATCCAACGACTCAACGACTCAAGGGTCCAACGACTCAACGGCTCAACGACTCAAGGGTCCAACGACTCAACGGCTCAACGACTCAAGGGTCCAACGACTCAACGGCTCAAGGGTCCAACGACTCAAGGGTCCAACGACTCAACGAGTTAAGGGTCCAGCGACCTATCGGTATAACTCGTAACCGACTTAAGGGTTGCGTGACTGAAGGGATGCACGACTTAAGGGTTAACTCGTAAACGACTCACGACCTATGGATGAACGACTTAACTCCGAACGAGCTAAAAATGGCCAGAACGACCTAGGGTTAACTCGTGAACGACTCACGACCTATGGACGAACGACTTAACTCCGAACGACCTAAAAATGGCCAGAACGACTCAAGTGCGGAAAATTCAACAAAACGCTAAAAATTGGAGTTTTTCGCCAATCCAATCCAAACCAAATGCTAACATGCATGCTAAAATGATAGGGAATCATTCCCAACAGTCCAATATAGTTATAGGCTAGAATTGTGAGATAAAAATCTCACCTTTGCACTAAAGTTTATGAAGATGAAGCTTGAAAGCAAGGAGAAGCAATCCAAAGCTTGAATCCAATATCTTCTACTTGAATTTGGAGTTGAATGTTGGATTTGCAATTGAATTTGTGCTTGGAGTTTTAATTTCCCATTCCCTCCACCATTAATGCCAAAGCTTGATTAGTTAGGAAATTTATGAAGAGTGAGGAGAAGAGGGTTGGAACTTGGGCTTAATAGGCTAAACTAACCCAAAGTCCAAAGCGGGAAAAGTTAGTGAAATTTCACTAACTCCAAACCTATCGATGTTTATACTTAAAAAGTTGTAAACGACATTTCGAACTCAATGGAAGTGGTCTCGAGTCCTAATTTGACCGTTTGCAAAAAGTAGCTTTTCGGACCAAAATCCGATTAACGAGTTAATATTTAAATAAAATATTTAAATACAAACTCGATAAATATGCGGGTTGTTACAGACTCCCCTCCTTAAAGAAATTGCGTCCTCGCAATATATATAAGATGGAAATAAAAAGTAACAACCATAAAAGCATATTAACACAAGAGGAATTTTGAAAGAAGAAGTTCACCTCAAGGAGAAGGAGTAAGCAAGTCCGGATGTGTACGCTCGATGAATTCTCTGGATTCCCAAGAACAATCCTTAGGATTTGAGGACCATTGAACCTTCACAAGCGGAACATCTTTATTTCGAAGTCGTTTAACCTCAGAAGCTATAACTCGAATAGGATGCTGCTCATAAGTTAAATTCGGCGAAACTTCAATTTCTTCCACAACAGCAGGCTCAAGAATAGAATCGGAATCCCGAAGGCATTTCCGTAATTGAGAAACGTGAAATACATCATGCATAGCAGAAAACTGAGCCGGCAATGCAAGGCGATAAGCCATGGAACCAATACGTTCAGTGATAGGAAATGGCCCAATATATCGAGGCGCTAACTTCCCCGATCGACTGAAACGTACAACACCCTTCATAGGTGAAACACGAATAAAAACAGGATCCCCAACAGAAAATTCTAATTTCCTTCTTCGATTATCGGCATAGGATTTTTGTCTACTCTGGGCTTCTTTCATCCTATGTCGAATAAGTTCAATCTTTTCCGTGGAATCACGAATAAAGTCTGGACCTAAAACCAGCTTCTCACCGGCCTCAAGCCAACAAGAAGGAGATCGGCATGGCCTTCCGTAGAGTGCCTCGAAAGGTGCCATACCAATACTAGATTGGAAGCTATTATTATAGGAAAATTCAACAAGTGAAATATGATCTTCCCAACTTCCTCCAAAATCAAGCACACAAGCACGAAGAAGATCTTCAAGAGTTTGATTCACACGCTCGGTTTGTCCATCGGACTGGGGGTGATAAGCGGTGCTAAAATTAAGCTTCGTTCCTAAAGCTTTTTGAAGACTCTTCCAAAATCCACTAGTAAACAATGGATCACGATCGCTAACAATAGAAGTAGGAACTCCATGTAATTTAACATCTCCTTTAACAAAGAGTTTGGGCCAAAAGAGGAACGGTTCGGTTAATCCGAACGGGGAATAAAATGGACGGATTTAGTATGTCTATCTACTATAACCCATAAGTTATCATGACCCGAACGGGAACGGGGAAAGACATCTATAAAATCCATGGAGATTTGGTCTTACTTCCAAATTGGAATTTCTAAAGCATTAACCCACCAGGCCTTTAGTGTAGGGCCTTGACAAGATGGCGAGTCATACAACTCTTAACAAAGTTAGCGATATCAGATTTCATTCACTCCAAATAATAAAGTCGCTTCATATCTACGTACACTTTACTACTTCTAGGATGAATGGTAATTTTGGAACGATGTGAATCTTCTAAAATATATTGACGAAGATCACAAATATTTGGTACGATAAGTCTACCAAACTTTTAAATGTCGCCACGAAAATCAATATCGAAGTCTTTCTAACTTTCAATAATAATTTTATCCCTACAACATTGGCTAAGAAGAGCCAATTCAGAATCTAGCCCTTTGAGCTACAAGAATGCAGTCTAAAAAGAATAAGGAACCTCTAGACTACATAAAACAAGGGATGCATATAAATCGGATTTCGCGATCTCGAATCTCTCAAGTGAATAGAGTCTCGAGATCGTTCCATTCGGATATCACCATAGAAAACAACTACTTGTTGCTTACGACTAGTGCATTGGCAACAAGATTTCCCCTTTCAGGGAGTATATAGAATATCAAGATCATAAGATGCAAGAAATTCGAGCCAATATGGTTGACGCAACTTAATTATGAGAAATAGATATCCCAATGATTTATAATTGAGGCAGAGAACAAATTTCTCCACCAAAGACGATGATGCCAAATATTGAAAGCAAAATCAATAGCCGCGAGTACCAGATCATAAGTGGCATTCCTAGTCTCGATCGGCCTTAAAGATTTAGAAGCAAAAGTGATTGCACGTTCTCTTCGGGAATCACAAGAATAAGAATATTGAAAAGAAGGAATTTTGTCCTCTTTCCCAAAAAGCTAAAACTTTAAAAATCACAATTACCTTTATAGAAAAATTTATATTTTACAAGTCAATTTATTGTGTCTGATTGTCTCATCAAAGCGTTTAGGAAATCCCTATCGATAGCGTTGATCAAGTGCATCGACCAGAAATCTTAAAACACTAAATGGGCAATACAACACAAAATTACCTTTTTATAGGAATTTAAAATATCTTCTTAAAAGATTTGTAAAATTTTAAATTTCTATTTTCATCCAAAATTAATAAATACAAGATTGGAATTATTGAGATATCCATAGAATACTTGATTTATAAAATGGATGAAATAAACTGGATAAACCGAATGACACAATATGTCATTCATATAAATCATAATGAGTGCGGAATGCGGTATGTGGAAGGCTAACTTCCGCAACTCGTAGTGATTGAAATTCGGTAGAAGGTCAAACTGGAAAGACCTTAACACCACTCAAAAAGGCTGCTTAGGTGATAATCCTAAAACAAACTCAAAAATACCGAAAAATTCTCAACCGATAAGAATGAGAGAGATATCTCTTTACTCAACATGTGAGCTAAGAGCAAAATGATGTCATCGATTTGAAATCGAAATCACAAAGGAAAAATATGAATCTGCTTAACAGATCGAAAATATTGAAAAAGGAATTGTCCATTCGGAAAAATTGGATATGGGCTTTGCAATAAGCCAATCCTTTCACGCAAATCAATTCCGAAACCAAAGCAATGCATAACATGCAAATTGGTTCGGAAAGATAAATCACATGAAATAATTTTCGATATCAATAAAAAGCAAGTAGAGTGTTGCAGATCCACTAATCTGGATTCGCAATCCTCAAAGAAGTCATCAAGCCCAAAATATAAAAATAAAGAGAATCAACAAGTTCTTCTGATAAATAAAAATGATGAGGGAAACCCATATAAAAAAGAACTCAAATCGGATAATCGCAAACAAATGAAAACAAGGATTAAATAAGGAATACCTTGACCCAGAGAAGTTTCGTTAGAAGCTTTTAGCTTTCCTTCTCTCTTACTAGGTCGTGTGGGACATGTAGACAAGTAATGGCCCGAGCCCTTGCAATAGCGGCAATAGAGGGGTTCCGGGCACTTAGTTACATAATGGTCTGAGGAACCACAATTGTAGCATCGTTTACGACTAGAGGTAGATGGCTTGGCTACCGAAGTTTCTGGTCCCACCTTCTTCTTACTTAGAAGTATGGGGCAGACAGAAATATGATGACTGGAATCTTTGCAGTAACGACAAAAGAGTGGTTCCGGACACTCCTTCGCATAGTGGTCCCAAGAACCACAGTTGTAGCATTTTCCACAATTAAGGATTGGAGTCTTTGCTCCAAAAATAGGTTGCTTCACCTTCTTATCGGGATGAGGGCTTTTGAATTTAATACGCCTCTTCTTGTAAATCCCAATATCATTATCAATCCCTCTATCAACCTCTTCCTCTT
This sequence comes from Allium cepa, assembly GCA_030765085.1. NCBI lineage: Eukaryota > Viridiplantae > Streptophyta > Magnoliopsida > Asparagales > Amaryllidaceae > Allium > Allium cepa. Next base: position 202,338,365 of record CM060934.1, on the reverse strand, counting down.
GTAGAGTGATATCTACAAGCTGGTCGAAAGGAACTTCTAGTTTCAAAGGTAAGATCTTTGTGGTATTCTTACTCAAAGCATAGATAAACTCTTGATTCTTTACAAGATCCAAAAGTTGTTGGGCAGACATTAATGCGCCATCCAGAGAAGGGCTAGTGGATTGACCAGCGCTAGGACTGCTAGAACTAACCATTTCTCTTCCTTAAGAAAGAAAGAAGGAAGAAGAAGAAGGTTATTCACAAAATGAATATCAAGCAATCTTGATAGGTAAAACAAGGAATCATAAAGAAAATAGGATGAATCGGTACGAACACTCGAATTAAATCCTAAGGCACAACTCCTACGAAAGACTTAGGACATGATCCTTGCTAGATTATTCTACATTGTTCCGAAGTTTGGCTCTAATACCAAGCTGTGACGCCCCACCTCTATACCCACGCTAGCCAAGAACACTACGGTGTAGTGCTGTCAACTAGCGCGGAGAATAAGGCTGTTGAGGAGCGACCATCCATGTAATTTCTTATCACACGGTGGCTATAAAATAATCTTCGGAAACAAATATAGAAGTAAGCATAACATGCGAATCAATCACAGATATCCATATCACAAAGGCGGAAAGAGATATGAATATATATCACATAAAAGTGTACATCAGAGAAGTGGTCTAAAAAGATCCACGATAATACAAAAGAATAGCACCGCGTGCTATACAAAAGAATACAACTATGAGTCTATAACTCAAGTGTAAACAACAAAAGCTGCTAATCTAAACAAGTAGCCAAAAGTCTGAGTAGTGAATCACTGGGGGAGGAGTCAAGCAGTAGCACCTGTAACATCTCGGTCTGACCCGAGTATTATTTATAAGAAAATAATAAACGGATCAGTCTAGCTATAAATATCAGATGACATGATATAACATAAAAGATATGGCATAAACATAAAATATCCATACTGACATACTACTATAAGTATGCAAATAATGATCAACAGGAGATCAACCGATAAGAGATATATCAATATCACAAGAATCTTCTCAAAGATCCAAAGAGGGCATCATACCCTAAACTTGTACTCATGACAAGTCAAAGAGATAAATTCCAGAAATCAACACAAGAAATCCAGAAATCATAAAAAGGGAAAGAGGCCTATCACATGACGGTCCGAAGACCATGGGGAGCTACCCCACATGTGTGAGTGGAATCACACAGATTGAGGTCAAGACTAACCAAAAAGCAGAAAGGTATGTGTGAATGGAATCACACAAGTGGTGTCTAGTCTAACCTTGCAATGAAAGAGACATCGCGCAATTGCTAGTCTAATTCATAAAGCGATCATCAAGATCAACGAGAAGTGTCAATTACACTAAGCTAGTAAATATAGAAGTTTAGCTTCATGTCCCATAACCACTTGCTTAACTTAAATATTTACGAACAAACTGTAAATCTTCACTAATAAAATTGTCACAAGAGGTTCAATCGAACAAGTCCAAGAATTAACCGACGAAGTGAACGCAAGTGTTTCATACCACTTGTTTTACTAAGTCGTTTAATTAGATTTCTCATCCGAGTGAGGTAAAGGTTTGTATATACTAATAGATTGGAAAACGGTTTAAGAAAAGAGCTTTGTTATTAAAAATAGAGTTGAAATTGTTTGTTAAAAAAAGTTTTGATATTTACTACTAGTATTGAAACCTTTATATTATAAAGTGACAAAACACAGAAGCAATTGTAGAAACAATCAGTCACAAAAATCGCATACGGAGATGTGAATAAAATCCAAGGAAACCAGCTCAATGTTTTTCAGATAAGATCCCCTACGGAGGGGGGGTCCAGGGGGTGGCAACCCCCCAAGGTGGGGGTGCGGGGGCAACGCCACCGCTTACGGGGTTCGACCTGCCCGGTCAGGTCGCGGGGGTCCAGGGGGCAGCGCCCCCGGCGGGGTGCGGGGCAGCGCCCTGACCAAAACGGTACGACCTAGTGAAGATAAAATGAGGTCTAACGACCTAAGGACTCAAGGGTCTAACGACCTAACGACTCAAGGGTCATACGACCCTACGACTCAAGGGTCATACGACCTAACGAGCTATGGCCAAACGACCTAACGACTCAAGGATCCAACGACTCAACGACTCAACGACTCAAGGGTCCAACGACTCAACGGCTCAATGACTCAAGGGTCCAACGACTCAACGGCTCAACGACTCAAGGGTCCAACGACTCAACGGTTCAAGGGTCCAACGACTCAAGGGTCCAACGACTCAACGAGTTAAGGGTCCAGCGACCTATCGGTATAACTCGTAACCGACTTAAGGGTTGCGTGACTGAAGGGATGCACGACTTAAGGGTTAACTCGTAAACGACTCACGACCTATGGATGAACGACTTAACTCCGAACGAGCTAAAAATGGCCAGAACGACCTAGGGTTAACTCGTGAACGACTCACGACCTATGGACGAACGACTTAACTCCGAACGACCTAAAAATGGCCAGAACGACTCAAGTGCGGAAAATTCAACAAAACGCTAAAAATTGGAGTTTTTCGCCAATCCAATCCAAACCAAATGCTAACATGCATGCTAAAATGATAGGGAATCATTCCCAACAGTCCAATATAGTTATAGGCTAGAATTGTGAGATAAAAATCTCACCTTTGCACTAAAGTTTATGAAGATGAAGCTTGAAAGCAAGGAGAAGCAATCCAAAGCTTGAATCCAATATCTTCTACTTGAATTTGGAGTTGAATGTTGGATTTGCAATTGAATTTGTGCTTGGAGTTTTAATTTCCCATTCCCTCCACCATTAATGCCAAAGCTTGATTAGTTAGGAAATTTATGAAGAGTGAGGAGAAGAGGGTTGGAACTTGGGCTTAATAGGCTAAACTAACCCAAAGTCCAAAGCGGGAAAAGTTAGTGAAATTTCACTAACTCCAAACCTATCGATGTTTATACTTAAAAAGTTGTAAACGACATTTCGAACTCAATGGAAGTGGTCTCGAGTCCTAATTTGACCGTTTGCAAAAAGTAGCTTTTCGGACCAAAATCCGATTAACGAGTTAATATTTAAATAAAATATTTAAATACAAACTCGATAAATATGCGGGTTGTTACATGGGTGGACAAAATATAGCGAGGTGACATGAAGTTGTGGAGGGTAAAGTACGTCGAGGTTTTTTGGTAGTTTGCTACGTCGATTTTATATAAAAGTGATTTCCAAGTTTCTTATCCTCATTTTTTTTCATTTCTTCTTCATTATCAAAACAATACTTCTTCTTCCCTTAGCTCGATGAAACCTTTAATGGATTCCTAGAATGCTTCAAAGTTTAAAACCCTTTACTTTGTTCGCTTTCATTTCATGAAAACTTGTTTAAAACCTCTCCTTTCTTTTCCTACTCTTCCTCCTTACCAAAATAAGGCCCATATCTCCTCAAAATCCCCTAGGTCGAGCCCTCCATCTATCATGGCCGAACGACTATGGCAACTTAGGCCACATAAATCCATTTTTGTTAAGGCAAAAATCAAGTTCTAGGTGTATTCAAGTTAGAGTGGAGGTTAGCTTAGTTTCATCGACCTTTGATGAGTAAAGATTTAACTCTCGACTAAGTTTTCTAAAAATTAAATATATGCTTTATTTTTTGTAAAATATGATGTTATTTGTATATAAATTGCGTTGACTCGGATATATGTGTATACGTTTGGATGAGATAACAAATAATTTGAAATCTGCGAACTGAAATATTAAGTTAGTTGCAAGTTATAATCCTTGCTTGTATATGTTAGTATGGCATGATTTTTATGTAGTGATATGTTTATGATGTAATTATGTATGCTATGATGTTGAATGTATGATTGTATGCTATGGAAAATTAGCACATTTGTTTGGTTTGACCACATGGAACCCTTATGCAGAAAACTATGGTTATTAGTTTTAAAATCAAATTGTTTTCGAAGTTCAAACTTTATTTTACTTTCTAAAGCTCTTACCTTTGTTTTGTGAAAAGTTAGTAAGCTTGCAAATGTTAGTTTTTCAAAAAATGAAGTTAACAAACATTTTCTAAGTTATGGTATCCATAGCGATAGTCGCCATGCATGCAATTTCGATAAAAAGTCCATTTTTTTTCAAAAATTAAGATATATACTTAAAAATACTTTAGAAATGTTTAATAAACTTAATAATGATGAATAAGGAAACTTAATTAAGGATTTATTGATTAATTAATTAAGTTCGATAATTAATAATAAAATAAGTATTAAATAAGGGTTATTAATTGTAATTAAGTGAAGATTAGTTATTAACTATTTTTCTTTTAAAGTAAGGTTACTTTTAATTAATTATTGATCAAGGATAAGATTAATTTTGAATTATTTATTAACTAATTAAGATTTATTTTTAATTAACTAATAACTAAAGTAAAGGATTAATTATTAAGTAAGGGTTGATTAATTATTTATAATTAAGTAATTAAGGTTTAATTATTTATTAGTTATTGTTTGAGTAAAGGTTTATTTATTTCTTAATTTATAATTAAGTTAAGTTTTAATTAAGATTTAATTATGATTCAAATATAAGGTTTAACTTGTTATTTATTATTTTAAAGGAAGTTTAAAATTCTTAATCACTTATTTTCCAAGAATCAGTTTGTTTTAAAAAGAAACTTTCTTTTAGAAAGAATAGTTCGAACACAAGGGATTTTATTTTTGGTACCCTTAAGTTACCAATAAGAAATATTAGTTATGCAAACCATTGGCATCTGTTTAGTGTAATATATCCCAGTTCTACTATAATTAAATAGGTTATTGATGACAAATTTTAGTAGAACAAAACACCATTCTACTATAGTTAAACTTAGTAGATTATGTTGACATCTATTTAAGTAGAATAAAAACCCAGTTCTGTAATTTTGGTAATCTGGACATTTACCTATATAATGGTTGATTATTATTGGTTAATCCCTTTTTCATATCTGCTTGTTATGTAAATAACCTATTATAACTTGGAAAGTTTAACTAGAATTAAATAAACCAATGTAGCCGCTATGCCTTTTTTGACTTTGGAAATCATTCTTTTAATCTTGTTTCTTTTTTAAAAAAGGGCATAAAGGTAACTATTATTGTTTAAAGTAAAGTTATTTTTCAATTGAAATGTTTAAGGTTAGTCACCATTTCAATATGTTATTTCAAAGATGGTTCACTAATTATTTTATTTAAATTGTTGAAGTTAGTTTAATTAATAATAACTAGTATTTAAAAGTGGTATAAATAATTTACTATTTATCAAATGAACTTTATTGATAAAAGTTTATTAAAGAAGATTTGTTCTAAATAAAGAAAGTTTATAAAAGGAGTTTTATAAATTGAAAAGAGATCTTGAAATTTGAAAAAGTTTTATAAATGATTTTGGATATTTATAAAAGAGTTTTATAAATAAACTTGAAGATTTATGAAGTGTTCATAAATGGATTTAGAACTTAAGTAAGGGGGATTTCATTAATGGATGAGTTATATTAAAAGGATTTATAGAAGTAAATTATAAAGAATTTTAGATTGGATTTCCTTTAACCCACCTTCTTAATTTTAGTGGTATGGGCATTCACTCCACACTTAACACCGAAGGAATGGTTTTTGAGGTTATCCTTATCTCCATTTTAAATAACATTTGCTTTGATCCTTTTAATATGATTTTGAAATAGGAAATCTTTCACAATATTTTGTGAATATACTTATGGTAGTGTGATAAGTATATGAATATTTTGATAAATATTCTAGAAAGAAATTTAAATAAATAAAAGATTATTTTAAGGCTTAGTGGTTTCTATGGAAAAATAAAATCTCTAGATTGCGGTTTGATCGCTTGTTTGATAGTTAAATAACCGACTATCAAATCTAAACCTGTTTTAACTCTTAAAGTATGTTTTGTGTATTTGAGTTCCCCGGTAAGGACTCAAATACTTGTTTCATACAACCAAAGAACCGAAATTGAGTTGTCGAAAATTACCATTTAGTTTGGAGACACCGTTTTTATATATATCAAAAGGTTTTCATCCTTAAGTACATTTTATCTAAGGTGTACCATTTTTGAAACATTGTAACGACCCGCCTTTTTGGACAGTTTAAACCGACAATCAAATATACATGTCGATTCCAAACCATTCAAAAGGGCAGGTCGTTACAGTTGGTATCAGAGTGGCGCAGCGGAAGCGTGGTGGGCCCATAACCCACAGGTCCCAGGATCGAAACCTGGCTCCGATACCAACTGTAACGACCCGCCTTTTTGGACAGTTTAAAACCGACGATCAAATACACATGTCGATTCCAAACCATTAAAAAGGGCAGATGGTTATTGGGGTAAATAAGAAAAGAAAGGAAAGAGAAATAAAGGAAATGAAACATCACAGAATCTCGCAGCGGAACGATAAAATATAATAGTCAAATAAACAGTTCATGAAGCTGCTTACTATACTTTGACAATTATTTATACAACATTTATCAGAGTTATACATATACAACAGAACAATAAAAATAATGCAGCAAATAACATGATGCAAGGGTAATGATAGTAATAGTATACCAAATCTTCGTCTTCATCATCCAGAATAGATCTTCAAAAAATCTGAAAAACTCAGGACTGACCCTAGCGTAATGAAAAGACAAAACACTCGAGTCAGGACTAAAAATATCCTTATGGAAGTTAAATCAATCGTAAATAAATATGAGTGTAACGGCGTCAGAGATGTTTACGGGGTTTGACATCTCATATCCAGTGTCAACGTGCGTGCAATAACTTAAGAGATGTTACGGGATTTTCCATCTCTTAAGGATCCATTAAACTATCTACTATGTAGTAATGTACGCTAAGTAGATAATGCCTATCAGTAATATAAAGTATTAAAATAGCGTTATGGCGTTACCATAATCCCCCTTAACACATTTTATAATGTCATAGTCTATACAACACCGTAAGCCCCACCGTAAACTGGTGGTTATCAGAGGGTACCCCATAGGTATAACACAAAACATAACGTAGTGGTCGCGAATAGGATAATCAGTATGACAAGGTACATGAGGCGATACCAACTAGGATACCAGTAGTTGCGTGATCCGGACTGATGTTGGGCATAGCCAGCAGCTACCCCAACACCGCTAAACAACACTCCCAAATCAAGGGGTGCACCCAAATTGAATCACAAATGTAATAGATATGGTATCGAAGAAGTGTGTCCGCTAGAGGTGGCGAACCTCAATGGACCGGCGCGGCTCCTGTTTTAGTCATGTCAGGAGTCATCCAATATCGTTCTCTTTCTTCAATCAACGCGTTCACCAAACCATCCACTTCATTCTGGATCAACACTCCGCGTATAATAGTTATTAAAGTGGTGTTCGGTATCGACAGAAAGTATGTCCATATTTGATCCCGGTCTCTTTAATAACTACTTATTATTACACCGTTGGCTCTTTTACATTTCAAATCGATTCATAATTTATATCAAAATATCATATTCGCTCCAAAAATCAAATCCATTTCAAATATCATCGTATCTATTCAAATGTAAGATTTCGTTTCAAAATCAATTTTCGCATCAATACCTCATTTCGATTTCAAAATCATTTCGAATTTCAATTTAGGTTGCAACTTCATTTAAACCAATTCGTATTTACATTTAAGATTTAAACCTAAACATTTCACCTTATTGACCTATTTCAAATTTTAGAAAATAGTTTTAAGTAGATTAAAAATAGTTTAAATAATTAAAATAGTTAAAATACTTAAAATCTTTAAAATGGATTTAAAATAGATAAATTAGTTTAAAATAATTTAAATTGGGTTAAGTAGATTAAAATAGTTTAAGTATTCAAAATGGTTTATATAACCGAGTAATTTGGAAAACAAAATAAAACAGCTTCAAAATCAATCCATTTCAATTATAACTTCCCAATTCAAATCAATTACAATTTCCATTCTACCGATTAAATTTCGATTTCAATTCAATCAACGTCAATTTTTACTTCGAATTAATTCAATTTTTCATTCACCTTTAATTTATTCAATTTCAATTTATATCGATTTGGAGCTTGATTTCTCAAAATATCAATTTATAACACTTAACAAAAATTTCCAACAATATTCAAGTTTAAATCCAAATTCCAAATATGATTCAATTCCAAACTCGATTTCAAAATATCAATTTTTTTTATATTACTTTTACTTAGTAATATTCAAAGCTCGAATTAAGGTTAAATCTTTAAACAAATCAATTCCGAAATTCAATCATATCCTGATTTTAAATTCCAAAGTCTCCACTTAATTTTTTTAACAATTTCTTTTAACCAAAATTAATTTCAACATTCCAAACTCAAATTTCGATAAATTCGATTTTTTATAATTGATTTCTATTATAACTTTTAAATCAAACATTTAAACAAATTTCAAATCGACGATTTTTAAAATTATTAATTTAGCCAATCCGGAGCTCCGTATCAGAGAAGGATGGTGCACGGCAATGGTGGGTTTGTGCACAGGTTGGCTACATGCTTCGTTTGGGAAAGATGAAGTTAGTGGGCTGGGCTTTATTTGCTTTGGGTATGAATTCATTCAAATATAATATAAATTGTTTTATAAATTCAAATGTCGATAACTTATAAAATGTATAACTCTCACATACGAGGGCCGTTTGAGACGAGACTTTTTGCGTTGGAATCGTATGGACGAGCTCTACGCTATGGAGCTGGATTGGAACCGTTTGGAGCTAGAGAAAATTTTGGGTTAAATCTAACGTCGTTCGATTTGATTTAAAATCGTAAAATCAAGGTGAGTGTTTTATAACGCTCACAACGTACTAAATATCTTTATGCTAGTTAAATTTGACATTATGATGTGTTATGATTTTATTTGTCATTGTTTGATGAAATTTAATTGTCATATAGCTTGTCATTTGAATTAACCGTTGAAAATTAAATTGACAGATAAATTGAAATTAAAATTTAATTGCGATTAAATTACCTGACATTGATAACTATGAATTTGCTATGAATTGTATTGTCTATTAGATGATGTATGTCGATGGATGTTATTGGTTGATAGTTAAATGTTTGGATGTTTATTTGCTTATATATATATATACTGTTATGCATACATATGACACTGTGATTTGATTTAAGTGATATATATTCATCCTTGACATTTAATTGAAATAAATAATTACTTGACCATAGGATAGAAAATTATATACGGACACCGGATTGGCTAAATTAATAATTTTAAAAATCGTCGATTTGAAATTTGTTTAAATGTTTGATTTAAAAGTTATAAATAGAAATCAATTATAAAAATCGAATTTATCGAAATTTGAGTTTGGAATGTTGAAATTAATTTTGGTTAAAAGAAATTGTTAAAAAGTTAAGTGGAGACTTTGGAATTTAAAATCAGGATATGATTGAATTTCGGAATTGATTTGTTTAAAGATTTAACTTTAATTCGAGCTTTGAATATTACTAAGTAAAAGTGATATAAAAAAATGATATTTTGAAATCGAGTTTGGAATTGAATCATATTTGGAATATGGATTTAAACTTGAATATTGTTGGAAATTTTTGTTAAGTGTTATAAATTGATATTTTGAGAAATCAAGCTCCAAATCGATATAAATTGAAATTGAATAAATTAAAGGTGAATGAAAAATTGAATTAATTCAAAGTAAAAATTAACGTTGATTGAATTGAAATCGAAATTGAATCGGTAGAATGGAAATTGGAATTGATTTGAATTGGGAAGTTATAATTGAAATGGATTGATTTTGAAGCTGTTTTATTTTGTTTTCCAAATTACTCGGTTATATAAACCATTTTGAATACTTAAACTATTTTAATCTATTTTAATCTACTTAACCCAATTTAAATTATTTTAAACTAATTTATCTATTTTAAATCCATTTTAAATATTTTAAGTATTTTAACTATTTTAATTATTTAAACTATTTTTAATCTACTTAAAACCATTTTCTAAAATTTCAAATAGGTCAATAAGGTGGAATGTTTATGTTTAAATCTTAAATGTAAATACGAATTGGTTTAAATGAAGTTGCAACCTAAATTGAAATTCGAAATGATTTTGAAATCGAAATGAGATATTGATGCGAAAATTGATTTTGAAACGAAATCTTACATTTGAATAGATACGATGATATTTGAAATGGATTTGATTTTTGGAGCGAATATGATATTTTGATATAAATTATGAATCGATTTGAAATGTAAAAGAGCCAACGGTGTAATAATACGTAGTTATTAAAGAGACCGGGATCAGATATGGACATACTCTCTGTTGATACCGAACACCACTTTAATAACTATTATACGCGGAGTGTTGATCCAGAATGAAGTGGATGGTTTGGTGAACGCGTTGATTGAAGAAAGAGAACGATATTGGATGACCCCTGACATGACTAAAACAGGAGCCACGCCGGGCCATTGAGGTTCGCCACCTCTAGCGGACACACTTCTTCGATACCATATCTATTACATTTGTGATTCGATTTGGATGCACCCCTTGATTTGGGAGTGTTGTTTCGCGGTGTTGGGGTAGCTGCTGGCTATGCCCAACATCAGTCTGGATCACGCAACTACTAGTATCCTAGTTGGTATCGCCTCATGTACCTTGTCATACTGATTATCTATTCGCGACCACTACGTTATGTTTTGTGTTATACCTATGGGGTACCCTCTGATAACCACCAGTTTACGGTGGGGCTTACGGTGTTGTATAGACTATGACATTATAAAATGCGTTAAGGAGGATTATGGTAACGCCTTAACGCTATTTTAATACTTTATATTACTGATAGCCATTATCTACTTAGCGTACATTACTACATAGTAGATAGTTAAACGGATCCTTAAGAGATGGAAAATCCCGTAACATCTCTTAAGTTATTGCACGCACGTTGACACTGGATATGAGATGTCAAACCCCGTAAACATCTCTGACGCTGTTACACTCATATTTATTTACGATTGATTTAACTTCCATAAGGATATTTTTAGTCCTGACTCGAGTGTTTTGTCTTTTCATTACGCTCAGGTCAGTCCTGAGTTTTTCAGATTTTTTGAAGATCTATTCTGGAGGATGAAGACGAAGATTTGGTATACTATTACTATCATTACCCTTGCATCATGCTATCTGCTGCATTATTTTAATTGTTCTGTTGTATATGTATAACTCTGATAAATGTTGTATAAATAATTGTCAAAGTATAGTAAGCAGCTTCATGAACTGTTTATTTGGCTATTATATTTTATCGTTCCGCTGCGAGATTCTGTGATGTTTCATTTTCTTTATTTCTCTTTCCTTTCTTTTCTTATTTACCCTAATAACCATCTGCCCTTTTTAATGGTTTGGAATCGACATGTGTATTTGATCGTCGGTTTTAAACTGTCCAAAAAGGCGGGTCGTTACAAACATAGTCCCTTATCTGACCATTTATTGAAATCCTTTTCCATATACGTGCCTTAGTGGTTTTGGATTGTATATCTATTATTATTTTCATGTACAAAAATAATAGCTACTTGGATATTAAATATTTTAAACCCTAGAAATTATTATAATATTGTAGGCTTTTATAATATAAAGTGATTTGGGTATCATAAGGTAAACACGTTCATGTTTATGTGTGGTGTTGTCTCATAAGATATCTTTTATTTTGAAAGTTTTTAGAAAGTTAAACTTATGCTTTGCTCACACTAGACCTATATCTGACCTGGAGTTTTATTTTCTTTCCTTAAAACACTTGGGTGCTCAAATTCGTATGAGCAACCAATTAATTCTGATTTCCCTCGGATGCATTTTTGTTGGTGCTTGGAGCATGTGGCTTCATCGATAGCTAATTATTTATCTTATTTCCGTTGTGTCTTTAGTATTTTGTATCAGTTAAGTGTGGATAGGAAGTTGTAACTGTTCCAGGGTATAATCTGTACTATTAGTACTCGGATGTATAATTTTGGAAACAACTATAAAACTTTTTATGTTAATATATATATATATATATATATATATATATATATATATATATAGTCCCATTGCATTGTGAGATTCTGTGTTGCTTAGCTTCTTCTTGTTTTCCTTCTTCTTTTCTTCTTTCTCGAACGATTTGTCTTTCTAACTCTTGGATGCTCAATACGCGAAATGTAATAGTGTTGACTTTTGAGGACGAAAAGGTTTGGTGTTACAACAATAAAATATTTTAGTAGTGTTTTTTGTTGCCACCATATAATATTTGGTAGCCTTTAGTAAATGCTGCTAAAAATTGTTGATTTTTGTGCAGGTTTCCCTCGCTGTGGTGGCTCGTTCAATTTTCACTTTATTTTCTCCACAACATATATATCATATATATTAATAATTAAAATTTTCAGTATGAAACCAACAATCACTCATATAATTATTGCATTCAAACAACCGAAAAATAGATTAATCACATAATGCAATACAATACACAAACACCTTGATAAAAGATATTTTAACAAAATAACCATGTTTACATAAAATCCATAATCAAATTACAAATCATTGTGCGCTTAAAGAGAGATACCCGACTCTTCGTCCTTTGCAAGGGACGAAGCGTAAGCAATGTATCAGTTATGCCTTTTGCCTTCTCTAATGAGCATTTCACTTTTCATCCTTGCTTATTTATTATTTATGGCAACCCTATAATTGATATTTGTTACCATTGTAGCTATATTTTATCACTCAATAGGACTATGTAATGTCAAAGATTTATGGATCTGGATCGCCTACTCTGGCGTAGTGCTACAGAGGCGATACTATTATGCACGCAATATCATGAATACAGTGCGTATAGAATAAGATTTCAGAACAAAGAGCATTAACAAGTAAATAAATCAATTTTATTTGCAGAACATAACAAACAATGTTTTATATTATGCAAAGGAATGAAAATGATAAATACCAAGGGCATGTGAAGTTGTGATATTGCAACTCCTTTCACTGAGGATAACAACTATGACTGTAGAAGCAGAGATGGTGGCCATTACTGCAACTAGAAAGTGAAAAAGTAATATTGCAAATTTTTTTGCTTTAAAATCTATTGTGCACAATGAGAAAAGAAGCGTAGAAGTCGTATATTTCAGTTGTTAGCTTGCAACTACCTATGGCTAAAAAAGCTGCTAATTAAAACCTGCATCGTTAAAATATTGATATGAATATCACTTATAAAGTAAGGCAACATAATTGATACATATTTATCATGGAACTTTTAAAAAGATTGACAAACTCTTACTCAAGATTACTTATTCCATGTAATTGATTTGGAAACCATTCAACAAAGTGGTTCTTTGCAACATTCAAACCAACAAATTAAAATTATTATAAACGATAAATTTTATAAACTTGTTTAATTTTAACAAAACTTAGTTAATTTTTATCAACTTTGTTAACTTAGTTAATTTATTATTATTATTATGATTAAAACTCAGCTAACTTAATTATATTATTAATATTATTATTATTATTATAAACTTAGTTAATTTTTATAAACATATTTAATTCTTCATCATCATCATTATTTATAAAATTTTGTTAAGTTACTTGTGTTATTATTATTTATAAAATTTAGTTGACTTAAACTTAGTTAATTTAGAAAAACTTATTTAATTTAAGCAAAACTTAGTTAATTTTTATTAACTTAGTTAATTCTTATTAACTTAGTTAACTTGGTTAATTTATTATTATTATTATAAAATTAGTTAATTTTAATAAATTTAATTAATTTTTATAAACTTAGTTAATTCATCATCATTATCATTATTATTTGTAAAACTTTGTTAAATTAGTTATATTATTATTATTTATAAAATTTAGTTAACTTAAGCTTAGTCAATTTTATCAAACTTGTTTAATTTTAACAAAGCTTAGTTAATTTTTATGAACTTGGTTAACTTAGTTAATTTATTATTATTATTAGTTATAGAACTTATTAACTTATTATAGTAGGAGTTAGGATTATAATGACTTCTACAATTGTGTCTATTTATCATATAAATACTTCATGGTATTAGCAAATTCTCTTTATTAGCAATACAGCTTTATACTAAAGTGTAATGAGTAATTAGTTTCATGGATGTTTCTATCGAAGTTCAAAGGTCAAGAATAAAACTTCCAAGTTCCGAATAAAACATCTAAATTCAAAGTGCAAGTACAAACAATGATATAGTGTTTTAAATATCAAAAATCACACAAATAATTTGCATTGATCTAAAACATATGATACCAATAAATTACTTGAAATCCTGCAACTAATGCATGGAAAAATTATAACCGTGGAAGTAAATTGAGTCGCAAGGTACTACCATCGTGAATTTGCTCAAAAATGGCTTTGATAGGATTTGCTTTAATGCATTTAAAGGTCACAACATCAAATGTACTAGAATCGGCAATAGCTGAAGAAGGTATATCTCTCATTGCTTTCCCCTAAGGCACCAGACTTCTGCATCAATTGCCAAAAAAAAACGTGGAATACGAATATTTATACAAGACAAATCAAAGTGTAACTTTATACAACATGTATATGAGCCATTCCTAGACCTTGATGTGTATTTACATACAACCCTAACTTATATTTTCAGTACAAAAAAATAATATTAAGAAAAAATACAAGTAGAGCTAATAATTTATTCCTAGTGATATAATAGATATAAAAATGTATTGTTTGTAAGTATTTTATCCCACAGGACCCACACAGTTTATGCTGATGAGATAGAGCTTACCAGAACTATTAAAAGAACGGATGCAGCTAGACCATCTCCTCCATCTACTTCATATATAGCTCTAACACTACGGCTATCATAATACATAATCACACCTTTCTCCAACCTACACAAGCTCCAAGGATAGAATTAAAATCCACAATGACAACTTCATGGATTATTCTTAATATGTGTCCTTTAACAAAAATTCACCAAAAAATTATATGTTACTATTTGTGAAATAATGCATATGCTAAAGTCCATTCTTTTCATGTGGTAGCTTCAGATTTGTTCTGGATTTGAAGCTATTGTATGTCACTGCTTAAAGTACTGTCATCCCAATCTTCGAGCATGCTAGCTGCAATCTTTCTGGTGTCAGTGCATCTATATATGCTTCAATAGCGGGCCTTGCTCCCCTACCATCTAGCCCTTTGATGAAACCACCTTATTTACATTTTAAATGGCCCTTAAACAGTAACTTGATTTAGGATCTAGTTGTACTTGTCTATAGTGTTGATAGTTTAAAAGGTATACAAACAGGAACTTAGTTGTACAAAATTGAGAACTTACGCTTGTGCCTTAATAATTAAAACAGAAAGCTAATAAAAAATAAGATAAGCTAGTGGCTTAATATTTCCCCACACAACAACATAACAATTTTGTACATTTTTGTCAAGAAAATATCTATAAAAAGAAGAATTCAACAACACTTTAGTTAGATAGTAAGGTGTCTTTGAATGAAGCCATTTATCAAACTCATGAAAGGACAAAGTGGAAGCTAAGACTAAATTTGGAAAACATTGCTTTACAATTAGTTCATTTAGATGCATATTCCCAAAACCAAAATATTGTTTTATTTAAATTAGCTATTAATTCTTCATTCCTAAACCATGTAACTTTATATACTAAACATGCATTTATCATATTAAGATAAGAAATATGTTGGTTATCTAAAATTACTAGAAACACTTACCTGGAGACTCGGATGTGTTGATTATCAGGACTTATGTGTAACTTCTTTTACTTGGCTTCTCCCTATCAGAAAATCTTCACAAACTCCATATCAACCAAACTATAACACTCTGTGGAGTTGTGCATATTAGATGAATAAGAAAATCACAAGCTAAAAAAAGGAAAATGTAACGGTCTATACAGTTGTGCATATTAGATGGGATAGGTCGTATAAAATCCATGTTACAAAAAGAGGACAAGGAACTTAACAATATATTGTTTAAAAATATTTGGATGCATATCACACTGGTAACTAAGTATATAGAACAAATCAAGTGAAATCCATATATATTTTTCATACCAAGCATCTAAATTTGATTTTACTTCTAAATTTTTTATTTGAAATTACTACATTCTCTTCAACTCAAAGCGCTCAATCCTGTCAAAAAGGTTAACTTTTGGCACGATGATTGAAAGCTCAACTTTCATTTCTTCACATTTTCCTTATTTTTATCACGGTATGAACATTGTTGAATGTTTATTCTTTGCTGTGGAAATAGATTTATTTAACATTGTAGGGTCTAAATTTATAGTATGAAATGGTTCATATCCTATTGCCCTATAGATTTTAATATCAAGGTTGTACTATAAAAATCCTCAAATGTCAAACGAGAATTCATATATAAGCCACAGCAATGAAAAGGTCTTTTATATACTCCATGGCACAGCCAATTTAATTGTTTAGGAATTCATAGAGTTGTGGCAATAAAATATTCAAAGCAAGGTAAACGGAGAGAACAGACACACCTGGCCTGCAGTATTATTTAATGCACAATTGAAACCAAGCTTTTCGTTTGACTTTTTCATTTTGGGCCATGGTTGACCTTGAAGCGACAACACATTGTATAAATGCTCGAGAAAAAGAAAACACACAGCCCGGAAACTGTTGACGGTCTAAGATATGCCACCTAGTTGCCCGTGCTTCATTTTAGATGAACAATTTTTGCACGAACTTGACCTTTTCTAGAGAAATAAAGTTCCGGCTTGTAACTGCCCATAGGGAGAGTGTCACCTGCCATTGTTTTTGGATCTGCCTTCGCTTGAAAATTTCAAGCTATCCCTACTTGGAAAAATGAACACTGGAAGATAGACTATAATTTACATTTCTTTTCATGAACACTGAAAGCTGAGGTCATTGTTATGTTGAGTTTACTCTGTAGGACTTTAGAAATAAGTTAGGTAATAAAAGTAAATATGAATGGTGTGCATGTTTTTTTGAAAGATATACTGAAAAATAGGCCGTAAAATTGTATTATTGACTAAGCTCTAAGTTCCAAAAGGAAAACTATGTGTGTTGTGTTTTTGAACGTACTATTTAGGACATAAAATAAAGAGCAATACAAACTTAACAAATGTGTATTATGTAATTATGAATCACCTTCATGCCAAAACATTAAGCATATCAAAATGTGTAAAGAAAATTAAACATATCCAAGTATATATGTACTTTGATTTGATCAAAACCATTAGATCCTGTGATCAAGTGGCTGAAATGCAATGGATAATTCCCTCTCTACTTTCTTAGTAGAGAAGGTTATCTAAATCCTTTTAACCTAAGCACCTAAACACCTAAGCACATTAAACACCTAAGCACATTAAACATTGTACATTAACCTAAGCACCTAAATGGATAATTAAACAAGCAACACCTAAGCACATTAAACATGCATGATGCACTGAGTGTTACATAGCCTAATAAATACAAATTAGGTTAGAAAAACTTCAATTTAGTAGTAAAGTTAACCATACCACATTTCTTCTGCTTCATCTCCTTTTCGTGCTATAGATCTCAATGATTTGCCCCACCTCACTTTTGATTGGCTATTACTCATCCTCACGTTGCTACTTTCCAACCACAACCTTCTTCTGTTTTTCATGCCCAAAGTCAAAATGCATAGGTTGTGTATGTTTTATCCAACCATATGCAGGTAGGTTTTATTACTTCTTGTGCTAAGAATATTGCAAATGCTAAAGTTCTTCATTCACCTGCATGTTAGAATCCATGATGAGATTCATGATCTATTAGAATGATGAACACTTATGTATTGAGATGGTGAATGTGACTTCACGATCGAAAATTACAGAAGACGGAGTAGGATGCACAACCTAAGGGTTTAGCTAACCTAAATATTATATCTACTCCATATCTAGAGATGCTTATCAATGTTTCCAACAGGAGTTGATGATACTTGGCATCACATGTTTCGGCATGGGCCAGTTGTGTTTACCTTATGATATATTTTATGTAGAGATAAATGACGCTCGAAAGGTAGTTTATGATCCCTACCATGGGTGTCGGCCTTGATGTACCGAGGAGACTTCCATGAAAAATCCATATGCAAACTTTAAGGGTTTTAGATGTACTTCAAATATTTTTATGTTGTGAGATGCAAGAAGCACGACTATTTTTTGTTTTGTATTCTACACCATAGATATTATCCATTATATCTATAATTCACTTATCCATTGACTTGGTTTTCTTTGATGGGAAAACCATCGTGGTGATAGGAAAGGTCTCAAAAGTTATTGTATGGATGCACGTTGTAGCAATTGGCCTTTTCGACCCCCGAATGTTGACACTACTACATCCTCGGTATTCAAGTGCCGAGCTCTCAAGTGTCTGAAAAATAGAAGGTTGGGGTAAAGAAAGAGAAGAAAAGAAAAGGAAAATAAAAGAGGAGAACAAAAACATCAGAATCTCACATGTAGAATGATAACATATAGTATCAAAAAATAATACATAGAGCTACTCTAATTTACATAGCATTCCAGAGTTACAAATCACAGTACTATCATCAGCATGGACATTTATAATAGCCTGACCTTATAATTACAGATATATACACATAATGTAATGTAGTGGAAATAAAAATACTATAGTAGGTAAACATCCCACTCCTCTCCAAGAGCTTAGTGAATATCAATGAAAACCTTCCTTTCTCAGACTATTCAAAAGAGCATCCACAGAAACAAGGGGAAAATAAAACCATAGGTCAAACAGAAGTCTGGTGTGAGAAACTCCAGAAATATGTTATTAGCTTATAACAATACTTTTGAGACCATCGTAAAGGTTATCCCTTTAAAATAACTGTCATCTAATAATTGTATATTAGGACATAATAGATAATGTTTAGGGTAAAGAATATAAATCAAAAAATAGCTGTGCCGCTTGCATCTTGTTAACTGGGTTTTTAACCCAGCTGAATTCAAAAGGAGTTAAAACATTCAAACTGAGCCAGAACGACTCGAAACTTGACTGAAAGGCCTAAGAAAGAAAGGTTAGAGTCTCCAAAGAGTTTAGCCAAAAAATACGCAAACTTTTCGGATCGACACCAATCTGACCCAAATTAATTGCTCATATATTCCCTATTCATTTTGCATTATGACTCTATGCCTCTACTAAGCTCAGTTAACAAGTTTGGTAGCATTCCAAACATCTAAGCTTAAAGGGTGAAGGTTCAACTGACTCAGAATACAGTTTAATCTAGCCCATAGGTGAATCATCATCAAAACAAGTCAACAAGCTAAGAAATCTCAGGAAGAGCATCAAAACAAAGTAAGAAAGGCAGCCAAGTAGTCGAAGCATCAAAGATGCTAAAATATTTGGATCGGTATCGATCCGATCCAATTTGATCGGTATCAATCCAAATGGTTTGCTCCGATAACCTCCAAACTTTTTGGCTTCCACTACATGACGACTACAGGCTCTGGTAAGTAGCTCTGGCTCAGATGCTCTCCAATCCTTATAAATACCATCCCATCTACAAAATGAAAGGGATCTTGGGACTAGCTGCTGGAACTTTGCCATTGCTATTCTTCACTATTCTTCTCCTACACAGCAGTCATAAAGGAGAAACTAAGACCCTTTGGTTGCCTTTAAGTATTTGTGATTTGGATTTAACTTAGATGATTCAATTCAATCATATTGTAAACCAAATCAGTCTTATAACAACGGTCAGCTAATAAAAGCTATAAAATGATGTAGGTTTCATTAACTGCCGAACCACTATAAAAATTCTTATCTCTTTATTATTTCTACTCTTTTTGCATTTATTCTCTATATCGTTGGCTTTGAGAAATAGGGCTGGTGCTTTCACACTTAACCCAAGGTGTTGATCCATTTTCTGGGTTAACATTTTGGTGCTTCCATTGAGAATTGAACTTAAGCATAAATCTAGTTTTCATCTTTAGATTCGCAGGATCTAGAAACTAGATCCATCAAATCAGCTTTAGGAAGTTGAAGCTTGCCATTGAAGATCAATGGTAGGGAGAAAGAGAACAGCTTCTAGAAGATCCATAAGAACTGTTATGGCTGAGAAGAGACCACAGTTCAGCAAGCTGAAGTCAACGATGCTAATAATCTATTAATTGAAGCAAATTATGTAGCTGACATAGGGGATCAGGTGCTAGGATCTTCTATCTAGCATGAAGTCATCATAAAGGCGAATTAAATAAGATGGTTGATGAAATCAACCAAAAGATGGAGAACAGCCAAAAAGCTCTTATGGACAAATTAAATGACCTCCTAATCTTGCAATCACTAGTTGCCGCTAGAACCATGCCAGAACCCACAGCCGCTAATAAGCAGGAATACTCTTCCATTTCCGGCCTAAATAGAAGAAATGAATAGCAGAAGAAAAAAGGAGTGGTGGATGAAGCCGCAGGAATGGTAGAAGGAAACAAAAGCACTCCATCAACTTCAAAGCAACCTTCTACAAACTTGAATCAAAACCCCATAGGAAGATATAGCGGTGGATCTCTCCAAATCTAAAAATGGTGAGCAATTTAATGATGACAAGTTGGAAAAAAATGCTAATGCACTCAATGCCAGTAGGGTGGCCCAGATTGCCCCTTCTTGACCAACCGCAAGCCAACGGAACGTCGAGGGAATGGCTCTTCCGAAGACAGGAGAGCCAAGGATTAAGCCTACTTACCATGATTGTTTGCAAAATAAAACTCTTGGAATTGTCACTGACATCGAACAACGGACTACCGGACATCAAAGGCATATATTGCGGATATGATCAAGCACTTGATGAATGATAGTAAGTATAGGAGAGATGATAAATGGGGATCTACTCCAAGCTAGTCTCACTTTACTTATGACATTCTGAATGAATGATGCCCTAAAAAGCTTACTGTGCCAACTATTCTATCTTATGATGGAACCAGAGGTCTAAAACCTCACTTATACAAGTAAAGTTGGTAAATGGATGGGTTCAAATGTTGTTTGATGTAGATGTTTTCCTATCTTCCTAGAGGGAATTGCTTCTATGTGGTTCACTAGGCTCCCACCAAACCCATCTCCACTTTTAATGAATTAGCAACAAAGTTCCTTGATCAGTTTAGGTTTCACATGGCACAACCGAAAGATGTGATGTCCTTATCCAACCTAGGACAAAATGAATCTTTGAAATCCTTCACGAGTCAGTTTAACACCACGTACGGTGACTGAAGTAAGTAACCCAAACGAAGATATAGTCTTCATGGCCCAGGTCCACGCTATCCACCCCAACATTGAATTCGGAAAATGGATCAAAATGAAACAACCTACCACTAGAAAGGACTTTAACCGAAAAGAAAATCAGTACTTGAGATTGAAAGAGGGAAAGGAGCTAGAAGGAAAACCTACTAACCCACAACTAACTAATGTCGGCCAGAATGGCATGACAGCTAACCAAGGCGCAAACATCTCCGGAACCACTGCCAGAAACGTGGGGAAGGATGAGAATCATAAAAGAAATAACCATAATTCCAACAAGTGAAATGGAAGTAACAAGCAACTTAAAGGCTTGAGACCTCGAAGACCACACCCCTCTCAATGATACTCTAAAAGACATCTACCTTGCAACACAAGGGACAAAGGAGTAGAAGAAGACGCCTAAAAGGAAGCGACTTAACAGCAAAAGTGTTTCGAAAAGCACCGTCTCTTCCATGAAACACATGGTTACAACAAGAATGAGTGCCGGCATATGAAGAATCTGATTGAAGAGTTGATTTGGGAAAACAAGCTTCAGCGTATGTGAGGAAACCACAAAATCTAGACCAACCTGCTGCACCCCAAGCTCCTGACCGGGGAAACCAACCTGGAACCAATGAAGAGGGATTCAGACGGACTGACTAAAGACTCATCATCGAAATAATATCTGGAGGACCTAATCCCGTGTAGAAGAGTTGGGCAGAAATGGTGTGATATTTAAACTCATTGATACATGTTCCGAAAGATTTGTGCTTTGTGGTTGAAGATGGAACTCCTTTTAAGCAGCAAAGAACCCTGAATGATGATATAGTATTCCATAATTGAGACACTTAAGGAATAGAAGCTCCGACTCTTGACCCTATGGTCGTGATGGTAGGAATCTAACCAGCCATGTTCTAACAAGTATTGCTAGATGTGGTAGCTCTATCAATATCTTATTCGTACACACGTTTTATCGAATGAAGATTGGTATGAAAGACATATCCACTTGTCAAACAAAGATCTAAGGATTCACTAATAGACCTAAGCAACCTGTCGGAAAAATTGATTTGCCCGTAGAACTTGAGGAAGGAGACTATAGAGTCATCCACATCTAGACCTTTATGATTGTAGATGAAATATCCACCTATAGTGCTTTCTTAGGTCAGTCTGCTTTGGCAGATTTATGGAAGACTAAAGTCTCCTCAGACAATGCTACATTATAGAACTACGTGAGTCTAAAAAAAAAAGAAAAAGGGAAGAATGTGGGGAGAACTCTCCACATTCGTCAACCTACCATATAGCAACTACAGAGCCACCTCTGGCTTGGAGACCATAGCTGATTCAATAAGGCTTTGGACCCTAGAGAGAAGAGTTCATGGGAGGATCGACAGCACCGGCCGAATTGACGGTGCTTGTCTCAATTGATATGAATGACCCAACATGGGTCCTAATAATTGGGTCACATCTTGGAAACAGGATGCGACAGAAACTAATCAAATTTCTTCATGCCAACCTGGATGTATTTGCTTGGACACATTTTGATATGTGTAGAGTGTTGCCGAACATTGCATGCCACGCACTCAATATCGATCCTAAGTATAAACCAGTGAAGCAGAAGAGGCGCAACCTAGGACCCGAACAGTTTAAAACCCTAAGAGAAGAAGGGGATAAGCTTGTGGCATTTGGCTTTATTTGTGATGCAAGTTATCCCAAATGGGCATCCAACCCAGTCTTGGTCAAGAAATATAATGGAAAATGGTGAAATTGTATGGACTACTCAGATCTAAATCAAGCCTGTTCAAAGGACAGCTTTCCACTGCCTAGAATAGACCGGCTTGTAGATGGGATAGCAGAACATAAATTGCTATCATTCATGGATGCTTATTCGAGATACAACAAGATCATAATGTATGAACCAGACCGGGATAACACCAACACTGATCTGGGACTATACTGCTACAAAGTAATGCCATTTGATCTTAAAAATGCTGGAGCAACTAACCAGCAACCAGTGAACGCCATGTTCGAACATTAGATCAGGAAGACTATGGAAGTCTATGTAGATGATATGTTAGTTAACTCGCGCATAGTCGCAAATCACTTGGACAGCCTCGCCGAAATGTTCGAGATACTCCATAAGTATAGAATGAAACTCAGTCCACCTAAATGTCACTTCGGGGTAGCCTCTGGAAAGTTCCTAGGATCCATTGTAAGTTCTAGAGGCATCGAAGCTAATTCTAGACAAATTACCGCTTTAAGGGAAGTCGAGGCCCCAAGGAACAAGAAAGAGTTACAAAGCTTGAATAGAAAAGTTGCAACACTAAGCCGGTTCATCTTAAAAGCAACTGACAAATGTATATCATTCTTTGACGTGCTAAAAAAGGAAAAGAAGATCTTCAAATGGAATCAGGCTTGTCAGACTGCCTTTGAAGAACTACTGCGACATACAGAGATTCCGCCGGTCCTATCCAAGCCTACAAATGGAGAAGACATGTTTATTTACTTAGCAGTCTCGACCCACGCATTAAGTGCTGTGCTTATACATGAAGAAGCTTGAGTCCAGTGACCCATATATTACATCAGTAAATGGCTCATTAGAGCCGAGAAGAATTATCCGAAGTTGGAAAAACTAGCTTATTGCCTGTTGATCGCATCCAGGAAATTACGACCGTACTTCCAGGCGCACCCGGGCCTAAGTTCTCCAGGCAGCATATCAAATGGAACATTGAATTGAGTCAATATGCATCATTTACTATCCTCGAAGGGCGATCAACAGGCAGACACATGCATACTTCATTGCCGAGTTTACAATACGAGATAACGAAGAAGAAATTACTTCGGAAGTGGAGGCACACTAGAGGTTGTTCGTCGATGGTGCATCAAACAACTTTTGCTCATGGTGAGGAGTCATGCTTAAAACCCCCGAAGGATGATCCGTTTGATATGCTTACACTTGGAATTCCCTACAACAAACACTGAAGCGGAATACGAAGCATTGATAGTCGGACTGAAAGTTGTAAAGGAACTCGGGATAAAGTCGATACATATCTATAATGACTCTCAACTGGTCGTCTGTCAATGAGAGACGAATATTAAGCCGACGAAGAGAATCTCACCTTTATCTATCCAAAGTGCATGAATTTCTAAATAACATTGAGCATTACACCATAACTCATATCCCGAGGGAACAAAACACGAAGGCAGACTATCTAGTTAAACTAGCCAGCTTCGGAGAAACTCAGTCAATGGTACTGGTCCTTGTTGAAACTCTAACTGCCCTAAGCATAGGCGAGACTGATATTGATTGGATGTTTGAAATGATTGGAGATCCAGAGACGTGGATGACACCGATCAAGGACTATCTGCTCAAAGGAAAACTCCATACGAATAGGAATCAACTGAAAAAGTTCCTTCGAAAGGCACCATGGTTCGTAATACATGATGGAATACTCACCAAAGGGGGTTCTTTACCCCCTTACATAGGTATGTAACCAACTATGAAGCTCAAAAATCCACAGGGAAGTTCATGAAGGCGATTGTAGAGTCACATTGGGGGAAAAACCCTTGCAAAGAAAGTTCCTCGATATGGGTATTTTTGGCCAAAGGTCAACCTCGATGTAGTAGATTACGCCAAATGGTGTGACCAATGCCGAAGATTCGACAAGATCAAAAGAATTCCTTCAGCAGAGCTAACACAGATGGTCAGCCCATGGACATTCGCTATTTAGGGAATCGATTTGATTGGTGTATTGCCGATAGCCAAAGGAGGAGCCAAATACGCTATCATTGCTGTTGACTACTTCATCAAATGGGCTAAAGTGGAACTGCTGGCCACAGTTATCACAAAGAAAGCTGTTAACGTTGTCACTAAAAATATTATTTATAGGTTTGGAGTGCCATAAAAAATCGTTGCGGATAATAAGACTCAATTCGAAAGCGTTGAATTCAATGGCTTTTGCAAGTGCTTTTGAATTAAGAATAGCTTGCTGCACATCTGCAGGCAAACGGGCAAGTGGATGCAGTAAATAAGATCATCAAGTCCACTATGAAAAAGCGGCTAATTAAAGCTAAAGGAAATTGGTTTGATGAATTTCCACTTGCACTATGGGCTTACAGAACAACACACAAATCAGCAACTGGTCACTCTTCGTTCGCCTTGGCATATGATTCAAAATCAATGATCCTAGTTGAACTGAATGTCCCTTCTCATCGAAGGAGAAACTTCAATCAACGGTAGAATGAGCAGCTCCTGCTCAAATCACTTGATATGGTTGATGAGAAGTAGGAAGAAGCCGAGCTAAGGACTGCCGCTCAACGGAAAAGGGTCTCATGACATTTGAACTCCAATGTCCGTAACCGTACCTTTGAATTAGGAGAATCTTGTCCTTAAATGAGTCTACCCTATACCAGGAGCATTCTGACCATGCTAGCAAGGATCCTACGTGTTTGGCCAGGAGCTAGGAGATTGCACGTTCAAGCTAACAATCTTAATAGGACCCAAATTTCCCATGCTTGGAATAACGAATCATTGCATCGTTACTTTATCTAAAAGGATCTTATGTATTTCCTATTTTACACAAAAAAGCCATCCTGGGATACCAGAGGCATTATAAATAAAAGAACCTGCCCAGCTTTTACTTCAATTATTGAAATTGCTTTTCTTTCTAAACAAATGAAACCGTGTACACAAAAGTAACCTGATGAGTCTACGGGGTCAAATCGATTCAAAACCATCAGATCACTTAGTGGAATGTCACTCAAGTACTCCCCATTTAACTACCGAGTAGATAGAAGCAAATCGACTCAAGCCGTTGGATCGACGACACTCGATCCTTGCCTTCTAAGAACCCGTGTTACTTCGGTGACACTGGGAAGGTCCGAATCAAAGCTGCCCATTTTTAAGCAGTGCAACATCTCTTGTAAAGTGAAATCATATTGAAGCAAACACAGTTACCTAAGCCATGCATCACATAAGCCACGCATCGCTTCTTGGCTCGTAAAAATACGATCGGGCAAGCTTCCATCCCACGGCGGGCATTTCGTGAGCCACACACCACTACTTGGATTAGAAAAATTGCATCCAAAGACGAGGAATTCTCCTATTACAAAAAGCCACGCACCGCCTTTGGATCTAATTAAACTGCACTCCATGGAGCGACACATGTGCACAGTAGCCTGAGCGTCAGCATTGGACGAAATCACTTAACTGTATTTCAAGTAATCGGTGTTGCTCTAGCATCATCAATCATTTAGTAAAATTCTTAAATGTGTAAATCACCATCGTATAGCTACTAAAAAAAGCTTTACGGATATCTCAAGTCAAAAATTAAAATGGGATATCTAAAATAAGGACAATAAAACCATAAGTACCCAAAGATAGGAGGTGCTATATAAATCCAACTAGGGGCATTCGAAAGACCACAAGGGGCACCTAGCCTCGTATCAAGTGTTCGGAGTAAGCAGCCCCATGAACTAGAGGGTACACACTCACCATCACATAACTAATGTAGCAAAAACTTCACGGTTCTGTTACCCAAACAAAGAATTTTGCAGTAATTACGGAAGTAAATAAAGTAGTATAGGAAAAATATCAATGACTACTCACATATACAAAATCATCCTGCGTAAAAAACAATGGTATAAAATGGCAACAATGCATGGAATGTAGATAAGTAGACAAGTGAAGTTACAATAAAATTTCAACAGTTTTATTACTTATAATGTTTTCAATGTACAACAACAAATTGCAGGCGTCGTACTTGCACAATATTGGCCAAAGAAAGGAAAATACAAACACTAAAAAGAAGAAATGCTAAGTGCAAACTCCGCACTTATAATAAAGCGACAAAAACGCAAAAGCTCCACTTCACAAATACATGGAAAGATCATAGCTTCTTGTCACTACCTCCCCTACCGCCTTTCTTGCCTCCGATCAAAAATTTCTCAAGATTCTCCTCTTCCAGGTAATCTTGTTTTCTGAAATCTTGGCACTGGTAGGCCCTCCTTTTCCTTGTACTTGTGGGATTTGTGAGAACTCTTTGACAAATTTTGCTCTTCAACCTTCTCCTTCTTCATCGCTACCATCTACTACTTGATCATCGGCTGCTTGGCCTCTACTTTATTTGGTTGACTAGCTTGATCCTATGTGTCAGTAGCTGCCAAACCTCCTCTTGGATATAGAGGGGTCATCAAAACCATGCAGCACTGCAATTTTCTTAGAGTGCAAACTGGGCTACAAGCCAGATGTGAAGACGAAAGATGATGCGGTCGGAATGATAGTAGATTCAGCACCATGAGGAGGAAGTTACTTGGTAGGAAGAGAGAGTTGATTTATAATATCAGAATAATGGGTAATTTTCTCGAAAATTTCATCCGGTGTAAGATGGAAGTTTCAAACAAAGGAAAGACAAGAAAATTACCTACTGTAGGGGTCTGTTCATGCGCCACAACTTCAAAGCCTTCGTCGTTGCCTCTTTTGATGGCTGCATAATCACAAGAGAAGAGGAAACGATCCCCTCATCGATACGAAGATGTTAAGACTGCTCATCAGGCTTGAAGGAAGATGACCAGTTATAGACTTAGCAGCGGTTGCTAGATCAACAGCTTCTCGTTCCCTCTCCGATCTTAAGATCTCCTGGCCCTTCCCTAAAGCTTGGCAGGACTCTTTGTTCAAATATGTTTGAACCAACTCCTCTTTGGTATAACCGCCACCCATGTCTTGAAATTGGGCCAGAATCTCTTCCTAGACAATGGCAAGCGTACGGGGAATAACAGACCCAAGTAAATAGGATTCCCCCGATGCAGCATGGAGTTGACATAGAAGCCTAAAATAGTAGCATCCAAACCTTCCATCTTCTTTGTGAAGGTATATTAAAGATCTAAAATGCTGGAATCCATGTTTGACTTCTCTACTGCCAACTGTTTCTTCTCAGCATCCAAATTTGAAATTTGTTTGCAAAGAGAGGCGGTTTCTTGAGCCTACTCAGCGATGGTGTTCTTCTGCATCTCAACCATCATCTCTCTTATCCTCAAGTTTTTTTTAAAGCCACTTCATCCGTATGGAACTTCTTTATCTCATCTCTAAATATGATTGTGGTTTGGTCGGCGTCCTTAAGCAAAGAAGCACTTTTGCCTTCCCTCGTAGGGCGTCATCTGTCTTTTTCTTTAACCTCTCGATCTCCACATCGTGATCTACGAGCTACTTCTCATACTCATCCTTTTCAAACTCAATTGAGAGGATTTTATAGTAGTTGTTTCGGTTAACAGTAGACAGTTGTATGCATAAGTTTTCCCACCCTTTAGCTTGCTCCAAACCATTCTAAATTGCTTGGAAAGGGGGTGATTAAGATTTGGCACAAACTGACTTTAGATTGGGCTTATCAAACTCAACCCCCTTAAGAACAAACTAGGGAATGCAGCTTGCAAATGCGAGGGACCCATAAGAAGAATGTAAGGCACATGCCTATAAATTTATGGAGTGACAGTCATGATAGTGTGAGCGGAAGAGGTTACGAAAGCAAGGACATTTATCCCAGTAGAAGCAGGAGGATGTGAAGTGGATTCTCGTTCTTGGTCTCTTTTTGGCCACTTTGATGGATCTTCCCACTCAGCCGGGCTCTTCCTCTTTTCATAGCCACTTCTCCTATCTCCGCCTTGATCTTTCTCAACACGGAGACGATCTTCCGCCTTCCTCTCCTTCCTCCTTTTCCTCTCCTCGCCAGTCTCCCGAGGAGCATGGTACCTTAAAGAGTGTTTCTGTGAATGCTAAGACTCTAAAACTCGATCAAGATCGTTGTAAATACCGTGAGACATGATTCCTGCAGTAGGCGATAAAATGCTTTAGAAAAAAGGCGTTTAATGAACTAAAACATTCTAAAAAAGTAATACAAAATGTGTGATCCTAGTGAAGTGTGTGTTGCAATCTAACAACCCCAACGAAATACATAAACCAGATCGATCACTAACTAATGTCAGAACATTGTTTCCTGCAAAGATGATCTGAGTAGATTGGGAAGGCAACCCTTCCAAAGTAAATTCATCAATCAAGTCACCCATATTCACAAAAATGTTACTTATATTTCCCAAATAAATGCCAGCACCTTCTGGCAAAGAGCTGGATACAGGCTCAGTCTTGGGAGAGGCTCCCTTTATAGCCTCTTTTAAAGAAGGTGAAGGTGCATGACCAGGGCTTAATTCTGAGGCCTTGTCACCTAATTTGATTTCACCCTCGTTAATGTCCCAATCTATTTCTTCCTCACTTAGAGATACTCTTCACTGATTTCTCTTTCTTCCTTCTCTTCAATAAGCAGAGCCTTACCCTTCCGTTGAATAAATTCTTCCTTTTTCTCTTCTGGAATCATTAGCATTTTGGATGGACCATCGACCCTAACTTGAACTTGGATCTCCTCAAGGGTCCTCTCCAACCCATCGGATGGTCCACTTTCTTCATCATTATCATCTTCACCACAGTCATGGGAAAAGAAACAGAATAGGTTCGTGCTCTAAAGTAGGAAGGAGTGCTAAAAATCTAACGGATCTCCCAAGATGTAAAAGCCCACATCGGCGAAGGTTCTCATCTATGAGCAAGAATATAATCATGCGCTCCTGAATATCGACCACATTCAAGGTGCTAAGAATGGCGCCGAGTGTGGGTCCTCGTTAATTTTTGAAAGAACTGCATGGAATATATGATCATTCAGAAAACTTATAGCAATTAAAGGAAACTCCAAGCATTGTGAAGGAGACTTACCCCCTATAGTCCATAAATGGGTGAACCCTTATGGATATTTAGAAAAAAAGAACCAATTCTTAGATGAAGGAACTTTACTGGGAAGATCCAATATAAGTTTTTGTCTATGCTGCACTTCAATATAAACAAGTGATGGATTAGCCTCTCTCTTCTTGAAAAATAGAAGATATTGCAGCTCAGCCAAGCTTGAGGCACGATTAAGTGTTTGCATGAACAGAAAATATAAGCATGTCAACATGGCATTTTCATTTGGAAGAATCTAGAATAGGGCCAACCCTACGTTCTAAAGTGTTTTCATTAAGAAGTGATTGAACGAGGGCACTGCACCGTACATGCACATATATCGATGGCAAGTAACGTATCCAAAAGGTGGCCTATGAGCACATTCTCCTTTCGATGGAAGAAGCACATCATCCTTTGGGATACCATATTGAAAGCAAATGCTTCACAACATCCTGTATGTAAAAATTGTAGAAGCTGTCTCTGGAGGATCAAGCAAGACTCTAAAATTTGGAGGAGTATGATCGACGATGGGACCGACTGAAATCAGACGACCATATTAGCCTGAAGTAATGGAAGCGATGGACCACTTCAAAAGGAGGTAAGTTCCCCTCAACCGATTAGCGATCGAGAAAATTTACATGTCATTCTATATAAGAATGATTTTGTTTAAAATGTTCAGGTACGCCTAATCTCTAAACTATAGACTCTTGCGTGGTTGACATTTGAAATCCAGGAGATAATTGACATGTTCCAACCACCGATCGGATTCCAAGTGTTAATCGGAAGTGTGTGTGATGTGTAATCTAAATGAGAATGGGTCTGGTGTCCTAAACGCTCTAAACAAACCATTTCGTGTAGATGGCTCATTTACATTGGAAAGAGTGATCCTTATCACCCATTAACTTCATTTCTTCTATACGTTGATAGATTACGGATCAGTTGTCCGAAGCGAACACAGAAAACCCTTCCTATTCCAGATACATCAATTGTGCAATAACAAGACCAATCTGAAGCGAGCAAATATAGATCGATAGGTCCGAATCAAGTAAAGAATTCCTAGCATAAGGCGATTTTAGTTCTCAAGAAGGTGATAATAGCATGAGTTGCACACAAGACACTACCTTAAGCTATTATCAGCTCCCAGAAAAACCAAAATCAATCCATAAGACGCTGTGCTGGGATTGACTGTGTAACTCGGTGCAAGTCAATTCTGACTCTGTGGACGAAGATAGCAAAACATATCGAGTACAGAGGCAAAACCCTAGCTTCGTTCTTCGAAAAATTCAAGACTCGGTTTGCTATCTTCTTCCATAAAGTCACAATCAACTCAAATCTTCCACTATATCTGTCATTAACACAACTTCATCACCAGTAACTAATGTAATAATATGCCAAAATCTATGCTACCAACCTTAAAATTGGAGAAGATAAATCGATCTTTAGTTTAGGGAGAACCAAAACTAGGTTTCACTCATATCGGATCAGTAGTATTCGTGGAGGTAATAGTTTTGGTGGCAGCTTCTTGCTTATGTCGTCGATGGCGGTTTCAAAAAGCAGCGGCTAGAGGTGCTAGTAGTGAAAATCGAAGATGGCGGTTCCATGGTGGACGAGATGCTCGGATCGGCTCGACTAAGGGTTTGGATCGAATGAAATAAGACCAGAATTGAACTAACCGGGTCAGGCTAATTGGTAAATTAACATAAAAAATGTTCTCTGGTAAAACTTTATCAAAGTACTCGAATCGGCACTGATCCGACCCAATTAGATCGGTACCAACTCAAATTATTTTGCCTATGCCACACCAAATTTCTCCAACATGACCTCCTTGATGTTTGACTACAACAAACAGGCCTTTTTATAGCGTTTAAAAACCACTATTAAAACATTCTACAGCGTTTCTATAAATGCCATATATCAACATGTTGTAATAAGTCTGAGAGATACAATAGCATTTCAAAATTGCCATGGAAAATGGACTATATTGCCTTTTTTTGCCATCTTAGACAAGTCGTATTGGTACAACTACTTTTCTATAGCGTTTAAAGCTTGCTGTAGAAAATCTTTTATGACGCATTAGAAATGCTATAAATTTTTAAAATTTTTTCTTTTCATAACCTACTTAAAACGCCATAAAAAGTTTAAAAGCATTTAAAAAGTTTCTTTTCATAACCTAACTAAAACGCTATAAAAAAGTTAAAAGCTGTAACATTTTTTCTTTTCATAGCCTAATTAAAACACTATAAAAAAAATTCCATTGCATTTTTTTATTGCCATATAAATTTAAGCTTACAATTTTCAGTTTTCAAGCCTATTTCAACTAATATATTATAATAATTCAAAAAACCGCACTTATCACATTGTAATGTACATAATCGAGCGGAGTCATAAGCCAAACCACAATATATATATATATATATATATATATATATATATATATCGATAATATTTCATACATGGAGGTATTAAATATATAAATATTCATGACAAAAAGTAACAATACATACAACTGTAGCTAATCAAAATGATACATATTAAAACAAGAATGCGACATCATGTAGCTAACCAAAATGATACATACCCAAAATGACTGACTTGATGGAAAAAAGTGCGGCATCATGCAGCAACCTCAAAAGCATCATATAACAACTGTCAAAAAGAAGCACATCTGTGTGTATGTTAGTCACAAATGATAAGAAACATTATGAATCAATGTGAAGGGATAACTGGCTGTTTCTCTGTAATGCAGTGAATGGGAAAAAAGAAAATCCAACTGCACTCGTTTTGATTTGCTTGCTTAACTTTTTTTCTTCATAGTTAAGTTCAACCAGAACCGTACTTGACAGACCCTAGCCCATGTAATACTCCATTACTATTTTGTGTTTTCATATGGTTAGTTAGTACTATTGTCATGCAATACTATCAAAGGCAGGTAATCCCTGACTTTCATATTGCATATGTAGATACATATGTAGATACTTTACTGGGAATGTTGATCTCATAATTTTTTGTCTGAATGTTTCTTCCCTTAATTTGCATGTTTCAGGGTTGGACATAGTCCTGTTGCATATTTGTTTTGATATTTGTAGGCTGCAACTATTTTATTTCCCACAATCAAAAGGATGGTAACTTACATCCTAATAAACTCCTCGGAAAATTCCTTGAACTCTAGTAGAGATAAACTTCTTATACTTACCATTGAGATATCTAACCGTCTTATTGAAAAAATTTTGCCTAAATTTTTGAAGTCCATACATATACAAATATATGAATAGGATTTCATTTTTTCATGATTCCGTGTGTAAAGCATAAACCATAAATTTTTGATCCTCCCAAACATAGCATACATTCAAGAAATGCAATATTGCGCTTGTTTTTCTCTTTACTCTATCTATTCTGAATGAATCGGGTGTATACTATCATATCCATATGGATTCAATAATTATCGAGATATTCTTACCTAACTTACGTTAATTGATAATATTGTAGACTCAAGAGATCTACTGATTAGACATCTATATATTAAAAAAGGCTATGTCTTATAACTAATTCAGAGGTCGTGAATACTAAAATAATAAGAGTATTATGTTTGGAAAAATTCTAAATAAGTACTGGCGGACTATTGCTTAGTTGACATTGGTTCCTAAAGCTGGAGCTAATGACATTTTCGAATGAAGCATGATTCTTAGCAATGAGTACATTGCCCCTTAACAACTTCAGTTAGAGGCAATAGACCAAGTGATTTCACGTGGCTAGTTGCCTAAATTGGACCTAATTTTGCTCAAATTAACGCATGGGGTCCGTAGTCATTTATTGGGTACTAGCGTTTCCTTTTTTGGTTAAAAATGTATGTTGCGACCATAACATTATGAATATGGTATCAATTTGTATCGAAATTAGGGTAGAGTTGAACAACTTGGCGATTGTATCTGTCCAAATTTAGCAATGATATGAGGGTATGAGTTGCACAATTGGTAAAGATGTATAATTATTAGGTAAATGATGGTTTTAGGAAAATAGGGTGAGAAAAAATCCAGTCATGCTTTTAAATAAAAACACAATTTTCAATATTTAGTCTTAAAAAATGGTAAATACTAAAACAAATGTTATATCAACTATGGACATGAATGTCAAATGAACTCTAGCAGACACAAATTCAACTCTGTTGCATAGGTTAACATCAAGTGTACCTTTAAATTCAGGGATGTGTGTTTTCCTCAATGGTAAGATATGCCACTCATGCTGACATCAAAATTTCAGCATCTCTTTACCTATGTTAATGAACTAATCAGTATTAACATTTGTATAAGCATTTTATGTTGAAGCATTTAACAGTTTTTATAACATTTCGTACCAAATATGTGCCTCCCACCATCATTTACATCGACTATCAACATCCTTTACCTGAATAAAAATTAGACACATATATTACTTTAAACATAGATAGTTTATTCAAAGAAAACTTAAATAACAAGTTATATATATTATAGAAGAAAACCAGTGATGCTATTGCACATGCACAAAATTTAAATTTATAATGAACAAATTTTCAATAGAGAAATTGGATATACGATCAGTTTTTAGTATAAAGTTAAAATAATTTACCATTCTAGTGAAATAACCTAGTAAATATTTTACATAGATAAAGGAGTGGATATGGTAACCTACCAACTGTGTTGAGTTCAGTTTCAAATTCTTTCAAGTTATGATGGATGTATATTCTCTTTATGGAAAGTCTCTTTGAGTTCTTCATCATACGTTTGTACATTGTGCTTAAAGCGCCATAACCAATGATATACGTTTCACTTAAATTCTCCATGATCGACATTACGTCCTCATAAGTGTAAATTTCCATGTCCATTTGAAGAACAACTAACATTTGTGGACCTGTGTAAAAAAATTCTTAATGAAGAGACAAAAATCGGACTTCTATTATAACAAAAAAAAAGCTTGCGTTGCACATGAAAATGTATGATTACACACTCTTTACCGTTCCGTTTGAGCCTTCCATGAAGGGATATGATTGATTAAACTTGTATATTGCTATAAAGAGCATTATTAGAAGAGGAAAAGAACCTCTTGAAAAAGAAACTGTAAAAAACACATGTAGATGAATTTCTAAATATCTGGAAACCTTTCATGAAGAGATCAACAAACTTTTTGTATTACCTTTTGTTTCTGGATATCCACAAGATTTTTTCAAGTTATCAAACAACATAGGATTGCCTACAAAGATACAACAACCATAATTTCATCTTTCACTTCCTTACTCTATGTTCCGAAAACCACTTGAGGGAACTATAGCTTTTCTTTCATGCCAGTGGGGTTCTGATACTAGTTTGTTGAGACTGAGAACAAAATGAAAAAAAATGAAAAATAGAGAACTCAAACACAAAAACTGCAATTAATAACTTAATTTTTGTTAAATAACAGTGGCTATTATATAGCCTTACATGAAAAAACAGAATAGTTAGAGAACAGCCCACAACAACATTAACATGGTAAATGCAATAGTGATCAAAACAAAATCCCCGAAGGAAGTGTCAAAGCTGCAAACAACTTCCTAAGGAATTGGGGCTTTATTTAGACTGAGCAATAAATCAAATACTTCTTCATCTTTAATATCCCTAGAATAAAAAATATGATGGTCTAAAATAGTAATAAATAAATAAACCCTTCGGCGATTTTAAAGTTTTTTCCTCCGTACGACTTTCATGAAGTGGTTTGAAAAGGAAAGTGGAAATTTCACATAGGTTATTTGTGAGTTGTGAGAGTTTAAACAGTAGACTTTCTTGTTTAAATAAGCATTCGCACTCCCCTAAAGTTAAGATAGACTTATTATGAGAATTTCAAAGGATAAGATAATCAGAAACAATCACATTTATTTATTTTCCCATCAATAAGATACATAATTATCCAATTTGAATGCATAATCCGTGAAACTATTAGATGTTAACGCAAATATTTATGAACTATTGGTAGGTTGCATATGTTTGTGCATTCTTTTTGTTCAAATCTTATTGTGCAGCCTCCTTTCCAAACTTTTTACGGACACATTTAGTTTGGGCATAGAATTTTAGTTTAATTAAGCTCAAGCCTACATTATGAATTCTCTGTTTTAACATTACTTTGATGGAAGAGCATGTGGTTGTTGTTGAATATTTTTTTTGTTTCCCGTAAAAACATTTAGTTCACATTAATTGATGATTTTTGTCGATCAGGAGTCTTAGAAACTGCAGTTTGCAAGGGGTTGTTCCTGATCTTAATGGGATATGTCGACTTGGTTACTTATGAGTTTTTTGATAGTACTATATATGAAGTTGAATAGCTAAACACTAATAAAATTAATTTTTTTTTTCATTTATTGGTAAACTTCATTTCTTTTCTACTATAAACTGTTGATGCATTATAAAATTGTGAGTTTGATGTTTCAGAGATCTTAGCGGGAACCTTCTGACTGGACCCATACCATCAAATAAACTTTCAAATAATATTACAACCATGTAAGTATGAATTGCAACATTACAATTTGTAATGACCATGTCAGTGAAATTATATTGCTCTTTTGGGAAATTCACTTATAATTATCTCATAAATTTTACTTTTGACATTGCAGTGACTTGTCGAACAATTCTCCCACTGGACATATTCCTTCAAACTTTTCAGGCATTCCTAATCTCTAGAGATTATGAGTGCAATTCTTTTCACTATATTATCGAAAATGGAAATTTATAACCTTCTAAAAAAATTTGATAGAAAAAATTGGTTTACTGTCAGAAATCACATAATGAATATTTGCATGTTTTGTTGTTTACAAGTCCCATGAGAACAATAAACTACATGGTTCTGTTCCACCCTCAATATGGAAGAATACATCATTCACTGGAGTTAGAAGTCTTATTATGTAAGCTCATCTTATTTGAATAAATTATTCCATTAACATTTTCAGTATTTAAGGCATAGTCCATTTTTCTAGGAATCTCTAAAACAACTTGCTCACAAATATATCTGGTCCTATTCAGCCTCCTGCGAATGCCACAATTTTTTAAGTTCTCTCTTATTCTTTTATTCCTTAACCTATTATTATTTATTTTTACTTTATATATATTTTGACATATACTCAAATTCCATGACAGTACATATACTTTATTTACAAATGATTTGTGAATTTACTTCAGTGATTTGCTTGATGTCAAGGAAGAATGCATTTGCGAATGTTAAAATGCATATGCTTACCCATAGTATGTTCTCATGAGTATACTAATAAATATACTCTTGTAAAGTCTCGCATAAATTGAATGAATCAACACACACATACCCAAATTCCCTGAAATTTGACTTGGAAATTAAGGATTTGGTAGATTACGTGAATTATAAAAAATAAGGATCCTAAGGTTTAAAATTCCAGAAAACAAAAGACTAAACATACTTTTAGCGACTATCAATGGACAGAGGTAAAACGATTTTCATGACGTATTTGGTAAGAAAATCAACTATTGTAAAACATGAACTTTTATTGTATATTTTAGCTTTTAAACCAAGGAGAGAGAAAAATAATGATATTAATTCTCAAATCACAAATGCTTTCTTATTATCTTTATCATAACAGTATTATAACTTGAAGACAAATAAATAGTTATAATACAACCGTGTGAATCTGCATGTCAAATATAAGATAAATAGTTATAATTCTAATCATACTAATTTATTATAAATGATCACTGGTCTGATTAATATTTTCCTGTAAGAAACACCTGATTAGTTTTTCACTGTCACGCACAAAAATAGAACATGCCTTCACATACATAAAAAATCATTTTAGGATGTAAGATTAAATCAACTTACAGAGATGGTCTGGATGCAGGCCAACTAAATAAGACTGATCTTGATACTGAAAAAGCAAAAGTCCACATTTCGAAACATGGCAATTAATTCCTGTTATTATCTCTTGTTCCAATTTTGATACAAATAAAAAATTTATTTTCTCTTATTCCAGTTTTGATATACATAAAAGGTAAGTATATTGTAATGACGCAGATGAGGAGAAGCGTCAATCTGCACAAATATAAAATGGAAGTATAAAAAAATAAAAAAAATGAAGAAAGGAAAAAATTGAACACTAGTGGTTAAGTGTATTTTCGTAACCAGATAAGATATATAAAATGACAAAAATAATTTGATATCTATAAGTAATCAACCTACAATTTACTGCATACCATTATTACTACACTGTCAGCCCACCACACCATTCTGGCTTGAAGGTTGTGACAGTAGATTGAACGTATCTATTTTAAGGGCGGATTTATTATCTATTTTAGTTTCTTTTTCCCAACTTTCTATCAAATAGTGTTTTTTAGCTATTTTGAACAACTAGCACTAGTTAGTAGCAGACATGTCATTGGCCCAAATGGATCAGATTTTGGTTTGTATAAAGAGATTAACAATGTCAATTTGTAATACATCAGGAGATTCTTGAGTTTTAAATTGAAATAGTGTTGTAGTAATGAATATGAAGGGTAGTAATTAAATAAAGTTAATTTATATGTAACATAGGGTAGCTCAAACAATAAGATGCATCGTTCCCTGGTCAACTCATAAGTATAGCCAATTTGCCTTTTCCCCCTTACTTGACAAAGAAAGCAACTTCTAAATATTTGGACACTTCATCAATATTTGCATTATGGCTTGAGAATTTGATTGTAGCCACATGGATAAGAAGCTCCTTAATTCTTTGCTTGCCCATAAGTTTAGTATTTTTTTTCTTAGGTCCCAAATTAATTTTAAACAGACCCAACTTTACTAAGATAAAGTTGAATTAGAACATGTTTATATATTATTAAAATCAAAAGAATTAATGGTTCCATACAAGGCATCATCTTCATAAGTATGTGTAGAAAATGAGTTTATAAATAAAGTTTTGGTATAAGGATCCATCTTTAAGATTAACCAAGCAATTATTCAATAGATAAAAATGCTAATAAGTGCAAATAAAGTAACGTAAAGATCTGCAATATGCTACTTTCTCAAAATTAATGGTGTGAGCTAAACTAACATCTACCTATTTAATATGTTAATAACATATTGTTGAATAGCATAGTAGATGAAACAGACCAATATATAAATCCACCAAAAGCTGATAAAAGTTGTAGGAATGCTTAGCTTTCTTCTACTTTTTCTTTTGCATATAACAGTTATCAATTAAGAAACAGTTTAGCCATTAAATTTTATTTGATCAGGTTGACGACAACATCCTAGACGATGGACCTAACCAAATACGTAAATAACAATTGTATCCCTACCACCTCGCCTATTGTTATGTTGAAAGTATTCTTAGTGAATAAGAATTCAGTATCAACTCACATACAGACTAAAATAGAAAAACATACTAAATAAAAGAAAACTAAATAACTTGTATATAAGAAATCATTTAAACAAAAGCTTGTGAGAAAGAGATCTAGAGAGGATTATTAGGATATGCATTTGCTGCCTTGATGATTTCTTCGTATGTCTGAAGTCTCTATTTCTATGACTAATGACACTTAAAGTTCATTCATTAATTTAAAAAGAACAATAGTCAATAACTCAAACGTATCAGGAAAAGGTTAGAAAGGCACAAAATCAATAAAGCTTAGCCTTTGGAAATCAAACCAATAAACACTGAAGAATTGAAAGAATATTATTGTTATGAATAAAAATAGCAGACCATAGCAGAAATTGAATTATCTATGTCAAACTTATGTCTTGCAAAATTGAATAATTTTGAAACAGCCTGGAAGGACATCCATGATAAGTGCGACGCCAACAACTAGAATTCACAATCGAATCAAGTTCAAAATTAGTTAGACATCCCGTAAAATAGAAAAGTATAAACAGTAATCATAATCAAATTTGTCTCAGATTAAAATCATGATAAATAAATAAAAACTAACCCTAAATTGAGAAGCGCAAGCAACAAAGGGGTAGAGTTCACTTGTCCAGAGGATTGCTCATAGATTAAGGCGACTTAGGCGAGAAAAGCACAGCAACAAAGGGGTAGACTGTCCAGAGAAGCGAGAAAGGGGTAGACTGTCCAGAGTAGCAACAAATAAATTGGGAATTTATTTCTTAGGGTTCCAATTGAGAGGAGGGAATGGGAAAGAAAACATAGGAGCAAAAAAATAATTGGAAAAGAAGCGGCCTAAAAAATATATTGTATGCCTGAACGTAAATGCTGAAGTCTTATTGATTTACAACATGGTTCAACGCCATGTAAATTTTCGTGTACTTCATATGGAAGTAATAAATACAGCCAGCAATTAAATGCAATTAAAAGTTTCCATCTATAACCAATTTTCTTGTAGTGTTTGTATATATCCTTGACAAACTCAAGTCCAAATTACTGACTAATCATGACTAATGAAGATCCACATTGAAAGATGAATATCTCTCTGGCATATCATGAGATAGCTCAACACAATCAATGAAAATCCTTAAAATGGAAACCTAAAGAGTTTATTAAAGAGCACATCTTGTTTTTAATGAAAGCGTACCCTATGGAGAAAATTTTAACTGGGTTTTTAATCTAGCTGAATTCAAAAGGAGTTAGAACATTCACACTATGCCAAAACGACTCGAAACTTGACCGGAAGGCCTAAGAAAGAAAGATAAGAGTCTCCAAAGATTTAGCCTAAAAATATGAATAGTTTTCAGATCGGGGCCAATCCAACCTAATTAGATCGGTACCAATTCGAATTAGTTGATCATATATGCCCTCATTCCTTTTGCATTGTAACTCTCTACTTCTACTAAGCTCGCTTAACAAGTTTGGTAGCATTCCAAACAGCCAAGCTTAAGGGATGAATGTTCATCTGACTCAGAATACAGTTCAATCTAGCCCATAGGTGAATCATCATAAAAAAATTCAACAATTTAAGAAATCTCATAAAGAGCATTAAAGCGAAGTATGAAAGGCAGCCAAGTAGTCGAAGCATCGAAAATGCTTAACTATTTGGATCAGTACCTATCTGATCCAATTGGATCGGTACTAATCCAAATAGTTTGCTCGATAACCTCCAAACTTCTTGGGCTTTCTCTGCATATGACTACATGTTTCTGGCAAAGTGGCTCTAGCCCAAGTGCTCTTCAACTCCGATAAATACCATGCCATCACAACGTGAAAGGGATCTCAGGACTGGTTGTTGCAACTCTTCCATTACTATTATTCACTCTTCTTCTCTCACACAACAGTCGTGAAGGAGAAGCTAAGATCCTCCGGTTGCCTCTAAGTACTTGTGATTTAGATCTAACTTAGTTGTTTCAATCATATTGTAAACCAAATCAATATTTTAACAGCAGTCAACTAATAAAAGCTATAAGGCGGATATAGGCTTCATTAACAGTCGAACAACTACAAAAATCTTCTTGTCTCTTTATTATTTCGACTCTTTTAAAATTTATTCTCTATATTGTTTGCTTTAAGAAACAGGGCTGGTGCTTTCACACTCAACGCAGGGTATTGATCCATTTTTTGGATTAACACATCTCATGACACAACAATATTGAAGTACAATCAAAATCATTATGGTGCATTGGCATATGAATTTTCCACGGAGAGGCCTATAGCTTAAAAACTTAAGCAGATATCCATGACAAGGATCGAAAAACACCTTCCAAGCATCTTATATCTCTAGATAGAATATACCATGAGGTAAACACAATAGGCCCAACACTCGAACACTTTCGTACCCCAAGTGAAACCAAATATCAATAACTTCCCACACATAACATATCGATAAGCATACTTTAGATATGGATTTAATATACCCTTATAGGTTAGCAAAATCTGAGATTATACATTCTACTCGATCTTTTGTCATATACCAATGGTGAAGTCAGTTCAACATCTCTAAACACGAGCTACAACTCAAAAAGATCATGAATCCCTAAACGGATTCTAACATCTTTAACAGATCACAAACCTTTACATAGGTTCGAGCATTTCGAACAGATCTCAAACCTCCACATAGATTCCAGCATCTCCAATAGATCCACTTTCAAGATATAGAACATGCATATGATTTTGAAGTGGTTATGGTTTCTTGTCATCCTATATAAGTACACTCCCCTCCCCCCGCTTACTGGGTACTCCAAAACCAATTGATGAATTTTCGGTTAACTCAACTCTGTTTCTTTTGAAATAAGTGGATAATACATAAGGGTAGAGATCAGCTCCTATCTAGACGGATTTCCTTATCATTTGCCCTAGAAGAGAAAGATAAGTTTGTACATAGTTTATGTAATAACCGAGTAAATTACCATACCGTATAATTCTCGTGTTTCTTCTACATACTTCGCA
Source organism: Allium cepa (assembly GCA_030765085.1). Lineage (NCBI taxonomy): Eukaryota > Viridiplantae > Streptophyta > Magnoliopsida > Asparagales > Amaryllidaceae > Allium > Allium cepa. Next base: position 202,296,063 of record CM060934.1, on the reverse strand, counting down.
AGTCAATTCGGTTATATTCAACAATAATGAAACGATCGCATGTAGAGGGGGGTTTGGACTGCAGGTGACAATGGTTAGAAGATTTATGGATTTGCAGTTTTGGTCGTAGAGGAGAGGGATATGTGTTGATATTTGGAAATTGTGTGTGGCAGTGAGAGGAAGAGGGGAGTTTGGGAGTTGAAATGTAAACAAAGATGCAACAGAGATGGGAATCAAGAGCAATGGAGATGCACAGTACCTGTGCACAGTTTGCAAAAAATAATTTCCTTTTGTAAATGTAAACAGTGAAAAGAAAATGTAGGTGTAAGAATCGAAAATGAAATGAAATTTTTTTCTTTCTCAAATGGAATTGTAATTTTTTTTAAAAAACAATGCAAATGCAAAACAAATATGACTAGAAAAGAAGCACACAACAAAATGAGCACAAAATTCACATAAAACTCACACAACAAAATGTTTTTTTATATTGCAAACAAACACAAAATAAATCAAACGATAAATAATTCGAAAAATAGAAAATAAAATCAAAGCGAAGTCCCCGGCAACGGCGCCAAAAACTTGTTTAACGACGAAAATTCTATCGAATTAGAAAACCGTCGAAAAATTTATAATAAAATTTATACCACAAATGCACGTCGCACTATCGTAGTATGTGGCGAAAACGGGTCGATCCGTAGGGAATTATTGATTTTAAATTTTTATTCAATCAAATTTACCAAAGATTTAGAGAGTGATTAGCTAAAAAAATGAGAAAAGTGAAAAACAAGCAAAAGAAAATAGAAAAAAAAATATGAGAGTGTAGAGGCAATTTAGAGATAAATCCACTCTCTAGATCACATAGTTCAACACAACATGAAATTATGATCTCTTTTTTTGTCATTAGTTAGTTTAATTGATGTGCTTATCATAAGTATGGCCTATTTGTGCTATTAATTAACTCAGCATAAGCCATCAAAATATAACACACCCCTTAAACCACTATTTACTCTCATGAAAAATCACAACAAGTTGAAAATGAAATCTATTTTAAGCATGACCTATTAACTATTGTTTAGAAATATGGGACATCAAATTTTAATTTCAAAATCACTTCATTACCATAATCATACGTAAATGAAGAGATAATTTTTGTTTTTGATTGTTTAAGCATAACCTATTTGTTATGGATAACATACACTATCAAATTCAACATAAAATAATAAATCACATCAACATTCATTCTTCTATTAAGCACAAAAGGAGAGCGCTATTTATCAAAATGTTGAAGCTATATAATTAGAGAGCTTTATTACCCCTAAATTGAAGGGGTTTAGCCCCTCATATTTGTTATTAAATCAACAAATATAGCTTGCAACATGAAAGAAAAAGAAAAGGAAAAAGAGAGCAAAGTAAAGAAGAAGAAAAAAACCATTCTAGTTGCATGAAAAATAAATCTACACTACTAATATGAAAGTAAACAAACAAAAGAAGCATGTAAAAGAAAGAGAGCGCTAATTAGCATTGCATAAAAAAATGAAAGTTACATGAAAATAAAAATGGCTAAGTAGCCATGGAAAAGGGAAAGAAAGCTATGATTTATTTTCTAAGTGAAAACTAACTAAGAAGAAGAGGATGGTTACATGAACATATGGGGTATTTATACAAGTTAGAAACCCTAATTTATTTTTTTAGAGAATGCCCAAAATACCTTTGAGGTAGTGTGGCCACCAATTAATCATTAGCATATCTTAATCCCCCGCTTAAATGTACACGAATCTTTAATGGCCTTTTAACATGTGCATTAGCTCCTAATTGAAAATCAAGGTAAGTGGGTGTGGTCCTCCATGTTCATCACTTTGAATTATTTCCATCTTCATTTCTTTGTATCTTCTTTGTGCATGCATATACCTTCATGAAGCCACTTGTAATTGAGTTTAAATTCCTATAAAAAATATATAGAAATTTCCAATTAAATTTTATCAATTTAATATATGCACAAAAATGACCATTTTGCCTTTAGATAAAGATGAATATGTAACAATTTCAAATAATTTTAATTTTGGCTTAAACAAGTTAAAATACCCAGCAGATCATTTATTAATTTAAATAGATTAAATATGGTGGTAAAAATTTGCACATTTACGTGCACATCGAATGTCATGATTCATAACCTCAACTGAAGCACAAACGATTATAGCCACTAGGTGCATCTCGCCAAGAGAAAGACAATGCCATTGTTTGTTCCACACAACTCGCCTTCAATAAACGACAACCTTCAACCCTAGTTACAACCAAAAATATCAACCATGGACAATCAGCACCGCACTTCGCCTCGTTATCATGGATGTGTTGCCTTCCTCCATACCAGTACAACAGATCTTGTCACATCGTCCATCATCGCCTGAAACAATTCAAGGTAGGCCGTGACTATGTTTCTTTATTTACAGAAGTGAAAGAGGAGGAGGAAAATGAATAAAGTGAGGAGAGTGAGAGAAGTGTGGGTTAGGTATGTATAATATAATATATATTATTTTTAATTCCTAAAATAAATCGCTACATGTTTTAAGCTTGCACGATCACATGGGATATCGAATTGCTACAAAACTCGTCGGCGTACATCACCATATTATTCTGGTCCTTATGACACTAGTTTCATCACAATCCGAGACAATGCTTAAGGATGATAATTTTACATCTTTTGAGACCGTATATCGATAAAATGATTTTCGTTCACATTATCGATATTTTTTCGAACTATTTATTTTTGCAAACAAATTTGAAAACTAATTTTTTCTTCATTAGTTATTATTTTAAAAGGGAGTTAACAAGTTTATTAAATCAATTTAATCACATTAAATCCAAGATTTAAATATTTAAGTAAATCAGATATTTAAATACAAAATGTCCGAAATTCTGGGTCATGACGTTCCCCCTCACTTAAAATATTTCATCCTCGAATTTCCAACACGAGCAAACAAAGAAGTAATCGCACATCAATACTTAACAGTATTACGATTACTAGCAAATAAAGCTCATGGTTTGCCCAGGTTCAAAATTCTCTTATCACACAAGGATGATAAACCATCTACTAAGCGTACCTTAGCTTAACAGCTTCAGGTTATTACTTAGTCAATTATTTAGGCTACCTTATAACAATTCGAAGAGTCATCCCCCAAACTCCCCATAAGCCAACAAACATAGCATTCAATTATACCAATCCCGTATGATGTACTTGGGCCATTCATAGAAAATATCATTCGCTTCCAAACTAGTATAGATCACTTGACTTCTCTAGTGCGAACTCTTATCAAATTATTTGATTATAAATCTCCTTTTTTTTCCATAGGCACATACTGTGATAGAAAACTTCAGAATCATATCAAGAATCTACATCGAGTGTACTCCGTCAAGAATTTAGTGAAAAAATCCTTATTTGGACGGTGTAAATCACCTAAAAATAATGTACTCGAATCCTAGATCGAGAACTATCATGCAAATAAAATTATCAACATACAACTTACGTATTTTATTCCATTGATTTCTTAATTACACCAATTACTTTTCATTTTAAATTACATTCATTTACAAAATAATCATTTCTTATCTAAAATTAAAATCGTTTATGAACCATTTTATAAAACATTACTTAACTTCTTAAATATCTAATAAAAACATATCTTTATTTATGAAACATTCCATAACTTAAGTTCGTATTTATATAATATGCTACTACATCCTAAGACTATGTATAAAACAATCCTATATATTTTTCTTAACAAGGGTGTTAATAAATTTTAAACTTATTCTAACTTACTATCTTCTCAATTTAAGAGTTACAAAAACTCATTAATCATATTTTTACAAAAAATTTAGCACTAAATTTCTATAACAAAGTTTCCGACTGTCAAAATCACCGAAATTTTTGTTTTATCTCAACAATTGAAAACTACCAAACAACATGTCATAAAATGATGCACAAACTAAACTGTCCTAATGTATAGGACACATGTGTCCATAAAATAACTTAAGAAGAAAACTTTAGAACCAAACATCGAGTTTTATTTAAATCATTTGTAATAGGATTAAACAAAAACCAATTTTTTTAAACAACCCTATAGCAGAACTACATAGCACTATACCCCATTAGAAACTTGAAAATGAATTTCAATAATGCTACAGTCATCACCTTAATTATTTTCCAGCGATTGAAGTGAGTTCAATACTCTCTATCTTTCCCAAAATCCTTTTTGAAATATTTCTATTCCTAAAGACTTTCAAATAATACTATCATTATTTTCTCAAAAACCTTTAATTATATTTTCAAAACACTGGAATTTAATTTCTCAAGTTCTCGTTTTAATTCTTTTTTATTTATAAACCATATTTTATAAACCGCGTTTATATAAATTCACTTTCTTATATAAATTCATTTCATAAATATTTATTCCAAAATATCTTACCTTTATTTTATTTTATAATACACAACTATTATTAAAGTTAACTTTTTTAACCCAACATTATCATTGGATGCTTTATAGTTAAACTATGAAACTTAATTCACAAGATGTTCGTTTCAATGTTCCAAAAAATACAGTTTACCCAACCCATGCAGTGAAAAGGTAAATTACTTTTAAATTAACAAGTAATAGTCATTACTCTTAAACTAGCCGACTACAACCAATCAATCAACAACCGATAGCAATGTCTATAGACTGATTGAGCAATACAATAATTCGATATACAACAAAAATGCTCATAACCGACTGAGTAATATTAACTTAATAATTCCATGAATGATAATAATGCTCATAAACTAGTCGAGCATGTCAAATCTTTCTACAAAGGATAGCAACACTCATAAACTGGCTGATAATGGCTAAACTAATTAATAAGGGGAAACGAATGAACATCATTAATGCGTACATTAATTAAACTACACTATCAACTTATACTCATATAGTTGCCTCATATAAGATCTTTAATTTTCATTGTTGGAATTACCTTTAAGGCATACATTTATAAGAAACACAAATACGTTCTCATATGTATAATACATTCAACTCATGTTAGGGCATTCCAATCCCCTATCTCTTAATGAGTTATACCCAACTAAATCTAAGGTTCTCGCTTAACATTCAGCTCTAATACCACGATGTAACAACCAGTCTTTTCAACCCCCAAATATCAATGCGAATACATCCTCGATATTCGTGTGCCAAGTACCGAAGTGCTGAAAAGAAAATATACAAGAAAAAGGAGAACAAAAACATTAGAATCTCACATGCATAATGACATCATATTATATCACAAGATAATATACAGAGCTACACTAATATACATAGCATTTTAGAGTTACTAATCAAAGTACTATCATCAGCCTGGACAGTTATAGCAACCTGTCCTTACAATTGCTGTTGTATATACATAAAGTAATGAAGTGGAAATAAGAATACAATGGTAGGTAAACATCCAACTCCTCTCCAAGAGCTCAATAAATATCAATGAAAACCTGCCTTTTTCAGACTACTCAAAAGAGCACCCATGGAAATAAGAGAAAAATAAAACCACCTATCAGACATTAGTCTGGTGCAAGAAACTCAAGAAATATGTAATCAGCACATAAATGTACTTTTGGGACTGTCGTAATGGTTATCCTCTCAAAATAACCAACCATCTAATAAATACATATTGCGATATAATAGATAATGCCAAGGGTGAAGAATATAAATCAGAAAATAGCTATGGCGCTTGCATATGATGACACAACAATATTAAAGTACAATTAAAACTACTAAGGCATGTTGGCATATGGATTTTCCATAGAGACGTCTCCAGCTTAAAAACTGAAGCTATCCCCATGATAAGGATCAAAAAAATCTTCTAAGCATTATATAAATATAGATAGAATATACCATAAAGTAAAGCACAATAGGCCCAATATCTAAAACATTTTCATGCCCCCATGTGGAACCAAGCATCAATAACTCCCCACGTACAACATATTGATAAGCATACTCTAGATAATGAGTTAATATACCCTCATGGGATATATAAACCAAAGGTTGCACATCGTACTCAATCTTTAGTCATACACCAATGGTGAAAGTCATGTTCAGCATCTCAAAACAGGAGCCACAGCTGGAACAGATCATGAATCCCCAAATGGATTCTAGCTGCTTGAATAGATCACAAACCTCTATAGGGGTTTGAGCTTCTCAAACAGATCTTCAACCTCTACATAATTCCAGCATCTCTGACATATCTACTTTCAAGAGATAGAACACATATATGGATTTGAAGTATTATAGTTTCAAGTCATCTCGTATAAGTACACACCCCCACTTAGTGGGCATTCCAAAACCAATTGATAGATTTTCAGTTAACTCAACTCCGGTTCTTTTATAAATAAATGGACAATACATAAGGCTGAAGGTCATCTCCTACTCGGATGGATTTTCCTTACCATTTATCCTAGAAGAGAATGGCAAGTTTAATGTAGGTTATTCATCACCGAGTGAATAGTTGCACTGTATAATTTCCATGTTTCTTCTAGATACTTCCCAAATTAATTTGTCATATTCAACAATAATTATAACAATGCTAATTTTTTAATGTTTTGAATATGAATATTTAATTTATTTAAATATTCAGATTTGATTTGAATGTAATAAATAATAAGATAATTAATTTTTAATATAATAACTTGATTTTTATTGATGTACTTTTAATTTAATTTATTATATTCGAATCAAATTTGAATTTTTAAATAAATTAAATATTCCTATTTGTAACGTTAAAATTTTGGGTTGTTACATTTTCCCCAAATTTATTTAGTAAACTCCTATATAAACAACCTTGATACTATTTATAAAACTCTTTTATAAATCTTCTTATATTAAAATAATTTTACAAAGATATACTGACAAATCTTCTCTACTCTTTTCAATACTAGAAATATTGATATAAATATCTCCACTCTATGCACCAGGGACTTCATATCTCAACTATAAATTATTATATTAAAATACTTTTACATAGATATACCCACAAATCCTCTATACTCTTTTCAATACTTGAAAAATATCGATATACTTATCTCAACCATATAAGTATACTCACCAAAACATTTCACTTTCAAACTTAGAAAACCTTTCCATATACTTATATTAACAATATAAGTATATTCACAAAACGCTACATTTTCAATACTTAGAAAATGTTCCCATATATTTATCCCAATGGTAAAAGAATATTTTACAAATCTTAAGAAAGATTCCATTTTTCAAACCTTACTTATTTGGGTTAAACTAATGTCATTTAAAACACCGATAAGAATAAACCCAAAACACTTTCCTTTTGGTAGAAGTAAACAGGTCGTATGGAAATTAAACCATGTATACTTACCATCACTTCCCGATTTCAAATAGCACTATCCCTCAATTAACAATGAGATCGAAGAAGTTAGAAAACAGTGCCTGCCTCGATATACATTCTTAATTCTTAAGATAAAGACGAGTTTCCATATCTTGAAATTTCGTGCTAAGTATATGTTGGAATATCTTCCATAATACTTAATTTATCATTTATAAAACTAATTTTATAAATCCTCAAATTTATTTGCAAATCTTTTTATAGAACTCCCATTCATTTATAATTCCATTAATAAATTTCTAAATATAATTGCAAAACTACTTTTATAAAACAAAACTACAAGTATATTACCAAACTCCAATATATTTATAAAACTTATAAGCTTTCCAAAACATGATCATTCCATATATTTAAAATAAATTCACAATTGTGATTTATTTCTACAATTTATCAAATGATAACATTTTCCGCTTCATTAAATACCATTTAGAAACCTATCATGTTATTTAGAAAATATCATGTAACAACCCTGTTTTCGAAGCCGTAATTTTTAAGGAATTTAATTAAAATAAAAAATTCTTGTATTTGATTTTTGATAACTATTATGTTGAACTTAAATTTTTATTTAATTGAAATGTATTTAATAATGATTTTGTTTTAAAAATTGAATTAATTAATAAATTTATTTTAGAAAATATTTTAAATGGGACAAAGTGATATTGTCAAAAAAAATTAAAGTGTAAATAAATTTTAACATTTAAATAGTTGAGAAATAAATTTATTATTTAATAATACAAGGGGTAATTAAATAAAAATAAATGAGTATTAAATTGAAAGGAACTGTCTAGTTATCAAAATATCATTTGTAGAATGAAGTGTAAGTCAATCTCAGTTAGATTAAAATATAATTATAAATAAATAACAAGGATTAATATTTAAATTTAAATGTACAAGAATCAAATAAAAATCAAAGTGAAAAATTAATTATAATCCTCAACAAACATGACCCAAAAGTGTACCCAAGCCCATTTAAATCTATACTTCTCTCCCTTATCCAATTCAAAATCGGATAATCCCCAATTCCATCTCTTTCTTCCAAAATAAATCACATTCCTTATTTTTTCCCTAGGCCCAGAAATTTAAATCGAACAATGAAAAAAAAGAATAAGAAATAGTGCACAGGCGTGCGACGAAGGTGTACGCTATAGAGGGGAGGTGCCGCAATTAAGCAACCGCGACTTGTGATGCTTCGGCACAGAGGGCTAGCAATTGAAGTTGGAGGAGGGACCAGTGCTTATGGAGATGATTTACATGACGATCGATGCAACAGTGCCAATGATTGATGATTGGAGGTCGACATGGTGTGATGGGCTATAACACCCCTAATTCTAAATAACATTATTCAGGAGATTTAATTAGATAAATTAAATAAAATAATGTAGAGGTTAGGGTAATAAGGGAATTGAGACTTGGAAACTAATTAGGGTCATGCCTTAACTAATGAAATTATAAGTGTGATATATAAATTAGAAATTTAAGAGAGCAAGGCAAGGGAAAAAAGGAAATAGCCGCATACCATAGCCCCTAAACCCCTTACCTCATTCTCATTAACATTTTCATAAACTAAAAAAATAAGCAAAGAGAGTGATGGCCGACCATAACCCTAAAAGGAAGAGGAGAAAAATCCATTTTGTGGCTAAGATTAAAGCTAGGAAGATTAACGCAAGAACAAATCTCAACTTACTTATCCAAACAAGTTGAATAATGATCTAAACCATCTCATATAAGTCATTAATGTTTTAATCCGGGTTTGAGTTTTAAAACCATATGATTGGATGAATGATGATATGCATTGATAGATTAAATGGATATATAAGCTTGTTGATGATTTGTATAATTTAATATGAATTTTAGGATAGGATTTAGATTGGAAAACTTATCATATGACATCCAATAGTGTTTTGTTTTGGATATATGGTCAAAAATGTTATTTTAGAAGTGGGTCTCAAGTTTCATAATTTTCTATGTAAGTATGGATTTATCATGAATTTCTAAAAGAGAAAGTAGTTAATTTTGGATTTAAATTATTTAAGGAAATTAAGTAACGTTTTCCGATCAAAAATTTATATATGTTAGAAAACAGATTTAATATGAATTATGCTGATTTTGCGGATTTTTCCTAAGTGCATTACTATGGATAAATTATTTAATTTAGAGGACATAAATGTTTTACCAAGGAGAATGGCTTAAGTTTAAGTTATTTTAAATCCAAATTTAATCTCGGCAGCAAATTCAAAAAAAAGGAAAATTGATAAAGTTTTCTAAACCAATAAGATTGAGAAAAATATTGATCGTAGTTAAACGTATTTTCTTTAATAACCAAAAATGTAGTTTTTATCCAAATTACATCTTCGCCACTTAACCCTGTTGGCTTTTGAATTCATACACACCCGCCCCTAACCCTTCCCGCCCCTAACCCTTCCCGCCCCTAATGGTGCTAATATACATGTTATCATGCTAGTGGTACAAAGTGTATTGGACCTATGTGAAAGGCAACAAAGGTGTCGAAAGTATGCATGCATATGGGGTGAAGTGGTATTTCCAGGTTTCGAATCTATAAACCCACCTTTGAATTAATATCTTTGAAAGGGTTGTAGCTTTTAAAAACCTTTGATACCCTAGCCGTCACATTAAAACCTTTCACCTTAGTAAAATGCCGCTTTTATAACTCTTTGAATCAACAAGTGCGGAGGGTAGGGTTTAAATCAATACCCTTCCGCAACAATTTAAGCCGCTTTTCTTTTAACTTATATACGCAAAAGGGTGGGGGCTACTCCTATACCTTTCGACATGGTTCAAGCTGCTTATTTAAACAAGTGTACACATGCGGAATAATGTTGCCGTCGTAATATGTCTTTCGAAAGACTAGCTTTCAAAAGTGTTCACTTTATACTTTGAAGTTTGTTTTGTTTTCAATCAATTTTTTCAAAAGTGATACTTTTAGTTGGTTTCTAAGGTATGCTTCCATAAATTCTCACTTGAACTTCAATGCTTTCAGAAGGTATATTTTTGAGTGTTTCGAAAGGTATGCTAGATGGTTTTGAAAGGGAATGTCTAAAGTTTTATGTAATGGTACAATGGATATAGTCGAAAGCCTTAGTTTTCGAATTAAAGAACCCTAACTCGTTTTAAAAGTAAACATGTAGCAATATAAAAGAGGTTCTAAATGGCATTAAACCTTGAAATTTTAGAGGAAGCTTTCATTGCTAAAAGCAATGGGTTAAGGGTATTAACCATATTTCACTTCAAAATGATTATACAGAATTAAATCATGGATGTTATGTTGTTGTGTTACTTGATCAGTTATCATGTATGCTTGTGTAATCATATTCACTTCATTATTAACCCGTAAATGCATTTTGGGATGTTAAGGGAAGAATAATAGGCTAGGTTGACCCACTAGCGAATATATATTGAATTAACTCATGTGTGGGTAGCATCCAGGAGGTCAGACAAACCAGAATATAGGATGCCCAAGACTAATCCAAAGATTATTGATTTAGATAGGTTCTTAGTAAGCCCATAAAAACTATGTTATGAAATTTTTTATTGGTAGGGACTAATAGGTTCTTAGTAATCCCATGAAAACTATGTCCGAAAAAGGTTGTTGATAGAGATCAATAGATTCATAGTCGGCTCAGGAAAACTATGGTATGAGAGATGATATTGTAAAATCCAATAGGTTCATAGTGACCCCATTAAAACTATATTTGAAGGATGTTATTGGCAGACACTAATAGATTCTTAGTGCTTCCATAAAAACTATGAAACCGGACATATATTTCGTAAGCTTGGAACATGTTACTAGTCAGTCCATGAAGACTAATAGGTTAATAGTGACCCTAGAAAATATAACATGAGATAGATAGTAAGGTGAATGGGGATGGAAAATCCAGAGCGTATTGTATGTTTGCATATCATCGTGATACATTTTATTATTTTATGCCTTAACCATTCTGAAAGCAGGTGCACAATATATGGTTATTATACATAGGGTTAGGATACTAATAAGGGAAAAACCCATTCCACTAAGCAGCAAGGTCTCACTATATATCTATATGGTACGATATGGCAAACTATTATTCACACCAGACTTTTTGTCTAATTCAAAGTTTATGTTTTCTCCTTAAACTCTCAGATGCTCAATTGATTTTGAGTAGTTTGAGAGTTAAGGTTTTTTAGGTTCTCCTTTAGACGAGTAAGCTTCTGTTTGCACCAAAATTGGTCACAAACCTCAAATATCGTGTAAGCACCAATGTATGAACACAGATCAGCAGTATATAATCACAGATCACAGATCTAAGTAATGTAGAGATAAAAATAAAGATTAACAAACATTAAAAAGAAAGAATTAGACAGAGACACCAGATTTGTAGTGGTTCGGCTATCTCTGGCCTACGTCCACTTCAAAAGATAATCTTTTATTGACTTTTCTCGTTGGTGACAGCGGATTACAACAGTAATTTTCGAGTACAACGGTGAATTTTGAGTACAATTGTGATTTCGACAGAGTCTGGACATCGAAGAATAAAAAGTCCTTTTACTACAGGCTTTGGGATGCTATTTATAGGCATAGGCTGCAAATATCTTGCTCAGGTCTCGAAAGACCTCTTCTGGCACGAGAGTCGGCCCACGCGATCGATCCTAGGTGATTTCGACTCGATCCGTGATCGATACGAACGAATTTCGTATCTATTAAGATCTTGTCCAATCGAGCTGAGATCGATCATGAACATTCTTTAGGTTGTACACAAGCTTCTGTGAAAAATTGGTGGCATTTGAACTTGTAGATTGTGAGGTATGATCGATTCAATTTAATTTTTTCGGTAGGCTGTGCATTTCATATCGATCCCCATCAGATCGCTTTGTTCGTATCGATCAGGGCGCGTGTCTATGAGTTGACGTGGCTCTATTTTCAAGGCTTGATCCATTTTCCATGCCGCATTGAACGCTTCCTCCTACAAATCATGCATATTTCTAGTTCGTATCAAAGCCTTGTGCTTTTCGGTCTCGCATCCATCAATTCGTGTTCGCTACTTTGTATCGATCGTGTGACCTGATCGATACAACCTGCATCGAGTCGAACAAGCTCGAGTCGAAAAAAGCAACAGGTGTCTATCTATTCAATCCAAGCACACATTCACCGAGTCGAAGCACATCGTCCCTTCTCCTTGACCTATACAAACGACGTGTTCGTACCCACACGGAATCATTCTCCTTAATCGATACGAACGACGTATTCATATCCATGCCGAATCATTCTCCTTGATCAATACTAATGACATGTCCGTATCCATGCCGAATCATTTTCCTTGATCGATACGAACTACATTTTCGTATCTGTGCCGATGGATATGAATTCGTATCGATTCGAATGAAACATACTTATGAACGCATCCATCAATCTCTTGAGAAAATGAACTCTGTTTGCCTTGAGATTTGAAACATAGCCTTTTCTAGCCTTGTTCTTCATTCCCAATCGATCCTGTCTTGGTTGGAGCTTGGCCAAATTTTGGCGATATCTATCATAGCCTTGTTTCCAATTGACCGCCAACCTTGACATTCATCCTTTCCAACCAATCTATTGATATCCATGCCCTGACCAAAAGGTGGGATAACATTTTCCCCCCAAAACATGCATTGTGGTAAGAAGGTGTGTTTTGAAAAGCTTCGATTCCGACATCCGAAGTCCATATATCGTCCGTAGCCATACCATCCGATTCATAATCCAATCCATTACCAAGCCATCCTATCCGAGTGCCACATCCTTGACTGCTTCGAGTCGATGTCCGATTCCAAATCTAGTAACCAAATCCTTAGCCAATTCCATATCCTTCTGAACCTGACAGCCGAGCCCTAATCCATCCTTATCCAATAACCAAATCCAGGACCTCTCCGGGTCGATATCCAAGTTCTTAGCTATCCATAGTCGATATCTGAATTCATAACCTCTCCAGGTTCTTGTCAAGCGCAATCCACACGAGACGACCTGTACTAAGAAATGCCTTGGTGACCATGGTCCAGTGTCTCTGAATGTTGAGTAATGCCATGGCTTAAATCCTAAGTCGAATCCTAGTCGCTCCGGACCCTTGTCAAGTATTGTCCATACTCGATGACCTTTAATAATAACTATTAATATAGGGTCTAAGCCTTAGGCCAAATACTGGTCTCTCCAGACCCTTGCCGAGCATAGTCCATACTTGACGAGCTGAATAAGTCGACTCGCCACATTCGGACAAAGCGACTTACCCCTTGCCAGGAATAATCCATACACGATGACCATTTACCAAAATCCAAATAAAAATCAATCAAAAACCAATCCGAAATCCAGATCAAATCAGAAAACCAAAAATCCACACCAAAAGTCCAAATCAATATCCAAACTAGAAAACAAGCATTCAAACTAAAGTCCAGACCAGAAAGCAAACAAAACCAGTAGTTCAAACCAAACTCCGAAACCAAACCAGAAAAAATAAAATGTCCAAATCAAAAAAGGAAAAACAGATTTCAAAACTATAGTGTCACGATTCATCATTATCTCAGAGCATGCCCAGGGGCTATCTCCGTCCCCGTACATGAGTAAGTGATTTGGCCGTTCGCCTTGAGTTTGCTACATATTCCATATCATCCCTATCAGTCGATAACCAATCAACCATCATTCCTGGGCCCCGCGCCATCGTTGTTTGAGGTAGACAGTGGCTGCTCCTATTCCACTGCGGCACTCCGAGCTCCGACTTATTGTCGCAATTGACCGCTCCTTACATGCTCGTCGGTTATGTCCTTTAGATGCCTGCAGCTGTTGGTATCATGTCCGTCCAAATTGTGAAAGAGACAGTGCCTTCCTAATGGCCTTTCACGCTACGAGGGTTCTCTCCTTACAAGCCTTCGGTAGGGAAGGCGATTACCGAGTCTCTATGAATATCCATTCCAACATCTTGTTTAATCCTGTGTAAGTGGAGAATTTCGGCTCTTTCCACCGCTTCCTAGCTTTTCCTGATTTGTCGTCCAAGTTCCTGTTTTCTTTATCTTTACCCAAGCTTCCGTCGGATGGTTCTCCATCCTCGGCCTGGTTTACTTCCTTCACCTTCATATCTGAACATACATCTTCCTTTCGAAGGAATCTCTCAGCGTCATGAAAGAATTCTCCGAGATCCATTGGTGGGTCTCGTATCAATGACACTTTGAAATCCGAGTTGTCCCTGACTCCTGACACCGCTGCCATTAAAACCATTAATGGATCCGACCGATCGACCGAAGCAACCACTGCATTGAACCGAGTTAGGAAAGCTCTGAGCGATTCTTCTATCCTTTGCTTCACCGATATTAGCGTCATTACGTTCTTCGGCCTTTTGATATGAACTCGAAACTTCTTTAGAAACCTGTCCACTAATTCTGTCCATGTCTTGATAAATCCCTCTCCAAACTTTCTGAACCACATAGCTACTACATCCATCAAGTACAGAGGGGAACATCGGGCCATCACTTCCTCCGATGCCCCTAGCACTTCCATATGTCTTGTGTACCTCATCAAGTGATCAGTAGGATCAGCCTTGCCATTGTAACCTCCAGAGTAGGTAGCTTGAACTTGTAGAGACTTTTCTATTGATTAGAAAAGCACAAATTTTAATTAATTCTGCAAGCGCACAGGCGTGTAGTATTCAGATCGAACACAGGGAATTGTGTTTTAAAATATTTGAAATATCTATTTAAATCTTAGGCGTGTTAAACAAATTCGATGGAGGATCTTAAACAGGAAATAAAAACAATAATATACTCCAAATTGATTTTGAATCTAATCAAAATTGCAATTAAAATATAAAATTATAGAAATCAAAGCAAAAAATAAAAGTGATTAAAAGAAAATAATAGAGCAAACAACTGAAATAAAATGAACGAATTTATTAACTAACTGAAAAGAGTGTAGAAGATAAATAAGAACAAGAATAAATAAATTGTAAAATCTAATTAACAATCCTACGTATTCTGTTCACAATAAAAACACTGCTGAAATTAAAATTAAACTAGAAGAAGAGTGATGGGGGAAGAGATAGATTTTCCATCTGCATTGTTCTCTCTATTTGAAGACTTCAGCCTCCACAAATAACCCTACTATTTAGGTCCTTGTGCTTGATATTTGGAGAAAAATAAGGCAACCTCACTTTGAATTGGTCTTTGCTTTGTTATTTGATTAACAAGTGGCCTTGCTTTGAGAGATTTTCAGGCTAAACTTTGAAAGTGTATTTTCAATATTTGCATTTGCTTTCTTGCATGAACAGTACACATGTTGGTGACATGAGATGTATTTCTTCGTGAACGATATGTACTTTCTCTTCGAATTATTCGGTACTCAAAATGTTGCACTCTTTTTTTGTGTGTCATTTGAACCACTGGACGGCACAGCTGATTAATTTCAACATTGCACTTCCAAATCTCTAATCTACGAAAGCACAATAAAATACCCGTATAATACCGCTTTATTAAAATAAAAATATATGAAACAAGCGGTTTAAAATGTAGAAAAATACTTTCATCAAATACCCCCACACTTGAACTTTATTCATCCTCGAATAAACGAGAAAATAAAAACTAACTAAATACTTTTTCGTAGGAAACACGATTGCATTGAGCGTATGCAACAAGCCGTTAAACCTCTAGGTGTCCCTAGTAGGACGAGTGGTGTCTCATGAGGGTTTTCAGAGGATACATCCCACAAAATCCAAATGCAGTATGTGATAATTCTAATGTACTACATGAATGCAAAATTTTAAACCAATGGAGACTCGATTTACTTCAGAATAATTGCAACAAAATAATGTATATCAGTTTTAGTCAATTTCTAGAAATTTTTCGTTCCTCACTAAACACAAATTTCAATATAACTCAAGTTTTCATACATTAGATTCTAGTTTGGCCAGTTGTTTCGGTCGATAACATAGTGCAGCCATGAAATAAATTCTTCACTGTTAATCAAAGTTTTTTTCAAAATGGTATTTTTCATTTCCATTGTATAACAAGCCAAATCAACAAAGTCAAGAAGTGTTTCGGTTTCAAAGCCTAGTCTCTTTTTTTTTACACCTAACTTTTGGACCAAGGTATACCACCCATGCACTGCCTCGCGGGCTTACGTGAGATTTGGGACAGAGCTTGGCGGATTGTGCAAACCGAAGCTGACTATGTCAGAAAAGGTCGGTAATCCTTAGGTGATTATTTATTTAATTATTTATACACCTAACTTAGAATTCTGAGGCCAGATATACCATCCATGCACTGCCTTGCGGGCTTACGTGAGAAGAGTACAGAGCGTGGCGAGTGCACACACTTTCATAAGTGTGCACACCTATTGACTCTAGGTGTTTCTTAATAATTTTTTTTTGAAATTAACTAAAGAGAGTTATGCAAATCAACTTAGCACCACTTAACTTCAATGATTTGAAATGTCAACGCATGTACTTTAAATCTACCACTTTTTTTTAAACAAAGACTACAGTTTAGAAAGGATTTCATAACCATCACCTACGAATCTCCCTATATAATAACCTCACTATTATCGCTTGTAATTCAACTTTTCATTATATTTTACATTTGAAATTAGCGATTCACAAAAAATTTCATCAATTGACTTCAAATGCTTACTTACTTTGTCCTGACTAATTAAATATAAATCGAAGTCCTGAAAATAATGGGAAATGAGTAAAAAAATTGAAGGGAAATTTGAAAAAAAATAATGAGATGATTTTTTATAAAAAATGATGCCACACTATGAAATATGAACATACAGAATGAGATATGCGTCCCACCACACTGGAATGAGACAGTGTCGCAACTGTCAAATGGAATGCAAATGCAAAACATAAAAAAAAAAAAATATATACAACCTGGTATGTACATGATAGTGAGTGGCTTATGCCGAGTATCTAGGTTCATGGAGATCCACGAACTCGTCGTCCTCGTGTTGTTCAAACTCTAGAAATGGCTTCAAGCGCTGTCCATTGACCTTTGAAATGGAACTGTCCCTAGGATTTTCAATTTCAACTGCACCATAAGGTTATACTGTTTTCATAATATATGGACCTGTCCAACGGGATCTCAATTTTCCCGGAATAAATGAAGTCTGGAATTATATAAGAGAACTTTCTGATCTACTTCGAATGTCTTACAAAGTATGGATTTATCATGATAAAATTTAGTTTTCTCTTTATAAATCTTTGCATTTTCATAAGCTTCATTTCTTAGTTCTTCTAATTTTGATAATTGTAATTTACGATGCAATCCGGCTTTTTCTATGTCAAAATTAAGGTATTTGATTACCCAAAGTGCGCGGTGCTCGAGCTCAACGGGTAAATGGCATGCTTTTCCAAAGACTAATCGGTATGGTGACATTCCTAGATTGGTTTTATAAGCTGTGCGAAATGCCCAAAGGGCATCTATCAATTTAGATGACCAATCTTTTTTGTTGGAGTTAACCGTCTTTTCAAGAATTTGTTTAATTTGTCTATTGGAAATCTCGAAGTGACCGTTAGTCTGTGGATGATATGGAGTAGATAGTTTATGAGTAATAGAGTATTTCTTAGGAAGAGATTCAAAAGCACGATTACAAAAATGAGAAACGTTATCACTTATAATGGCTCGAGGTGTGCCAAAATGGGAAAATTTGTTTTCTTTCAAAAATTTGACAACAACTTTATTGTCATTCGTTCTAGTGGGAATGGCCTCAACCCATTTAGACACGTAATCTACTGCAAGTAGGATGTAGAGATTTCCAAAAGAATTAGGAAAAGGACCCATGAAATCGATACCCCAAACATCAAAAATTTCGATGACAAGGATTGGGTTTAGGGGCATCATGTTACGTTTGGAAATACGACCTGTTTGTTGACATCTAGCGCATTTGGAGAAAAATTCGTGGGCATCACGAAAAAGAGAAGGCCAATAAAAACCGCACTGTAACACCTTGGAAGCAGTTTTCTTTGCTCCAAAATGTCCTCCGCATGCTTGATTATGTGAAAAAGAGAGGATGCTATGAAACTCATGTTTGGGGACACATCTACGTATGATTTGATCAGTGCAATATTTGAAGAGATAAGGATCGTCCCAGTAAAAGTTTCGAAGATTGGAGAGAAATTTTTGTTTATCTTGTTTTGACCAATGGGAAGGTGTTTTATTTGTGACAAGATAATTTACGATGTCCGCGTACCATGGTGCACTGGAGAGGGAAAGAATTTGTTCATCGGGAAAATGATCATTGATTTGAGAGTTATTGAAGTTTTCATGAACAATACGAGAAAGATGATCAGTTACGACATTTTCAGAACCCTTTTTATCCCGTATTTCTAGGTCAAACTCTTGAAGAAGGAGGATCCAACGGATTAAGCAGGGTTTGGCATCCTTTTTCGTGAGTAAATACCGCAAGGCGGCATGATCGGTGTAAACTATGACCTTAGAACCTACGAGATATGATCTAAACTTATCGAGGGCAAAGAGAACTGCTAAAAACTCTTTTTTAGTGGTTGAGTAATTCAATTGAGCTTTGTTAAGAGTTTTGCTAGCATAATAGATGAATCGAGGAAGTTTATCGATTCGTTAACCTAAGATGGCTCCAATGGCATAATCAGAAGCGTCACACATTAATTCGAAAGGCAAAGTCCAATTTGGAGGTTGGATGATGGATGCAGTGGTCAAGATTGATTTGAGGGTTTCAAAAGACGTTTTACATTCATTAGAAAATTCAAATTTAACGTCTTTAGCCAGAAGATTCGAAAGAGATTTTGAAATTTTTGAAAAATCTTTAATGAACCTTCTATGAAATCCTGCATGGCCGAGAAATGAGCGAATGTCCTTTACGGACCTTGGAGGAGGAAGGCCAACAATAAGATCAACTTTAGATTTGTCAACTTCTATGCCATTTTTAGAGACAACATGACCTAAGACTATTCCTCGCTTAACCATAAAATGACATTTTTCCTAATTAAGAACAAGAGATTTCTCCTCACATCGCTTTAAGACACGTTCTAAATGAAGGAGGCATTGATCAATGGATGACCCATAGATTGAAAAATCTTCAATGAATATTTCTAAGAAATCTTCCACCATATCAAAAAAATATACTCATCATACATCTCTGAAAGGTAGCGAGAGCATTACAAAGACCGAAGGGCATGCGACGATAAGAGAAAGTTCCGAAGGGACATGTGAACGTCGTTTGGTGTTGATCCTCTAGAGCAATGGGAATTTGATTATAGCCGCAGTAACCATCAAGAAAACAATAATATTCATGATCGGCTAAGCGTTCGAGCATTTGATCAATGAAAGGGAGGGAAAATGATCTTTTCTTGTTGCTTCATTGAGTTTTCGATAGTAGATGCAAACACGTCATTTTGTTTTGACTTTTGTCGGAACAAGTTCGTTATTCTCATTTTTGGTCACAGTGATTCCAGACTTCTTGGGAATAACTTGTATCAAACTTACCCAAGTACTATCAGAGATAGGGTAGATAATGTTATTATCTAAACATTTGATAATTTCTTCCTTTATCACTTCTCTCATATTAGGGTTTAATCGCCTTTGAGCTTCGAGGGTGGGTTTAGCCTCATGACTAAATGTATTCGATGTTCGATGATTGATGGACTAATTCCCTAATGTCAGCGATTACCCATCCTAATGCCTCTTTATTTTCTCTTAAAATTTTAAAAAGTTGTTGTTCTTGGTACTTAAGGAGATCGGATGCCAAGATTACAGGGAAATTTTCCGAAGAATCTAAGTATGCGTACTTAAGATCGTTTGGAAGAGGTTTGAGGTCAAATTTAGGGCGTACTTATTTTGAGGCTTCAGTAGACATCAACTGATTGTATTCTAGTGAATTATAAGAAGAGTCGAGCATATCCTTTAATTCATAAATGTATTCATCTTCATTTAAATTGGAATTAAAATGATCTAGGCACATGTTAAGAGACTCTGTAGTATCACTAAAATCATTTTCTACAATTGTTTGGATCATGTCAACTTCTTCTGTTTCAAGATCCCTTGGTTGTTTATTAAGATTGAAAATATTTAGTTCAATGGTTAGGTGCCCAAAGGAAAGTCGGAGTTGACCATTCCTACAATTTATGATAGCATTTGATGTTGCTAAAAATGGACGGCCTAATATTAAAGGAATCTGACCATTGGGATTTGACAGGTGCAGTCTCTAGGACTATGAAATCGACTGGGAAAAAGAATTGCTCGATTTGTATCAAAACATCTTCAACCGTGACCAATGGTTTTTTGACATATCGATCGGCTAGTTGAATTATGATGTTTGTAGGTTTTAATTCCCCTAGTCCAAGTTGACAGTACACAGTATAAGGCAAAAGATTCACGCTCGCTCCAAGATCGAGTAAGGCATGACTAATGTGAGTGTTATGTATTTTACAACCGATTGTAGGACAACCGGGGTCCTTATACTTGATTGGGGAGGGATTTGAAAGAATAAAGCTAGTGTTTGCAGTTAGAAATGTAGTCTTAGGAATGTTAGTGGCACGATTTTAAGTGCATATCTCTTTGGTCAATGGTATCAAGAAGTGGAATATTAATTCAAACTTGTTTAAAGATTTCAAGAATTTGGTCAAAATTAGTGGGCTTCTTCTTTTTGTTGAGTCTATGGGG
The DNA here is from genome assembly GCA_030765085.1 of Allium cepa. NCBI lineage: Eukaryota > Viridiplantae > Streptophyta > Magnoliopsida > Asparagales > Amaryllidaceae > Allium > Allium cepa. The sequence goes on along the minus strand of CM060934.1, from coordinate 202,275,012 downwards.
AAATGGAGCAATGGGTTTATAGACTCGTACGGAAGTTTTTTCATTCGAAGAAGAAGGTGTTATATTAGAGGGTGAAGATAAGGGCGCTGAAATGTTGGGGTTGCCAACATCAGAAAGCGAAGAGTGGTCCGGATTGCCGACCTTGGATGAAGAATTAGAGTTGTTTGGATTGATAATAGTGGGTGAAAATTCTGAATTTCAGAATTTTGAACAAGGGAAGACTTAAGAAGGACGTTGGGGTTGCCGACATGGTTGTCCACCTTCTTTCCAGACCTTAATGTGGTGACAGCATTAACCGGATTTACATCTTCGTCCCTACAAAGATTTACTCCTCGAGAGTTATACTTTGGATTCACTTCGGCTTGACTAGGCAATTTACCTTTCTCATTGATTTTCATGAGATCCTTCATCATTTTCAACATTTGTTCATTTTGTTTGGTGATTTGCTCAATTCTTGCATCTTGGTTAGTGATTTGTTCATTTTGTTTAGAGAGTTGTTTTTCCAATCGAGCAATTTCTTGTGAAGGCTGAGAAGGTTGGGTTGATGAATTGAAATTAGGATGCCTGTATGGTTGATTCGAAGGTTTTGTTTAAGTAGTTGGTTGTGAATTTTGAGCATTAGATGTTGGGGCTCGATAATTCGGATTTGGTATCATCGGATACATATGCGATGGATTAGCCACATTGTTAGGATTTGACCACGAAAAATTTGGATGATGCTTCCAGTTAGGGTTGTATGTGGATGAATAAGGACTATTTTGAGCTATAACATTGATTTGGTCTTGTGTGTAGTAATGAGGTAGTCCTTCTCCTTCTTGAAGAATTTGGACACCTATAGGAAGATGTGATGGGTCAATGGCATGTACTCCTCTGTTTGGAGTACGAATTGGAACACGAATTGTTTCCCATTGCATATCCTTTTCTGAATACTCTTTTAAAAATTCCCAAGCTTCCTCGTCTATTTTTGCCATGAATTCTCCTCCGCACATTGATTCGAGTTCGGATCTTGTTTGATAGTTAAGCCATTCATAAACGATTTAGCACAAAACGTGTTTAGGGAGTGCATGATGTGGGCAACTATATAACAATTGATTGAACCTTTCAAAATATTTTGAAAAAATTTCTCCTTCATTCTGAGAGAATTGGTTGATTTCAGTTCGAATTTTAAGGGTTTTATGGAAAGGAAAAAACTTTTTCAAAAATATAGGAACGAAATTGTCCCAACTTTTAGTTGAATTTTTAGGAAGAGAATTAAGCCATCTTTTCGCGCTTTCTAGAAGCGCGAATGGAATAAGTCTTAACTTGATGGATTCATTAGAAAGTTGTTGCATTTTAGTTGTAGAAGTGTATAACTCAAATTCACTAAGAAATTCATATGCATTTTCAGACCCAGTGAATTTTTGTACCCCTTGGATAAAAGAATGTTTTAGCTTAAAATTATTTCCTTCGGCAGGTGGAAATGAAATAACCGAAGGTTGAACAGTCCTAGTTGGATAGCATCGGTCTCTAAGTGATAATGGTCAGTTCTCATGAAATTCATTATTTCCAACATGTGATTTAGGTGATAATTTTGGTGAATTATGGTGTGAACTGTGATGTGAACCGTGTTGTGAACCGTGATTGCTCACATTTGTTTGATTTGAAATTTTCGTTGATTTGTTTAATAAAATATTTTGGCTTTCTAAACGGTTAAAATTATTTCTTGCCCAAACGCGCATAAACAAATCAAGGTGTAGTAGCCAAAAGTAAATTTAAATAGTTTTCAGTTGGGTATCTGTAGAGTAGAAAATTACTTACAGAGGGGTATGGCAGTCCGTCCAGTGCAACTGAGCAGTGCTAATGATTCAAACTCCACTGTTTGTAATAGCTTGATCCCTAGATCCTTGTTGTTGAATGGCTGAGATTTACTTAGTTGAGCTACCTGTAATCACTAGAAAAAAAACGAAAATGTTGTAGATGAATGCAGCGTGAAAAGAAATTGAAACAGAAACTAAACCAATATGAAACTTGATAACATGCAGCGAAAGAAAAAGAACGACTTTTTTTCAAGTAACAGAAAAAATAAATTAACACGAATATACTAAAAAAATCGAAAAATCGAAAAATTTCAAAATAGAAATTCCCCGGCAACGGCGCCAAAAACTTGTTACGACTTTTCTATTGATTAGAAAAGCACAAATTTTAATTAATTCTGCAAGCGCACAGGCGTGTAGTATGCAAGTCGAACACAGGGAATTGTGTTTTAAAATATTTGAAATCTCTATTCAAATCTTAGGCGTGTTAAACAAATTCGATGAAGGATCTTAAACAGGAAATAAAAAAATAATATACTCCAACTTGATTTCGAATCTAATCAAAATTGCAATTAAAATATAAAATTGTAGAAATCAAAGAAGAAAATAAATTGCTTAAAAGAAAATAATAGAGCAAACAACTGAAATAAAATGAACTGAATTTGTTAACTAACTGGAAAGAGTGCAGAAGATAACTAAGAACAAGAATAAATAAATTACCAAATCTAATTAACAATCCTACGTATTCTGTTCGAAATAAAAACAGTGCTGAAATTAAAATTAAACTAGAAGAAGGGTGATGGGGGAAGAGATAGATTTTCCTTCTGCATTGCTCTCTCTATTTAAAGACTTCAGCCTCCACAAATAACCCTACTATTTAGGTCATTGTGCTTGATAATTGGAGAAAAATAAGGCCACCTCACTTTGAATTGGTCTTTGCTTTGTTATTTGATTAACAAGTGGCCTTGCTTTGAGAGATTTTCAAGCTAAACTTTGAAAGTGTATTTTCAATATTTGCATTTGCTTTCTTGCATGAAGAGTACACATGTTGGTGACGTGAGATGCATTTCTTCATTAACGATATGTACTTTCTCTTCGAATTATTCGGTACTCAAAATGTTGCACTCTTTTTTTGTGTGTCATTTGAACCATTGGACGGCGCAGCCGATTAATTTTAACATTGCACTTCCGAATCTATAATTTGCAAAACCACAACAAAATACCCATATAATACCGCTTTATTAAAATAAAAATATATGAAAAAACAGTTTAAAATGCAGAAAGATACGTTCATCAGAACTCAGGTGGGTTTCGAGCCATTCTGATTTCACGGGTAAACGGACTCCTGTTAACTCCTTCCCGATATCTGTTTGTCAAACCTTCACACATAGTTCGCCTGATAATTTCAGCCAATCCAGCGTTGTCCATCAAGGGTTGCCCCCCGAGTCCCTGAGGGAATTCTGGTACATATTCTTCATCACGTACTTTTGTACTCCTGCCAGCATCCTGTTGTATGGTGTCACCTGGAATTCCACCATGAACTGGTCCATTATTGCTGGGTGGTGTGCCCCCGAGCCTAGATCCATCCTGATTAACAGTCGCGTGTTGATTAGGGCTCCGCCTTGTTGAGCTGCTCCGTCTGATTACTTGTTGGGTCCTTCTATTCCAGCTCCGTGGGTATGAACTCTAACAACTCCATCTGTCCTTGCCTGTCCGAACTGTCTGAGAAGGTTCTGCATCATTTCCTCCTGTCTTTTTAGATGCTCTTCATGCATAGCTTCCGTCATCATCTCCATCTCGTCTCTGATGATGAAAGCTGAAGTCTGATTAGCTCCCGAAGACGCTTCCTAGCTTCCTCCATGCTGCATCCTCTCTGCTCTTTTCCTCCTTGTTGATTTCTTTGTCATGGTTTCTATTAGATTTGATCCTTTAGCCTTTCAAATTTGAACTCCAAATCCGATATAGTGGGTGCTAGTCTTTCTTAGTGCAAGACCAAAGTATTTGTGCCAAAATTGGTCACAAACCTCAAATATCATGAAAGCACCAATGTATGAACACAGACCAGCAGTATATAATCACAAATCACAGATCTAAGTATTGTAGAGAATAAAAATGAAGATTAATAAACTTAAGCAGAAAGAAATAGACAGAGACACCAGATTTAGAGTGGTTCGGCTATCTCCATCCTATATCCACTTCAAAAGATAATCTTTTATCGACTTTGCTTGCTGGTTACAGCGGATTAGAGTAGTAATTTTCGAGTACAATGGTGATTTCGGCAGAGTCTGGACGTCGGAGAATCAAAAGTTGCTTTCATACAGGCTTTGAGATTCTATTTGTAGGCATAGGCTGTAAATATCTCGCTCGGATCTTAGGAGACCTATTCTGGCAAGTGAGTAGGCCCATGCGATCGATCCTAGGTGATTTAGACTCGATCCGTGATCGATACGAATGAATTTTATAATGATCAAGGTCTTGTCCAATCAAGCCAAGATCGATCATGGATATTCTTTAGGTTGTACGCAAGCTCCTGTGAAAATTTAGTGGCATTTGGACTTGTAGATTTTGAGATATGATCGATGCAATTAAAGGTTTTCGGTAGGCGGTGCAATTCGTATCGATCCCCATCGCATCGCTCTGTTCGTATCGATCAGGGCACGTGTTTGTGAGTTGATGTGGCTCTATTTTCAAAGCTTGATCCATTTTACATGTCGCGTTGAATGCTTCCTTCATCGAATCATGCATATTTCTAGTTCGTATCCAAGCCTTATTCGTGTCCGCTCCTTCGTATCGATATTATGACCTGATCGATACGAACCTGCATCGAGTCGAACAGCCTCGAGTCGAACAAAGCATCAGGTGTCTATTTATTCAATCCAACCTCACAGTCACTGAGTCAAAGCACATCGTCCCCTTCTCCTTGACCGGTACGAACGACGTGTTCATAACCATGCCGAATCATTCTCCTTGATCGATACGAACGACGTGTTCGTATCCATGCCCAATCATTCTCCTTGATCGATATGAACTACATGTTCGTATCCATGCCGATGCATACGAATTCGTATCGATTCGAATGAAACATCCTTATGAACGCATTCATAAATCTCTTGACCAAATGAATTCCGTTTGTCTTGAGATTTGAAACATAGCATTTTTTAGCCTTATTCTTCATTCCCAATCGATCCCCTCTTGATTGGAGCTCGACCAAATTTCGACGATATCGATCATAGCCTTGTTTCCAATTGACCTCCAACCCTATTATTCATCCTTTGGCCTTGACCAGAAGGTGGGATAACAGCTTTCGGAGACGTGTAGGAGTCAAGCTAGTTATTTCGGGGATCGTACCTATTGTCGGCTGTGTAAGGGCAAATTTTTTTAATTGTCTATATTTAGACTGTGATCAACCAATGAAGCATCTTCATTTGTCGCTCTTGGTGCATTTTGTAATAAATTGCAATTTCTCTAAATGTGGTTTACGTATAGGATTATGTAATGGATCTGAAATGCTACTTGTAATGAAATGAGAATTTTTTTTAAAATTTGAGTTTAATTTTTTTTCATATTCATGTGTTTCTGGTGTATCAATATATCTAACATTATCACATTTGGTCACCGAGAATTAATAACTATGGATAACTACAATATCCATAACAGTTAGTTTTGGGACTCTAAATAAGGGATGTTACGTGGGCTGGCGATGGTCATGGTGAACTTCGTAGCTAGGGCTGGTGATGTGGAGGTAAAGCTCAGCAGTGTTGGTTATATTCAAAGGAAGTTAAAAAATCTCTATGGAAGATGAAGTTGAAAGGCACAGAGGATGCAAGTCTGGTTGCGATGGGTAGGAGCAACTGCATCATTGGTGAGTTATTCTTTTAACCTACATTACTATATCTAAATAAGAATAATCCTCTTTGCATGCTTTACTTAGCTTAGAAATTGCTTTGAATTGCGTAAAATTTTATTAGCGATTGGACGAAATTATTAAAATAAATTGCATGCTATGGGTTCAATTTGTTTAATGAATGAATTGGTTGAATTGCCTGTTCTAAATATTAGATTCGATTACATTATCGATTGTGAAATTGCACAATTGTGAAAACCATTTGAATACGTTTGATGAATTGTAGCTAGATTATATGGTTGTTGTGCATTTTTGTATGATCGGAGTTGTTGAAAAGCAAAAATGGTCGCTAATTAATTTCATATTATGGAATTATATTTATAGAGCGATGTTGGCTCTAGATGTTGAATCTTGAATATATTTATTGTTTGAATTGTTTAAAATTTTAAAGATTCTAAAAATGAGATTCTATCTATTTTAATCCTCATTTGAATTTAGCTTATAGAATATAATTAATTATAATCTTACCTAAATCTTATTTCAAGACTTCAATTAAAAAGCTTTAAAAACGAGTAATATTTAATTATACAACCTTTTTAAGTTACTATTTTAAGTAAATAATTTTGGAAATGTTTTAGAGGCAAAATAAAATATAGTATTATTTTATGAAAGCGATTATTAAAGTAATAATCTTAATTTCAAGTAATTTTGTTATAAAAGAGGTTTAAATGATTTTGTAAGAGTTCCAAAAGCTTTTGTAAATAAGAAACTCTTCTTTAAAGTGAATCTATGGAAGTAAAAGTGATTTTGAAAAATTATATCTTTATATATATATATAATTAATTTAAAACTCTTTTTATTTTATTTATTACGGATTTTAAGATTTTAATGAGATTTTGTTCTTTTCTATGAAATAAAGAATATTAATAAGCGATTGAATTGTCGGATTGGTACGAGACATTTCATATAATTCTTTCGCTTTTTATTATAATTTGTAAAATAAAGTTTGAGTGGAAATTACTAGCTTTTAATAAATACTTGAATTTACTTTCTGGTATGCAATAGTTGGTTAAATTATTGTGATTACTAAAGTGCAAGTGATCTACACTTTAGAGTCGTATTATCTTAGGATGTTCTGATTTTAGACCAATAGATCTCTAAGAGACGATGACTCATTTTTCATTGACCTGAGAGTCGATATTTGAATAGCGCTTGATGAAACTGTTTGAGGAGGTGTTAGTGACCTTGTCATTTGGACCGAAACTGCTTAGAGAGGCGTTAGTGACCTTGTCATTTAGAGCGAAAATGCTTAGTGAGGTGTTAGCGACCTTGCCATGGCCGACGAAACTGCTTAGAGAGGTGTTAGCAACATTGTCATTTAGAGCAAAATTGCTTTAGTGACCTTGCCATGGGAAACGAAACTGCTTAGAGAGGTGTTAGTGTAACGACCCAGAATTTTGGTCGTTAGATTTCGAACACTTAATTCATTTTGAATGTTAAATGCGGATTTTGAATTGATTTTGAAGTAAGAAGATTTTGGTTAAATCAATATAATTAGTTAAAATATCGAATATGGAAATTCAATTGGATTTGAATAATAATTATTATTATTTGAAATTGGGATAATTAGTAAATCTGGATGTAAATGGATATGAAAATGGTTCCTAAAATTTATTTTAGGTCTATTTGGATTTAAATAATGATGTTGGACTTTTGGATGGAATCAAAAGTCGATAAGTTAAATTTGGAATTTTTATTAATTGAATAATGAAATTTAATATTTTAATAATGTAAATAATCAGATTTTGATTTAAAATAAATCATAATAATTTCTAATATGATTATAAATCCTATATGATTTCTAATTAAGTTAGTAAAGTTTTAGAAGTGAAATTTTAAGTGATTTCGACGATTTTGGAATTCGCTCGAATTAATCGACGAGTTAAAATAGCCTTTCGGAGCACAGTCACGGAATTCGACGAAACTAGTTCCATTGGATCCGTAATAATGTTTATTATCGGATTTCAAATTTCATAGCGTTTGGAGTTACCGTTTGTCTGTACGGGTGAGAAACGCGTTGAAAGTAAAATCGAAAATTTGATATTTTAAATCGATTTACAAAGCTATCTTCCACATATGATCGAATTAGCTTCCGAAACACGTTCCATTTTGTTCGAAAGGCGGGTAAAACATAATAATCACCTGTCGACACGCGTTGTTTAGAGATCGTTTGAAAGGGTTGTTTAAAGGTGTGTTTAATATTAAAATAATTGGATTCCGTGTATATATTTTTGTGTATGCGTAGAAACTCTAGTATTAGCGTTCCAGCCACCGCTTATGTTTTCAATGGCCGACGTGCTTCCCTCATCTTTCTCGTTTTTCTCTCCATTTGCTCTTCCAACTTCAAAGTTAAAGAGCTCGCTATGAACATCCAATCCAACGGTAGAGATCGTGTTTAATGCATAATGGAGGCCAGACGTTGTTTGGGAAGATAATTCGTTCGTGGCTGATTTCTTGTCATGGGTGGAGCCGAGTGTTCTGGGACTGGAAGCGGAGGTGCATGGCATGGAGGCGTACGTGATGGCCGTCATTGATCGTCAAATCGTCGAGTAAAGGAGGAGCGGTAATGAACCCTAATCGGCGGCTTAGTGGGTTCCTTTGCTTGTCGAATGCGATAGTGAACGAAGAAGATGAGTTTCGAATGGCCTTGAGTTTTCCTTCCAGATCTGGCGGCCACGATCTTGGTTTTAAGGTAAAAGAAAATTTGTTTAGAAATTATATTCAAACTCTAAAAATATTCATATCTCGTGCGTTTGTTATCATGTTTCGACGAAACAAGAAGCGTCGGAATCACAGCGACGCGATCTACGCTGCAGCGCAGATCTAGAGTCAGTTTGAGCAAGTGGAAATTTTAGATTAAATCGAACGAGCTCTATTTAATTTAGAACGAAACTCAAAGTGAGTTAATCTTACTCACATTTGGAATGCTAATTAATTTAAATAGTTATTAATTAAATGGTTGATTGGTTTATTGATTGAATATGGAAACTATTATCAAATTTGATCGATATTTATTTGTCGTGTTAACATCTGCGGTTGCAGGGAAACATGTTGGAGGGATCCAACTTGATTCCTCACAATGTAGAAACTATCATCATTATCTTTGATGTACTTTATTTATTATCCCGTGATAGTTTAATTTGAAAATTCAGTTATGTTGTGATATGATCGGATGAATATAATCTGGCATTTTAAATATAAATGAAAATAAAATAAATTAGGATTAAAAAGGAAAATGAAAAGGGATTTTTTTAAGTAATGAATTTAAGGGAATTAAATTCAATAAATTGATTGAAATTTGAAGTGTTTTTGAAATTATGATTTAAAAGGAAATGAAGAATGGGAATTTTATAAATTGGGTTTATAGACGAAATGGAATATTTGTCGAGGAATAAATTTGAAAGCATAGATTTCCGGTGGGAACTTCTATAAGAAGGTGCAAATTGTTTTAAAAGTAATAGTGAGATTATTTTTAAAAGATGGAAAGTGTATTTTCTTGGAAAACTAAGTATGTTTTCAAAGAAAAGCTTTCGAAGTATAAACTAGAAGTTTAAAATGTATTTTAGAATGTTTTTGTAGAAAATACTGTTTTTAATTACTTTTAAGTGAAAGTAAATATTTAATTAAGTAATTATGATATTTAATTATTTTAAAGGTAAATTAGATTTATGTTTTCTAAAGGAAATTTTATTATAAGTATTTGATATAATAACTTTATATTAAAAGGAAATTTTTGATTTAAGTTACCCAAGAAACTTTTATAGATTTTCAAAAGTATATTTTGAATAATGAATTCAGCAACTTATTTTAAATAAGTTAAGTATATATTTTAGGAAGTGATTTCCAAGAAATGGAAAATGTGTTTAAAAATAAAAGGAGTTTATTTTTAAAGTGTTGGAAGAAATTTACGGGATTGAAACGTAAATTTGAATTGAGATAAACCGAGTAGGATTTATAAAACGGTTCTTTGGTTTATTCAGAAATGGAAGTGTATTGACTGAAAGCCAAGTAAATTTTTCAGAGGAATTTTATTAGTATAAGTTTAAATTTTGGAAATTGTTTTAAAAGTAACATTTTAGAGGAATTTATTATTTTTAATTGTTTTAAAATTTTAAAGTAAATCTATCCAAATAATTTTAGCAGTAATTATTTTAAAGGTTAAATTGACTTTATGTTTTTGAAAAGGATTTTTCTAATGTTTATACTTTGTATAAACTTTTATTTTAAAATAGTGTTGTGGCTGAAATTTTACTTGGAAATTTATTATAAAGATTCCTAACTGCTATTTTGAGTAAAGTGATTTAAAGTAGTTTTATTTAAAAATGTTTAAGTATATATTTTTGAGAAAGTGATTAAAATTGTTTTAAACCTAAAGTATTTGGACTTGGTTGTTTTCAGTGTGAATAAATATTTAGGTATTTATTCCATGAGAAGAGTGTGGTTGAAAACTATTTTCAAAAAGGTTTGAAAGTGGAGATATATCTCGTGAAGATATTTTGAGACTAATAAATAATTTGGGAAATTATTTATTATTTGATGGATGTTTGTGAATATTAAATTGATGTAAAATAACTGACTATCAATATTGACCAATACGTTAATCGTTTCGAAGAGACCGGGATTGGGTTTGCTACATTACAGCATGATAGGGGGTTCTCGTTTCGCGTTAGGTGGCAAACGGGAGACTCTTACCCCTACATGTCCTCGGGGGTAGTATAAGGCCTTTTGGGGTTGGTTGCGAGTCGAGAGGCTGGCCATAAATGCAAAACCGAGGTATCACTGTGAGCCAAGGTGGGGCTGGGATGGTTGAAAAGCCTACCAGTCGAGTGAGCCACTATCGACGGTCGAGAAGGGCGGGTCATCACATGTGGTATCAGAGCTTAGGTTGGCGATAACCTTGGCTCTGGTGGGGAAATTACTCAATATAAATAGAGTCAATAGTACTCTAGAATGAATTGAGTGTATTAATAGCTATGAGAGCGTATTTGTTAGTGAATATAAAAACTGTTTTTATACTGTGTTGATTTATCGGTTGAGTGTTTATAAATTATGGTCGGTACGGGAAGTACAACCGTATCGATAGGGGTTTCTAAACTCTTAAACAAGATAAACCGACATGCTATTGTTTTTAAAGAGGGTAAATGAAATAATTTTATACAAAATTATATTTTGATATAAAAGATATAATTTTTTTGAAATTATTATATATTTGGATGTTTGGTTGTTAATATTATAATTAAATATAAGAGTCTAAAATTTGAAATGGTTTATAACCAAATAGATTTATCTAAGTATGGTTTAAATAAAAAGGAGTATTGGTAAAATTTGATTTAAACGAGAATTTAAATCTCGAAAATTTTGAAAAGTGTTTAAAGTGTATTTAAAACAAAAGTTTGGGAATTTAAAATCTTGGGAATGATTGAAATGTTTTCCAGAATGTTGAAGGAAATAATGGAGTATTATTTTGGAAAATTTCTTTGAATGGAAATTGTTTTGGAAGGAATTTGTGGAAGTAAGGAAGCACTGAACCCACTTCAGTCGTTGGAAAATAATCCTGATGATGAGGGCCACATCATCACAATCCATTTTCGAGTTTCTAAAGTGATGGATTGCTTCCGTGGTGATTGGTTATGATATCTGCCTAGACTTGTTTGATATACAAGTTGTTTTAGAAAATTCAAAAAGGGAAATTTGTCTTGGTGAAACCAAGTTGTTTTGAAATCCAGATTTGATTTGATACACCAAGTGGGAATGTGTTGATTATTATTTCAAATTGGTTTTGAAATAAAATCGGCAATTGAATTTCGGGAATTCTATAAAAAAAAATATGAAAGATAAAAATGAATCAACTATTGAACCTATTAAGTGAAGTTGATTTAAATAAGAAGGAAAATGAAAATTTTAATCCTGGAATTAAAATTTAATTTGAGTGAATGAAAGTGAGTAAAATATATTTGAATTTAACAGGAGATAAGTTAAATAAAATTGAAATTGAGATCGAATTAAAGTGGATAAAGTTGAAATGTAAAATGATTATAATTGTGAGTTAAAATTATGTAATGAAATTTTATACTCTTAAGCTATTAAGTGATATATATATATATATATATATATATATATATGTATGTATGTATGTATGTATGTAATTTGGAATTGTGATTATAAAGTGAAAATGACTCAAATAAGCAATAAGCAATATAAGCTTTTAAATAAATAATTGGTGAACTTAAGAATAGGAAATGAAAGTTGTAAACCAAGATAAAATGGTTGGTATTTTATGGGAAATTCAAAACTTGATCCTAAAAGAAATATAAATTGGAATAAGGTGAAGAAAAATAAAATGTGATGGACTTTGGTTAGAACTTAAACTTATATATAGACAGATAGAATTAGTTGAATTTGAATTGAATTAAAATCAAAACTCAGTTGTGTTATAAATAATCTTGAATAGAATTAAATTCTTATTTAAAATAGCAAGGGAAATGGTATATGTAACAACCCGCATATTTGTCAATTTTAATATTTAAATATTTTATTTAAATATTTTATCGGTACTCGAAATTTAGTCCGAAAAGCTACTTTTTGCATACGGTCGAATTAGTACTCGGGACCACTCCCATTGAGTTTAAAATGCTGTTTGCGACCTTTTTGAGTATAAGCTTCGATATGTTTGGAGAAAGTTGATTTTTTGCTACTTTTCACTTTGGGTTTGAGTTTCGGTTTATCCATTAGCCAACATATACTTAAAAACTGAACCCCTCCTCCCCATTCTCCCTCACTTCTTTCTCTTTTCAGTTTTTATAGCATTAATGGTGGGAGAGATTGGAAATTAAAACTCCAAAACCCTAGTTCCTTTTTGCAACTTCAAATTCCTAGCTCCAAACTCAAGAAGAACCCATTGATAAGCTTCTCTCCTTCTTCTCCAACTTATTCTCTTACCAATTTCAGAAATTCCTAAACCTAATTTTGGGAATGTTCTTGTCTTGAGCTTAGATTCAAGCTCATTTGGGTTGTGTTGAAGAGAGGTTGATTCTCCATTTGCTTTCAAGCTTCTTCTTGTTCGATTTTGTAAAATGGTGAGATTTTTATCTCACATCTTAGTCTATAATTATCTTCGATTATTAGATATGAATTCCTAACACTTATTCTTGTGCAATTGATTTTGGTTTGGACTGATTTGGTGTATATTCCTATTTTTGGTGTTTTGGTCTAATTTATGAAAATCCTTTTATGGATATTTGGACATTGATATTTGAAGCGTATCGAAGAGCCGTTTAGGCTGGGTTGTCGTTCGACGTAATTCCTTAGTCATCGCCATTTGCTCGATTGGTCGTTTCCGATATTCGTTTGGCCATTTATGGCCTAGGTTCAGGGAATGCCCTGAACCCCGGATTCAGACGTCTGAAACGTGATATTCAGACGTCTGAATATTGTCTGGGAAGTTTTCTATTCCCAGATTCAGACGTCTGAATTTGGGATTTCAGACGTCTGAATTGGCTTATTTTCAAACAGAAAGAAATCAGCTAATAAATGCCTATTTCAGACGTCTGAAACATTTTGTTCAGACGTCTAAATCGTGTTCTGGAAATTTTTATATTTCCAGATTCAGACGTCTGAACCACTTGTTTCAGACGTCTGAAGCTGTTGTGATTTTGCCTTCTTGCCTTTTTGTTTGAGAATTCCAATTTAAATCGATTCGTGATAATCCTATTTGTTGTTATCATTTATTATGACTTTGATGACTCTTTTTGGGAATTTTTGAATATCCATTTCGATGGATTCTTTATCGGTTTCTTTGGATTTTATTCACGTCTTCGAATGTGAATTTTAGTGATTGATTGTCCTTACAATCTTCTTTGTGATTTGTCACTTTAAAAATATAAAGGTTTCCTATACTAGTAGTAAATATCAAAACTCTTTCCTCAAACGATTTCAATACTATTTTAATACCAAATTCGTTTATAAAACCGTTTTCCAATCTATTAGTATATACAAACCTTTACCTCACTCGTATGAGAAATCTAATTAAACGACTTAGTAAAACGAGTGGTATGAAACGCTTGCGTTTACTTTGTTGGTTAATTCTTGGACTTGTTCGATTGAAACTCTTGTGACAATTTTATAGTGGAGATCTACAATTTGTTCGTAAATATTTAAGTTAAGCAAGTGGTTATGGGACATGAAGATAAACTCATATATTTACTAGCTTAGTGTAATTGACACTTCTCGTTGATCATGACGATCATCTTTGTGATTTAGACTAGCAATGTGCGATGTCTCTTTGTCTGCGAGGGAGACTAAACCCCGTTATGTGGAGTTTCGACTCAATTTGGTGGGGTAGCAACCCATGGTCTTCGGCTCAATTTGCGATGGTTAGCAACCATGGAATTAGCGTTCCGTTTGTGATACACGTGTTGGTGGGCTTTATGCTCCCGTTTGTGATAGGCCTCCCCCCCCCTTTGTGATTTCTGGATTTCTTGAGATGATTTCTAGAATTTGTGTTTCACCAATTTTCGTGATTTCCATTGATAAGTTTTATCAATATTTGTGCATTGGTGAATTTGTGCGTCATTGACTTTTGTGATATCTGGATTTCGTGTATTGAATTCTGGAATTTGTGTGTCATTGACTTTTGTGATTGACATTGATATTATCGTCAATATTTGTGGTTTGATGAACGAAATAAGGAGTATGGAATTTCTTTGATTCTTTTGTAGATTTGGTGATATTGATTAATCTCTCGTTGATTTTCAATTACTTTTATATATCACAGCTTGGGATTGTGATTATTATGTGTTTAGTCATATCTCTTATTCTATATCGTTTCATCTGATATCTATAGTTAGACTGATCCGTTTATTATTTTCTTATTAAATAATACTAGGGTCAGACCGAGATGTTACAGGTGCTTCTGCTTGACTTCTCTCTTGGGATTGATTTCTCTGACTTTTGGTTAACTACTTAGATTAGTAGTTTTTGTTGTATACATTTGAGATATAGACTCCATTATGTATACTTATTCTTTTGTGTAGTTCATGTAACTATTCTTTTGTGATATTGTGGATCTTTCTGACCACTACTCTGATGTACACTTTTATGTGTAATATTCATATCTTATTCCGCCTTTGTGATATGAATTGTCTGTGACTGATTTATGTTATGTTTGTTTCTATATTTGTTTCCGAAGGTATTATAGCCACTGTGTAGTAGCTTTGAGTTTGTGTCGGCATGTCGGATTTCCACTTGAAAAGATTTGCATGTTATACTATCTGACATATCGATGCTCGCACAAAGCAATTACACGGAGGGTCGCTCATTAACAGCCTTATTCTCCGTACTAGCTGACATCATTCACCGTAATGTTCTTGGCTAGTGTAGGTATAGAGGTGGGGCGTCATAGCTTGGTATCAGAGCCAAACTTCGAAACAATATGGAATAATATAACAAGGATCATCGTCTTAAGTCCATCTTAGGAGTCGTGCTTTAGGATTTAATTCGAGTCTTCGTACCGATTCATCCTATTTTCCTTATGATTCCTTGTTTATCTATCAAGATTGCTTGATATTCAATTTGGTGAATAACCTTTTTCTTCTTCTTCTTTCTTTCTAAAGGGAGAAAATGTCTAGACCAGGCCACCCCAGAGCCGTACCATCTAGCACTCCACCCCAAGATGGAGTTTTTATGACTACTCAACAACTTCTTGATTTAGTGACGAATGCTCAAGCAGCTGGAGCTAACCCGGAACCTACTCACCCAAAGTCGGGATTTGCACGCTTGTGCAGCGATTACACTAATTTGGGTGGGGAGCCATTCAAAGGTTCCGAAACTATTATTGAAGTACAGGCTTGGCTAAGGTCATGCGATCGAATCTTTTCTCGCATGAATCTTACTAACCTTCACCGAGTTCAGGTGGCCTCTAGTATGCTCCGAGAAAGAGCATTGGACTGGTACGAGCTTCTTATTTCTGAGATTAATGAAGCGGATCTCACCTGGGAGCAATTCCAGGAACGCTTCGAGTTGAAATTCGTACCAGAAGCTGAGAAGGTGACTTTGGCTCGCCGTTTTATAGACCTTGTTCAAGGTGAATCTTCCGTGGCAGATTATGTCGCGTCTTTTGAGTCGCTTTCTAAATACGGGGTTGAATACATCAACACCCCTTTAAAGAAGAACCAGAGGTTCGTCTATGGCTTAAACAAAAATCTCAAGAAACCATTACTTCTAAAATTAGAAGTTTCTTTCGACCAACTCGTTGATATTGCTCTTCGTCTTGAAGAGGCGGATAGGGAGGATGATGTTGAAGTGGTGGGTTCTAAACCAAGCTTCAACAACAACAAGAAGAGGCCAAACAAATTCAAAGGCCCCTATCATAATAAGAAAGGGAAGCAAGCAACCTCCGTGACAAAGACTTCTTCCTTTGGTCGTGGGGAATGCTATAACTGTGGTTCGAAGGACAATTATGCGAACAAGTGCCCAAGGTCACTCTCTTGTCGCTACTGCAAAGTTCCCGGTCATGTTATATCTTCATGCCCCAAGCTTCAGGGCAAGAAGGAGGGAAAACTTAATGTTGCTCAAGCCCCTGGCAACACATCTCGTGGCCAAGGTATTTCTCATTCTATTCTGGATGGAATTATTTTATTTCGTGATCATCCTATTCGAGTTCTTTTTGATATGGGTGCATCCCATTCTTTTATATCAAAAGAACTTGTTGATACTTTTTCTTTGGATGTTTTGTGTTTAATGACTTCTTTGAGAATTGCGAATCCGGTTGGTGGATCCGCAACAATCAGTTTATTGTGTAAAGATGTAACATTCCTGAAATTTATCAAGTTTAAATTGGCAATTAAATTAATTTTTGAAGATAAATTGCTAATTTATTTATGAATTAATTGGATAATTTCTAGAATAAATAGATAATTTTGATTTTAAATAGTAATTTATATCAGAAATTTATGAATAAGTATTTTGTAAACAAATATTGAATTTAAAAATAAGATGTATAAAATATGTTTATATTAATATGTGAGCTAAATTAAAAGATTTAAAAATAGAATCTATAAAATAATTTAAACTAAAGAGTTGAATATGATTTGTATATTAAACATTAAAAATAGAATTCATGAATTGATGAAAAAAAAATAATGATAAATAAAGTTTATAAATTTAAGATTAAAAATATAAATTGTGATTAAATTTTCAAAATTAATAAAGATGTATTTTTTTTTTCATATAAATATATTTTAAGATAGAATATTTAAAATAAAATAAAATAAAATAACACCCTAAAATTGTCAATATAAATTTATAATATATTTTAAACTTTGGAAATGCAATTTGGAAATAAATTGAAAGGTCTCAAACAAATAAAATAAGTAATAAACTATATATGGGAAAATTCCAATTTTATTACCTTTCTTAGTAATAAATCACTTATTAATAAAATGAGTTTTTAAAAATCATTCCTTTCTTCAAATTGATGTAAGTTGAAAATAATAAACAAAATAGATATAAAAACAAGAACTAAAAGTTTAAAATGTAAATATACACAAGGGAGTAAAGAGAAATATATACACATGTGAGATGTAGTAGAGTAAGAAAATCAACAAAATCTAGAGCTTGAGATTGTTTTAAACAAGTGGCATTCATTTTATTTAATTAAATAAAAAAAATTGAGGAAAACTTTTGAGTTCCCCATATGCAATTATAATAACATCTCACCAAATCTGAAACTACAGTACCAAAGATTGGTATCTCAGAAACCACAACACCAAAGATTCAAGAGCAAATCAAAGCTAAAAAGAAAAAGAAGAAAAAACTCAGTAAACATGCAAGTTCAAATCTGAAAAATCTTCTTCAACAACAAGAACCTGAGGAAGAAAATCAAAAGAGAGATCAAATCTGAAAGCAACTCAACTTAAAAGCATTTCACAAATCAATGATTCAATCTGAAGCAATTGAAAGGAGTCAGAGCTACAACCTGTTAGCTTCAGATTTAAGTTTTCAAAGTTCAAGCAAAACAATTCAGGAGCAATTCAAAACAACACAGAAGAATGCTTCAACCTGGGAAGCAAGTGCAGTAATTTCTAAAACAAATACAAGGCAAGTAAAATTTCTTTTAAAAAGGATTTGAATCTGAAGTGATAATCAGTAACAAAGAAAAGATTTAAAAACAATTGTATTTATCAGTTCAGGAGTAAAGAGAACCAAGAATTCAAAAAGCAAATCAAAATTCAGAATATGAGAAAAATCAAAAGCCTGTCTCTGTTCTTATCTCTGCTGCAACTCCAAGGTGAGCAAACTTGAAAATCTTCCCTTTGAATCTGATATCTATGAACTTGTGAATTGCTTTGTGATGCTTGCTTGTTGATATTGGGTTACATGCTTGTAAAATTTGAAATGAATGTGTTTCTGCTGTATACATGTCCATTGTATGGTTTCTCTGTATACCTCTCAGTTGCAAGATTAATCTAAATTCATAAACCCTTTGATTAGTTTAAAGATTAAGATTCAAACAAAACTTGTTTGTTTAAATTAAAACTTCATTTTAAAATTTTATATAAGTCAAAATAATATATAAACATCTCTGGAACAAGAAGCTAGAAGCCTGCATGTTGAATACTGAAGCATTATGAAGCAATATTCAAGTTTTTAAAAGCATGCATCATTTAAAAGCAAGGAGGGAGTCTGCATTTCATAATTTGGAACCTGCAAGTTGACATGTACTCTGCATTTCAAAATCTGGAACCTGAAAATGAAATATGCTCTGCACTTTGAATACCTGTGATTTATGCCAGTATACATGTTGAAGAAAGTTTCATGTCTGTGCCTCTAAATTCCAAACTCATGTTTAATCTCTGAGTTCTCCCCTTTGACTTGTTTTGTTGTTGTTGTTATTATCTAGCTTTGTATAAATCATGATATTCTAGGATAGCATAAGTTTACTAATAGAATCATTACGTAAATTCAAGGATTTTAAGACTAAATTTGAACTTTACAGTGTTAAATTAAAATACAGTTTTGATAATTAACTATATTTTTCATTTTGGTCAATATTAGTTGATCCTTGAAATTTAACTAGTTGAAATTGTTTCTGGAAGTAGTTTTTATATCATTGATCACAAGAAAATTTTTGAATTGATTTGAAATTCAAATTTGGAATTTAGATTTGGGATTTAATGGTGTTGAACCCTAGTTAATACTGGTTTACAGTTTGGGTCGATTTTGAACACCCAAGTGCATCGAGTTCAAAGCTATTGGGGGTAATGGTGGATGGTGAGGTGAAGAAGCTATCACCGGAGTTTGGTCCATGATGTTGGTCGGAGTTGAGAGAAAATGGTGTTGACAGGTTTAGGAAGCTGGGGGTATAGGCTGTTACAGTTTTTAGTTTT
This sequence comes from Allium cepa, assembly GCA_030765085.1. Lineage (NCBI taxonomy): Eukaryota > Viridiplantae > Streptophyta > Magnoliopsida > Asparagales > Amaryllidaceae > Allium > Allium cepa. The sequence continues at coordinate 202,255,930 of CM060934.1, read as the reverse complement.
AAAACTTGATTTCAAATTCAAATTAGTCTTAGGGGATCTGGGGTTTTGATGTTGTAGTGAAGTCTCTGATAGTTAGGGGATGGTCGGAGATGAAGGTCAGGGTGGCTGGAGGTGGTTTACAAATGCACAGGGGTGTGTGCATGTTTGTGATAGTGGTAGTATGATGTTTCGGGGTTGCAGGGAATTGTGACTCGGGTGGATCTCGGGGAAAATGGGAAATAACTCGGAGTAATGGCAGAATGACCCGAAGTAAATTTTAGCTTACTCGAGTACATTGTTTCAGGGTTTAGCAAAACAGAAACCTGTCTTTGCAGTTTTGAAATTAAAAGTTAAGTTTAAATTTAAACTAAAAGTTTAGCTTAGGATTTAAACTTGAATCTAAAATGAATTCAAATTGTTTGAATTCTTATTTTGTAATAATTTGAATGCAGGAATTCAAATTTGGTTTAAAAAAAAAAAAAAAAAAAGAAGAAGAAGGAAACTGTTTCCAGTTTTGTAAAGTTTGAACTTAATACAAACTAAAATTGAGACTTAAGATTTTGAAACTGAATTTAAGCATGAAATCAAATAAGTTTCAATTCTGTTTCTTTGAAATAATTTAGATTCAGAAAATTTTAAAGTTTGGTTTTCAAATTTAACAGAAACTGTTTTTCTGTTTTAAAATGTAAAAGTGAATTTAAATTGCAAGTGGAGATTGAGATGGAGTTTAATTTGAAAATTTTGAATATGAATTCAAATAAGATTATTTGAGATTTGAAATCATTTAAGCTTTTAAATTTAAATTTGATTTGAAAATCTCAAGCATAAATGCATTGTGTTTTGGCATTTGAAATTGAAAGGTTAAGTATCTAAATTAGGAAATTCAAAATGAATTCAATCTGAGTTTTTAAATCTGAATTTAAAATTTTAAACTTCAGTTTTAACATAAAGATTTAAGTTTAAATTTCTTTTAAATGATTAAGTGATTTGCATTGAATGGAAGGTGTAATTGTAAGAAGCATTTTAAAGAATTTGAATTTAAATTTGAAATTGAGATATGAAGTAATGTTTATATAAAGTTAAATTTGATTCAAATCTAATTTTGAATCTTGGGTTTAAAATGAATTTAAGTTTTATAAATTTAAGAGTTTAAACCAAATTTGGTTGATAATGTAAAAATTTAAATGGTTTAATTTTAAAAAGAAATTTATTTTAACTTTTGTAAATTTCTTTCATAATTAAGGAATTATCATCAATTAAGGATTTTAGATTGATTTTAATAAATGAATGATTTATATTTCATTTAATTATTAGGTTAATTAAATGAATAATTAAATTATTTAATAAATTAATGAAATAAGTGATTACTTAAGGTAATTAAGAATTAAGGGTTTAGGATTAATTATTCTTTGAATAATTAACTTGTAATTAAGAATGATTTATTAAATAAAATTAGTTTTTAATTAATGATTAATAATTAATTAATCAAGTAATAAATAAATGATTAAATAAAATAACCATTGCTTAGTGAAAGTAATTATAGTAGATAATTAAAGATTGATTTATCAGATATTAGGGTTAATTATTTTAAGGTAAAATTAATTTATGTGGTTAATTAATTAAGATAATTGAATCAAGAAAAATAGATTAAGGTTAATTAATTTAAAAATGATTGAGAAATCATTATTAATTAAGGAATAATTAATTGTTGAAATTAATTAAGGAATAATAAATCTATTTATTAAGGACAATTAATTTTAACTAAGATTTAATTTATCAATAATTAAAAGTTTATTTGTTAAAGTAATTAATTGAGAAATAAGCAATTAAGATTAATTAATTACAATTAAAGGATAAATAAATTAAGATAATTTATTTAATAAATGATTAATAAATGAAGATGGTTAAGACTTAATTAATTATAGTTAATGATAATTAATCATTGATTTAAAGATTACAAATAGAAGTAATTATGTGGGTAATAAATTTATAACCACACGGTTTATTCATCTTAATTAAAGATGTTTGATTGTTAATGAATGTTGTGTGATGGATTGATATATTTGATATGTGATGCTATGTGATGCTTTATACTGAGCTGTTATATCTGTGATGTATATATTGTTATATGAATATGCAAACCTCTTTACTTGTAAAACGACATTTGGATTTCGATGCGACAGGGAGTCGGATTCCAGCTGGTTATCCGAAACCCACATCGAATCATATTAGTGAATTTTTGTGATTGATAATTTACTTTATCTATGAATCTATGAATATAGATAAGCGTTATGGGTTATACCGCTTATCTTTATGATTGAATCTGTGATGATGATGTTGTGCACTATTGTGTTGAACCCCTAGACCACACTTATACACACACAAATATGGATTGCACGTGGAAATGGGTTAAGTCACAGATTTTGAAATTGTTTTAAAATTTGAATTTTTGAATCCAAAATAGTTTTGGAATTAGGATTGAAGTTTTTGACAAAAAATGGATTTCAAAAATAAAAGTTATTTTGAATAACTCGATTGAGTTTTGAAATTTTAAATAATTTGATTTAAAATTTGAATTCAATAATTGAATTGAATTCTATGATTTGGAAACTAGGGTTTTAAAAAAAGTTATTCAACTTATAAATGGATTTATATGGGTTTTTAAACCAATTTAAAAGTGATATTTTGAAATTTAAAATTAACCCAAGATTCCAACTTGTATAAATCGGACTTTTCTGAAACGAAAACTGTTGTTTTCCAATAATAGAAGCTTTCATATAAGAAATGGTTTTCCAATGTATGTTAAAAGGAATTCAAGTTTTGAAATGAAAATGGTATTCCAAGTTATAAATAAATCTTTGGAACATGTTTTGAAAGCTATAAATTAAATCTTTAATTTAAAGGTTTATTGAGTTAATCCAATTGAAATGGAAGTTGTTTTGAAATCTATGAATAGATCTTTGTGAAATTAGGTGAAACTTTGTGAAATAAATCTTTTGGTTTAAAGATTTAAAATGGTAATTTGTTTAACTATTTCAAAGAAAAGTTTTGGATTTTATAAGTTGTGACTTAGCTAAAATCCCATATCCATATGTTTTAAAATATTGCGCTCATTATTCGGTTTAGCCGGGAGAGGACCTTGTGTCATATAGCCCATTCCGAATAGTGATACGACGTTATGGATAGCATTTGAAGACCGGTGGTGAAGACCGGTGGTGAAGACCGGGTATTTGTGAGAATGATAGGATAACCTGTCGATTGACTCTGCACTGAGTTGCTCCGGTATAGAGTTCTCCCTTAGTGATGGGAAGTCCGATCGGGATTGTGGATACCCGGATTTGCAAGGGCTTCTTCGGAAGTGCCTTCGGTTCTGTTCGAACCCGGAACAGACTTGTATGGTTGTATGTCCGACATTACACTTTGAGATGTTATCTGATCTCTATCAAATACATTTCTGCTTGGTGGCGGAGAATTTATTCTCTTAGCTTAACACCCTTCTCTGAGACGTACGAGCTCAGAGATTATGTAGTTGATATTTATCAGTGATATTTCCAATTTGGTAATGTGGCATGCTGAGTGCTGCTGTGTGATGATCATTGGTTGATCATTTGTGATATGATCATTTGTTTGATCATTTATCTTTGTGATCATTGCTTTGGCCATCTGTTGACCCAAAGCATGGCTTTGTTGCACAAGGCGTAGCTTTGTGGACGAGACTGCATCAGGACCTCACACCCCGGAAATGGTCGAAACAGGAAAGATGCGGCAAGGTTATGAGGGTCGCGCCCTTTAGGGTGTGTCATTCCCTTCTGGTAAAGGGTGGTATCATGGTATGGAGCCCAGATACTTACTCATGTGGATACTGCAGATCTATTACTTTGTGATACTTTGTGGTTGTTGCGCGCGCTCGGATAAAGGTCCCAAAGGACCGGGGGATGACATATTCGTGTAGTAGTTACCTAGTTACAGAGGTAACCCGGCCTTGTGTTGGCAGAGATCTAACCGTAACGTTAGTTCTCGGGACGTCCCGCCAGAGGCGATCCCATAGACAGTAGGAAGTTCCTTAGCCTGACCATTTGTTGGAAATCCATTCATCCAATACGTGCCTTGTACGGTTTTAGTTGTATTACCTGCCATTCACTTATGGTGGTCACCACTGTTTGGATGGTAGCTATAGTAGGCATAGTTCGGAATGTCTATGTTGGCTAGGATTTATATTCTACTTTCGAAATTGTTTTCTACACTATGCACTAATAATAATATCAAAAATGATTTGATTTTTGCGTAGTAAGCATATTTGACTATCATAAGGAGAAATCTCCTCCAAGTCTGCGTTTGCATTGTGTGTGTGGCGGGAGGCCTTATGGTAGTTTCATTTTCTAAAAAGCATTGCGGATTTCAAATTTAAATTTCTCTATCTGTTTTAAAAGACCAAATGTTTTTGTTTGCTCATACCAGTCCCATGACTGACCTGGAGTTTATTGTTCCTTTCCTAAACTCTGGGTGCCCACTATTTTCCCACACGGGCAGTCTAGAGTTGGGTTTTCAGATAATCAATAGTAGGTGTAGATTCGACAGCTTTCAGCCTTAGGATTTGGCAGTCGCATTTGGATTGAGTTGCTGCTCTTCATCTTGATTTGGAGTTCGAGCTATTTCTGGGTTGGTGCTTTGGAGATGGAGATTACTGTTCCTGGAGTTCTTTCTTGAAGACCATACTGGAGATTTTGTTCCGCTGCTGTGTTATCTTTTTATTTCCGCTGCTATTCTTTGTATCTCTGATGTATGTTGATATCTCTTGTATCATCTGTTGTATCAGTTATTGTATCAAATGTTGTATATTGATATGTATTATTCTTTTCTTCCGCTGTGTTATACTTAATGTGTTATAAGCTCCGGCGAACCAGATTCGACGTTTGGATCTGCGGCATTTGAATACGAGTGTCGTATTCGGTGCCGATTTTCGAAGGTCGAGTCAGGATCATTATAAGTGGTATCAGAGCTGATGGTTAAAACCTTAGCTCAGGAGTATAACACATTAAGTAACTCATTAGAGATAGGGTGAAGTAAACCCTAGAATGAGTATATCCCTAAGATATCTGTTCGAACGCCTCAGTAAATTCTCTTACTATCCACTGATAGTGAGTATGAGTGCGAGGAGAGGACGAGATAGGGGACAGGGGAATACGACTACAAATGGTCAATACCCTGCAACAGTGGAAACAACTTTTCTCTATCAATCTCCTTTGATTCGATTTCTATTCTTTTGATTGCTTCATGACAGCTCTAGAAAGAAGTTTCGGTGTGATGATGGCCATACGTATCGTTGTAGAAAATTCTTACCCCGTATCTTCGTCAGTTTCTTATCAACTTTTCGATCTAAACTCTAATGAATTTGAAATTGAAAAATTAAATAAGTTAGAAATTTTAAATTAAGTAAATTGGTTAACTAATATGAAGATTGAATCTATCTATCCATCTATTCTCTAGGATCCGATATATTCTACGAACGATTAGTTATCCCTTCAAACTAATCAATGCCCTTGCATATTCGTAGACAGGTGGACCCAAATATCTGTGTAATAATTGTATGAGTTCGTTCTCATATTATTGATATTCTGATTTGGGTAGACCAAATGCAGAATAAATATTTCGATCTGATCTGTTCAATCATTTCTTTATCTATTATCTATTCTTTGTCGTCTTCTTTGCAATTTCGAGGACGAAATTCTTTTAAGGGGGGAAATCTGTAACATTCCTGAAATTTATCAAGTTTAAATTGGCAATTAAATTAATTTTTGAAGATAAATTGCTAATTTATTTATGAATTAATTGGATAATTTCTAGAATAAATAGATAATTTTGATTTTAAATAGTAATTTATATCAGAAATTTATGAATAAGTATTTTGTAAACAAATATTGAATTTAAAAATAAGATGTATAAAATATGTTTATATTAATATGTGAGCTAAATTAAAAGATTTAAAAATAGAATCTATAAAATAATTTAAACTAAGGAGTTGAATATGATTTGTATATTAAACATTAAAAATAGAATTCATGAATTGATGGGAAAAAAAAATAATGATAAATAAAGTTTATAAATTTAAGATTAAAAATATAAATTGTGATTAAATTTTCAAAATTAATAAAGATGTATTTTTTTTCATATAAATATATTTTAAGATAGAATATTTAAAATAAAATAAAATAAAATAACACCCTAAAATTGTCAATATAAATTTATAATATATTTTAAACTTTGGAAATGCAATTTGGAAATAAATTGAAAGGTCTCAAACAAATAAAATAAGTAATAAACTATATATGGGAAAATTCCAATTTTATTACCTTTCTTAGTAATAAATCACTTATTAATAAAATGAGTTTTTAAAAATCATTCCTTTCTTCAAATTGATGTAAGTTGAAAATAATAAACAAAATAGATATAAAAACAAGAACTAAAAGTTTAAAATGTAAATATACACAAGGGAGTAAAGAGAAATATATACACATGTGAGATGTAGTAGAGTAAGAAAATCAACAAAATCTAGAGCTTGAGATTGTTTTAAACAAGTGGCATTCATTTTATTTAATTAAATAAAAAAAATTGAGGAAAACTTTTGAGTTCCCCATATGCAATTATAATAACATCTCACCAAATCTGAAACTACAGTACCAAAGATTGGTATCTCAGAAACCACAACACCAAAGATTCAAGAGCAAATCAAAGCTAAAAAGAAAAAGAAGAAAAAACTCAGTAAACATGCAAGTTCAAATCTGAAAAATCTTCTTCAACAACAAGAACCTGAGGAAGAAAATCAAAAGAGAGATCAAATCTGAAAGCAACTCAACTTAAAAGCATTTCACAAATCAATGATTCAATCTGAAGCAATTGAAAGGAGTCAGAGCTACAACCTGTTAGCTTCAGATTTAAGTTTTCAAAGTTCAAGCAAAACAATTCAGGAGCAATTCAAAACAACACAGAAGAATGCTTCAACCTGGGAAGCAAGTGCAGTAATTTCTAAAACAAATACAAGGCAAGTAAAATTTCTTTTAAAAAGGATTTGAATCTGAAGTGATAATCAGTAACAAAGAAAAGATTTAAAAACAATTGTATTTATCAGTTCAGGAGTAAAGAGAACCAAGAATTCAAAAAGCAAATCAAAATTCAGAATATGAGAAAAATCAAAAGCCTGTCTCTGTTCTTATCTCTGCTGCAACTCCAAGGTGAGCAAACTTGAAAATCTTCCCTTTGAATCTGATATCTATGAACTTGTGAATTGCTTTGTGATGCTTGCTTGTTGATATTGGGTTACATGCTTGTAAAATTTGAAATGAATGTGTTTCTGCTGTATACATGTCCATTGTATGGTTTCTCTGTATACCTCTCAGTTGCAAGATTAATCTAAATTCATAAACCCTTTGATTAGTTTAAAGATTATGATTCAAACAAAACTTGTTTGTTTAAATTAAAACTTCATTTTAAAATTTTATATAAGTCAAAATAATATATAAACATCTCTGGAACAAGAAGCTGGAAGCCTGCATGTTGAATACTGAAGCATTATGAAGCAATATTCAAGTTTTTAAAAGCATGCATCATTTAAAAGCAAGGAGGGAGTCTGCATTTCATAATTTGGAACCTGCAAGTTGACATGTACTCTGCATTTCAAAATCTGGAACCTGAAAATGAAATATGCTCTGCACTTTGAATACCTGTGATTTACGCCAGTATACATGTTGAAGAAAGTTTCATGTCTGTGCCTCTAAATTCCAAACTCATGTTTAATCTCTGAGTTCTCCCCTTTGACTTGTTTTGTTGTTGTTGTTATTATCTAGCTTTGTATAAATCATGATATTCTAGGATAGCATAAGTTTACTAATAGAATCATTACGTAAATTCAAGGATTTTAAGACTAAATTTGAACTTTACAGTGTTAAATTAAAATACAGTTTTGATAATTAACTATATTTTTCATTTTGGTCAATATTAGTTGATCCTTGAAATTTAACTAGTTGAAATTGTTTCTGGAAGTAGCTTTTATATCATTGATCACAAGAAAATTTTTGAATTGATTTGAAATTCAAATTTGGAATTTAGATTTGGGATTTAATGGTGTTGAACCCTAGTTAATACTGGTTTACAGTTTGGGTCGATTTTGAACACCCAAGTGCATCGAGTTCAAAGCTATTGGGGGTAATGGTGGATGGTGAGGTGAAGAAGCTATCACCGGAGTTTGGTCCATGATGTTGGTCGGAGTTGAGAGAAAATGGTGTTGACAGGTTTAGGAAGCTGGGGGTATAGGCTGTTACAGTTTTTAGTTTTAAAACTTGATTTCAAATTCAAATTAGTCTTAGGGGATCTGGGGTTTTGATGTTGTAGTGAAGTCTCTGATAGTTAGGGGATGGTCGGAGATGAAGGTCAGGGTGGCTGGAGGTGGTTTACAAATGCACAGGGGTGTGTGCATGTTTGTGATAGTGGTAGTATGATGTTTCGGGGTTGCAGGGAATTGTGACTCGGCTGGATCTCGGGGAAAATGGGAAATAACTCGGAGTAATGGCAGAATGACCCGAAGTAAATTTTAGCTTACTCGAGTACATTGTTTCAGGGTTTAGCAAAACAGAAACCTGTCTTTGCAGTTTTGAAATTAAAAGTTAAGTTTAAATTTAAACTAAAAGTTTAGCTTAGGATTTAAACTTGAATCTAAAATGAATTCAAATTGTTTGAATTCTTATTTTGTAATAATTTGAATGCAGGAATTCAAATTTGGTTTAAAAAAAAAAAAAAAGAAGAAGAAGGAAACTGTTTCCAGTTTTGTAAAGTTTGAACTTAATACAAACTAAAATTGAGACTTAAGATTTTGAAACTGAATTTAAGCATGAAATCAAATAAGTTTCAATTCTGTTTCTTTGAAATAATTTAGATTCAGAAAATTTTAAAGTTTGGTTTTCAAATTTAACAGAAACTGTTTTTCTGTTTTAAAATGTAAAAGTGAATTTAAATTGCAAGTGGAGATTGAGATGGAGTTTAATCTGAAAATTTTGAATATGAATTCAAATAAGATTATTTGAGATTTGAAATCATTTAAGCTTTTAAATTTAAATTTGATTTGAAAATCTCAAGCATAAATGCATTGTGTTTTGGCATTTGAAATTGAAAGGTTAAGTATCTAAATTAGGAAATTCAAAATGAATTCAATCTGAGTTTTTAAATCTGAATTTAAAATTTTAAACTTCAGTTTTAACATAAAGATTTAAGTTTAAATTTCTTTTAAATGATTAAGTGATTTGCATTGAATGGAAGGTGTAATTGTAAGAAGCATTTTAAAGAATTTGAATTTAAATTTGAAATTGAGATATGAAGTAATGTTTATATAAAGTTAAATTTGATTCAAATCTAATTTTGAATCTTGGGTTTAAAATGAATTTAAGTTTTATAAATTTAAGAGTTTAAACCAAATTTGGTTGATAATGTAAAAATTTAAATGGTTTAATTTTAAAAAGAAATTTATTTTAACTTTTGTAAATTTCTTTCATAATTAAGGAATTATCATCAATTAAGGATTTTAGATTGATTTTAATAAATGAATGATTTATATTTCATTTAATTATTAGGTTAATTAAATGAATAATTAAATTATTTAATAAATTAATGAAATAAGTGATTACTTAAGGTAATTAAGAATTAAGGGTTTAGGATTAATTATTCTTTGAATAATTAACTTGTAATTAAGAATGATTTATTAAATAAAATTAGTTTTTAATTAATGATTAATAATTAATTAATCAAGTAATAAATAAATGATTAAATAAAATAACCATTGCTTAGTGAAAGTAATTATAGTAGATAATTAAAGATTGATTTATCAGATATTAGGGTTAATTATTTTAAGGTAAAATTAATTTATGTGGTTAATTAATTAAGATAATTGAATCAAGAAAAATAGATTAAGGTTAATTAATTTAAAAATGATTGAGAAATCATTATTAATTAAGGAATAATTAATTGTTGAAATTAATTAAGGAATAATAAATCTATTTATTAAGGACAATTAATTTTAACTAAGATTTAATTTATCAATAATTAAAAGTTTATTTGTTAAAGTAATTAATTGAGAAATAAGCAATTAAGATTAATTAATTACAATTAAAGGATAAATAAATTAAGATAATTTATTTAATAAATGATTAATAAATGAAGATGGTTAAGACTTAATTAATTATAGTTAATGATAATTAATCATTGATTTAAAGATTACAAATAGAAGTAATTATGTGGGTAATAAATTTATAACCACACGGTTTATTCATCTTAATTAAAGATGTTTGATTGTTAATGAATGTTGTGTGATGGATTGATATATTTGATATGTGATGCTATGTGATGCTTTATACTGAGCTGTTATATCTGTGATGTATATATTGTTATATGAATATGCAAACCTCTTTACTTGTAAAACGACATTTGGATTTCGATGCGACAGGGAGTCGGATTCCAGCTGGTTATCCGAAACCCACATCGAATCATATTAGTGAATTTTTGTGATTGATAATTTACTTTATCTATGAATCTATGAATATAGATAAGCGTTATGGGTTATACCGCTTATCTTTATGATTGAATCTGTGATGATGATGTTGTGCACTATTGTGTTGAACCCCTAGACCACACTTATACACACACAAATATGGATTGCACGTGGAAATGGGTTAAGTCACAGATTTTGAAATTGTTTTAAAATTTGAATTTTTGAATCCAAAATAGTTTTGGAATTAGGATTGAAGTTTTTGACAAAAAATGGATTTCAAAAATAAAAGTTATTTTGAATAACTCGATTGAGTTTTGAAATTTTAAATAATTTGATTTAAAATTTGAATTCAATAATTGAATTGAATTCTATGATTTGGAAACTAGGGTTTTAAAAAAAGTTATTCAACTTATAAATGGATTTATATGGGTTTTTAAACCAATTTAAAAGTGATGTTTTGAAATTTAAAATTAACCCAAGATTCCAACTTGTATAAATCAGACTTTTCTGAAACGAAAACTGTTGTTTTCCAATAATAGAAGCTTTCATATAAGAAATGGTTTTCCAATGTATGTTAAAAGGAATTCAAGTTTTGAAATGAAAATGGTATTCCAAGTTATAAATAAATCTTTGGAACATGTTTTGAAAGCTATAAATTAAATCTTTAATTTAAAGGTTTATTGAGTTAATCCAATTGAAATGGAAGTTGTTTTGAAATCTATGAATAGATCTTTGTGAAATTAGGTGAAACTTTGTGAAATAAATCTTTTGGTTTAAAGATTTAAAATGGTAATTTGTTTAACTATTTCAAAGAAAAGTTTTGGATTTTATAAGTTGTGACTTAGCTAAAATCCCATATCCATATGTTTTAAAATATTGCGCTCATTATTCGGTTTAGCCGGGAGAGGACCTTGTGTCATATAGCCCATTCCGAATAGTGATACGACGTTATGGATAGCATTTGAAGACCGGTGGTGAAGACCGGGTATTTGTGAGAATGATAGGATAACCTGTCGATTGACTCTGCACTGAGTTGCTCCGGTATAGAGTTCTCCCTTAGTGATGGGAAGTCCGATCGGGATTGTGGATACCCGGATTTGCAAGGGCTTCTTCGGAAGTGCCTTCGGTTCTGTTTGAACCCGGAACAGACTTGTATGGTTGTATGTCCGACATTACACTTTGAGATGTTATCTGATCTCTATCAAATACATTTCTGCTTGGTGGCGGAGAATTTATTCTCTTAGCTTAACACCCTTCTCTGAGACGTACGAGCTCAGAGGTTATGTAGTTGATATTTATCAGTGATATTTCCAATTTGGTAATGTGGCATGCTGAGTGCTGCTGTGTGATGATCATTGGTTGATCATTTGTGATATGATCATTTGTTTGATCATTTATCTTTGTGATCATTGCTTTGGCCATCTGTTGACCCAAAGCATGGCTTTGTTGCACAAGGCGTAGCTTTGTGGACGAGACTGCATCAGGACCTCACACCCCGGAAATGGTCGAAACAGGAAAGATGCGGCAAGGTTATGAGGGTCGTGCCCTTTAGGGTGTGTCATTCCCTTCTGGTAAAGGGTGGTATCATGGTATGGAGCCCAGATACTTACTCATGTGGATACTGCAGATCTATTACTTTGTGATACTTTGTGGTTGTTGCGCGCGCTCGGATAAAGGTCCCAAAGGACCGGGGGATGACATATTCGTGTAGTAGTTACCTAGTTACAGAGGTAACCCGGCCTTGTGTTGGCAGAGATCTAACCGTAACGTTAGTTCTCGGGACGTCCCGCCAGAGGCGATCCCATAGACAGTAGGAAGTTCCTTAGCCTGACCATTTGTTGGAAATCCATTCATCCAATACGTGCCTTGTACGGTTTTAGTTGTATTACCTGCCATTCACTTATGGTGGTCACCACTGTTTGGATGGTAGCTATAGTAGGCATAGTTCGGAATGTCTATGTTGGCTAGGATTTATATTCTACTTTCGAAATTGTTTTCTACACTATGCACTAATAATAATATCAAAAATGATTTGATTTTTGCGTAGTAAGCATATTTGACTATCATAAGGAGAAATCTCCTCCAAGTCTGCGTTTGCATTGTGTGTGTGGCGGGAGGCCTTATGGTAGTTTCATTTTCTAAAAAGCATTGCGGATTTCAAATTTAAATTTCTCTATCTGTTTTAAAAGACCAAATGTTTTTGTTTGCTCATACCAGTCCCATGACTGACCTGGAGTTTATTGTTCCTTTCCTAAACTCTGGGTGCCCACTATTTTCCCACACGGGCAGTCTAGAGTTGGGTTTTCAGATAATCAATAGTAGGTGTAGATTCGACAGCTTTCAGCCTTAGGATTTGGCAGTCGCATTTGGATTGAGTTGCTGCTCTTCATCTTGATTTGGAGTTCGAGCTATTTCTGGGTTGGTGCTTTGGAGATGGAGATTACTGTTCCTGGAGTTCTTTCTTGAAGACCATACTGGAGATTTTGTTCCGCTGCTGTGTTATCTTTTTATTTCCGCTGCTATTCTTTGTATCTCTGATGTATGTTGATATCTCTTGTATCATCTGTTGTATCAGTTATTGTATCAAATGTTGTATATTGATTGTATTATTCTTTTCTTCCGCTGTGTTATACTTAATGTGTTATAAGCTCCGGCGAACCAGATTCGACGTTTGGATCTGCGGCATTTGAATACGAGTGTCGTATTCGGTGCCGATTTTCGAAGGTCGAGTCAGGATCGTTATAAAAGATGTCGAGATTATTTTGTGTGATTTTCCTTTCCTAGCCGATTTGCATGTCATGCGTTATTTAGGCTTTGGAATGATTTTGGGAATGGATTGGCTTAACCGTTATGAAGCTCATATCCTATGTCCTGAGCAGACTATTCATCTTCGACATCCTCGATCTGTTAATCAGGTTTCTGTTATTCTTAAAGATTCGGATTCTGCTTTGGTTGCGTCTTTATATTCTTTAAACCCTCGTGATGGCGATGATGATGATGATGAGGGTGATATTATTTCTCTTATTCACGTCGTTTGTGAATTTTCCGACATATTTGAGCCCGTTTTAGGATTACCACCTAAGCGAGCAATTGAGTTCAGACTTAATCTCAATCTTGGAGCTCAACCTGTCACTCGCCCTCTTTATCGTATGTCCAATAAAGAAAACGAGGAGATGCGTAAACAATTATCCGAATTGGAGACGAAGCAATTTATTCGCTCTAGTTCCTCGCCTTGGGGAGCTTCGGCTATTTTTGTGAAGAAATCCGATGGTACACTTAGGCTTTGCGTTGACTATCGCAAGCTTAATGATCTTACTATCAAAAATAAATATCCTTTACCTCGGATTGATGACCTATTTGATCAACTTAGTGGTGCTAGAGTCTTTTCGCAATTAGACTTAGCTACTGGATTTCATCAGCATCGTATTGCAGAGGATAGCATTCCTTTGACATCGTTCCGTACTCGTTATGGATCTTATGAATGGCTTGTTATGCCATTTGGTTTAACGAATGCTCCGGCTTATTTCGTTGACCTTATGAATAGAGTTTTCAAAGACTTCCTCGATCGATTTGTTCTCATCTTTATTGGTGATATTCTTGTGTATTCAAAAACCGAGGATGAGCATGAAAAACATCTTCGGATTGTGTTGGAAACTCTTAGGAGTAATCAATCAAAGGAAAAGTTTTCTAAATGCCACTTTTGGCAATCTCGTGTGAAGTTTCTCGGTCGTATTATTTTCGAATCCGGAATTTCCGTGGATCCTTCGAAGATTGAAGCGATTCAAGATTGGAAGAGACCGGAGAGTGTGACAGAGATTCGTAGTTTTCTCGGATTGGCGGGCTATTACCGTCGTTTTATCAAAGACTTTTCTAAGATTGCCGTACCTCTCACTAGCTTGACGAAGAAAGGTGTTAAATACATTTGGTCGGACAAATGTGAAGCTTCTTTTCAGAGATTAAAAGAGCTTCTTTCTGATGCTCCTATTCTTGTTATCCCCGAGGGGAATCAGGATTTCATTGTTTATACCGATGCTAGTCGCGTTGGTTTGGGTGTCGTTCTTATGCAAAGAGAACGTGTTATTGCTTATGCTTCTAGGCAATTGAAGCCTGCCGAGACTAGATATGCCACTCATGATTTAGAGCTCGCGGCTATTGTTTTCGCCCTTCGTATTTGGCGTCATTATCTATTAGGAGAGAAATTTGTTCTTTATACCGATCATAAGTCTTTGAAATATTTATTTTCTCAAAAGGAACTTAATTTGCGTCAACAACGTTGGCTCGAGTTCCTTGCTCCTTATGATCTTGATATTCTTTATACTCCCGGAAAAGGTAATCGTGTCGCCGATGCTCTTAGCCGAAAACAACAAGCTGTTGTTTCTATGATGATATCCGAATGGAACGATCTTGAGATCTTATCCACTTGTGAGATTCGAGACCGCGTATCTGATTTATGTTCATCACTTGTTTTATGTAGCCTTGAGGCTCATCCTTCTCTTCTAGACCGCATTCTTGAAGCTCAAAGGCTAGATCTCGAATTGGCTCTTCTTGGCCAAAATATTAAGGATAAAATTGATATTGAAGGTTTGAAAGACTTTGATGTCGATTCTCGTGGAGGCATTCAGAGATTTGGTAGACTTGTCGTGCCAAATATTAGTGATCTTCGTAAAGATATTTTAGAAGATTCACATCGTTCTAAATTCACCATTCATCCCGGTAGTAGTAAAATGTACGCGGATATGAAGCGACTATATTATTGGAAGGGAATGAAATTCGATATTGCTAACTTTGTTAAGTGTTGCATGACTTGCCAACTCGTTAAGGCCGAACATCAAAGGCCCGGTGGGTTATTGCAACCTTTAGAAATTCCAATTTGGAAGTGGGACCAAAGTTCCATGGATTTTATAGTTGGCCTTCCCCGTTCTCGTTCGGGTCATGATAGCTTATGGGTGATCGTTGATAGACTTACTAAATCAGCCCATTTTATTCCCGTTCGGTCTAACCGAACCGTTCCTCTTTTGGCTAAGCTCTTTATCAAAGAGATTGTTAAATTGCATGGAGTCCCTACTTCTATTGTTAGTGATCGTGATCCATTGTTTACTAGTGGATTTTGGAAGAGTCTTCAAAAATATTTTGGGAACGAAGCTTAATTTTAGCACCGCTTATCATCCTCAGTCCGATGGACAAACCGAGCGTGTGAATCAAACTCTTGAAGATCTTCTTCGTGCTTGTGTTCTGGATTTTGGTGGAAGTTGGGAAGATCATATTTCACTTGTTGAATTTTCCTATAATAAAAGCTTCCAATCTAGTATTGGTATGGCACCTTTCGAGGCACTCTATGGAAGGCCATGCCGATCTCCTTCTTGTTGGCTTGAGGCCGGTGAGAAGCTGGTTTTAGGTCCAGATTTTATTCGCGATTCCACAGAAAATATTGATCTTATTCGTCATAGGATGAAAGAAGCCCAGAGTAGACAAATATCCTATGCCGATAACCGGAGAAGGAAGTTAGAATTTTCTGTGGGAGATCTTGTGTTCATTCGTGTATCACCTATGAAAGGTGTTGTACGTTTCAGTCGATCGGGAAAATTGGCGCCTCGATATATTGGGCCATTTCCTATCACTGAACGTATTGGTTCCATGGCTTATCGCCTTTTATTACCGGCTCAATTTTCTGCTGTTCATGACATGTTTCACGTTTCTCAATTACGGAAGTGCCTTCGAGATTCCGATTCTGTTCTTGAGCCCGGTGTTGTGGAAGAGATTGAAGTTTCGCCTAATTTAACTTGTGAGCAACATCCTATTCGTATCATTGCTTCGGAGGTCAAACGACTTCGAAATAAAGATGTTCCGCTTGTTAAAGTTCAATGGTCTTCAAATCCTAAGGATTGTTCTTGGGAATCTAGAGAGTACATCGAGCGAACACATCCGGACTTGCTTTCTCGTGCTCTTTGAGGTGAACCTTTTATTTCAAATTTCTTTTGTGTTGAATATGCTTTTATGGTTGTTACTATATATCTTCTTCTTAAATATTGCGAGGACGCAATTTCTTTAAGGAGGGGAGTCTGTAACAACCCGCATATTTGTCGATTTTAATATTTTATTTAAATATTTTATCGGTACTCGAAATTTAGTCCGAAAAACTACTTTTTGTATACGGTCGAATTAGGACTCGGGACCACTCCCATTGAGTTTAAAATGCCGTTTGCGACCTTTTTGAGTATAAGCTTCGATATGTTTGGAGAAAGTTGATTTTTTGCTACTTTTCACTTTGGGTTTGAGTTTGGGTTTAGCCATTAGCCAACTTATACTTAAAAACTGAACCCCTCCTCCCCATTCTCCCCCACTTCTTTCTCTTTTCAGATTTTATAGCATTAATCGTGGGAGAGATTGGAAATTAAAACTCCAAAACCCTAGTTCCTTTTTGCAACTTCAAATTCCTAGCTCCAAACTCAAGAAGAACCCATTGGTAAGCTTCTATCCTTCTTCTCCAACTTATTCTCTTACCAATTTCAGAAATTCCTAAACCTAATTTTGGGAATGTTCTTGTTTTGAGCTTAGATTCAAGCTCATTTGGGTTGTGTTGAAGAGAGGTTGATTCTCCATTTGCTTTCAAGCTTCTTCTTGTTCGATTTTGTAAAAAGGTGAGATTTTTATCTCACATCTTAGTCTATAATTATCTTCGATTGTTAGGTATGAATTCCTAACACTTATTCTTGTGCAATTGATTTTGGTTTGGATTGATTTGGTGTATATTCCAATTTTTGGTGTTTTGGTCTAATTTATGAAAATCCTTTTATGGATATTTGGACATTGATATTTGAAGCGTATCGAAGAGCCATTTAGGCTGGGTTGTCGTTCGACGTAATTCCTTAGTCATCGCCATTTGCTCGATTGGTCGTTTTCGATATTCGTTTGGCCATTTATGGCCTAGGTTCAGGGAATGCCCTGAACCCCAGATTCAGACGTCTGAAACGTGATATTCAGACGTCTGAATATTGTCTGGGAAGTTTTCTATTCCCAGATTCAGACGTCTGAATTTGGGATTTCAGACGTCTGAATTGGCTTATTTTCAAACAGAAAGAAAATAGGCTAATATATGTCTATTTCAGACGTCTAAAACATTTGGTTTAGACGTCTGAATCGTGTTCTGGAAATTTTTATATTTCCAGATTCAGACGTCTAAACCACTTGTTTCAGACGTCTGAAGCTGTTGTGATTTTGCCTTCTTGCCTTTTTGTTTGAGAATTCCAATTTAAATCGATTCGTGATAATCCTATTTGTTGTTATCATTTATTATGACTTTGATGACTCTTTTTAGGGATTTTTGAATATCCATTTCGATGGATTCTTTATCGGTTTCTTTGGATTTTATTCACGTCTTCGAATGTGAATTTTAGTGATTGATTGTCCTTACTATCTTCTTTGTGATTTGTCACTTTAAAAATATAAAGGTTTTCTATACTAGAAGTAAATATAAAAACTCTTTCCTCAAACGATTTCAATACTATTTTAATACCAAATTCGTTTATAAAACCGTTTTCCAATCTATTAGTATATACAAACCTTTACCTCACTCGTATGAGAAATCTAATTAAACGACTTAGTAAAACGAGTGGTATGAAACGCTTGCGTTTACTTTGTTGGTTAATTCTTGGACTTGTTCGATTGAAACTCTTGTGACAATTTTATAGTGGAGATCTACAATTTTTCGTAAATATTTAAGTTAAGCAAGTGGTTATGGGACATGAAGCTAAACTCATATATTTACTAGCTTAGTGTAATTGACACTTCTCGTTGATCATGACGATCATCTTTGTGATTTAGACTAGCAATGTGTGATGTCTCTTTGTCTGCGAGGGAGACTAAACCCCGTTTTGTGGAGTTTCGACTCAATTTGGTGGGGTAGCAACCCATGGTCTTCGGGCCATTTGTGGAGCTTCGGCTCAATTTGTGATGGTTAGCAACCATGGAATTAACGTTCCGTTTGTGATACACGTGTTGGTGGGCTTTATGCTCCCGTTTGTGATAGGCCTCCCCCCCTTTGTGATTTCTGGATTTCTTGAGATGATTTCTAGAATTTGTGTTTCACCAATTTTAGTGATTTCCATTGATAAGTTTTATCAATATTTGTGCATTGGTGAATTTGTGCGTCATTGACTTTTGTGATATCTGGATATCGTGTATTGAATTCTGGAATTTGTGTGTCATTGACTTTTGTGATTGACATTGATATTATCGTCAATATTTGTGGTTTGATAAACGAAATAAGCAGTATGGCATTTCTTTGATTCTTGTGTAGATTTGGTGATATTGATTAATCTCTCGTTGATTTTCAATTACTTTTATATATCACAGCTTGGGATTGTGATTATTATGTGTTTAGTCATATCTCTTGTTCTATATCGTTTCATCTGATATCTATAGTTAGACTGATCCGTTTGTTATTTTCTTATTAAATAATACTCGGTTCAGACCGAGATGTTACAGGTGCTTCTGCTTGACTTCTCTCTTGGGATTGATTTCTCTGACTTTTGGTTAACTACTTAGATTAGTAGTTTTTGTTGTATACATTTGAGATATAGACTCCATTATGTATACTTATTCTTTTGTGTAGTTCATGTAACTATTCTTTTGTGATATTGTGGATCTTTCTGACCACTACTCTGATGTACACTTTTATGTGTAATATTCATATCTTATTCCGCCTTTGTGATATGAATTGTCTGTGACTGATTTATGTTATGTTTGTTTCTATATTTGTTTCCGAAGATATTATAGCCACTGTGTAGTAGCTTTGGGTTTGTGTCGGCATGTCGGATTTCCACTTGAAAAGATTTGCATGTTATACTATCTGACATATCGATGCTCGCACAAAGCAATTACACGGAGGGTCGCTCCTCAACAGCCTTATTCTCCGTACTAGGTGACAGCATTCACCGTAATGTTCTTGGCTAGCGTGGGTATAGAGGTGGGGTGTCACAGCTTGGTATCAGAGCCAAACTTCGGAACAATATGGAATAATATAACAAGGATCAACGTCCTAAGTCCATCTTAGGAGTCGTGCTTTAGGATTTAATTCGAGTCTTCGTACCGATTCATCCTATTTTCCTTATGATTCCTTGTTTATCTATCAAGATTGCTTGATATTCAATTTGGTGAATAACCTTTTTCTTCTTCTTCTTTCTTTCTAAAGTTAGAAAAATGTCTAGACCAGGCCGCCCCAGAGCCGTACCGTCTAGCACTCCACCCCAAGATGGAGTTTTTATGACTGCTCAACAGCTTCTTGATTTAGTGACGAATGGTCAAGCAGCTGGAGCTAACCCGGAACCTACTCACCCAAAGTCGGGATTTGCACGCTTGTGCAGCGATTACACTAATTTGGGTGGGGAACCATTCAAAGGTTCCGAAACTATTATTGAAGTACAGGCTTGGCTAAGGTCATGCGATCGAATCTTTTCTCGCATGAATCTTATTGACCTTCACCGAGTTCAGGTGGCCTCTAGTATGCTCCGAGAAAGAGCATTGGACTGGTACGAGCTTCTTATTTTTGAGATTAATGAAGCGGATCTCACCTGGGAGCAATTCTGGGAACGCTTCGAGTTGAAATTCGTACCAGAAGCTGAGAAGGTGACTTTGGCTTGCCGTTTTATGGACCTTGTTCAAGGTGAATCTTCCGTGGCAGATTATGTCGCGTCTTTTGAGTCGCTTTCTAAATATGGGGTTGAATACATCAACACCCCTTTAAAGAAGAACCAGAGGTTCGTCTATGGCTTAAACAAAAATCTCAAGAAACCATTACTTCTAAAATTAGAAGTTTCTTTCGACCAACTCGTTGATATCGCTCTTCGTCTTGAAGAGGCGGATAGGGAGGATGATGTTGAAGTGGTGGGTTCTAAACCAAGCTTCAACAACAACAAGAAGAGGCCAAACAAATTCAAAGGCCCCTATCCTAATAAGAAAGGGAAGCAAGCAACCTCCATGACAAAGACTTCTTCCTTTGGTCGTGGAGAATGCTATAACTGTGGTTCGAAGGATCATTATGCGAACAAGTGCCCAAGGTCTCTCTCTTGTCGCTACTGCAAAGTTCCCGGTCATGTTATATCTTCATGCCCCAAGCTTCAGGGCAAGAAGGAGGGAAAACTTAATGTTGCTCAAGCCCCTGGCAACACATCTCGTGGCCAAGGTATTTCTCATTCTATTCTGGATGGAATTATTTTATTTCGTGATCATCCTATTCGAGTTCTTTTTGATACGGGTGCGTCCCATTCTTTTATATCAAAAGAACTTGTTGATACTTTTTCTTTGGATGTTTTGTGTTTAATGACTTCTTTGAGAATTGCGAATCCAGTTGGTGGATCCGCAACAATCAGTTTATTGTGTAAAGATGTCGAGATTATTTTGTGTGATTTTCCTTTCCTAGCCGATTTGCGTGTCATGCGTTATTTAGGCTTTGGAATGATTTTGGGAATGGATTGGCTTAACCGTTATGAAGCTCATATCCTATGTCCTGAGCGGACTATTCATCTTCGACATCCTCGATCTGTTAATCAGGTTTCTGTTATTCTTAAAGATTCGGATTCTGCTTTGGTTGCATCTTTATATTCTTTAAACCCTCGTGATGACGATGATGATGATGAGGGTGATATTATTTCTCTTATTCACGTCGTTTGTGAATTTTCCGACATATTCGAGCCCGTTTTAGGATTACCACCTAAGCGAGTAATTGAGTTTAGAATTAATCTCATTCCTGGAGCTCAACCTATCACTCGCCCTCCTTATCGTATGTCCAATAAAGAAAACGAGGAGATGCGTAAACAATTATCCGAATTGGAGACGAAGCAGTTTATTCACTCTAGTTCCTCGCCTTGGGGAGCTTCGGCTATTTTTGTGAAGAAATCCGATGGTACACTTAGGCTTTGCGTTGACTATCGCAAGCTTAATGATCTTACTATCAAAAATAAATATCCTTTACCTCGGATTGATGACCTATTTGATCAACTTAGTGGTGCTAGAGTCTTTTCGCAATTAGACTTAGCTACTGGATTTCATCAGCTTCATATTGTAGAGGATAGCATTCCTTTGACATCGTTCCGTACTCGTTATGGATCTTATGAATGGCTTGTTATGCCATTTGGTTTAACGAATGCTCCGGCTTATTTCGTTGACCTTATGAATAGAGTTTTCAAAGACTTCCTCGATCGATTTGTTCTCATCTTTATTGATGATATTCTTGTGTATTCAAAAACCGAGGAGGAGCATGAAAAACATCTTCGGATTGTGTTAGAAACTCTTAGGAGTAATCAATTAAAGGCAAAGTTTTCTAAATGCCACTTTTGGCAATCTCGTGTGAAGTTTCTTGGTCATATTATTTCCGAATCCGGAATTTCCGTGGATCCTTCAAAGATTGAAGCGATTCAAGATTGGAAGAGACCGGAGAGTGTGACAGAGATTCGTTGTAACGTCCCGAAAATTTTCGACTTTCGAAAATTCAACATCGATACTCACTTTATCGACTGCCGAGAAATCGAAGGCCGGAAACACGAAATGTTATGGTTTAAGAAAATTCTATTTCCTTTTCCCTCTATCTTCTTACCTCTTCTTCTCTCTTGAACGGAATAGAAAACAGCAGAACAATAACAGAATCTCACAATTCGCAGCGGAACAACATATAATAGATAATTGAATAATCTTTAAACAAAGAACTATATCAGTTATTACATTTTATACATTTCATTACATCATATCATCAGAGTGTACAACATCATACAACAACAAACAGTGCAGCGGAAAAAGAAATACTATATACTAGTAATACGCCATGCCATCCAGCTTGCCTCCAGCAACTCCAGAATATCCAGAATATCCTGATAAACCTAACTCTTAACTGCCCGTGTGGAAATTGGTGGGCACCCAGAGTTTAGGAAGGAAAAAAATAAACTCCGAGTCAGTCATGTGACTGGTGTGAGAACTCAAAACAATTTATTTATCTTTAAAATCAAAAATAGAGGAATAGTTTTAAAGTCAATTCGCAATGCTTTTAAAAATGAGACTACCATAAGGCCTCCCGCACACACACACAATGCAAACGCAGAATCGGAGGAGATTTCTCCTTATGATAGCCAAAGATGCTTGATACGCATTTAAAAGAGCATTTGATATTATTACTAGTGCATAGTGTAGAGGAAAAATTCATTTCGAAAGTAGAATATAAATCTTAGCCAACATACGACCATTATCGTATGCCTACTATAGCTACCATCCAAACAGTGGTGACCACCATAAGTGAATGGCAGGTTTTACAACTAATACTGTACAGGGTTTCGTGTTGGGAATTGGATTTCCAACGAATGATCAGGCCAAGGAACTTCCCATTGCCACATGAGAATGCCTCTGGATGGACATCCCCGAGAACCAAACCGGATCTCTACCAACACAAGGCCGGGTTACCCCTAACTGAGTAACAACTGACCGAATATGCCATCCCCCGGTCCTTTGGGACCTTTCAACCGAGCGCTCGTAATCAATTCACACAATCATAACAAAGTGTTTTCAACATGAGTAAGTATCTGGGCTCCATACCATGATACCACCCTTTTCCAGAAGGAAATGCACACATCCTAAAGGGCGCTACCCCTCATAACCTTGCTGCTTCTTTCCTGTTTTGACCATTCACGGGGTGTGAGGTTCGACGAAGTCACGTCCACAAAAACATACTTTATACAAAAGCCATGCTTTGGGTCAACAAATGATCATAGAAATGATCACCAAGATAGACGATCAAATAAATGATCCTATCACAAATAATCAACACAATGATCATTTCACAGCAACACTCAGCATGTCACATTACCAAAATGGGAATATATCGCTGATAACATTCAACTACATAACCTCTGAGCTCGTACGTCTTAGAGAAGGGTGTTAAGCTAAAAGAATAAATTCCCCGCCACCAACAGAAATATATTTGAAAGAAATCGGCTTTATATCTCAACTTGTAATGTCAGGCATACTATCCATACAAGTCTGTTCCGGGCTCGAACAAAACCGAAGGCACTTACAAAGAAGTCCTTGCAATCCGGATATTCACAATCCTGATCGGATTTCCCATCACTTAGGGAGTCTCTATACCGTTGCAACTCAGTGCAGAGACAATCGACAGGTCATCCTATCGCTCTCGCAAATACCGGGTCTTCAACACCGATCTTCAAATGCAATTCACAATGACGTATCACATATTCGGAATGGGTTATACGACCCCATGGTCCTTTCCCGGTTAACCCGAATAGTGAGCGCTTATTCAAAAATAAGTGTGGCATTCAAATTCAAAACAAATCACATCAAATACCCATTCAAAGGGAAATATTGATAGTCAGTTATTGAACTATCAATGGATATGCACACATCACCAGATTCCAAATAATTTTCCAAATTATTTATTTTCCAAAATATCTTTACAAGATATATAATTTTCAATACTTCAAAAATAAATCAATATTTATTTTTAAACAAATTCCACTTCCTTTTATAAATTCCATAATGAATTTATATTTCACAATATTTATGAATAACGATTTCAATTATTCATTTCAATTTATCTTCAAAAAGATAAATTCTCTAATATTCACTTTATATTGGAAAAACATTTCCATACTTATTTATTCATAAGTAATTCACAAATTTTATTTATTTTCAACACTTGGAAAATATTCAATATACTTAAATCGAGATTAAGTATATATTTCATTCTTTAAGGAAATCATTCTCATAAACATATTTATTTGGGCCAAAACGAATGTTGCGTAAAACATCGTTACGACAACCCAAAATCACTAGTATAGGGATTCGAAATTAAAATAGATATATAAATCCCAATACTATACCAAATATTTCCTTTCGGAAATCATTTACTATAACAACAGTGTTATAGTCCATTATTTCCTTCTATTTCTCGAAAACATCTATTTCAACAATAAAGGTTGAAATCTATGGTTTCAAATCTCAATCCAATTGAAACATCGTTAACTTGTTTTTAATTCTATTTAAAACACCACATTCAAACATTTTCTTTAACATGTTATTCACTATTCAAAAATGTGAATAAACTTCGTTAACAATTTCATCCTTTTATTCATTTTATTTCAAAGGATTATTCACAGTCAAAAATGTGAATATAACTCCATAAATAAGTTATAACAATTTACTTATCAAAATAAGTCGTTGGTGAATTTATAAAACAACGTTTATAAATCCTTTTATTAACCTATTCAATTTATAACTCAATTATAAACCAAAGATTCATGTTATAAATTAAATGCTTATAAAACGATTATTTTACAAAATCGTTCCTTTGAACTTCATAATTATAAATCTTATAACTTATAAGATTCAATGATTTATTCAAAACTATTCTTTTAATAACTTCACAAATTTATAAATCTTACTATTTATAAATCTCATTTATAACTTCTCCATTTATAATTCTATAAATTTCATTCATTTATGAAATTCATTTACACTTCATTCAAACACTTATAAAAACTCGTTTTATGATGTCTATATTTCAATTTATAAATATCCATTTATAAATCTCTTAATATAAATCAATTTATATTATTCTTTAAACTTCTTTAATCTCCTTTATTATTTCACCATTTTGATTTATAAAATAATCAAATTTTATAAATCCTATATTTAAACTTTTCACAATAAATTCTAAAATCCCGATTAAACTATTTTATAAAATCAATAGCATCACATTCTCAAAAATCAGTTTTTAACTATATTTCTCAAAAATCATAATTTTTGTAACTTTAAAAATTATAACGTTTATTTATTTAAAATGAATCAATTTCCAAACATACAGTATATTTTCAAAAATCACTTCAAAAATCATTTTTAAAGTTCCAAATTTGGTCTAGGGATGCTACACACCAAATAGTCAATCACGACAACAACGATATCATATATCGATATGATAATCCATCAAATATCAAAATATCTGAAATCAAATAAATACTGTTGAGGAATCCAGTTGGATCCCTCCAACCTGTTTTCCTGCATCCACAAACATTAGCACAATACCAATTTCGCTCCAGTACGAAATTATCACGGTATATGGGATTTAAAATATTATCCGCTTAATAGACGGCGCAATAGGGTCTCATCCGCTAAACAAATGCGGGAAATCAATAACTCCAATATATACATATGCCAATATATATATATTGCTATTATATATAATACCAATTTCACTGTTTATGAAATATTCGCGGTATATGTTTTTAATAAATAACATCCGCTTACTAACGGCGTATAATGTCTATTTTAACGATCAATAGATAACAATCATCATTCAAACATGCATTCAAATATTTTAAATCTAACTATTTAAAATAAAATCGAAACTGATTCGATTGAGTGAGAAGTTCTCACCTTGATTTCTATTTTGTTTTAGCGATTTATTTCGAATAAAATTAAACAGACGTTTAATTTTATCCAAAATTCTCACTAACTCCAAACGACTCCAATCCAATTCCATCGTGTAGTGCTCGTCCATACGATTCGAACGCAACTAGTTTCGCGCGTTTTCGACATCGTATGAAAAAGATACGAATTTTTGAAGTTACACGAGTTTATAAAGCATATAAATTACAACCTAAATTATAATTTTCAAACCACACTAGCTCACTGCCGTTCGATCCAACATCATGCCATCATAGCCGTGCATACCCTTCCCCTTCTCCTTCGTTCTCCCTCCAGGTTATTGCCGTGCAAAAGAACCCATGAACACAAAACTAGGTTTAGATTTTGCAAACTAATCACTAGCTTCTACCTCGATCAAGTGATGCCATCCGGACCCCCTTCGCACGAGCCACACTCGGCTGCAGTAGCATAGAGCTCGGCCCTCAGATCAGCCCTGAAAACCGTGCGCAACATGCCACAAACGGCCCCCTCCTGCTCCTCCTCTGATGCTCCAAACACGATCTCAACCGTATGGATCTAAAGTATTCGGCGAGCTCTTCGATTTATTAGTTAACAACTTTTTCTAAAAACGAGTGGATTGAGAAAGATTGAGGGAGGAAGTGGAGATGATTTCGGCCTTTGATTATGTGGGTGGCGGCTGGCTAGGGTTTTAGATTTTTTTTTTTTTTTATTTATGAGAGAGGTAGGGGTCTATTTATAGGAAAACGAACGACACTATTCATCCCGGAAATTCCGAACTCCGATTCACGCGCCGTAACCAGCGTTTCTAAGGTTTACCCCGTGTTCCGGACACAATGGAATAGGTTTCGAAAGCTAATTCGGACATCTGTGCGAGTTATGGCAATAAACGTTCAATTTAAATTAAACCGATTTAAGCGATTTTCTAGGCGTTTTAATTCGTACCGGACAAACGGTAAATCCGATTGACACGAAATTTTAAACCTTACAATAATATCACATTACGGATCCGATGAAATTGGTTTCGTCGAAATCCGAGATTTTTTGAAAAATGGTTATTTTAACTCGCCAAATTAATATTAAAAATAATTCGATGCGTTTCGAGCTGCCACGATCAAACGGTAACTCCGATTGACACGAAATTTGAAATCCAGTAATAACTAACTATTACGGATCCAATGGAACTGGTTTCGTTCAATTCTGAGACTGTTCAAAAATTGACTATTTTCACTAGTCGATTTAATATTAAAATATTCAATTTTCACAAATTAACTCTTAATTCGATTTTAAAAGTTCTAAAATATCGTTCTAACTTCAATATGATAAAATAAAATTTTACAAATCATTTTCAATCATATTTAACTCAATTTTCAATTATTTCCATAATTTCACATATTAAATTATCGATTTAATTATCCAATTAAATCCAATAATTCAAATTAAATTTATTTGACTTATAAATTCACTTATTAATATTTAAAATTAATTAAATATTCAAATTTTAATTAATAAAATTCCTGGGTCGTTACATTCGTAGTTTTCTTGGATTGGCGGGCTATTACCGTCGTTTTATCAAAGACTTTTCTAAGATTGCCGTACCTCTCACTAGCTTGACGAAGAAAGGTATTAAATACATTTGGTCGGACAAATGTGAAGCTTCTTTTCAGAGATTAAAAGAGCTTCTTTCTGATGCTCCTATTCTTGTTATCCCCGAGGGGAATCAGGATTTCATTGTTTATACCGATGATAGTCGCGTTGGTTTGGGTGTCGTTCTTATGCAAAGAGAACGTGTTATTGCTTATGCTTCTAGGCAATTGAAGCCTGCCGAGACTAGATATGCCACTCATGATTTAGAGCTCGCGGCTATTGTTTTCGCCCTTCGTATTTGGCGTCATTATCTATTAGGAGAGAAATTTGTTCTTTATACCGATCATAAGTCTTTGAAATATTTATTTTCTCAAAAGGAACTTAATTTGCGTCAACAACGTTGGCTCGAGTTCCTTGCTCCTTATGATCTTGATATTCTTTATACTCCCGGAAAGGGTAATCGTGTCTCCGATGCTCTTAGCCAAAAACAACAAGCTATTGTTTCTATGATGATATCCGAATGGAACGATCTTGAGATCTTATCCACTTGTGAGATTCGAGACCGCGTATCCGATTTATGTTCATCACTTGTTTTATGTAGCCTTGAGGCTCATCCTTCTCTTCAAGACCGCATTCTTGAAGCTCAAAGGCTAGATCCCGAATTGGCTCTTCTTGGCCAAAATATTAAGGATAAAATTGATATTGAAGGTTTGAAAGATTTTGATATCGATTCTCGTGGCGGCATTCGGAGATTTGGTAGACTTGTCGTGCCAAATATTAGTGATCTTCGTAAAGATATTTTAGAAGATTCACATCGTTCTAAATTCACCATTCATCCCGGTAGTAGTAAAATGTATGCGGATATGAAGCGACTATATTATTGGGAGGGAATGAAATTCGATATTGCTAACTTTGTTAAGTGTTGCATGACTTGCCAACTCGTTAAGGCCGAACATCAAAGGCCCGGTGGGTTATTGCAACCTTTAGAAATTCCAATTTGGAAGTGGGACCAAATTTCCATGGATTTTATAGTTGGCCTTCCCCGTTCTCGTTCGGGTCATGATAGCTTATGGGTGATCGTTGATAGACTTACTAAATCCGCCCATTTTATTCCCGTTCGGTCTAACCGAACCGTTCCTCTTTTGGCCAAGCTCTTTATCAAAGAGATTGTTAAATTGCATGGAGTCCCTACTTCTATTGTTAGTGATCGTGATCCATTGTTTACTAGTGGATTTTGGAAGAGTCTTCAAAAAATTTTGGGAACGAAGCTTAATTTTAGCACCGCTTATCATCCTTAGTCCGATGGACAAACCGAGCGTGTGAATCAAACTCTTGAAGATCTTCTTCGTGATTGTGTTCTGGATTTTGGTGGAAGTTGGGAAGATCATATTTCACTTGTTGAATTTTCCTATAATAATAGCTTCCAATCTAGTATTGGTATGGCACCTTTCGAGGCACTCTATGGAAGGCCATGCCGATCTCCTTCTTGTTGGCTTGAGGCCGGTGAGAAGCTGGTTTTAGGTCCAGATTTTATTCGCGATTCCACAGAAAATATTGATCTTATTCGTCATAGGATGAAAGAAGCCCAGAGTAGACAAAAATCCTATGCCGATAACCGGAGAAGGAAGTTATAATTTTCTGTGGGAGATCTTGTGTTCATTCGTGTATCACCTATGAAAGGTGTTGTACGTTTCAGTCGATCGGGAAAATTGGCGCCTCGATATATTGGGCCATTTCCTATCACTGAACGTATTGGTTCCATGGCTTATCGCCTTTTATTACCGGCTCAATTTTCTGCTGTTCATGACGTGTTTCACGTTTCTCAATTACGGAAGTGCCTTCGAGATTCCGATTCTATTCTTGAGCCCGGTGTCGTGGAAGAGATTGAAGTTTCGCCTAATTTAACTTATGAGCAACATCCTATTCGTATCATTGCTTCGGAGGTCAAACGACTTCGAAATAAAGATGTTCCGCTTGTTAAAGTTCAATGGTCTTCAAATCCTAAAGATTGTTCTTGGGAATCTAGAGAGTACATCGAGCGAACACATCCGGACTTGCTTTCTCGTGCTCTTTGAGGTGAACCTTTTATTTCAAATTTCTTTTGTGTTGAATATGCTTTTATGGTTGTTACTATATATCTTCTTCTTAAATATTGCGAGGACGCAGTTTCTTTAAGGAGGGGAGTCTGTAACAACCCGCATATTTGTCGATTTTAATATTTTAATATTTTATTTAAATATTTTATCGGTACTCGAAATTTAGTCCGAAAAGCTACTTTTGCATATGGTCGAATTAGGACTCGGGACCACTCCCATTGAGTTTAAAATGACGTTTGCGACCTTTTTGAGTATAAGCTTCGATATGTTTGGAGAAAGTTGATTTTTTGCTACTTTTCACTTTGGGTTTGAGTTTGGGTTTAGCCATTAGCCAACTTATACTTAAAAACTGAACCCCTCCTCCCCATTCTCCCTCACTTCTTTCTCTTTTCAGTTTTTATAGCATTAATGGTGGGAGAGATTGGAAATTAAAACTCCAAAACCCTAGTTCCTTTTTGCAACTTCAAATTCCTAGCTCCAAACTCAAGAAGAACCCATTGGTAAGCTTCTCTCCTTCTTCTCCAACTTATTCTCTTACCAATTTCAGAAATTCCTAAACCTAATTTTGGGAATGTTCTTGTTTTGAGCTTAGATTCAAGCTCATTTGGGTTGTGTTGAAGAGAGGTTGATTCTCCATTTTCTTTCAAGCTTCTTCTTGTTCGATTTTGTTAAAAGGTGAGATTTTTATCTCACATCTTAGTCTATAATTATCTTCGATTGTTAGGTATGAATTCCTAACACTTATTCTTGTGCAATTGATTTTGGTTTGGATTGATTTGGTGTATATTCCAATTTTTGGTGTTTTGGTCTAATTTATGAAAATCCTTTTATGGATATTTGGACATTGATATTTGAAGCGTATCGAAGAGCCGTTTAGGCTGGGTTGTCATTCGACGTAATTCCTTAGTCATCGCCATTTGCTCGATTGGTCGTTTCTGATATTCGTTTGGCCATTTATGGCCTAGGTTCAGGGAATGCCCTGAACCCCAGATTCAGACGTCTGAAACGTGATATTCAGACGTCTGAATATTGTCTGGGAAGTTTTCTATTCCCAGATTCAGACGTCTGAATTTGGGATTTCAGACGTCTGAATTGGCTTATTTTCAAACAAAAAGAAAATAGGCTAATATATGCATATTTCAGACGTCTGAAACATTTGGTTCAGACGTCTGAATCGTGTTCTGGAAATTTTTATATTTCCAGATTCAGACAACTGAACCACTTGTTTCAGACGTCTGAAGTTGTTGTGATTTTGCCTTCTTGCTTTTTTGTTTGAGAATTCCAATTTAAATCGATTCGTGATAATCCTATTTGTTGTTATCATTTATTATGACTTTGATGACTCTTTTTAGGGATTTTTGAATATCCATTTCGATGGTTCTTTATCGGTTTCTTTGGATTTTATTCACGTCTTCGAATGTGAATTTTAGTGATTGATTGTCCTTACAATCTTCTTTGTGATTTGTCACTTTAAAAATATAAAGGTTTTCTATACTAGTAGTAAATATCAAAACTCTTTCCTCAAACGATTTCAATACTATTGTAATACCAAA
The DNA here is from genome assembly GCA_030765085.1 of Allium cepa. NCBI lineage: Eukaryota > Viridiplantae > Streptophyta > Magnoliopsida > Asparagales > Amaryllidaceae > Allium > Allium cepa. The sequence continues at coordinate 202,224,746 of CM060934.1, read as the reverse complement.
TTCGTTTATAAAACCGTTTTCCAATCTATTAGTATATACAAACCTTTACCTCACTCGTATGAGAAATTTAATTAAACGACTTAGTAAAACGAGTGGTATGAAACGCTTGAGTTTACTTTGTTGGTTAATTCTTGGACTTGTTCGATTGAAACTCTTGTGACAATTTTCTAGTGGAGATCTATAATTTGTTTGTAAATATTTAAATTAAGCAAGTGGTTATGGGACATGAAGCTAAACTCACATATTTACTAGCTTAGTGTAATTGACACTTCTCGTTGATCATGACGATCATCTTTGTGATTTAGACTAGCAATGTACGATGTCTCTTTGTCTGCGAGGGAGACTAAACCCCGTTTTGTGGAGTTTCGACTCAATTTGGTGGGGTAGCAACCCATGGTCTTCGGGCCGTTTGTGGAGCTTCGGCTCAATTTGTGATGGTTAGCAACCATGGAATTAGCGTTCCGTTTGTGATACACATGTTGGTGGGCTTTATGCTCCCGTTTGTGATAGGCCTCCCCCCTTTGTGATTTCTGGATTTCTTGAGATGATTTCTAGAATTTGTGTTTCACCAATTTTTGTGATTTCCATTGATAAGTTTTATCAATATTTGTGCATTGGTGAATTTGTGCGTCATTGATTTTTGTGATATTGTGGATCTTTCTGACCACTACTCTGATGTACACTTTTATGTGTAATATTCATATCTTATTCCGCCTTTGTGATATGAATTGTCTGTGACTGATTTATGTTATGTTTGTTTCTATATTTGTTTCCGAAGATATTATAACCACTGTGTAGTAGCTTTGAGTTTGTGTCGGCATGTCGGATTTCCACTTGAAAAGATTTGCATGTTATACTATCTGACATATCAATGCTCGCACAAAGCAATTACACGGAGGGTCGCTCCTCAACAGCCTTATTCTCCGTACTAGTTGACAGCATTCACCGTAATGTTCTTGGCTAGCGTGAGTATAGAGGTGGGGCATCACAGTATGAATTTAAGTTGGTTGAATAAAATTTAGTTGGACTTTAATTAAATTTGGAAAAGAACTGAATTAAATGGAGTTCAAATTAAGTAAGAATGATATTGAATGAAGTAAATTCTCACTCAACTAAATTCAAAAGAATTGTTTGAAAATGATTTTAGCGTAAGCTAAATTAAATGAAAAGAACAATGGAATGAATAAAAAATTTGGTAGCTTGTAAAATTTGAAAAGTAAAATAAAACCCAGTTCTGGTTTAGAATCATTGGAATGGTTATGTTATTAATAAATTCAGAAATGAATTGAGAAGATGAATAAATTTAATATGGATTAAGTCAGTAAACTAGTTGAATTAAAATTTGTAATGGGTGAGAATTTGATTGAATAATAATCAAATTAAAAGGAAACTAAAAATTTGATGTAAGAAAAATGGAATGTGATAAAGTTGAGATAACTTAAGAAAATGGTGAAAGGGTTGTTGTCAAGCCTATGTAATGGACATTGAATGAATCTGTATGGATAACGAAATTAAATGTAAGAATAGGGATTTAATTTAATAATTGTGATGAAGTAAAAATTGTTTGGGTTATGAATAATTCCGAGTGAAATAAAATTAATATAAATTTAAGTTGGAATTATATAAATGGTTATAAGCTTAAGTGATGATTATTTGCATGAATGACATCAAACTGTGCGTAGAAATTTGTCGTTGGACATAAAAGAAAGCAAGTGAATTAAAATAAGCAAACAAAGTTGGTTATCGAACCAATTGGAATAAGTGGAAAAGTTAATTAAGTGGTTTTGCATATAAATGTAAGTGGATCATAAAAGAAATGCAAATATATGAAATTTAAAATAATAAAAAAATTGATTGTGAATCAATTTTGAATTGAATTGAAATAAACTGATGTAAGTAAAGCACATGTTAATCATATTAAAGAGAAAATGAATTGGTTGTAGTAAATATAAATTGTATGTAGAAAACTTGAATGTAAATCATTTGAGTGGAATAAAATGAAGTTTGGATTTGTAAAGAAAACTAAAGTAGTATTGAAACCTTGTGATTGCTTATAAAAGATGGATTACATGCAGGATTATGAAATTTGTTTGTTTGGGTATGTAATTGATATGTTTGGCTAAGATAAATGAATGGAATGTTGTTAAATTCTCATATTATTGAAAACTGATGTGTTTATTTGAGTAAGTACAGGCACGGAAGGCAATCGATAGAGTTGGAGCACGTAAATGCAATATAAATTAGCCGCTTGCTATTAAAATGCTAATCAAAGGTACGCCTACGCAATAAAATTGAAAAATGATATATATATTGTGATATATTTTGTTTTCGGACCGTGTGGGTCGATGTATGTATATTTGTGTCTATTGTGATATTGTGAAATGCTCTCCGTACAAAGGAGAAACGGTCAAAAAAATTCTAAAATTTTGGGAGGTAGGAAAATTTTGAGGATTTTGAAAATTTTGAGTTAATAAGAAAAGGTTGATTTTTGAAATGATGTTGAAACATAAGCTTTTGTAAATAAAGAAAATGGTTTTGGATTAAGTTAAAAGGTTTTTAAAATTGAATGTGAATTTTAATTAAGTGAATTTTGGGGTAAGTAAACGAGTTTAGTAGCATTTTTCTACCTTAACAAATTTCGAGGACGAAATTTTTATAAGGCGGGAGGAATGTAACGACCCAGAATTTTGATCGTTAGATTTTGAACATTTAATTCATTTTAAATGTTAAATGTGGATTTTGAATTGATTTTGAAGTAAGAAGATTTTGGTTAAATCGATATAATGAGCTAAAATATCGAATATGACAATTCGATTGGATTTGAATAATAACAATTATTATTTGAAATTGGGATAATTAGTTAATCTAGATGTAAAGGGATATGAAAATGATTTCTAAAATTTATTTTAATTCTATTTGGATTTAAATAATGATGTTGGACTTTTGGATGGAAACAAAAGTCGATAAGTTAAATTTGGAATTTTTATTAATTGAATAATGAAATTGAATATTTTAATAACGTAACTAATCAGATTTTGATTTAAAATGAATCAGAATAATTTATAAAGTGATTATAAATCATATATGATTTATAATTAAGTTAGTAAAGTTTTAGAAGTGAAATTTTAAGTGATTTCGACGATTTTGGAAATCGCTCGAATTAATCGATGAGTTAAAATAGCCTTCCAGGGAACAGTCTTGGAATTCGACGAAACTAGTTCCATTGGATCCGTAATAATGCATTATTATCGGATTTCATATTTCGTAGCGTTTGTAGTTACTGTTTATCTATACGGGTGAGAAACACGTTAAAATTAAAATCGAAATTTGATATTTTAAATCGATTTACAAAGCTATCTTCCACATATGATCAAATTAGCTTTCGAAACACGTTCCACTGTGTTCGGAAGGCGGGCAAAACCTTATAATTGCCTGTCGGCACGCGTTGTTTAGAGATCATTTGAAAGAGTTGTTTAAAGGTGAGTTTAATATTAAAATAATTGGATTCCGCGTATATATTTTTGTGTATGCGTAGAAAGCCTAGTATTAGTGTTCCAACCGCTGATTATGTTTTCAATGGCCGACATGCTACCCTCATCTTTCTTGTTTTTCTCTCCATCTGCTCACCTATACCAAACGTTTCCAACTGCAAGTTGAAGAGCTCGCTACGAATTTCCAATCCAACAGTAGAGATCGTGTTTAACGCATCATGGAGGCCAGACGTTTGTTTGGGAAGATAATTCGTTCGTGGCCGATTTCTTGTCGTGGATAGAGCCGAGTGTTCTGGGACTGGAAGTGGAGGTTCGTGGTGTGGAGGCGTACGTGATGGCCGTCATTGATCGTCAAATCATCGAGTAAAGGAGGAGCGGTAATGAACCCTAATCGATGGCATAGTGGATTCCTTTGCTTGTCGAACGCGATAGTGAACGAAGAAGATGAGTTTCGAACGGCCTTGATTTTGCCTTCCAGATTTAGCGGCCACGATCTTGGTTTGTAAGATAAAAGAATTTTTTTTAGAAATTATATTCAAACTCTAAAAATATTCATATCTCGTGCGTTCGTTATCAGATTTCGACGAAACAAGAAGCGCCGAAATCGCAGCAAGTTAATCTCACAGCGAGTTAATCTCACTCACATCTGGAATGCTAGTTAATTTAAATAGTTATTAATTAAATGATTGATTGGTTGATTGATTGAATATGGAAACTAATATCAAATTTGATCATATTTGTTTGTCGTGTTAACATCTGTGGATGCAGGGAAACAGGTTGGAGGGATCCAACTGGATTCCTCACAATGTATAAACTATCATCATTATTTGTGATGTACTTTATTTATTATCCCGTGATAGTTTAATTTGAAAATTCAGTTGTTGTGATATGATCGGATGAATATAATCTGGCATTATAAATATAAATGAAAATAAAATAAATTGGGATTAAAAGGGAAATGAAAAGGGATTTTTTTATGTAATGAATTTAAGGGATTTAAATTCAAGAAATTGGTTGAAATTTGAAGTGTTTTTGAAACTGTAATTTAAAAGGAAACGAGGAATGGGAATTTTATAAAGTGGGTTTATAAATGAAAAATATTTATCGAGGAATAAATTTGAAAGCATAGATTTCCGGTGGGAACTTCTGTAAGAAGGTGCAAATTGTTTTAAAAGTAATAGTGGGATTATTTTTAAAAGATGGAAGTGTATTTTCCTGGAAAACTAAGTATGTTTTCAAAGAAAAGCTTTCGAAGTATAAACTAGAAGTTTAAAATGTGTTTTAGAATATTTTAGTAGAAAATACTATTTTAATTACTTTTAAGTGAAAGTAAATATTTAATTAAGTAATTATGATATTTAATTATTTTAAAGTTAAATTAGTGTTATGTTTTCTAAAGGATATTTTATTATAAGTATTTGATATAATAACTTTATAAGGAAATTTTTGATTTAAGTTACCCAAGAAACTTTTATAGATTTTCAAAGTATATTTTGAATAAAGAATTCAGCAACTTATTTTAAATAAGTTAAGTATATATTTTGGGAAGTGATTTCTAGGAAATGGAAAATGTGTTTAAAAATAAAAGGAGTTTATTTTTAAAGTGTTGGAAGAAATTTACGGGATTGAAACGTAAATTTAAATTGAGATAAACCAAGTAGGATTTATAAAATGGTTCTTTGGTTTATTCAGAAATGGAAATGTATTGATTGAAAGCCAATTATATTTTTCAGAGGAATTTTATTAGTATAAGTTTAAATTTTGGAAATTGTTTTAAAAGAACGTTTTAGAGGAATTTATTATTTTTAATTGTTTTAAAATTTTAAAGTAAACCTATCCAAAGTAATTTTAGTAGTAATTCTTTTAATGGTTAAATTGACATTATGTTTTTAAAAAGGAATTTTCTAATATTTATACTTTGTATAAAACTTTTATTTTAAAATAGTGTTGTGGCTGAAATTTTACTTGGAAATTTATTATAGAAATTCCTAACTGTTATTTTGAGTAAAGTGAGTTAGAGTAGTTTTATTTTAAAATGTTTAAGTATATATTTTTGAGAAAGTGATTTAAATTGTTTTAAATCTAAAGTATTTGGACTCGGTTGTTTTCACTGGGAATAAATATTTGGGAATTAATTCCATGAGAAAAGTGCAGCTGAAAACTGTTTTAGAAAAGGTTTGAAAGTGGAGATATATCTTGTGAAGATATTTTGAGATTAATAAATAATTTGGGAAATTATTTATTGTTTGATGGATGTTTGTGAATGTTAAATTGATAGCTAAATAACCGACTATCAATATTGACCAATACGTTGATCGTTTCGAAGAGACCGGGATCGAGATTTATTTCTCGAAAACCACTTCGATGCGGTTTGTACGTTTTCATGGGAAAAACGAGTTCGAAATCGAAGATGGAGCGGTGAAGAGAAAGGGCTAGTTGCTATTAATCCTGAGGATAATTCCAAAATGGATGTAGTAGGAGTAGTGCCTTCGGTTCCGTTCAAACCCGGGACGGACTTGTATGGATGAATGCTTTTAGAACATCATTTGGTGGATGATGGGCATTCTAAGTGAAACGTTCTAAAAGGCAATGTTTAGCCTCAAGCCTCATCAACCGGGAATGACTGAAAATCAAGAGTTACGTAGCAAGGCTATGTGGGTAGCACCCATTAGGGTGAGGTCATCCCTGTCTAGATGTCCCTTTTATTCAGCTTAGTGGTGCAGTTGCTGATCCCAGCCGTGGGGTGAGCTTACTTGGGATTATCCAGTAAGGGGTAGTCCCGGTCTTGTGTTGCAGTGGATTGGGAGTAATCCTCGGTACGGTGATCTAGGCCGCGTACTGTGACAGGTGGTACCCCAGTACGTAGTCATTAGTTGGAAATCCATTCTCCATATGTGCCTTTACGGTTTTGTTTGTGTATCTATTAGCTGGAATTTAATAGATGTAACTATTTAGGCTATTTGAATAAGTATTTGTATATAGACACTACTATAATATCATAGGATTTCGATAAGAAATGTTTTAGATATCTAAGGTAAAAACTCGACATGTTTATTTGTGGCGTGGTCTTACGAGATGCTTTTGTTTTCGAAGGATTTCGAAACTTTAATAATCAACTTGGGTGTATTTCTCTCACGCTGGTATTCCAGACTGACTCAGGTGTTATTTTATTATAATGCTCGGGTCAGACCGAGTATTATAGGATACAGGAAAGGATGCTATGGTGCTTAGGAGACGAGTTGGATGGTGATATGTACCTTCGTACGTGTTTAAAATATTCCGCTATCTTGATTAGCTGTGTATTCAGTTTTGTGAGGGCATGTTATGATTACTGTTCAGTTGGGTGTGATGTGTACTCTGATGATGTAATGTATAAACAGATGTATTTGTTTTTTGTAAAGATCATTTATTATGTATTATAGTTTATTCCGCTGCGATGGTGAGATTCTGTTATTGTTTAGTTCCTTCTTTCTTCCATCTTCTTTCTTTTCCCTCAACAATCTGTCTTTTCCGACACTCGAGCGTTGGCATATTACCCTGTGGTGTATTTTGTATCAATTTTCGAGGGTCGAGAAGGGCGGGTCATCATAGTTAGCTACCTTGTCATTTAGGGTGAAGTACTTACGGAGTTTCTAGCAACCTTGTTAGGGCCAATGAAACTGCTTAAGGTGGTGTTAGCGACCTTGTCAAGGCTATTATAATCTTTTTTGGATTCGAGATTATGATTACTTATTACGATGGTTGTTTATTCAAATATTTTTGAATGGATATTTATTATCTTTTGGTTCTGGAGAATTTTGAACCGCTATAGCCATATTTTTGATGATAGTCCATTGGAGACTTCATTTGGATTCATGAAATGATGATTTGGTTGATAGGCCATATTATGGTTAATTAGTTTTTAGGCACAATTTGAGATGACTTATTTTTCAATTAAGTCATAAATGGATTTTTAATTGATACGCCTTATCAGGATTATTATTTTTGGCAAATTTTTACTATGGCTTATTTACTATTAAGTGATATATTTACGATATCAGTATCTCACCTCTTTGTTAAATATAGTATGACCTGTTTATTTCAAAATACTCGGGTCAGGCTGAGACTCTATAGGTACAAGAACTTTTTGACCTTTGGATTTTGTGCTAGCACTAGAGTAGACTATTTTGACTATTTGTGTAATCCTATATATTGACACTTGGGAGAATATGTCATGTATATTATTTAGTAGTCACTATATACCTGATACTGTATTTGATGCGATGCATATATTTAGGTAGGTCTAATATTAATATTTTATACATTCACATTTTATTATGTTATGTGATGTATATTATTTCGCTATGATCCGTGACTCTTTTTATATTATATACTATTCTGAATATATTAAATCGGTATGCTTATTAATTTGTATTAATACCGTACACGTCAAATTTTTAGTTCAGATCCTCATAATGCTAATAAAGATGTGTCAGTGTTAGTCCAAAGATATATTCACATTTGATCGCCCTTTTCCAGCTGTATTCTCCGTGTTATTGGACAACATAATGCTAATAATGTTGTTTAGTAATATGGGTATAGCGTTGTGGTCGTCGCAGCTTCGTATGAGAGCTGTGTTCAAAACATTATAGAATATAATTGACACAGATTCGAGATTTAAACCTAGTGAGACTTAGAGTCCCATCCCTTTAGTGTGTAGGGTAGAATTAGAATTTATTCCTATTTCGGATATAAATATAAATGATTAATAAGAATAACTATCGAGACATATTTGTAAATTTTTTGAATTTATATACAAATTATTGTTATGAAAATGATTTTAAAGTCGGAACCCACTTCTGTAAAGTTTGAAATTTAATGGATAGTATAAATGAGCACATTAATTAATTATATATGTTTGATTTTGTAACGCCCACGGGTTTTCGTTCTTCGAAAATTCAACATCGATACTCACTTTATCGACTGCCGAGAAATCGAAGGCCGGAAACACGGAATGTTATGGGTTTTAAAAAGAATTTAAGAAAAGAAAAAGAAAGAAGAAGAGAGAAGATAGAAAATAGAGAGGAAAGAAGATAGACGATTTTTAGAAAACAGAGAATTTTGAAAAAAATAGAAGATAGAAGCATTTTAAAAATAGAACGGACAGAAAGGAAACAACAGAACAACAACAGAATCTCACAATTCGTAGCGGAACAACATATAATAATAAATGAATAATCTTTAAACAAAGAACTATATCAGTTATTACATTACATTTCATTTCATTACATCATATCATCAGAGTGTACAACAACATACAACATCAACAAACAGTGCAGCGGAAAAAGAAATACTATATACTAGTAATACGCCATGCCATCCAGCTTGCCTCCAGCAACTCCAGAATATCCAGAATATCCTGATAAACCTAACTCTTAACTGCCCGTGTGGAAATTGGTGGGCACCCAGAGTTTAGGAAGGAAAACAATAAACTCCGAGTCAGTCATGAGACTGGTGTGAGAACTCAAAACAGTTTATTTATCTTTAAAATCAAAATAGAGGAATATTTTTAATCAATTCGCAATGCTTTTAAAAATGAGACTACCATAAGGCCTCCCGCACACACACACAATGCAAACGCAGAATCGGAGGAGATTTCTCCTTATGATAGTCAAAGATGCTTGATATGCATTTAAAAGAACATTTGATATTATTACTAGTGCATAGTGTAGAGAAAAATTCATTTCGAAAGTAGAATATAAATCTTAGCCAACATAGACATTTCGAACTATGCCTACTATAGCTACCATCCAAACAGTGGTGACCACCATAAGTGAATGGCAGGTTCTACAACTAATACCGTACAAGTTTCGTATTGGGAATTGGATTTCCAACGAATGATCAGGCCAAGGAACTTCCCATTGCCACTGAGAATGCCTCTGGATGGACATCCCCGAGAACCAAACCGGATCTCTACCAACACAAGGCCGGGTTACTCCTAACTGAGTAACAACTGACCGAATATGCCATCCCCCGGTCCTTTGGGACCTTTTCACCGAGCGCTCGTAATCAATTCACACAATCATAAAGTGTTTTCAACATGAGTAAGTATCTGGGCTCCATACCATGATACCACCCTTTTCCAGAAGGAAATGGACACATCCTAAAGGGTGCTACCCCTCATAACCTTGCTGCTTCTTTCCTGTTTTGACCATTCACGGGGTGTGAGGCTCGACGAAGTCACGTCCACAAAACATACTTTATACAAAAGCCATGCTTTGGGTCAACAAATGATCAACACAATGATCACAAGGATAGACGATCAAATAAATGATCCTATCACAAATAATCAACACAATGATCATTTCAGCATCACTCAGCATGTCACATTACCAAACTGGGAATATATCGCTGATAACTTCAACTATATAACCTCTGAGCTCGTACGTCTCAGAGAAGGGTGTTAAGCTAAAAGAATAAATTCTCCGCCACCAACAGAAATATATTTGAAAGAAATCGGCTTTATATCTCAACTTGTAATGTCAGACATACAATCCATACAAGTCTGTTCCGGGATCGAACAGAACCGAAGGCACTTACAAAGAAGTCCTTGCAATCCGGATATTCACAATCCTGATCGGATTTCCCATCACTTAGGGAATCTCTATACCAGGAGCGACCCAGTGCAGAGACAATCGATAGGTCATCCTATCGCTCTCGCAAATACCGGTCTTCAACACCGATCTTCAAATGCAATTCACGTCGTATCACATATTCGGAATGGGTTATACGACCCCATGGTCCTTTCCCGGTTAACCCGAATAGTGAGCGCTTATTCAAAAATAAGTGTGCATTCAAATTCAAACAATCATATCAAATACCCAATCAAAGGGAAATATTGATAGTCGGCTATTGAACTATCAATTGATATGCATACATCACCAGATTCCAAATAATTTTCCAAATTATTTATTTTCCAAAATATCTTTATAAGATATATAATTCCAACACTTCAAAAATAAATCAATATTTATTTTCAAACAAATTCCACTTTTCACATATAAATTCCATAATGAATTTATATTTCAAAATATCCATGCATATTCGATTTCAATAATTCATTTCAATTTATCTTCAAAAAGATAAATTCTAATTATTCACTTCATTTTGGAAAACAATTCCATACTTATTAAAAATAAGTAATTCACAAATCTTTTTATTTTCAACACTTAGAAAATATTCAATATACTTAAATCGAATTAAGTATATATTTCATTCTTTAAGGAAATCATTCACTTAAACATATTTATTTGGGCCAAAACGAATGTTGCGTAAAACATCGTTACAACAACCCAAAATCACTAGTATAGGGATTCGAATTCAAAATAGATATATAAATCCTAATACTACACAAACCATTTCCTTTCGGAAATCATTTACTATAACAACAGTGTTATAGTCCACCATTTCCTTTTATTTCTCGAAAACGTCTATTTCAACAATAAATGTTGAAATCTATGGTTTCGAATCTCAACACATTTTAAACCATCGTTAGATCGTTTTAATTCTATTTAAAACATCATATCTAAAACAATTTCTTTAACGTATTATTCACTATTCAAAAACGTGAATATACTACCTTAACAAATTTCATCCTTTCTATTCATTTTATTTTAAAGGATTATTCACTGTCTAAAAACGTGAATATAACTCCATTTATAAGTTATAACAATTAACTTATCAAAATAAGTCGTTTGCGAATTTATAAAACAACGTTTATAAATTCCATTTCCATTTATTTCATAACAACTTCCTTTATAAATCTTCTTTATTTACCTATTCGATTTATAATCTTAATTATAAACCAAAGGTCCAAATTATAAGCCAAACACTTATAATTTATTTATTTGCAAAAATCGTTCCTTTGAACTTTACAAATTTTATAAACCTATTGTTTATAAAATTCCATTTATAACTTCACCGTTACATAATTCTATAAATTTCATTCATTAATGAATTTCATTTTCACTTCATTCAAACACTTATAAAGACTCGTTTTATAATGTCAATATTTCGATTTATAAATATCCGTTTATAAATCTCTTAATATAAATCAATTTATATTATTCTTTAAAACGTCTTTAAATTCCTTTAAAAATTCACCACTTCGATTTATAAAATAATCAAATTTTATAAATCCTATATTTAAACTTTTATAATATATTCAAAAATCCAATCTAAACTATTTTATAAAATCATTAGTTCATATTTCTCAAAAATCGACTTTTAATCGTATTTCTAAAAATCAGCTTTTTAACTATATTTCACAAAAACCATAATTTTTATAACTTTAAAAATTATAACGTTTATTTATTTATAATGGATCAATTCCAAAAATATAGTATATTTTCAAAATCACTTTTAAAATCATTTTAAAATCCCAAAATCTGGGTCCAATGATGCTACACACCAAATAGTCAATCACGACTAATAACGATATCATATATCGATATGATAATCCATCAAATATCAAAATATCTGAAATAAAATAAATACTGTTGAGGAATCCAGTTGGATCCCTCCAACCTGTTTCCTGCATCCAAAAACATTAGCACAATACCAATTTCGCTCCAGTACGAAATTATCGCGGTATATGTTCTTAATAAATATTATCCGCTTAATAACGGCGTAATAGGGTCTCATCCGCTAAACAAAAAATGCGGGAAATCAACAACTGCAATATATACATATGCCAATATATATATATTGATATTATATATAATACCAATTTCACTGTTTATGAAATATTCGCGGTATATGTTTTTACTAAATAACATCCGCTTACTAACGGTGCATAATGTCTATTTTAACAATCAATATATACAGTCATCATTCAAACATGCATTCAAATATTTTAAATCTAACTATTTAAAATAAAATCGAAATCTATTCGATTGAGTGAGAAGTTCTCACCTTGATTTTAATTTCCGTTTTAGCGATTTATTTCGAATAAAATTAAACGCGCGTTTAATTTTACCCGAAATTCTCACTAACTCCAAACGACTCCAAACCAACTCCATCGCGTAGTGCTCGTCCATACGATTCCAACGCAACTGGATTTGCATTTTTTCGACCTCGTATGAAAAAGTTATGAATTTTACAAGTTTGTACTCGTTTTATATAACTATAATTACAATATAAATTTAAAATTAAAACCCTACATCTCACATCTGCCGTCCATTTTCCAAACTCCAGATCTAGGCCACTGGTTACTTCTTCCCCACCCACGTTCTCTTCCAGACTTTGCACGCACCAAACAACCCATCCCTCATCAAACTAGGGTTTAGGACCGCATAACCTACGACGAGCTTGAACGCGATCAGGGACCTTCACCTCGAAGAGCATCACCAGCATGACACTCGGCTGGAGCACTTTGGAGTTCGGCCATCTCTGGTGCGCGCAACACGAGGCCGAACGTGCCTCCTTCTCAAGTCAATTGCCGCTAATCTACAACTCCAAACACGATCATAACCGTTGAGATTATAGATCTCAACATGCTCTTGAATTCTCTAGTTGAAGACGAGGCTCGATATCGCTTGGATTTGAAGATTTGGAGGGATGAATTTGGGGCAATTTCGGCCATTGACTTCATGTAGGCGGCTGAGCAATTAGAATTAGGGTTTTGCATTTTCTTTTTATTTTAGATTTTAACTCCTATTTATAGAAAAAGCTAGCGTAATAACTATTCATCCCGGGAATTCCGAACTCCGATTTAGACGCCGTAACCAGCGTACCTAGGGTTTATCCCGCGTTCCGGACACAATGGAACAGGTTTCGGAAGCTAATTCGGAAGTATGTGCGAGTTATGGCTGTAAACGTTCAATTTGAATTAAACCGATTTAAACCGATTTCTAGGCGTTTTAATTTGTACCGGACAAACGGTAAATCCAATTGACTTGAAATTTGAAACCTTACAATAATATCACATTACGGATCCGATGAAACTGGTTTCGTCGAAATCTGAGACTTTTTGAAAAATGGCTATTTTGACTCGCCAAATTTAAATTAAAAATAAATCGATGCGTTTCGAGCTGCCACGATCAAACGATAGCTCCGATTGACACGAAATTTGAAATCCGGTAATAACTAACTATTACGGATCCAATGAAACTGGTTTCGTTCAATTCTGAGACTGTTCAAAAATTGGCTATTTTACAGTCAATTATTAAATATTAAAATATTCAATTTTCACAAATTAACTTTTAATTCGATTTTAAAAGTTCTAAAATATTTTTCTAACTTCAACATGATAAAATAAAATTTTACAAATCATTTACAATCATATTTAACTCAATTTTAAATTATTTCCATAATTTAACGTATTAAATTATCGATTTAATAATCCAATTAAATCAAAAAATTCAAATAAAAATTTATTTGACTTATAAATTCACTTATAAATATTTAAAATTAATTAAATATTCAAATTTAAATTATTAAAAATTCTGGGTCGTTACAATCTTTCCCCCTTAAAAGAATTTCGTCCTCGAAATTACAAGTAAGAAAAGTTACAGAATCTATTAATTTTCCCAAAATTCATAATTAAACTTCTTATAATAACTTTACTAAGTTTTCAAATCATACTTAGTTATGTTTTCAAAAACAACTACTATTGTTTAACTTTCAACTCCAAAATCAAAGTTAAAGTTTTCAAAATTTTCCAATTTTTCTCAAATTTTTTCTAACGCCTTAAATTTCCGGAAAAATTCGCCATAGTCTCCTTTGCGCGGCTCGATCCGAAAAAAAGAATGACAGTATATATATCACAAATATACATCTCATCAAGTAATGAGGCATCCCGAAGGGAAAAAAGTGTAAAAGTGCGATATTTAATCCGAGATATGTACCTTATATTTTATTAGCAAGCATATACGGCTAATATAGCGCTAAAGCGAACTCCAAATGCGAAGCAAACGCGATCCGCACCTACTAAACTCAACAAACAACATGAGAACATGCACATATGCAAATAATATCGATATACAACATATAGTAACATATCAACTATATAATATAGCAAATGCATTCAATAGCAATATATACAATCATCAACCAACTATAATCCATAACCAATAATATTCTTATTAATATTCAATGAAATGGTTTTTCAATTCAAATCACATTTGATTCGTTTACATTGGATTTTATCAACATTCATTCTCAATTTTAATTAGTTTGCATTCACTAATTAAATCTAATTCACATTCAATTCTATTCAAATTTATTTACTTTCCATTTGAATTCAATTACATAGCTTTCAATTTCATTAAATCTTAATGAATTATAAACAATCAACTAACAACCATATAACAACCAATGTATATTAGTTACAACCAAATTTCTTTACTTCACTTACATTCATTTTGGTTTAACACCATCACTTTTCAATTGGTTTAATTAAATTGATATTCATTCAATTATTCAACCTCTAATAACATTAGCTTTTAATGAATTAACACTTATATTCATTATTCCATATCAACTTTATTTAACATTCAATTTGATTAACATTTAATCCATCCATTTAATTCAATTACATAAGTTGAATTTCATTCATATAACTCAAGTTATATTCCATTTATACATCCTTTATTTACAACTCATATTTTATATAGTTTCACTTCTTATATATATAAGTTTATTCACAATTGTAAATCACTTTAATTATAATTCAATTCTTATAATTCTTTTACTTATACAATTATTCTTTTATTTAGACTATTCAAACATCTAAACAATCAACTTATATACACTTTTTAATAATTTTGAAAAATTATCTCTTTATATATAAAATATAATCAAGGCAAAATTATTCCATTTACCCAATTTAAAACAACATTGTGCCGAATTGTTCTATTCAAGTGTTTAGAAACCCCTTCGGCATAGTCTTGCGGACCACGCTGACGAAAGTTCATATACCACTCAATAAACCAATCATCACAATATAAAACAAATTTATATTCACTAACAAATACGCTCTCATATCTATTATTACACTCAAACTCATTCTAGAGTACTACTGACTCCATCTCTAATGAATTATACCCAACAGAACCATGGTTGTCGCTTAACCATCAGAGCTCTGATACCAAATGTAACGAACCATACCGTCAGCGGTCACAACCGGTAGGCTTTTCAACCATCCCAGCCCCACCGTGGCTTACACTGATATCCCAAACTTGCTTTTACGGCCAGCCTTTCGACTGTCACAGCTTACGCCTAACCAACCCCCTAAAAGAGGATGTGTGGGAGTAAGAGTCTCCCGTTCGCCACCAAACCGCGAAGCGAGAACCCCCCATCACATAGCCCAATAGCTTAACAAGACTGGTGTGAGAACTCAAAACAGTTTATTTATCTTTAAAATCAAAATAGAGGAATATTTTTAATCAATTCGCAATGCTTTTAAAAATGAGACTACCATAAGGCCTCCCGCACACACACACAATGCAAACGCAGAATCGGAGGAGATTTCTCCTTATGATAGTCAAAGATGCTTGATACGCATTTAAAAGAACATTTGATATTATTACTAGTGCATAGTGTAGAGAAAAATTCATTTCGAAAGTAGAATATAAATCTTAGCCAACATAGACATTTCGAACTATGCCTACTATAGCTACCATCCAAACAGTGGTGACCACCATAAGTGAATGGCAGGTTCTACAACTAATACCGTACAAGTTTCGTATTGGGAATTGGATTTCCAACGAATGATCAGGCCAAGGAACTTCCCATTGCCACTGAGAATGCCTCTGGATGGACATCCCCGAGAACCAAACCGGATCTCTACCAACACAAGGCCGGGTTACTCCTAACTGAGTAACAACTGACCGAATATGCCATCCCCCGGTCCTTTGGGACCTTTTCACCGAGCGCTCGTAATCAATTCACACAATCATAAAGTGTTTTCAACATGAGTAAGTATCTGGGCTCCATACCATGATACCACCCTTTTCCAGAAGGAAATGGACACATCCTAAAGGGTGCTACCCCTCATAACCTTGCTGCTTCTTTCCTGTTTTGACCATTCACGGGGTGTGAGGCTCGACGAAGTCACGTCCACAAAACATACTTTATACAAAAGCCATGCTTTGGGTCAACAAATGATCAACACAATGATCACAAGGATAGACGATCAAATAAATGATCCTATCACAAATAATCAACACAATGATCATTTCAGCATCACTCAGCATGTCACATTACCAAACTGGGAATATATCGCTGATAACTTCAACTATATAACCTCTGAGCTCGTACGTCTCAGAGAAGGGTGTTAAGCTAAAAGAATAAATTCTCCGCCACCAACAGAAATATATTTGAAAGAAATCGGCTTTATATCTCAACTTGTAATGTCAGACATACAATCCATACAAGTCTGTTCCGGGATCGAACAGAACCGAAGGCACTTACAAAGAAGTCCTTGCAATCCGGATATTCACAATCCTGATCGGATTTCCCATCACTTAGGGAATCTCTATACCAGGAGCGACCCAGTGCAGAGACAATCGATAGGTCATCCTATCGCTCTCGCAAATACCGGTCTTCAACACCGATCTTCAAATGCAATTCACGTCGTATCACATATTCGGAATGGGTTATACGACCCCATGGTCCTTTCCCGGTTAACCCGAATAGTGAGCGCTTATTCAAAAATAAGTGTGCATTCAAATTCAAACAATCATATCAAATACCCAATCAAAGGGAAATATTGATAGTCGGCTATTGAACTATCAATTGATATGCATACATCACCAGATTCCAAATAATTTTCCAAATTATTTATTTTCCAAAATATCTTTATAAGATATATAATTCCAACACTTCAAAAATAAATCAATATTTATTTTCAAACAAATTCCACTTTTCACATATAAATTCCATAATGAATTTATATTTCAAAATATCCATGCATATTCGATTTCAATAATTCATTTCAATTTATCTTCAAAAAGATAAATTCTAATTATTCACTTCATTTTGGAAAACAATTCCATACTTATTAAAAATAAGTAATTCACAAATCTTTTTATTTTCAACACTTAGAAAATATTCAATATACTTAAATCGAATTAAGTATATATTTCATTCTTTAAGGAAATCATTCACTTAAACATATTTATTTGGGCCAAAACGAATGTTGCGTAAAACATCGTTACAACAACCCAAAATCACTAGTATAGGGATTCGAATTCAAAATAGATATATAAATCCTAATACTACACAAACCATTTCCTTTCGGAAATCATTTACTATAACAACAGTGTTATAGTCCACCATTTCCTTTTATTTCTCGAAAACGTCTATTTCAACAATAAATGTTGAAATCTATGGTTTCGAATCTCAACACATTTTAAACCATCGTTAGATCGTTTTAATTCTATTTAAAACATCATATCTAAAACAATTTCTTTAACGTATTATTCACTATTCAAAAACGTGAATATACTACCTTAACAAATTTCATCCTTTCTATTCATTTTATTTTAAAGGATTATTCACTGTCTAAAAACGTGAATATAACTCCATTTATAAGTTATAACAATTAACTTATCAAAATAAGTCGTTTGCGAATTTATAAAACAACGTTTATAAATTCCATTTCCATTTATTTCATAACAACTTCCTTTATAAATCTTCTTTATTTACCTATTCGATTTATAATCTTAATTATAAACCAAAGGTCCAAATTATAAGCCAAACACTTATAATTTATTTATTTGCAAAAATCGTTCCTTTGAACTTTACAAATTTTATAAACCTATTGTTTATAAAATTCCATTTATAACTTCACCGTTACATAATTCTATAAATTTCATTCATTAATGAATTTCATTTTCACTTCATTCAAACACTTATAAAGACTCGTTTTATAATGTCAATATTTCGATTTATAAATATCCGTTTATAAATCTCTTAATATAAATCAATTTATATTATTCTTTAAAACGTCTTTAAATTCCTTTAAAAATTCACCACTTCGATTTATAAAATAATCAAATTTTATAAATCCTATATTTAAACTTTTATAATATATTCAAAAATCCAATCTAAACTATTTTATAAAATCATTAGTTCATATTTCTCAAAAATCGACTTTTAATCGTATTTCTAAAAATCAGCTTTTTAACTATATTTCACAAAAACCATAATTTTTATAACTTTAAAAATTATAACGTTTATTTATTTATAATGGATCAATTCCAAATATAGTATATTTTCAAAATCACTTTTAAAATCATTTTAAAATCCCAAAATCTGGGTCCAATGATGCTACACACCAAATAGTCAATCACGACTAATAACGATATCATATATCGATATGATAATCCATCAAATATCAAAATATCTGAAATAAAATAAATACTGTTGAGGAATCCAGTTGGATCCCTCCAACCTGTTTCCTGCATCCAAAAACATTAGCACAATACCAATTTCGCTCCAGTACGAAATTATCGCGGTATATGTTCTTAATAAATATTATCCGCTTAATAACGGCGTAATAGGGTCTCATCCGCTAAACAAAAAATGCGGGAAATCAACAACTGCAATATATACATATGCCAATATATATATTGATATTATATATAATACCAATTTCACTGTTTATGAAATATTCGCGGTATATGTTTTTACTAAATAACATCCGCTTACTAACGGCGCATAATGTCTATTTTAACAATCAATATATACAGTCATCATTCAAACATGCATTCAAATATTTTAAATCTAACTATTTAAAATAAAATCGAAATCTATTCGATTGAGTGAGAAGTTCTCACCTTGATTTTAATTTCCGTTTTAGCGATTTATTTCGAATAAAATTAAACGCGCGTTTAATTTTACCCGAAATTCTCACTAACTCCAAACGACTCCAAACCAACTCCATCGCGTAGTGCTCGTCCATACGATTCCAACGCAACTGGATTTGCATTTTTTCGACCTCGTATGAAAAAGTTATGAATTTTACAAGTTTGTACTCGTTTTATATAACTATAATTACAATATAAATTTAAAATTAAAACCCTACATCTCACATCTGCCGTCCATTTTCCAAACTCTAGATCTAGGCCACTGGTTACTTCTTCCCCACCCACGTTCTCTTCCAGACTTTGCACGCACCAAACAACCCATCCCTCATCAAACTAGGGTTTAGGACCGCATAACCTACGACGAGCTTGAACGCGATCAGGGACCTTCACCTCGAAGAGCATCACCAGCATGACACTCGGCTGGAGCACTTTGGAGTTCGGCCATCTCTGGTGCGCGCAACACGAGGCCGAACGTGCCTCCTTCTCAAGTCAATTGCCGCTAATCTACAACTCCAAACACGATCATAACCGTTGAGATTATAGATCTCAACATGCTCTTGAATTCTCTAGTTGAAGACGAGGCTCGATATCGCTTGGATTTGAAGATTTGGAGGGATGAATTTGGGGCAATTTCGGCCATTGACTTCATGTAGGCGGCTGAGCAATTAGAATTAGGGTTTTGCATTTTCTTTTTATTTTAGATTTTAACTCCTATTTATAGAAAAAGCTAGCGTAAACACTATTCATCCCGAGAATTCCGAACTCCGATTTAGACGCCGTAACCAGCGTACCTAGGGTTTATCCCGCGTTCCGGACACAATGGAACAGGTTTCGGAAGCTAATTCGGAAGTATGTGCGAGTTATGGCTGTAAACGTTCAATTTGAATTAAACCGATTTAAACCGATTTCTAGGCGTTTTAATTTGTACCGGACAAACGGTAAATCCAATTGACTTGAAATTTGAAACCTTACAATAATATCACATTACGGATCCGATGAAACTGGTTTCGTCGAAATCCGAGACTTTTTGAAAAATGGCTATTTTGACTCGCCAAATTTAAATTAAAAATAAATCGATGCGTTTCGAGCTGCCACGATCAAACGATAGCTCCGATTGACACGAAATTTGAAATCCGGTAATAACTAACTATTATGGATCCAATGAAACTGGTTTCGTTCAATTCTGAGACTGTTCAAAAATTGGCTATTTTACAGTCAATTATTAAATATTAAAATATTCAATTTTCACAAATTAACTTTTAATTCGATTTTAAAAGTTCTAAAATATTTTTCTAACTTCAACATGATAAAATAAAATTTTACAAATCATTTACAATCATATTTAACTCAATTTTAAATTATTTCCATAATTTAACGTATTAAATTATCGATTTAATAATCCAATTAAATCAAAAAATTCAAATAAAAATTTATTTGACTTATAAATTCACTTATAAATATTTAAAATTAATTAAATATTCAAATTTAAATTATTAAAAATTCTGGGTCGTTACAGATTTGTTAATGAATGATTGGTTGTATTGAAATTACAAGTACTGTGTAAAAATTAGTGTTGAGTATGAATCAACACTTGAGAGTTTGAAACCTATTTAGTGTTCATAATAAGACCTTGCGGTCTCTTCGTTGGTGTAGCTACCACAAGGGATATTGGAAGTTTGTTTCTTTTCTAAAAGTAGAACATTAATGCATGTGTATGACTAATTAATTACTAAGAAAAAAATTGATGATTACTTAATGTATGCATGGATTGGAATAAGAAATTATTATTCAAAGAATTTATAAACCCATTTGAATTTGGACTAACTCAGTTATTAATAAAAACCAGTGGTTTCTCCAAAGTGGAACTGTTGGGGAATAATAAAAATGTTTAAGCAGTTAATAGGTATAATATGCAGAATGATAAATTATACATATCTAATTAAATTTGAATTGGTTAATATACTTAATAAATAAAATAAGATATAATAAAATTTGAATGGTTGCTTGCTGTTGTGAATAATTGAATACCGTGAGATGTATTGTTTTGAATTCATTGGTTGATAATGAATGTGTATAAATACGTAACATCATAAGTTAATATTTTTATGTAAGCAACCAAATGATTTTGAGAAACTATAAATATTATTTTCTAAAGTGGCTGAAAAGAATTTCAATGGGATATTTTGTATTAATTTATCCGTTGAGTATTTTAAGAATTTTAGTCAATGTGTTTGGCTATAGTTATCGATAGAAATTCCTAAACACTAGGATGAGATATTTCTACACATTGTTTTGAAGAAGAAAACAATATTTTTCTAAAGGAAATATTTTGAATTGAGTTCTACACTATAAAATAAAAATTAAATAAATGATTAATATTTTGCAAATGTGACGGTGGTATTTTGACATGAAAAAGAGCAAATTATTTTGAGAAGTGGATATAAATTTACAGTCCTATGGATCTACAAAGAGAAAAAAAATAAAATTAAATTATCCATAATAGCGAAGAAGACCCGATACCCAAAATAATCCCCACTAAAAGACAAAACATGAATTTTGAACCATATAATTCATAGAAACTCGAGATGAAATAGTTATGTTAATGGGATTCTGTGGATATAATTCTATCCTCGATTGTAATCTTTCTTTATGAATTCATACTCATAGCAATACGCGTAACTTTCTTTCTGTTGGTCCTGCTCAAATGATTTAACCTTGAATTGTAACTCAAATTGAAAATACTTATTTTTTTAGGGCATTTCACCAGAAGGACAAACTTTGCAGTCCAGTTAGTATCTATGACACACATTCAAAGAAATTACTTTGAAGGCCAAAGTCAGCAGAGTAATTACTTTTAAGGACAAAGTCAGTAGTCCAATTACTTTCAAGGACATAATTTCATAGGATTTAGGTCCTAGAAACTAATTATTTTGTGTTTTGTCCTTGAAAGTAATTATTTCAATTGTGTGTCTTAGAAACTAATTCCACTTGCTAAAGAGGCCTTTGTGGCTAATTTACACTATTTTTTTGCTTCATTGATTTGTGGTCATTGGACCATGAAAATGCTTCGGCTTTAATTTTTCAACTTACGTACAAACAAATTGAAAAGGTTCTTTGATTCAAGGTATAAAGGAAAAAAAGGATATCCAATGTAGTGTGTATATATATTCATGTTAGTTAGACAGAGAGATTGTCATCACTTACTTAATGAACTAGATAAACTTTATTCAGATCATTTTGAAAAGGAATTTTTTAGTCAAATATAGCATGGAAATTTACTATTTGTTGAGTGATTTAATAAAGTCATTGACACTTGATTGAACCTGTTAACTAATCCAATGTTTCTAAGTAGTCTGTCAATTTAACTATGTAAGCTAAAGTTTGACCCCCTTCCATGAGAAATGATTAAATGCAGTGTCAATCAATTTAAGACCACATGATTACATTAGCCACCATCCACCGCACCATCCAAAATCTCCATGTTGAAGCCCCTTTGCATGACATGAACTTTGGCCTCCTCGTTTTCACCTAATGTCGACTAAAACATCATCAAACGCAAACCCCAGACCATAACTGCCAACATCTCCATTGTTACTCAACACAAAACGATTCCGCACTACTTAAAATGGGTATAGAATTGTAGATCGGGTCAATACGGGTTCAAAGATTTTTGGTTTGCAATTTTTCGCTCAGTATTTCTCCTGTTTTGGATTTTTGAAGATGGATTTACAATTTTTTCCTTTATCGGTTGCTTGAAAATAAAGATAAAGAGAAGGAATGAACGAGTTAGAGCGTTGACTTGTGTAAGTGATGGGTTATGTTTATTTTGAAATTTCTGATACGTCACCACATAGATTTTTGTTCACGTACAAGCAGAGCGAACAACAAAACAAAATTACAATCGCGCACAAAAAGATGAAATGACCCAAAAATAATAATAATATATACGGTTATCTTATTTTGTAAATATCCAAAAGTACCATCATTTGGAGAAAAACCGTCAAACGATAATTTAAATATTTTCCAAATTAAAAGTTATGGAAAAATCAAATAAATTAAAGTAAAAATACGTCAATGAAAATCGATCCGTTATATTAAAAATTAATTTTCTTATTATTTATTACATTCGAATTAAATCTGAAGTTTAAACAAATTAAATATTCCTATTTGAAACGTTAAAAATTTTGTGTCGTTACATTCTTCGAATTTAAAAGAATTTCGTCCCCAAAATTCAAAAAGGAAGAACAATTTCTTCACGCCCTTTAGTTTAATAAATCAATTATCTTTTAAAATCTCTTACATTACGGAAGATTTTGATAGGTACCCCCTTTGCGCAGCTCGATCCGGAAAAACTACAACTCGCCATAATGGCCCAAACCAATAGAAGAAAACAAAATCCCCAAAGTGGCCTCTCATATGTGGGGCACAAAAGCATCAAAAATAATATGAACATGTAGCTGTTAGTCGAGCAATTAAACTCTACCAATGAGACCAAAAGAAGCAATCTAGCCTTTGCTTCCATGAACCTATATCTCACTTACAAATGATGTCCAACTATATAACATGCATTTTCTAATGTTAAAAGCATACAATTATATCAAATCCCGTACGATATACATATGTCATCCATACGCAATACCAAATTCGGTGACTCGCTGAATCACACCAATTTAACTTCTGATTAGTATCGCTCACTCAACTCCCTAGTGCGAACTCCAATCCAATTCCTCGATTAGAAACCTCAGTTCTCCCTACATTAATATATACTATGATAGAAAACTTCGTAATCAAATCAAAAGTCCGATCATGTGTTTGCCGTCAAGAATCGAGTGAAAAATCTAAACTCGGACCGGTGTAAATAACCCTAAAATCTTATGCTCGAATTTGGATCAAAAGAGTTATGGTATAAAACGATCTATGTACAAGTTACGTATTTAATCTATTAGTTCCTTAGCGATACAATCACTTTTCATTTTAAATCACATTTATTTTACTTATAGTATATTTCTTTTAATACTAATCATTTGTGGACCATTTCCTTAAACTTTACTTCAGTAAATTTCATTTGGTAACTCAAGTTCATGTTTATATAATACTCTCTATATCCTAAGAGTATATATACAATTTCAAATTCTTTTTACTTAACAAATACACTTAACAAATTTAAAAATTGTTTAACTTACTATTTTCTCAAATTTACAAGTTACAAATTTCTTATAATTTCACAAAATTCTTAACTTAAATTTCTATATCAACTTGGAAGTTTTACGACGGTCCGAAATCACCAAAAATTACATTTATATCAACAAATGAAAATACCAACCAACATATCATAATCGGATGCACACAACAACCTACCCTAATAAATAAGTTACATGAGTTCATATACTGACTTAGTTGTAAACTTCATAATTAAACACTTGAGTTTTGATATAAAAATATGCATATCTCCTTTGTATAACAAATCATACTTTTGGAATTTAAATTAAATTTTGTTTACCACTAAGCAGAATCCTATGGTAGCAATCCATCACTTAGAAACTCAAAAATAAATACCGATTGTAACGACCCAGAATTTTTGTTAATTAAATTTTTTATATTTAATTAATTTTAAATATTAATAAGTGAAATTTATAAGTCGAATAAATTTTATTTCGAATAATTGGATTTAATTGGATAATTAAATCGATAATTTAATAGTTGAAATTACGTAAATAATTGAAATTGAGTTAATATGATTGAAAATGATTTGTAAAATTTTATTTTATCATATTGGAGTTATAGTGATGTTATAGAACTTTTAAAATTGAATTGAAAGTTAATTTGTGAAAATTGAATATTTTAATATTTAAATTGACTAGTGAAATTAGCCATTTTTCGAACAGTCTCAGAATTGGACAAAACTAGTTCCATTGGATCCGTAATAGTTTGTTATTATCGGATTTCAATTTTCGTAGCAATTGGAGTTTTCGTTTGACCGTGGCAGCTCGAAACGCATCGAAATTGTTTTAATATTTATTTGGCGAGTTAAAATAGCCATTTTTTAAACAGTCTCGGATTTTGACCAAACCAGTTTCATCGGATCCATAATGTGATATTATTGTAAGGTTTCAAATTTCATATCAATCAGATTTACCGTTTGTCCGGGGCAAGCTAAAACGCCTAGAAATTTGATTTACCGATTTAATTTTAAATCGAACGTTTATTGCCATAACTCGCACAGATGATCGAATTAGCTCCCGAAACACGTTCCATTGTTCAGAACGCAGGGTAAACCTTAGGAACGCCAACCGGCATGCTTCGTTTGGAGTTTGGAAAATCCGGGATGAATAGTGTTCGTTGGTTTTTCTATAAAAGCCCCTTGGTTTTCATTTTTGCAAATTAGAACAACCCTAGGGTTTTAAAACGTTCAGAGCCGCCACCTACTATATCAATGGCCGAAACAACATCTTATTCTTCCTCAATTATCTCTTCATCCATCAACAATTAGCGAAATCTTTCAACTAGAAGATTGCAGAGGGGAGTGAGATCTATGATCTCAATGGTAGAGATCATAAACGAAGCTATGGTTCGTCGGTAATTCGTTCGTGAAGGCACAAAGTTCATACACGTTTTTCGAGCAAGATAGGGGGCCGAGCTCGTTGAAACTTGGCGCGGTGGTAGATGTGGACGTGGGCTTTCGAATGAAGTCAGCTGATCGTGGTGGAAGTCAATGGAAGGGGATGCGTGTATTAGGGTTTGGGCTTTTTTTTGGGCTCGGCTTCATTCATCTAGGAACGTGCGTGGAAGATGGAGAAAACATGCGGCCCGGATCTTATTGTTGGGGAATAGACGGCTGTGATGAGCTTGGGTAAAAAATAATAATATAAATGTTGTAATTTATATATTAAAATTTGTTTAAACTTTAAAATAATGTAACTTATTCATACGAGGTCGAAATTGGACGAAACAACTTGCGTTGGATTCGTATTGACGAGCACTACGCTATGGAATTGGATTAGAGTCGTTTGGAGCTATTTTAACTTTCAGGTAAAATTAAACGTCCGTTTAATTTTATTCGAGATAAAAGCTGAAAACGAAATTGAAATCAAGGTGAGAACTTCTCACTCAATCGAATCGGTTTCGCTTTTAATTTTAAATAGTTAGATTTAAAATTCTTGAATGTATGTTTGAATGATGATTGTTATCTACTGATTGTTAAAATAGACATTATACGCCGTTACTAAGCGGAGGTTATTTATTAAAAACATATACCGCGAATATTTCACAGTACATTGAAATTGATATTATTTATGTACTTGGAGTTGATTTTCCCGCATTATATAGCGGATGAGACCCTATTGTGCCGTCTATTAAGAGGATAATATTTTATAAATCCCATATACCACGATAATTCCGTACTGGAACGGAATTTGTATTGTGCTAATGTTTGTGGATGCAGGAAAACAGGTTGGAGGGATCCAACTGGATTCCTCAACAGTATTTATTTGATTTCAGATATTTTGATATTTGATGATTATCATATACAGATATATGATGTCGTTGTTATTGTGATTGACTATTTGGTGTGTAGCATCATTGGGCCAATTTTGGAATTTTAAAAGGATTTTTAAAGTGATTCTTGAAAGTATACGTTTATTAAATATTTTTGGAATTGATTCATTTTAAATAAATAAACGTTATAATTTTAGTGTTATAAAAATTATGCTTTTTGAGAAATATAGTTAAAAGTTGATTTTTGAAAATTTGGGGTAAATGATTTTATAAAATAGCTTAAATTGGGATTTTTGAATTTATTGTAAAAAATTCAAATATAGGATTTATAAAATTTGATTATTTTATAAATCAAAGAAAATGGTGAAATTATAAAGGAGTTTAAAGACGTTTTAAAATAATAATATAAATTGATTTATATAAAAGATTTATAAATTGATATTTATAAATTAAAATATTTGAATTATAAAACGAGTTTTTATAAGTGTTAGAATGAAGTGTAAATGAATTTCATAAATGAATGAAATTTATAGAATTATAAACGGTGAAGTTATAAATGGTATTTATAAGCAGTAGGTTTATAAAATTTGTAAAGTTATTAAAAGAATAATTTTGGGTAAATAATGAATCTTATAAGTTATAAGATTTATAATTTGGGAAGTTTAAAAGAACAATTTTGTAAACAAATAAATTATAAGTATTTAACTTATAATATGAACTTTTGGTATATAATTGAGTTATAAATTGAAAATAGGTTAATAAAGGAGATTTATAAAAGGAAGTTGTTATAAAATAAATAGAAATGGAATTTATAAACATTGTTTTATAAATCCGCAAACGGCTTATTTTAATAAGTAAATTGTTATAACTTATTAATGGAGTTATATTCACGTTGTAGAAAGTGAATAATCCTTTAAAATAAAATGTATAGAAATGATGAAATTGGTTAACGAAGTATATTCACGTTTTTGGATAGTGAATAATATGTTAAAGAAAATGTTTTGGATGTGATGTTTTAAATAGAATTAAAACGATCTAACGATGTTTTTAAAATGAGTTAAGATTCGAAACCATAGATTTTAACGTTCATTGTTTAAATAGACGTTTTCGAGAAATAGAAGGAAATGGTGGACTATAACACTGTTGTTATAGTAAATGATTTCCGAAAGGAAATGTTTTGTATAGTATTGGGATTTACATATCTATTTTAATTTCGAATCCCTATACTAGTGATTTTGGGTTGTCGTAACGATGTTTTACGCAACATTCGTTTTGGCCCAAATAAATATGTTTAAGAGAATGATTTCCTAAAAGAAATGAAATGTATATACTTAATTTCGATTTAAGTATATTGAATATTTTCCAAATGTTGAAAATAAAAGATTTGTGAATTACTTATTAATAAATAAGCATGGAAATGTTTTTCCAATGTGAAAGGAAACATTTTGAGAATTTATCTTTTTGAGGATAAATTGAAAATGAATAATTCAAATCGTATATTCATAGATATTTTGGAATTGTAAATTCACTATGGAATTTATAAATGAAAAGGGGAATTTGTTTAAAAATAAACGTTGATTTATTTTTGAAGTGTGGGAATTTATTTACGGATTTTGAAAGTAAATATAAAGTAAATCGGTAAGCATTTATTTAATTGGTTTAAATGAACCATGTTAAAATGAAAGTATTTTCGCGTAAGGAAAATGTTTGAAATTTGTTTTCAAAAGTGGTAAAGGTGAAAAGTGATTTGAAAATTGTTTTCAAATGGTAGAAGTGTGGAAAATATATATCTTGTAAAGATATTTTGGAAAATAAATAATTTGGAAAATTATTTGGAATCTGGTGATGTTGTGCATATCCATTGATAGTATAATAACCGACTATCAATATTTACCTTTAAATAGGTATTTGTTGTGATTTGTTTGAATTTGAATGCCACATTTATTTTTGAATAAGCGCTCACTATTCGGGTGAGCCGGGAAAGGACCTTGGGGTCGTATAACCCATTCCGAATATGTGATACATCGTTATAGATTGCATTTGAAGACCGGTGTTGAAGACCGGATATTTTTGAAAGCGGAAGGATTACCGTCGAATGTTTCTGCACCGAATGGCCCCGGTATAGAAATTCCATATGTGATGGAAAGTCCGGACGTGATTAGTGAATATCCGGATTGCAAGGACTTCTTTGTAAGTGCCTTCGGTTCTGTTCGATCCCGGAACAGACTTGTACTGATTGTATGTCGGACATTACAAATTGAGATATAAAGCTGATTTCTTTCAAATACATATCTGTTGGTGGCGGAGAATTTATTCTCTTAGCATTAACACCCTTCTCTGAGACGTACGAGCTCAGAGGTTATGTAATTGATGGTTATCAGCGATATATTCCCAATTTGGTAATGTGACATGCTGAGTGTTGCTGTGAAATGATCATTGTTGATCATTTGTGATATGATCATTTGTTTGGTCATTTATCTTTGTGATCATTACTTTGATCATTTGTTGACCCAAAGCATGGCTTTGTACCAAAGCGTGGCTTTGTGGACGAGACGTCGGACCTCACACCCCGGAAATGGTCAAAACAGGAAGGATGCAGCAAGGTTATTAGGGGGTAGCGCCCCTTTAGTGTATGACATTCCTTCTTGATAGAGGTGGTATCATGGTAAGGAGCCCAGATATTTAACCCATGTTGTTGCTGCAAACTTATTACTTTGTGGTTGTTGGAAATCGAGGATCCTCGGATGTAGATTGGTTACGATCGGGGGATGACATTTTTCGTCAGTAGTTACCTAGTTAGGGGTAACCCGGCCTTGTGTTGGCAGAGATCCGGTTTGGTTCTCGGGACGTCATTCCAGAGGCGTTTCCATGTGGCGATGGGAAGTTCCTTGGCCTGACCATTTGTTGGAAATCCAAAGAAACAATACGATCTTGTATATAGAACCTGCCATTTACTTATGGTGGTCACCACT
The DNA here is from genome assembly GCA_030765085.1 of Allium cepa. Lineage (NCBI taxonomy): Eukaryota > Viridiplantae > Streptophyta > Magnoliopsida > Asparagales > Amaryllidaceae > Allium > Allium cepa. The sequence continues at coordinate 202,194,938 of CM060934.1, read as the reverse complement.
GTTTAGATGGTAGCTATAGTAGGCATACGATAATGGTCGTATGTTGGCTAAGATTTATATCTTTATTTTCGAAACAATTTTTTCCTACACTATGCACTAGTAATAATATCAAATGTTTCTTTTTAATACGTATCAAGAATCTTTGACTATCATAAGGAGAAATCTCCTCCGATTCTGCGTTTGCATTGTGTGTGTGTGCGGGAGGCCTTATGGTAGTCTCATTTTTTTAAAAGCATTGCGAATCTATTTTAAAATTATCCTATTCTTTGTTTTAAAAATAAACTATTTTAGTTCTCACACCAGTCACATGACTGACTCGGAGGTTATTGTTTTCCTTCCTAAACTCTGGGTTCCCACCAATTTCCACACGGGCAGTCTAGAGTTAAGGTTTATCAGGATATTCAGGAGTTGCTGGAGGCAAGATGGATAGTATGGCGTATCATTTAGTATATAGTATTTCTTTTCTGCTGTTTGTTGTTGTTTGATAGTTGTACACTCTGATGATAATAAAATGTAATGTGATGTAATGTAATAACTAATATAGTTCTTTGTTTAAAGATTATTCATTTATCTATTATATGTTGTCCACTGCGATTGTGAGATTCTGATATTGTTCTGTTGTTTTCTTTCTGTTCAGTTCTATTTTCTTTTTCTCTCTTCTTCTATCTTTTTTTCTTTTTCTTAAAACCCTAAGTGTTCGATTTTCCGGCATTCGAGTGCTCGGCAGTTGATACAGTGAACGTATTGATGTCGATTTTCGGAAGTCGAAGAATCAGGTCCTTACAATGTGGTATCAGAGCATATGGTTAAGCGACAACCATGGCTCTGTTGGGTATTACCCATTAGAGATAGAGTCAGTAGTACTCTAGAATGAGTTTGAGTGTAATAATAGCTATGAGTGCGTATTTGTTAGTGTATATAAATTGTTTTATATTGTGATGATTGGTTTGTTGAGTGGTATACGGATTCTGGTTAATACGAGTAATTAACGTTGTTGATAGAGATCTCTAAACACTTGTACAGAACAATTCGACACAATATTGTTTTAAATTGGGTAAATGAAATAATTTTACCTTGATTATATTTTATATATAAAGGAATAATTTTTCAGAATTATTAAAGTGTATATAAGTTGATTGTTTAGTTAATTGAAAATGTAAGAATATATATATAAGTAAATTTAAAAGTTGTTTAAATAATCTAAATAAAAACGACAATTGTAAAGGAATTATTGTATAAGTAAAAAGAATTATAAGAATTGAAATTATAATTAATGTGATTTACAATTGTGAAATAAACTTATGTATATAAGAAGTGAAACTATATGAATATATTCATGAATATGAGTTGTAAATAAAAATGAGTTTGAATAAGTAATGAAATTAGACTTTGGTAAAGGTGAAATGGAAAATTTTACTTTAGAATGGGAATCTGAATTTGATTTATAAGTGGGAATTTAAGTTAAGTAAAACCAAGTGATGTTTAAATGGAATATAACTTAAGTGATGTTGAATGAAGTTGATTTTGGTATCGAAGTAAATAATAAAGTTAAGTGATAAATGTGAACTTGAGTTATGTAATGAAATTCAACTTTTGTAATTGAATTGAATTAATGGATTGAATGTTAATCGATAAAATGTAAATAATTGATATGAAATAATGAATGTAAGTGTTAATTCATTAAAATCTAATGTTATTGGAAGTTGAATAATTGAATGAAAATCAATTTAATTAATCCAATTGAAAGTAAAGGTGTTAAATCAAATTGAATGAATATAAGCAAAGGAATTTGGTAGTAATTAATATACATTGGTTGTTATATGATAGTTAGTTGATTGTGTATAATTCATTAAGTATTAATGAAATTGAAAGATAAAGTGATTGAAATCCAATTGGAAGTTAAGTGAATCTCAAATAGAATTGAATTTGATTTGGAAGTGAACCAACTTGAATATGAATTAGTGAATATAAACTAATTGAAAATGAATGTTAGTAAAAACATCCACTGTTAATGAATCAAATATGATTAAATTGAAAACCCATTTCATTGAATGTTAATGAGAATATGAATGAATATTTATTGGTTATGGATGCTAGTTGGATGATAGTTGGTTGATGGTTGAATATATTGCTTTTACTGCATTTGCTTTGTTGGCATATATAGTTATTATGTTGCTATATTTTGTATATCGATACTATTGTCTATATACATGTTTCTCATTGTTTGTTGAGTGTTTAGTAGGTGCGGATCGCGTTTGCTTCGCATTTGGAGCTCGCTTTCGCGCTATATTAGCCATATATGCTCGCTAATAATATATAAGGTACATATCTCGGATTAAATATCGTACTTTTACACTTTTTTCCCTACGGGATGCCTCATCACTTGATGAGATGTATATTTGTGATATATATACTGTCATTTTTTTTCGGATCGAGCCGCGCAAAGGAGACTATGGCGAAATTTTTCGAAAATTTAAGGCGTTAGAATATTTTTGAGAAAAGTTGGAAAATTTTGAAAACTATAACTTTGATTTGAAATTGGAAGTTAAACGATAGTAGTTGTTTTTGAAAAGATAACTAAGTATGATTTGAAAACTCAGTAAAGTTATTGTAAGAAGTTTAATTATGGATTTATGGAAAGTTAATAGATTCTGTAACTTTTCTTACTTGGTAATTTCGAGGACGAAATCCTTTTAAGGGGGGAAGATTGTAACGACCCGGAATTTTTGTTAATTAAAATTTGTATATTTAATTAATTTTAAATATTAATAAGTGAAATTTATAAGTCGAATAAATTTTATTTCGAATAATTGGATTTAATTGGATAATTAAATCGATAATTTAATAGTTGAAATTACGTAAATAATTGAAATTGAGTTAATATGATTCAAAATGATTTGTAAAATTTTATTTTATCATATTGGAGTTATAGTGATGTTATAGAAATTTTAAAATTGAATTAAAGTTAATTTGTGAAAATTGAATATTTTAATATTTAAATCGACTAGTGAAATTAGCCATTTTTCGAACAGTCTCAAAATTGGACGAAACTAGTTCCATTGGATCCGTAATAGTTTGTTATTATTGGATTTCAATTTTCGTAGCAATTGGACTTTTCGTTTGACCGTGGCAGCTCGAAACGCATCGAAATTGTTTTAATATTTATTTGGCGAGTTAAAATAGACTTTTTTCAAACTGTCTCGGATTTCGACGAAACCAATTTCATCGGATCCATAATGTGATATTATTGTAAGGTTTCAAATTTCATGTCAATTGGATTTACCGTTTGTCCGGGGCAAGCTAAAACGCTTAGAAATTTGATTTATCGATTTAATTTTAAATCGAACGTTTATTGCCATAACTCGCACAGATGATCGAATTAGCTCTCGAAACACATTCCATTATGTTCGGAACGCAGGGTAAACCTTAGAAACGCCAACCGACACGCTTCGTTTGGAGTTCGAAAAATCCGAGATGAATAGTGTTCGTCGGTTTTTCTATAAAAGCCCCTTGGTTTTCATTTTTGCAAATTAGAACAACCCTAGGGTTTTAAAACGTTCAGAGCCGCCACCTACTATATCAATAGCCGAAACAACATCGTCTTCTTCCTCAATTATCTCTTCATCCATCAACAATTAGAGAAATCTTTCAACTAGAAGATTGTAGAGGGGAGTGAGATCTATGATCTCAACGGTAGAGATCGTAAACAAAGCTATGGTTCGTCGGCAATTCGTTCGTGAAGGCACAATGTTCATACATGTTTTTCGAGCAAGATAGGGGGCCGAGCACGTTGAAACTTGGCGCGGTGGTAGATGTGGACGTGGGCTTTCGAATGAAGTCAGCTGATCGTGGTGGAAGTCAATGGAAGGGGATGCGTGTATTAGGGTTTGGGGGTTTTTTTTGGGTTCAGCTTCATTCATCTGGGAACGTGCGTGGAAGATGGAGAAAACATGTGGCCCGGATCTGATTGTTGGGGAATAGACGGCTGCGATGAGCTTGGGTAAAAAAAAAAAAGTAAATATAAATGTTGTAATTTATATATTAAAATTTGTTTAAACTTTAAAATGATGTAACTTATTCATACGAGGTCGAAATTGGACGAAACAACTTGCGTTGGGTTCGTATTGACGAGCACTATGCTATGGAATTGGATTGGAGTCGTTTGGAGCTAGTTTGAATTTCGGGTAAAATTAAACGTCCGTTTAATTTTATTCGAGATAAAAGCTGAAAACGAAATTGAAATCAAGGTGAGAACTTCTCACTCAATCGAATCAGTTTCGATTTTAATTTTAAATAGTTAGATTTAAAATTCTTGAATGTATGTTTGAATGATGATTGTTATCTATTGATTGTTAAAATAGACATTGTACGCCGTTAGTAAGCGGAGGTTATTTATTAAAAACATATACCGCGAATATTTCACAGTACAGTGAAATTAGTATTATTTATGTACTTGGAGTTGATTTTCCCGCATTATATAGCGGATGAGACCCTATTGTGCCATCTATTAAGCGGATAATATTTTATAAATCCCATATACCGCGATAATTCAGTACTGGAAGGGAATTGGTATTGTGCTAATGTTTGTGGATGCAGGAAAACAGGTTGGAGGGATCCAACTGGATTCCTCAACAGTATTTATTTGATTTCAGATATTTTGATATTTGATGATTATCATATACAGATATATGATGTCGTTGTTGTCGTGATTGACTATTTGGTGTGTAGCATCATTGGGCCAATTTTGGAATTTTAAAAGGATTTTTAAAGTGATTTTTGAAAGTATACGTTTATAAAATATTTTTGGAATTGATTCATTTTAAATAAATAAACGTTATAATTTTAGTGTTATAAAAATTATGATTTTGGAGAAATATAGTTAAAAGTTGATTTTTGAAAATTTGGGGTAAATGGTTTTATAAAATAGTTTAAATTGGGATTTTTAAATTTATTGTAAAAAATTCAAATATAGGATTTATAAAATTTGATTATTTTATAAATCAAAGAAAATGGTGAAATTATAAAGGAGTTTAAAGACGTTTTAAAATAATAATATAAATTGATTTATATAAAAGATTTATAAATTGATATTTATAAATTAAAATATTTGAATTATAAAACGATTTTTTATAAGTGTTAGAATGAAGTGTAAATGAATTTCATAAATGAATGAAATTTATAGAATTATAAACGGTGAAGTTATAAATGGAATTTTATAAGCAGTAGGTTTATAAAATTTGTAAAGTTATTAAAAGAATAATTTTTGGTAAATAAATGAATCTTATAAGTTATAAGATTTATAATTTGGGAAGTTTAAAAGAACGATTTTGTAAACAAATAAATTATTAGTATTTAACTTATTATATGAACTTTTGGTATATAATTGAGTTATAAATTAAAATAGGTTAATAAAGGAGATTTATAAAAGGAAGTTGTTATAAAATAAATAGAAATGGAATTTATAAACATTGTTTTATAAATCCGCAAACGGCTTATTTTAATAAGTAAATTGTTATAACTTATTAATGGAGTTATATTCACGTTTTAGACAGTGAATAATCCTTTAAAATAAAATGTATAGAAATGATGAAATTGGTTAACGAAGTATATTCACGTTTTTGGAAAGTGAATAATATGTTAAAGAAAATGTTTTGGATGTGATGTTTTAAATAGAATTAAAATGATCTAACGATGTTTTTAAAATGTGTTAAATTCGAAGCCATAGATTTTAAAATTCGTTATTGAACTAGACGTTTTCGAGAAATAGAAGGAAATGGTGGACTATAACACTGTTGTTATAGTAAATGATTTCCGAAAGGAAATGTTTTGTATAGTATTGAGATTTATATATCTATTTTAATTTCGAATCCCTATACTAGTGATTTTGGGTTGTCGTAACGATGTTTTACGCAACATTCGTTTTGGCCCAAATAAATATGTTTAAGAGAATGTTTTCCTTAAAAAAAATGAAATATATATACTTAATTTCGATTTAAGTATATTGAATATTTTCCAAATGTTGAAAATAAAAGATTTGTGAATTACTTATTAATAAATAAGTATGGAAATGTTTTTCCAATGTGAAATGAAACGTTTTGAGAATTTATCCTTTTGAGGATAAATTGAAAATGAATAATTGAAATCGTATATTCATAGATATTTTTGAATTGTAAATTCACTATGGAATTTATAAATGAAAAGGGGAATTTGTTTAAAAATAAACGTTGATTTATTTTTGAAGTGTGGGAATTTATTTATGGATTTTGAACGTAAATATAAAGTAAATCGGTAACGATTTATTTAATTGGTTTAAACGAACCATGTTGAAATGAAAGTATTTCCGCGCAAGGAAAATGTTTGAAATTTGTTTTCAAAAGTGGTAAAGGCGAAAAGTGATTTGAAAATTGTTTTCAAATGGTAGTAGTGTGGAAAATATATATCTTGTAAAGATATTTTGGAAAATAAATAATTTGGAAAATAATTTGGAATCTGGTGATGTTGTGCATATCCATTGATAGTTCAATAACCGACTATCAATATTTACCTTTAAATAGGTATTTGTTGTGATTTGTTTGAATTTGAATGCCACATTTATTTTTGAATAAGCGCTCACTATTCGAGCGAGCGAGGAAAGGACCTTGGGGTCGTATAACCCATTCCGAATATGTGATACGTTGTTAACCCCGTTAAGACAACGACTTATGACTTGAGGCCACCATGATCTAACAGTTAAAAGCACTCTACAACTTAACAAGTTAAGGACTCAAGTTATGGACGATCTACGACTTATGAATGGTACGACTTAACGGTTTAACGTGTTAAAGAAATGGCCGACTCAACGACTCGAGGGGAACAGCAACTCAATGGATCAAGGAGGGTACACGACTTAGGGTCTAGACGAGTTAACGAGTTAAGGTCCAGACCACTTAAGAATTGAAATGGACCAAGAAGTCTACGACTTAAGGAAATCTACAACTTAAGAGATGGCCTGACTCAAGAGGGAAATAAGTTAACGACCTAAAGCTGTCTATGACTTACGACCTAGCATGAGTCGTAAACGACTTAGGCAAACAAAGCGACTCACATCTCAGAGAAATCCGCGACTTAAAGCCTCTGCGACTTAAGATATGTCATGTCTCAGGGAAAGCTTACGAGTTAAGGAGCTAACGACCTAACAGGATTAAGACCTAAGCGACTTAGGGAATGTCACGACTTAAGAAAGTCCACGACTTAAAGACGTTACGACCTAAGACTTAGAGAACAAGTTCAAAACCATGCCGTAATAAGATGACTCGTCGACGACTTACGACCTAGTTTAAGTCGTACACGACCTAAAACCGCAGAGCCAAGATTTTAGTGCTGCCTCGCTTTAAACCGTGACCTCTTAACTCGCGAACAAGTTAGGACTTGTATCCAGATGAACGAAGAAAAGCTCAGAACCACTTCACTTACTCCACTGCCTGCTGACTCTTGAACCTTGAGTCGAGCGCGACTTACGACTCTCCATAAGTCGTGCACGACTCATGACTTGAGAGAAAAACTGCTGCCCAGAATCACACCTATAAATACGCAACCACCTCCAACATTCAGAGGACTTTTGGCTGATTCTTTCCAAGCACCGATACTCTGCTACATTCCAAACCAACTCGACACTCAAAGCTTTCAAGACACGTAGAACGCTATCAACAACTTCAAGAAGGAATCTCATACATCCGACATGGATTTGAGGACTTTCACTTATATTGAAGTTTAAGCTACTCTTTTAAAGTGTTTAGTAATTCAAAGTGTATTGTACTTGGGAAGAATTGTATCGACTTGTAACGAAATCATCAATAAAGATATTCAGAGTGGACGTAGGCAAACTAGAGAGCCGAACCACTATAAAATCGCTGTTATTTACTGCTTTTTCTGTGGTTTTCTGCTTATACTCTGTTCCCGAATCATCGGGTGGTGCTTTCACAACTACACTTTACACACCGGGGTGTTAGCGTTCAAATTTTAGCGTTAACATTTTTGGTGCTTTCACTGAGAACCGAATTCAGGCGAATTATCATCATTGCTCCACAAAAGTTTGTTGAAGTAGTCTCTCTGAAGACTAGAAGTTTATCTGAAATCATGGTTCCAGGGAGAAGGAGTAGATCTGTTAGATCTGGAAATGTTCAAGAGGGATCCTCCGCTTCCCCAGTGCCTAATCAAGCCACTCCACCTGTTGGGGTTACAAAAGCGGAGTTGGATGCTGTAATCTTAGGGCTGAACCAGCATATAAATGCCCAAAGTGCACAATTGGAGGCTCAGAATGCCCAAAATGCCCTAATTTTGAATAAGTTGAACGATTTGCTTGGGGTAAACCGTCAACCAATGGGTAATGAAAGGAACTTTGCTGGCAACATTCATGATGCTGAAGAAAGAAACATTCCTGAGAGGGCTGCCAGCCCCTTTGAGCAGACATTTCCTGAAGTTGGTGGATCTAAAGCTCGAAATGATGAGGGGTATCTTTCTGAAATGGTTCGACAAATCATGAAAGAGAGTATGCAAAGGAATGAAGACGAGAAGGAATGGGGTTTCGCTCCAAGTAAAACCCCGTTTACCGAAAGGATCTTAAAAGCTGAGTTCCCAAGGAAGTTCGTCCCTCCAACTATTCCAGCTTACAAGGGAACAAGTGATCCGAACGAATTCTTGTATAAGTATGATTGGCACATGACAGGTGCCAGAGCTTCTGATGAAATAAAGTGTCGATATTTTCCTGTATATCTGGAAGGTGTAGCCCTGCTTTGGTTCACCAAGCTACCAATTCGGTCTATAGATCAGTTTTCTGACCTAACCCGGAAATTCAAGGAGCAGTTCAGACTATATGCTTCAAAAGCCAAAGATATCATGTCGTTGTCAAGTTTAGAACAGAATCCAGGGGAAACTATCAGATCTTTCTTGAATTGCTTCAATATAGCGCTGGCCGAGGTAGGCAATGCAGAACCACGGATGATCTTGACCTATCTGATGAGGGCCATCGACAAGTCGAGCGAATTTGGAAAATGGCTTAATATGAAGGAACCAAATTCCCTTGAAAAATTCGACAAGAAAGCAGATGAGTTCATACGCTTGGAAAGCCGTCCTGTACCGGTAAAGGCAGTATTGGAAAAAGCTGAAGATAACGTTGCTGCTCCACGCAAGAATGAATCTGTAGGACAGAAAAGGGAAAATAACGATGGGAAGAAACAGAAAAATCTGAAGAAGCCTCGTTCCTTCAAGCCATCGGAATATACTCCTTTATCAGATACGCCGGAGCGTATTTACCTTGCCACTAAAGATTCTGTTGATTATCCTAAACCTCCCGTTCTGAGAACCGGGAAAAAAGCTGTACAAAGCGGAAAGTTTTGCCGCTTCCATAATCAACCCGGTCATGATACCGATGAATGCCGCCAATTGAAAAATTTGATTGAAGAGTTGATAAGGGAAAACAAGCTACAGCAATTTGTGGAAAAGAATAGCAGCAATCCTGCTTCGTCTAGTCAGGGGCAACGAGCTCCTGTTCATCAACCCAGGACAAGTGAGAAGGCTGCAGAGCATGAATCCGGAAGGCCTGTTATCAATGTCATTACGGGAGGACCTAACCCAGCAGGCAGGAGCTGGGGTGAGATGGAAAGGTACACCCGGGCTTTGAAATATGTACCGACCAAAGAAGATGTCTTTGTTTTGGAAGATGCTACGCCCCTGAAACAACAAAGAACTTTCAATGATGATATTGTGTTCAGAGCCAGGGATTCCACCGGTGTTGAAGCTCCTACCTTGGATCCGTTAGTCATCTCGGCTGGTATCGGGCCAGCTATTGTCAGAAGAGTTCTTATTGATTGTGGCGCATCCTGCAATATCCTCTTCAAGAAAACATTCGACCAAATGAAGATCCCTATGGCTGATGTGCAAGCCTCGTCACAGAAAATTGCTGGCTTCACTGGGGAGCCAAAACAGCCGATAGGAACCATTGATTTGCTTGTAGAACTTGGAGAGGGAGAAAGAAAAGTAGTCCGCAAGCAAACTTTTGTGATTGTCGACGAATTTTCTGCTTATAATGCTTTCCTTGGTCGTCCAACTCTTGCAGCGTTCAAAGCTGTTCTGGCCCCATGGTGCCTCACCATTAAATTCCCCACAGACAATGGAGTAGGAGTTATAAAAGGGGATCAAAATGCTGGGCGGGAGTGTTATCTGACAGAGCTGCGAGAGGCAAGGAAAAGAGAAATGGGAAAGGATGCGACAACCCCAGTCCGCATCAATGAACCAACCTTGTAGCAATTACAGGGCGGACCCTGCACTGGCGAGCACAGCGGAGCACGAAAAGAGATGGATCCTAGAAAAGCCAGTGCAGGAGAGAATAGAGTGGTACCAGTGGAAACGACAGTACCAGTACCTGTTGACCCGAAGGACCCAAATAAGGTGTTGAATGTGGGTTCACAACTTAATGTGTCAATTCAGAATATCTTAATATCTTTTTTAAAAGCAAATTTGGATGTTTTTGCTTGGACTCATGCCGATATGTGCGGAATATCCCCAGAAGTTGCAGTACACGCTCTGAATATTGATCCAAAATTTACACCTGTGAAACAGAAAAGGAGAACTCAAGGTCCAGAAAGGTCAGCAGCATTAAAAGAAGAAGTTGATCGGCTCACGGAGAATAACTTTATCAAAGAATCTACCTATCCGAATTGGGTTTCAAATCCAGTGCTGGTTAAGAAAGCCAACGGAAAATGGAGAGTGTGCATCGATTTTTCAGATCTAAACAAGGCCTGCCCCAAAGACTGCTTCCCATTACCCAGGATCGATCAACTGGTAGATGGAACAGCAGGACATGAATTGTTATCTTTTATGGATGCCTACTTCGGATACAACCAGATCATGATGCATGAGCCAGATCAGGAGGACACGAGCTTTATCACCGATGTTGGTCTTTACTGCTACAAAGTAATGCCCTTCGGGCTGAAGAATGCGGGGGCAACCTACCAAAGACTTGTTAATGCTATGTTCAAACCGCAATTGGGCAAGACTATGGAAGTCTACGTTGACGACATGTTAGTAAATTCTAAGAAAGCAGTGTATCACATAGAACACTTAGAAGAAATGTTCGCAGTCCTCCGGAAATACGGAATGAAGCTTAACCCTTTAAAATGTTCATTTGGGGTGGATTCCGGAAAGTTCTTAGGTTTCATCGTGAGCGCTAGGGGCATTGAAGCTAGTCCAGCTCAAATTACCGCCTTAAAAGAAGTCAAAGCTCCTAGAACAAAGAAGGAATTGCAAAGTCTCAACGGAAAAGTCGCCGCCTTGAGCCGGTTCATTTCCAAAGCTACTGATAAATGCATCCCATTCTTTGACGCTCTAAAGAAAGGAAAGAAAAACTTTGATTGGACTCCCGAATGCCAAAAAGCCTTTGATGAATAGATTCGCCATATGGAAACGCCTCCAATACTTTCTAGGCCCGGCGATGGTGAGGATCTTCTTATATACTTGGCAGTATCATCTCACACTTTAAGTGCAGCGCTGATACGGGAAGACAAGAGGATTCAACATCCGGTTTACTATATCAGCAAAAGACTCACTGGGGCAGAGATGAATTACTCCAAGTTGGAAAAACTCGCCTATTGCCTACTGATTGCATCGAGGAAGTTGAGGCAATATTTCCAAGCCCATCCTATCAGATTCCTCACTGATCAACCTTTAAAGCAAGTCCTGTATCGCCCTGAGACTTCGGGTCGTCTTCTAAAGTGGAACATTGAACTCAGTCAATATGACATCACTTATCACCCACGAAAAGCAATCAACGGACAAGCTTTAGCGGATTTCATTGTAGAATTCACAGATAAGGGTAACGGTGAGGAGGAAACGATCGATGATTCCCCAATCCAATGGAAGTTATATGTTGATGGCGCGAGAAATGACTACTGTTCTAGAGCCGGGGTTGTACTTGAAACCCCTGAAGGTCGGTCATTATGCTATGCACTAAGATTGGAATTTCCTTCAACGAACAATGAAGCAGAATACGAAGCTCTTATCGCTGGCTTGAGAATTGCTAAAGAACTAAACATCCGAGCATTACAGATCTTCAGTGATTCTCAGCTTATTGTATGCCAAGTCAAGAAGGAATTACAAGCGAAAGGGGGAAATCTGCCTGCCTACTTGTCAAAGGCCTGGGAACTCCTGTGTGACTTCGACCACTACACGATAAGCCATATTCCTCGAGAAGAAAACATGAAAGCAGATTCTCTCGCAAAGTACTCCAGCACAGGCGAAGCTCAATTTCTGGGGTTAGCTCCAGTGGAAGTCCTGTCAGCTCCAAGCATTAATGAGATGGATATTGATTGGATCATGAGTGTGTCTCAAGAGCAAGAATCATGGATGACTCCAATAACAGAATATCTGCTCAATGGCTCTTTACCGGAAAATTCAAGAGAATGACAAAAGCTACTGAGGAAAGCCTCTCGCTATATAGTCCAGAATGGCCAATTATATAGACGGGGATTCTCAATGCCATTACTTCGATGTGTATCCAGGGAAGAGTCCAAAACAATCCTAGCTGAGGTGCATGGGGGAGAATGTGGTGATCATTTAGGTGGTCAAACTTTAGCAAAGAAGATTCTCCGATACGGATATTTTTGGCCAGAAATTAATCGAGATGCAGCAGACTATTCCCGAAAATGTGACAGATGCCAAAGATTTGCCAAAATTCCTAGAGCACCTTCTACTGAACTCACACAGATGATCAGTCCATGGCCGTTTGCAATATGGGGGATAGACCTTGTAGGACCTTTACCAACTGCCAAATCTGGAATCAAATATGCCATTGTTGCTGTAGATTATTTTACTAAATGGGCAGAAGCTGAACCACTGGCTACTATCACCTCTAAAAAGATGATAAGTTTGTGACTAAAAGTATCATTTGCAGGTATGGTGTGCCTCAAAAGATAATTACAGACAATGGTACTCAGTTCGAAAGTGAAGAATTCCAAGATTTTTGCAAACGATTCAAAATCCGAAAAAGCTTCTCAGCAGTAGCTCATCCGCAGGAAAACGGGCAGGTGGAAGCAGTAAACAAAATTATCAAGTCAACCATCAAGAAGCAACTCGAAAGAGCAAAAGGTGGTTGGGTCGATAAGCTACTACTAGCACTATGGGCATACAGGACTACCCACAAAACTGCGACTGGGCATACTCCGTTTTCATTGGCATACGGGTCAGAAGCAATGATTCCAGTAGAAACAGAGGTCCCTTCATATAGAAGAATCCATTTCAATCAAGCGGAGATTGAACAACTACAGCTTGAGGCACTAGATCTCCTTAATGAAAAAAGAGAAGAGGCTGAGCTCAGAATCGCAGCTCATCAGCAAAGGATAGCCAGACATTTCAATTCCAAAGTTCGCCAACGCAGCTTTGAGATTGGAGACCTAGTCCTGAAGAGAATTATGACGACAACAGGTGTGTTTGGACCAAATTGGGAAGGACCATATGTCATAGGTCAGAAGCTTCTTGACGGCACATTCAAACTCACTACTGTTGAAGGAGATCAAATTCCAAGGGCTTGGAACAGCAATCACTTGCGTCCATACTTTACTTGATAGCTTTGTTGAAATATTGTAAAAAGAATTATGAATGTATGATTCTTGTAATTGAAAGCAATTGTAAAACCGATGCAAGTGAATAATGAAAGACTATAAAGTGGATGTAGGCCCAAATTCTTGGCCGAACCACTATAAATCTTGTGTTTCTTATTATTATTACATGTTTGCTTTATTTTCGATATGAAAAGTACATTAAATGTATTGCTGAAATGTCGATTTAAATTTTTGCAGGCAACAAAAATAAAACTTGCACATTACAAAACCAAGTGATTCTTGTTATCATTCAACAAACAAATTCCAAGTCACAAAAACCCCGAAATTAAATCCTAGATAAGAAGTTCTTCAATTGAACGGCCAATGATTTCGCCGAAAACGGGCTCTAGCTAATAAATTGAGAAGTTTGAACAAACAAACATCCAATTAAGAAACTTATGCCCATTCTCGCGAACTGGCCTAGCAATGAAGTACACTTCTTTGGATTAAACAAACTACTTGTAAGAGAAGGGAGTACGAGCTTGAAAAGAAAAATAGAGGATCGCTGAAAAGGCATAAGCAAGTGGACAAGGAACAACTAAAGCCCTCTTCGGAAGCACAAGTCCTCTTCGGAGGCACAACTCTTCGGAGGATAAAGACCTCTAACGAGGCATATGCCGCAAAAAAGAAAGTTCTCTACTCAACAAAAAAGATTGGAGGAGTCATGACCCTCCAACCATGAGAGAGTAACTTCCAGGCAATCTTCGGAGGCACATTTCACCAGGAGTTGAAGTGCGACAGCCGCTCTTCGGAGTTTCACTTCACCAAAGTTGAAATGCAAAACAAAATAAAAGCCCTCTTCGGAGGCCCATTTCACCAGGAGTTGAAGTGCGACAGCCGCTCTTCGGAGTTTCACTTCACCAGAGTTGAAATGCAAAACAAAATAAAAGCCCTCTTCGGAGGCCCATTTCACCAGGAGTTGAAGTGCGACAGCCGCTCTTCGGAGTTTCACTTCACCAGAGTTGAAATGCAAAGCAAAATAAAAGCCCTCTTCGGAGGCCCATTTCACCAGGAGTTGAAGTGCAACAGCCTCTCTTCGGAGTTTCACTTCACCAAAGTTGAAATGCAAAAAAAAAAAAATCCCTCTTCGGAGGCCCATTTCACCAGGAGTTGAAGTGCAACAGCCTCTCTTCGGAGTTTCACTTCACCAAAGTTGAAATGCAAAAAAAAAGAGCCTCTCCCAAGGGGCAGAAACAAAAAGACCTCTTCCCAGAGGCACAATAAGACAGAAAGACCTCTTCCCAGAGGCAGAAATGAAAAGACCTCCTCCCGGAGGCACAATCAAGCAGGAAGACCTCTTCGGAGGCACACGTTTCATCAAGATTGAAATAAAACTTCCAGGTGTTGAAACGTGAAAAAGTCTTCCTCAGAGGTGCAACTTTTCAAAGAAACAAAAATCAAGAAGCCCTTTACTGTGGCAAGTAAAAAAAAAATCCTCATCAAAGGCACACTTTAACTTTCAAAGGAAGAATGAATTACTTATTCTAGAAAATTCTCTTCCTCAAAAAGAAGTTGAAGTACCTTTCAAATACCCGCTTTACCACATAGAAGATTTCATTCAGTAAGATGTGTATATGCACAAAATAAAAAGTGATATCTTCGAAGGATGAAGCGTAAAAACTTATTTGTGCTCTGTTTTTTAACGAAATAATATTCCTCCAAATGTGGAATAATTATTCTTTAAAAAATAGAAGTACAAGTTCCTCATAAAATGAAATATTACAATGAGCTTATGGTATAGGGGCAACATGGTATAACTACATCGGTAAAATTGCGCTCGAACAATATATACCACAAGCTCACTGCAATATCATATAAATAAACTTGTACAAAAATGAATAATAAATGCATTCTCAAATTCAAACAAGAGTTTGTACCAATAAAGGATCATTTTATTCAATTATATTGCAGATACAAGTTTCGAAATAAAGAAAGCGGGGGCCGGTACCCGCACAATCGTCGACCAGTACATGCAAAAAACAAAAAGCTAAAAACTAGAATCTTCATTTCTTCTTGCCACCTTTGGGCCCTTTACCCGGCCGGATGGTTAGCTTTTCGGGTCGATCTATAGGCATGAGGGAAGAAGGAGAGGGAGGTACAACTGGTTCAACTTCCGGTTCCTCTTCAATAGCAATAATGCTCTTCCCCCTCCTCTTTGATGTTCCGTGCTTCCTTCTTCTCTTTGAAGAAGATTCACTTCTTGGAGTAACAAGTTTAGACAAAATTATGTCATCAGAAGGAGTCCGCTCCGGAGATATCTCACCTCCCTCCAGTCCTTCGTCTTTTTGCTCTTGTGAAGCAGCTGGGTCATCCAAGCCCCGAAGGGCACCTATCATTTCTTCCTGTGATCCCAGATGAGGAGTAGGAGCGATTGGGTAAGGCAGAGGAACAGTAACTGGAGGTGGAAAAGTTTGAATGATGCTCGGTGCTTTCTCTACAAAGGAAAAGATAAAAGTGTCAGTATTTCCCGCAAAAAGAGGAGACAACGGCTCGTCGAGATTCAAGAAATAATCAAGAAGCTCGTCAAATCCATAGATAATTGGCAAGTTGTCCACCTGAGCATTATTAGGGTTACCTGGAGAAGTTGGTGGTATCACATCAATTTCGTAGTCTACAGCTTTAGCACTCTCTTGTGGCTCATTTACAGCTTGTGTGATTGCAGCTCCGGTATCAACTTTAGTAGGAATCGGTGTATGAAAACTAGAACCGATAATGTCAATTTCGGCTGAAGGAGAAGGTTGAATTGGAGCAGTTGAGATGATTTTTCCTGAATATTCTCCTGCCGCTGTTTCGGCCCTTAATTTTGCAAGCTGTTCTCCCCCCTGGCGAGAGCGGCACGAGCATCATCATCAAGATAATGCTCCTCAAGAGCTAACTCAGCATAGCCAGCGCCGTTACCACCAAGCATATCGAGTGCAGCCTCCCAAACTTCCGCCAGAGTAATTTCATACTTGGGGCCTAGAAAGGCAAGGCTACCGCGCCCCAAGATGCTATGCAGGTAGAAATCAAACAATGTTGAGCTGATATTGGTCCTCGTTGCCTCGTGAGATTCTTCAGCTGCAATTTTGCCAGCAACGGCCTCATCACGCTCCATTTCAGCTTTAGAAAGTTGAAGCTTAAGCATTTGAATCTCCGCCTCTTGGGAGCTGTTTTTCTTCCGAAGCTCTTCAATATCCGCAGCATAGCCCTCACTAATTCTTTTCTGCACTTCAAGCCTGTCTTCGGCATCCCTTTGGCTGGCATGAGCATCTCTCACTTGTTTTAGGAGCACTTCTTCTTTTTGAGAATAGGAAGTAGAGGAAGCAGCAAGCTCTTGTTTCAGTTCTTCAACTTTTGCTTCAAGCTCTTCATTGTAAGAAGCAATGCTCCTCATCTCAGTGTCATGTTGCTCAAGAACCTTTTGCCATTCGGCTTTATCGTTTTCCATAGTGAGCATGGCCTCTATGTTTGCACGATTAACCCTTTGGAGCTCGTCAACAAGTTTTTGCCAGTTCGACATCCTCTCAATATCAAGCTTGACGACATCGAGGTTTCGTAACATAGCAGATTTGTTAATGGGGACCAAGTCAAGGTCAAACCTTACTCCCTTCAGACACCACTGTGGAAACCGACTTTGCAAAGTGGCCGGACCCGGTCCGACTTGGAATTTGGGCCTGCTAATTATTGTTTGGATGTCTGTCTTCCCGAGAGCGGGAGAGCCGGAAGGAATGTCAAGCGAGGCAGGGGCAGTAACCTTTTCAGGAGTTGTAGAGGTGTGCTTCTCACCATGTCGGGCTCGCTTGCTCGAATCTTCACCCATATGACTTTTTCCTCTGTCATCATGGGATTTCCTTTTATGAGAATCGTCGCCTCTCTGCGAGGAATCGTGGCGCTCTTCCCTCTCTCTTCTTTCATAACGCTCCTCTTGAGCCCTCTTCTCTTGAGCCTTTCGAGCGGCTCTTTCTTCATCATATTCTCTGTAAGAGGGGAGGTAACGCCTGTAATCATATTGGCTACGCCTCCCGTAGCGCTGGAAATCATCATAGTAGGATCCGCTGCGCCCCATCGGAGGATCTGAAATAAAAAAGAGCTAAATTTTAGAATTCTTCAAAGTACAAAAAGTCAGAAGCATAAAAGTGCCGAAGAAAATTCTAAGTGTGTGTGATGTGCAAACTACGCGCATCAAAATACGAACCACTCTTTAATTAAGGAGTAGTTGTGGGTGTAATAGTTAGCGTTAACTCTTGAGTTGGCGGAGTCTGTTGCAGGATAGAAGTCGCTTCAACTACTGAAGAAGAAACCCCGGTAGTGATAGGATCATCTTTAAAGATCTCTTGTGAGGTGGCAAAGAGGTCGCTCAGCCCTTCGAAAGTATCGTCCCTGCTCTGCTTGACAAGGCTAGTTTTCTCGGCTTCTTCGCCAGATTTCTGTGAACGTCGAGGAGATCCCTGAGGCTCTTCTTTCTCAATAACCGGGGCAAGTTCGTTAGATGGCCCCGCAATATCAACAGAGGTGGAGCACTTCACTAGCGAAGCCTCGGAAGCAGGTCCTTTTGGTATAGATGTGTCAGTAGAAGCTGGGGCATCCGATGCTCTGGCTGGGGAGTCTGGGATTTCATGAGGATGAGTAGAACGAGAAGTATGCAAAAATCCGTACTGATGCAGAAACTCGTCTTTCAATAGAAATTGAATGTCTCTCTCCTCAACTGGCACGGCCTTGAGCCTTTCGAAAGTTGGCTTATGACTGGGATCCCTAGAAGGAGGGGGGAGCGCTGAAAAAAAAAAAGAAGCGGAGTTAACACTTAACAATTCAGTCTCACAAAAGTCGGATAACAAACATAGTAATAATGGTTAATCTTACTTCCTTCCCTCCATACAGCGTAAAACCCCGGGTGACAACGGACATAGAAAAATTGAGTCAAAAACCCATGAGCGCTGTCAGGAAGACCGATGATCAATTTATGATTCCGAGCACTTCTCACGACAGTGATAGAGGGGTGATCTTTAGTCCTGGTGAAAAGAGCATAGGAAGCAAATCTCGTCAAAGCTTGGGAATCGATCAAGTGTCCTCCTAAACAGTACACACAACCCCATTAAAATGGCATAACCATTGGGGTGTAATTGGGATGGAGCGATGGCCAATTGACGAAGAAGTTGTTGGAAAAAGTCATTGAAAGGAGGAACGCCCCCACTCAGACACATTTGTCGATTGACCGTTACAAAGCCAGGGGGTGCTATGTCAGCAGTGTTACTTCTCTCGGGAAGAATGGCATCTGATTCAGCAATGCCAAACTGAGCACACAATTGGCAAAAAACTCTGTACGAATAAAGTAGAAGAGGCTCTTTCGGGAGGATTGACCAGTAGAGCCGGAATAACAGTTGCCTCTCCAGTCTGAACCGTTGTATCTTCTTCCTGAGAAGTCATTCTACACAAGCAACTGGATATTCAAATGTGAAGGTGCACGTTTCCTAAAAGTGTGAAGTGTCGTGCAAAACTAATAAAAATAGCAAGTAAATATAACTGGAATTAAACTAGTCGATGATTGATCAATTACAAAATTTCAGAACTTGTTAATATAAGGTTCAAGCATAATATTAGTGCAGGCTGGTCAGTTTCAATTGACTATTTCAGTGTTGCTTTAATATTTTACTTGAAATTGATGAAAGCACTTCGTTCACACAATTTATTTGAGTTAATTATCTGTTATTAACTAATCTGTCATTTGACGTGGGCAGTCGATGGCAGTATATTTGTCCCATTTTTCTGCAAGTGTTGTGTTTAACAGGTTGATAGCGTTAAAGTTAGAATAATCTGTAAAGAAACGCAACAAAGTTCAAGCAGTATATTCTGGAAATTCAAATTGGAAGTACAATCAAGTTTCGACGACATATTGAAGTTTTCAAATTTTTGTTCAAGCCATTTAGTCACAGTCTAAAAATCCTCTAAGCCCTAAGTCGTTCACAACCTAACAGAGGGATGAAATTGGCTTAGGCTAAAGGAAATAATTCGCCCGTAAAAGATTATCCAAGTGATGAGTCGTCCACGATCTAAAGGTTGAGTCGCCCACGACTTACAAGACTTCCTGCAAGTTAAGTCGTTGGCTCATTGAATCGTTGGACCTATAAGCCGCAAGACGTGTTGAGAAGAAAAGGCTTCGGTTTAAAATGGAGTGGGTCTCTCGAGGTCTTAACTCGGCTACGACTCAGAACTAAATTGTTCACAACCCTAAGGCCAAGTCATGAAAATCTCAAATCAAGACAAAGCAATGGATTACAAATGAAGCTAAGTCTTAAGTCGTCCAGAAACAAACACAACCTGAAGGGTTAAGTCGTGCGTAACTAAGGTCGTAAGGGATCTTAAATCAGTTACTTCGAGAATTGTGCAAATAGGCAGAGTTGTGAAAATCTCACAACATCTCACCTAATCCGTTAACCTTTTAACACTTAACCCGTTAGCCCGATAATCTCTCAATCGACAACAACCCCAGTTCTGTCACACCACCGAATCGTCGCAAATCACGAGTCATTTTAAGTCAAATCAAACAAACTTCGAGTTCTTCGACGACCAATGCAACAATACTCGCACAGTTAAAGAGGGGAATCAGAGACGGAAGACGGGGCTCAAAGATTGACAATGATAATCGGCGATTGGAAAATGGGGAAAATTGCTTACGTGATATGAAACTGGAGATGGTTGGAAGTAAATCAAGTCAGGATCGCCGTAGGAAGCTCGGAGAGAGGCTGATGGCGAACACGACAGGAAGCTTGAAGAGATGTTAATGGAGGATACGACTTAGGAGATTGATAGTGAGCAAAAAGAAATAAGAGGAACGACTCAAGCCTTTTATACACCAAGACAGCGGAACTTGAAACGGCACAAGCGAGTTAAGGAAAGTCGAAGCACACGACCTACGACTTAGGCGTGTGCTTCGAGGGGCAAATGTTAACCCCGTTAAGACAACGACTTATGACTTGAGGCCACCATGATCTAACAGTTAAAAGCACTCTGCAACTTAACAAGTTAAGGACTCAAGTTATGGACGATCTACGACTTATGAATGGTACGACTTAACGGTTTAACGTGTTAAAGAAATGGCCGACTCAACGACTCGAGGGGAACAGCAACTCAATGGATCAAGGAGGGTACACGACTTAGGGTCTGGACGAGTTAACGAGTTAAGGTCCAGACCACTTAAGAATTGAAACGGACCAAGAAGTCTACGACTTAAGGAAATCTACGACTTAAGAGATGGCCTGACTCAAGAGGGAAATAAGTTAACGACCTAAAGCTGTCTATGACTTACGACCTAGCATGAGTCGTAAACGACTTAGGCAAACAAAGCGACTCACATCTCAGAGAAATCCGTGAATTAAAGCCTCTGCGACTTAAGATATGTCATGTCTCAGGGAAAGCTTACGAGTTAAGGAGCTAACGACCTAACAGGATTAAGACCTAAGCGACTTAGGGAATGTCACGACTTAAGAAAGTCCACGACTTAAAGACGTTACGACCGAAGACTTAGAGAACAAGTTCAAAACCATGTCGTAATAAGATGACTCGTCGACGACTTACGACCTAGTTTAAGTCGTACACGACCTAAAACCGCAGAGCCAAGATTTTAGTGCTGCCTCACTTTAAACCGTGACCTCTTAACTCGCGAACGAGTTAGGACTTGTATCCAGATGAACGAAGAAAAGCTCAGAACCACTTCACTTACTCCACTGCCTGCTGAGTCTTGAACCTTGAGTCAAGCGCGACTTACGACTCTCCATGAGTCGTGCACGACTCATGACTTGAGAGAAAAACTACTGCCCAGAATCACACCTATAAATACGCAACCACCTCATAAGTTCATTCGGTCCCAGAATGAACTTATATGGATGAATGTCCGACCTTGCATTCCAAATCATAATGAGTGGTTTCTATAAAGTGGAAATTAGCCACAAGGGCATCTTTAGCAAGTGAAATTAGTTTTTAGGACACACAACGAAAATAATTACTTTTAAGGACAAAACGTAAATTAATTAGCTTCTAGGGCGTAAAAACCTATGAAATTATGTCTTTGAAATTAAATGGACTGTCAACTTTGTCCTTGAAAGTAATTATTCTGCTGATGTTGGCCTTGAAATTAATTTCTTTGAATGTGTGTCCTAGAAACTAATTGGACTGCTAAGTTTGTCCTTCTGGTGAAATCCCTCTTCTATAAAAGTATATCAATCGGTGGCGGAGAAGACACCCTCACTTAGCTTAACACCCTTTCCAGAGACATACGAGCTCAGGAAGTTATACGTTTGTAGAATTTAGTCGTGTGAATGTGGAATGGCAATATGGTATTCAAAGTGAAAGAAGTTGTGTTATGTGAAATGGTAATCGTAGCCTCGAGCCTCATCAACCGGAAATGACCGAAACATGGTTAGATGCGGCAAGGCTAAGTGGGTCATTCCCAATTAGGATATGATCATCCCCTTCTAGATATATTTCTTCCCGCTATTATGTTCGGGATGTAAATTAATGTGGATGCATGCGAAGAGAGCTCTCGGATAAAGGTCGGTAACGACCGGGGGATGACATATTCGGTACTATCTAGTTACAAAGGTAGACCGGTCTTGCATTGGTAGAGGGCGGATGTTCTGTGCCTCGGGTCATCCATCTAGAGGTGTACCTATCGGAAGGTAGTCCCTTCACCCGGTCATTTGTATGGAAACCCACTCTCCAATAAGAACCTACGGTTTTGTTTGTATTGGCGTAATGAATAACCTCGAAATGCTACATGGATAACCATTTCGGCTAAGATTAATAAGTTTATTTGCAAATGTTTTCAAAAAATGTCATAAAAATAATATCCCTAAATTTTTGCGTAATAAAGAGTTTTGGTTATCATAAGGTAAAACTCGTTCCATGTTTATGTGCGACGTGGTCTTATGGGATACCTTTTTGTTTTCAAACATCGTACTTTGAGTTCTCACACCAGTCCCATGACTGACCTAGAGTTTGTTTTTCTCTTTAAACTCTGGGTGCCCTATTTTTCGGGCAGCCGTGTAGTCAGGATACTTTAGGAGCATTTTGGAGCATGTTGGGGAGCATTTTGGGACAAGTCTTTTGGAGGTAGAATCTGAAGTACCTTATGTAGTTATCTAACCATTATCCGCTATGTTGTATAGTATGTATTTCTAGCATATATATGGATAGACAGTAATAACTATCCCGCTAGATTTGTATTTGACTCTGATCATTATGTATAATTATAAATGTTGAATGCGATGTGAAATTCTATTATTTTGTCATCTTCTATCTTTATTTTTTTGTACACTCCTGATAATCTTCCTCCCCGGCACTTGGTTTTACGGCACGTGAAAACCGTGGATGTATTAGTGTCGATTTCTGAGGTTGAGGAGACGAGTCGTCGCATTTGGTATCAGAGCTGAAGGTTAAGTGGGAACCTTGGCTTTGTTGGGGTATGACTCATTAGAGATAGGGTTAGTAATGCCCTAGAATGAGTTTAGTCTGAGAAAGCGCATAATTGAAACCTTTAAATTAAATGAGTTTATTCATACTGTATAGCATTCCCTAAGATATCTCGTCTATAAATCCTAAAGATCTTTTTCTTACTATATATAGATAGTAGAAAATAAGTGGAAGAAGAGTACGAGGTAGGGGAGGAAGTAATGCCACAAATGGTCAAACTCCCGTAGCTACAGTAGTCGAGGAAGTAATAGTTCCGGTACCGTCCCAAATTAACTTTGCAACTTTATACAAGAACTATACCAGACTTGGTGGTAAACCTTTCAAAGAAACAGAAACCATCATTGAAGTACAAGATTGGATCCGCGCGTGTGAAAGAATTTTCAAAGGACTGAATATTGGAGATGAGCTGAAGAGATTCTTAGCTTCTTGGCAACTACAAAATGGAGCTCTAGTTTGGTGGGAATCTATTATTCAGAACGAGTGAGAGGATGATTTTTCATGGGAACGATTCAAAGAAGTTCTGGGGGAACAGTATATACCGGAAGCAGGAAAATCCCATCTTTACCGAAATTTCATGGATTTTAAACAAGAGGAGGAAATATCGTTTGAGGAGTATGCTAACAAGTTTAACGAATTATCTTGTTTTGGGCCTGGATTGATAGATACGCCCCTAAAAAAGAATGAAAAGTTTATTTCTGGAATGAAGAAGCAATACCATATCAGGATGACTGGGCATGTGAAAGAACCATTTGTAGACTTAATAGACATGGGATACAGATATGAAGCTTTGGATAAGATAGATCCACCTGTAGTACAAGAAAGTAACAGCAATAACTGGAAGAAGAGGAAGTTCAATGGCAAGAAGCAATGGCAGGGAAAACCCAAAGGTGGATCTCAAGAGAACCGCTTTAAAGACATCACTTGTAATAATTGTAAGAAGAAAAGCCATATTGCGAGGAATTGTTGGGGTCCCAAAGCTCAGAGTGTTTCTTCTCTGGTGGCTCTGAACTATCTCTACTATAATTGTCATAAACCAGGGCACCTAATTAAGGATTGTCCCTTAATGAAGAGAGGAGAACAAGCCAAAGTTTACGCTATCAAGGATGAACCTTCAACGTCCAAAGATGTGAAGGGCAAAGGAGTGTTGGAAGGTAATATTTTTATCAAAGATGTTTTAGTTAGAGTGTTATTTGATATAGGAGCTTCTCATAGTTTTATTGCTAAAACAACTGTAGAAGAATTAGAACTTAAACCTAAAATTGTTGACGACCCTATCTGCGTAACGAATCCTATAGGAGGTTCCACTAAATTTTGTATGCTCTGTGAAAAAGTCCAAATTTCCTATCCTCCCTATCACTTTCCTTTCGATCTTTTCATTTTAGATTTTATTGGATTTGAAATTTTACTCGGTATGGATTGGTTGGCTGAGTACAAAGCTGTGCTCGATTGTGAAAATAGAACGATATCTTTATGGAGCATCTTTGGAAAAATCATAGAAATTTCTTGTGAAGGTCCTAGTCCAAGAAGGGATGGTTTTCTTTATGCTTTGGATACATCCTAGACAGGATTAGAAACAATACCCGTTGTTAAAAAATCTGCAAATGTCTTTGAGGAAGTAAAAAGTTTACCCCCACACCGAGAAATCGAATTTCGTATCAATTTAGTTTTTGGTGCGATGCCAATTAAACAACAAGATAGAAGGATGGCTCCGAAAAAAAGGAATGAGTTGAATAACCAAACTCAAGAGCTATTAAAGAAAGGACTGATAACACCCAGCCGTTCAAGTTGGGGATCGGCCATAGTTTTTGTTGCTAAGTTAGATGGATCTTTGAGATTGTGTGTAGACTATCGAGATCTAAATAAGCAAACCATTAAGAACAAGTATCCTCTACCCTGAATAGATGACTTGTTTGACCAGTAACACGGAGCTCGAGTTTTCTCTAAAATGGACCTAGCTACATGATACCATCAGTTAAGGATCGCAGAAGATTGCATCCATTTAACTGCATTCAAAGGTCCGAATACTTTCTATAAGTGGTTGGTTATGCCTTTTGGGCTGACTAATGCACCCGCTTATTTTTTTGACCTTATGAATAGAGTGTTCAGAGATGTGCTAAACAAATTCATGTTAGTCTTTATCGATGATATCCTCATCTACTCAAAGACAGAAGAAGAACACGCAATGCATCTAGAAGCTATGTTGGAAATATTGAGAAATAATGTGCTAAAACCCAAATTCTCAAAGTGTCATTTTTACGAGAAGGAGGTAAGATTCCTTGGACATATAATATCAAGGGATGGAATTTCAGTAGATCCAGGGAAAGTTGCAGTTATTCAAGATTGGAAGTAGCCGCAAACTCCTAAAGAGATTCATAGCTTCTTAGGGTTGGTAGGATATTACTGAAGATTCGTTCAAGACTTCTCTAAGATTGCCTATCAACTAACGAAGTTGACAATGAAGGATGATAAATTTATCTGGACTCCTAAGTGGGAAGAAGCATTCCAAGAACTAAAGAAGAGATTAGCAACTGCTCCAGTTTTAGCAATTATAAATGGGAATAGTGGATTGACCGTTTATACAGATGCTTGTGGAGAAGGAGTTGGTGCAGTTTTAATACAAGATGGAAAGGTGATTGCTTACGCAAGTAGACAGCTGAAGACACATGAGAAGAATTATGCAACACATGACTTAGAATTATTAGCCGTTGTGTTTGCTCTAAAGATATGGGGAGATTATTTGCTGGGTAAGAATCTTTCATAGTTTATTTCGATAAAACTTTGAATTGATCTTAGTAAATAATATTCCATCTTTTAGCTGAAAAATTCGAACTCTTCACAGACCATAAATCTTTGAAGTATCTTTTTACCTAGAAGGATTTGAACATGAGACAACAACGTTGGCTAGAATTTCTCGCGTCATATGATCTAGATATTCTATATACACCCGGAAAAGCCAACGTAGTAGCTGATGCATTGAGTAGGAAGTTAGCTACTATTTCTTATTTGGTAGTAACTCCAACTCTCCTAGAAAAGATCGCCAGCAAACAAAAGGAGGATCTATTTCTCAAGGAGATCGTTAGGAATATACATCAGGGATATAATTCAAGCTTTAAAATAGACAACCATGGAGTACTGCGGCTAAATAAAAGAATTTGTGTACCAGATGTTGGAAATCTCAAGCAAGAAGTATTAGATGAATGCCACACAGCCAAACTTAGCATTCATCCAGGGATTTATAAGATGTATAAGGACATGAAACGTACATTTGGTCGAAAAGTATGAAGAGGGACATATCTATCTATGTCAGCCGGTGTGAAAATTGCCAAAGAATCAAAAGTGACCAACAAAAGACGGTACGATTACTTCAACCTTTGGAGACTCCAGCTTGGAAGTAGGATTAAATATCCATGGATTTCATTGATGGCTTACCCCGAACATGGAAAGGAAATGAAGGCATTTGGGTTATCATGGACCTATTAACCAAAAGTGCACACTTTATTCCAATAAAGCCAACAAGAACTGCAGCAAGTCTTGCAGATATATATATATGAAGGAGATTGTCCGATTGCATGGAGTCCCAAGCAGCATAGTTAGCAATCGTGATCCAATCTTCACTAGTCAGTTTTGGGAAGCACTACAGACAGCTTTGAGAACCAAGTTGAGTATAAGTACTGCATATCACCCCCAAACTAATGGACAAACGGAAAGAGTTAACCGTGTTTTGGAAGATCTTTTGAGGGCCTGTATTCTAGACTTTGGAGGCTCATGGGGGAAACATTTACATTTAGTAGAGTTCTCCTATAATAATAGCTATCAAGCCGTATGAAGCTTTGTATGGTCGTCAATGTAACTCGCCAGTATGTTGGATAGAATCCGGATATCGGTTAGTTTTTGGCCCAGATATGATACGAGAAGCTTCAGAGAAGGTTGATATGATTAGAAAGAAGCTAAAAGAAGCCCAAAGTAGACAAAAGAGTTATGCAAACCGAAGGCGTAGAAATCTGGAATTCTCAGTTGGAGATTCAGTCGTTTTAAAAGTCTCTCCAATGAGAGGAGTAGTAAGATTTGAAAGAGCTGGAAAGTTAGCACCTCGATATATTGGACCTTTTCCCATTCTCAAACGAATTGGCCCACTAGCTTATCGAGTACAATTGCCTGAAAGATTATCTGGTGTACATAATGTTTTTCACGTATCACATTGCGGAAGCATATATATGACCCAAAACTCATAGAAAGAGCTGCTAAGGATGACTTGGAGATAGAACCAAACTTAGCAGTTATTAGAAGACCCGTTCGAATCGTGGATCAAGATGAGAAACGATTAAAAGGAAGGTTGTAAGGTTGGTAAAAGTTCATTGCAGTGGGGTTGTTGATGATTGCACATGAGAAACAGAAGATAGAATAAGAAAAGCATATCTCGAGTTTAGGATCGATGTAAAGAATTTGTCTATCATTTGAGTTACTCACCGCATGTGGTGTAGTCGCTTATTATACATATTCCAT
Source organism: Allium cepa (assembly GCA_030765085.1). Lineage (NCBI taxonomy): Eukaryota > Viridiplantae > Streptophyta > Magnoliopsida > Asparagales > Amaryllidaceae > Allium > Allium cepa. The sequence goes on along the minus strand of CM060934.1, from coordinate 202,167,360 downwards.
TTATTGAATATATATTTCCTTTTGAGCTATTTTCTTCTTATCTAATTTCGAGGATGAAATTCTTTTAAGTAGGGGAGAACGTAATGACCCAAAATTTAACAACTTCAAAATATAATATTTAAAGTGATTTTAAATATAAAATATAAAAGGTTTTATGATTCAAATAATATTAGATAGGAATTGGAAGTAGAAATATACATTAAAATAGTAACATTTACTTATATCGACAAAAGTGACAAAATCCTGATTTCAGAAAAGTAACTTTCAATGGTTAAATATATTATTTTAATTAATTTATGAGTGTTTATATTTTTAAATGACATTAGACAAATTTATTTTTAAATTTGGTTTACATAAATAAATAGTTTAACTAAAACGTAAAAATATGACCGTAAAACATTTTGTCAAAAATCAACGTTTTGTCAATTTAAAGTTGTCGCAACGTTGTTGCACCTTTCTGTATACAATTTAATAAATATGGTAACATATAAAGATAGTTAACAATTAACTAAACAAGGTTACTTTTATTAATCATACTTAGAAAATTCTAGAAAGTAATTAGCAAAAGTAAACTAAAGAAGACAAAACACATGTCACATCAAAAGTGACATAAAGTAAAGAAAAGTGACATAAAGTAAAGGAATGTGACATAAAATAAAGTAATCATTCTTATTCTTTACTAACTATAAAGTATTTGAATTTTAAAAGTGTGATGTGATGTGGATGGTAAGTTTTGAATTAAATAAGTTTACTTGATTCTTAAGGAAGGTTATTTAAGTAAAAACACAAATCTATATTTTATTCTCACATATTTTCTATAAATACATATCCACTTTCTCACTACCTTCCACACTTCTTCTTATCAAAATTTCATGTTTCTTCTTACCTCCTTTAATGGCTTCCAACCTTAACAAAGTTATGCCAAAATATTCCCAAAAATAAAATAAAGAAAATATCAACAAAACACCGTCTGAACCACTTCAAACTCCTCCTCCTTCCTCACATTGCTCACGCCTCCTTTTCCTCAATTTGGCTAAGCACTTTTAGCCTTTCCCAAGCCAAGGCGATCCATTTAAGTCGAAGCGTTAAAGGAATCATAAGCTAAAAACGTCGAGTAGCGAAGCTATAGCCAATTTTCCATTCGCCAAAACCAAACAAAGTGAGAACTCTAAATTGTTAAATAGGAAACATTTATATGATGTTTTGCAAGTTATAAATGTTATTTGGATGTTAATAATGATGTTTGATAAGTGTTTGAAAAAGAAAACAACCACCTTTAAGTCATTTGCAAAAGTTAGTAAGCAAATATGTACATAAATGAGAATTATGTGGCATTGTAATAAAAATATTGTTAAATTGATATGCAAGTTCATATGATATGTTATAATATGTTAAAATGATTATAAACTTTGTTTTGGATGTTTATTAGTTGTATATTGATTATATATATGAAACAAGTCACAGATTTACACGACGTATAATCACATGGAAATCACTTTCCAAAAGAAATGAAATGTGATATGGAATCATTTATACCTTTGAAAAATGTTTGAAAATACTTTAGAAATGATTCCTAAGTGTTTAAACTTGCCACGACAAAGTTTGGATATGAATCTAAAAATACACCAAAAATTTGACGCGTCGCGTAACGGTAGTTCGCGTCAAAAGTTCAAACGAACATACGAAGTGGAATATAGTTTGGAATTCTGCGAATCAAGAATTTTCCGAATCCTTATATCCATGTCTTTCATAAAAAAAAATTAAGATTTCATCTTGTATATTTTGAAATATGGCAAAATCAATTTTCAAGAAAAATCCAGTTTTTGCACTAAATGTCCAAAGTTGGAAATTAATGAAATTAATGTTTTAAAAATATGAAATAAATTTTAAAAATCTTTTAATGTTTTAAAAGTGATTTAAATTGAAAATATGGTTGTTTAAATGATATGAAAGTTGTTTTGAAGAATATAGCTTTTAAAGCACTTTTTACAGCACTTTCTGCAACGCTTTTCAATAACTTTTGAAATAAAGTTTGGAACTTAACAATTCTTTCCCAAATCCTTAGTAAATATTTTTAAGTAAATAATAAAGCATTTCAAAAGAAAATTGAACAATATAACATTGTTTCAAAGATGGTTAAACAAGAAGTTAAGTGATTTAAAAAGAGAAAATGAGTATGCGGAAACGACTAGTACATTTGTCCCGCTTGTAAGATCTAAAAGTGAAAACAAGGTGCGTAAATAAGGTTAGTGATGGAGCGACCAGTGCTCTGAACTTACCTGGCCTCAGTTTTCTCTTTTAGGCGAGGGGTGGAACATATCGAAAGGAAATCCTGGATGCTCAATTTGGATTATATAGAAATAATCTTCTTATACTCATTATTAAAGTCCAAAGAGGGAACTTGTCCTTTTCGTGGAATTTAAAAGGTAATCTCGCCGTTATTCCGCCCATAGCACTCGTTGAATACGGAAGTTTATTTTGGATAAAAGTAGAATGATTTCTACAAACCTATTTTCTCAAAAGATACTCTTTAAAAATGATTTGAGAAATATTCAAAAAGAGGTTTAAATGATTCCGTATTCACTAAAAGAATATTTTGAAAATTTATGTCTTTCGAAGATATTTTGGTAAGGGAAATTGAATGAATCAAAAAACAATCACTTAATTACATCATTTTTTTAGATGATTGGATTTCGAAGAACCAGGGTCAGATTTTGTTGATTCCTATCTAAAACCACTTCGAACCAGTTTAAATGCTCGAAAAATGAAGATATTTGAAGACGGAGACGAATAATAATGAGGAACTACTTGTTGATTAATTAAAGATAAACTCCTGATTCACTATATTGTAGAATGGTCTCTTTATTATGAAAAACCTCAAAACAACAAGGGCTTCTCGCCTAGTAATGGACGAGGAAAGTGCCTTCGGTTTCGTTCGGTCCCAGAACGAACTTGTATGGATGAATGTCTGACCTTGAATTCCAAATCATAATGAGTGGTTTCTATAAAAGAATATCAGTCGGTGGTGGAGAAGACACCTTCTCTTAGCTTAACACCCTTTCCCGAGATATACGAGCTCAGGAAGTTATACGTTTGTAGAAATAAGTCGTGTGAATGTGGAATGGTGGGTCATTCCCAATTAGGGTATGATCGTCCCCTTCTAGATATATTTCTTCCCGCTATGACGCTCGGCATGCAAATTAATATGGATGTACGCGAAGAGAGCTCTCGAAAAAGGTCGGTATCGACCGGGGATGACATATTCGGTATTATCTAGTTACAGAGGTGGGCCGGTCTTGTGTTGGTAGAGGGAAGATGTTTTGTGCCTTGGGGCATCCATTTAGAGGTGTGCCCATCGAAAGGTAGTCCCTTCACCTGGTCATTTGTGTGGAAACTCATTCTCCGATAAGAACCTACGGTTTTGTTTGTATTGGCGTAATAAATAGCCTCGAAATGCTACATGGGTAACCATTTCGGCTAAGATTAATAATTTTATTTGCAAATGTTTTCAAAGAATGTCATTAAAAATAATATCCCTCAATTTTTTCATAATAAAGAGTTTTGGTTATCATAAGGTAAAAAATCGTTCCGTGTTTATGTGCTAAGTGGACTTATGAGATACCTTTTTGTTTTCAGACATCGTACTTTGAGTTCTCACATCAGTCCCATGGCTGACCCGGAGTTTGTTTTTCCCTTTAAACTCTAGGTGCCCTAATTTTCGAGCAGCCGTGTAGTCAGGATACCTTAGGAGCATTTTGGAGCAAGTCTTTTGGAGCTAGAAGCTGAAGTACCTTATGTAGTTATCTACTTATTATCTGTTGTGTTATGTAGTATGTATTTCTAGCATATATATGGATAGACAGTTATAACTATCCCGCTAGATTTGTATTTGTCTCTAATTTTTGTGTATAATTATAAATGTTGAATGCGATATGAAATTCTATTATTCTTTTATCTTCTATCTTTATTTTTTTTACACCCCTGATAATCTGCCTCCCCGGCACTTTGATTTACGGCACGTGAATACCGTGGTTGTATTAGTATCGATTTCTGAGGGTCGAGGAGACGGGTCGTCACAAGATGTGTGAATTTGTGAGGCCTTAGGGTCTTATTTATAGCCTTAGGAAAATGTGGCAAATTACTAAATTACCCTTAGATGTTATCAAAATATCTCTTACACTACATCACTTCAACATCATATCCTTGTCACCACAGTCAAGTGCATGCATTAATGGAATGTAATGTGATAAGACATATTGCAAAAATATCTTAGGATGGAATGACATGCATTAATGGCGGATTGATGTTTGCTTTCCATGTTTTAATGGTGATTAGATGTTACCTTTTTCATTTACTTTTTTTTTTAAATATCCTAGATATTTTCGTTATCTTTGATTTGACTAATTGTGATACATATATGTGTGTGTATATGTATGTATGTGCATGTACAAACAATGTTGCAACAACTTAAAACAATTTCCATTTGTCAAAATGTTAAGATTTCGGGATCCAATTTCCGGTCATATTTTCAGTTTTTAATTCGAACTATATATTTATGTAAACAAAAATTGAAAATAAATTTCTTATCATCTTTAACTAATTAAAAAAAGTTCATTTAACTTATAAAGCTATATTTAAAATTAATTAAATATTCCATTTTCTAAGTGATAAAATTATGGGTCGTTACATACTTCCCCCTTTAAAAGAATTTCGTCTTTGAAATTAAGGATAAGAACAAGATAACTTGAAGACAAATATATACATATACATATACATACATACATACATATATATAATGAAGTGAAAACACATGTATAAGATATAGCAAGTGACATCATCACAAGCCGATGAGTATATCATACACATACAACTATGTATCCATTTTAAACTCAGGGTAGGCTTTACGCATTCTTTCCTCTATCTCCCATATGTAGTTTGCTGCATCACCACTTCGTTGGACTTTAACCAATCTTACAACCGTCCTCCTTAATCACTTCTCGTCATGATTTAAGATTCTCATTGGTCGCTTGATAACCGCCAAATTAGGTTCAACTTCTAAATCTTCTTTGGCAACCGTTTCTATAATTTTCTCTGGATCATGCACATATTTTCTTAGATGAGAAACATGAAAGACAATGTGTACACCAGATGACATTTCGAGTAGTTCCACATGATAAGTTAATGGGCCCATCCTTTCAAGAATAGGAAAAAATCCAATAAATTGAGGTGCTAACTTTCCTGCCCAACCAAATCTTACTACTCCTCTCATTGGAGAAAATTTTAGGAATACATAATCTCGAACTGAGAACTCTAAATTTCTTCACCTTTGATCAGCGTAGCTCTTCTGTCTACTCCGGGCTTCTTTCATTTTTTTCTAATTATGTCAACCTTTTCTGAAGTTTGTCTAATCATGTCAGGACCTAGTACTAATCGATCTCTAGTCTCTATCCAACATGCTGGGGATCTACACAGACAACCATACAAAGCTTCATATGGGGACATGCCAATACTAGCCTGATAACTATTATTGTAAGAGAATTTTATCAAATGAAGGTAGCTTTCCCATGAACCTTCGAAATCTAAGATGCAAGCTCTTAGAAAATCCTCCAACATTTGATTTACTCTCTCAGATTGTCCATCGGTCTGCGGGTGATATACGGTGCTTATGTTTAGCTTAGTTACTAAAGTTTTTTGCAATGCCTCCTAGAACTTACTGGTAAAGATAGGGTATCGATCACTGACTATACTACTAAGGACATCATGTAATCAAACTACTTCCCTCATGTATATTTCTGCCAGACTTGCAGCAGTTCTTGTTGGTTTTACTAGGATAAAATGTGCGCTCTTGGTTAATCGATCTATGATAACCAAAATTCCTTTGTTTACCTTTATTGATCGGGGTAATCCATCGATGAAATCCATCGATATTTGGTCCTATTTCAATGTCGGAATTTCAAGAGGTTGGAATAATCCAGCGGTCTTTTGTTGATCACTTTTGATCTATTGAAAATTTGCGCATCTGCTAATATGGATAGAGATATCCCTCTTCATGCCTCATACAAAAAAGTTATCTTCATATCTTGATAGATTTTAATAACTCTAGGATGTAAAGAAAGTCGAGAATTATGACATTCTATTAAAACTTCTTGCCTTATCCCATCGACATTGGGAACACATATCCTTCAATTCAGTCTTAAGATTCCCTGCCCGTCTACTCTGAATCATATCCATCTTCCCGATATTATATTCTCCTCTACTTCCCTAGCTATTCTTGAAATGATTGGATCCTTGAGCTAACTCTCTTTTATATGATTAATCAAGGTTGGATATACCATAAAATAAGCTATAACGCCTTCTGCTTAGCGCATCCGCTACTATATTGGCTTTCCCAAGTGTGTATAAGATATCAAGATCATATGATGCGAGAAATTCAAACCAACATTTTTGTCTCATATTTAAGTCCTTCTATGTGAAAATATACTTTAAAGATTTATGATTCGTGAAGAGTTCGAAGTTTTCACCTATTTAAAGAAGGAATGTTATTTACTAGGGTCAATCAAAGTTTATTTATAACAAAATATAGGGAATTCTTACCCAGTAGATAATACCTCCATATTTTTAATGCAAACACAAAGGCTTATAATTCTAAGTCATGTGTTGCATAATTCCTCTCATGATTCTTTAGTTGTCTGCTTGCATAAGCGATGACCTTTCCATGCTGCATCAGAATAGCGCCTACTTCTTCCCCACAAGCATCAGTATATACAGTTAAACCGTCGCCTTCATAAGCAATAGCTAATACTGGAGCGGTGTTAACCTTATCTTGAGTTCCTTGAATGCTTCTTCACATTTTGGTGTCCATTCAAATTTAACATCCTTCATAGTCAATTTTATTAGATGAGAAGAAATTTTGGAGAAGTCTTGAATGAATCTTCGGTAATATCCTACCAATCCTAAGAAGCTACGGATGTCCTTCGGGGATTGTGGTTGCTTCCAATCTTGTATAGCTAAAATCTTTTCTGGATCTACTGAGATCCCTTCTCTTGACATAATACGCCCAAGGAATCTTACTTTTCTCTAGCAAAAGTGACATTTCGAGAATTTAGTTTTAAGTACATTTCTTCGTAATATTTCCAACACAATCTCCAAATGCTTTTTGTATTCTTTCTTGGTTTTGGAATAGATAAGAATATCATAAATAAAAACCAACATGAATTTGTTTAGCACATCTTTGAATACTCTATTTATAAGGTCTATGAAATATGTGGATGCATTAGTCAACCCAAAAGGTAGAACTAACCATTCGTAAAAGCAATCCGGACCCCTAAATGCAGTTAACGGAGTGCCATCCTAAGCTATTCTTAGTTGATGGAATATTGTGGCTAAATTCATTTGTAAGTATATTCGGGCACCATGAAGTTGACCAAAAATGTCATCTATGCAGGGTAGAAGATACTAGTTTTTAATCATTTGCTTATTTAGGTCTCGATAGTCTACACAAAGCCTAAGGAAGCCGCCAGACTTAGCTACAAAACTACCGTTGTTCCCCAACTTGAGCGACTAGGTCTAATTAGTCCTTTTTTAACAACTCATCAGTTTGGTTTGCCAACTCAATCTTTTTCTTTGGGGCCATCCTACGAATAGGGTGAATACCGGGTCTTGCACCAGGAATTAAGTCAATTCGGAACTCAATTTCCCAATGCAGGGCAAACTTTTAACTTCCTCAAAAATATCCTGAAATTCCTTGACAACTGGAATTGTCTCTAAATCTTTTTGAGATGAGTCCAGTGCATTCATGAAACTATCCCTTATCGGACTAGGTTCTTCGCAAGATATTTCTATAAACTTCCCGAAGCTGGTCCATAAAGTTACCGTCCTTTCAACACAATCAAGGACGGCTTTATTCTTAGATAATCAATCCATATCGAGCAATACTTCAAACCCAATAGAGTAAAAAAACAAATAGGTCGCATGAATTTTTTTGGAAGAGGTAAGTAACTCGCATGTTTTCACAAATCATACAAATATTAATTTTACCGCCTATTGGATTTGACATGCAAATAGGGGTATCTACTATTTTTGTGATCATTTTAAATCTAACAACCAATCCTTCAGCAATAAAACTATAGGAAGCCCCAGTATCAAATAATACTTTAACTAAATCATCATTGACATAAATATTACCTTCAAGAACTCCCTTGCCTTTTACATCAGTAGAGGTTGAAGGCTCATCTTTGATAGCATAGACTTTAACCTACTCTCTTTTCTTCATTAATTGGCACTTGTTCTTCCAATGGTCGGGTTGATGGCAGTTATGGCATAGGCTTTTCTGCACCACAGGAGAGATGGTTCCTTGCTGCTTCCTTTGAACCTTGAGACTCTTGTAGTACTTTGAATAATGTCCTCTCTTTTCACAATTAAAACATTCAACATCTTTAAAACGGTTTTCCTGAAATCCTCCTCCGAGATTGCCTTGTCATGGCTTCTTTTCATTGTCATTGAACTTCCTCTTGTTGTTGTTGTTTTGGGTTGCGACTGGATTCCTCTTATCCAAAGCTTCATAATGGAAACCCATATCTATTAAATCCACAAAGGTTCCTTTAACATGGCCGGTCATCCTATCTTGATACTGCTCCTTCATCCCAGAAATTAACATCTCGTTTTTCTTTACAGGCGTGTCTATCAATCCAGGCCCAAAGCGAGACAATTCATTGAATTTGTGAAAATACTCTTCCACGGACATCTCTTCTTGTTTTAGATCCATGAAACTTCTATAGAGGTGGGATTTGCCAATGGCAAGCATGTTTTCTCTTCAAAACTTCTTTAAAGCTTGCCCAAGAAAAATTATCTTCTGATTCATTAGGAGTAACGGACTCCCACCAAGCATGAGCCCTATCCTTCAATTGCCAAGAGGCCAAGAACCTATTTAAATTATCATTAGCATATAATCCTTTAAAGAATTTTTCACAGGATCTTAGCCAGGCTTGAACTTCAATAATAGATTCTATGCCTTGGAATGGTTTTCCTCCCAAGCTGGTATAATCTTTGCAAAGAGTGGCAAAGTTAAATTGAGGTGGCATAGGAATTACCTCTTCCTCCGTTACTGTAGCATTTGATCGACCATTAATGGTCATAGTGATGCTATCTCCCCTTCAACCTCTTCTATTACTCATCTCTTACTATCTGCATGTAGTAAGGGAACATCATTTACAAATATAGACGAAATTATTTTAAGGAATTGGTATAAAATCGAATAAACTTATTCGAATAATTTTTTTAAATATGCGCTCTCTCAGACTAAACTCATTCTAGGGTAATACTAAACCTATCTCTAATGAGTTGACCCCATCAAGGCTTAGGTATTCTCTCAACCATAAGCTCTGATACCAAATGTGATGACCCAACCGTTGACCCTCAGAAATAGACATTAATACATCCTCGGTATTCACGTGCTGTAAATCCAAGTGTGGGAGAGGCAGATTATCATGGGGTAAAGAAATAAAGATAAAAGATAGACAATAATAGAATCTTACATCATATTCAACACATAATTATACATATGAGTAGTACATGCAACTACTCCAAATTGTTCCATCAAAGTTACGACAGGTACTAACCTAGTTAGGATAGTTATAATGACCTATCCTTACAGTACTGCTAGATACTAATACATAATACAAACACATCGAAAAGCGATAAGTGACTTCAACAAAAGACCCAAAATGCTCCATGCGCCATGCTCCATTCTAAAATGCTCCAAGCTTACCTCACTAGTTGGCTACCAAGGAAAATAGGGCATTTATAGTCAGTGTCGACCCAAAGAATATGTTGCCCAAGCCACATTTGAAGTTCGTTGCCCTTTGCTCCAAAAATTTCAATATGTATTTTATATTTTCGTTTTTATTTTTAATATTAGATATAAGATTGCGTAAAAGACTATAACATGCAAAATATTCGCTTTGCATTCGAAAGGCACTACGTGGAGTAGACTACAATATTCAATACCAAAAAAACATAAACTAAACATCAACTTTTCATACCCAAAACCAAAATAGATAAACATTGTTCAAGTTCAAAGAAAAAAATTTCTTCTTGTATTTTTGTAGCAATTTCTTCAATCAAATTATCATAGTTAAGTTTTTCTAAAAACCCACTTTTAATTGAGATTATTGCTTGTCTGTTCAATCGTTCTTGTGACATTGTAGTTCGGAGATAGTTTTTAATTAATTTCAATTTAGAAAAACTTCTCTCCGCGGAAGCAACCGTAGCTGGAACAGTTAACAAAATCCGATAAGCAATCCATACACATTGGAAACCACCATCTTCTACATAAGATCTTATGAAGTCAGGAATATTAATCGATTTCGTTATTTACTTAGGCAACATAGTTTGCAAAGCTTTTAAATCTGGGGAAAAATATTTTCCATATATATCACATTGTTCATTGTATTTCAAGTAACTTGCTAAACGAATGCATTGTTCAATTAACTCTTCTTTACTAAGATTCATAAACTTTGTTTCAAATAGAAATCCAAAGATGTTGTCATAAAGTTCAATTTATTCAAATCAATTTTTGAATACTGTAAGAGCATGGTCTATGATATGAATGAAGTATGTAACTCTAAAATCTCTTCCAATGATCTACTTTCTTCATTACTACTTTCAATATCCTCATCAAATTGTTTTTTCTACCAATAACTCTTTTCACCTCAAAATTGGTTCAATACCAACATTTGTAACTAGTTTATTTGCTTCTTTTACCATTTCTTCAAAACCATGTTCTCTAAAGGTTTGAAAAAATTCAATAAGTTGTTTTAATCTTGTGATTGCATTCTTAAATTCATATCCTCATTTTGAAGCGCTTTGCTTATTTGTTTCACTTTATTTAATAACTCGTACTAAGTTTATATCCGGAGTTTTTGCTTTCTATTTCCCACCAGTTTCTTATCATTTTCTCTTTTTCATTTTATCTACTGTATAATAACATATTGTAAGTAAATTATGTTACCACAAAACCAATTAAAATAGAGCTATTTTAAACCATTTAAAATATCTTAACAAATTTTAAATTTTTAGCTACCTAATAACTGCTTAACGAGTCAACTTATAAATGAACGAATGAAATAATCAACTAACAATCAAGTTAATCAATCAGGGACGCTGAAAGTCACTTTGAACTATAACAAATCAATTTACTGGATTCACAATCCTCTTGTCAAATTTAATCAGCTATTAAGTAATAAACAAATTAATCATTTCTCCAAAATCACCTTGCATGAGTCACTATCAGTCTGTAGGAGCAGCAGCACTGACAAAATTAATGGATCTGCAACCGTAAGACGGCAGATATAGCAGGAGTCCAAATGGCAAGATAGCAGGTACAGCAGCAGAGAATAATGATTGAGACACTTACCCTATACTTCTATTTCGAGAATTGAGAAACGCGCGATTGAGAGATTGAAGAACGATGGAAGGGCTTTGTTTTGAAATTGTAACTGGATGTTGGCTTTACTTGTGCGCATGGGCTTTGATGCGGAAAGAAAATGAAAATGCAAACTTACAAAAAATATTCTTCATTCTTTTGTTGCCCTAGCCTTGGGGGTTGCCCCAGGCCATGGGCGGCTCTGTCTAGAGTTTAAGGGGAAAAGAAAATAAACTCCCGTTTAGTCATGGGAATAGTGTGAGAAACTTAAAATACGTTGAAAACAAAAGGTATCTCATAAGACCACGCCGCAAATAAACATGGAACGGGTTTTTACCTTATGATAACTAAAACTATGATAGCCCGAATTTTGGATTATCTGTTAATTGATAATTTATGGGATTAATTATCTGAAATGCTGATTTTGTTTGGTTTACCAAATAAAACTTGGGTAGTTAGATTATATTTGAATATGTTTATAAAAGAAGTTGAACAAAATAAATTCTGATAATATAAAATTTTTATTTCAAAGCAAAATAAGGAATGATTGCCTTATTAAATAAATATTGTAGTAAATAAAATTTGGATTTGAAATTCAATTGTAAACATTTTAGAAATAAATGGGATTTAAAAATTCTATGTTTTATAAATTATTTATAAGTGTACTATTGGAAAACAATATCATTTTTTTCTTTTAAGATATATATATTTGAAATTTAAAGTTTATATTTCTTAACAACAAAGATAATTTCTTATTTTTTTTAGAATATATTTTTGTTTAAATTTAAAAATAAGACTTAACTAAAGGATTATTTCTTTAATATACTTTCTTTTTTACCTTTAAATTTATTAATAAAGACATTAACTCATTAATACTAAACATAAGAAAAGTAATATGAAAGTGTATTAGGAAATTTGTAAGCATATAAAACAAGTTGGACATTTGTAAATAAATTAATACATGTAAATACAATTGTCACCTAAGTATCATACACTAGAACAAGTGGCATTCTTCTTTTAAATAAAAAACAGAAAAAAAAATAATAAAAATAGTTTTAGAGGAACCTGACCCAATTTTTCCTCAATTTAAAACTATCTCAAAACTTAGCTTCCTTTCACTTTCAAAATTTAGAAGAAATCTGAGATAAGCAAAAGCTTCAAACAATCACAAATGGAAGAAGATAAGCTTGAAACAAGATTAACTGCTATTACAACCTGATCTGAAAACAAGTTAACAAGAAGAATCAATTCATCGATAACATCAACTCATTTGCAATCAAACAGCAAACTTTAAAGTAGCTCAAGCATCAACTTCAAAGGCTCTATGTTTATGAATACTAGGTGAGTAAACAATTCTTATTTAAAGTTATAAAATCTGTATAAACCATGTCACATGTAGTAAAACTTTAGATAAATTGTAAAAGTGCTTATTTGATTGTTGTATATGATCTCATATGTATATATTATGAACATTTATGAATGCATGTCAGTGTTTTAGCTTTGTTCTTCACTTCCAAATTGTAGACATGGTTCAAAAATTAAATGCTCTTCATCTGTAGTTTTTTAGTCTTCAATGAATAAACAAGAATTGGTTGTTATAACAAGATATCAATTTTAAAAATAGTTCCAAGCTAAATATGAAGCTAGTTTGAGTAATAAGAAGGAAGAACAGTAAAGATTCAACCCATATCAAAATTTCGATCTTAATAATTTAGTGATTCAAGTACATGATTTGAATAGTTATCAAAAATGATGATTTTTAAAATTTAAATCATGAATTTTAATTAAGAACTCATGAGATATTGAATAATGAATGGAAATTGGGATTTCGTTGTTTGCTAGTGATCGTGGAAGTTTTTAACGTTGGGGTTTTGGTCGAAGGAGGCCACGGGGTCAACGAACATTGGGAAATGGTTGATTGGGTTCAGAAATCGTCGAGGCGGTGACACAAGGAGATTGTAGGGTTTTATGGTCTCATGGGTTCGACGATGAATCAGGAATCATCGCGACGGTGAGGATGGATCGAGCTTGATCGAAGTTGGTAGAAATGATGCGTGAGTCGGAAATGATGATTCCTGGTGGGTCGGCATGATTTCTGATGAACTAGATCGACGAGGCAAGGAGGTTTTCATCATCTGGTTTGGGTTCGAGGTGTTTCGTCAAGCTCAAATTTGGTTCCGGTCGACTTCGTTGAACGTGGATGATCAGAAGGTTTGGGAGGATCGTGGGTGGTGTGCCGGTGGTCGCGACAATGATCGACAATGTCAGGAATGCGTGTGCATGTGCGCGATGCAACATTTGGTATATGGTTTTGGATTGGATTTGGGAAGAAGGTGGATGTGCAAGTCGAACTCGAGGGGCTTGCATGTTGAACTTGAAGTTGTTGAGTAACTCATGTAGCTCGGGTTTCATCTCGGGAAGGGAGTGAAGCAGGCTTGGGTTTTGATGATGATGTTCTGTTTGATCATATAGTGCAGGTTTAAAATTTAAAAGTGTTTATAATATAAACAACCTTTGTTTGAAAGTTTGTTTAAAAAAATAAAACTTGATTTTGTAAATTAAGAAATGATTAAAGGATTAGGTAATTTCAAATCATAAAATTTAACTTTAAATTTTAAGTTAATAGTATGGTGATAAATTATTTTCAAAATTCATTTAGTAAGGATTTAAAGGAAAATTAAAGCCATTTATAAAAATAAATGGTTTATTTTTAATCAATTAATATTTTTATAAATTAAATTAAGTAATTAAGGGATGATTAATTACTGAATGAGATTAATAAATTAATGGAAATTACTAAATGGAAGTAATTAAAGATACTTCTTAATGCCATTAATTAAGGTGGATAAATTTGTTAAGGGTTAATTAATTTAATTATTAATTAAAGTTTAAATTAATTAATGATCAGAGGTTAATTAATTGAGGATAATTAACCAATGTGATAATTACTTGATGGCAGTGATTTAAGGGAAATTACTTAAGAGAAGTAATTAAGGATTGATTGCTTAGTGTAATTAATTAAAGGGATTAATTACTCTATACAATTAATTAATATGATTAGTTTAAGTTAATTAATTGGTTTAATTAATTTAAATAATCACTTGATGATGGGATTGAGTATAATTACTTAATGAGGCTTATAAAGTGTGATTACTTAGTGAAGTAATTAGTAATGGTAATTACAAGGTGTAATCAATTGAAGATTGGAAGTGGATTTGGGTTAATAACCTGGTGTAATTAATATGAAGAATAATTACTTTGTAGAAGTAACTAATAATTAATTATTTAGTGTAATTAATTTAAGAATTGACTAATAAAAGTTATGGGAAGTTAATTAAGTGATGTAATTAATTAAGTGTAATTAATTAAGATTAATGAAGGATAATTAATAAATATGATTAATTAAAGATTAAGTAATGAGAGGATAATTACTGGATGTGATTAATCAAAAGAAAATTACTTGATGGGAAGTAATTAAAGGATAATTACTTGGTGGAAGATATTAAGTGATAATCACTTAGTGTAATTAAGGGATTAATTAATATGATTAATGGAAGTGACCAATCTTGCTTATTAATGATTGAATGTTGATGAGTGCTTTGAATTGGTTGATATCTATAATATGAATTGCTTTGTGATATGCTATGTTGGATGGACGGTGATAACGTGATTATCTATCAATTATGAATTGCTGTCTAAAAGTGTTATCCAGTAATTTAAGTTGAATTGTATTTAATTGGATAACTTGGGTTTAGATGGCATTGGATTTGAAGAGACCAGAGTCGGGTATTAGAAAATACCCGAAACCACTTCAATTTGTAATCTACAATAATTCTTTATGGATTCGATTTTGAAATAAATAGGCTGGAAAAGAATTAAAATGTAAGCTTGGTCGTTTAATCTAAGTAATAATACTTAGATATGATTGTATGATGTGTATTTACTATGGTATGTCAAGAACTCGTAGTAAGGTACGAGTTACCCGGGTTTATTTAAGTTGTATGCTTTTGTATTCCGTGTTAGATGAGTTTACTCATGCTGGTTTCCAGCTTGACCCGGGTGTTACTTTGATGTAATGCTCGGGTCAGACCGAGTATTACAGATTTTTAGGTAAGGACGTTCTAGAGCTCAGGAGGCGAGCTGGATGGCAGAAACGTATGGAGTGAATCCGCTGTGATATCGTTGTATATCTGGAACAGGTTGATTTTATCTGTCCAGTGATTGTATATATGTTGTAACTCTGATGTACAAAAGTGAAATTTGACAAGTATTATTTCCTTTGTATAACTGTTATTATTTGTTATTATATTTTATCCATTGCGAATTGTGAGATGTTGGTGTTTCTGTTCTTCTATTTCTTCTATCTCTTTCTTCTTTTCCTAACTATCTGAAATTTTCGGGATCGAAAATTTTGGGTTGTTACAAAAACATTTGCTACGCAGAATATGTGGATATTATTTTTAATGACATTCTTTTGAAAACACTTTTTAAGTAAGTATACATAATCTTAGCCAAAACTGTTACATTATTAAATTCCAACATACTATGCACTACAATCAAATCCAAAGACACTTATTGGAGAATGGATTTCCATACAATGACAAGGTAAGGGACTACCTTCCGACAGTACATCTCTAGAAAAATGCACCTGAGGCTCCAACCTCTACCAACACCGAACTTGTCTACCTTTACCATAGATAGTATCGAATATGACATCACCTCAGTCGTTCTTGACCTACCTGAGAGCTTTCTTTGCATACACCATATTAATTTAAAACCCGACATCATAGCGGGAATAAATATATCTAGAAAGGTGATGACTATATCCTAATGGGAGCGTCCCACTTAGCTCTGTCGCATCTACCTATTTTAGTCACTTCCGGGTGATGAGGCTCGAGGTATCGATTATCTTACTCATAGCACATTCCACTTTGAATGCCACATTGCCAATCCATAATCACAGAACTAATTTTTACAAGCTCGTATGTCTCGCAAAAGGTTGTTAAGCAAAGAGAAATTGCCTTTTCCGCCACTAATCAGATGATACGTTTATAGAAATCAACCAATGTAATTACAATTGCAACGTCAAACAACCGTCATGCAAGTTGTCCAGGAACAGGACAAATCGAAGGCACTCTCCTACCAAATCCTGTCTAGAGTTACTCCTAGGATTAGTAGCGATTAGTCCTAGCATTGGATATTTCATAACGAAAAGACTACTAATACTATATGTATATTAGGAGTTTATCCCCAAATGATCAACAAGCGGTCCTTCACTACAAAAATCCTTAATATCATATCCATGTCTTCACTTCGAATACGTAAATTGGTTCGAAATGGTCTTCAGATAGGAATTACCCAAATCCAACCCAGGTTCCTCTAAACCAATCATCGATTATAAAGATGTTAAGTTCATATGTGATTATTAATCTTCATTCAATTAAATTCATATTTTTATTCTTTCATACATATATCTTAGAGATATATTCACTGAAATATTTCTTTATCTTTTTCAGATATATGGAATTATCAAGCCTCAGCTATCAAAACCTTTTGTTTAAATTAAACCTTTTTAAATCATGGAATAATTCCAAACCCTTTCAGTTTTACATAGAAAAATATTTCCAATTCATTTCATTTAAATCTTAACAAAGATTTCCTAATTCAAAACCCATAATTTTAATTCGGTTAAAAGCATGTTATCTAGGATGTTAACCAAAACCAGTAAATGGTAAGTGAGCAAAATCTATAGAAATCATCTAATTCTACTTAATATCAATTCTCGTATTCAAAAACTATTGGGTGGAATAACGGTGAAAGCACCCATTAAATTCCACAAATGGTATGAGTTCCCTCTTCGAGATTTAACACTTAGTAAAAGAAGATTATCTCCATAAAATTCAAGTTATATATATTTAGAGAAATATATCTTTTAACTTTGGAAATTTTTGATCCGAGTAAATCAGGGCCTGTCTGGATAGCCAGGAAGAGCATGAAACTGGCTTTCCAAACTCAAGCCTAGGCACTATCTCTTTGACAACCATAAGGCGGTCAAGTAATTTGATCGACTCTAAATCATTTAATATTAACCATTCTATAAATCCTTCAAATCATTTTTAAAATAATTTATTAATCATTCGAATATATTTATAAAAGATTTGGAAAAGAACGGTTGTGTTTAAAACTACATTTCAAAAGTTAAAGAAAAGTGCTGCGAAAAAGAGCTGTGGAAAGTGCTGCGGAAAGTGTTTTTTAAGCTATATTGATTAAACGACTTTTCTTTATCATTTGGAAACTCATTTTTATCACTTTTAAAAAATTTAAAATATTTTATGAATTTTTTTCATATTTTTAAACAATTTTGAAGAGGTTTAACATTCCATATACACGAATTCATTAAATAAAGGAAAGTGATTTTCTTTGTGCTTATCGACGTGTATTTTCTTAAGATGGAATGACATGATTAATGGTGGATTTGATGTTTGCTTTACATGTTTTAATAGTGATTAGATGTTACCTTTTTCACTTACTTTTTGTAAAAAATAACTTAGATATTTTTTTAACTTTGATTTGACTAATTATGATACATATATATGTATATATGTATATGTGTGTGACGACCCAGATTTTCAACATGTATTAATTGATAATTAATGGAATTAAATTATTAAAATATTAATCTTAAGCAGTCAAATAAATGTCAGACGGTTAAAATATCTGAATATCTAAATTTAATTTAAAACTTAAACTGAATATTTTGTTTTATAATTTTTGAATCCTATAGTAAAATAAATCATATATATATAACCCCACCGTATAAACTAAAGATAAAGTATTCTGATATATTCACACATATATATATAAACATGAGTATAAAAGAATTGTATAGTTAATATAAAATATATTCAATAAAAAGAAAACAAGTTGTCATAGTGTAAATATCTTTAAGGATGAATGGCTTTGTAAACATAAGCTGTAAATTTGAAAGAATAAAATGAAATAAGCACAAGGTATAGAGTAAAAATAAAAGCATAAGTGTATAGAAGTAAACCAGACAAAACCCAAATGTATAAGTTAAGCCAGTCAAACTTATCATTTTACACAATATCTATATACACAGAAAACATAATTATAGTATGTAAACATCTTTAGAAACCAAGGCATTTAATGCCATCATCTCAGCCTCAATTTTGTCAATTCAATATGTTTACAAATCTTTATATCTCAGACACAAAATCTGTCATGTTAAAACAAAAATGAAGAAAACGACTAAACTAGTTACAACCCACCCTTAAACATCCTGTTCTCTTCTTCTATATATGTATACAATTCTCCTTTTAGTTCGTTCTGTAAACCTTAGGAAACCAGAGAAATTAGAACAAATATATAATAAACATCTTCATTTCTTAAAGCTTAAACTCAAATTCAAACAAGAACAGTCAAGAGCTTAAGGCAGTTTCATACTTCAGGTTTTCAAAAACATCAAAGTATCCTCTGTTTACAATTTTGCAGGTGAGTATATATATATAAAATTTTCAAGTTTAAGTTAAATTTAAAATAGTAAGATGATTCATGGCATATATGGAGTTGTATTTGTTAAAGTTTGATATGAATCTGAGTTACATTCAGGCAGTTCTTTGAATACTGCATATGCTGTTCTCCTCTGTTAGGTGTTATAAGGTTGAACCTATTTAATATTTAATTGTTGCCATTTGATCATGATAAAAGTTTTAAATTTTCTGACAAACATGATGCTCGAACTTCAAATCAAGGTGTTAAATCTGTTTAAAACGTATTAGTAAATTATACACTACAAATCAAGCTTTTACAGGCAACAAGAACTATGTTGATAAAAATTAATTGTTACAAAATATTATTTCAAGACTATAACTTGAATCTTTAATGCAAAATAGGATTTTTAAAGAAGGAATGGGAACTTTTAGTGTAGGACTGTGCGAGCAGTTCATTGTTGATCCAAAATTGCATTTTTACCAATTACAAATGATTGACTCAATAATTACTGTTGAAATTTGGATTGAAGCAAGTGTAACCATTATTGGTTTTGAGAAAATTATTGAAAAAAATTCTATTGTGTGAATTAAGGGAATGAGATCGATTTAGGGTTTAGTTTTCGAGTTTCTGGTCCTGCCTGTAACGTGGTGTATTCGACATAAATACGCGACCGAGCTGCTTGAATTTCTGGTGGAGGATTTCTTGGTGGATTGTCGTGGTGTGGACGGAGTTCAGGTGTCACTGGTGGTCTGTGCGATGGTGGCGTGGTGTTTTAGTTGGTGGATGGCGTTGTAGATTTTTTCGAGCATTAGGAAAAATTTCGGTTTCAAATTCTTGGGGACAAACTCATTTTGGATTTCGAGTTTGTAGGGATTTTATGACTTGCCAATGGTCTTGGAAGTTCACCAGAGTTCCACGTGTCGCCGTGCACTTGTACGGCGAAGTATTGGTATCAGGGAGGTCGAGTCATGGGTCTCGAGTCATTCCTCGAGTAGGTGAATCCATTCCTTCGGGTTTTAGTTCGTGCGTTCGAGTCACTCCTGATGTCATACTTATTCTTAAATTTGCGAACTTACTGAAAAATAAATTAAAAAAAAGAGGGAAGAAGAAGAAGAACGTGCAGTTTTACTGATGGTCTCGGAACAAATGGCTAAGAACTTGAAGATCACTCGAGTTAGCAAGGGGAGTGCTTGGGTTTTCTAACTGCAGAATACTGTAAAAGAAAAAAAATACAAAGTTAAGCTAATTGTTTCAACTGGTTTAAAACACTGTAAAGTAAATAAAGGTAACAGTTTAAGTTGAAAATTTAATTCAAGTTTTTATTATTTAGTTAATGTTTAACAATGGTTCTAAACTCTTAATTAATTATTCTAATTAGGTAATTAACTTAAATATAAAATGGGTTAACATTTAAGTTGTGTAGTTAATAATAAAATTGATTTTTCAAAATTTTAGGAAGACTTTAAATGTTAATTAAGATGACCAATTAATGTCAATTAATTAGTTTAGGAGGCAATTAAGAATGATAACCTTTAAATAGTGATTAGAAATTGGTTAATTAATGATCAATTGATAAATAGATTTGTAATTAACTACTTAAAGTTAATTAACGAACGATTAAGTTTTTAATTAATTAATGACATATGATTAATTAACTGGTAATTAAGGAATATTTAATTTGCAATTAAGTGGTGAATCAGTAATTAAGGCTTATTAATTATTGGTTAAAGAATAATTAATCTACAATTTATATTTATTAATTGGGTTTAAGGGTAACTAAGGGACGGATTACCCGCTTGAAATTAATTGGATTAATTAAAGGTAATCTCTTGGAAATTAATCAAATATAAATACTTGATGAGATTTAGTAAAGTAACTCATAATTACAGGATGTAATAAATTAAATAGAACTAATTAATGGGAAGTAATTAAAAGGTAATTACTTAGTAGAAGTAATTAAGGATAAATTGCTTAGTGCAATTAATCTAAAAGCATTAATAATTAAGTAAGGGGGTTAATTTCTTAAGTAAGTAATTACAGAGAAGTAATTACTGTTTATGAGAATCAGGTTTGATTAAGCGATGTAATTAATTAAGTTTAATTGATTAATTGAGGATAAGCATTCATGGAGTTTGCTTAGGTATAATTACTTAGTGAAAGTAATTGGATAATGATGATAAGCTTAATGTAATTAAAGAACAATTGACCACGGAAGATTAACTAAGATGAATGATTATGGAATGGTAAATTAATTGGGCTGAATTTAATTTAAAGCAGGACTTAAAGGTGATTGATTAAATTCAATTTTGAATAATAAGATTTATTCAAGATGGTGTGATTGATGATCTTGCGTATGTATGATAAGTGATTGTTTATATGCTCTGAATTGATTGATACCCCTATTATGAAATGGTTCGTGATATGATGTGTTTGGGTGGGCAATGATAATGTGGTTATTTATCTATGATGAATTGCAGAGTAAAGGTGACATCTTTTATTTAAAAGTTGAATTGCATATCACTTGAATAATTTGTGTTATGATTAACTGAATTCGAAGAGACCGGAGTCGGGTATTAGTTAATACCCGAAACCACTTCGATTCTTTACAAACTAATACATGAAATCGATAGGGTGTAATAGAATGATTTAAGTGAAATTGAACCATAAAATCAATGTTTTGGCACTTAATTGTTTTGTGAAATAAGGGAGTCTATAACAACTTATGAAATTGTAAATTGATATATGTACCCTGGGTTTATATGAGTTGTATATTTTTGTATTACATGTTAGATGGGTTTACTTATGCTAGATTCCAACCTGACCCAGGTGTTACTTTGATGTAATGCTCGGGTCAGATCGAGTATTACAGATTTTCAGGTAAGGACGTTCTGGAGTTCAGGAGGTGAGCTGGATGGCATTGAACGTATAGAGTATTTCCATTGCATTTATATTATTGAGTATCTGAGACATGATAATTGTAAATATTCAGTGACTGTATATAATGTGAAACTCTGATGTATTAGAATGTAACCGACAGATATATTATTCTTTTGTAGACTGTTATTATTTATTATTATATTTTTCCGCTGCGAATGTGAGTTGTTGACGCTTCTGTTCTTTTTCTCCTATCTCTTTCTTCTTTTTCATAACTATCTGGAATTTTCGGGTTCGAAAAATTCGGGTCGTTACATTTGGTATCAGAGCAGAAAGGTTAAGCGAGAACCTTGGCTCTGGTGGGGATTACTCATTTAATAGAGTCTGTAGTACTCTAGAATGAGTTGAGAATATATATATATATATATATATATGAGAGCGTACTTGTTATTTTCTTATAAAAAGATTTTAAATGATTTTATATAAAAGTATATTTTGATATATAAAGGAATATTTCATTCTAATAAATATTAAGGCGATTGGTTGGTAAATTATTGAAATTAAAAATTTAGAAGAAATATAGTACAACCAAACTGAAGTCTTGAATCGGAATTAAATTAAGTAGAAATAGAAATACAACCAAATTAAAATTTAATTGATTTAAAAAGAAGTACTATGAATTAATAGAAGCAAATAAATTGATTTTAAAATCAATTGAGGTGAATATGAGTTCGTTTTGGTTTAAAAATGAATTGAATGTAAGTAATTGTGTTGTAAACCATTTAAATTGGATGAAGTTGTTGCGAATTGGTTGTAAACAATTAAAATTTTAAGTGGGAACCCTATAAGAATTTAAGTGGTAAATATATGTATCCAAGTAGGAATTGAATAGAATGTACCATTCATATCAGGAACATTAGAATTAAGTTTGGATTCAAATTGTTTAAGGGAATGATAAATAATATTATTCAGAATGTTTCTGAAAAGTAATCTGATTTTGAAATAAGAAGTTGTTTGAAAACTTTATTAAACCATAAGGTATAACTTAGTAATCTAATTAAATCTAATTTATAGGTAGGGAGCCCCTCTAGAATTCAGTACTTGAGAAAGATGACTAAGAGTGAAGAGTGGAAGGTTAGATGTAGAGAGCATAGAGCAGCTACATGTAGGGATCAAGAAGAAGGAATTCAAGAGTATGAGAAGCAGGTTAAGGAAAGGGCTAAACCAGGACCTTATGATAATGTCATCTGTTATAGATGTTTCAATAAGGGTCATTACGCAGCCAAGTGCAGTAAAACAAGGGAGAAATTAAAGGGTACATTCCATCTGTTTCGCTCAGAGATCATGTGCTTTAAGTGTCATAAGAAAGGACATTTTCTAAATCATTGCCCTGAAGTGAGAAAGGCGAAGCGTAAACCTATGGAACCGGTCAATGAGTCGACTATCTGCTACCATTGTAAAAAGACGGGACAAATTGCTAGGAATTGTTCCGAGAGGTGGAAGAGGAGTAAGGCTGTAGAACGTACTATTGGAGGCGTGAAGGTTATTCAGATTGATGATAGGATAGAAACATTTTGTGGTAAATGTTATAAGTGGGGACACCCTGTTGAGAAGTGTATGTTCGGGCTTTGCCCTTTGGAAGGAAGTCCATGGAAAGGATTCTTGTAGGAGTATTAGGGCTCTGTTCTTTTCAAACTTCTAAGTAATAGAAAGGCATCTAGATTTATGAATTTTGTAAGACTTTTATTTTGGATAAATGTATGTAATGTATGAACTACTAGTATGTAGTGAATTAATGTATGGAATCACTTTAAACTGAAAATTTGAATAATTGAGTTTGTAAATTAAAATTGTTTAAAGAACTGGCTTTAAAACTGGAAGATAAAATTTAATAATAAATTGTAGATTGTAAAATAAAATTGTATTGGACTCTTATTTGAACTTTGAAATACATAAGTAAAGATAATTTAAAATGGAATTTGGTTTAAATTGGGAAAGGAATCAAGATTGATTCAACTTGAATTGGGCTTAAATAAATTGCAATAAAAACCGAAGTTATTCAAATTGAAATCGAGTCGATTTAAATGGAAGTGGAAATTTAAATTGAATTGATGGGAAAGTGAACAATTTTGACTCTGGCCTATTTTTCAACATAAATTGTTTTAATATAAATAAATTTTTCCAAGCTATTTAATATATACAACCTTTCTTATTAAACCCAAAATTATTTTATACTTATTTTATAGCTACTTTTGGAGTTATTTAACTATTTTGTAGTTGTTTTATAAACTAATTACTATTTTTCAACTATTTACAAATAAATTATTATTTTACAACTATTTTGCAATTATCTAAAATTTCTGAAACTATCTAGCTATTTCTCAACTATTTTACAGTTAGTTACCTATTTTATAGCTATTTTGCAAACTAATAATTATTTCAACTACTTATCTATTTTTAAAATTTTCAAGCTATTTTCTAAATATAATCTGGTCGGAGTTCAAACTGTTATTGGGTTAAATACCCAACTGAGATAAGGATTGAAGTGACAATTCAATGAGAACCAAGGCAATTGTAAATAAGTGAAGGGGAATTTAAAGAAATGTGAATAGAAGGGAAATTGATTTGGTTGATAATCGATGGAAATAAATACGTAGGATGTACATATATTATTCTATTCGCATAGTGATTTGATCCAGATTCGAGCACAGAATTTCGAGATAGTTTATTGATCCGAGTTGGGATTTTTCACTCGATTTTCGACGGCGAACCTGGATATGGATTGTTGATTGGTTCTGGATATTCTCTATCATAGTTATGGCTATGCAAGGAGAATGACGGTTCTAATCAAGAAACCAGATCTGAGTCTGCACTAGGAAGTCGGGTGGACGATACTAGTTCGGAAGTGAAATTGTGTGATCGAGTGAGCGATCAGATTGGTATAGCGTACAGATGTTATGTGTACATCGTACGGATTTGAATGGAATTGATATTGGAAAGAGTAATCAAATTTGAATATTTGATTTTGAATAAACAAAGTTATATATCTTTGTTATATAAGATAAATCTTTCCTTGTTAAATTTATTGCCAGAAGAAAAGGATTTTTGAAAGTGTTTGAAGTATAAAGGAATTTTATATAAGTTTTAACGATCCAAAGTTTGGAAAATTATATATATATATATATATATATCTGAATATATATAAGGATCTTATGAGGATTTTGGAAAAGGTTTTGGGAACCTTTTTGATTTGGAAAGGCTTTTGATTTTTGGGTAAAATCAATATTAAAATTTGGAAAGCCCGGTTTGTGAATTATCGATTTTTGGATAATCGATTTTGTGTAAAGGAGCTTTGTATGAGATCATACTAGGTGTATGATTTGAAGATACTATATGTTTATAGTATAAAATGTTTTGATGATGGCTCTGGGGAAAAAGGCGCTCCCTTGAAATGAACTTCTCAGGAGTGCCACCGGGTGGTGCTGCCTTGAGCCCCAAGGGGGGGTTTAAAGTTAATCTTGTGAGGAGTCCGGACAAAACTAGTTCCTGAGGATTATGAGTAGAGTATACCATAGCAAAAGTCGTGTATGCTGCTGAGAGCCAACAGTTACATAGACTTTTGCATTGATGGCAACGTAACCCAGGATGTAACTGCGATCTATGGTATAACATAGCGAAAGTCGTGTGTGCCGCTGAGAGCCAACAGTTTGTGTTTGATTTTATATCGGTAGACTGCGACCTATGTAGGAGTGGAGAAGTTTCATTTCGACAACGAAAATCAGAGGCCGCGGAGAGCCTGCAGTTACATGGACTTTTGTTGTGATGGCAACGTAACCCTGGTATGTAACTGTGATCTGTTGTGGGTTCCATTGCGTAATCGAGAGGCCGCGGAGAGCCTGCAGTTGCATGGACTTTTGCTGCGATGGCAACGTAACCCTGGAATGTAACTGCGACCATGGATGGGGGTGATGATTTCCAGAGCATTCTCACAAAAGATATTTCTTCTATTTTCAAACGGTTTTCTATGTTTTCAATAAATTTATTTTCCCAAAAATCTTTTCACTTGATATTGGAAACGGGTTTACCAAGTACTTATAGATTTTCAGTCATATGCCTGATCAACATATGACCGAATCTCTATGAGAACGAGGATGGACTTGTTGAAACATCGAGTTATAAAAATATTTTATACGACTTTAGAATAATATTATATAGATATTAAATAGTGTTTTAAAAATAATCAAAGAATATTTATCTGATTTTAAGCATTTGAAATGAATTCTGGCTTCGTTTCTTTTCGGGGACGAAAAGTTCTAAAGGGGGAAGGAATGTGACGACCCAGATTTTCAACAGGTATTAATTGATAATTAATGGAATTAAATTATTAAAATATTAATATTAAGCAGTCAAATAAATGTCGGACGGTTAAAATATCTGAATATCTAAATTTAATTTAAAACTTAAACTGAATTTTTTTTTGTATAATTTTTGAATCCTATAGAAAAATAAATCATATATATATATATATATATATATATATAACCCCACCATATAAACTAAAGATAAAGTATTCTGATATATTCACATATATATATACATATATAAACATAAGTATAAAAGAATTGTATAGTTAATATAAAATATATTCAATAAAAAGAAAACAAGTTGTCATAGTGTAAATATCTTTAAGGATGAATGGCTTTGTAAACATAAGCTGTAAATTTGAAAGAATAAAATGAAATAAGCACAAGGTATAGAGTAAAAATAAAAGCACAAGTGTATAGAAGTAAACCAGACAAAACCCAAATGTATAAGTTAAGCCAGTCAAACTTATCATTTTACACAATATCTATATACACAGAAAACATAATTATAGTATGTAAACATCTTTAGAAACCAAGGCATTTAATGCCATCATCTCAGCCTCAATTTTGTCAATTCAATATGTTTACAAATCTTTATATCTCAGACACAAAATCTGTCAAGTTAAAACAAAAATGAAGAAAACGACTGAACTAGTTACAACCTACCCTTAAACATCCCGTTCTCTTCTTCTATATATGTATACAATTCTCCTTTTAGTTCGTTCGGTAAACCTTAGGAAACCAGAGAAATTAGAACAAATATAAAATAAACATCTTCATTTCTTAAAGCTTAAACTCAAATTCAAACAAGAATAATCAAGAGCTCAAGGCAGTTTCATACTTCTGGTTTTCAAAAACATCAAAGTATCCTCTGTTTACAATTTTGCAGGTGAGTATATATATAAAGTTTTCAAGATTAAGTTAAATTTAAAACAGTAAGATGATTCATGGCATATATGGAGTTGTATGTGTTAAAGTTTGATATGAATCTGAGTTACATTCAGGCAGTTCTTTGAATATTGCATATGCTGTTCTCCTCTGTTAGGTGTTATAAGGTTGAATCTATTTAATCTTTAATTGTTTCCATTTGATCATGATAAAAGTTTTAAATCTTCCGACAAACATGATGCTCGAACTTCAAATCAAGGTGTTAAATCTGTTTAAAACATATTAGTAAATTATACTCTAGAAATTAAGCTTTTACAGGCAACAAGAACTATGTTGATAAAAATTAATTGTTACAAAATATTATTTCAAGATTATAACTTGAATCTTTAATGCAAAATAGGATTTTTAAAGCAGGAATGGGAATTTTTAGTGTAGGACTGTGCGAGCAGTTCATTGTTGATCCATAATTACATTTTTACCGATTACAAATGATTGACTCAATAATTACTGTTGAAATTTGGATTGAAGCAAGTGTAACCATTATTGGTTTTGAGAAAATTATTGAAAAAAATTCTATTGTGTGAATTAAGGGAATGAGATCGATTTAGGGTTTAGTTTTCGAATTTCTGGTCTTGCTTGTAACGTGGTGTATTCGACATAAATACGCGATCGAGCTGCTTGAATTTCTAGTGGAGGATTGCTTGGTGGGTTGTCGTGGTGTGGACGGAGTTCAGGTGTCACTGGTGGTCTGTGCGATGGTGGCGTGGCGTTTTAGTTGGTGGATGGCGTTGCAGTTTTTTTCGAGCATTAGGCAAAATTTCGATTTCAAATTCTTGGGGACAAACTGATTTTGGATTTCGAGTTTGTAGGGATTTTATGACTTGCCAATGGTCTTGGAAGTTCACCAGAGTTCCGCGTGTCGCAGTGCACGTGTACGGCGAAGTATTGGTATCAGGGAGGTCGAGTCATGGGTCTCGAGTCGTTCCTCGAGTAGATGAATCCATTTCTTCGGGTTTTAGTTCGTGCGTTCAAGTCAGTCCTGATGTCATACTTATTCTTAAGTTTGCGAACTTACTGAAAATAAATAAATAAAAAAGAGGGAAGAAGAATGTGCAGTTTTACTGATGGTCTCGGAGAAAATGGGTGAGAACTCGAAGATCACTCGAGTTAGCAAGGGGAGTGCTTGGGTTTTCTAACTGCAGAATACTGTAAAAGAAAAAAAATACAAAGTTAAGCTAATTGTTTCAACTGGTTTAAAATATTGTAAAGTAAATAAAGGTAACAGTTTAAGTTGTAAATTTAATTCAAGTTTTTATTATTTAGTTAATGTTTAACAATGGTTCTATACTCTTAATTAATTATTCTAATTAGGTAATTAACTTAAATATAAAATTGAGTTAACATTTAAGTTGTGTAGTTAATAATAAAATTGATTTTTCAAAATTTAAGGAAGACTTTAAATGTTAATTAAGATGACCAATTAATGTCAATTAATTAGTTTAGGAGGCAATTAAGAATGATAACCTTTAAATAGTGATTAGAAATTGGTTAATTAATGATCAATTGATAAATAGATTTGTAATTAACTACTTAAAGTTAATTAGTGAACGATCAAGTAATTTAATTAATTAATGACATATGATTAATTAACTGGTAATTAAGGAATATTTAATTTGTAATAAAGTGGTGAATCAGTAATTAAGGCTTATTAATTATTAGTTAAAGAATAATTAATCTACAATTTAGATTTATTAATTGGGTTTAAGGGTAACTAAGGGACGGATTACCCGCTTGAAACTAATTGGATTAATTAAAGGTAATCTCTTGGAAATTAATCAAATATAAATACTTGATGAGATTTAGTGAAGTAACTCATAATTACAGGATGTAATAAATTAAATAGAATTAATTAATGGGAAATAATTAAAAGGTAATTACTTAGTAGAAGTAATTAAGGATAAATTGCTTAGTGTAATTAATCTAAAAGGATTAAAAATTAAGTAAGGGGGTTAATTTCTTAAGTAAGTAATTACATAGAGGTAATTACTGTTTGTGAGAATTGGGTTTGATTAAGGGATGTAATTAATTAAGTTTAATTGATTAATTGAGGATAAGCATTCATGGAGTTTGGTTAAGTATACTTACTTAATGAAAGTAATTAGATAATGATGATAAGCTTAACGTAATTAAAGAACAATTAACCACGGAAGATTAACTAAGATGAATGATTATGGAATGGTAAATTAATTGGGCTGAATTTAATTGATAAGCAGGACTTAAAGGTGATTGATTAAATTCAATTATGAATAATAAGATTTATTCGAGATTGTGTGATTGATGATCTTGCGTATGTATGATAAGTGATTGTTTATATGCCCTGAATTGATTGATACCCCTATTATGAAATGGTTCGTGATATGATGTGTTTGGGTGGGCAGTGATAATGTGGTTATTTATCTATGATGAATTGCAGAGTAAAGGTGACATCTTTTATTTAAAAGTTGAATTGCATATCACTTGAATAATTTGTGTTATGATTAACTGAATTCGAAGAGAACGGAGTCGGGTATTAGTTAATAGCCGAAACCATTTCGATTCTTTACAAACTAATACGTGAAATCAATAGGGTGTAATAGAATGATTTAAGTGAAATTGAACCATAAAATCAAAGTTCTGGCACTTAATTGTTTTGTGAAATAAGGGAGTCTATAGCAACTTACGAAGTTGTAAATTGATATACGTACCCCGGGTTTATATGAGTTGTATATTTTTGTATTACATGTTAGATGGGTTTACTTACCCTGGATTCTGGAGCTCAGGAGGTGAGCTGGATGGCATTGAACGTATAGAGTAATTCAACTGCATTTATATTATTGAGTATCTGAGACATGATAATTGTAAATATTCAGCGATTGTATATAACGTGAAACTCTAATGTATTAGAATGTAAATGACAGATATAATATTCTTTTGTAGACTGTTATTATTTATTATTATATTTTTCCGCCGCGAATGTGAGTTGTTGATGCTTCTGTTCTTTTTCTCCTATCTCTTTCTTCTTTTTCATAACTATCTGGAATTTTCGGGTTCGAAAAATCCGGGTCATTACAATGTGTGTGCATGTACAAACAATGTTGCAACAACTTAAAACAATTTTCATTTGTCAAACCGTTAAGATTTCGAGATCCAATTTCCGGTCATATTTTCAGTTTTTAATTCAAGCTATTTATTTATGTAAAAAAAACTTGAAAATAAATTTCTTATCATCTTTAGCTAATTAAAGCAAATTCATTTAACTTATAAATCTATATTTAAAATTAATTAAATATTCATTTTCAAAGTGGTAAAATTATGGATCGTTACATGTCACCTTTCTAGATACCCTACATCTACATATTTATCGATTGGCATGAGATCTCAAAACGGGTTGCAAAGCAACCAGGGTGATGACATATTCCATACTATCCAGTAAGGGGTAGGCCGATCTTCTATTGGCAGGGATTGATAGGTTCGATCTCGGTACAGTTTCTAGACATGTACCGTGATCGGTGGTACCCAGTGCCCGTCATTGTATGGAATTCATTCTCCAATAAGCGTCATACGGGTTTGATTGTTCCCAACAATGTTGAAATGTGAGATGCAAGCATTTCAGCTATTTTATAGTTCTTTTTCTATAGACACTATTATGATATCAGAATATTTTGATATAAAAGGTTTGGTTATCGTAAGGTAAAAACCAATCGTATTTATGTGTCACGTGGTCTTACGAGATACCTTTGATTTTCTAAAGGATTTTTGAAAATGATTAAATTCAAATTGAGCGTGTTTTCTCACGTTGGTTTTCTAGACTGACTCGGGTGTTATTTTATTACAATGCTTGGGTTAGATCGAGTATTACAGGTTCAGATTAGGATGCTATGAAGCACAAGACATGAGCTGGAGGATTCTCAGGCATATTCCACATGCTCGGTTATATTCCGCTGTATGTGTAGACTGTATATTCAGCACTTGTGAGGACTAGTTATTATAACTGTCCGGATTGATTTGTTGGTTGTACTCTGATGATGGTATGTATAATAACAGTTATAGTTCTTTTTGTATAAAGTTATGTTATTATTTATTATATATCATTCCGCTGCGACTTAAGATTCTGTGTTGTTGTTTCTATTTTCCTTTATCTTTTCCTTTTCTTTTCCCGTAACAATTGGGTTTTTTGACATTCGATTTCTCGGCATGTAATACAGTGGAAGTATTAGTGTAAATTTTCGAGGGTTGGAAATTTCGACCGTTACATTTGGTATCAGAGCTGAAGGTTAAGAGAGAGCCTTGGCTTTGGTGGGGTGACTCATTAGAGATAGGGTAAGTAGCACCCTAGATGAGTTTGATTGTGTGTGTGTGTGTATAAGCGCGTATTTGTTAGTGATATAATATTTTTATACTGTGTTTGTTGGTCTATTGAGTGGCTTATGGATTCTGGTCAATACAGGTAATTAACGTTGATAGGGATCTCTAGACACTTGAATAGAGCAACTCGACATGGTATTGTTTTGAATTTGGGTAAATGAAATAATTTTACCTGGATTTTATTCTATATGTAAGGAATAATTTTTTAGAAATTATTATTATATGATGTGCTTAGATGTAATAGAATGATAATATTTGATTATTAGTTGTTGTTGTATTCTAATAAAGGTTGATATTATAATTTCAAGAAATAATTTCATATGACAAAATAGAATTATGTAAATATGATTTGTAAATGTGATTTATAAAGTGAAAGGAAATGAAATTTCGCAAGTATATTATAAATATGGTTTATAAAAGCAATTTATAAATTAAAAGGGGTTAAAGGCTGGAAATTTTGAAATTTAAATCCTATGGGTTTTGAAAATTGTTTTCAAAAGGTTTTGGGGAAATATAGGAATATTAATTGGAAAATATTTTTGAAATATTTTTAAAAAGGTTTAAAGGAAGTAAAAGCA
The DNA here is from genome assembly GCA_030765085.1 of Allium cepa. Lineage (NCBI taxonomy): Eukaryota > Viridiplantae > Streptophyta > Magnoliopsida > Asparagales > Amaryllidaceae > Allium > Allium cepa. Next base: position 202,135,318 of record CM060934.1, on the reverse strand, counting down.
CTAAACTCACTTTGGTCAGTAGAAAATAATTTCAGTGATGACTACAGTATCATCGACGTTCGTTTTTGAGTTTCTAAGAAATGAGTTGCTACCATCAGAGTTTTCTTTTGGGAAAACTAGCTTTGATTTTTGAAAATCCAAAGGAATGATTGGATTTACCAAGGGATTGTGAGTGTGTGTGTGTGTCTATATATATATATATATATACATATATATATATATATATATATGATTTCAAAAATGATTTGAAATATTTAGGAACAAAGTGTTTAAACTCTGGGATTTTCATTTAAATGTTTGTTTGAGAATATGAGAAAATAAGTTTGATAACTTATAAGATCTAAAGATTAGCAAGTTACGGTAATGCTTAAATTGTTGAAAATGAATGTAAGAAAAGTAAAAATTTGAAATTGAATTATGAAATGAAATTTAACTTAAATTAAGTTAAATAAAGTGAATTTTGGGAATTTAACCTAAGTTAGGTTAAATGAAATAATTTTTGGATGGAATTGATTGAGATTTGAAAGAAATTAGAGATGAACTAATTAAGTTAATTATTGAATTGGATATGGTTTGAAATATTGATTACTAAAATCAATGTAGCGACCCGAAAGTTTTAACTGTTTTATTAACGTAATTAACTGGAATTTTTCTTGAAAGTAAACAATTTAATTTGTCAATGAAAATTTGATATTTTAAATGCGTCTATTTAGACATTGCAAATGTCAAATTTTCATCAGAGAATTTGGAAGCTTATTTTATTGTGTAAATTTATTTAAATTTAAAATTAGTTAATTTGATGAAAATAAAATATTTTTGAAATCTGAATATTTTTAAATGATAAAAATGTAATCATTTTCTGAGCGTGACACTGTATTTCCTTTTGCCCAATTTGGACTGCTATTACTCTGTTTATCTTAATTTCGATGAATTAGCAGTAGTTTGGCAGCAATTATCAACTTTCGACAGGATGATCGTATCATTAATATCTGTATATCGTTCTGTTTGTCTCATCATGTTGATCTTCGCAGTATATTTATTTGTTTGTTTTGGAGTACGATACGCGATGGAATCTGTAAAAACAGTAACCGTATCGGTACCCATTTCGTGTCTTTTGGGTTCTTGTGTCCATTCAAATTCCACCGTTTATTAACCAATACCCACTAGCCTTTTTATATTTCTTGAATTTATTTCTAACCTTTACTTTTCCTACACGTTCTAAATATAATTGATTTTCCTTCACTATTCATTCTCTCCCTTTCATATTTTTCCTATTCTAGTTCGTTCCTTTATTCTCTTCCTCTCTTATTTTCTGCTCTGCAATATTAAATTAAGAAAGTTTATATGTAACTTAAACAGGGAATTAGGATGAAGGAAAAACCTGAGAACACTTTTAGTCTGAAGGACAGAAGTTTTAAAATTTAGCCTGAAGGACAAAAAATGATATATTCATATAGCATTGCACATCCATAATGCTATATTCATATAGCATTACACAGCTGCTTGTTTGTGTATGCAGAAACTTATAAAATTATGTTGTATATAGCATTATAGATGTGTAATGCTATATGAATATAGCATTATGGATGTGCAATGCTATATGAATATATCATTTTTTGTCCTTCAGGCTAAATTTTAAAACTTCTGTCCTTCAGACTAAAAATGTTCTCAGGTTTTTCCTTCAGCCTAATTCCCTCTAACTTAAATTTTATACATATGTGCAAAGCTGTTCGTGCCCTTTCTCCTTCATTTGTTTTGTACTTCAGAGGAAAATATAATTTACTTAATGTTGCTTATACCTGATAGTTGTATCCCCCGACCTACCTTAACTCTATGCGTTCGCACCCTTCCCTATCGCCCATCACAACCTTAGCACAAACCACCGCCTATTCCACCTATCACCACACGCACACCACAGCCAGTGCCCCACATGTCACCTTTCACCATCACATGACCGCCTTCCACCTCTCCCGCTGATAGCTAGCCTACATTGCAGTCCACGTTTCCCATCTTCAAACCGAAACCCCCCACCCGACAAACCACAGTCTGCCCTTCCATCCACTTCCCATCGCCAAGCTATCCGGCAAACCTCTACAACAATATGCTTCATGCCAAACTCCGCCTCATCTTCCCCTTGTCTTGACCGATCTAGCCACTGCCATGTTGTCCAACTCTCATCTGATCTATCTCCTTTTCCCCCTCTGTAGTGCCTCCACCAGCCCTCACCATCGAGCAGCTGCAGCCTTGAACCGACCTGAGCCGACGGCTCCAACCCATGACAACCCCTGTTCTGCAACACAGCCTACCCTCCGCAAGCACCACCTTTCACCTTCCGCCCATGCTTCCAGACTTCACTCAACCACAAGCGACCCACCACCTAAGTCAAAGCCTCTATGTGTAGCACCTCCCCTGGCATCCTAGCTCTTCTTCCTTGATGTGTAAGTATGTGTGTGTGTATAGTTTTTTTAACAGACAATAGTCTGTTGTCTATATATATAAATTTATATAAGTTATATATATTGTCAGTTTGTATAAATGTTAGTTTATATAAGTTATATATTATACCAGTTTATATAAATATATAAATGTTAGTTTATATAAGTTATATAATATGTTGTGTATATGTATATAAATTTACGTAAGTTATATGATATGTTAGTTTATACATATACACACACGCATATATATATACATACATATATATATACATATATATATATACATATATATATACATATATATATATAGTTTATGCAAGTCATGAAAAAATTTGTTGTTCGTATACATAAGTATATATAAGTTTACATATGATCTATCTGGGTTTATTTATATACTATAATAAAGTAAGTTTATATTGATTTTATAATATTTATTTTTAATTATAATATGTATATAAGTTCATATAGTAGTTTATGTATATATATACATATACATGAGTTTTGATTTTCAAGTATAACATAAGGGTTTATGTTAAATTTTAAAATGTTTTTGAACAAAACAATGATTTTGAAATATATAGATTATATTCTAATATATTTTAAATTAAAAATATGATTTTAATATATATATATATATATACATATAATTTATATATATAAGTTCACTTAGATAATTGATCTTTACCAAATCCAGTTCATCGTGCTCTACCTTTTTCTCGAAGCTGTCCAGAAATGGGTCGTGGCAACAGTTTCTAGCTTTGTCGTTGTTCCGTGTGTGTATCCGTGTGTGTTGCTTTTCATTCCTGTTGTTTTTTCTAGCCTTGAAAGATGAGCAATCACTCACGATTAACATTCTTCTATGTAGTAAATTTAATTCACATGAAATAACGATTCGAATATGCTGTTAAGTTTGAATTGTTAAGTTATTTAATTGCTAAACATGATATGTCATTATCCGTAACCGTTTACCTATGACATATGACAACATAACCTGTTGCGTATATTTTTTTACCGATGATATATGCCTGTTGTTGAAATGTTATATTATTATCACATTTGTTCTCACTCTGCATGTCCGCTGTTAATTTAGAAATCCCTATGGGTTTAATACACACTCGAATGATCTAATAGATTAAGGAAAAATCATTATGGATTGAAATGATAAACCAAAGCGATTTTCATTGGTTTTAAATTTTGAGAGTGCGGGTTGAAATGATATATACCCGTAAATATTAAATTTGCGTATTGAAATGATAAATATTCTATCACTTGACCATAGGATAGAAAATTTTATACAGACACCGTTGGTCTATATTTTAAGAATGATTTTCAAAGTTTGAAAGGAAATATATGGGTTTTAATAAATATTGATTTTTAAAATGTAATATATAAATGCTATATATATATATATATAATTTAGATTTTTAAAATAATATGTGTTGGAAATTTAACTTTATAAGCTAGTTTTGAAAATATAAATTTTAAGATTTTACTTATAATTTTATTATTTTAAAAATATATAAAATAAGATTTATATAAAATAAATTTAATAATAAGATTTATTTAATAAAATTTAATTTAATTAGTATATAATATGTTTATGTATTTATTTAAATTTTTATTAATATTTAAAAATAGATTTTAATAACTTTAATAATAGAGGTTGGGAAGATAAATTAAGGTTGACTTGGAATTTAAATTGGTTAATAATTGAACTTAAATAAGAATTGATTTGAACTTATTGATTTTGAGATTTTGAAAGGTATGATTTATAACTTGATTTGATAAAAAGTGATTAAATGAATATTCTCAACTTTAAATAAAATTGAGATTGAATATTTAATATTGATTTAAATTTATAAATTGAGATTTTATTTAAATATTACTAAAAATGAGTAAGTGAATATTTTAAATTTAAATAAAACTAAAGTTGATTTTTGAAATATAAATGAAATTTATCAAATTAAATTATTTCAAATTATTTGAATATTGAAACCGTATTGAATTGGAAGTGATTTAAAATCTGTAGTTCAAACCTAAATTTGAAATCGATATAAATTGTTGAACTGAGATTGATTTAAATTGAATTTTGGAACTAAAGCTGATTTGGATTGATTTGTGAAATTGGAAGAAATTTGAAACCATTTTCGATGTAAACTATTTTAATATATATATATAAACTATTTTAATCTATAACCTATTTTAAATGTATAAATTTTTTAATTTATAACTATTTCAATATAAACTATCTTCAATATTTAAACTGTTTAAGTTGGAACTTTTATAATTTAGATTTAATGGATTTAAATGCGAATATTTTAATAAGATGGTTTAAACTATTTTGTGCTTATGATTTTAGAAGTAATATGATTTCGTAAGTGATATGACTTTGAAATGAATATGATATTTTAATATAAATTATGAACAGTTTGAAATATAAATAACCAAGGTGTGAAATAAGCGTTTGGTTGTTAAAGAGATCATGATCGGATATTGTCATACTCTGCCAATACCGAAAACCACTTTAACAATTGTGCACGTGGTGGAGATTCCAGAACAAAGTAGGATGGTTTAGCAACGATTCTACATGAGGTAATAACAAAGCCCTGACTCCCGCAAGTCATCTTGATGTGGCTAAAACAGGAGCTATGCCGGGCCAAGTGAGGTCACTCCTCTTATCGGGCACATTTCTTCGTTACCATTCTATTACTTTGTGATTTGATTGGGTGCACGTTTGATTTGGAAGTGTGTCATGAGGTGGGCGGTAGTAGTTGTTATGCGTTACCACCAGTTGATCTGTAAAACGGTAGTATCCTACCCTAGGCATTTCCTTGCGTGCCTTTCCACATGCCTTATCGCGCCTTCTATGAGTTTATTTTGTGTCTTACCAATGGAGTGCTCCCTGATAGCCCACCGGTTTGGTGGAGTTTACAATACTGTATAGACTACGACATTTATATAAAATGTGTGAAGGGGGATATGGGTAATGCCTTAATGCTATTTTAATAGTTTACTTTGATATAGACATTATATATGTAGCGTATTGTACTATGTATGTAGATAGTTCAACAAATCCTTAGAGCATAGAAGTCCCAAACATCCTTTAATTTACTTTGTATTTCACTTGACACACTTTATTTAAATTTACTGGTATAAGAATGTTAATCCTGATTCGAGTGTTTTGTGTTTTGCTTTATGCTCGGGTCAGATTGATTGTCACAACATTTAAGACTCACCTTTGGAGCTTGGAATTTTGCTTGAAGATCTATCTTTCAGGCTTCAGTTATTTCAGTTCATTCTAGTTGTTGATATTAAGACTTGTCATCTGCTGATGTATTTGAGACTACTTTGTATTTGAGATTTCTATTGTATCGTGTTTTAAACTCTAATGTTTACGTAGTAGCTTCATAAACTACAATTTATCTATTCTACTGCTTATTGTTATATTACTCTGTGTCTGTGATTCTGTGATTGATTTATTTAATGTATATGCTAAGTTTTACCAAATATAAATTAATAATATATTGTTTTGAGCAATTCAAGTTTGACATGAGTGGATGATTTTTGATTTGAATGGTTTGAAACAGCGGATCGTTACAGTCAAATTTTTAAAATGGAATTGAAATTGGATTTGATATAGAATGGATATAGACTTTAGTTGTATAAAATGTTTTAAAATGAACTTAAGTAAACAAATTCTATGGAATGGTGTTTAAGTGATAATAGTAAGGAATATACCATGTAAATAAGTGAATGTGAGTAAATAAGAGAATATGAATTAAGCAATGTGAATAGTGATTGTGAATAAGTGAATATAAATGAAATGAATGTGAATAAAAAGGAATTGGGTGCAGATAATAATCAACTGAAATAAATATGTGGGTTATACGTATATCATTTTGTTCGTATAAGGATTTAATCCATATTCGACCATAGAATTTTAAGATAATTTATGTCAATCTGAGTTATGATTTTTCACTCGATTCACGAAGGGGAACCCTGGATATGGATTTTTGATTGATTCGGGGATTCTTTATCATAGTATAGGGCTATGCAAGGAGGATGACGGTTTCTAATCAAGAAATCAGTCTGCACTAGAGCGGTCGTGTGAACGATACTAGTTTGAAAGTGAAATTGTGTGATCAAGTGAGCGATCAGATTTGATATTGCGTACGAATGATATATGTACATCGTACAGGTTTACGTAAAACAAATATTAGAAATTGAAAATGCAAAATGTTATGGTTGTGAACTTTATGACTGGATATCATTGGTAAATAAGATGCAGGTATTTAAAAGCAAGAGCTAATTGATGTCTTTGATATCACAAGAAAATTTGGTTTCCCAACAAAAAGATACATGTTTAAATTGTTCTTTGAATTTGATGGTTTTATGGTTGAGCCACTTGGATTTTGTTTCTTTTGTTGATTTGGGCCCGTAGTAGCGATTTGTAGTTGTTTTGATTTAGCTGCGCAAAGGAGACGCGGGTGAAATTTTTCGAAAATTTAAAGAATTAGAAATTTTGAAGAAAATTTTTAATAATTAAAATTTTATTTTTTTTAGTTGTAAGTTGAAATGGTTGAATGGATAATATTATTAAAAATCTATGGATGAATTTGGAAACTTAGTAAAGTAATAACAAGGTTTCAACAAATTGGTCTTGGATAGTTAAAAGATTAAATGGATTTATGAAGTTATTTCAACTAATTTGTTTTAGAAAAAGAATGGGTTTGGGAATTTTTCTTACCTTGACAATTTCGAGGATGAAATTCTTTTGAGGGGGAAGAATGTAACGACCCAAAATTTTTATTATTTGAAATTGGAATATTTAATTGATTTTAAATATTTAAAAATTAATTTTATAGATTTAATAACTTGAATTTTAAATATAATGATTTATGAGGTAATTAATGTTAAATTTAATAATTGAAATTTGCTTAAATAATTGGATCTTGGGTTTTAAGGTTGATAAAAATAATTTAAAGGCTTATTTGATTTCTATTCATAAGAAGGAAGATAATAAAACTTTTAAATTGAATTTAAAAGTGATTTACTCGATTTTGAAAATAATTCGTTTTAATTAACATATAAAAATAGCCTTCTAGGGAACAGTCTAAGATTTCGACGATACCAATGTCATTGGATCTGTAATAGTTTATTATTATCGGATTTCAAATTTCATAGCGTTTGGGCTTACCATTTAGTTGTACGAAATAGAAACACGTTGAAATTAATATCAAAATTTTAATATTTTAATTGGACTGAAAATGCCATCTTCTCCATACGATCGAATTGGGGATCGAGATTGTTCCATTGCATTTGGAATAGGGGTATAACATTAGGAACGCCAGGCGTTGCCTCGATCGAGGTTCAGAATCAATATCTAGATATTTTTGAGTTTAAATTATATATATATATATATATATATATATATATATATATTGATTTGATCTCAGCCCCCATCTTTTCTTTTCAGCCACTCTATTTTTTTCCTTCCAATCCACCCACGAGCATCCCGATGGCTGCGTTTTTCGTCCTTTATTTAAACAAAGCGAATTAGTGAAGAAAAGGGATTGAAACTTCAAAAATCAATTTCTAAAAAGCTAGTCAACGTAAAAATCTAAAATAAATTTGAAAATCTTATTTTGTCGAGCTCTATCCACTGGTAGTCGTATTGAGGGTTGCGACTTAATTTTCCTAATGATCTACAGTAATGTCCTGAATAAGTTGAACTAGGGTTCAAGATTTATGGAAATTTATACTTTGATTTGGGAATTCAATGTTAGATTCCAGTTAATCATGGAGATTGGCACCTTCTACTGGATTTGGGATGGTGTGGCTTCGATTTGGGGGTCGCGACTTTTGGCATTGCAGTAAGTGGAGGGTAGTGTCATTTTTTGTGTTGTTTGATCAGAGGGAAATTTGAGGTGATGGCTGGGATGAGAACGATGAGATGGTCGTGTGGGTGTTGTCGAATTGGTCGCTGGTGGCCCTGGAGACTCATGCAAGTGCACGTTCGTGCCGTGCATAATGTGTTACTAGAGAAGAAAAAAGGGGGTAGAAGAGGAACAATGGTGGGCTGAGTGTAGTGGGTCGAGATCGTTTGGGGTAAAAAGGATTTGTTTAATTATACAATTTATTGTTTTAAATTGAATAGATAACTTGTAAATTTAATAAACTGTTCGTATTAGGTCCGATCGAGACACGGTCAGTCACAGTGAACTCATATCGACGATATCTACATTACAACATCTGTTTGGTTGAATTTAGAGCTGTTGGAATTTTACACTAAACCGAACACTATTCGATTTTAGATAAACCAAAATGTAGAAGCGACAACTGGAATAAAAGTGAGTAAATCTCACTCATGTTGGATAACTAATTTTATTTTAAAGCGTTAAAAATTATTTATTGGACGATTGGATGAATTGGTAAATTAATATTATCAGTTGGATGATTATATTATATTATATATATATATATATATATATATTAGTCTATATATTAGTAGTTGGGTATATTCTCGCCGATTGGAGCGGATGAGACACTATGCACCCGCATACTAGCAAATGAGCCTATGTTACAACGACATCCCGCCTCGAAGTGGGGTTGGTATTTTATGTTATATAACATTGGTGGATGCAGGGAAACATGGTGGGGTATCCAACTAGATTCCTCAAATATATTAATTGTTTTTCACATATAGTGATATATGATGTGATTCAATAATCTGTTATGGACTATTGTGAGATTTGATAGATTGGATACTATAGTTGCACTGGCCTAAATTTTGATATTATAAATACCATATATAATATTTTTGACTTTTAAAAAGAGAATTCAAATGCGATTTTGAAAATGAAAGTATTTATGTTAAATTTTGGTATTATTTAAAAAGAAATTGAGTTGGATAAAATAAATGATTGGATTTGGATATTTATTTAGCTACTTCATAAAATGGTTTCAAATAGAGAATTTTTAATTAAAGGATTTTTAAACAATGGAATGGAATCTCAAAATACAAAATGGAAGTCGAAATTGATATTCGAATGGTTTTGGAATATAGTTTGGATTATTTTAAGAAATAATTTGTAAGTGAAATTTTAATTAAAAATTGTAATATAAACCGTTGTAAACTAGAAATGAGACTATAAAATTTATAAACAATGTTTATAAATAAAGTGAAATGATTATCATTTGATAAATTGGGAATATAAATTCACGGTGAGAATTTATAATGAGATAGGGTAATCGGTCTTAAAAGAAATAGTAGATTCTATTTTTGGAATGTGAAAAATGTTATGGAATTGGGAATGTGGTCGTCGTGTTATGAATCAAGAGAGATTATAAATTAAATTTGGTTATATTGGAATTTTAAAAAAAAATATCGAGAAGTTAAGTTTGTTTTAAAAAGAGGATTTTAATTATTAAACTATGTAATTTAAAAATGTTTTATCATTGAAATATTTTAGAAAGTTAGTTATTTAAACACTTAAATTTGTTGAAATGAATTCTAAGTTATAAAAAAGTTTGTTAAATCGACTAGTAATTTTATAAATGAATTGGAATTAGTTATTGATGTGTATTTTAAAGTGATTTGATATTTTGAATAATTATCTAACCATGTTTTTGAAATTTATTAATATATATACAGTTTAAAAGTAAGTAATTGGAATTTATTTATAAATACTCTTAAGATTGTAAATCAGTTTTGTTAAATGGATGTGACTATATGAGTAAAGTGTTATAATGGGATTTCTAGAAATTTAGGGAATTTCCAAAATAGTTAGACTCGAAAACTTCAAAAATGAATTTGAATTCATTAAAGGAGTCATAAATTGTTAATTGGATTATAAATAATTATAACCGATAATTTGGGAAATTTATAAAGGGAATTAATAAAAATTTCAGAGATTTATGAGATAAGTTATAAAATATTTCATACTGATATTAGAAATGATTTTGGAAATTATACTTATAATATTTTCCTAAGTATCGAAAAGAATGGTTTTGAAAATATTGAAACAACGAAATGATTTTTAGAATTTTTTTCTATGTAATGAATTATAAGTTCGATTTGGAAATATTTCTAAGTTTTGATATCAGTTGCAATATCCTGTTATGGATATAAGTTGAGATTGTTTTCAAATATTAAAATATTGAAAGATATTTGAATATATATCTTTGTAATGATATTTTGAAGTAATTGGTTTGATGAACTACAAGAAATTGTGCTTTTAGTTGCATTATATAGTAGCGTTTAAACCCTAAATGCCGCTGTTTCATTGACCCCGATATATTTGCAGCGTTTTAGTTTCAACGGCGGGCTTTTTTTCTTATTCCCACTTCCTATGCCATCTAATTTTCATCTCTTTTTTTTTCAGTGCCAAAACAAAATAGAAACTTTAAGTGAAAATTTCCTAATTAAAAATCTTCCTCTCAAATCTCTACGTTACCGCCAACAATAATCCAAATTGTTCAAAATTATAATGGATTCAAAATTGAATTAGAAAATATGTTGCGCATCACCATCGATCGGTTTAGGTATCCAATTATTTTCCTTTCCCTAATCTGATTTAGGTATTCAATCTATTTTGGTACACACTTATTTTCCTTTTCCTAAATCAAAATCAATTAGAGGTGGCTACAGCTTGCAAGGAGAGGATGCATGAGATAGTTGCAGACATGTAGGGGATTCCTAATTTAATCATATGGATGCAAGTTCAAAGAGAAATTGGAAAGAGATACCAAAAAGGTACTTCGGAAGAATGGACATGAAGGTTATAACATGTAAGGTGGTCGACGATCACTGGCTTAGATTTCTGGACAAGACAGTGAGACTGGGTGGCCCATTTTCTCGAAGAGGTTTGATGAGCTTGTGGTTGAATGCAAGCTTTTGAAGGATAGTTTTGGGACACGTATAGGTCAGTTTTCTTATTTCCCTTCAAAAGCGTTTTTTCCATTAAGTATTTGGAGTAGTTAGCAAAAAGGTTCACTATCATCCTTGAATTTGAATCCTTGCCTGGTCGTTGAAATTTCACTAATCAGGTGAGGTGACATGCCATTTGGCTTAAATATAATATTCAAACAAAGCATTTCTTTTCTGGGATAAGTTAAAAAAACAAAATTTAAGTCACAGATTTTAATGAGAAATTACAAAAAATGAACGGTTTGTAAAACATGATGTTAATTTTTGTTGTTATTTTGAAGCATTCATTGCTTTTATAACAGACAACAATAAGCACATGATTATGCCATTTTTTCTTGGCTTTGAATGAAAATAGTAATACACATTGATGAATATGAATGAAACGTTGTGCTGAGCAAGAGGAATAGTATATGCTTTCCTTATCCATATGAAATTCTATGCAATAGTAGTCAATGATTGTAATTGAGTTATACTAAAATACAGTTGTATGTAGAAGAAGGATTCTATATACCATTGTCACACAACTAATATGTTTACATCAATAGCAAAATTAAGGTCTTCTACACTGGGCTTCATGTATTACTTGTTATAAATAACACCCAAGACCAGCAAACTTATATATATATAAAGTATACCTAGACCTGAGACATATTTAGAAATATAATGTCCAGTACTTTATAACTTGTAATGCAACCTGTTCAATCATTTTATTGAAATATGATATGTGGACCTAATCTTAAATTTGAAAAATAAGTGTCCTCATATACACTGAAGCCCAAGGTGCGAGTGCTTCAGACATATTTTATCAAGAATGTTTGATTTATCCGCAAAAAATATTATCTAAATACTATTATCCTACATCTTTTATAGGCATGGCAGAGTCGAAGGAGTTCGCAGAAGAGCTATTTGTAGTGATGGTAAGAAGACGAGGCAAAGAACCTGATTTTGGGGTAATAAAAGAAGAAAGCAAGAGTTTTGGAAGAAATGATTGATCAAAATTTTGATTCCCGTCTTTATATGTTCTTTGACATGTAAAATAGATATTAAAACAAAAATAATTTTCATAGGACATAGAATACGTGAAACATGAACATGGTTTATTTCTCATTTTTTAATACCTTGTATTTCAGGTGCGACAAGAATGGTGATGGTATGTTATCAGCGGATGAAGTGAAATAGGTTTGTAAATTCAGTAGTTATTATCTACCTATTCTTCTTATTATTAAGCGCCTCGGCCAACAAGCTTGGAAGTTGAAGGGAATGCAGCAACATATGCATCACTCATTATGAAAGAGCTTGATTTAGATCATAAAGGTTACATTAAGGTAATGCATACATATCATACCTCCAAAAAAAAGATTATGTGTTATGACACTTATTAATCACCACAAAAATAAACTAAAATATCCACTAACCTTCCCTAGGTCAATGTTAGGCCAAAAATACTATTTTAACTTGATTTGCATCGCTTGCCAGGGTTCACCAATTGATCTGAACATCTATATCAATGATCAACTGACCTGTGTCAATTAATGTGTTTTATTAGCACTTTGATATGCTATAACAAACCAAGTAATCTAATGGATCCCTAAGTCTTTGATTTAGTTTTCAACAAGAGCAGGTGATTCAATTCCATTTTTGTCCGTGCATCTCTTTATTATTTTTCGGTACATATATTTTCCTCAAATGCCAATTGCTGGCAATTTGTAACTTGTTTGGAAAATTATAATTTGTGGTTGAAGGTAAAAAATGGAAATGTGCAAACATTTATGGATAGTATTTTACTAGTCATTATTTGCAGTAGCATTTTACTAGACATTGCTTCTGATAGCAGCTACGTTTTTGTTAAATAATTACCTAACTTTAGTTTGATTGGTAAATAAGAAGGTTTAGGATTGTCATTCTTTATTTACTTCTGAGCAATTTAATATTGTATTTATGATTCCATTTTAGTGAGAGCCTTGCGTGAGGAATTGAAACTTCTTCAAGAGACTGGATCCTATGTCGGCGAAGTTGTAAAAGTTATGGGCAAATCAAAAGTCTTGGGTTAAGGCATTAAAGTTACATTCACCTCATTTTCTTGTTGTTGGTTGTCTACTGTATTTGAAGATGCCTAGTATGAATGCGAAGTCTACTTCTATTGGAATTTTAATCTACGAGTTGAACACAACACAACATAATGGTTAGGTAAGTGAAACTCAACGTCCACTACTCTTATTGATAAGTGCTGCCATACTACTTGAATTAAATGTTTAGAACTCATAGTCTCATACTACATGTAAGGTCATTTTTGAGAAATGATAAGTCTACCATATAAGGTCATTTTAGGGAATCTCTTTCTTCATCTCCACAATCTAAAAGCCATCTAGCCAAATAGCACATTATTCTTTTTGTTCATCATCATCATCCTTCGAATTCATATTTGAGAAATGTTCAACTTGATTAAATTTGAGTACTGAAGAAGAACTGATTATTGGAAGTGTTTTTGACTGGGTTTTGTTTCTGAGCTTTACAATTTTATTTGTGGAAAAAGCTATCATTTCAAGTTTCTTTAGTATTCTATCGTATGACTTTTTTATACAATAAACATTTTAAGTTAATGTCCAGCCCACGTCCACTTTGATTACCTAGTCTCTTCTATAAACCAGGATTCAACTTCTAATTGAGAATTTTGAGAGATCAAATATCACCTGATTAATTATTTCTCCATCTCTAACTATGAAAATGGGCTAAAGACTAACTAGACCATTTATGTCTGTTTTTAATAAAAATGTTCCTAAAAAACTAGGCTACCTGTGCATGTACCTTAGTCTAAGTGGCACTATTACCAAGTCACTCACGTAAGAGATTTTGCACGGTGTTGTGTTATTTTAGTCCATATTGTATACTTTTTCTTGCATAATGCTTATTTTACATAGGGTCTATCCACTTCATCTTCTTCGAGAAATTGAAACTAGAGGATGGTTTTAGGAGTTGAATCAGAAGCTCAATTTAAGACAGAAGATAAACTTATAGTAATTCAATTCAAATTCTAGTAATTGGAAATAATACAAGTATAATTGAGCAAATAAGAGCATTTCTTTCTTTGTTAGAGTTTGGACAGGTGTCAACAGCTAAGCAGCTTCAGATTAAGCTAACAATAATTGTACAATCCATAACAAATAATTACTCAACGATGTGTAAAACCAGTATTAATGAGCAAGTGACATACAAAAATGCCATATGTTAGTTTTCATAAAAAATGATATGGTCACAAAGGGAAAATCTGTTTGGCTATATAGAAACCTTCAATTTATGCACACCTATCGTGATATAGTAAATTCTAGCCTAATGAGGGGGGAATTAAAACACTTTGCAATTGCTTTTACAAGGTGAGTTATTAAACTAGTTTATTTATAATTTTTCTAAAGCGATTGTGTGAATAAGGTCAGCTATTTGTAAAATGATCTTAGCTTTAGAAAAATAATAAAATGCAGGCACTTAGAGCATCAGAAAAAATTATACATTGTCTCTTTGAAAATAAAAAAATTATTTTGGCATAATATGTTGATCAGAAAAAATTATTTTGGCATAATATTTTTGCAGTGTACTTCCAATGTGTGCGCTTTGAAAATAAAATGCTTGCATGTTGAATTCTAGTAATGCATGTATTGGCTGTATATTGTAAACAACTACAAGAAAATGAATTCATAAGATATTTGATCAAATCTAACCAAATAACTGAAATCAGTATTGGACTAGACATGCAAATGGGTCAGCGACTCTCGTGGGTGATCCTATATATGCATCTTGTGAAACCTACACAGTTGTATTCACTTGGAGATAGTTCAGTGTTTTTGGAAGAATGGCAGTTAATTTAAATATCGGTGTTGTATAAATACTTAAGTCTACTATTATCTGTGCTATGCATTGAGAGACTCTTTCTAATTTCTCGATTGAGTATAATTACAATCTAAACGGTTGGGAACTTGGGTAAGTTTGGAGACCATTTATTTTATCATCGTATATTTATCGGTTTCCTCATAAGAAAAATAGTGCATCTCACCAATATGCACGGTCAATTTTCAAACTCGACGAGTTTCTTCTATTTCCAACTTCTTATGTTATTATGCATAATTATTTTGTTTGGTAACATAATACTAAGTGATAACAGATCCCAGTAAAAAAGCATTAAAAAAGGGAAATTTTATTTATTTATTCCGCTTTTGTAATGATTTTTTAGTTATCTGCCAATGTTTTTCTTGCTGTTATTGGCAGGTTCTGTTACATGCCACCATTCAATGGAAATGTGGAACTGCTGAAGAGCACGTGACTTGGGGGAGAACAACTATAGGAGCAAAAAGGTCACATCGTAATGAACAGTTAGGTCAAACCAAAGAGGAGCTAATTTCAGCTCCAACAAAAAAATCGGGTAGTGAACAAGACCAGTTAGATGAAGTAGGTAAAACGCCATCAAAGGTAATTTGTAGGTTTATTTGGGTAGCATACGACATTACGCATTTAATCTTATATTTTTGTGTCCTTAATTCAGCCTATTCTTATCTCCTTGCCAATTAAGGAAGGAAATGTACATGATACCAGTAGCAGAAGCTCTTTGGTCTTCAAGCTAACTAGTGAAGGTAAGAATCGAATAGATTGTGCAAGAAATGACTTTTTCTCCCAGACCTAATACTAAAACTTGTCCTATTATTTACCTTCAAGTCACCTTTTTTCGGTTTCAAACGTATAGCCATTACTATATTTAACCGAATGAAGAAAGAACTAGAATTAGCTGGAGAACATAAACACTATGCTAAATAACTAGATAAATAACTATGTGATCCAACTTTTATACACTAGTCAATCTAGGTTGGTTGCAAATGTTATCCTACAGTTTTGTACTTTGGTAGTTCTATCATCTATGACCTATATTTTTCTTTAAATGTCCGTAAATAATCCACAGGTGTCTCACCTGAAATTTTTGATACCAATTTGAACTCATTTTCAGTTTCTAAGCCAGGAAATATGCTTATTAATTATTATTATTATTATTATTCTTTTATATTTTATTCTTTATGTCAAATTGAGAAAAAAATGCATGGAACAGATGACAGTGAAGAGGATACTTCGAAGTTGTAACATCGGAATCCTCCCTTCGAACTGAGATGGGCAAGAAAAGGTAGAAGAGGCTATTAATCAAGCGACTATAAAGTGGTGAGCATTCCATTTACAAAAGAAAACTAATTCAGAAAGAAATTATTCATAGTAATAAGCTGATAGCAGTAGCAAAAATATAACGAAAAGTAACAGGAAAATAAGGTTTAATATTAGTGCGTTCTGTTGGGTAATTATGCCGTCCAACTGCAATTTTAATAAAATCTGCATTCAGACTTCTAAAAGTTTATTAATTTGTGTTGATGTAGATAAATTTGCTGAAACTATGCTTGCAATTGGTGACTTTAGAAGAAGGTGAGCTAGACAAGGGCCTCATGGCAATGTTTCTCATATCATAATTGGTAAGTTTCCTCATACATCAACGCAATGTACATAATTTTAATGATGTTTTCCTTCAATCAAACAAATGCTAGTTCGTTGTTATGTAAATCTATCGTATCAATCTGATTTTTCTTTTCCTTTTCCTGTACAACTCATACTTCTTGGTGATACATTTTCTGATACTCTAAAGTTAACTACGTTTACTTTTACTTTTACCTTCTTGTAGTTTTCTATATCTTTGTCGCTATTGAGCTTGATTAGTGTTCCATTTGCATTAGTTTGTATAAACCTATTTATTATATTTTCTTATCTACAAATTCAATCACATCATCTTTGATTTCCTTTAGTTGATAATTCTTTTAGGTAGTAGCCCTTTCCGTTTACAAATTCAGAGAGCTCGGTCTTCTAAATAGATTCAAATTGGATATTAGCAAGTTACAGTTGAAAATCGTTTTAGGCAATGTTTATTAAGTTTTGAATTCTACTTATTTAGCTATTAGTTTTTGATATGCATGGTTTTGGTCACAACTGTATTTTTGTAGACGGGTCTGGAAGTCGATTCTAATGCAGTTGCTAAAGTCATTATGGAAGAGTCGCTGATCATTTTGAAAGTGTCAAGTCTTTGGTCGAGGTTGTTGGGGTTAATGGTAAATTTTCCAAAGAGATCTATAAAGCTTTTCCAGGTAATAAGTGCACATTTATATCCTTAACTTAGCTTGGTTAATGATTTTCTTGCTAGGATTAATAAATAATTATTAATTTATTTGTGCATGTAAATTAAGGAACCTAACATGCACAACTAGTGGAACTAATTTGATCATTTCACTAAGTTAATCAATAATAATAATATAATTAAGTTAACTGAGTTTTAATAATAATAATAGCAATAATAAGTCAATTAATTAACTAAGTTAATAAAAATTAATTATTAAAATTAAACAAGTTTTATAAAATAACTAAGTTTAAGTTAACTAACTTTTATAAATAGTAATAATATAACTAGTTTAAAGTTCTATAAACAAAGACGATGAAACGAATTAACTAAGTTTATAATAATAATAATAAATTAACTAAGTTAACCAAGTTAATAAAAATTAACTAAGTTTTGTTAAAATTAAATAAGTTTTATAAAATTAACCAAGTTTAAGATAACTAAATTTTATAAATAATAATAACTAATTTAAAAAAGTTTAAGTAATAATAATGACGATGATGAAGAATTAACTAAGTTTATAAAATAAAAATTAACTAAGTTTGAAATATTAATAATAGTAATACAATTAAGTTAACTAAGTTTTAATAATAATAATAATAATAATAATAAATTAACCAAGTTAATGGAGTTAATAAAAATTAACTAAGTTTTGTTAAAATTAACAAGTTTTATAAAATTAACTAAGTTTAAGTTAACTAAATTTTATATTTAATAATATAACTAATTTAACAGTTTTATAAATAATAATGATGATGAATTAACCAATTTATTTTAAAAATTAACTAAGTTTATAATGATAATATAACCATGTTAACCAAGTTCTAATAATAATAATAATAATAAATTAACTAAGTTAGCCAAGTTAATGAAAATTAACTTGGCTTTGTTAAAATTAAACAAATTTTACAAAATTAACTAAGTTTAAGTTAAGTAAATTTTATAAATAATAATAATATAACTAATTTAACAACATTTTATGTATAACTGTATACTTTATTTATTTCATTTCGTTTATAACTTTGATTATTTATATGATATTATTTATAATATGATATACTTGTACAATGTTGTAGATGTTTGATATTGGATTTGAAGCTCTACGAATTAACATAATTGTTTTAGTATATGTTGTGCTTTCACTTATGTAAGCATTGGTAAGAGCAAGGTTGGACTTTTTTGGTGCTAGCTTTCACTTGTGCATACAATAAAGAATTATGGGTAATCAAGCGTTTTGTTAGCACCAGTTTGGTATAACATTTTATTAGTAAATTTGTATATGAATGGTTATTGTATGTGAGTTTGGTCATTTTATCAGAAAACTATAGTATCAGAATGGTTATGGATATCTTATTTGATTATATGATTAATATGTTTTTTTAATTGTTTGAATATGATGATTATGTGAGTGATTGCTGATTGATATAGTAGAAACAAAATATGCCATCAAAAGGAAATAATAACATGAAAAAATGGTGGAAAATGATCGACAACTTTTAGTAGCGTTTCAAAAAGGCTACATAAATATATATAGTGGCGTTGAGTAAATGCAACCGTAAAGTAGGGGTAAAGTTGGAAACTCTATTGGTAGCGCCAAAAACCTTTTGGTGACGTTTTTGAAACGCTACAAAAGGATTTATGGTGGCATTTGAGAAACGCTACAATAAAAGGATTTATAGTGGCGTTGAAATAAATGCAACTAAAAATCTTGAATTTTTAGTTGCGGGCTCTATCACGGCGTTTATCAAAACGCTGCCATAAGTTTTGGTAGCGTTTTTTATGCGCAACAAAAAATAAAATTTCTTGTAGTAATATGGGCCTAGTGACTGCTTATGCGTGTAATTTGATAATTAAATAACTGACTATCAAATCTGACCGTTTTCGTTGATCGTTTCGAAGAGACTGGGATTGGATTATCCGAAAACCATTTCGATCCGATTTGTGCGTTACGAATTGTGGTATCGTGAAGATAATGAAGACGAAGTTCTTGGAGATTCGGTTTTTTCGGTCCAAGAACAACTTGTATGAATGAATGCTATCATTTTATTGCTTGCCTGAAGGCAGTGTTAGCATTCCAAGGACGAATGCTAATTTTAAGGTAAATCGTAACCTTAAATCTCATCAACCGGGAATGACTGAAAATCAGGGGAGATGTAGCAAGGCTAAGTGGGTCGCACCCATTAGGTTATGTTTTCACCTTTCTGATACCCTACATCTACATATTTATGGATTGGTTGTGCATGAGATCTCAAAAAGGATTGAAAAGCAACCGGGATGATGACATATTTGGTACTATCCATTAAGGAGTAGGTCGGTCTTGTGTTAGTAGGAATCAATAGGTTCGATCTCGGTACATTTTCTAAATGTGTACCGTGATAGGTGGTATCTCAGTGCCTAGTCACTGTATGGAATCCACTCTCCAATAAGCATCGTACGATTTTGATTGTGCACAACTATGTTGAAATGTGAGGTGCATACATTTCAACTATTTTATATTTTATTTTCTATAGACACTATTATAATATCAGATGATTTTGATATAAAAGGGTTTGGTTATCGTAAGGTAAAAACCCGTCGTATTTATGTGCAGCGTGGACTTACGAGACACCTTTGTTTTCCAAAAGGATTTTGGAAAATAACTAAATTCAAATTGAGTGTGACGACCCAGATTTTTAACGTTTGTTAATTGGTAATTAACTAAATTAAATCATTTGAATATTGATTTTATTAGCTGAACAAATAAATTTTGATAATGGAAATATCCGAACAAATATAAATTGATTTGATAAACATAACAAATGTTGGCTTATAAATCTCTGGAATATGATAAATCTTATAGTAAATAAACAATAAAATATGGAGTCGTTCCATTCAAATTAAGATAAAATACGTGTAAATATATGCAAACTTTATGATGTCGAAAATATATATATAAGTGTATAAATATACAAGTATATAAGTGTGTGTATATGTATATATATGCCATGAGAAATGAAATATAAGGAAGTTTGTATGAATGTGTGTATGTGTAATATAAGCAATGTATGTATATGATAACAATAGACAATAAATGTATATGCATATATGTTATATGAAATAGTGGCAAGGATAAAAGTAAATATACATATATATATATATAACCATTGTCTAAGTAAATGAAATAGGTATGAACATAAACATATGTGTGTAGGAAGATGACAAATAAAATGCAAGAATAAAAGAATAAAATGCATAACTATGTATAAACACATACAAAAGAATATGTATGCATATATATATATATATATATATATATATATATGTATATATATATATAAATTCATATAAAAATATACAAGGAAACAACATCATGACAAGCCTCTTTTCAAGCACACAAAAATATTTTATCAATATCAAAGTAAAATCTAATCCATGGAAAATAAATGAAATCCCTTAATTTAAGGGGATCAAATCGGTTTTATTTTTGAAAAAAAAGAGAGATGTTAACAGAAATCTGCAGCCACATAGGTTGTTTGCTTAAAACACTTCCATCCTCTATATTTACATAAGCTATGACCTGTATGTTGAGAAAAAAAATCAAAGTCAGGAAAAAGAACAAAACTAAAGCAAGAAATAGAAGTGTTTGCAACTGCCATCAATATTTAATGTGGAAGAAAAAAAGGCATTCAAGCATTAGGAGACCAAGGCAAAGGGAAGCAGGGTTCTCTATTCAAATATGAGTACAACACTTATGTTTCCAAATTGGTTATACATATATACAAACATACAAGCTTAGTCTGTGGGTAAATCTTTAACTCCTACTGGAAGCAGAATTATAGGTGAGTAAAGCCTTTTCAAAAAAGCTTAAATTTTTCTACAAATCTATGAAGTATGCTCAAAGAAATATCGGTACTTAATAAGTTGAGTATATAGAGATGGGTGCATGTACATATATGTATATGGATATAGAGGTCAAAGTCTGTACCATAGCTTGTCTGCGCTGATTCAAGAAAATGCGAGCAAACTAAATCCTTTATATACTGTAACTTATGTTTTGTCATGGGATTTAAGTGCTGTTTGATAAGTATGTCTGTACCAGATGTATATACCCATGTATGAGTATAGGTAGGTGATTAAAACTAGAGAAGTCCAGGCTGTTCACCATCTTCTTTAACACTGCTCTATAAAATTTAAAAAAAAATGCTAGGCTTGACTTCAAAAATTTCCACCACTCAATCTAAATAGTTCTGGGTGGTAATGTTAAAATAAAATTTGTTTCTTACGGGGTGTACTTTATTTTGAAAACTGGTTCCAGGGAACATATTGAAGTATAGACTTTTAAAAAAGTATGTTTACAGTAAGCAATCAAGTTTAGCCAAGATTGGATCATCATGAATCAATGAATGGGTAATATTTACGTGATCGTCATTAGAATTTATGGTTTTTGAAATTAATTTGGTAGTTGTTAGTGGTGTTTTTGGTGATGTAAGGGAAGATGATCAGAGTTGGGTGATTGGTAAAATTTCGGCCGTTGGTTCGATTTCATGACTCGGGGCCGGGCAAGGAGGAGGTGCAAGGGAAGGCGCGCATAGGAAAAATAGTAGCCCTTTTTCTAGTATGCGTGGTGGTTTGTTGAGGGTGGATTAGGGTTTAAGGCAGGTTCCTGGAGGTGGTTGGTTTTGGGTGGATAGCAGCGTCGGGAAGGAACTGGGAGGATATGGTACGGAGGGAAAAGATGGAGGAGGGCGTGGCGAAGCCTCAGGTGAAGTATGGGCGAGAATGGAGGACAAGGATGGTGGGGGCGAGGCGGAATTACGATGGTTGAAGTTGCAAGTTTTCGGTGATCTACTGAATTTTTGAATAGGGAGAGTTTCGTGTTTACGGGTGGATGGTCATGATGGTGGAAGCAAGGGGGTGTGGGGAAGGTGTTGGCGGCGGAGTTGTGATGGCCGACGAAGTGTGTACGTGCACGACAGAGTGTGCATGCGAGAAAATAAAGAGAAGGGAAGAGTAGTAGATGTGAAGGGAATAAAGAATAGGGGAAGAGAAAAGAAGGGAATTAGGCCGGGAAAAAAGGGATGGGCCGAACAAGGGAAAAAAAGAAAGAAAGAAAAGGAAATAAAGAAGATTGTGTAAGAAATAAAAGGAAATAAAGGAAGAGAAAAAAAGAGAGGAAAAAGAGATAAAGAGAAAAGAAAAGAGGGAATAGAATTTGTCATTTTTGCATAAGATAAATTCATATTTCCATTTTAATTTGAGGTGAAATGAAATTTTTATAATTTTAATTGAGACAGTTAATGGTAATAAATCACTAGTATTATTTGTCTTAAACTGATGGATAATGAACAGTATTTTATAATATTCATTAACTAATAAACTGTTGAATTTGTAATTGAATTGGTTTTAAACATAAAATGTATACAGTTAATTAAAATAAACTAAGATTCTTGAGTAGATCATTGGATTTGGTTATAGATCTTAATGGGGTTAACAATCTATATCTTTGCTAAATTTATATGGGGTACTAGTTTTTCAAAATAATAATAATGAAATTAAAACAATGATAAGGTTTTATTTGGAATAAAATTTGTAATAAGTCCCCACAATCGGATATTGTTCCCTAGATGTTAAATCGTCATTTTGAACAACTGACTTCCTTAAATTTGTTCTTTGGATTCGAAGAGACCAGGATCGGATATCAGTGGTATTCGAAACCACTTCGATTTAATAACCACTGTAGATCTTTACGGACTTGATCATAGAATCAAATAGGCTGTATTTGAATAAAATGGGTGAAACCGGGTTATTTTAAATAAGTAGTTGTATCCAAAGAGTATCAAAATATTGATGAATTTTCTGTAAAGGTGATGGTTTTATCTGATAAAATTCGTCGGATATACGAGTTATCTTAGAAGTCTTATAATTTTTTTATTTCAAATTAAATGGGTTTACTCACGCCGGTTTCAAGCCTGACTCGGGTGTTACTTTATTGTAATGCTCGGGTCAGAGCGAGTATTACAAATTTTTAGGTTAGGACGTTTGGAGCTCAGGAGACGAGCTGGATGGTAGAGAAGTACTGATTATATTGCGCCGTATATTATGGGCTGAATAAATAGTATTCAAGGGTAAGTTGTTACAACTGTCCAGATTAATTATAATATGATATTGTATATATTGACAGTTACAGCTTTCCATTGTATAAAATGTTATTATTTGTATGTTATATTTGTTCCACTGCGATTGTGAGATTCTGTGCTGTTGTTTTCTGTTTCTTCTTCTACCTCCTTTTCTTCTTAACCCTAACAGTCTGGTGTTTCTGGCACTCGATTTCTCGGCACTCTATACAGTGAACGTATTAGGGTCAATTTTCGAGGTCGAAAATTTCATGCCGTTACATTGAGTGTGTTTTCTCACGTTGGTTTTCCAAACTAACTCAGGTGTTATTTTATTATAATGCTCGGGTCAGACCGAGTATTACAGATTCAGGTTAGGTTGCTATGTGGCTCAAGAGACGAGCTAGAGGATTCTCAGGCGTATTCCACGTACTCGATTATATTTCGCTATGTGTGTAGGATGTATGTTCAGCACTTACGAGGACTAGTTATTATAACTATTCAAATTGATTTGTTGATTGTTGTACTCTAATGATGGTATGTATAATACCAGTTATAGATTTTTTCTATAAAGATATGTTATTATCTATTATATATCGTTTCGCTGCGACGTGAGATTTTGTTTTATTGTTTCTGTTTTCTTCTACCTCTTCTTTTTCTTTACCCATAACAAGTAGGTTTTCTGGTATTCAATTTCTCGGCATGTAATACAATGGACGTATTTGTGTCGATTTTCGAGAGTCGAATATCCCGATCGTACTATCAATATAGTTTTTCCTTCTATATCAACCAAAATTCATACACCACTCAATAGGTAAGTCACAGTATATAACACACTTTTATAGCACTAACAAATACGCACTAACTCATATATATATATATATATATATATATATATATATATATATATATATATATATATTTGTGTGTGTGTGTGTAGACACACGCGCACATTCAAATTCTTTCTATGGTGTAACTTACCCTATCTCAAATGAGCCTTCCCCACCACAGCCTAGGTGTTCGCTCAACCTAAGCTCTGATACCACTTATAAATTCTTGTATTAAAATAGTTTTCAAAAGATATACACACAAATCCTTTCTACTCTTTTCAATACTTGAAAAACATCGATATACTTATCTTCACTCTATAAGTATACTCACCAAAACATTTCATTTTCAAACTTGGAAAACCTTTCCATATTTATATCAACAATATAAGTATATTCACAAAACGCTACATTTTCAGTACTTAAACAATGTACCAATATGCTTATCTCAATAGTATAAGTATAATTTATAAATCTTTATAAAGATTCCATTTTTCAAACCATACTTATTTAGGTTAAACAAATGTTGTTTAAAACACCAATAAAAATAAACCCAAAACACTTTCCTTTTGACGTAAGTAAAACGGTCGTATAAAAATTACATACTTACCATCACTTCCTAATTTCAAATAGTACTATACCTTGATTGACAATGAAATCAGACAATTTAGAAAACCATCCTTGCCTCGATATACATTCTTAATTCCTAAGATAGAGACGAGTTTCCATACCATGGAATTTGTGTTAAGTATAAAATGGAATATCTTTCATATGCTTAATTTATCATTTATAAAACTCATTTTATAAATCCTCAAATTTATTTACAACTCTTTTTATAAAACTCCCACTTCATTCACAAACTTATTTGATAAATTTCTAAATATAATTGCAAAACTCCTTTTATAAAACAAAATTGCATATATAAATCCAAACTCCAAATATAATTATAAAACTCTTTCTATAACAAGATCAATCCATATATTTGAAATAAATTCACAACTGTGATTTATTTCTCTAATTTATCAAATGATAACATTTTCCCCTTTATTAAATACCGTTTAAAAAGCTATCCTTTTATTTGTAACATATCACTTATAAATCTCTTTTTAATTTACAAAATACCATTTATAAATCTATTCTTTTATTTCAACATCTTATATAAAATGTTTTTCAAACATTTATTTCCAAAATAGTTCTAACTTCTTTTAAAAAAAATCACTTCAAAATAAAAGATAAACCCTTTTAATTTCCTTTAAAATAAACACTCATTATAGTAATAACTTTTCTATAAAAATAGATACTTTTCCAAAATAATTTTAAACATTTACATATATTAGAAAGGAATAATAAAAGAAACTTAAGTAAAATAGAGAAGACAAAAACTATTTTTGAATAAAATATCATAGAAAATCTAAAAAGGTCGGATTAAAAATCATATTTTCAAATCAAAACCATTCCCTGATACACAGCAATTAACAATATTTTTCAATCTACTATAACAAGGCTAATAATTATCATAGCACTTTACCAATGCTATTACTACCTTCACTCTAAAAAGGTTCTACTTTTAACATATATGGGTGTCACATCCAATACGGCCAAACAATCAAATTTCAACATTGACAATCTATATAACAGTTATATAACTGTAATAAAATCAATATCTATATAACTGGAATTAACAACCACAATGTCGAGAAATCCAGATTTCTCTACAAACTGTCATGTATTTCAATTTAAATGTCATTCGCTTTAAAAAATGAATATTTAACCAAACCAACTAATAATTCATCAAAATACAGGCAGTAAATTTTATCCACTATATATCATACTGGTTATTTAAAAAGATAAGTTAATGCATCAAAATTCCAACGGATGCTTTGGCGTTCTAGTTTGAACTAAAATCAAACGGCGTTCGATTTTAACCCAAAATTTCACTTGCTCCGAAGTTTACCAAACTAATTCCATCACGAGCTATTGCCATTACAAGCGCAATGCAAAAATTCATACCTTAATTGAACCTCACATGAAATAGTTATGTATTTTATAAGTTTATGATTAAATTTAATATAACCGTTTTCTTAATCACCACTTAATTACCAATTTAAAACACATATCCATCTTCTTCCCTAAATATCTTCTTTCTGCCATAACTTAAGCCCAAAACTCATCATGTCGCTTGTTCTCTTCTTGATCACCCCACTCCGGTCCACGAAATCACGCACTGACAGTTCCTACTCGCTCCTTGACTCCTGCCCTAGAAAATGGCGACCACGACAACCCAACCAATCCCCTCAACAAAAAGGCGACCGAACCCAACCTACAATCACCTACGAGGTTACGATTTGCCACCATGCCAAAATCTCCACGCCGAAGCTCCTTTACACGATAAGAACAACGACCTCCTCATTTTCACCTAACGTCGACTAAAACATCGTCAAATGCAAACCCTAGTCCAAAACTGCCCACGTCTTCACTGTAGCTCAATAAAAAATGATGTCGCACCGCTTAAAAATGAGCATAGAATTGTAGGTCAAGTCAATACGAGTTCAAAGAATTTATTTCCAATTTTTTGTTGAGTATTTATGATGTTTTCGATTTTTGAAGATGGATTTTCATTTTTTTCCCTTTTACTGGTTACTTGAAAATGAAGATAAAGATAAGGAATGAAAAAGTTAGAGTCTTAACTTGTATAAGTGATGGATTATGTTTCTGATACGGCAGCAGACTGATTTTTGTTCGTATATAGGTGCAAATGACAAAACAAAATACAATTAGGAACAAAAATACGACATGACCTCATAGCAATAATAATATATACTAATTATCTTATTCTGTAAAAATCCAAAAATACCATTGTTTGTTGAAAAATCATCAAACGATGATTTAAATATTTTCTAAATTAAAAACTATAAAAAATAATAATCAAATAAATTAAATTGATAATGCATCACAAAAATTATTCGTTATATTAAAAATTAGTTTTCTTATTATTTATTATTTTTTATATTCAATTCAAATCTAAATATTTAGATAAATTAAATATTCTTATTTGAAATGTGAAAATTTTCTGGTCATTACAATTGTGAAACAATCACATATGAAAACCAATTCTCGTATACTTATCGCGTTTCTAACCTTCTCAACATCCATTATCTCTCGGTCAAGAGTGAAGCTCGGTCTATCAGAGCACTATTGCCTTGACACCCTAAATCATTATTCTTAACTCTCATAGATAGAAACAAGTCTACTTTGTTGGCATTAGTGCTAAGTACACGATTAAATACATTGCATAAACAAGTAAACACACAAAACACAATTAACACATACAACGAACGATCAAGTCATGTAAACGACTTTTACTCCTTTTATAAAGATATAAATCTATATTTTGCTATTCACGCATTTACTATTCATATATTTACTATTCACGTATTTACCAATTATGTATTTTACTATTTGCATATTTTACTTTCTTTAAAATACAATCAAATGGATTAAAAACAAATGTTACTAAACATCGTTATTATAAAACCCTTCACTTTTATAAGTTGAACAATTAACTTTTTCTATTTTTATTTCAAAAGATTCCACGCTTGTTAATATATTTAAAAGTCCATTATTTAAGATCCAAGTATATTCACAATCATTTAACGATATTTTTACACTTTAAAATATAATTGAACGGTTTTAAAAACGAATACTACTAAACCATTTTTTACTACAAACCCAAAAAATTTCATACTTTAAACATTTATTTAAAAAAATATATTTAAAGATCTAATTACATTTATAAAGGTTTAAGACAAGTGTTACTTAAACATTGTCACAACAAACCAAAACTATTCACTTATAATTATCTTTAAAATATTCATTATTAAGTATCTAATTATATTCTTAAGTATAATTAATAAGGATTAAAAACAAATGTTTCTAAAACATCGCTTACTATAACCTAAAACCATTTTTATACTTATCATTGATTTTAAGATATTCTTTTTAAAGATCACAACATATCCACACTTATTAATTAAGGTAATACACTTTTAATTGAACTTCTCACAATAAATAATTTTAACTTAATCTTAAAATCCAAAATTCCTTTACTACATTTATAAACACTAAAACTAACTTTGTAAACTTATATATATTTACTATAAACCTTTTTAAAATGATGTATATGTTTATATGTATCACTACAAGGGGAAAAGCATTTTTCGACGGCAGAAAACCGTCGACGACCGTCGGAAGCCATCTGAAATAGCCGTTGGAAAATAAGGCAACGGTGAGCAGTGTTTCTGACGCCTTTCGTCGAATCTCGGTATTTCGCTGGTTTCCGACGGATTCCAACAGTTATCGGAAGCCGTTGGAAAAAATGACTTGAAAGCCATCGGAAGCCGTTGGAACTGAAAGCTATCGGAAGCCGTCGGAAACCTGCTGAATTTTTTTTGTTTTTCTGCTGCAATACAGCCTTCCATCCACATTTTCCATACAAACACTATTCCACCAATACTGCAGAATCCAATATATAATATTCCAACCAAATATCAAATATCAAACTATACACAAATCACCAAAAAAATATATAAAATTAAGTCAAAACACATAATCATCACCCAAACTAATGTACAATACATAATTATATACACAACACCAAATGACAACACCCCCAAGTTCCATATATTTATACAACAGGTAAGTGTATCATAATATAGTACATAGAACAATAAGTACCTCTACCATCTACCAAATCGTACAAACAGAAAAATTACCGACCAAAGTAATCAATCAATCTCCTCCAGAACCTGAGCCAGCAGAGGAAGGGAAGCGGCCACCATATTGCTGCATGTACTCGGCGATACGCTGGTCTAGCAGCTGTGTAATCTCTATGGCCTACCAACGGTACTGCTCCTCCAGCTGCGCCACTCTAGCCCACAAATCTTCGATCTTTGCTAGATCGATCTGAGCTCTAGTCTGCATACCCCATCTCTAACTGCTGGCCTGTAATAAATATTTAATTTAGCTGTGTGATCTCTGTAAGTGTATGTGCAGGTATGTGAATGATTAGCAGTGTGATAATGTTATTCAATTTAGTTTATGATGTTTATGTAAGTGTATGCACATGTTGATAACATCTTAGATTGTGGTAACACCAAAGAACTATAGTGATAAGATTGTTGATTTATATTTTGAATCACTATAACTTTGAAAATTTTAGCATAAGTAAAGTAACTATAGGGAAGGATGAGAGCAATAAATTTGAAATTACTCATTGATTGCCAATATATTATTTACTTACCACTTGATTGTCAAATCCGTACCATCTGCCAGGCTCCGATGGATCCATAACTAACTCAAAAGTAGCATCCTCCTCATCCGTCGTCAACTGATCTCGACCCGTATCAACAAAGAGTTTCTGGCGCTGCTCCATAAACTTTTCCTACATTAATACATTAATATCATCATATCTTATTTTGTTATATTTTAACAAGTAGAACAAATACTAATACTGCATAAAATAAAATATTCTTACATGGCTCTTGCTGGATTTATCGTTGTGCCGTGTATACGAAACTGCCCATCGGGATTTACATGCTCGACAGCATGCGTACGAGTTAACGCGTCCATATAGCCCACGGGACCATGCGCCTCAACTTCCTGAAATTGATTTTTACATACAATTATTGTACATTTAAAATTATATAGCACAAACTATTTACAATTTGCATTCAGTAAATTTACCAACTCCTGCCGTTATTGCTGAAATGACTTCGACCCTCCGCGATGATTGATGGGATTTTTATCTCTGTTTGCAGAGTTTCTTTCCGACTCTTCTTGTACATTTAAAATTGATACATTATTTATCGATGATGTATTTTTTGATATTTACCACTAGTCAAATGATTTAAAAAAATTAGTATACTTGCCTTTGCTGTGTTAGTTTTCCAGTATCCCAACCATGCTTGTCATACGCTCTCCACCATCCAACTTGGTTTCTTACTTGATTTCTTGATTTCGAATATCGAGTCCTATAGTTTTTACGCATCTTCTTCATCCAATATTCTTGTGCCAACTGCATATCGTCTGTCTGAATGTCTATCTCAGCTTGTGTTTCACGATAAAAAGCAAAAAGAATATTAAACTGTAAACGATAAACAGTAAAAAAATGACAAAAACGAATTAAAAATGAAAAGCAGAAAAATATAATTACTAGGACATCCTGCCAAATACACTCTATTATATGGGGAGGGATATTATCCCACTTCGGCCAACAAGCACTCATCCT
This sequence comes from Allium cepa, assembly GCA_030765085.1. Classification (NCBI taxonomy): domain Eukaryota; kingdom Viridiplantae; phylum Streptophyta; class Magnoliopsida; order Asparagales; family Amaryllidaceae; genus Allium; species Allium cepa. Next base: position 202,104,559 of record CM060934.1, on the reverse strand, counting down.
ACTCCAGTAAGAAGCTCTAGAAACATCCGACACAACCTTCGAGCGAAGTAGGTCAAACCCCCTGTTTTTAAACATGATATAGATAAGTACGCACATATATTAAAAAAATGCTGAATAAAATTTAATTCATACCCCTCTGCTCTAGGTACTAAAGAAACGACAGGACGCTGTGATGCTTGCGATGGACCACTGCCATCGCCTCCTAAAGATCGGGAAGAGCTCCTACTTCTAGATGACATTACGATAAACTTGTGACATATACACATCATTTCAAAAGAGAATAATAACATGGTAATGAAATATATTTCACATGTAAATGAGTACATCAACGATATAAATTGCTAAATTAATGACTGGAATGGAAATAGAAATGGAAGTGTGTTTACCTGATTCATAATGGGTCTCATGTTCCAACGATAAGCAGATCGCATTGCATTTTTAATAAAAAGTGCTAAATAAATGATAAATGGAAATGACATAAAACATGTAAACAATGGTAAATGTACAGATTTGGTTTCATAGTTACATCAATTTCATAATACATCAAGAATTCAACATAGTTACATTAATTGCAAAAAAATCAGATTCATATTTTTATCAATCATCATCGTCTTCTGATTTAGATTCGGTCTCATTTTCTACGATATTTTCCTCTGCACTATCAAATGCTTCTACCAAAACATTTGATTCATCGATTAAAGGACCAAAATCTGTATAATCGTCTGTAATTATTATTTCGTTATTTTCCTCAAGATCTGCCTGATAAATTTGTTCGTCTACAATATTCTTCCCATCGAATGCAAATCTGGCATTTGTTTTAAAAACTACAGACCAATCTGCTTTATCTCTTTTCAGAGACGGATAAGGAGCGTAATACACTTGCAATGCTTGTATGGCTAGTACAAAAGGATCGTACTTGTGATAGTGCGATGTATGCTTTATTTCGATAAGATTATAATCCTTGTGCGCATTAATTGCAGAACCTGGAACATTGCTAACCAATTGCATCTAAATAGAAACACCTCCTCCGTGGGTCGTGAGAAATATGCCAGTTGCAAAATTTGTGTTAGAACACCATAAAAATCATTTATGTGATTTTCTGGATCGTCACTACCTATAACAAATACACCAGTGTTATTCGTTAATTTTTCTGCACCGTATTCTTTGGTGTTAAATTTATATCCATTGACGAAATATATTGGATATGTCTTGACCACTTTTTTTGGTCCTATCGCAAGATGTTTCAACCCTTCGTCAACAACACAATTTCTTGGCTCATAAACGTAATTTGAAAACCAACCAGAAAATTCTTTACTGATATTTCCGTTCAGATGTTCACGTTCATAAACACTGTATATATAAACAAATCATTACATTAGGTTATACACGCGCATGCATTATAGAAAATAATAAAACACAAATTATTATTTTATATTACCTAACAAACGGTGCAACCTCGGCACAATTTAGAAGAATATAAGTGTGTGCTACATGAAGATCTCTATCGTCTAACCATATTTCTATACATTTTCCGAAAGGCGACCATGCTGTCTAAAAAAGATAACATTGCTTGAGAGAACTCTTGTTCGTCGCCATCGTCATTACAAGGATACTTTCAAATGATATATTCACATGGTCACTGAAATAGTGAGAGAAAAGAATGAAGCTTCTTATTCGATGTAAGATTTACATATCGAACCTTCAACTCATGCTTTTTGCCTTATTTTTTTCTTCATATGATTTTGATATCTATGCAAAATTAATTTACATTAACTTCATCTTTCAAATGCAATTAAATTACATGATAACATATTACATACCTCTCAAATGGATACATCCATCCATATTGGACATGACCTCGAAGTCGTGCTTCAGATGGGAGATGAACAGATAAATGTTCCATTACATTAAAAAAAACCTAGAAGAAATATTTTCTCTAATTTGCAGAGCAATATAGGAATATCTACTTCAAGTTTACTTAAATGTTGCACTTTTAAAGTAATCGAACAAAGCTCTTTGTAAAACATACTAAGTTTCGTTACTACCTACCAAACTTTTAACGGCAGCAGTTCTTTGAACATAATGGGCAATAAATTTTCCATCATTATGTGATAGTTGTGGCTTTTCATTCCGCTCAATCTACCGTTTTTAAAATCAACACATCTACGAAGATTTGATGATATTCTATCAGGAAATCTTAACTCTTCCACCCATTTTAACACAACTTTAACTTGGTTATTATCTAATTCATAACATGCTTTGAGTTTTTTACTGTCATTTGGTTCCATATGAAGCTCGGGACATTTGCATAATTCTTCTATATCGCGTATTGATTTCAAATCATCCTTCGTCTTCCCACATTCAAAATTGTATTAAAAACATTATCAAATACATTTTCTCATTGTGCATCACGTCTATATTATGACGAAGCAGAAGATGTTTCCAATACGGCAACTCCCAAAAAATAGTTTGTTTGCACCAGTTATGAACAATCGATTTGCCTTCAATTTCTGTTTGCACTCCAGTTTCATATATCTTTAGATAGTACCTAACGAGTTCACATATGTCTTTGCTTGACCATATCGTTGGTGGTTGTCTGGTTTCTACTCTATTAGCTAAAAAGTTTTTCTTGTCTCCTCCGAAGGGATGATTTACAAGGAGAAAATATCGATGATAGTCAAACCATGAAATTTTCTTACCATGAGGTAAAGAAAACGCTCGTATTTCATCCATGCAATATGGACATGCTAGACGACCGGCAGTACTCCATCCTGAAAGCATTGCATAGGTAGGAAAATCACTTATAGTCCACAACAAAGAAGCAAACATACAAAAAAAATCTTCTTGGACATATCATATATTTGTACTCCTTCATTCCACAGTATTTTTAACTCCTCAATCAATGGTTGTAAATATATCGATTCCTTGTGTCGGATCGTCGGGGCTAGGAACGACAACAGTAAGAAACATATATTGCGTTTTCATACACATCCATGGAGGCAAATTATACGGTGTGACGATAATGGGCCAAGATGAATATTTAGAACCAAATTGAGAAAATGTGGAAAAACCATCCGTACATAATCCTAATCTAACATTTCGATTCTCCACTGTAAAATTTGGATACTTTTTATCGAAATGCTTCCATGCTTCTCCATCAGCCGGATGTGTCAATGTACCTTCTTCCTTCATTCTCACACTATGTCATCTCATATTAGATGCAGTTACAGAAGATGCATATAATCTTTGAAGCCTTGGAGTGATGGGTAACTAATGCATACGCTTGTACGAAACTTCCTTCCCCTTCTTTTTTCTAGGTTTGTACCTCTCCTGATTACAAATTTTACAATTTCTAAGGTTTGCGTCTTCTTTCCAAAACAACATACAGCCTTTTAAACATGTATCTATTTTCTGATAAGGTAAACCAAAAGGCGACATAATTTTTTTAACTTCATAGTTATTTTCACACATTTGATTATCGTGCGGTATATGTCTTTTTGTAGCTTGTACAACAGCCGTAAACCCAGCTTCAGTGATGTTGTATTTTGACTTCATTGCAATGTATTATGCGATTATTGACAGCTGAGTGCCGCTTTTACAACCATCCCAAATAGGTTTTTTTAGCAGCATCTAGTAAATTATAAAAAAAAATTTCTTCAATATTTGGTTCTTCAACATTTCCATCATAGTCGTCAACTTCAACCATAGGAAACATTGGTCGTACTACATCTTCGACCATATTTTCTATACGAGTCATCGTAACTACTTTCTTAACGACACTTTCAAACTCTACAGAAGTATTTTCTACAACTCTCCATGCCGATCCCAAACATAATACTCGGGTACGAAACCGTTTTGGCACAAATGAACTTTCACAATATCTGGTAACAAATACTTTAAATGTCTACACCTACTATACGGACGACAAATTTCTGGATTGTTTCCGTTATTACTTATTGCGAATTCAATAAATATGTTTATACCATTATAAAAATCTTCTTTTATTAAGCCTCTCCGTCCTTTTCTTTGGTACATCCATCTCCTCTGATCAACAAAATAATCAATCATTTTTCCTATTTGAGAAAATGAGTCACATGTTAAAATTATAATATTTATTTTCAAGAATACAAATTCGAAAAGGATTATTTTCATGGTCATATAATATTTAAATTCAAAGAACTATTTCACAAATTAAAAAATATTTTCAAATATGACCCATTTTATTTTTTAACGTATCGATACAAAATTTTGTACGAAAAGATTTTTTTCCATGGTCAGACATCCTACTTCCCGTTACAAACACAGTAAGCATTTACATTTCGTATATTACTTTCGTCTCAAACGGTTCAAAAAAATTTCGGCAGCATTTCCCTCTTGTTCCACAAAAAAGAAAAGTTAGGCCGAAATTTTATGAACCGTTTGAGACAAAATAGTATACAAAATGTAAATGCTTACTGTGTTCATAACATGTCCAATACATGGACAAATCCAACAAACATTGTACCAGATGAATATAAATGGTCGTCTTTTGAAAAAAAAAAGACTATTTATGTAACGATCATGTACAACGCTCGTCCGATGGGGCCAAAAATCCCTAAGGGACATTAGTTAATTAAATGTGCGCATTTTACGAAAAAATACAGTTTTACAGCTGTTCACATTTACAAAAAATATTTTAATTTAACACATTTATTCGACGTATTACATCAACTTAAGGCTGGTGTAGCATTTTTGTCATTTTTAAATACACAATTATAATTTAGACTCATGCATTTTTTTGTTGCGTTAGTCAATATGTGCGCATTATAATACTCCTAGCTCGTGCATTCATTTTATCTCATTTTAACTAACACAATACAATGATAACAAAGCTACATACACATATATTTGCAAAATCAAGGCATACACAACAATATACACGAACAACCACAAATTATACATGTTTTTCACAATTTCACGATAAAAGATAAAATAGGTATACCATGAAATGCTAGAAACTATTATAACACTATTGGAAACAATTTCAATCACCAATTAGCCCTAATTTATCAACTTATACAAATCTAGAAATAGGGTAAAATTGAATTTTTCGTGAAAATAAGAGATTATACCTGAGCTAGAAAGCAAGAGAGGTTGAATTCGTAGTCGGAGAGGATACAAAAATACGAAATTAGTGATTGGAGGCTTGGGGAGTGAATTTGGGATTTTGTAAATAGGGTTTAATTTTTGTTGAAATGAGAAAGAAAGGCTCGGCTGGAGCCTGTAATTCGCGATTTTCCGACGGTCGTCGCCCTTCGCTGTCGCTTTTTAACAATTTTCTAGTAGTGTGTACTAATTTATTTATATGGTAATATAATAAATAAAATTCTAAAACAATTCGAAAGATATTATATTATATAAGCTTTTTAATACTTTAATAAAATCTTTCACTACTTTTCTAAAAATTATATTATATTAATAATACTTATAGTATGGTATACAACGTTATTTTAAACATTACTTAAAAATGCTTATTTTACAATGTATTTAAAAACCATATAAAACATATTTTATAGTTTAAAACCCTTTACTTTAAATTCATAAATAATTATTTAAAATATATTTTGTAACGATCCACAAATTTTAACGATTTTATAACGTAATTAACTTAACTTTTCATGAAAAATAAATAGTAAATTTTTGAAATGAAAATTTGATATTTAAAATACGTCCTTTTAAACATAGCAAATGGTAAATTTTTACTGTAAAAATATGTAAGTTAATTCTGTTGTGTAATTTCAATATCAAAATTTAAATAAGTTAAATTTGATGGAAATACAATATTTTTGAAACCTGAATATTTTCATATAAGAAAAATATAGACTATTTTCTGAGTGAGTGTCATATTTCGGTTAGCCAAATTTGAATGGTTTTAGCTCCGTTTATCTTATTTTCGGCGTTTTAGTGGCATTTTTAGAAGCGAAGTATTGACGTTTGATAGGATGATCGTATAGCTCATATATATGTACCATTTTGTTCGTCTCGTCATACTGATCTTTGTAATTTATTCATTTGAGTATTTCGGAGTCCGGAACGCGGCAAAACCGTAAAACAGTTAGCCGTATTGGTACCCTTTTTGAGCTTTTGATATTCTATGTCCATTCAAAATTTCAAACGGCTGAAATAAGTAGTCATTGGCATTTATTATTTTCAGAAATCAATGCTTGACTTTTACCATTCCATCAGTTGCAATTGATATTTGATATTTCATTACGGTTCGTTTCATTTCTGGTTCTTATTTTATTTGCATGACAATTTCGTTCTCCTCCCTTTCGTTTTCTTTAATTTTGCTGTAGAAGGAGAAAAATTTCATCAAAGCTTTTAAGTATATTTGCATGCTTGCTCGTCCATTTCCCATTCCCTTATCCATCTTCTTCGATCGGCCTCCCCATCTCCTTCCCACATCGACTTGACCAATCACCTTACCAAACCCGCCAACCCGCAGCCTCGTGTGCACCTTTCCACTTCCCTTATTATCATCGAAGTACCCTCTCTCTCCCCTATATCATAGCAGTTGTCCATCTCCCATAGTCAGGCAACAACACCCACATGCCTACAACTACCTTTACCCGACTTTGCTCCGCCCATACACCACAGCCTCCATAACTAGGACAACCTTTTGCCCACCACATTGGCCACACAAAACCCACAGTAGCTTGCATTCCCCTCACCTCATTCCATCAGCGAGCCTCCTCACAAAAAAAAGAAAGAAGAAGAAAATTTTCAAAGCTGTCGAACAAGGCTGCATCACCACAGCACTCAAATTATTTCTGCTTATCTTCCCCTTCTCCCCTATTCACAACCTATAAACTCGAGATCGCCACACTCCTTGAACCACCCCTCTTCAGTTCCACTAACCTGTTGCATTGCCATAAAATATTTCCCAAGCTCTTCACAGCAGCAGCATATATGATGTATGTTTTAACAAGTTGTGCGTATATATGTATTATGTTGTACATATTAGTTTATATTTAAGATCGGTCTATTTATATATAAGATTATATAAGTTATATGATAGGTTAGGATATATATATATATATATATAAGTTTATATAGGTATGTTCGTTGTGTGCTATTTGTCATTTATATCTGGAAATATGTATATGTTTAAATATATATATATATATATATATATATATATATATATCAATATAAATATAAATATATATATATATATATATATATTGTTTGTGTTATATGTTATAAATTATATATAGCTTATATACGCTTGCCTATATTTTGATTTTTAAGATAATAGTACGATGTTTGTTTTGATATGTGTTAAATTAAATTTTGATTTTTGTCATTCTTACACACACACACACACATACAAATACATTTTGATTTTTAAAGTATATGTGTTCTAAACTAAGTAATGATTTTTAAAAATAATATATATGGGTTAATTTTATATATGGGTTGAATTAAATATTGATTTTAATATATATATATATATATATATATATATATCTTACAAATATGTATATACTTTGTTTCATCGATCTCTAGTCCATCTTGACTTACTTTCTCAATATCGAATTTTCACGACATTCCTAGATTTTCGTTGTCCCACTAGTTCATGTCCGTATCTGGGTATGTGTCTGTGTCATCTTCTTATTTCTCTAAACCTCAAAAGCCGAGTAATCACCCACCTTTGACATTCTTATATTTAATAAATTAATTCACATGAAATGATGATTGAAATATGCTGTTACATTTGAATTATTAAGTATGATATGCCATTATCTGTAATTGTTCACCTATGATATATGACACCATATCCTGTTGTATATATTATATTTAATTTATTACTGATGATACATGCCTGTTGTTGATACGTGATATTATTATCATATTTGTTCTCACTCTGCAAATTCCCTGTTAGTTTAGAATTCCCTATTGGTTGAAATGATACATACCCGAACGATATTATAGACTATGGGAAAATCTTTATGGGTTGAAATGATAAATCCAAGCGATTTTCATTGATTTTGAAATTTTGGGATTATGGGTTGAAATGATATATATTTGTAAATATTTAATTTGCACATTGAAATGATAAATGTCCGTATCACATGACCATAGGATAGAAAATTATTTACGCACACCGTTGTTCTATATTTTGAAAATGATTTCCAAAGTTTGAAAGGAAATATATGTGTTTTATTGAATATTGATTTTAAAAATATAACATATAAATGCTATTTTTATATATATATAAAATTATTAGATTTTAAAAAAAAAGAAAAAATATATATGTTCTAGAAATTTTAATTTATAAGTTAGTTTTGAAAATTATAAATTTTAAGATTTTACTTATAATTTTGTTATTTTAAAAATATATAAAATAAGATTTAATATAAAATAAATTAAATAATAAGATTTAATTACTAAAATTTAATTTATTTAGTATATAATATGTTTAAGCATTTATTTAAACTTATACTGACATTTTTAAAATAAATTTTTAATAACTTAAATAATAGTGGTCGGGAAGACAAATTAATATTGACTTGGAATTTTAAATCGGTTAATAATTGAATTTGAATAAGAATTGATTTAAACTTATTGATTTTTGTGATTTTAAAAGTTTTGATTTTATAACTTTATATGATAAAAGTGATTAAATGATATTTTCAACTTTAAATAAAATTGAGACGGAATATTTAATATTGATTTAAATTTATAAATAGAGATTTAATTTAATTTTTATTAGAATGATTAAATGAATATTTCCAATTTGAATAAAGCTAAAGTTGAAATTGAAATATAAATGAAATTTATAAAATTGAGTTATTGTAAATTGTTGAATATTTAATTTTGAAACTTACTGGATAAAGAAAATGGTTTAAATTTGTAGTTAAATCTGGATTTGAAATCTATAAGTTAAAATGGTTTTACAATAATTTGAACCGAGCTTGATTAAATTGAATTTGGAACTAATGGTTGATTTGAATTGATTTTTAAAATTGGAAGAAACCAATTCTAATTTGAACTATTTTGATATAAACTATTTTAATATATAAACTCTTTTAATATATAAATTATTTTAATTTATGACTTATTTTTTTATATATAAACTATTTTAATTTAAAACTATTTCTATATATATTATTTCAATATTTAAACTGTTTAAGTTGGATTCATTATGATTTACATTTAATGGATTTAAATGTGAATATTTGATGTAATGGTTTGACCTTTTTTGTGGTTACGATTTTGGAAATTAATATGATTTTAAAGTGAATACAGATTTGGAAGTGATATGATTTTGAAGTGAATAAGATTTCAAAAGTTATATGATTTTTGAAAAGAGTATGATACGTTGATATGAAGTTTGAACAGTTTAAAATGATTATAAAAGCAATTTTATAAAATGACCATAGTGTGAAATAAGCGTTTGGTTATTAAAGAGACTGGGATCGCTCTGCCAATACCAAAAACCACTTTAACAACTGTATACGTGGTGGAGATTCCAGAAATAAAGTAGGATGGTCTAGGGTACGATTATGTATGAGGTATTTACGTGACCTTCACTCCCGTGAGTTAGCTTAGATGTGACTTAAACAGGAGTCATGCCGAGCTAAGTGAGGCCACCCTCCGATCAGACACATTTCTTCGATACCATTCTATTACTTTGTTATTTGATTGGGTGCACCTTTGAATTGGGAGTGTGTCTCGAGGTGGGCGGTTGTAGATGTTATGCGTTATCACCAATCCGGATCCACAACAGTATATCTACCTCGGCATTGCCTCGCGTGCCGTGTTCACATGCCCTATCGTGCCTTCTATGAGTTTGTTTTGCACCGTACCTATTGGTGTTCTCTGGGTAAACCACCGGTTTGGTGGAGATTATGACATTGTATAGACCATGGAAAATGTAAAATGTGTTAAGGGGGATATGGGTAATGCCTTAATGCTATTTTAATATTTTATGTTACTGATAGACATATTATAATAGCTTATAATACTACATAGTAGATAGTTCCACGGATCCTTAAAGGATGGAAATCCTAAACATCCTTTAAGTTACTTGTGTTTCAGTTGACATTCCGCTTGAGTTGAATTTACTGGTATAAGAATGTTAATCCTGACTCGAGTGTTTTGTGGTTTGCTGTATGCTCCGGTCAGATTAAGTGTCACAGCATTTCAGACTCACCTTTGGAGTTTGGAGCTTTGCTTGAAGATCTATCTTATATCTAGTTAGCTTTCAGTTGTTTTTAATTTATGTTCAGACTTGTATGTTGCTGCTGTATTTGAGATTTCTGTGTATTCGAGATATCTGTTGTACTTTACTTTAAAATCTAATGTTTATATAGTAGCTTCATAAACCACTATTTATCCACTCCGCTACTTATTGTTATATTACTCTGTGTCTGTAATTCTATAGTTGATTTATTTACTGTATATGTTAAAATTTTCCAAATATATAAATTAACAATTTGTTGTTCTGAGCAATTCAAATCTGACATGTGCAAATGCGAATGGTTCGAAATACCAGGTTGTTACAAGTGGTATCAGAACTCTGATTTATGCAAACTTAGCGTGTGGACTAAAAACTCATCAGAGATAGGGTATTGATACCCTATAATGAGTTGAATCAATTACAGAATCATCTTCATTAGAGCTTGAAATTTCTTCGTTAGGATTCTCCTGGATCAGGATTTCCTTTGAATTTTGGAACTATCCCTTTGTTCATAACCCCATTATTTTCCTTTCCTGTTCATGCTCGTCTTGACTCAGGAGCATCCCATAGCTCCACTTCGGTTGATTTCTGTAATGAATTTGCAAACATCCTGCCACCTCAATTGGCAACTTCATCCGTTTGTGTGTGGCTGATTCAGCCGTCAGTTCCGCCAACCTTTGTATGGTTAATATAAACCTATCAATCTTTCCTCTTTTGGTATTTTGATTATCTTTTCTCCTTCGACCTACCCCCTTAGTCGGAATTCTCCTTGATTAGGGTCCCTCCAAATTTAAACCTCTATCCCTATCCAAAATCTAATTTTTAATCATCCTATGAGATAATGTATTTGTGGTTGATATAAAATATTTTGTATTATGTTGTTTGAATTGTTAAGTTGATTTTGGGGTTTCCATCGATTCATCTGGCCAATGTTATCGATAGGAATTCCAAAACACTTGAACAGAGTAAACTAGCACAATATTGTTTCCGAAATTGGTAAGTGAAATATTTTTCTGTATGATTATATTTATAAAAATTGCATTTAGAAAAAATTAATAAAAGTTAACTGGGAAAAGTTTAAATATAATGAGAACATGTAATTGAATAATATACAATGTAAGTGTAGGAAATAAGAAGTCAGAACGAACTTTGTTGAAGGAATTTATAAATAAAATTTGATTGTTACAACAAATGTTTACATCCTTAATCTATGTTACAAAATATGTTAAGTAAAATAAAATTTTGTATGACCATATTTTATATATAAGTATAATTTTCTAAAATTATATAGCCAATGAACGGTTGTTAGAAATGATAATACTATTATCATTTATTGTTCGTCATCATTCCTAAATCATTAACGATTGTTGTTTAATTTTATAAACATGGTTTATAAATCTGTTTTGCAAATGAAATGAATTTAAATTAATAATTTGAGAATTAAATTTCAGGTGCTTTTCAAAAAACCTGGTTTTCAATTTTTTAAGAAAATATATCATTATTTGAAAGTATTTTGAATGGAAATTGTTTCCATAAAATTTTAAAAGAAGTAAGTCAGCACTCTCCTCTTTTGTCGTTGGAAAATAATTTCGGTGATGACTGCAGCATCATCGACATTCATTTCCGGGTCTTAAAGTAGAGAGACCACTTAGTAGCTTTGCTGCACTTTTGTTACGGAAAACGGATTTGATGTTAATTACTTGAGTATGATTTGATGTATAACATATATATATGTGTGTGTATGTATGTATGCATGTATGTATATTCATTTCAAAATGGCTTGAAGTGAGACCGAAAATTTAACTCTTAAGTTTTATGTTAAGTAATGGTTTTCAATTATTGAAATGAAGTAAACTTTTAAAATAATAGGAATGTCTAAACTGAAAATGAATTAACACAGCTTGAAACTGTTGAATTCAGATAAATTTAATTTGTATAATACTTAATTGCATTTTAAAACATATATATATATATATATATATATATATATAACTTGCCTGAAATATTTAAAAAGTTAAATGTTAATATGAGATTTTAATTTAAGGGTATACAAGGGAAAACTTAAGTAATAAGATTTTCAAACTAATTCTTGTTTAATAGAATTGTTGTAAATAAAAGGTAAATTTTTATACTGTTTAATTACACTCAGAAATAGTAATATAACTTACCGAGAAAAGTTTAAATGTAATTAGAATGTAATTGAAATAAGATGTCAAAAAAATTGTATTTTGTGTTAAGGAAATTTGTGGATAATAAATTGAATAATAAAAAGAGAATTAATTTGTTGAATAAAATATGGTTATAATAAATGTATATACACTTAATATATGTTACTAAATATGTTAGGTGCAATAAATCAATTAAATAAAAGACAATGCTAATTAAGCAGGAAAATATGAATATAGGAATAACAAAATTGAATTTTAAGTGGAATCAACTTAACTGAAGATAAATGGATAAAATAAATAAGTTAAATTAAATAAAAATTTTAGAAAGAAAATTTTCTGACAAAGGGTAATAAATTGGAATAAAATCAACTGAATGAAAATACCCTGAATTGTAATAAACCAAATTTGATGAATAGTTATTGATTGAATAAAATAGATTGAACCCAAGTTTATTGAATATTAATCAATTTAAATAAATAAAATTTATAAGGTTTTATTGTTGTATCTAATGCTGTGTATCTCAAATCTATCTTTTCTTTCTGTTGTTTCCATTTCCTTATCTCGTTCCTTTTTGGGGACGAAAATTTTTGAGTAGGAGAGAGTGTAACGACCCATAAATTTTAACTATTTTAATAACGAGTTAACTAAAAATTTTCATGAAAAATAAATAATAAAATTTTGAAATGAAAATTTGATAGAATATCGTCTATTTAAACATAGCAAGTTGTAAATTTTTATTGAAAAATATGTAAGTTAATTCTGTTGTGTAATTTCAATTTCAAAATTTAAATCGGTTAAATTTGATGGGAATAAAATATTTTCGAAACCTTAATATTTTCATATAAGAAAAATGAAGACTATATTCTAAGTGAGATATCATAATTTGTTTCTCCAAATTTGAATTGTTTTAGCTCCGTTTATCTTATTTTCGACGTTTTAGCGGCATTTTTGGCAGCGAAATATCGACTTTTGATAGGATGATCGTAAAGCTCATATCTCTGTACCATTTTGTTCGTCTCGTCATACCGATCTCTGTAGTGTATTCATTCGTGTATTTCGGAGTCCGGTGCGCGGCAAAATCCGTAAAACGGTTAGCCGTATTGGTACCTATTTTTGAGCTTTTGATATTTAGCGTCCATTCAAATTTTCAAATGCTGAAATAAACAGCCACTGGCATTTTTCATTTTTAGAAACCAATGCTTGACTTTTACGATTCCATCATTCCCAATGGATATTTGCTATTTCATTCTGGTTTATTTCATTTCTGGTTCTTGTTTTACTAGCATGACTATTTCTTTCTCTTCCCTTTTCTTTTTCTTTAGTTTTGCTGCAAAAGAGAAAAAATTCATCAAAGCTTTTAAGTATATTTGCATGCCTGCTCGTCCATTTCCCATTCCCACACACTATCCATCTTCTTCGGCCGGCCTCCCCATCTCCTTCCCACATCGACCTGGCCCATCACTTTACGAAACCCACCAAACCCGCAGCCTCTTATGCACTTTTCCACTTTCCTTATTATCACCGAAGCACCCTTTCTCCTCTATACATAATAGCTGACCATCTCCCATAGCCAAACAACCACACCCACGTGCCGCAACTGCCTCTATCTGACATTGCAGCACAACCTCCACTACTAGAATCACCTTCCGCCCATCACTTTGCCCACACAAAACCCACAGTAGCTTGCCTTCTCCTCACATCATTCCATTACCGAGCCTCCTCACAAAAAAAGAAAGAAGAAGAAAATTTTCAATGCAGCCGACCAAGGCTGCATCACCATAACACTTAAATTATTTCTACTCATCTTCCCCTTCTCCCATGTCCACATCCCATCAACCCGAGATCGCCACGGCAACATCATATATGATATATGTTTTAACAAATTTGTGTGTGTGTATGTATTATGTTGTATATATTAGTTTATATTTAAGATTGGTCTGTTTATATATAAATTTATGTAAATTATATGATAGGTTAGGTTATATATAAGTTTATATAGGTAAGTTTGCTGTGTGCTACTTGTCATATACATATATCTGCAAATATGTATATGTTTATATATATATATATATATATATATATATATATATTATTTGTGTTGTATGTTATAAATTATATATAACTTATAAATATAAGAATGCCTATATTTTGATTTTTAAGATAACAATACAATGTTTGTTTTGATATGTGTCAAATTGAATTTTTATTTTTAACATTCTTATATATACACACACACATATACATTTTGATTTTTAAAGTATATGTGTTTTAAACTAAGTAATGATTTTTTAAAATAATATATATGGGTTTATTTTATATATGGGTTGAATTAAATAATGATTTTAATATAAAAATTATGTAGTTATATATGTCACACAAATATGTATATACTTTGTTTCATTGATGTCCGGTCCATGTTGACTTACTTTCTTAATATCGAATTTGTCGCAGCATCCCTAACTTGTCGCTGTCCCGCTAGTTCATGTCCGTATCCGGGTGCGAGTCCATGGCATCTTATTATTTCTCTAAACCTCAAAAGGTGAGCAGTCACTCACAATTTACATTCTTATATTTAATAAATTAATTCACATGAAATGACGATTGAAATATGTTGTTGAATTTGAATTATTAAGTATGATATGCCATTGTCTGTAATTGTTCACCTATGATATATGAGACCATATCATGTTGTATATTATATTTAATTTGTTACTGATGATACATGTATGATCCCGGTTTTGAGTCAAATTTAAATTGGTAACTGATACAAATTTTTGGATTTAAATTGTGAATTAATTTGATATTTTCCAAATTAAATAAGATACTTGCTTGTTTATTTATGTAAATAAATTGTAATTTGAATTTGAATTTTCCCAAAATAAATGTGTGTTTATGTATAGATTGAGAATAGAATTTTGATTTGGAAATTAAAAAATGATATCTTATTAATAAATTGGATTTATTAATTTTATATTTCAAAGGAATTAATATATATATATATATATATATATATATCTTTTGAAATAAATATAATTTGTATGATTTAAATAAAATTTGATAAAAAAGGTTTAACGTACATTTTCTTTTAAAATACAAATTGTGTATATATATATAAATATATAACATTTAAAACACATAATACAAATTTATTTGTTTAAAGTATAATAGTTTGAAAATGAATAAAAGGATTAAATACTTTCTTTAAAATTATATATGAACTAAGTATAGATTGTAAAAAAAGTTTAAAACATAATACATTTTCTTAGTATAAATATAAAACACAAGAAAGCATATTACATAATTTATAATAATATAAGGGTTTAAAAAAAATTATAAATTAAATAAAGTAGGGTTTAAACATAAATTTCTTGCATTTGAACAAATGGAAGATATATAAAAACATGTATAACACTTGTGAAATAATTGTAAATTGAAATTAACAAGTGTAACTAACATAGACAAGTGGAAAAATCATTTTTTCTTTTGAAATTGAATTACATAAACATATATGTAAGAAAGAATTAGATAAACCAGGTTATTCTCAATTTTCTCAAACCTGAAACAAAACTACAGATCAAAAGAAAAGAAAAGAAAAATCAAAACTTGATCAAGTTCTTAAACCTAGAAAACATAAACCAGGAAACCAAAAGTAAACTAGAAAAATAAAAACATCTTAAATTCACAAGCAAAGATTTCAACCTGATTAGAAAACAAGCAGGTGTAAATCAAGCTTGGAAGTTATAACCAGAGAAGAAATAAAAGTAAAGATTCAAATCAAATTCAAAAGCCTAAAGCAAATCAAATAAGCAAAGCAAATAGATCAGATCAAGTTCAATATCCAGTTGCAAATATAATCAAATTCCAACCTGAAGCCAAAATATAAAATTATCTCAGTGAAATCAAGCAATTTCCAGACTTTCAAAATCTTTTCCAGGCAAATTTGTTCTCTGCTTTCAAAATCCAGGTAAGCAAACTTTTGAACCTGTAAATCTTAGTTTTCCTGTGATAATGGATGTGTGTGATAATTTGAAAATATTTTAGTTATAAATACAAATGCATGTGTATATATATCTGTGCATGTGAATGTATATGTATATATCTGCTCCTCTGTTATATTATACAGGCTCAAGAACATTTTTGAAAAATTCACATCTTTTTATATGATCTGTTTTAGGTTATAATTTCTAAATGAAAAAGAATTGAAACAATGAAATATCAATTTTAAAAATAATATCAAGTATATTTATTGAGTAATTATTTCTCAAATGGAAAATTACAGTAGAATCATTTAAAATCAGAAAAATCAAGTAGCAAGATTTCGTGTTTGAATTATATAAACTGATTCGTAGTGAAGAATGATGATTTTTGATGTGAAGATCACGATTTTTAAGATTTGGAATGATTAGGAATTGTGAGTTGATCGACTTATGGTTTTTCCTCAATTTATGATGATCAACAACGAATGGTTCGTCATTCTTTGGTCTGGAGGTGGCTCAAGCAACGATGGTCAAGGGAAAATTAGTGGAAGGGTTTATAAGTGGCCGTGGCCATGGCACGACGTCGAGTTAGGGTTCTATGGTGAAGTTTTGTCGACATAGTTTATTTGATTCGTGCGCCGTAATTAGAGCACCGTAGTTGATCTGACCTGAGGGAACTGGAGCATGGTCGTGTGGCGAAGCTATGGACATGGTGGCATGAGCTCAAGTGGTCGAGATGGATGGGGCAAGATGATTCTTGATGATCGAATGGGTTCCAAGGGGCTGCTGACTTGGCTCATTTTCGATTTGGCATGAGTTTGTCGAACTGGGTGATTGGGTTGGTCCGTAGGGTCATCGGTGACATATTGAAGATCGCGATGAGGGTCGGCGTTGACCATAGCGTCGGTGCACGTGCATCAGTATCAATGATATCTAGTTTGGTTTTTGAAGTTTAGGAAGAAGGGAGGTTACTCGGGTTGGTTACGGGGATGATCTCATGTTGGCTCGATGTAATGAAGCAGGGGAGGTTACCCGGGTTTTATCTCGAGATTCCTTCAGGTTAGACTCAGG
This sequence comes from Allium cepa, assembly GCA_030765085.1. NCBI lineage: Eukaryota > Viridiplantae > Streptophyta > Magnoliopsida > Asparagales > Amaryllidaceae > Allium > Allium cepa. The sequence continues at coordinate 202,087,118 of CM060934.1, read as the reverse complement.
TGGGTTAATTTATTAACCAAGTTTTAATTAAAATAGGTTTTAAGGTTAAAAAACAAATCAAAATTTTAATTGATTTTCTTTAATCAATTTCATTTAAACAATAAATGTTTATTTAAATGTGTGTTTTTAACTTGAATAAATCAAGTTAATCATTAAATGTATATAAAATAAATTAAATGACCATTAAGTAATTGATTAAGCAAATAAATTGATTATGATTATTTAGTAACTTAAAGGGTCTTAAGTTTAATTCTTATGTTAATTAATTTTTCAAGGTCTATTAAATAAGGACTTAAATGATAATTAAGAAATAAATTAATATAATGATTTATCTTTGATTAATTAAGGTTAATTAATTAGTGTAAGTAATTAAGATATAATTACTTATTTGAAATTAATTAAGGATAATTAATCAATTAAGATTAATTAATTTAAGCAATTAAAGATAATTAATTACTTAAAGATAATTACTTAATTAAAAGTAAATAATTAATGGTTAAAGTTGATTAAGTGATTAGGGATAATCACTTATTGTAATTAATCAAGGATAATTAATTAAATGGTAATTAATTAAGGGTTAATTAATTAATATGGTTGATTAATGATAATTAGTTAAAGCATAATTAAAGGTTAATTATTTAATGATTAAAGGTTGATTGATTTATTAATTAAGGTTGATAATTTATAATTAAAGGTTAATTAATTTATCATTAAAGGTTAATTTATAAATGATTAGAGGTTAATTAATAAATTAAGGTCTGTAATTAATTAATGTTAATTAACCAGGATTAGTAATTTATTTATAAGTAATTAATCCGGTTAATTTAATTATAATCAGGTGATTAGGTGATCTTGCTTATGGTTGATTGAATTCTATTGAATGCTTTGAATTGTTTGATATCCCTGATGTGTGATGTTCTGTAATATAATTAAGCTGTGAACTATGACTTATTTACCTGTGATGAATTTACATATTTATCTGTGAATCTATCAATGAAGATAAGCGTTGTAGGATTATACCGCTTATCGATATTGTTGTGGTTGAATGGATATTGGTTATGATATGTTATTGCTGTATGTAAAACCCCTGGACTACACCACACACACATAAATATGGATTTCACGAGGAATTGGTTAAGTCACGAATATTTGAATTTAATATTATTTTATTCATAATGATGAAATGGTTTTAAAGTTGAATTTTAAATCCAATTGGTTTGGAAATGGAATTGAATTGAATATGAAAAGCTTTTGAAAAGGAAGTTTTGAAATTGAAATTTAGTTTGAATAAAATATGTTTTGTTTAAGTTTTGAAATTATTTTGGAAATTAGGGTTTGAAAGGGGTATACAAGTTATACAATATATATGGATCTTAAACCATTTTTTGAAGTATATTAAATGAACTATTTTTGGTTTTTAAATAGAACTTGTCGAGTATACGGCAGTTCGCTGATTTTTCAATGTATACTTTGAAAAGCTATATCTTGAGTAAATTCAATCGGATTTTCCCGAAATGAAAAGCATTTGTTTTCAAATGATAATGGATTTCATATAACGAAATAATTTCTAGTTTATGTTGAGAAGGATTTCAAGTTATTTGGTGAATCAAATTGAGAAGTTCTGAAAGCTATGAATGAATCTTTGTTAAAAATTAGGTGGATCTTGTTTCAAATTGAAGTGGATTATAAAAGTGAATCTTTTGTTTAAAAGATTAAAACGTGTATCTTTTGTATAAAAGAGTTGAAAGTGGAAATTTGTTTAAACCATTTGAAAGAAAGGTTTTGGGTAAAAAGTTGTGATTTAACTAAGATCCCATATATCCATATGGTTTTAAAATTAAGCGCTCATTATTCGGTTTAGCCGGGAGAGGACTTTATGTCATAAAACCCATTCCGAATAGTGATACGACGAAATGGATAGCATTTGAAGACGGCGGTGAAGACCGGGTGTTTTGGAGAACGAAAGGATTACCTGTCGAATGTCTCTACACTAAGTCGCGTTGATATAGAGATCTCTATATGTGATGGGGAGTCCGATCGGGATTATGGATACCTATATTGGCAAGGGCTTCTTTGAAGTGCCTTCGGTTCCGTTCGTACCCATAACGGACTTGTATGGATGTATGTCTGACGTTACACTTTGAGATTTAAAGCTGGTTTCTATCAAATACATTTCTGTTTGGCGGCAGAGAATTTATTTTCTTAGCTTAACGCCCTTTTCTGAGATGTACGAGCTCAGAGGTTATGTAGTTGATTTTACTAGTGATATATTCCCTATTTGGTAATGTGGCATGCTAATTGCTGCTGATCATTTATTGATCAAAGCATGACTTTGTGAAAAGCGTTGCTTTGTGGACGAGACCTCGTCGAACCTCATAATCCTAAAATGGTAGAAACAGGAAGAATGCAGCAAGGTTATGAGAGTCGCGTACTTTAGGGTATGTCAAATTCCTTCTGGAAAAAGGTGGTATCATCGTATGGATCCCAGATATTTGACCTATGTGGTTGGTTCTATTTGTTGGTATGGACCCCAGATAATTTCTAGTTTTTATTGAGAAGGATTTCAAGTCATTGGTGAATCAAATTGAATATAGTTTCGAAAGCTATGAATGAATCTTTGTTAAAAAATGGGTGGATCTTGTTTCAAATTGAAGTGGATTTTAAAAGTGAATCTTTTGTTTAAAAGATTAAAGGGTGTATCTTTTGTATAAAAGATTTGAAAGTGGAAATTTGTTTAAACCATTTGAAAGAAAGGTTTTGGTTAACAAGTCGTGACTTAACTAAGATCTCATATATCCATATGGTTTTAAAATTAAGCACTCATTATTCGGTTTAGCCGTGAGAGGACTTTATGTCATAAAACCTATTCCGAATAGCGATACGACGAAATGGATAGCATTTGAAGACGGTGATGAAGACCGGGTATTTTCGAGAACGAAAGGATTACCTGTCGAATGTCTCTGCACGGAGTCGCGATGGTATAGAGATCTCCATATGTGATGGGGACTCCGATCGATATTGTGGATACCCGGATTAGCAAGGGCTTCTTTGAAGTGCCTTCAGTTCCATTCAAACCCAGAACGGACTTGTATGGATGTATGTCCGATGTTACACTTTGAGATGTAAAGCTGGTTTCCATGAAATACATTTCTGTTTGGTGGTGGAGAATTTATTCTGTTAGCTTAACACCCTTCTCTGAGACGTACGAGCTCAGAGGTTATGTAGTTGATTTTTACTAGTGATATATTCCCAAGTTGGTAATGTGGCATGCTAAGTGCTGCTGATCATTTGTTGATCAAAGCATGCCTTTTTTGAAAAGCGTAGCTTTGTGGATAAGACCTCGTCAAACCTCACAGCCCGAAAATGATCGAAACAGGAAGAATGCGGCAAGGTTATATGGGTCGCGCCGTTTAGGGTATGTCCATTTCCTTCTGAAAAAGGTGGTATCATGGTATGAAGCCCAAATATTTAACCTATATGGTTGTTGCTATTTGTTGGTGAATCCCGGGATAAAGGTCGGTAACGACTGGGGATGGCATACTCGTGACAGTTAGTTACCTAGTTACAGAGGTAACCTGACCTTGTGTTGGCAAAAATCCGGTTAGGTTTTCGGGGCGTCCGTCCCGAGGCATACCTATGTGGTGTAGGAAGTTTCTTAGCCCGACCATTTGTTGGAAATCCAATCATCCTATACGAGCTCTTTAGGATTGTAGTTGTATAACCTGCCATTCTTAAATGGTAGCTATAGCAGGCATAATATAATTATACCTATGATGGCTAAGATTAATATTATACTTTCGAAATGTTTTCTGCGCTATGCACTAATAATAATATTAAAAGGATTTTTTTGCGTACCAAGCATATTTGACGATCATAAGGAGAAATCTCCTCCAATTGTGCGCTTGCATTGTGTGTGTGTGCGGGGAGGCCTTATGGTAGTTTCATTTTCCAAAAAGCATTGCGGATTTCTTTCTATTTCCTTTTGTTTGTTTTTATTCAAGGTAAACTATTTTTGTTTGCTCACACAAGTCCCATGACTGACCTAGAGTTTATTTTTCCCTTTCTAAACTCTGGGTGCCCACAATTTTCCACATGGGCAGTCTAGAATCATATTTTCAGATAGTCAGATAGTAGGTGTAGCTTTTGAAAATCTTTGGAGTCTTTTCTTGGCTTTTGGCTATCGCATTGTGCTTCTCTTCAACATCCGTACCGGACTTGCTTAGGTTAAGCATGATAGGATTTTGAGCTTTTGGATTAGGCTTTCGCTTTGGAGTTCCGGAGATGGGATGCAATCTATGGAGCTATTTTCGTAGTCCAAGCAAGTTGAAGTTATGTTTCCGCTATTGTGTTCCACAGTGGTATATGTATGTTTGCTCTGATTTGGGACAAATCATTGTAGAGATGTTGTATTCATGGAGTTATATCAATGATAAAATTATTCTTTCTTTTCCGCTGTGTTGTTTACTTAATGTGTTATAAGCTCCAGCGCGAATTGAATTTCAACGTTTGAATCCGCGGCATTCGAATACGGGTAAAATATGGATGTCGATTTTCAGACGCTGGATTTTGGGTCGTGACATTTTGGTATCAAAGCTGACGGTTGAGTAAGAACTTTAGCTTAGGAGTATAACACATTAGGTGACTCATTAGAGATAGGGTTACAAATACCCTAGAATGAGTATCCCTAGGATATCTTGTTCGTATGCCTCAGTAAATTCTCTTACTATTCACTGATAGTGAGTATGAGTGGAAGAAGAAGACGAGGTAAGCGACAAAGGAGCACCATTATAAATGGTCAATACCCTATAACAACAAGGAACAACTTCCTCTATCAGTTTCATTTGATCATCCGATACCAATTCTTTGATGGCTTCCTGGCAGCTACAAGAAGAAGCTTTGGTGTGATTGTGGCCATGCGAATCGTTGTAAGAAAAGGTTATAATTCCTATTTCATATTCTCATCATCGGTTTCCTATCAGTTTTTCATTCTTAACTTTGATCAATTTTAAATTTTATTTGAAATAAATTGGTTAATGAAATATAAAACTGAATTGGATTGTATCCATATATCTATCTATTCTTTGGGATCTAGATATATTCCATAAATGGTTAGTTATCCTTTCGGACCAACCAATGCCCCTGCATATTTCACAGACTGGATGTCCCGAGTACTTCGTGAAATATTGAATAAGTTAGTTCTCATATTTATTGATGATATTCTGATTGGGCAAGCCAAATATAGAATAAATATTCAGTTTGATCTGGTAAACCATCTCTCCGTCTTTGATATGTTTATCTATTCATTGTTGTCTCCTGTCTAGAAAATTTCGGGGACGAAATTTTCTTAAAGGTTAAACAGTAACGATCCCGGTTTTGAGCCAAATTTAAATTGGTAATTGATATAAATTTTTGGATTTAAATTTCGAATTAATTTGATATTTTCCAAATTAAATAAGATATGTGCTTGTTTATTTATGTAAATAAATTGTAATTTTAAATTTGAATTTGAATTTTTCCAAAATAAAATGTGTGTTGATGTATAGATTGAGAATATAATTTTTATTTGGAAATTCAAAAATGAATATCTTATAGATAAATTGGTTTTATTAATTTTATATTTCAAAGGAACTAATATATATATATATATATATATATATATATCTTTTGAAATAAATATGGTTTGTATGATTTAAATAAAATATGATAAAAAAGGTTTAATGTACATTTTCTTTTAAAATATAGATTGTGCATATATATAACATTTAAAACACATAATACAAATTTATTTATTTAAAGTATAATAGTTTGAAAATGAATAAAAGGATTAAATACTTTCTTTTAAAATTATATATGAACTAAGTTTAGATTGTAAAAAAAAGTTTAAAACATAATACATTTTCTTAGTATAAATACAAAACATAAGAAAGCATATTACATAATTTATAATAACATAAGGGTCTAAAAAAATTTATAAATTAAATAAATTAGGGTTCAAAACACAAATTTCTTGCATTTGAACAAATGGAAGATATATAAAAACATGTATAACACTTGTGAAATAATTGTAAATTGAAATTAACAAGTGTAACTAATATAGACAAGTGGAAAAATCATTTTTTCTTTTGAAATTGAATTACATAAACATATATGTAAGAAAGAATTAGATAAACCAGGTTATTATCAGTTTTCTCAAACCTGAAACAAAACTACAGATCAAAAGAAAAGAAAAAAAAATCAAAACCTGATCAAGTTCTTAATCCTAGAAAATACAAACCAGTAAATCAAGCCTCGAAGTTATAACCAAAGAAGAAATAAAAGCAAAGATTTAAATTAAATTCAAAAGCCTAAAGCAAATCAAATAAGCAAAGCAAACAGATCAGATCAAGTTCAACATCCAGTTGCAAATTTAATCAAATTCCAAGCAGAAGCTAAGATACAAAATCATCTCAGTGAAGTCAAGCAATTTCCAGACTTTCAAAATCTTTTCCAGGCAAAGCTTGTTCTCTGCTTTCAAAATCCTGGTGAGTAAACTTTTGAACTTGCAAATCACGGTTTGCCTGTGATAATGGATGTGTGTGATAATTTGAAAATGTTTTAGTTATAAATACAAATGCATGTGTATATATATATCTGTGCATGTGAATGTATATGTATATATCTGCTCCTCTATTATATTATACAGGCTCAAGAACACTTAAAAAAATCACATCTTTTTATATGATCTATTTTAGGTTATAGTTTCTAAATGAAAAGTATTGAAACAATGAAATATCAATTTTAAAAATAATTTCAAGCATATTTATTGAGTAACTATTTCTCAAATGGAAAATTATAATAGAATCATTTAAAATCAGAAAAATCAAGTAGACAGATTTCGTGTTTGAATTATGTAAACTGATTCATAGTGAAGAATGATGATTTTTGATGTGAAGATCACGATTTTTAAGATTTGCAATGATTAGGAATTGTGAGTTGATCGATTTATGGAATTTCCTCAATTTTTGATGATCAACGATGAATGATTCGTCATGCTTTGGTCTGGAGGTGGCTCAAGCATCGATGGTCAAGGGAAAATTAGTGGAAGGGTTTATAAGTGACCGTGAGCGGTGGCAAGATGTTGAGTTAGAGTTTTATGGTGAAGTTTTGTCGATATAGTTCATTTGACTCGTGCGCAATCGTTAGCACACCAGAGTCGATCAGACCCGAGGGAATTGGTGCGTTGTCGTGTGGTGAATTTATGGACAAGGTGGCGTGAGCTCAGGTGGTCGAGATGGACAGGGCAAGACGATTCTTAACGATCGAATTGGTTCCCGGGGCTGCTGACTTGGCTCGTTTTTGATTTGGAACGAGTTTGTCGAACTAGGTGATTGGATTGGTCGGCAGGGTCATCAGTGACGTGTGGAAGGTCGCGACGAGGGTCGGTGATGACCAGAGCGTCGGTGCACGTGCACCAGTATTAATGATGTCTGGTTTGGTTTGTGAAGTTTGGGGAGGAGGGAGTTTGCTTGGGTTGGTTATAAGGATGATCTCGTGTTGGCTCGAAGTAATGAAGCATGGGAGGTTACTCGAGTTTTGTCTCGAGATTCCTTTGGGTTAGACTCGGGTGGGTTAATTTATTAACCAAGTTTTAATTAAAATAGGCTTTAAGGTTAAAAACTTATCAAAAATTTAAATGGTTTTCTTTAATCAATTTCTTTTAAATTGTGTGTATAGATAAAAGATATATATAGTTTATTTTAACTTGAATAAATTAAGTTAATCATTAAATTTATATAAAATAAATTAAATGATCATGAAGTAATTGATCAAACAAATGAAATGATTTTGATTATTTAGTAACTCAAAGGGTTTTAAGTTAAATTCTTATGTGAATGATAATTAATTTTTCAACGTTTATTAAATAAGGATTTAAATGATAATTAAGAAATAAATTAAGATATTGATTTATATTTGATTAATCAAGGTTGATTAATTAGTGTAAGTAAATAAGGTATAATTACTTAATTGAAATTAAGTAAGGATAATTAATCAATTAAGATTAATTAATTTAAGTAATTAAAGGTATTAATTATTTAAAGATAATTATTTAATTAAAAGTAATTAATTAATGGTTAAAGTTGACTAAGTGATTAGGGATAATCACTTATTGTAATAAATTAAGGATAATTAATTAAAGGGTAATTAATTAAGGGTTAATTAATTTATATAATTGATTAAGGATAATTAATTAAAGAATAATTAAAGGTTAATTATTTAATGATTAAAGGTTGATTGATTTATTAAGTAAGGTTGATAATTTACAATTAAAGGTTAATTAATTTATCATTAAAGGTTAATTTATAAATGATAAAAGGTTAATTAATAAATTAAGGTTTGTAATTAATTAATGTTAATTAACCAGGATTAGTAATTTATTTATAAGTAATTAATCTGGTTAATTTAATCATAATTAGGTGATCAATTGATCTTGCTTACGGTTGATTGAATTCTATTGAATGCTTTGAATTATTTGATATCCCTGATGTGTGATGTTCTATGATATAATTAAGCTGTGAACCGTGACTTATTTATCTGTGATGAATTTACATATTTATCTATGAATGAAGATAAGCGTTATAGGATTATACCGCTTATCGATATTGTTGTGGTTGAGTGGATATTGGTTGTGATATGTTATTGTTGTATGTAAAACCCCTGGACTACACCACACACGCAAAAATATGGATTTCACGAGGAATTGGTTAGGTCATAGATATTTGAAATTAATATTATTTTATTCAAAATTATGAAATGGTTTTAAAAGTTGATTTTAAATCCAATTGGTTTGGAAATGGAATTGAGTTGAATATGAAGAGCTTTTGAAAAGGAAGTTTTGAAATTGAAATTTAGTTTGAATAAAATATGTCTTGTTTAAGTTTTGAAATTATTTTGGAAATTATGGTTTAAAAGGGGTATACAAGTATACAATATATATATGGATCTTAAACCATTTTTGAAGTATATTAAATGAACTATTTTGGGTTTTTAAATAGAACTTGCCGAGTATACGGTAGATCGCTGATTTTTCAATGTATACTTTGAAAAGCTATACCTTGAGTAAATTCAATCGGATTTTCCCAAAATGAAAAGAATTTGTTTTCAAATGATAATGGCTTTCATATAACGAAAGAATTTCCAGTTTTTGTTGAAAAGGATTTCAAGTCATTGGTGAATCAAATTGTATATAGTTTTGAAGGCTATGAATGAATCTTTGTTAAAAATTGGGTGGATCTTGTTTCAAATTGAAGTGGGTTTTAAAAGTGAATCTTTTGTTTAAAAGATTAAAGGGTGTATCTTTTGTATAAAAGATTTGAAATTGGAAATTTGTTTAAACCATTTGAAAGAAAGGTTTTGATTAACAAGTTGTGACTTAACTAAGATCTCATATATCCATATGGTTTTAAAATTAAGCACTCATTATTCGGTTTAGCTGTGAGAGGACTTTATGTCATAAAACCCATTCCGAATAGCGATACGACGAAATGGATAGCATTTGAAGACGGCGATGAAGACCGGGTATTTTCGAGAACGAAAGGATTACCTGTCGATTGTCTCTGCACGGAGTCGCGATGGTATAGAGATCTCCATATGTGATGGGGACTCCGATCGTGATTGTGGATATCCGGATTAGCAAGGGCTTCTTTGAAGTGCCTTCAGTTCCATTCAAACCCAGAACGGACTTGTATGGATGTATGTCTGACGTTACACTTTGAGATGTAAAGCTGGTTTCTATCAAATACATTTCGGTTTGGTGGTGGAGAATTTATTCTGTTTGCTTAACACCCTTCTCTGAGACGTACGAGCTCAGAGGTTATGTAGTTGATTTTTACTAGTGATATATTCCCAATTTGGTAATGTGTCATGCTAAGTGCTGCTGATCATTTTTTGATCAAAGCATGCCTTTTTTGAAAAGCGTAGCTTTGTGGATAAGACCTCGTCAAACCTCACAGCCTGAAAATGATCGAAACATGAAGAATGCGGCAAGGTTATATGGGTCGCGCCGTTTAGGGTATGTCCATTTCCTTCTGAAAAAGGTGGTATCATGGTATGGAACCCAGATATTTAACCTATATGGTTGTTGCTATTTGTTGGTGAATCCCGGGATAAAGGTCGGTAACGACTGGGGATGGCATACTCGTCACAGTTAGTTACCTAGTTACAGAGGTAACCTGACCTTGTGTTGGCAGAAATCTGGTTAGGTTTTTGGGGCGTCCGTCCTGAAGGCAAACCTATGTGGTGTAGGAAGTTTCTTAGCCTGACCATTTGTTGGAAATCCAATCATCCTATACGAGCCCTTTACGATTGTAGTTGTATAACCTGCCATTCTTAAATGGTAGCTATAGCAGGCATAATATAACTATACCTATGCTGGCTAAGATTAATATTATACTTTCGAAATGTTTTCTGCGCTATGCACTAATAATAATATTAAAAGGGTTTTTTTGCGTACCAAGCATATTTGACGGTCATAAGGAGAAATCTCCTCCAATTGTGCGCTTGCATTGTGTGTGTGCGGGGAGGCCTTATGTTAGTTTCATTTTCCAAAAAGCATTGTGGATTTCTTTCTCTTTCCTTTTGTTTGTTTTATTCAAGGTAAACTGTTTTTGTTTGCTCACACAAGTCCCATGACTGACCTGGAGTTTATTTTTCCCTTTCTAACTCTGGGTGCCCACAATTTTCCACACGGGCAGCCTAGAGTCATATTTTCAGATAGTTAGATAGTAGGTGTAGCTTTTGAAAATCTTTGGAGTCTTTTCTTGGCTTTTGGCTATCGCATTGTGCTTCTCTTCAACATCCGTACCGGACTTTCTTAGGTTAAGCATGATAGGATTTTGAGCTTTTGGATTGGGCTTTCGCTTTGGAGTTCTGGAGATGGGATGCAATCTATGGAGCTATTTTCCTAGTCCAAGCAAGTTGAAGTTATGTTTCCGCTATTGTGTTCCACAGTGGTATATGTATGTTTGCTCTGATTTGGGACAAGTCATTGTAGAGATGTTGTATTCATGGAGTTGTATCAATGATAAAATTATTCTTTCTTTTCCGCTGTGTTGTTTACTTAATGTGTTATAAGCTCCAGCGCGAATCGAATTTCAACGTTTGAATCCGCGGCATTCGAATACGGGTAAAATATGGATGTCGATTTTCAAACGCTGGATTTTGGGTCGTGACATTTTGGTATCAGAGCTGACGGTTGAGTAAGAACTTTAGCTTAGGAGTATAACACATTAGGTGAATCATTAGAGATAGGGTTACAAATACCCTAGAATGAGTATCCCTAGGATATCTTGTTCGTATGCCTCAGTAAATTCTCTTACTATTCACTGATAGTGAGTATGAGTAGACGAAGAAGACGAGGTAAGCGACAAAGTAGCACCACTATAAATGGTCAATACCCTATAACAACAAGGAACAACTTTCTCTATCAGTTTCATTTGATCATCCGATACCAATTCTTTGATGGCTTCCTGGCAGCTATAAGAAGAAGCTTTGGTGTGATGGTGGCCATGCGAATCGTTGTAAGAAAAGGTTATAATTCCTATTTCATATTCTCGTCATCGGTTTCCTATCAGTTTTTCATTCTTAACTTTAATAATTTGAAATTTTATTTGACATAAATTGGTTAATGAAATATAAAACTGAATTGGATTGTATCCATATATCTATCTATTCTTTGGGATCTAGATATATTCCATAAATGGTTAGTTATCCTTTCGGACTAACCAATGCCCCTGCATATTTCACAGGCTGGATGTCCCGAGTACTTCGTGAAATATTGAATGAGTTAGTTCTCATATTTATTGATGATATTCTGATTTGGCAAGCCAAACATAGAATAAATATTCAGTTTGATCTGGTAAACCATCTCTCCGTCTTTGATATGTTTATCTATTCATTGTTGTCTCCCTGTCTAGCAAATTTCGGGGACGAAATTTTCTTAAAGGGGAAACTGTAATGATCCCGGTTTTGAGTCAAATTTAAATTGGTAATTGATATAAATTTTGGATTTAAATTTCGAATTAATTTGATATTTTCCAAATTAAATAAGATATGTGCTTGTTTATTTATGTAAATAAATTGTAATTTGAAATTTGAATTTGAATTTTTCCAAAATAAAATGTGTGTTTATGTATAGATTGAGAAAAGAATTTTGATTTGGAAATCCAAAAATGAATATCTTATAGATAAATTGGTTTTATTAATTTTATATTTCAAAGGAACTAATATATATATATATGTATATTGAAATAAATATGGTTTGTATGATTTAAATAAAATTTGGTAAAAAAGGTTTAATGTACATTTTCTTTTAAAATATAGATTGTGCATATATATAACATTTAAAACACATAATACAAATTTATTTATTTAAAGTATAATAGTTTGAAAATGAATAAAAGGATTAAATACTTTCTTTTAAAATTATATATGAACTAAGTATAGATTGTAAAAAAAAAAGTTAAAAACATAATACATTTTCTTAGTATAAATACAAAACATAAGAAAGCTTATTACATAATTTATAATAACATAAGGGTTTAAAAAAATTATAAATTAAAAAATTAGGGTTTAAAACACAAATTTCTTGCATTTGAACAAATGGATGATATATAAAAACATGTATAACACTTGTGAAATAATTGTAAATTGAAATTAACATGTGTAACTAATATAGACAAGTGGAAAAATCATTTTTTATTTTAAAATTGAATTACATAAACATATATGTAAGAAAGAATTAGATAAACCAGGTTATTCTCAGTTTTCTCAAACCTAAAACAAAACTACAGATCAAAAGAAAAGAAAAAAAAATCAAAACCTGATCAAGTTCTTAAACCTGGAAAATACAAACTAGTAAATCAAGCCTCGAAGTTATAACCAAAGAAGAAATAAAAGCAAAGATTTAAATTAAATTCAAAAGCCTAAAGCAAATCAAATAAGCGAAGCAAACAGATCAGATCAAGTTCAACATCCAGTTGCAAATTTAATCAAATTCCAACCTGAAGCTAAGATACAAAATCATCTCAGTGAAATCAAGCAATTTCCAGACTTTCAAAATCTTTTCCAGGCAAAGCTTGTTCTCTACTTTCAAAATCCTGGTGAGTAAACTTTTGAACTTGCAAATCACGGTTTGCCTGTGATAATGGATGTGTGTGATAATTTGAAAATGTTTTAGTTATAAATACAAATGCATGTGTGTATATATATCTGTGCATGTGAATGTATATGTATATATCTGCTCCTCTGTTATATTATACAGGCTCAAGAACACTTTAAAAAAATCACATCTTTTTATATGATCTGTTCTAGGTTATAGTTTCTAAATGAAAAGTATTGAAACAATGAAATATCAATTTTAAAAATAATTTCAAGTATATTTATTGAGTAACTATTTCTCAAATGGAAAATTATAATAGAATCATTTAAAATCAGAAAAATCAAGTAGATAGATTTCGTGTTTGAATTATGTAAACTGATTCACAGTGAAGAATGATGATTTTTGATGTGAAGATCATGATTTGTAAGATTTGCAATGATTAGGAATTGTGAGTTGATCGATTTATGGTTTTTCCTTAATTTTTGATGATCAGAGATGAATGATTCGTCATGCTTTGTTCTGGAGGTGGCTCAAGCATCGATGGTCGAGGGAAAATTAGTGGAAGGGTTTATAAGTGGCCGTGAGCGGTGGCACGACGTCGAGTTAGGGTTTTATGGTGAAGTTTTGTCGATATTATTCATTTGACTCGTGCGCAATCGTTAGCGAACCAGAGTCGATTAGACCCGAGGGAATTGGTGCGTTGTCGTGTGGTGAAGGTATGGACAAGGTGGCATGAGCTCAGGTGGTCGAGATGGACAGGGCAAGACGATTCTTGACGATTTTTGATGTGAAGATCACGATTTTTAAGATTTTCAATGATTAGGAATTGTGAGTTGATCGATTTATGGTTTTTCCTCAATTTTTGATGATCAATGATGAATGATTCGTTATGCTTTGGTCTGGAGGTGGCTCAAGCATCGATGGTCGAGGGAAAATTAGTGGAAGGGTTTATAAGTGGCCGTAAGCGGTGGCACGACGTTGAGTTATGGTTTTATGGTGAAGTTTTGTGGACATAGTTCATTTGACTCGTGCGCTATCGTTAGAGCACCGGAGTTGATCGAACCCGAGGGGATTGGTGCATTGTCATGTGGCAAAGCTGTGGACATGATGGCGTGAGCTTAGGTGGTCGAGATGGATGGGGCGAGATGATTCTTGAGGATCGAATGTGTTCCAGGGGGTGCTGACTTGGCTCGTTTTCGATTTGGCACGAGTTCGTCGAGATGGGTGATTGGGTTGGTCAGCAGGGTCATCGGTGACATGTGGAAGGTCACGACGAGGGTCGGCGATGACCAGAGCGTCGGTGCATGTGCACCAGTATTAATGATATCTGGTTTGGTTTGTGAAGTTTGGGAGGAGGGAGTTTGCTTGGGTTGTTTATAAGGATGATCTCGTGTTGGCTCGAAGTAATGAAGCATGGGAGGTTACTCGAGTTTTGTCTCGAGATTCCTTCGGGTTAGACTCGGGTGGGTTAATTTATTAACCAAGTTTTAATTAAAATAGGCTTTAAGGTTAAAAACAAATCAAAAATTTAAATGGTTTTCTTTAATCAATTTCTTTTAAACAATAAATGTTTATTCAAATGTGTGTATAGATAAAAGATATATATAGTTTATTTTAACTTGAATAAATTAAGTTAATCATTAAATTTTTATAAATTAAATTAAATGATCATCAAGTAATTGATTAAACAAATGAAATGATTTTGATTATTTAGTAACTCAAAGGGTTTTAAGTTAAATTCTTATGTGAATGATAATTAATTTTTCAATGTTTATTAAATAAGGATTTAAATGATAATTAGGAAATAAATTAAGATATTGATTTATATTTGATTAATCAAGGTTGATTAATTGGTGTAAGTAAATAAGGTATAATTACTTAATTGAAATTAAGTAAGGATAATTAATCAATTAAGATTAATTAATTTAAGTAATTAAAGGTATTAATTATTTAAAGATAATTATTTAATTAAAAGTAATTAATTAATGGTTAAAGTTGACTAAGTGATTAGGGATAATCACTTATTGTAATAAATTAAGGATAATTAATTAAAGGGTAATTAATTAAGGGTTAATTAATTAATATAATTGATTAAGGATAATTAATTAAAGAATAATTAAAGGTTAATTATTTAATGATTAAAGGTTGATTGATTTATTAACTAAGGTTGATAATTTACAATTAAAGGTTAATTAATTTATCATTAAAGGTCAATTTATAAATGATTAAAGGTTAATTAATAAATTAAGGTTTGTAATTAATTAATGTTAATTAACCAGTATTAGTAATTTATTTATAAGTAATTAATCTGGTTAATTTAATTATAATTAGGTGATCAATTGATCTTGCTTATGGTTGATTGAATTCTATTGAATGCTTTGTATTGTTTGATATCCTTGATGTGTGATGTTCTATGATATAATTAAGCTGTGAACTGTGACTTATTTATCTGTGATGAATTTACATATTTATCTGTGAATGAAGATAAGCGTTATAGGATTATACCGCTTATCGATATTGTTGTGGTTGAGTGGATATTGGTTGTGATATGTTATTGTTGTATGTAAAACCCCTGGACTACACCACACACGCAAAAATTTGGATTTCACGAGGAATTGGTTAGGTCGTAGATATTTGAAATTAATATTATTTTATTCAAAATTATGAAATGGTTTTAAAAGTTGAATTTTAAATCCAATTGGTTTGGAAATGGAATTGAGTTGAATATGAAGAGCTTATGAAAAGGATGTTTTTAAATTGAAATTTAGTTTGAATAAAATATGTCTTATTTAAGTTTTGAAATTATTTTGGAAATTATGGTTTAAAAGGGGTATACAAGTTATACAATATATATATGGATCTTAAACCATTTTTTGAAGTATATTAAATGAACTATTTTGGGTTTTTAAATAGAACTTGCCGAGTATACGGCAGATCACTGATTTTTCAATGTATACTTTGAAAAGCTATGTCTTGAGTAAATTCAATCGGATTTTCCCAAAATGAAAAGAATTTGTTTTCAAATGATAATGGCTTTTATATAACAAAAGAATTTCCAGTTTTTGTTGAAAAGGATTTCAAGTCATTGGTGAATCAAATTGTATATAGTTTTGAAGGCTATGAATGAATCTTTGTTAAAAATTGGGTGGTTCTTGTTTCAAATTGAAGTGGATTTTAAAAGTGAATCTTTTGTTTAAAAGATTAAAAGGTGAATCTTTTGTATAAAAGATTTGAAAGTGGAAATTTGTTTAAACCATTTGAAAGAAAGGTTTTGGGTAACAAGTTGTGACTTAACTAAGATCTCATATTTCCATATGGTTTTAAAATTAAGCACTCATTATTCGGTTTAGCCGTGAGAGGACTTTATGTCATAAAACCCATTTCGAATAGCGATACGATGAAATGGATAGCATTTGAAGACGTCGATGAAGACCGGGTATTTTGGAGAACGAAAGGATTATCCTGTCGAATGTCTCTGCACGGAGTCGCGATGGTATAGAGATCTCCATATGTGATGGGGACTTCGATCGGGATTATGGATACCCGGATTAGCAAGGGCTTCTTTGAAGTGCCTTCAGTTCCATTCAAACCCAGAATGGACTTGTATGGATGTATGTCCGACATTACACTTTGAGATGTAAAGCTGGTTTCTATCAAATACATTTCTATATGGTGGCGGAGAATTTATTCTGTTAGCTTAACACCCTTCTCTGAGACGTACAAGCTCAGAGGTTATGTAGTTGATTTTTATTAGTGATACATTCCTAATTTGGTAATGTGACATGCTAAGTGCTGCTGATCATTTGTTGATCAAAGCATGGCTTTTGTGAAAAGCGTAGCTTTGTGGATAAGACCTCGTCAAACCTCACAGCCTGAAAATGATCGAAACAGGAAGAATGCGGCAAGGTTATAAGGGTCGCGCCATTTTGGGTATGTCCATTTCCTTCTGAAAAAGGTGGTATCATGGTATGGAGCCCAGATATTTAACCTATATGGTTGTTGCTATTTGTTGGTGAATCCCGGGATAAAGGTCGGTAACGACTGGGAATGGCATACTCGTGACAGTTAATTACCTAGTTACAGAGGTAACCTGACCTTGTGTTGGCAGAAATCCGCTTAGGTTTTCGGGGCGTCCGTCCTGAAGGCAAACCTATGTGGTGTAGGAAGTTTCTTAGCCTGACCATTTGTTGGAAATCCAATCATCCTATACGAGCCCTTTACGATTGTAGTTGTATAACCTGCCATTCTTAAATGGTAGCTATAGCAGGCATAATATAATTGTACCTATACTGGCTAAGATTAATATTATACTTTCGAAGTGTTTTCTGCGCTATGCACTAATAATAATATTAAAATGATTTTTTTGCGTACCAAGCATATTTGACTATCATAAGGAGAAATCTCCTCCAATTGTGCGCTTGCATTGTGTGTGTGCGGGGAGGCCTAATGTTAGTTTCATTTTCCAAAAAGCATTGTGGATTTCTTTCTCTTTCCTTTTGTTTGTTTTTATTCAAGGTAAACTGTTTTTGTTTGCTCACACAAGTCCCATGACTGACCTGGAGTTTATTTTTCCCTTTCTAACTCTGGGTGCCCACAATTTTCCACACGGGCAGCCTAGAGTCATATTTTCAGATAGTTAGATAGTAGGTGTAGCTTTTGAAAATCTTTGGAATCTTTTCTTGGCTTTTGGCTATCGCATTGTGCTTCTCTTCAACATCCGTACCGGACTTGCTTAGGTTAAGCATGATAGGATTTTGAGCTTTTGGATTGGGCTTTCGCTTTGGAGCTCTGGAGATGGGATGCAATCTATGGAGCTATTTTCGTAGTCCAAGCAAGTTGAAGTTATGTTTCCGCTATTGTGTTCCACAGTGGTATATGTATGTTTTCTCTGATTTGGGACAAATCATTGTAGAGATGTTGTATTCATGGAGTTGTATCAATGATAAAATTATTCTTTCTTTTCCGCTGTGTTGTTTACTTAATGTGTTAAAAGCTCCAGCGCGAATCGAAGTTCAACGTTTGAATCTGCGATATTCGAATACGGGTAAAATATGGATGTCGATTTTCAGACGCTAGATTTCGTGTCATGACATTTTGGTATCGGAGCTGAAGGTTGAGTAAGAACTTTAGCTTAGGAGTATAACACATTAGGTGACTCATTAGAGATAGGGTTACAAATACCCTAGAATGAGTATCCCTAGGATATCTTGTTCGTATGCCTTAGTAAATTCTCTTACTATTCACTGATAGTGAGTATGAGTGGAAGAAGAAGAAGAGGTAAGGGACAAAGAAGCACCACTATAAATGGTCAATACCCTATAACAACAAGGAACAACTTTCTCTATCAATTTCTTTTGATCATCCGATATCAATTCTTTGATGGCTTCCTGGCCGCTACAAGAAGAAGCTTTGGTGTGATGGTCGCCATGCGAATCGTTGTAAGAAAAGGATCTAATTCCTATTCCATATTCTCATCATCAGTTTCCTATCAGTTTTTCATTCTTAACTTTAATAAATTTGAAATTTTATTTGAAATAAATTGGTTAATGAAATATAAAACCGAATTGGATTGTATCCATATATCTATCTATTCTTTGGGATCTAGATATATTCCATAAATGGTTAGTTATCCTTTCGGACTAACCAGTGCCCCTGCATATTTCACAAACTGGATGTCCCGAGTACTTCGTGAAATATTGAATGAGTTAGTTCTCATATTTATTGATGATATTCTGATTTGGCAAGCCAAATATAGAATAAATATTCAGTTTGATCTGGTAAACCATCTCTCCGTCTTTGATATGTTTATCTATTCATTGTTGTCTCCCTGTCTAGCAAATTTCGGGGACGAAATTTTCTTAAAGGGGAAACTGTAATGATCCCGGTTTTGAGTCAAATTTAAATTGGTAATTGATATAAATTTTGGATTTAAATTTCGAATTAATTTGATATTTTCCAAATTAAATAAGATATGTGCTTGTTTATTTATGTAAATAAATTGTAATTTGAAATTTGAATTTGAATTTTTCCAAAATAAAATGTGTGTTTATGTATAGATTGAGAAAAGAATTTTGATTTGGAAATCCAAAAATGAATATCTTATAAATAAATTGATTTTATATTTCAAAGGAACTAATACATATATATATCTTTTGAAATAAATATGGTTTGTATGATTTAAATAAAATTTCATAAAAATGGTTTAATGTACATTTTCCTTTAAAATATAGATTGTGTATTTATATATAACATTTAAAACACATAATACATATTTATTTATTTAAAGTATAATAGTTTGAAAATGAATAAAAGGATTAAATACTTTCTTTTAAAATTGTATATGAACTAAGTATAGATTGTTAAAAAAAAGTTTAAAACATAATACATTTTCTTTGTATAAATACAAAACATAAGAAAGCATATTACATAATTTATAATAACATAAGGGTTTAAAAAAAATTATAAATTAAATAAATTAGGGTTTAAAACACAAATTTCTTGCATTTGAACAAATGGAAGATATATAAAAAAAACATGTAGTTGTGAAATAATTGTAAATTGAAATTAACAAGTGTAACTAATATAGACAAGTGGAAAAATTATTTTTTCCTTTGAAATTGAATTACATAAACATATATGTAAGAAAGAATTACATAAACCAGGTTATTCTCAGTTTTCTCAAACCTGAAACAAAACTACAGATCAAAAGAAAAGAAAAAAATCAAAACTTGATCAAGTTCTTAAACCTAGAAAATACAAACCAGTAAATCAAAAGTAAACCATAAAAACAAAATCATCTTAAACTTGCAACCAAAGATTCCAACCTGATCAGAAAACAAGCAAGTTTAAATCAAGCCTGGAAGTTATAACCAAAGAAGAAATAAAAGCAAAGATTTAAATTAAATTCAAAAGCCTAAAGCAAATCAAATAAGCGAACCAAACAGATCAGATCGAGTTCAACATCCAGTTGCAAATTTAATCAAATTCCAACCTGAAGCTAAGATACAAAATCATCTCAGTGAAATCAAGCAATTTCTAGACTTTCAAAAAATTTTCCAGGCAAAGCATGTTCTCTGCTTTCAAAATCCTGGCGAGTAAACTTTTGAACTTGCAAGTCACGGTTTGCCTGTGATAATGGATGTGTGTGATAATTTGAAAATGTTTTAGTTATAAATACAAATGCATGTGTATATATATCTGTGTATGTGAATGTATATGTATATATCTGCTCCTCTGTTATATTATACAGGCTCAAAAACACTTAAAACAATTTACATCTTTTTATATGATCTGTTTTAGGTTATAGTTTCTAAATGAAAAAGTAATGAAACAATGAAATATAAATTTTACAAATAATTTCGAGTATATTTATTGAGTAATTATTTCTCAAATGGAAAATTATAGTAGAATCATTAAAAATCAGAAAAATCAAGTAGACAAATTTCATGTTTGAATTATATAAACTGATTCATAGTGAAGAATGATGATTTTGGATGTGAAGATCACGATTTTTAAGATTTGCAATGATTAGGAATTGTGAGTTGATCGATTTATGGTTTTTCCTTAATTTCTGATGATCAACGATGAATGATTCGTCATGCTTTGGTCTGGAGGTGGCTCAAGCATCAATGGTCAAGGGAAAATTAGTGGAAGGGTTTATAAGTGGTCGTGAGCGGTGGCACAACGTCGAGTAAGGGTTTTATGGTGAAGTTTTGTGGACATAGTTGGTTTGACTCGTGCGCAATCGTTAGAGCTCCAGAGTCGATCGGACCCGAGGGAATTGTTGCGTTGTCGTGTGGCGAAGTTGTGGACAAGGTAGCGTGAGCTCAGGTGGTCGAGATGGACAGGGGAGGCGATTCTTGACGATCCGAGGCTGCTGACTTGGCTCGTTTTTGATTTGGCACGAGTTTTCGAACTGGGTGATTGGGTTGGTCGGTAGGGTCATCAGTGACGTGTGGAAGGTCGCGACGAGGGTCGGTGATGACCAGAGCGTCGGTGCACGTGCACCAGTATTAATGATATATGGTTTTGGTTTGTGAAGTTTGGGAAGGAGGGAGTTTGCTTGGGTTGGTTATAGGGATGATCTCGTGTTGGCTCGAAGTAATGAAGTAGGGGAGGTTACTCGAGTTTTGTCTCGAGATTCCTTCGGGTTAGACTCGGGTGCGTTAATTTATTAACCAAGTTTTAATTAAATTAGGCTTTAAGGTTAAAAACTAATCAAAAATTTATATGGTTTTCTTCAATCAATTTCTTTTAAATAATAAATGTTTATTTAAATGTGTGTATAGATAAAAGATATATATAGTTTATTTTAACTTGAATAAATTAAGTTAATCATTAAATTTATATAAAATAAATTAAATGATCATTAAGTAGTTGATTAAACAAATAAAATGATTTTGATTATTTAGTAACTCAAAGGGTTTTAAGTTAAATTCTTATGTGAATGATAATTAATTTTTCAACGTTTATTAAATAAGGATTTAAATGATAATTAAGAAATAAATTAAGATATTGATTTATATTTGATTAATTAACGTTAATTAATTAGTGTAAGTAAATAAGGTATAATTACTTAATTGAAATTAAGTAAGGATAATTAATCAATTAAGATTAATTAATTTAAGTAATTAAAGGTATTAATTATTTAAATATAATTATTTAATTAAAAGTAATTAATTAATGGTTAAAGTTGACTAAGTGATTAGGGATAATCACTTATTGTAATAAATTAAGGATAATTAATTAAAGGGTAATTAATTAAGGGTTAATTAATTATATAATTGATTAAGGATAATTAATTAAAGAATAATTAAAGGTTAATTATTTAATCATTAAAGGTTGATTGATTTATTAATTAAGGTTGATAATTTACAATTAAAGGTTAATTAGTTTATCATTAAAGGTTAATTTATAAATGATTAAAGGTTAATTAATAAATTAAGGTTTGTAATTAATTAATGCTAATTTACCAGGATTAGTAATTTATTTATAAGTAATTAATCTGGTTAATTTAATTATAATTAGGTGATTGATTGATCTTTCTTACGGTTGATTGAATTCTATTGAATGTTTTGAATTATTTGATATCCCTGTGTGTGATGTTCTATGATATAATTAAGATGTGAACTGTGACTTATTTATCTGTGACGAATTTACATATTTATCTGTGAATGAAGATAAGCGTTATAGGATTATACCGCTTATCGATATTGCTGTGGTTGAATGGATATTGGTTGTGATATGTTATTGTTGTATGTAAAACCGCTGGACTACACCACACACGCAAAAATATGGATTTCACGAGGAATTGGTTAGGTCATAGATATTTGAAATTAATATTATTTTATTCAAAATTATGAAATGGTTTTAAAAGTTGAATTTTAAATCCAATTGGTTTGGAAATGGAATTGAGTTGAATATGAAGAGCTTTTGAAAAGGAAGTTTCGAAATTGAAATTTAGTTTGAATAAAATATGTCTTGTTTAATTTTGAAATTATTTTGAAAATTATGGTTTAAAAGGGGTATACAAGTTATACAATATATCTATATGGATCTTAAACCATTTTTTGAAGTATATTAAATGAACTATTTTGGGTTTTTAAATAGAACTTGCCGAGTATACGGCAGTTCGCTGATTTTTCAATGTATACTTTGAAATGCTATATCTTGAGTAAATTCAATCGGATTTTCCCAAAATGAAAAGAATTTGTTTTCAAATGATAATGGCTTTCGTATAACGAAAGAATTTCCAATTTTTGTTGAAAAGGATTTCAAGTCATTGGTGAATCAAATTGTAAATAGTTTTTAAAGCTATGAATGAATATTCGTGAAAAATTGGGTGGATCTTATTTCAAATTGAAGTGGATTTTAAAACTGAATCTTTTTTTTGAAAGATTAAAGGTGTATCTTTTGTATAAAAGATTTGAAAGTGGAAATTTGTTTAAACCATTTGAAAGAAAGGTTTTGGGTAATAAGTTGTGAGTTAACTAAGATCCCATATATCCATATGGTTTTAAAATTAAGCGCTCATTATTCGGTTTAGCCGGGAGAGGACTTTATGTCATAAAATCCATTCTGAATAGTGATACGACGAAATGAATAGCATTTGAAGATGGGGGTGAAGACCGGGTATTTTTGAGAACGAAAGGATTACTTATCGAATGTCTTTGCACTAAGTCGCGCCGGTATAGAGATTTCCATATGTGATGGGGAGTCCGATCGGGATTGTGGATACCTGGATTTGCAATGGCTTCTTTGAAGTGCCTTCGGTTCGGTTTGAATCCAAAACAGACTTGTATGGATGTATGTCTGACGTTACACTTTGAGATGTAAAGCTGGTTTCTATCAAATACATTTCTGTTTGGTAGCGGAGAATTTATTCTCTTATCTTAACATCTTCTCTGAGACGTACGAGCTCAGATGTTATGTAGTTGACTTTTACTAGTGATATATTCCCAATTTGGTAATGTGGTATGCTAAGTGTTGCTGATCATTTGTTGATCAAAACATGGCTTTTGTGAAAATCGTAGCTTTGTGGACGAGACCTCGTCAAACCTCACAACCCGAAAATGGTCGAAACTGGAGGAATACGGCAAGGTTATAAGGGTCGTGCCCTTTAGGGTATGTCCATTTCCTTCTGGAAAAAGTTGATATCTGGTATGGAGCGCAGATATTTAACCTATGTGGTTGTTGCTATTTGTTGGTGAATCCTAGGATAAAGGTCGGTAGCAACCGAGGGAGGGCATACTCGCGACAGTTAGTTACCTAGTTACAGAGGTAACCCGGCCTTATGTTGGTAGAGATACGGTTAGGTTCTCGGGGCATCCCTACAGAGGTGTACCCATGTGGTGTAGGAAGTTCTTTAGCCTGACCATTTGTTGGAAATCTAATCATCCAATACGATCCCTTTACGATTGCAGTTGTATAACCTGCCATTCTAAAATGGTAGCTATAGCAAGCATAATATAATGGTACATATGCTGGCTAAGATTAATATTATACTTTCGAAATGTTTTCTGCACTATGCACTAATAATAATATTAAAAGTATTTTTTGCGTATCAAGCATATTTGACTATCATAAAGAGAAATCTCCTCCAATTGTGCGCTTGCATTGTGTGTGTGCGGGGATTCCTTATGGTAGTTTCAATTTCCAAAATGCATTGCGGATTTCTTTCTATTTCCTTTTGTTTTTTATTCAAGATAAACTGTTTTTGTTTGCTCACACCAATCCCACGACTGACCTAGAGTTTATTGTTGCCTTTCTAAACTCTAGGTGCCCACAATTTTCCACACGGGCAGCCTAGAGTCAGATAGTCAGATAGTAGGTGTAGCTTTTGGAAATCTTTGGAGTCTTTTCTTGGATTTTGGCTATCGCATTGTGTTTCTCTTCAACATACAGTCCGGACTTGCTTAGGTTCAGCATGATAGGATTTTAAGCTTTTGGATTGGGCTTTTGCTTGGGAGTTTTGGAGATGGGATGCAATCTACGGAGCTGTTTTGGTAGTCCAAGAAAGTTGAAGTTATGTTTCCGCTATTGTGTCCCGCTGTGGTATATGTATGTTTGCTCTGATTTGGGATAAATTGTTGTAAAGATGTTGTATTCATGGAGTTGCATCAATGATAAAATTATTCTTTCATTTCCGCTGTGTTGTTTACTTAATGTGTATAAGCTCCAGCGCGAATCGAATTTCAATGTTTGAATCTATGGCATTAGAATACGGGTAAAATATGGATGACGATTTTCAGACGCTGGATTTCGGGTCGTGACATTTCGGTATCAGAGCTGAACGTTGAGTAAGAACTTTAGCTCAGGAGTATAACACATTAGGTGACTCATTAGAGATATGGTTACAAATACCCTAGAATGAGTATCCCTAGGATATCTTGTCTGTATGCCTCAGTAAATTCTCTTACTATTCACTGATAGTGAGTATGAGTGCAAGAAGAGGATGAGGTAAGGGACAGGGGAGTACCACTATAAATGGTCAATACCCTGTAACAACAAGGAACAACTTTCTATATCATTTTCTTTTGATCATCTGATATCAATTCTCTGATGGCTTCTTGACAACTACAAGAAGAAGCTTTAGTGTGATGGTGGCCTTGTGAATCGTTGTACGAAAAGATTCTAATTCCTATTTCGTATTCTCATCATCAGTTTCCCATCAATTTTTCATTCTTAACTTTAATAAATTTGAAATTTTATTTGAAATAAATTGGTTAACGAAATATAAAACTGAATTGGATTGTATCCGTATATTTGTCTATTCTTTGGGATCCAGATATATTCTACAAATAGTTAGTTATCCCTTCGGACTAAGCAATGCCCCTGCGTATTTCGTATACTGGATGACCCGAGTACTTCGTGAAATATTTAATGAGTTCGTTCGAATATTTAGATATTCTGATTTGGCAAGCCAAATATAGAATAAATATTCGGTTTGATCTGGTAAACCATCTCTCTATCTTTGATATTGTTATCCATTCGTTGTTGTCTCCCTGTCTAGCAAATTTTGGGGACGAAATTATCTTAAGGGGGGAATCTATAATGATCCCAGTTTTGAATCAAATTTAAATTGGTGATTGATATAAATTTTTTGATTTAAATTGTGAATTAATTTGATATTTTTAAATTAAATTAGATATGTGCTTGTTTATTTATGTAAATAAATTGTAATTTGAAATTTGAATTTGAATCTTTCCAAAATAAAATATGTATTTATGTATAGATTGAGAATAGAATTTTGATTTGGAAATTCAAAAATGAATATCTTATAAATAAATTTGATTTATTAATTTTATATTTCAAAGGAACTAATATATAGAGATATATATATATATTGAAATAAATATGGTTTGTATGATTTAAATAGTATTTGATAAAAAAGGTTTAATGTACATTTTCTCTTAAAATATAGATTGTATATATATAACATTTAAAACACATAATACAAAATTATTTATTTAAAGTATAATAGTTTGAAAATGAATAAAAGGATTAAATACTTTCTTTTAAAATTATACATGAACTAAGTATAGATTGTAAAAAAAAAGTTTAGAACATAATACATTTTCTTAGTATAAATATAAAACATAAGAAAGCATATTACATAATTTATAATAACATAAGGGTTTAAAACAAAATTTATAAATTAAATAAAGTAGGGTTTAAAACACAAATTTCTTGCATTTGAACAAATGGAAGATATATAAAAACATGTATAACACTTGTGAAATAATTGTAAATTGAAATTAACAAGTGTAATAAATATAGACAAGTGGACAAATCATTTTTTCTTTTGAAATTGAATTACATAAACATATATGTAAGAAAGAATTAGATAAACCTAGTTATTCTCAGTTTTCTCAAGCCTGAAACAAAACTACAGATCAAAAGAAAAGAAAAAAAATCAAAATCTAATTAAGTTCTTAAACCTTGAAAACATAAACCAAGAAATCAAAAGTAAACCAGTAAGACAAAATCATCTTAAACTCACAAGCAAAGATTTCAACCTGATCAGAAAACAAGCAAGTTTAAATCAATCCTGGAAGTTATAATCAGAGAAGAAATAAAAGCAAAGATTCAAATCAAATTTAAAAGCCTAAAGCAAATTAAATAAGTAAAGAAAATTAAATAAGTAAAGCAAACAGATCAGATCAAGTTCAACATCCAGTTGCAAATTTAAGCAAATTCCAACCTGAATCTAAGGTACAAAATCATCTCAGTGAAATCAAGTAATTTCCGGACTTTCAAAATCTTTTCCAGGCAAAGCTTATTCTCTACTTTCAAAATCCAGGTGAGCAAAGTTTTGAACTTGCAAATCTTGGTTTGCCTTTGATAATAGATGTATGTGATAACTTGAAATTTTTTTTAGTTATAAATACAAATGCATGTGTGTATATATCCGTGCATGCGAATGTATATGCATATATCTACTCCTCTGTTATATTATACAGGCTCAAGAACACTTAAAAAAAATTCACATCTTTTTATATGACCTGTTTTAGGTTATAATTTCTAAATGAAAAAGTATCGAAACAATGCAATATCAATTTTAAAAATAATTTCAAGTATATTTATTGAGTAATTATTTCTCAAATGGAAAATTACGGTAGAATCATTTAAATTCAGAAAAATCGAGTAGCAAGATTTCATGTTTGAATTATATAAACTGATTCGTAATGAAGAATGATGATTTTTGATGTGAAGATCACAATTTTTGAGATTTGGAATGATTAGGAATTGTGAGTTGATCGATTTATGGTTTTTCCTGAATTTCTGATGGTCAACAATGAATGGTTCATCGTGCTTTAGTCTGGAGGTGGCTCGAGCATCGATGGTCAAGGGAAAATTAGTGGAAGGTTTTGTAAGTGGCTATGGCGTTGGCACGACGTTGAATTAGGGTTTTATGGTGAAGTTTTGTGGACATAGTCATTTGACTCGTGCGCTATCGTTAGAGCACGGGAGTTGATCGAACCCGAGGGAATTGGTGCATTGTCATGTGGCAAAGCTGTGGACATGATGGCGTGAGCTTAGGTGGTCGAGAAGGATGGGGCGAGATGATTCTTGAGGATCGAATGTGTTCCAGGGGGTGCTGACTTGGCTCGTTTTCGATTTGTTACGAGTTCGTCGAGTTGGGTGATTGGGTTGGTCAGCAGGGTCATCGGTGACATGTGGAAGGCCACGACGAGGGTCGGCGATGACCAGAGCGTCGGTGCACATGCACTAGTATCAGTGATATCTGGGTTGGTTTGTGAAGTTTGGGAAGAAGGGGGTTGCTCGGGTTGGTTACGGGGATGATCTCGTGTTGGCTCGAAGTAATGAAGTAGAGGAGATTACTCGGGTTTTATCTTGAGATTCCTTCGTGTTAGACTTGGATGGTTTAATTTATTAACCTAGTTTTAATTAAAATAGGTTTCAATGTTAAAAACAAATCAAAAATTTAAATGATTTTCTTTAATCAATTTCTTTTAAACAATAAATGTTTATTTAAATGTGTTTATAGATAAAAGATATATATAGTTTATTTTAACTTGAATAAATTAAGTTCATCATTAAATTTATCCAAAATAAATTAAATGATCATTAAGTAATTGATTAAGCAAATGAAATGATTTTGATTATTTAGCAACTTAAAGGGTTTTATGTTAAATTCTTATGTTAATGATAATTATTTTTTCAAGGTTTATTAAATAAGGATTTAAATGATAATTAAGAAATAAATTAAGATAATGAGTTACCTTTGATCAATTAAGGTTAATTAATTAATATAAGTAATTAAGGAATAATTTCTTAATTGAAATTAATTAAGGATAATTAATCAATTAAGATTAACTAATTTAAGTAATTAAAGGTAATTAATTACTTAAAGATAATTACTTAATTAAAAGTAATTAATTAATGGCTAAAGTTGATTAAGTGATTAGGGATAATCACTTATTGTAATAAATTAAGGATAACTAATTAAATGGTAATTAATTAACGGTTAATTAATTAATATAATTGATTAAGGATAATTATTTGAATAATAATTAAAGATTAATTATTTAATGATTAAAGGTTGATTGATTATTAATTAAGGTTGATAATTTATAATTAAAGGTTAATTAATTTATCATTAAAGGTTAATTTATAAATGATTAAAGGTTAATTAATAAATTAAGGTTTGTAATTAAATAATGTTAATTAGCCAGGATTAGTAATTTATTTATAAGTAATTAATCTGGTTAATTTAATTATAATCAGGTGGTTAATTGATCTTGCTTATGGTTGATTGAATTCTACTGAATGCTTTGAATTGTTTGATATCTCTGCTGTGTGATGTTCTGTGATATAATTAAGCTTTGAACTATGACTTATTTATCTGTGATGAATTTACATATTTATCTATGAATCTGTGAATGAAGATAAGCGTTATAGGATTATACCGCTTATCGATATTGTTGTGCTTGAATGGATATTGGTTGTGATATGTTATTGCTATGTGTAAAACCCTTGGACTACACCACATACACAAATATGGATTTCACGAGGACTTGGTTCCGTCACTAATATTTGAATTTAATATTATTTTATTCAAAATGAAGAAGTGGTTTTAAAAGTTGAATTTTAAATCCAATTGGTTTGGAAATGCAATTGACTTGAATATGAAGAGCTTTTGAAAAGGAAGTTTTGAAATTGAAATTTAGTTTGAATAAAATATGTCTTGTTTAAATTTTGAAGTTATTTTGAAAATTATGGTTTGAAAGGGGTATACAAGTTATAAAATACATATATGGGTCTTAAACCATTTTTTGACGTATATTAAATGAACTATTTTGGGTTTTTAAATAGAACTTGCCGCGTGTACGGCAGTTCGCTGATTTTTCAATATATATTTTGCAAAGCTATATCTTGAGTAAATTCAATCGGATTTTCCCGGAATGAAAAGCATTTTTTTCAAATGATAATGACTTTCATATAATGAAAGAATTTCTAGTTTTTATTGAAAAGGATTTCAAGTTATTGGTGAATCAAATTGAATATAGTTTTGAAAGCTATGAATGAATCTTTGTTAAAAATTGGGTGGATCTTGTTTCAAATTGAAGTGGATTTTAAAAGTGAGTCTTTTGTTTAAAAGATTAAAAGTTGTATCTTTTATATAAAAGATTTGAAAGTGGAAATTTGTTTAAACCATTTGAAAGAAAGGTTTTGGTTAACAAGTTGTGACTTAACTAAGATCTCATATATCCATATGGTTTTAAAATTAAGCACTCATTATTCGGTTTAGCCGTGAGAGGACTTTATGTCATAAAAGCCATTCTAAATAGTGATACGACGAAATGGATAGCATTTCAAGATGGCGGTGAAGACCGGGTATTTTCGAGAACGAAAGAATTACCTGTCGAATATCTCTGCCCTGAGTCACGACGGTATAGAGATCTCCATATGTGATGGGGTCTCCGATCGGGATTGCGGATACCAGGATTAGCAAGGGCTTCTTTAAAGTGTCTTCAATTCCATTCGAACCCATAACGGACTTGTATGAATGTATGCTTGAAGTTACACTTTGAGATGTAAAGCTAGTTTCTATCAAATACATTTCTATTTGGTGGTGGAGAATTTATTCTCTTAGCTTAACACCCTTCTCTGAGACGTACGAGCTCAGAGGTTATGAAGTTGATTTTTACTAGTGATATATTCCCAATTTGATAATGTGGCATGCTAAGTGCTGCTGATCATATGTTTATCAAAGCATGACTTTTGTGAAAAGCGTAGCTTTGTGGACAAGACCTTGTCGAACCTCACAACCCGAAAATGGTCGAAACAGGAAGAATGCGGCAAGGTTATAAGGGTCGTACCCTTTAGGGTATGTCCATTTCCTTCTGAAGGTGGTATCATGGTATGGAGCCCACATATTTAACCTATGTGGTTGTTGCTATTTGTTGGTGAATCCCGAGATAAAGGTCGGTAACGACCGGGGGATGGCATACTCGTGACAGTTAGTTACCTAGTTATAGAGGTAACCCGACCTTGTATTGGTAGAGTTCCGATTAGTTTCTTGAGGCGTCTCTCCAGAGGCGTACCCATGTGGTGTAGGAAGTTCCTTAGCCTGACCATTTGTTGAAAATCCAATCCCCAGTACGATCCCTTTACGATTGCAGTTGTATAACCTTCCATTCTTAAATGGTAGCTATAGCAGGCATAATATAATGTCACCTATGCTAGCTAAGATTAAGGTTGTACTTTCAAAATGTTTTCTGCGCTATGTACTAATAATAATATCAAAAGGATTTTTTTGCGTATCAAGGATATTTGATTATCATAAGGAGAAATCTCCTCCAATTGTGCGCTTGCATTGTGTGTGTGTGGGGAGGCCTTATGATAGGTTCATTTTCCAAAAAGCATTGCAGTTTTCTTTATATTTCCTTTTGTTTGTTTTTATTCAAGATAAACTATTTTTGTTTGCTCACACCAGTCCCATGACTGACCTAGAGTTTATTGTTTCCTTTCTAAACTCTAGTTGCCCATAATTTTCCACACGGGCAGTCTAGAGTCAGATTTTTAGATAGTCAGATAGTATGTGTAGCTTTTGGAAATCTTTGGAGTCTTTTCTTGGATTTTGGCTATCGCATTGTGTTTCTCTTCAACATCCGGACCGGACTTGCTTAGGTTCAGCATGATAGGATTTTGAGCTTTTGGATTGAGCTTTTTCTTTGGAGTTTTGGAGATGGGATGCAATCTATGGAGCTGTTTTGGTAGTCCAAGCAAGTTGAAGTTATGTTTCTGCTATTGTCTTCCACTGTGGTATATGTATGTTTGCTCTGATTTGGGATAAATCAGTGTAGAGATGTTGTATTCATAGTGTTGTATCAATGATAAAATTATTCTTTCATTTCCGCTGTGTTGTTTACTTAATGTGTTATAAGCTCCAGCGCGAATCGAATTTCAACGTTTGAAACTATGGCATTCGAATACTGGTAAAATATGGATGTCGATGTTCAGACGCTGGATTTCGGGTCGTGATAATACATTCTTGTTGTTGATATGTTATATTATTATCATATTAGTTCTCACTCTGCAAGTACCCTGTTTGTTTAGAATTCCCTATGGGTTGAAATGATAGATACCCGAACGATATTATAGATTATGAGAAAATCATTATGGGTTGAAATGATAAACCCAAGCGATTTTCATTGACTTTGAAATTTTGGGATTGTAGGCTGAAATGATATATATCCGTCAATATTTAATTTGCGTATTAAAATGATAAATATCTATATCACTTGACCATAAGATAGAAAACTATATACGGAAACCGTTGGTCTATATTTTGAAATTGATTTTCAAAGTTTGAAAGGAAATATATGAGTTTTATTGAATATAGATTTTTAAAATATAATATATAATATTTTTATATATGTAAAAAATTTAGATTTTAAAATAAAAAATGTTTTGGAAATTTTAGTTTATAAGTTAGTTTTGGAAAATTATAAATTTTAAGATTTTTCTTATAATTTTATTATTTTAAAAATATATAAAATAAGATTTAATATAAATAAATTTAATAATAAAATTTAATTAATAAAATTTAATTTAATTCGTATGTAATATGTTTAAGCATTTATTTAAGCTTATACTAAAATTTTAAAATTAAATTTTTAATAACTTAAATAATAGCGGTCGGGAAGATAAATTAATGTTGACTTGGAATTTCAAATTGGTTAATAATTGAACTTGAATAAGAATTGATTTGAACTTATTGATTTTTGTGATTTTGAAAGATACGATTCTATAACTTGATTTGATAAAAAGTGATTAAATGAATTTTTTCGACTTTAAATAAAATTAAGACTGAATATTTAATATTGATTTAAATTGATAAATTTAAATTTTATTTAAATTTTATTAGAATGATTAAGTTAATATTTTCCAATTTGAATAAAATTAAAGTTGAAATTGAATTATAAATGAAATTTATAAAATTGAGTTAATGTAAATTGTTGAATATTTAACTTTGAAACCTATTGAATCGGGAAAATGGTTTAAATTTGTAGTTAAATCTGGATTTGAAATCGATAAATTAAAATGGTTTTACGATAATCTGAACTGGGATTGATTAAATTGAATTTGGAACTAAAGGTTGATTTGAATTGATTTGTGAAATTGGAATAAATCAATTCTAATTTGAACTATTTCGCTATGAACTATTTTAGTATATAAACTCTTTTAGTATATAAATTATTTTGATTTATAACTTATTTTTTTATATATACAATTATTTCAGTATATATACTATTTTCAGTATTTAAACTGTTTAAGTTGGAATCGTTATGATTAGATTTAATGGATTTAAACGTGAATATTTTATGTGATGGTTTGACCTATTTTGTGGTTACGATTTTGGGAATAAATATGATTTTAAAGTGGATACTGATTTGAAAGTGATATGATTTTGAAGTGAATATGATTTCAAATGTGATATGGTTTTTGAAAAGAGTATGATATGTTGATATGAAGTATGAACTATTTAAAATGATTATAAAAGCAAATTTATAAATGACCACAGTGCGAAATAAGCATTTGGTTGTTAAAGAGACCGGGATCGCTCTGCCAATACCGAAAACCACTTTAACAACTGTATACGTGGTGGAGATTGCAGTAATGAAGTAGGATGGTGGGGTACGATTTTGAATGAGGTATTTACGTGACCCTGACTCCCGTGAGTCAGCTTAGATATGACTAAAATCGGAGCCATGCTGGGCCAAGTGAGGTCATTCCTCCAATCAGAAACATTTCTTCAATACCATTCTATTACTTGTGATTTTATTGGGTGCACCTTTGATTTGAGAGTGTGTCTCAGGTGGGCGGTAGTGGTTACTATGCTTTACCACCTGTCCGGATCCGCAAACGGTATTTCTGCCCTGGCATTGCCTCGCATGCCGTGTTCACATGCCCTATCGCACCGTCTATGAGTTTCTTTTGTACCGTACCTATTGGGTGTCCTTTGTGTAAACCACCAGTTTGGTTCAGCTTACGGCATTGTATAGATTACGGGAATATATAAAATGTGTTAAGGATAATGTGGGTAACATCTTAACGCTATTTTAATACTTTGCTTTATTGATAGGCATATTACAATAGCGTATATTACTACATAGTAGATAGTTCTATGGATCCTTAGAGGATGGAAATCCAAAACATCCTTTAAATTACTTGTATTTCAGTGGACATTTCACTTAAGTTGAATTTCCTAGTATAAAAATTGTTAATCCTGACTCGAGTGTTCTGTGTTTTGCTTTATTCTCAGGTCAGACTGAGTGTCACAGCATTTGAGACTCACTTTTAGAGTTTGGAGCTTTGCTTGAAGATCTATCTTATATCTAGTTAGCTTTCAGTTGTTTCAAATTTATGTTCAAACTTGTCTGTTGCTGATGTATTTGAGACTTCTATGTATTCGAGATATCTATTGTATTTTACTTTAAACTCTGATGTTTATATAGTAGCTTTATAAACTACTATTTTTCTATTCCGCTGCTTATTATTATATGACTCTACATTTGTGATTCTGTGCTTGATTTATTTATTGTATATGCCGAGTTTTGCCAAATACATAAATTAGCAATATGTTGTTTTGAGCAATTCAAGTCTGACATGTACGGAAGCGAATGGTTCGAAAAACCAGGTCGTTACATATTTAAAATTTGATATTTTTCCTATAATAAATACGCTTATAGTACATGTTAAAAACATAAAGAAGCTCGTAGGATGTCTATCAAAGTTGACTTTAAAAATCGTCGGACATAAGGCATTTTCAAAGTGAATCCATAGTGACTATTTCACTTCTAACTTTCACAATCTTCATTAGCAATTACTATAACTTCCCAAACTAATTCCTTCATGTCAAACACACCAAAACATATGCAAGGAGCAACCAAATATATACTTTCATAATATATTAACAATTTAACCAATTTAATATATGTTAAATGCAAGGGATTTCGAAGTGCGTTTGTAGTAACTATTTCACTTCAACCATTTACAACACACTTCAATTTTCACAGAACAATATCCAACATGTAAAAACAATAAGTCCTAGCCATATTACATATTTTAGAGGGTTATAAGAGTGATTATACTGCATATAATGTTATCACTTGATTTCTAAAGAAAGGAGGGGTCCAAAAGTAATAATTTGCACTGTTATCTATTTTAACCTATATTTTCAACAACAAATACAGACACAACATATACGAATTAAATGATGCGTTAACTCGACCGAGCCTAGGCGAAACCAAGATGTAGATAATCTCACTACAAGTGCAATAGTGATGACGGCGTCCCGATTGGACCTCGTATGCAAAAGATATGAATTTCATAAGAATTCGAGTTATAAAATTTAATCAATTAACTTAATAAATCAATTTATACCTTAATCGCCTTAATAATCCCTCCTTCCCAATTCATGCATTCTTATACATGCATATGGATACACTCACTACAGCCATGCACTTCCCCTCATCGATTTCTCCTTCATTCTCAATGAACCGACGAACGAACGTTGCCATCGCGTCACACTTTGCACCTACTTCGCGATGCACATCAACTCATCAAGCTTGCCTACCCTATTCGAAACGCGACTTGCTTTGTAAAGACCTGCCTTTTTGACCATCGAAAGTCGACACCGAACACATCCGATGTGTTCAAATGTCGAACATGCAATATATAAAAGGGCAGATTTGTTAGGGTAATGATAAAAAGAACAGAGAATAAAGAAAATCATAATCTCACAAACAACATATAATACAACAAGGATAGTGAAAACTGCCAGTCTAGAATACAGAGTACACCATAGCTAAAAACAAACCTTATCAGCTGGACAGTTATAGAATCCTGAGGTCACAGTTGCTAATATGGATACTATATAATACAGCGAAAAACAAAACACTACGATATGTAAACCTCCATCTCCTCTCTAAGATCTCCATAACACCAAAGAAAACCTAGGAAAATACTCGTTCTGGCTCGAGCATTGTAATAAAATAACACCCAGATCGGTGTTAAAATACCAGCGTGAGATAACTCAAATAATGTGGAACATATAAAAGTTCTATGGGACCACGTCGCTAATGTAAAACGTGTTTTTACCTCATAAGAATAACACCCATATGGGAAAGAGTATCGATAAACAATAGGAACAAATCCACATAAGAGTGGGCATAAATAGTATTAAAAGCCAAATTTAAATGAATGAAATTAATCTGAGCCAAATCTGGACAAAATGGATAAATAAGACAATAAGTCCAAACTTCGTAGAATGGACAAAATAAGGTAACAGTCCAAAACTTGATATAATGAAAAAAATAAGGTAAAGTCCAAAATTAATAGAATGGACAAAACCCAATAATTAAACACCGCAAAGAGCGGTTGAATCTTACCATTGCAATTAAAGAAAAACAGATTCAAAAGTTCAAATCAAATAAGGAAAGGAAAATTTCCAACAAATGACTAGGAGGATGCACCTCCTTAAAAGAAGTATACATGTAGAAATACACTTGAAAACCCCCAAAACTCCAAGCCAAACCTGGCCAAACCTTGTTGATAACCCGAATATTTTACATCTAAATCTTAGCCATTTTAAGGTGATGGTACACCAAAATCTAAATTAGATGTGAAAATACACTAATGGGAGCAACCTCACATAACTTGACCCTAAAAAACATGTGCTTTGGTTTAGTAATTTCTGACAACGGAAAGCAAAGCTCAAAGAGTAGCAACTCGTTTTTATGGTGATGATACACCATGAAGAAAGCTGGATCCAATAATTAGTAAATCAACTATTGGGGATAATTAAAGTGATCGTATATGGAAATTAAATATCATATATCTAACACTATTCGTCGATTCCAAACAAGTGTTATCCTTCATTGAAAATGAAGCCAGGCAAGCTGAGGTAGTGTTACCTCTAGGCATCACCTTGACGACTTTTTAACCTTCAAGATAAAATTTAGTCCAAGCCTCAACGTTTATCGTTAAAAGTATCACTAAATCATTTCTATATAAGCGATATCGATTACAGAACTACTTTTCCATAGCCGAAATCCAACTTTTCTTTTAAAAACTTAACTTTAGCTTGATTTTCATATTTCACTATTAGTAAAAACACTATGGAAATACTCTTTTTTAAAATATTCTTTCAAAAGACAAATTTATAGTACTAAGTGTATTAAAATAAGGGTCAAAAACATAGGTCATTAAAACATTTTTTACTTATACCCAAGCAAATTACACTTAGCTTTATTTAGAAACAATTACTTGTAAAGAATTTTCTCATTTTAAAACCATTATTTGCAAGAAATATTAATTATCCTAAAAGATACTTAATAAAAATTATAATCTCTTTAAATAAGAAAATTAATTATTTTAAATCAAATAGTTAATTATTTCCAATTAATTAACTTTAAATATCATTAATTAAAAATATTTATTAAATCCAAATAATCATCAATTAAAAAAATAATTAGTCTCAAATATCATTGATTAAAATGATTAAATAATTTTAAATGCCATTAAATAAAAATAATTAATTAAGTTCTAATAATCATAAATTAATGGGGTTAATTAAATTCAAACATCATTAGTTAAAATGATAAGTTGAAACATCATTTATTAAAATGATTAATTAACTATAAAGCATCATTAGTTAAAATGGTTAACTAAATTTTAAATATCACTGGCTAAAACGATTAATTAAATTTAAAACAATCATTAATTAAAATGATTGATTAAAATTCAAAATCATTAATTAAAATGAATTATTTAAATTCAGATCTATTAATCAAATAGATTAATGAATTTCAAACATTATTAATTAAAATGATTAATTACATTCAAATACTAGAAATTAAGATGATTAATTAAAATCAAAATCACTGATTAAAATGATTAATTACTTTTAAATATCATTAATTAAAATGATTATTAATTTCAAATATCATTAATTAAAATGATTAATTAAACTCCATTACCATAAATTAAAATAATTAATTAAACTCAAATAATCATTAGTTAAAATGATTTAATCAAACCAATCTCATTTAAATCAAAAGATAAACCAATTTTGAACGTTATTATTTGAATTGGTTAATTAATTTCAAAATCATTAGTTAAATTGATTAATTACTCTAAATATCATGATTAATGAATTTTAAAATTCTTTTTAGTGACAATACAAGCTCAAGTTCAAAAACATACGACAGGGTTTGGGGGATAAAAGTTAAAAATTGACGGTATAGTGAAATCTCTATGACGACACTTAACAAATTAAATGGAATATCAAGATTTTTTTTCAACTGAACATTAATATAACAACATAAGGATGTAAATAAATAATTATTGACGAGAAAACTATTAGGGTCTCTCTACAAATTTTCCTTACAAAACATTGGTTTGGGTAATATGTATAATCATATGTGTCCATAACAATCAAATTAATAAGTCATCCATTTTCCAAGTAGAAATCCAACCGAATAATGAATCAGACAATTTAAGTAACATCCCAGAAACTAATAATAGTTTACAACATCATAGATATGATATAGTAATTTTGAATATGAGTTAAACTCACATTGATTCTTGTTTTTACCGAACCGAATGGGCATTCAATTTTATCTAAAAATTCTACTAGTTCCAAATCCAACCAAACCAACTCCATTACATAGCCACCATCGCTATGAGTCCAACGTACGAAAACAGCGTTGAAATCTGACATCGTATGAGAAAGCTATTCGATTTATAAGTTTATATGAATTTTAAATAATATAATTTGTCACGACCTGAATTTCAGCATTCGAAAGTCTTTACCCGTACTTCACTTGTATTCGAATGCCGTAGGTTCTACCGTTGAAATTCGATTCGCGCCAGAGCTTATAACACATTAAGTATAGCAATACAGCGAAAGAAAAAGAATATATCATTGATATACAACATTTGTTACAACACAATGATACAAATGATATCAATACAAATATCAGAGACAACATATAACAACGGAAAGAGACAACTTTAAAAGAGGAACACCAATATATGCTTTCAAAAGAAAGAGAGAGACAGCTTGAGAATCCAAACTGCAACTCCATCTCCAATGCTCCAAAGCTCCAAATAGAAAGCAAGAACCACCATCAAGTTGGACTTAAGCAAGGTCAGTCCAAGTGCAGCAAATGCGATTGCAAATCCAAGGACTCCAAGGATATCGAATCTGCATCTACTAGCTGATTATCTGAAAAAGCCAACTCTAGACTGCCATGTGGAAAATTGTGGGAATCCAGAGTTTATATAGAGAACAATAAACTCCAGGTCAGTCATGGGACTGGTATGAGAAAATAAAAATAGTTTATCTTTATCAAAAGAAAAAAAAAGATTTTTAAAGAAATCCGTAATGCTTCTTGGAAAATGAGACTACCATAAGGCCTCCCGCCACACAAAAAATGCAAGCGCACAATTGGAGGAGATTTCTCCTTATGATAGTCAAACATGCTTGATACGCAAAAATCCTTTTGATATTATTATTAGTGCATAATGCAGAAAACATTTCGAAAGTATAATATTAATCTTAGCCAGCATACAACCATTATTGTATGTGTACTATAGCTACCATGTTCAATAGCACGTTACCGCCACATTCCATGGCATGTTATACATCTAAAACCGTATAGGGCTCGTATTGTTTTGTTTGGATTTCCAACAATGGTCCGGCAAAGGAACTTCCCACACCGAATGGAACGCCTCTAGAGGGATGCCCCCGAGAACCTAACCGGATCTCTGCTTATACAAGGTCGGGTTACTCCTGCCCGGAAGTAATTACTGACACGAGCATGCCATTCCCCGGTCGTTACCGACCTTTATCTGAGGTACCTCTACACCAACAACCACAAAGCATAAGTTTGCAGCAACCGCAAAGTTAAGTATCTAGACCCCATACCATGATACCACTTATAATCCAGAAGGAAATGGACATACCCTCAGGGGGCGGTACCCCTAAATAACCTTGCTGCAACGATTCCTGTTTTGATCATTACCGGGTTGTGCGGCTTGACAGAGTCTCGTCCACAAAGCTACACTTTACATAAAAGCCATGCTTCGATCAACAAATGATCAGCAGCACTTCGTATGCCACATTACCAAATTGGGAATGAATCACTGGTAAATATCAACTACATAACCTCTGAGCTCGTACGTCTCAGAGAAGGGTGTTAAGCTAAGAAAATAAATTTTCCGCCACCAAACAGAAATGTATTTGATAGAAACCAGCTTTACATCTCAAAGTGTAATGTCAGACACACATACATACAAGCCTGTTCCGAGTTCGAACAGAACCGAAGGCACTTCACAAAGAAGCCCTTGCACTCTGGGAATTCCCAATCCCAATCGGGCTCCCCATCACATATGGAAATCTCTATACCGGCGCGACTCAGTGCAGAGACATTCGACGGGTTATCCTTTCGTTTATGAAAATAACAGGTCTTCACCACCGGTCTTCAAATGCTATCCATTTACGACGTATCATTATTCGGAATGGGTTATATGACACAAAGTCCTCTCCCGGCTAAACCGAATAATGAGCGCAATATTTTAAAACCATATGGATAATGGGACCTCGGTTAAGTCACAACATATTACCCAAAACTTTTCTTTCAAATGGTTTAAACAAATTACAATTTTCAAATATTTAAACAAAATGATTCACTTCACAAAGTTCACCAATCTTTCACAAAGATTCATTTGTAGCCCTTCAAAATAATCTCATTTCAATCCCAAATCTTTTATACAAAAGATACCTTTTAAGATCCTTTTCAGTTAAAGTTCAACAATCTTCCACAAAGATTCAATTATAACTTTCAAAACAATTCACAATTCAAATCTTTTATACAAAAAATACACCTTTAAGATCCTCTTCAATTTCAAAACAAGGTTCAACCATCTTTCGCAAAGATTCAATTATAACTTTAAAACAATTACAATTCCATTTGAAACTTGAAATCTTTCAACACAAATTGGAATCCTTTCTTTATATAAAAGCTATTATTATTTGAAAATAAATAGTTTTCGTTTCGGAAAAATCTAATTACATTTGCACGAGTTAAAGCACTTTAAGTATAAAACTTGGGTTAAATTCAAATTCCCAAAACAATACTTTTAAAATGGTTTAAAACCATATAAACACATTTTTAACTCGCATAATTTTTTTAAACCATAATTTCCAAACATAGAATTCAATTTCAAATCTTGAATTTAAATTCAAATCAAACTATTTAAATTTCAAAACTTAATCAAATTATTCAAAATAAATTTATCTTTAAACTCCTTTTCAAAAGCTTTTCATATTTAACCCAATTCCATTTCCAAACTATTTGAATTCAAAATTCATCGTTAAAACCATTTCATTATTTGAAAGAAAAAATATTAAATTCGAATTATCTGTGACTTAACCGATTTCCTCCTGCAATCCATATTTGTGTGTGTATGGTGTAGTCCAGAGGTTTTACACAATAGTGCAACATCATCAATTATCAAAATCCAAACACAGTAATATCGATAAGCGGTATAATCCTATAACGCTTATCTTCATTCAAAGATTCATAAATAAATAATATAAATTTATCACAGATTAACATTTTTTTCTTGAAAACTTCTTCATATCCTTAGTTTTCAAACCTTGGTATAATATTTTGTTTTATAACTTTAAACCTGCTATAGATTTTTGTTTTAAAATTTTAAAATCTGAAAACATGTTTCCCTTTTAATATTTTCAAAAATAGGTTAACAAAACTTGGGCCTAAACTTCTACTACCCGAGATCTACTTCGAGGAAACTCCTCCTTTATTTTCCCCGAGATAATCATGACAAACCTTGAGCTATAACCCAGGCCATAGTCATCTACCCAAACTCGAATACCACCAGACATAAAAACGTGTACGTGCACATTGCACATCGCTCTGACCACCTCTGGTCAATTCTACGACTGTCGACAAGTCATCGGAAACCACCTCTATCTACCAGACCTCCCAACACCACGAGTCGATGACCAATTCGAAATCGAGTTATCTACCCACTTCCAGGAGCCACCCTATTCACCCAAATTTGCTTCGCCCCACCAAACCCAGTTTCTAGAAACCTCACCACTGCCACCAGAGGTGCTTCAATAACCCACGAACCCTTTCCCTTGGTTGCGATCGCCTCCGATCCCCCATGGTTGACGAAAACGTCGCATTTTCCCATCGAATCAAACTGGGTTAGAAAACCCTAATTCTTCATCGTACCATCAACTTGATCATTGATAAATTTAATCGGTATTTTTCCGACAATTCCCAGTAGGCTACCTTCGACATAAATCTCGAAACTCAATATTTCCCCTATCATCAGAAATTGACGAATTTACGATTTCTGTTCATCTTAAAATATCTCACCATATACCTATTTGAAAATTATGATTACTTTACCTATATTTATCATTTTGCAATACGAATCACATTATAAAATCCAATCTTGGAAATTTTAACATTGATTTTCCAGATTTAAAAAGTTTTACTGTAATTTTCTTCCTTTCCAGTAAAATAATTTACTGATTTTTCTTATAAATATTTTTAAAAATAGCATTAGGTTAATATAAACAAATTTTCTTTAAGGATTATAGCTTAACATCAGTTATATTAAGAGATGTTGACTTTTTAATCTTGTTTCTGAACCCTGTAAACTAAGAACAGAGCCTATCTTCCTATATACATACATATACACTCAGATATTTGCATATATACAGACATGCAAACAATCTACACATCATACAAACACATTTCATATCATAATTCGCAGATCATTTAGATATATATCAGGTTGAGTTTGCTCACTGGTTTGTATTTGAGCAGAGAACTAAAGCTTGGAAAAAATGTTGAAAAATATGGAACCAGTTTATTGATATGATCTGAGAACTGTTTTATGTTTTTCGAGTCCAATCATGCTTTTTCTTAATACTGAGTTGATCTGAATTTACCTACTGCATGCCTGATCTTGATGATCTTTGCTTCAATTACCTGAGTTGATCAGCACTTGATTTTGATCTTTGCATTCTAAATTTCCAGGTTCCTAATTTGAAATTTGTTTTGATTTTCATCTTCTCAGGTTGAAGATTTTGCTTTAAATCAGGTTTGATTTCTTTACTTGATTATGTTGCTTTGATTTTGGAAGTGGATCTTTGTTTTTTTTTTTTAAATTCTTGACTATTTTTTACCTGTTTTTTTTTCATTTCAGTTTTTTTAAGTTTGAAGATAAGAGAAAAGTTTTAGTTTTGATTTGAAAATGAATAACCAGGCTTTCTCTAAAAATGTTCATAAATTCAAATTGAAAGAGACATTTATTTCTTTGCCGCTTGTTTTAATAAGCTAACACTTGTACAACTTCTTGTTTAATTTCTCCACACTTGTTAAAAATAGTATAATTTATTTACACTTGTATCCTTCTTATTTTAATACCTACAAATGTCATTTTGAATATTTTAATATGTGTTATTACATTTTCAATTTATATTTCCTTATATATATATTATTTTAAGGAAAAATAATATTATTCCTTTATTTATATCTCCATATGTTTACATTTTCAATTTAAACAAATCTATTTCCTTTTATTTATATATGTATTTCAAATTTAAAGAATATGGTTTAAATTAAATTAAACACTAATAAGCAAATATATATATATATATATGTATATTAGGATTTAAGTTTCAAATTATAACTTTCAAATATAGATATGTATACACGTATATATTTAAAATTGGAAAACAAACTTTTATTTTTTTTTTAAAATATAGGGTTTTCAAATCCAATTTATTTTCAACATATTTATTTTTAAATTTCAAATCAAAATTCTATTCACAATTTATTGAATTTTCAAATCAATTCCTTTATTTACAATATTTTGATATATATTTATTCAAATTTTCAAATTAATCCGCAATTAAATTTATAATTAAAATATTATTCAAAATATTTATTTCTGATTTTCCAATTAGAAATTCTATTTTAAAATCATATTTATATACATTTATATTAATAAACTAACAAATATCTATTTAATTTGGAAAATACAAAATTAATTCACAATTTAATTCCAGAAAATAAATTAATTATCAATTTTAATTTGATTTAAAAATCGGTTCGTTACGGATTCTCCCCCTTAAGAAAATTTCGTCCTCGAAATTTGCAAGACAGGTAGACGACAAAAGAACAGATAAGAAATGTTCTTCCAAATCAAACTGAATATTCATTCTGCATTTGGTTTGCCAAATCAGAATATCACCAATAATTATGAGAACAAAATCATTCAATATTACACAAGATATTCAGGTCACCAAATCTACGAAATATGCAAGGGCATCGGTTAGTCCGAAGGGATAACTAACCATTCGTAGAATATATCGAGACCCAAACAGTAGATAAATGGATTTAATCTTCCACAATTCTCAAACACTAGGTATGGATTCCAAACTCACATCGGAATACTCCAAAGTTTACACTAGCTTGTCCCTCTTCGGACTTTGATTCTCACCCGAAATCACAACAAAACTTCCCAAAGCTTAGTTTTAACCGAAATTGTTTTATCGATACAAATTCATCTATCTTATTCATCTATTTATTTTAAATAGAATTTTAAATTCATTCAATTTTAAAACGGAAAGCTGATAGGGAATTGATGAAGAAAATACGAAATAGGAACTTATCTACACGATTCGTGGGGCCACCATCACACGGAAGCTTCTCCCTCGAGTTGCCAAAAGAATTGAAATCGGATGATGGTCAAAGAGATTGAGCAGAGTTTTTTTTGTTGTTGCGGGTATTGACCATATAAGTGGTACTTCGCTGTCCCCTATCTCGTCCTCTTCTTGCACTCATACTCACTATCATGGATAGTAAGAGAATTTACGGAGGCATACAGACGAATATCTTAGGGATGTACTCATTCCAGGGTATACTTCACCAATCTCTAATGAGTTACCTAATGTGTTATATTCCTGAGCTAAAGTTTTTATTCAA
Source organism: Allium cepa (assembly GCA_030765085.1). Classification (NCBI taxonomy): domain Eukaryota; kingdom Viridiplantae; phylum Streptophyta; class Magnoliopsida; order Asparagales; family Amaryllidaceae; genus Allium; species Allium cepa. Next base: position 202,042,412 of record CM060934.1, on the reverse strand, counting down.
TTTTTAGCTCTGATACCAAAATGTCACGACCTGAATTTTAGCATTCGAAAATCGACACCCGTACTTCACTTGTACTCGAATGCCGCAAATTCAACCATTGAAATCCGATTCGCGCCGGAGCTTATAACACATTAAGTATAACAACACAGCGGAAGAAAAAGAATATATCATTGATATACAACATTTGTTACAACACAATGATACAAATGATATCAATACAAATATCAGAGACAATATATAATAGCGGAAAGAGACAACTTTAAAAGAGGAACACCAATATAAGCTTTCAAAAGAAAGAGAGAGACAGCTTGAGAATCCAAACTGCAACTCCATCTCCAATGCTCCAAAGCTTCAAATCGAAAGCAAGAACCACCATCGAGTTGGACTTAAGCAAGGTCAGTCCAAGTAAAGCAAATGCGACCACCAAATCCAAGGACTCCAAAGATATCGAATCTACATCTACTAGCTGATTATCTGAAAAACCCAACTCTAGACTGCCCATGTGGAAAATTGTGGGCATCCAGAGTTTAGATAGAGAACAATAAACTCCAGGTCAGTCATGGGACTGGTATGAGCAAACAAAAACAGTTTATTTTTATCAAAAGCAAAACAAAATATTTTTAAAGAAATCCGCAATGCTTTTTGGAAAATGAGACTACCATAAGGCCTCCCGCCACACACACAATGCAAGCATACAATTGGAGGAGATTTCTCCTTATGATAGTCAAACATGTTTTATACACAAAAATCCTTTTGATATTATTAGTAGTGCATAGTGCAAAAACCATTTCGAAAGTATAATAGTAATCTTAGCCAGCATACAACCATTATTGTATGCATACTATAGCTACCATGTTCAATAGCAGGTTACCGCCACATTCCATGGCAGGTTATACATCTAAAACCATACAGGGTCGTATTGTTTTGTTTAGATTTCCAACAATGGTTAGGCAAAGGAACTTCCCACACCGAATGGAATGCCTCTGGAGGGACACCCTCGAGAACCTAATCGGATCTCTGCCAACACAAGGCCAAGTTACTCCTGCCTAGAAGTAACTATTGACACGAGCATGCCATTCCCTAGCCGTTACCAACCTTTATCCGAGGCACCTATACACCAACAACCACAAAGCAATAAGTTTGCAGCAACCACAAAGTTAAGTATCTGGGCTCCATACCATGATAGCACTTATTATAATCCAGAAGGAAACTGACATACCCTCAAGGGGCACTACCCCCCAAATAACCTTGCTGCAACGATTCTTGCTTGGACCATTACCGGGTTGTAAGGCTCGACAAAGTCTCGTCCACAAAGCTATGCTTTACACAAAAGCCATGCTTCGATCAACAAATAATAAGCAGCACTTTGTATGCCACATTACCAAATTGGGAATGAATCACCGGTAAATATCAACTACATAACCTCTAAGCTCGTACGTCTCAAAGAAGAGTGTTAAGCTAAGAGAATAAATTCTCCGCCACCAAACAGAAATGTATTTGATAGAAACCAGCTTTACATCTCAAAGTGTAATGTCAGACACACACATCCATACAAGTCTGTTCTGGGTTCGAGCAGAACCGAAGGCACTTCACAAAGGAGCCCTTGCACTCCGGGAATTCTCAATCCCGATTGGACTCCCCATCACATATGAAGATCTCTATACCGACGCGACTCGGTGCTGAGACATTTGACGGTTTATCCTTTCGTTCTTGAAAATACCCGGTCTTCACCACCGGTCTTCTAATGCTATCCATTTACGACGTATCATTATTCGGAATGGGTTATATGACACACAGTCCTCTCCCGGCTAAACCGAATAATGAGCGCAATATTTTGAAACCATATGGATAATGGGATCTCAGTTAAGTCACAACTTATTACCCAAAACTTTTCTTTCGAATGTTTTAAATAAATTACCATTTTCAAAATCTTTAATCAAAAAGATTCACTTCATAATGTTCACCAATCTTTCACAAAGATTCATTTATAGCCCTTCAAAACAATCCCATTTCAATCCCAAATATTTTTATACAAAAGATACATTTTAAGATCCTTTTCAATTAAAGTTCAACAATCTTCCACAAAGATTCAATTATAACTTTCAAAATAATTCACAATTCAAATCTTTTTTTACAAAAGATATACCTTTAAGATCCTCTTCAATTTCAAAACAAGGTTCAACCATCTTTCACAAAGATTCAATTATAATTTCAAAGCAATTCCAATTCCATTTCAAACTTGAAATCTTTCAACACAAATTGGAAATCCTTTCTTTATATGAAAGCTATTATTATTTGAAAACAAATAGTTTTCGTTTCGGAAAAATCCGATTACATTTGCATGAGTTAAAGCCCTTTAAGTATAAAACTTGGGTTAAATTCAAATTCTCAAAACAATACTTTTAAAATGGTTTAAAACCCATATAAACACATTTATAACTCGTATAATCTTTTTAAGCCATAATTTCCAAACATAGAATTCAATTTCAAATCTTGAATTTAAATTCAAATCAAACTATTTAAATTTCAATACTTAATCAAGTTATTCAAAATAACTTTATCTTTAAACTCCTTTTCAAAAGCTTTTCATATTTAACCCAATTCCATTTCCAAACTATTTGAATTCAAAATTCATCGTTAAAACCATTTCATTATTTGAATAAAAAATATTAAATTCGAATTATCTGTGACTTAAACGATTTCTTCGTGCAATCCATATTTGTGTGTGTACGGTGTAGTCCAGAGGTTTTACACAATAGTGCAACATCATCAATTATCAAAATCCAAACACAGCAATATCGATAAGCAGTATAATCCTATAGCGCTTATCTTCATTCAAAGATTCATAAATAAATAATATAAATTTATCACAGATAAATAGGTTACATTCATCACAGATAATTACATTCGTCACAGCTCAAATCAATTCAATTCATATCACAACGCAGCACACATCAGGGATATCAAACAATTCAACATTCAATAGAATTTAAACATCCATAAGTGAAGTTAATCAATCATCTGATTTATTGAAACAAGATTTATCACTAATCCATGTTAATTAACATTAATTAATTACAAATTATTTTTAATTAATTAACCTTTAATAATAGACTTATTATCCTTTAATTATCTATTAATTAACCTTAGTTAATAAATAAATAAATCTTTAATCATCAAATAGTTAACCTTTTATTATTTAATTATTCCTTAACTAATTATCCTTAATTAATTATTTGTCTCTTAATTACCATCATTAATTAATAAACCTTTAATTAATTATTCTCAAATTAACTACCTTAATTAATCAGTCACATTAATTAATTATCCTTTAATTAATAATCTTTAATTAATTGCTATTTAATTAATTAACCCTTAATTAATTGCTATTTAATTAATTATCCTTAATTAATAACAATAAGTGATTATCCCTTAATTACATTAAGTAATTACAAATTAATTAACTTTAATCATAAATTATTCAACCTTTAATTATTAAGTAATTAACCTTTAATCACTTAATAAATCTTTAAATTAATCACTTAATTAATGAATCACATAAATTAAACCCTTTTAAGTAATTAAGTAATTAATCATTCCTTAATTATTTCCATCAAATAACTTTTAATTACTTATATTAAGTGATCATACTTGAATTAGCTAAGAGATTATATTTTCAATTACAAAAACCTTACATAATTAAGATAACCCATATCCTTAATTAATCGCTTAATTATATTATTACAACTTATTTAAATTGGAATAAATTTATTCGAAACTATTTCTTAACTAAAATTTCTAATATAATTATTTCAAACACTTATTTAATTCAAGCATTATCAAACTCCATTTAAAAATACTTAAAAATTTATTCATTATCATCAATAAATTATCTCAAAATAAATTAACTTTCAAAACAATTTTAAAACATTTGACCTTAACATTTTTTTCTTGAAAACTTTTTCATCCTTAGTTTTCAAACCTTGGTATAATATTTTGCTTTATAACTTTAAACCTGGTATGGATTTTTTGTTTAAAATTTTAAAATCTGTAAACGTGTTATCCTTTTAAAATTTTCAAAAATAAGTTAACAAAACAAAAGCCGGGCCCAAACTTCTACTACCCGAGATCTACTTCGAGGAAACTCCTCCTCTATTTTCCCCGAGACAATCAAGACAAATTTCGAGCTATAACCCGAGCCATGGTCATCTTCCCAAACACGAATACCACCAGACATAAAAACGTGTACGTGCACGTTGCACATCACTCTGACCACCTCCGGTCAATCCTACGACGGTCGACAAGTCATCGATAACCCCCTCTATCAACCAGACCATCCAACACCACGAATCAACGACCAATTCGAAATCGAGTTATCTAGCCACTTCCAGGAGCGACCCTGTTCACCCAAATTTGCTTCGGCTCGCCAAACCTAGTCGCCAGAAACCTCACCGCCGCCACCAGAGGTGCTTCAATAACCCAGAACCCTTTCCCATGGGTGCGATCACCTCTGATCCCCGTGGTTGACGAAAATGTCGCATTTTCCCATCGGACCAAACTGGGTTAGAAAACCCTAATTCCTCATCGTACCATCAAATTGATCATTGATACATGTAATCAGTATTTTTTCGACAATTTCCAACATACAAGCCACCTTCGACATAAATCTCGAAACTCGGTATTTCCCCGATCATTAGAAATTGAGGAGTTTATGATTTCTGTTCATCTTAAAATATCTCACCATATACCTATTTAAAAATTATGATTACTTTACCTAAATATATCATTTTGCAATACGAATCACATTATAAAATCCAATCTCAAAATTTTTAACCTTGATTTTCCAGATTTAAAAAGTTTTACTGTAATTTTCTTTCTTTCCAGTAAAATAATTTACCGATTTTTCTCATAAATATTTTTAAAAATAGCATTAGGTTAATATAAACAAATTTTCTTTAAGGATTATAACTTAACATGAATTATAGGACGAGATGTTGAATTTTTAATCTTGTTTCTGAACCCTGTAAACAAAGAACAGAGCCTATTTTCCTATATACATACATATACACTCAGATAATTGCATATATACAGACGTGCAAGCAAACCTACACATCATTCAAACACATTTCATATCATAATTCACAGATCATTTAGATATATATCAGGTTGAGTTTGCTCACCTTGTTTGTATTTGAACAGAGAACCAAAGCATGGAAAAGATGATGAAAAATCTGGAACCAGTTTATTTATATGATCTGAGAAATGTTCTGATGATTTTTGAGTCGAATCTTGCTTTATCTTAATACTGAGTTGATCTAAATTTACCCACTGCATGCCTGATCTTGTGATCTTTGCTTAAGATTTGATCTTTGCTCGAATTACCTGAGTTGATCAGCACTTGATTTTGATCTTTGCATTTTAAATTTCCAGATTTCTGATTTGAATTTTATTTTGATCTTCATTTCTCAAGTTGAATGTAACGACCCGCAAATCCGTACCCCTTGAGTTAACGCTATTCTACAACAATCAACTCAAGTTGTACAGAAATACGAACCATTTGGGTTTAAGAAGAAGAGGTAGAAGAAGAGAAAACAAAAATCAACATCAGAATCTAACCATCGCAGCGGAATAAAATATAATATATATTAACAGATCTTTACACAAATCAAAACTATATCTGTTTATATATACATTACCCGAGTACATCATCAGAGTACACACAATATCAATAACATACAACTGGATACACAGCTACTCAACACAGCGGAATATATATAAACAAGTACGTAACTACGTATCGTCATCCAGCTCGTCTCCTGAGCTCCACAGCATCATATCCTGTATCCTATAATACTCGGTCTGACCCGAGCATTATAGTTAAATAACACCCGAGTCAGTCTGGAATACCAGCGTGAGAAAATCACACCCAATTTATTATTAAAGTTTCAAAAATCCTTTGAAAACAAAAGCATCTCGTAAGACCACGCCACAAATAAACATGTCGGGTTTTTACCTTATGATAGCTAAAACAATTTTTATAGAAATCCTCTGATATTATAATAGGGTCTATATACAAATACTTATAAAATAGCCGAAATTGTTACATGATTAAATTCCAGCTACTAGCCACCGAAGTGGGTAATACAAACAAAACTCGTACAAGGCTCGTAGGGAGAATGGATTTCCAACAATGACTAGGCACTGGGGTACCACCTGTCACAGTACGGGGCCTAGATCACCGTACCAAGGACTACTCCCTTCATCCCCTGCAACACAAGGTCGGAACCATTCCTTACTGAACAGTCCCGAACAAGATAAACCCCGTGGTTGGCGCGACCAACCACCCACTAAGCCGAAAGATATATAAGGGACATCTAGACAGGGGAATTACCTTGTCCTGCTTGGGCATGACCCACCTAACCTTGCTGCATATCCCCTGATTTTCAGTCATTCCCATTTGATGAGGCTTGAGGCTAAACGTTACCTTTAGAACGTATTTACTTAGAATGCCCATCGCCCACCTGATGATGTTTCGCAAGCATTCATCCATACAAGTCCGTCCCGGGTTCGAACGGAACCGAAGGCACTATTCCTACTACATCCATTTTGGAAATATCCTCAGGATTAGTAGCGACTAGCCCTTGCACTTCACTGCTCCATCTTCGACTCCGAACACGTTTTTCGCGCGAAACGTACAAACCGGATCGAAGTGGTTTTCGAGAAATAAATCTCGATCCCGGTCTCTTCGAAACGATCAACGCAGTTGGCCAATATTGATAGTCGGTTATTTAACTATCAATTAATATTCACAAACAACCATCAACCAATAAATAAATTCCCAAATTATTTATTTATCTCAAAATATCCTCAAAGATATATTTCTATTTTCAATCCTTTGAAAACAGTTTCAAAATCATCTTCCTTTCAGAATAAACTTTCCCAAATATATTATTATTATTATTATATCTCCTCTGAAATTACCAAGCACAAAACTAGATTTTTTTTTTGTTTTTATATAATTTTTAAATACTTTACTTTGAACTATATATATATATATATACTTTAAAACACTTAGAATAAAACTACTTAGATAATATGTTAAAATACACATTATATGAATTTTGAAAATAAGGTTACTTAATAAAATATAAAATCTAGATTTCTCCTTTTAAAACAACATACTAAGTTACTTCTTATAATTACTTCTAAAACAGATTAAAAGACAATACTTACTTTATACTTTACATATTAGAAATAATAAATTTTACAAAACTTGCTTCCTTTAAAAACAACTTTAAAACATTTAATTTTTATTTAAAAATTTGCTTTAAAACGTACTTGGTTATTCGGGGAGAAATTTCAATCTCAATCACTTAAATCAATTTTCCCAAATTGATTCCCAATTTATTTCCATTGAAATAAATTTCTTTAATTACTGAATTCATTTTAAAATCCATTAAGTATGAACTTAATTATTGTTGTTATTATTTTTCATTTGATTTTAACTTTCAACTGAAATATACAAATTCCAGTTTTCCCCAATAATTTAAATCTCAACTTTTAAATAAATGCTTGTTCTTCTGTACAATAACACTGAATTTTTTTTTTAAAATTCATAAATTTCCTGTTTATTCAATTTTCCTTTCTATACTCGCAATTCATTTATTAAAAATTTAAATCACTTTATTTCTTCTCCAATTCATTCTTAAATTTATTCAAATTTCCCTATAGTTATTTTACTTGCAATTTTACTTCTTTTATATATATTTTTTCAAAATCCAATTTATATATTTTGGTAGTTCATTATACCCAATTATATCCAATTGAATCATAACATTCAATATTCTAATATAACTCATCACAGAATATCCAATAATCACAACAAAGAATGCTAAATAATTTAAATAAATGTTGAAGGACCCAGTTGGTTCCCTCCAACCTGTTTTCCCTGCATCCACAGACGTTAGCATCACATAATATGCCAATTACAAATTATACTATACTATATCACATCAGTCAATTCAACCATACAATCAATTATTTAAATTCAATCATTTTAAATTTAAATTTAAACTGAGTGAGATTAACTCACCTTTTCCTTTCCGTTTGGCAATTCAATTCCATCTCGTCTATTATCTCCCAATTTTGGACCTTGTATAAATATTTATATAATTTTATTAATATACGAGCCAATCGAACAAATAAATAAAATTTCATTGGAGATTTTATTTAACCAATAATTTATCTCGGTTAATAATTTGATTATAAGTAAATTTTCTTTAATATTTCCATGGACTAAAATTTTGAATAGGTTAATTTAACAAGTTAACCATCATAATATTTTATTCTAAGACAACTAATACCTTAAAACATATACATGTATTTATTCCCTTTTATAGCTACACATATCTATACATATATAGTTTTCATAAAACCCTAGCTTATATGAATTTTATCAATATTTAAAATTACTATTGGTGTGTTATTTAAGGTGTATAAATTATCTCTATCTCGGTTATTTACACAAACATATTTAAAATCTGCATAACCAGTCTATCAATATTTAAAATTACTACTGATGTGTTATTTAAGGTGTATAAATTATCTCTATCTCGGTTATATACCTTAAATAAAATTAAAGACAGAAGAGGAAATCAATACCTCGCTCAAACAACGACCGCCACTACCTCAAAAACCCTAAAGCCCTAACATCCTTCGATCGACACCCACCAGTCCCTACTGCACACTAGCGAAACTGCCATCATCAAACCCAACTCAAACTCCTCGCCCACGAACGCGACTCCAAGTTATTCAACCTTGCCACAACTCACGCTGCCATGACGAGCCGATACATGCCCTAGATTGTTCGCCACCCCATGAGCTGCTCAACACAAAATCGCCAATCCATTCCCTGCTGTAGTCACGCACGCTCGAGCTATTGACTTCGCTAATTCGAACAAGAAGTAGCGCCGACCTAATTGAATTTGAAGAAGAGGGAGAACGGCTTGGGTTTGAGATTCGATTGGAATGAATTCAAGAGGATGCAAACGCGATTTTTAATTGAAGGAGACGGCATTAATTTTAATTTTTTTCTTTTTTTTTTATTAGAAAGAAGTGCGATTTGTATTTGATCGGCCAACATACTTAAGTGGAAATGGATTAAGCTTGCGCTAGAAGATAGAAAAATGTAGCTTCTATGGAAAGGTTTGACCATGTAACTTAAAGTTAATTAATTTTTTCTACGCATTAACGGGGTGTACGATCAAACGTTAACTCCAAATGTTGCGAAAATTGAAACCCGATAATAATTCAATATTACAGACCCAATGGAACAGGTTTTGTCAAATTCCGAGACTGTGCCTCGAAAGGCTATTTTTAAAGTCAATTTAAACGATATATTTTTTTTAAAACTGAACAAACCACTTTTAATTTCAATTTTACAACTTCTATTATCCTCAGTGTTATCAATACAAATTTTATAAGCCTTCAAATTATTTTTAATAGGCTTAAAATCTTAGATTTCATATTTTATTCAATTTCAAATTATTTAATTCAATAATTTAATTATCAAATAAATCATGATATTCGTAATTCAAATTAAAATTACTCTATTGAATATTCAAAATCAATTAAATATTCCGATTTAAAAGGCTTAAAAATTCCGGGTCGTCACATTCCTCCCCCCTTAAAAGAATTTCGTCCCCGAAATTACTAGTTAGGATGAATAGTCCAATACCCGTTTACTTATCTCCAAAACCAAACAAATCAACATCTAACCAACAATCTTTTTTTTTTATAGAAGACCCATTTCCATTCCTATTAACTTTTCAACTCTCTCATAGTTTCAAACTATACTATTTGTTTAACCATTCGAGTTTCAATTTAAAACCAAATTTTTGAATTATCAAAAAGTTCTCAAAATTTTTCTAACTCCCTAAATTCCCGTAAAATTTTGCCAGCGTCTCCTTTGCGCGGCTAGCTCGGTACAACTACAAAAGGGCTCTACGGCCTCCCAAATCCAAAAAGAAAACAAAAAGCCAAGTGGCTCAATCCAAATCCAAATCCAAATCTCAATCAAATTCCATACCAAATTTAAATACATACCTTTTTGTCGGGCAATTCAAATTTTATCTCTTGAAATCCATCCAATTCTATTTATTTATTTTTTTCTTTAGATTACCTGCATATCCTGCTTAATACTACTATCCAATCATAATATCCCAAAACAATTCATCGACTTTTCACAAAATGCCAATATCTAATTATCCAAATATAAACTTGGAATATATTTATATTATCAACTTCCAATTAATAACATAAGCATGTTATATGTTTCTTATATTTCTTTTCATCTTACCATCTTAGTTTATATCTAATTCTCTAATTCTATTCAAGTTGATTCCTCATTCACATATGAGTTCAATTCATCTTAAACTCTAAATTTTAAAACTTTATTTCCTATTAATAACTAATTCATATCATTACTTTAAGTTGGTTTCCTTTAATAACTTATTTTAGTTTCCAATTTGAATTTGTTTGTCGATAACAAAATTTTCAAAATTTTCAAAAAAAAATTTCTAACTCCCAAAATTTCTGAAAATTTTTGGCAGAGTCCCCTTTGTACGGAGGAGCTTTTGCAATTTGACAAAAGAGATAAATATATATACATCGACCCACACGGTCGGAAAAACCAAAAACAGTTCATATTTCCTATTTTTATTGCGTAGGCGTACCTTATTTAGCATATTAAGCAAGCGGCTTATTATTTTTAGCAAATAGCACAACCAAATCCAGCCACACGGCTTCCAGGTACCTGTACTTACTCAATTTAAACATGTAAGTGCCAAATATATACAGTTTAACTATAATTCACTTATTTACAATAGTTAAAACATATGAAGTCTAAAAGAATCTCATACCAAACATTTTTCTGTAAGCAATTTATATTGTTCCCATGCTAATTCAACTGTTCCAATTTATTTATAAACCATTCTCATCCAATGTGAATGTTTTTCAATCCATTTGTATATAACCTCATTAATTTGAACGGTTTAAAACTCAATTGCTTACATTTAGTTTAGTATTAAGCAAACTGAACTCATATTTAATTCAATTGCTTTCAAAACCAATTTATTTTACTCCTATCCATCCAAGGCATTTTAATAACATCTATTTACATTCAATAACAATGTATTCTTTGCAATTTGACGAGATTTATGTGGATAAATAAGCACTTGAGTGTTATAATCAATTTAAATTGACCCCAACTCAACTTAAGCTTAATTCTATTCCATTTCGGATTTATTCACAATCCATATATTCTCAGTTTCATTGCATTTTAAATTTGAATCTATTCACTCGCATTCCATTTTATTAACCAATTAGTTCATCCAAACCATATACAACCTAGGTTCATCTTAATTGCCAATTAAATTTCCCCTTTATTTTAACCCATTCACAATCATTTATTTAGCTCAACACATTCCATTTAAATTTCATTTACTATCCATTTATTTACATTTCATTCCATATTTGTTTATTCCAAACTATTTTATTTATCTCGAAGACAATCCAAGCTATTTCATTCAATAACCATTTCTCAACTTATTTAAACCACATTTCATTTGATTCTTATTTATTCCATCACGTATTTATTCAATATAATTAGTCTATCCACATTCACTTAAACCATTCTAATAAACTCTAAACATTCCATTTTCCTTATTGTCTCCAGTTATTTCAATTCCTTAATAATTTTTAAATGGTTTATAATTATTTATTCTGGAATTCCATTCCATTAATATTAGCTAATACTCATCGAATTTTATTTCGATTAACAATTTATTTTCACTTAATTTCAATCCAACCCAATATCATTAAACTTGGTTCCAGTTGAATTCAATTCAACTCTCCTCCATTCATTTAGCTTAAGTCAATTTACTTCAATTTATTCGAATTTTATACTTAAGCTCATTTCCATCTTACAAGTATATTTTCTCTTTTATACTCAGCTTGACTCAATTTATTACAGAGCCATATACAATTTATTTCCACATATTTGGATTTTATTTGCAAATCATACCATTACTATTTTAAATCCAGATCCATTTTTTTTTCCGATACATTCCCAATTATTTTTAATTTGTTAACACTTCAAGTTAAATTTTAATTAATAACTCAAGTTCTGATTTCACCATTTACATTTTAACTTACCATCCAATTTATTAACTTACATTGCAATTTGGTTCACAAATCAATTAATTAATTGCAAGGCCACTTTCCATTATATTTTCTTCATTGACAATGTAAGTCGAATTTAATTATAACTTGAGTTTTATTTTCAAACCTCATCATAAACTCACAATTCAATTTCATTAACTAATTTATTATCCAATTAGTTCTCCCATTATTCATAATCCAACACTTGAAATTTTATTTAAAATATCACTCCATTTAATTTTCTTGATTCAATTTAGTTTATAATTCAAGTTTGGATTTTCTTTTCATTTTCCAATTCATCAAAATATTAAATTTGGGCTTTGTATTCCATTTTAGTTTTTATAAGTTACCACTTATTGTTTTATACAATTCCATTCATCATAAGCTTGAATATATCCACCTTTTATTTTTAACTCAAGCCTTATGCTTATTTATAACCACGCATTTTTTTTTTCTATGAATTTCTAATTCCTTTATAAGTTATTCCAATTCATTTCATCCTAATAACTCAATTGAATTCTTATTCCAATTCAATTTTATTTTAACTCAGATTTATTTAATCCAATTCGATTTCAACTTAATTCGAATACACTGGATATTATTTTCAACTTATTTAATCAATCTCAATCCCATAAAATCTTTATTTCCAAATCCAAGTTAATTCCATTTTTAACTTTTCTTTTAAATTTAAGTTCCAACATTCAAAGCTTATATTCCATTTCTGATTTAAAAATCATCTCAATTTATAAGCTTACAACTTATCTCATCAGAATTTTATACACTCGGCTTTTGTCTTCAAATCATTTTGAAATCTCCAATATCCCAAATCACACTTCTCAAATTTTTTAAACCAATCCTGGTTTTATTCCCAACAAATTTCCTTTGGAATTTCAAAAACAACTTGCTTTTCTAAACAAAATCAATTTGGTAGCATTACTTCACTTAGAAATTCGAAAACGAATACTGATGATGCGGCCGTCATCATCAGAATTATTTTCCAATAATCCAAGTGATTTCAATGCTATATTACTTCCAAAATCCATTTAAAACAGATTTCCATTCAGAAATATCTTCAAAACAATGCTATCATTTATCTTCAAAACACTTCCAAATTTTCGGGATTTAACTTTCCAAATCCTGCTTAAATCAAATTTTTTTATATAATTCATTTACATAGCTTATGTTCATACAAATTCTCGTTTGATTATATTTCAATTTATAATTTTACATTTATAATTCATATTTACAAATTTCATTTTATCATGAATTTATTTCCGTAAACTTTGTTTATTTTCAATTTCTAGTTAAATTTTCATTTAACAATGATAATACTTTAATATTATCATTTCTAACATCCAAGCAACCATATAATAGCTATATAGTTTACCAAAAACTTTCTTCATATCGAAAATATATTTTGGGTAAAATTATTTCATTCACCCACATTTAAAACAATATTGTGTCAATTGTTCTATTCAAGTGTTTAGAAACCCCTTCGATACAGTTTTCGAGGCTGTGCCGACGAAGGTTCATATACCACTCCATAAACCAATCAACACAATATAAAACCATTTTATATTCACTAACAAATACGCGCTCATATCTATTAATACGCTCAAACTCATTCTACAGTACTACGGACTCTATTTGAGTAATTCCCAACAGAGCCAAGGTTATCACCAACCTAAGCTCTGATACCAACTGTAACGACCCGCAAATCCGTACCCCTTGAGTTAACGCTATTCTACAACAATCAACTCAAGTTGTACAGAAATACGAACCATTTGGGTTTAAGAAGAAGAGGTAGAAGAAGAGAAAACAAAAATCAACATCAGAATCTAACCATCGCGGCGGAATAAAATATAATATATATTAACAGATCTTTACACAAATCAAAACTATATCCGTTTATATATACATTACCCGAGTACATCATCAGAGTACACACAATATCAATAACATACAACTGGATACACAGCTACTCAACACAGCGGAATATATATAAACAAGTACGTAACTACGTATCGTCATCCAGCTCGTCTCCTGAGCTCCACAGCATCATATCCTGTATCCTATAATTACTCGGTCTGACCCGAGCATTATAGTTAAATAACACCCGAGTCAGTCTGGAATACCAGCGTGAGAAAATCACACCCAATTTATTATTAAAGTTTCAAAAATCCTTTGAAAACAAAAGCATCTCGTAAGACCACGCCACAAATAAACATGTCGGGTTTTTACCTTACGATAGCTAAAACAATTTTTATAGAAATCCTCTGATATTATAATAGGGTCTATATACAAATACTTATAAAATTGCCGAAATTGTTACATGATTAAATTCCATCTACTAGCCACCGAAGTGGGTAATACAAACAAAACTCGTACAAGGCTCGTAGGGAGAATGGATTTCCAACAATGACTAGGCACTGGGGTACCACCTGTCACAGTACGGGGCCTAGATCACCGTACCGAAGACTACTCTCTTCATCCCCTGCAACACAAGGCCGGAACCATTCCTTACTGAACAGTCCCGAACAAGATAAACCCCGTGGTTGGCGCGACCAACCACCCACTAAGCCGAAAGATATATAAGGGACATCTAGACAGGGGAATTACCTTGTCCTGCTTGGGCATGACCCACCTAACCTTGCTGCATATCCCCTGATTTTCAGTCATTCCCATTTGATGAGGCTTGAGGCTAAACGTTACCTTTAGAACGTATTTACTTAGAATGCCCATCGCCCACCTGACGATGTTTCGCAAGCATTCATCCATACAAGTCCGTCCCGGGTTCGAACGGAACCGAAGGCACTATTCCTACTACATCCATTTTGGAAATATCCTCAGGATTAGTAGCGACTAGCCCTTGCACTTCACTGCTCCATCTTCGACTCCGAACACGTTTTTAGCGCGATACGTACAAACCGGATCGAAGTGGTTTTCGAGAAATAAATCTCGATCCCGGTCTCTTCCAAACGATCAACGCAGTTGGCCAATATTGATAGTCGGTTATTTAACTATCAATTAATATTCACAAACAACCATCAACCAATAAATAAATTCCCAAATTATTTATTTATCTCAAAATATCCTCAAAGATATATTTCTATTTTCAATCCTTTGAAAACAGTTTCAAAATCATCTTCCTTTCAGAATAAACTTTCCCAAATTTTTTTTTTATATCTCCTCTGAAATTACCAAGCACAAAACTAGATTATTTTTTTTTGTTTTTATATGATTTTTAAATACTTTACTTTGAACTATATATATATACTTTAAAACACTTAGAATAAAACTACTTAGATAATATGTTAAAATACACATTATATGAATTTTGAAAATAAGGTTACTTAATAAAATATAAAATCTAGATTTCTCCTTTTAAAACAACATACTAAGTTACTTCTTATAATTACTTCTAAAACAGATTAAAAGACAATACTTACTTTATACTTTACATATTAGAAATAATAAATTTTACAAAACTTGCTTCCTTTAAAAACAACTTTAAAACATTTAATTTTTATTTAAAAATTTACTTTAAAACGTACTTGGTTATTCGGGGAGAAATTTCAATCTCAATCACTTAAATCAATTTTCCCAAATTGATTCCCAATTTATTTCCATTGAAATAAATTTCTTTAATTACTGAATTCATTTTAAAATCCATTAAGTATGGACTTAATTATTGTTGTTATTATTTTTCATTTGATTTTAACTTTCAACTGAAATATACAAATTCCAGTTTTCCCCAATAATTTAAATCTCAACTTTTAAATAAATGCTTGTTCTTCTGTACAATAACACTGAATTTTTTTTTTAAAATTCATAAATTTCCTGTTTATTCAATTTTCCTTTCTATACTCGCAATTCATTTATTAAAAATTTAAATCACTTTATTTCTTCTCCAATTCATTCTTAAATTTATTCAAATTTCCCTATAGTTATTTTACTTGCAATTTTACTTCTTTTATATATTTTTTTTCAAAATCCAATTTATATATTTTGGTAGTTCATTATACCCAATTATATCCAATTGAATCATAACATTCAATATTCTAATATAACTCATCACAGAATATCCAATAATCACAACAGAGAATGCTAAATAATTTAAATAAATGTTGAGGGACCCAGTTGGATCCCTCCAACCTGTTTTCCCTGCATCCACAGACGTTAGCATCACATAATATGCCAATTACAAATTATATTATGCTATATCACATCAGTCAATTCTACCATACAATCAATTATTTAAATTCAATCATTTTAAATTTAAATTTAAACTGAGTGAGATTAACTCACCTTTTCCTTTCCGTTTGGCAATTCAATTCCATCTCGTCTATTATCTCCCAATTTTGGACCTTGTATAAATATTTATATAATTTTATTAATATACGAGCCAATCGAACAAATAAATAAAATTTCATTGGAGATTTTATTTAACCAATAATTTATCTCGGTTAATAATTTGATTATAAGTAAATTTTCTTTAATATTTCCATGGACTAAAATTTTGAATAGGTTAATTTAACAAGTTAACCATCATAATATTTTATTCTAAGACAACTAATACCTTAAAACATATACATGTATTTATTCCCTTTTATAGCTACACATATCTATACATATATAGTTTTCATAAAACCCTAGCTTATATGAATTTTATCA
Organism: Allium cepa; assembly: GCA_030765085.1. Classification (NCBI taxonomy): domain Eukaryota; kingdom Viridiplantae; phylum Streptophyta; class Magnoliopsida; order Asparagales; family Amaryllidaceae; genus Allium; species Allium cepa. Next base: position 202,025,519 of record CM060934.1, on the reverse strand, counting down.
ATATTTAAAATTACTATTGGTGTGTTATTTAAGGTGTATAAATTATCTCTATCTCGGTTATTTACACAAACATATTTAAAATCTGCATAACCAGTCTATCAATATTTAAAATTACTACTGATGTGTTATTTAAGGTGTATAAATTATCTCTATCTCGGTTATATACCTTAAATAAAATTAAAGACAGAAGAGGAAATCAATACCTCGCTCAAACAACGACCGCCACTACCTCAAAAACCCTAAAGCCCTAACATCCTTCGATCGACACCCACCAGTCCCTACTGCACACTAGCGAAACTGCCATCATCAAACCCAACTCAAACTCCTCGCGCACGAACGCGACTCCAAGTTATTCAACCTTGCCACAACTCACGCTGCCATGACGAGCCGATACATGCCCTAGATTGTTCGCCACCCCATGAGCTGCTCAACACAAAATCGCCAATCCATTCCTTGCCGTAGTCACGCACGCTCGAGCTATTGACTTCGCTAATTCGAACAAGAAGTAGCGCCGACCTAATTGAATTTGAAGAAGAGGGAGAACGGCTTGGGTTTGAGATTCGATTGGAATGAATTCAAGAGGATGGAAACGCGATTTTTAATTGAAGGAGACGGCATTAATTTTAATTTTTTTCTTTTTTTTTATTAGAAGGAAGTGCGATTTGTATTTGATCGGCCAACATACTTAAGTGGAAATGGATTAAGCTTGCGCTAGAAGATAGAAAAATGTAGCTTCTATGGAAAGGTTTGGCCATGTAACTTAAAGTTAATTAATTTTTTCTACGCATTAACGGGGTGTACGATCAAACGTTAACTCCAAATGTTGCGAAAATTGAAACCCGATAATAATTCAATATTACAGACCCAATGGAACAGGTTTTGTCAAATTCCGAGACTATGCCTCGGAAGGCTATTTTTAAAGTCAATTTAAACGATATATTTTTTTAAAACTGAACAAACCACTTTTAATTTCAATTTTACAACTTCTATTATCCTCAGTGTTATCAATACAAATTTTATAAGCCTTCAAATTATTTTTAATAGGCTTAAAATCTTAGATTTCATATTTTATTCAATTTCAAATTATTTAATTCAATAATTTAATTATCAAATAAATCATGATATTCGTAATTCAAATTAAAATTACTCTATTGAATATTCAAAATCAATTAAATATTCCGATTTAAAAGGCTTAAAAATTCCGGGTCGTCACATTGAAGATATTTTCTTTGAATCAGGTTTGATTTCTTTACTTGATTATGTTGCTTTGATTTTGGAAGTGAATCTTTGTTTTATTTTAATTCTTGATTATTTTTTATCTGTTTTTTTTTTCATTTCATTTTTTTTAAGTTTGAAGATAAGAGAAAAGTTTTAGCTTTGATCTAAAAATGAATAACCAGGCTTTCTCTAAAAATGTTTATAAATTCAAATTGAAAGAAACATTTATTTCTTTTCCACTTGTTTTAATAAGCTAACACTTGTACAACTTCTTGTTTAATTTCTTCACATATTTAAAAATAGTATAATTTGTTTACACTTGTATCCTTCCTATTTTAATACCTGCACATGTCATTTTAAATATTTAAATATGTGTTATTACATTTTCAATTTCTATTTCCTTTTATATATATATTATTTTAAAGAAAAATAATTTTATTCCTTTATTTATATCTTCATATGTTTACATTTTCAATTCAAACAAATCCATTTCATTTTATTTATATATGTATTTCAAATTTAAAGAATATGGTTTAAATTAAATTAAACACTAGTAAACAAATATATATATATATATATATATATATATTAGGATTTAACTTTCAAATTATAACTTTCAAATATAGATATGTATACACATATATATTTAAAATTGGAAAACAAACTTTCATTATTTTTTTAAAATATAAGGTTTTCAAATCTAATTTATTTTCAACATATTTATTTTTAAATTCCAAATCAAAATACTATTCAGAATTTATTGAATTTTCAAATCAATTCCTTTATTTATAGTCTTTTGTTATATATTTATTCAAATTTTCAAATTAATCCACAATCAAATTTATAATTAAAATATTATTCAAAATATTTATTTCTGAATTTCCAATTAGAAATTTTATTTGATATCATATTTATATACATTTATACTAATAAACAAACAAATATCTATTTAATTTGGAAAATACATAATTAATTCACAATTTAATTTCAGAAATTAAATTAATTATCAATTTAAATTTGATTTAAAAGTCGAGATCGTTACATAATTAAACACTAATTGCACTCCTTAATTAACATTACGCTTAAACTATTTCTTACCCAACCTTAATAATCTTCTCCTTATACATGACCTGTGCACCATAACCGTGCATCTCCACCACCAAGCACCTTGAATCCTTAACAAAACTAAGATCTGGTCGTTCCATTGATTCATATTGTGAAATCTTACCACCACTCATACATCTTCTTCGACCATCCACTAAAATACGCAACACACTACTCCTTCTTCGACCGTACTCTATGCCACACTCCACCATGACGAACCACATTCCTCTAAACTCCAGTGAAACCACGCTCTCCACTCACATAACCCATATTTGACCGCTGATTTAACTATTGATGCTTAAATCAAATACAAAGTTGAATCATAATCCCGCGTAAAATGTTGATTACCCAAAAACAATGTCGCGAGCAACAACATAGGCATTGAAGCACTTGCCTAAACGAACTCATGGAATCAAGAATTTCAATTTTTAGTTGAGTAAGGAATTTTATTTTTAATTTTAGAATTTGAATTTGAAAGAGGGAGTTTAATTTTTTTTAATAGGCAAGAATCTTATAAGGGGAAGAGAGTATGGGTAGAGATAGTGATTGGTATGGCCTCAACAGTGAGGGTATGGGCTTGAGAGTGGGCATATTATTTTATTTTAATTTAAAATTTTCAACAAAACTTACCCAAAAATCATAAAGTCTAATCGAAGTGTGCCAACTGGCGTTCCATGCTAAATATCCCTATTTCGAACTCAATGGAACAGTTTCGAGACCTAATTCCTAAGTATGCGGAAGTTAGCTTTTTAAATCAGGTTATATTTAAATTAATTTACTAAGCGTTTCGAGCCCATATGACTACACAGTTTGTCTGATCATTACGAAACCTGATGTTGTACAATAATCTATTATTTCGAATTTAATGGCACTGGTTTCATCAAAATCCTAGACTATGCCACAGGAATGATAATTTTACAAATTTAAATATCATTTTATATTTTTGATCATGTTATTGATATTTATCCGACCTATTTACTTTTTTAAATAAATTTACAGATTGAATTCATTAATATTATTTATTAATTAAAAGGAGTTAAATAAAATTATTAAATCCATTTAATTAATATTTAATTCACAATTCAAATATTTAAATGATTACAATATTTTTATTATAAGTTCTTAAATTCCAAAGTCTAATTTTAAATTTTTTAAAATAAATTAAACATTTAAAATCAAATGCTAAAAATTCTAGGTTGTTACATTATTATCTCAACTAGTGATAGTGAAACGTCATGATTCATTACCCTCGATTAGAGCACCAATGGTTGTTGCCGCATTGTGCGTCTCGGCAAGAGAAAGATACTGTTACTCTCAGTTTTGCATAACTCGCCTTCAATCAACGGCAAACTCCAACCCTAGTTATGGCCAAAAATACTGACCACGGCAATCACTTCGTTACCATGTATGTGTAGCCCTCCTCCATATGAGTCCAATGGATTTTGTCTTGTCATTCACTGTTGCCTATAGCTCCCTAAACTATTCAATGTAGGAGACGATGATGTTTCTTTGTTTACAGAAATGAAGGAGGAGGAAGATAATGAATAAAGTAAGGAAAGTGAGAGAAGTTTGGGTAGGGTATATAATATTAATTTCTAAAATAAATCGCTTCACATTTCTAGCTCACACAAATTTACAGGACATCAGATCGCTATAAAACTCGTTGGCACACATCACCTCATTATTCTAGTCCCGCTGGCACTAGTTTCATCATAATACGAGACATCGATATAATTTCATGTGTTTCGAGACTGTTTATCGATAGAACAATTTTTGGTCACATTATCGATATTTTTTCGAACTATTTATTTCTGTAAAAAGATTTCAAAAACAAGTTTTCCTACATTAGTTATTATTTTAAAACGAGGGTTAATAGGGTTATTAAATCAATTTAATCCCATTAAATCCAAGATTCGGGTATTTAAATAATTAAAGCATTTAAATACGAAGTGTCCGAAATTTTGGGTCATTGCAAATGTATCTTGAGTTTCTCATACAAGATTTATGTCTGACTCGTGGTTTTTATTATCCCTTAATTCCTCATGTACTCTTTTGAGTAGGCGGAGTAAAGAAAATTTGATTATGGATGCTTTGAAGGTTTATAAGATGAGCCGATGGCTTCCATTCATATATCTATTTCTATTTTTGTTGCGTTATTGTCATGTATGTAGCAATATTATAAGGACATAACTACCCATACCGATGATAGTATTTAGGTTTTGTAACTCAGAAATTACTCTGTATTTTGGAGCAACCCTTTATACTATCTTTTTGGATATTATATATTATTGTTCCACTTGTGAGATTTTGATATTGTATTCTTTCTTTCTTATTTAGCTTCCATTTCTTTTTACTTAACCCTAATAATTTGTCTTTCTAACACTTATGTATTTGGCATACGAATACGGTGGATGTATTAATGTCATCATTTGAGGGATGAAAAGTTGTTTTGGTATGTTTAGGTAGTGAAAACAATGAGTAGTAGAGCCGTTACTACTAGAGGTAGAGGTAGAGGTGGGAGGAGTAGTACTATGACTAATGTAGGACTTGATCATATAGGAATGCTACTCCTACCAAGGAATCAAGGTTGAATGTGGTGTAAGTGATTGTGCAGATTTGGCCACAATGGAACTTTGCTTCTCTATACCCTGATTTTGAGAGATTGGGCGGTAAGAGGTTCAATAGCACTAATGCTATCATCAAATTCAAATTTGGCTTAGTTTATGTGATAGGATATTTAAGGATATGGGGGTGGATGATGCGATGAAGCATCATTTGGCATCGTGCCATATGTTTGATGCTGCTATGGATTGGTGGAGCTCAGTCACCCAGATGTCCAGGAAAATGACTTCGCTTCAGCCCAATTCAAGGAAGTGGTGGAATTGAAGTTTGTTTTGGAGGCCAAAAAGACTAAGTTATCTAAGAGCTTTCTAGATCTTAAGCAGGGCTCTATGTCAGCCGTTGGGTATGAGAACATGTTTAATGCATTGTCTCAATTCGAGCTTTGGTTGGCAGATACATTGCTGAAGAAGAACGAGATGTTTACATTGGGTGTGTGTCTAGAGTTTTAGAGGGACATGAAAAATCATATCTAGAGATCGTTCATGAATTTGATAGGTATGGCTTTATTGTTTGAGGATTTAGCTCCAAAGTTGTCTGCATCTATACCAACCAGAAACAACAAGCATAACTTTAGCCATCGAAAGATGTTTTCAATTTGGCTTGCTATAAGTGTGGGTAGAAGGAACATTTTGCTAGGAATCATAGGATGTGTGGAGGAGGAGAAGTGGCAAAAGCATCAATTGTTAAAGCGCTGATTGCAATAAGCTTAAGCCATAAACTTCCAAAGACAATTTGCATTGCATTACAACCGCCACTAGCTTGGTCATAAGGTTAGAGATTGTCCGATGCTTTAGAAAGGACAACATCCTAGGGTATCCACACTGGCTACAACACCTTCCATTTCCATACCTGTAAAGAACAATAGGGTTCTTAAAGGTATATTATCTATTTATGGCATTCCTGTTTGTGTTTTGTTTTACACTAGTGCTTCACATAGTTTTATATCTAGTAACCTTGTTGATAGACTAAAACTAAAATCTAGTATGACTTATGGCTCAATTTGTGTGTCGAACCCTATGGAGGGGGGATCATCCAACCTTAGTATGATATGTTTATGAATTCTAGTAACTTGGTATAACCAACTCATTCCATGCGATAAGTATGTTCTTGGTTTTTTAGGATTTAATGTGTTACTGGGGATGGATTGGCTGTATCGGAATCATGTAATCCTAGACTTTGTTAAGTGAACTGTAGTATTAAAGAAAAGAATGAAGGTTCTGGTAGTGTCTTATGAAGGACCTAGCTTGTTAATGAGTAGTTTCTTTATTCTCTCTATGTGGGGGAAGAGGAGTTGGGGTCGAGTTTTTTTGTCCATGAGTTTGTGGATGTGTTTGAAGAAGTATTTGGTTTGCCCCCTCACCATGAGATTGAATTTCTTATTGATTTATTTTGAGATGCTAAACCTATTCTGTTGCATGTCCATAGGCTATCACTGAGGGAGCAAGTAGCATTAGCTAATGAAGTTAATGATTTTTTATGTAAAGGCTTGATTTGATGTAGTCGATCGAATTAGGGAACACCAATCGTCATTGCTACGAAGGTGGACGATTACTTAATACTTTGTGTGGATTACTGTGAGCTTAATAAGTGGAATCTTAGGAACAATTATCCTTTTCTTAGGATAGATGACTTGTTCGATTAGCTACATGGTGCTGTGGCATTTTTTTCACTAGATCCTACCATAGGGTTTCATCAATTGATAGTAGCAAAGGAGAGTGTTCCTTTGACAGCTTTCAGGTCAGATAAATTTTATGGATGGTTGGTTATGTTTATTCGGCCTAATCAATGCTTCAACATATTCAATAGACTTAATGAATAGGGTTTTTAGGCATGTGCTGAATAAATTTGTGCTTGTTTTTGTTGATGATATTTTGGTCTACTCTAAGACCAAGAAGGAGCATACTCACCATTCGACCATAGTATTTGAAACATTAAAAGAGCATGTGTTGAAAGCTGAATGCTAGAAGTATCTTTTTTGCAGTCGGAAGTTGCATTCCTAGGACAGTTGTCTTGAAGGAGGGTATTTCTATTGATTCAGCAAAGGTTGTGGCCGTTCAGGATTGGAAAAGGCTGAAAAGCACAACTAATATTAAAGGCTTCTTTTAGTTGATAGGTTATTATCGAAGGTTTATTCAGGATTTCTCTAAAATTGCTTTGCATTTGACGAATTTAACAAAGAAAGACATCAAATTTGGTTGTACTGATAAATGTGAATAAGCATTTAAAGAGTTGAAAGAAAGGTTGGCTAGGACTCTTGGTCTAACTATTTTGGATGGAGGGAAGGGTATAACTGTTTATACAGATGCTTATGGGATAGGTTTAGGTGCACTGTTAATATAGCACATAAAGGTTAATGCTTATGCCAATAGACAACTCAAGTCGCTTGAATCGAGGTATCCGACCCATGACTTGGAGTTATTAGAGATTGCATTTGCATTCAAAATTTGGAGGCATCATTTAATTGGTGAGAAGTTTGAATTGTACATGGACTACAAATCCTTGAATTTTCTTTTCACCTAGAAAGACCTCAACGCAAGACATTAATGGTGGTTAGAATTTCTCACGGCTTATGATCTTGATATTTTGTATATGCCTAGGAAAGCAAATATCATAGCAGATGCACTTAGCATGAGGTATGCGGTTATGGCGTATATTGAAGTGTTGTGACCTTTTAAGTCGTATTGAAGGTGATCGGCTAAGAGATTTTCGTATTGCAAGGATAGCTAAGGTTTTAAGTAAGAATGAGGCACTGAAGAGGTGGATGGAGTTCGAGGTGGATAATCATGGTATGTTGAGAATGAATAAGAGATTTTGCATTCCAGATATTGATGGGATTAGGTAAGAGGCATTAGCAGAAAGTAATCATTCAAGACTTACGATAAATCTGGGAGTTACCAAGATATATCAAGATATGAAGCGGACTTTCTGGTGGGAAGGTACGCGGATGTTGTTTCGATATTTATGAGTAGGTGTTCTAATTGCCAAGAGGTCAAAGGCAGCCATCGGAAAACATCTGCACTACTTCAGCTACTTGAGATTTCATAATGGAAGCGGGAGCAGATATCTATGGACTTTATAGACGGGCTACCTACGTCGAGAAAAGGTAATGAAGGATTTGGTTTATAGTCGACCAACAAATTAAGAGTGCATAGCACTTACTGGTAAAGAAGACAATGATAGCTTCGAGTTAGGTAAGCTGCATGTCAAGGAGATTGTTAGACTTCATGGGGTTCCTTGTGATATTGTGATTGATAGAGATCAGATATTCACTAGTCAATTCTGAAAAGGGTTGCATGATGCCTTAGGAACGGAGCTGAGTTTGAGTGCAGCTTACCACCTACAAACTAATGGACAGATAGAGAGAGAGTTAACCATGCATTAAAGGATTTTCTTCGGGATTGTATCTTAGACTTTGGTGGTTCTTGGGAAGAGCACTACCCCATGTTGGTTTTTCGAATAACAACAATTACCAAGTTAACATTAGGATGACACCTTTTGAAGCATTATATGGCAGACCTTGCAAATCTTCATCATGTTGGGTAGAACCTAAAGATCTCTTAGAATTTGGGCCATGTATGATTAAAGAGGCAACTGAAAAAGTAGGGATATTCAAAAATGTATAATGGAAGGTTTTAACGATGCGTAATTTTCAATAATTAAAAACAGTTAATTTAATAAGATTTTGTGGTTTAATATTGGGAGATATAAAATATGTGATTTAATAATAAGAATATAATTGGAATGAAATGTGATATTATTAAATTAAGGTAATTTATAATTGCTTTAAATATAATTCCAATTAAATAAAACGATTTAAAAGTCATAATTGGTTATAGATTGTAAATTAACTATAATAAGGTGTATTAATTGATAATTGGACTTAAAGAGTAACTGATAATGTAAATGTTGATTAATTAATGAAATAATGTGTAATAGATTGAATTGGATAAAATTTGTGCAATGTGAGTTGTTGAAACATTTGTTTGTAAATAATAAACTTACAAAATTTATTAAATGTAGAAACGGTGACAATTGTTATTTGTTAACAATTTAATAAATCAATTATAATTAAATGTAATTAAATGTTACATTAATGTGAGTTAAGACAATAACTGCAAATTGTGAATGTAATAAAATGTATGCAAATGTATAGAAATGAATAGAAATGTTAATTATATTCACAAGGCAATAACTGACTTAATAAAAGAGTGAAACCAAGATAAATCAGTTTACGAGGACTTTAAATTCTATTTAATGTGAAAATTGAAAAATTCAATATAATTAAAATATAGCGGTGAATGTAAATAAAAGATGGAAATGGTAGCATATTAGTGAAATAAGATATAAACAAATATTAACTATGTTAACAGAGTAATAATCGATTGAATAAAATGTTGAAATCAAATTTAATCAATTTTATCGGAATTAAATTATAATTTGTTGGATTTAATTACAACTGAAATTGAAAACTGTAATTAGTAAAAATAATTGACATTAAATTGACATGTAAATTTGTTTTAAATTATTGTAAATATCCAAGTAATCAAAAATGATAAAAATGGTTAGTTATTAAATTTGAATTGAAAACGTGATTCAACTAATTTAATATTAATTTATTTATTTAACGTGAAAATAGCCACTTTGGCACCGACTCGACGAAACCAGTTTCATCGGATCCGTAACAGTGAATTATTGTAACATTTCAGTTTCGTAGCGATCGGACTTGTCGTTTGATCGTACGAGCTCAAAAGGAGTAGAAATCAATTTAATTAAAATTCAGTTGAAATCAATTTAAAATAAGCTAATTTAAAGCCAACTTCTTCATACGATGGAATTAGGACCTGAAACCTCTTTCATTGAGTTTAAAAATATCGAAAACATCTGTTTCAATATATGGGATGACTCATTTTTGTTTCGAAGACAGAACGGGCTTTTCGGGTCGTTAGCGTCGATGCAAATCTATTCGGATGCTCATACATTTCTTATCGGGCTTCATTAGTATATACTATTTTGTTCAAACCCTTGCAGCCTTTCAGGTTATTCTATACATACTCTTCTGTTCTTCTTCTGCCTCTCTTCTATAATATCAGGTAACCTAATTGCAATTCCGAATTTTACCAACATCCAAACTACTCAAAAAATTCAAATAAAATATCAAATTGAAAGCTCTCGACAATACGAATCAGTTTATAATGTTCGTTTTCTAATATAATGCTCAAGTAATCAGGAATTCGCGGTCAAAGGTCAAAAATTTTGAAACCCTAAGACAATTTGGGGCTTTCTGGTTTTGGCTTCAATCAACGAAATCAGCTTATGCTACTAGACAGTTCGACGCATGGAGTCGTAGGGTGGCCGTCGAACCGCCTAAATCGACGTTGGGTGGCCGAAAATCGCATTTTAGGGTTTGAAAACCCTAGTTGACTGAGGTGGTCGACGGCGTGGGAGGTGGTCAGACTTGGTCGAGGCGTAGTGGCTGTCACAGCGAGGCTTTGGTTGGGTCGGCTATCGTACAGGCGGTCGAAGGAGGGTGTCAGAGGTTGGTCAAAGGCCTGGGTATGGGTTCTGTTCACGTGCTTATGCTGATGGTTGGGAAGGTGACATGTTGTTGTTTTATTATTTTGTTCATTTTAAATTCCAAATATTCTAACACGTTTAACTTCTTTACATGAGGTCGGATTTACGTACGGTATGTTTCGCTACGATTGTAGTGAAATTCTGGAAATTTTGACACTAGTTTGGATGAATTCTGAGACTGTACAAATTTTGGACCTAAATTGGATTTTAATTTGATTTGAAATCAAAGGTAAGTTTTTTAACCCACTCAAAACTACTAGATTATCTTTTGTTAGTTAAAATAAATTTATGATGTGATTAGTAATTAATTGATCGATGTTTGGTATGTTTAAATTTTCGTTCTAGTTAAATTTGACTTTTATTACATCTAATCATCGTTAAATTTAATATTGAATTTAAATTGTCAATTTAATACCTGTTATTGATGATCACTCATCTATTGTCGTTTATTGATTGATTTGGATGGTGATTGTGATGGATGTTTGATTTTTGATGTTGGATGATTGGATGTTGTATTTTATATTGTTATGACACCGCAAGCTCCCTATGGGTTGAAATGATACATACTCAAACGATCTATAGATTAGAAAAAATCAATATGGGTTGAAATGACAAACTCGAACGATTTTACAGATTTTATTTAATTCAGGATTGCGGTTTTAAATGATATATAACCGTAAAATTTTAAACTGCAGATTGAAATGATAAATATCCATATCACTGACCTTAGGTAGAAAAATATATATAGACACTGAACTGGTTAAATTAAGTGAATTTTGAATCTTTAAATTTTGAATTCAGTTAATTAGTATTTGAAATAGAAATTTGATTTATATAAGCCAGATTATTTTCAAAAGTCCAAGCATAAATGTTGAAATTGGAATTGATTTAAGAATGGTTCAAAGGATTTAAATTGGAATTTCCAAGTTGAAGTGTCAAATATAAATGAATAGATCAAAAATTGAGTTATTGGAAATTCTTGGATATAACTTTGAAATCTATTCTAAATTAATTTACACTATTTTAATCAATTTAAAACTATTTTAATTTATTTAATCTATTATAACTTATTTAATCCAATTAATCTATTTTTACCTATTTTAAAATAATTAAATATATTTAATCTATTTTAAATCTATTTAATATAATTTAAATCTATTTAATTTATTTTAAATTTATTTTAATCTATTTAAAAATCTATTTAATATAATTTAAATCTATTTAATCTATAATTAATCTATGTAAACATTTTAAACCTAATTAAATGTATTAATTTTTTTTAAATCTATTTAAATCTAGTTAAATCAAATTTAAATCTATTTTAATTTTTTAAACTATTTTTAAACTATTTAAACTATTTTAAACTATCTAAATTATTTCTAAATTTCAGATGTGTAAGTTGGAATGTTTATATTCAAATCCTTGGTATAAAGCAAATATGGTTAGATGATGTAATAACCTAAGTTGAGAATAAAATGACATATTTGAGTGAATAAGGTGATTTTGAAATGAAGAATTAATTAACATAACTTATCAATAAATTTCAAAGTGAATATGATTTTGAAAGTGAATATGATTTTGAAAGTAGTATGGTTTGAATTGAATATGGTATTTTCATATCAATATGAAATGGTTTTGGGAAATTTAAAAGAATCATCTGGTGCGAAATAAGCGGTTGATTATTAAAGAGGCTGGGATCGGATATTGTCTTACTCTCTACCAATAGCGAAAACCACTTTAACAACTTTTACGTGGTGGAGATTTCAGAAACGAAGTAGGATGGTTTGGTGTACAATTCTGTATGTGGTATTTACTTGACCCTGACTCCTGTGAGTCAAATTAGACGTGACTAAAACAGGAGCCGCGCTGGGCCAAAGTGAGGTCATTCCTCCTATCGGGCACATTTCTTCGATACCATTCTATTACTTTGTGATTGATTTGGTGGCCACCCCTTGATTTTGATTATGGGAGTGTGTTCTTAGGTGGGAGTAGTAGCTGCTATGCGTTACCACCGGTCTGGATTCGTAATTGCTATATCTACCTTGGAATTGCCTCGAGTGTCGTGTTCACATGCCTTATCGCGCCTTCTACGAGATTGTTTCGTACCATACCTATGGAGTACCCTTTGGGTAAACCTCATAGAGGAGCTTACGGTACTGTATAGAGTATGGGAATAATAAAATGTGTTAAGGGGGATATGAGTAACGCCTTAACGCTATTTTAATACTTTTACTTTACTGTAGACATATTATAATAGCGTATTGTACTACATAGTAGATAGTTTAACGGATCCTTAGGAGATGTAAATCTCGAACATCTCTTAAGTTACTACACCCACGTTAGACAATGGATAGCAGATGTTAAACCCCGTAACATCTCTGATGCCATTACATCCATATTTATTTCTTTTAGTTCTGACTTGAATGTTTTGTCATTTCTTTGCTCGGGTCAGTCGGAGCTTTTTAGTTTATCGAAGACTTTCTGGAGGATGAAGACGAAGAATTTGTACTGCTAATACATATTATATGTATTCCACTACATCATGTTGTTCCGCTGCATTTATTTATTTATTCCTTTTTTATGTAACTCTGGTTCTTGTGTTCCAAAAGAATAATCAAATGTATTTGTAAAGCAACTTCATGGACTGTTATTTGATTATTATATTTTGTCATTCCGCTGCGAGATTCTGTATTTTTTTACTTCTTTCTCTTCTTTTTCTTATTTACCCCATTACGATCTGCCCCTTTAAATGGTTTGAGTCTGATATGTGTGGTTTATCGTCGATTTAAACTGTCCAAAAGGGTAGGTTGTTACAGTTGGTATCCGAGCTTCAGTTTAGTGATAACCTTAGCTTTGTGGAGCCTGATTCATATGAAACAGGGTAGTAATACCCTAAAATGAGTCGCTAAGTGTATATATTTGAGAAAGCGTATTTATTAGTGTTATAAAAGGATTTGTATTGTGTTAATTTGCTCCGTTTTGTATTTATAAATTCTGGTCGGGATGCTGACATCGATAGGGATTTCTAAGCAGTTAATAGGGCAGACCGACACAATATTTGTTTTCAAATATAGGTAAATGAAATAATATTGCCTATTGTATATTTTGTATATAAAATAATAAATTTTATAAATGATATATTTGGATGTAATATGTTGTTTTTTAGGTAGTGATATTTTATAAATATTGATTGAAAATAAGATTTACAAATAAAATTTATACAAATTATAACTTGAGAACTTAAGTTCCAGGATTTTTAAAAATTCTTTTGAAAATTTGGAATATAATATTAATATTATTTGGAAGTATTTTCTGATATTAATATTTCAAGATGATTTGAAAGAAATGTTTCAAAAAAATTTTTTGTAGGAAATACGTTCTATACTCCCCTCTCTATCGTTGGAAAATAATTTCGGTGATGAGTGCACGCATCATCGACGTTCATTATCGAGTTTCAAAGTAGGAAGACTGATGTACTAGTTCTACTGCACATCCGTTTTGATAAATGAATCTTGATTTTAATTTCTAAAGTTCGATTTAATATATATATATATATATATATATATATATATATATATATATATATATGAAAGTGACCATAGATTTTTATACTGGTTCGGAGCACCGTCCTACGTCCAGTCCCAGACTCCTTTTGGAATTTCACTAAAACAACAATCCTTACTTAATCCGGAGGAACAGGTCTATACAACCCCTGAGCAGTCGAACAGGGACCTGAGCAGTAGAACAGGATTTCGCCTCAGCAGCCGAAGAGGACTTCATACGCCTGAGCAGCAGAAGGGGACTTCAACAAATACAAAAGATTGTTTGACTTTTTGTGTGTTCTGATAACACGGATTTGTCACTTGTAGTACACCCTTCCTATAATCTTTTCCTCAAGCATGATGTGTATATTTGAAGTTTATGAAGATTTGAAAGGAATAGTATTTTTTAGAATATATAAATCTGATTTAAGTAATAAGTATGCAAGAAAGTTAGATAAGAGAGAAAAGCAGATTCTGTGTATTGAAATCAAGTTAGAATATGTATTTATAAATGTTAAAAAGCAACGACCATTAGCGAAGAGTTCCCGTTGAAGTGTTATGTCCAAATCTCTTTATACAGGTTCGTAACTCTTCACAAATGGTCGTGTCTTTTCAGAAAAATATAGATGTTATAGAAATTCAGTTGACTGAACCTCTGGGATAGTCGACTGAATATTCGAACGAAATTTAAATAAATATTTGAATATTTGTGCACCCGTGGATGTTACACAAAAATTGTCAGGTCAGTCGACTGACCTGGTAATTTCTATGCGATTTTCACATTTTACACAGGTTTACTAGGCTGTTAATTCATATTCAGTCGACTGAATAACTCGTTCAGTCGATTGAATTCTGTTGATAGTCAAAAATCACCATAGCTCATTTGGTTAGAACACTTGCCTTCTAAACTAATGATCTGGGTTCGAGCCTCGCTCCATGCATTTTCTAAAAACTTGATTTTGATTAAAATATGCATGCAAATTTATTTGAATGTGAATGATGATTCTTGAGAAAGATTTTAACAAAGCATTAAACTAGACTCTATATACATATTTGATGACTCTTGTTAAAAAATATATAACTAGATGAACCATACTTTGAGTCGTTGAGTCCAGATGTTGTCGTAGTCGTAGATTCGTGAATTGTTGTTTCATGTCAGCAATCAAAACCTATGATCCAACATTCTCTCCATTTTTGATAATGACAACTCCATTTGCTACAAATGAATCTTCGACAAACTTTATTGACTTATTTCTCCGCCGGAATACATTCCTGTAATTGTGCTATAGGTTTCTTCCCCTGAATCTATGCTATATGTTCCTATAAATAATTAATCTTTTCTCCCCTTAATCTGAGCTTGCATTGTTTATTCCTGCAAATAGCGTTAAAGAAATATCTTTCTCCCCTTTGTCATCGACAAAAAGGAGAGTTTATATGAATATATAAATTATATTTTACATAAGTGTTAACATATAACAATATAAAACAAAATAACTACTACTTATAATGTAAGGTATCAGAAGAAAAAAATTAACATTTAAAGCATGCGATACCCAAGGTTCTTATAATTTCCTAATTTTTAGGATATACCCATTTGGGTGTGGTTGAACATTTATAAATATAATTTTCATTATTAACTACCAAATCAAAATAATCATCAATGTATTTTTCTCTATTTTTCCAATTAACAGGAACTCAAATATTTATATAACTTTTATTCATATTTCCAGTCAATGAGTTCGTACTACTAAATAAATTATAAACATTATTGGCCATAGCAGTATTTCTATACAAATTGGATTTATACTATTCTCGTAATCTAGTACTAGCACTAAGATATTTACTATACATAAAAGCTTGTTTAGCGGTATTTCTACGATTGACTATACATGACTTTTATTAAATATTGTGACTTCAGTGTTAAGTTTATCAAATTTAGCTTTAAAGTCAAAATTATTATTTCAAAAGAGATATTACTGTTTTCCAAAATATCAATTTTCTTGTTCAATTTAGATTTCTCCTTTTTTAACATACAGTTCTCATTTTCGAGAAAAAAAATTCGAGACTCTGAATTACCTAAAGATAATTGTAATAAATCATTTTTTATTTTCAAATCCATAATTTCTTTTGAAAAATATTTCTTTTTCTTTTTCAATCATAGTATCTTGTTCGTCTAGAAAATCTTTAAGAGCCTCAAAATTATTTTTCAAAATACCCTGTTGATTTTCTAAATCTAATTTCTCATTTTTCAATTTCTCATTTTCAAGTTTGATTGATTTCGTCTTTTCTAAAATAAGAAAATTAAGCTTTGATATCTTCTCGCTTACACTAATTAATTCATTATTCTCATTTACTGAAATTTGTAAATCAGAAAGTACCTTTTTACAGTTCTCATTGGTCATTGCTCTGATAGTTTCAGGCTTTCTGTTTGTTGTATTTCGACCGGATCTTTTTCTGGCCATTATTCTATGATGTTGTGATGATCGATAGAATTCCAGGCTTTGATACCAAATGAAAGAGACCAGAGATTTTTATACTGGTTCGGAGCACCGTCCTACGTCCAGTCCCAGACTCCTTCTGGAATTTCACTAAAACAACAACCCTTACTTAACCCGGAGGAACAGGTTTATACAACCCCTGAGCAGCCGAACAGGGACCTAAGCAGTAGAACAGGGACCTGAGCAGCAGAACAAGATTTCGCCTCAACAGCCGAAGAGGACTTCACATGCCTGAGCAGTAGAACAGGACTTCAACTAGTACATAAAATAGTTTGACTAATGTGTGTTCTGATAACACGGATTTGTCACTTGTAGTAAACCCTTCCTATAATCTTTTCCTCAAGTATGATGTGTATATTTAAAGTTTATGAAGATTAGAAAGGAATAGTATTTCTGAGAATATATAAATCTGATTTAAGTAATAAGTATGCAAGAAAGTTAGATAATAGAGAAAAGAAGATTCTGCGATTTGAAATCAAGTTAGAATATGTATTTATAGATGTTAAAAAGCAGCGACCATTGGCGAAGAGTTCCGGTTCAAGTGTTGTGTCTAAATCTATTTTTAGAGGTTCGTAACTCTTCACAAATGGTCGTGTCTTTTTAGAAAAATATAGTTGTTACAGAAATTCAGTCGATTGAACCTCTGGGTCAGTCGACTGAATATTCAAACAAATTTTAAATAAATATTTGAATATTTATGCACCTGTGCATGTTGCACAAAAATTGTCAGGTCAGTCGACTGACTTGGTAATTTCCGTGCAATTTGCACAGTTTTACACAGGTGTACTAGGCTGCTAATAGATATTCAGTCGACTGAATGACTTGTTCAGTCGAATAAATTCTATTGATAATCAAAAATCACCATAGCTTATTTGGTTAGAACATTTGTCTTCTAAACTAGTGACCCAGGTTCGAGTCCTGCTCCATGCATTATTCGAAAACTTGATTTTGATTAAAATATGCATGTAAGTTTATTTGGATGTGAATGATGATTCTTGAAGAAAGATTTTAACAAAGCATTAAACTAGACTCTATATACATATTTGACGAATCTTGTTAAAAAATATATAACTATATGAATCATACTTTGAGTTGTTGAGTCCAGACGTTGTCGTAGTCAGAGATTCGTGAATCGTTGTTTCATGTCAGCAATCAAAACCTATGATCCAACATATATATACACACACACACACACACAGAGAGAGATATATATGTATAAAAGATATGTGTGTGTGTGTGTATTATTTTAAAATAATTAAAAAGGAACCCAGTATTTAGTTCTCAAGTTTTTTGAAAATTTGAAACTTCAATTTTTATAATGAAATGAAATCTTGACTATTTAATAGTTGAAAACTTTTATTATGTGTAATTTGAGAATGCCCGATGATAAATGAAATAGATAATAAATTGAAATTTGTAAACTATAAATAAAAAGGGAAATGAAAATATTGAACATTTTGTTAATAAAATTAATATGATAACTTGTGTAACTTTCTATTACATTCTAAAAGGCATATAAATATGACTTACCAAAATGTTAAAAGTTGAAATGTTAATGAGAATATGTAATAGAATATTATACAAGTTAAACTTGGAAAAAAGGAAAGTGTCCAATGGAATTACTTCTATAAATAAAAATTATAATGTTATAAGTTATTACAAATTTAAGCTAATAGCTTAAAACACTACTAAGTAAATGTAATAAAAGTGAATAATGTAAGAATAATGAATATAAACTTAGGTTAACATTTTAAGCTATTTATAATCAGATTTAATGGTAAAGGTAAATACCGTAAGTAAATAATAAAAAACTTGAATTAATATTGAAGCCCTTTTATAATTATAATGAGTACTATATAAATTAAATGATTAGAACTTCAAAAAGCATTGAAATAATTAAAATGAGTACTGTATAAATTAAAAAACATGTAAGTTTATTTGAATGTGAATGATGATTCTTGAAGAAAGATTTTAACAAAGCATTAAACTAGACTCTATATACATATTTGACGAATCTTGTTAAAAAATATATAACTATATGAATCATACTTTGAGTTGTTGAGTCCAGACGTTGTCGTAGTCAGAGATTCGTGAATCGTTGTTTCATGTCAGCAATCAAAACCTATGATCCAACATACACACACACACACACAGAGATATATATATATATATATGTATAAAAGATATGTGTGTGTGTGTGTATTATTTTAAAATAATTAAAAAGGAACCCAGTATTTAGTTCTCAAGTTTTTTGAAAATTTGAAACTTCAATTTTTATAATGAAATGAAATCTTGACTATTTAATAGTTGAAAACTTTTATTATGTGTAATTTGAGAATGCCCGATGATAAATGAAATAGATAATAAATTGAAATTTGTAAACTATAAATAAAAAGGGAAATGAAAATATTGAACATTTTGTTAATAAAATTAATATGATAACTTGTGTAACTTTCTATTACATTCTAAAAGGCATATAAATATGACTTACCAAAATGTTAAAAGTTGAAATGTTAATGAGAATATGTAATAGAATATTATACAAGTTAAACTTGGAAAAAAGGAAAGTGTCCAATGGAATTACTTCTATAAATAAAAATTATAATGTTATAAGTTATTACAAATTTAAGCTAATAGCTTAAAACACTACTAAGTAAATGTAATAAAAGTGAATAATGTAAGAATAATGAATATAAACTTAGGTTAACATTTTAAGCTATTTATAATCAGATTTAATGGTAAAGGTAAATACCGTAAGTAAATAATAAAAAACTTGAATTAATATTGAAGCCCTTTTATAATTATAATGAGTACTATATAAATTAAATGATTAGAACTTCAAAAAGCATTGAAATAATTAAAATGAGTACTGTATAAATTAAAAAACATGTAAGTTTATTTGAATGTGAATGATGATTCTTGAAGAAAGATTTTAACAAAGCATTAAACTAGACTCTGTATACATATTTGACGAATCTTGTTAAAAAATATATAACTATATGAATCATACTTTGAGTTGTTGAGTCCAAATGTTGTCGTAGTCAGAGATTCGTGAATTGTTGTTTCATGTCAGCAATCAAAATCTATGATCCAACAATATATATATATATACACACACATATATATATATATGTGTATAAAAGATATGTGTGTGTGTATTATTTTAAAATAATTAAAAAGGAACCCAGTATTTAGTTCTCGAGTTTTCTCCAAATTGAAAATTTCAATTTTTATAATGAAATGAAATCTTGACTATTTGATAGTTGAAAACTTTTATTATGTGTAATTTGAGAATGCCAGATGGTAAATGAAATAGATAATAAATTGAAATTTGTAAACTATAAATAAAAAGGGAAATGAAAATAAGGAAATATAAATATTGAACATTTTGTTAATAAAATTAATATGTTAACTTGTGTAACTTTCTATTACATTCTAAAAGGCATATAAATATGAGTTACCAAAATGTTAAAAGTTGAAATGTTAATGAGAATATGTAATAGAATATTATACAAGTTAAACTTGGAAAAAAGGAAAGTGTCCAATGGAATTACTTCTATAAATAAAAATTATAATGTTATAAGTTACTACAAATTTAAGCTAATAGTTTAAAACGCTACTAAGTAAATGTAATAAAAGTGAATAATGTAAGAATAATGAATATAAACTTAGGTTAACATTTTAAGCTATTTATAATCAAATTTAATGGTAAAGGTAAATACCGTAAGTAAATAATAAAAAACTTGAATTAATATTGAAGCCCTTTTATAATTAAAATGAGTACTATATAAATTAAATGATTAGAACTTCAAAAAGCATTGAAATGATTTAGAAATGGATTTGATATTCAATAATACTTTATATGGAAGAATGAAAGTGAAAAAGAAATGATCTATAAATGGTGAATTGAATTGTAAAGAAACTTACCTAATAATGTATAATCTAATAATTGAAAAAAATAACTTACGTAAGTAATGAATGTAAGGTAATAAAATGAAAGAAAATGTCATTATATAAATAAAGGAGAGATGAACTTTTATAAGTAATAACTAATGTAAATTAAACATTATATGAATGAGAAAAGAAAAGTAAATGATGAAAAAAAGAGGAAATCAAACTAAATTGAAAATGTGAAGTAAACTGAAATAAAATGTATACAATACTTCAATAATGAATTCATTTATGATCCAAATAATTGAAACGGATATAACTTATGTAAGTAAACAATGTAAATTAATGAAATAAGCCTTACTTGAATGTATGGAAATTAACATTTTGTAAGTAATGAACGTGAATTAAAGAAAATCATTGTATAAAAAAAAGTGATGAACAATAGATGATGTGAAAAAGATAAATAGGGTAAACATAAAAATATGTTGAATTCTTTGTTTGTTGGGCTTATGGATTGGTTAGGAAATTATACTTTTATTTTTTGTAGGATGTATAAATAATCTATAAAGTTATCTACGACTGCTGAGTGTATGGTTTACTTCATAGTTTATTTCTCATTTTATATGATTAGAAGTTCCGAACCCGAACAAACAATTTTTTTGGTTGCTACGGATGGATGATTGCTCTCTTTGTTTGAAATGATGTTTGTACTATTTTTTTTCAAATGATTACTGTTATGTGGTGATGTTTTGTTTGTTATTTATTGAAACAACTTAGATATTTCTCTTTTATATAATTATTAACTTTTTTAGATTACATAAGTGAAATACAGGTTTATGGAAGCAATAGCTACTGCTTTTGGTTTCATAAATTAAGCATTGTCTACCCGACAAATAGGTACGTTCTCAAATTACGTTTTTTATAGCGATCTTATATTGTTTTCCCATAACATCCAAGTATTTTCAACCATTCGCATCCACACATGTTGGACTTGAATTGCTCAAAATATCAGATTGTTAATTTAAATTTGGGAAAACTCTGCATATACAGTAAATAAAATAATCACAGAATCACAGACACAGAGTATTATAAAGAATGCAGTGGAATAGATTAATAAATATAGTTCATGAAGCTACTACAATAACAAAGTCTCAAATACAATAGTCAAATAACAACATTTGAATACATCACTGGAATCAACTGAATGACCGAAAGGTGAATCAATAGTTGGATCTCCAAGCAAAGCTCCAAACTCCAAAGGTGAGTCTCTGTAACAACCCGCATATTTAACGGTTTGTAAATTTAAATATTTGATTTGAATATAGCCTCGTTAGTCTGATTTAAGTCCGAAAGGTTATTTTTTGCAAATAGCCGAATTAGGACTCGAGGCCACTTCCATTGAGATCAAAATAGCGTTTGCGACCTTCTTGAGTATAAACATTGATATGTTTGGAGTTAGCCAAAATTTTGACCTTTTCACTTAGGACTTTGGGTTTGGACTTGGGGTTCAATCCACTAACCAAACTCATCTTATAATCCTAACTCCACCACCTCTCCTCTTCATTCCTTCATAATTTCCTACAACTTAAGCTTTAGAAAAAATGGTAGTGGAGATGGGAAATCAAAATCCTAAGCCCTAGTTTCTTTAGCAAATCCAAGTTTTAGCTCCAAATTCAAGGAGAAGCTTAGGTAAGTATCTCCTTCTTCTTCTCTATCCCAATCGCTCTCCAATTTCAGAAATTTCATATAACCTAACTTAGGAAATATTTGCTTTTGATCTTAGTTTGGAGCTTTTAGAGTTGGGATTGAAGAGTGGTTGATTCTTCTTTGTTTTCAAGCTTCTTCTTCCTTGTTTTTGGTGTAAAAGTGAGATTTTTATCTCACATCTATGTCTATATCTATCTTTGTTGTTAGGTACGAATTCCTAACTTCTATTCCATGTTCATTTGCTTTGGATTGAATTGGTTTTATGAATGTTCCAATTTTTGGTGTTTTGAAGTCAAATCTTCAAAAATCCTAGCTTTGTTGTTTGAACATGTTTTTGGTGATGCATCGAAGAGCCTATAGGGCTGGTTGTCGATTAGCATAAATCCCTAGCGCCCATTGCTCGTCCGGTCGCGAATTGGTTAGAGTTTTCTTTTCATTTAGATAGGTTGAAAATGTTGGAAAACAGGCACCAGTCGACTGACCCTCTGAGTCCAGTCAACTGATCTAGAACCCGAGAGTTTTGTACGCATTGGCCAGTCGACTGTTCTCAGTGTGCCAATCGACTGACCTACTTGTATTCAGTCTATTTTTGCTATTTAGCCTATTTTGCTTGAGATTCCAATTTTTGTCGATTCGTGATTATCCGATTTCTTGTTATCATTTATTATTGACTTTGATGACTTCTTTTCAGAATTTTTAAGAATATCCATTTGATGGATTCGATATCGATTTTTATGGCTTTGAATCACGCCTTCGAATGTGAATCTTTGGTGATTGATTGTTTCCGTAATCATTTTTGTGATTTGTCACTTCTAAATACATATGCTTCTATACTAGTAGTAAATATTCTCTTTCACGAAGATGATTTCAACTCTATTTTCAATAATCAAATCCGTTTACAAAACTATTTTTCCAATCTACTAGTATACACAAGGCTTTACCTCATTCGTTCGAGAAATCCAATTAAACGACTTGGCAAAACAAGTGGTTTGAAACGCTTGCGTTTACTTTGACGGTTAATTCTTCGACTCGTTCGATTAAAACTCTTGTGGCAACTTTCGAGTGGAGACTTACAGTTTTTTCGTAAATATTTAAGTTAAGCCAGTGTTTATGGGACATGAAGCTAAACTCATCTATTTACTAGCTTAGTGTAATCAACACTTCTCTATGATCGATGTTGATCATTTTGTGATTTAGACTAGAAATGTGCGATGTCTCTTTGTTTGCGAGGGAGACTAAATCCCGTTTCTGTGGAGCTTTGGCTCAAAATTGGTGGGGTAGCGACCCATGGTCTTTGGACCGTTTTGTGGAGCTTCGGCTCAAAATTAATGGTTAGCAACCATGGAATAGCGTTCCATTTTGTGATACACATGTTGGTGAGTTTTCATGCTCTTGTTTTGTGATAGGCCTTCCCCTTTTTGTGATTTTTGGATTTCTATTGATGATTTCTAGAATTTGTGTTTCGTCAATTTTCGTGATTTTCATTGATAAGCTTTATCAATATTTGTGCATTGGTGAATTTGTGTTTCACTAACTTTTCCGATTGGCATTGATAAATTTCTCAATATTTATGGTTTGGTGAAAATGTTAAAGAATATTACATTCTTTTTGGTGCTTTGAGATTTCTTGAGATATTATATGATTTCAGTTGTTGTTAGAAGTATACTTGTCACAGTATGACATTATTGTTATCATATGTTTTTGTCATATCTCTTAGTCTATCTCATTTATCTGATATTTATAGCTAGACTGATCCGTTTATTATTTTCTTATTAAATAATGCTTGGGTCAGACCGAGATGTTACAGGTGCCTCTGCTTGACTTCTTATCTCAGATCGTCATTATCTGACTTTTGTCTAACTACATTAGATTGGTAGTTTTGTTGTTATACATTCGAGATAGAGACTCCTTGATGTATACATACTCTTTAATGTTGCACTTGTTATACGTTCGAGATAGAGACTCCTTGATGTATACATACTCATTAATGTTGCACCTGTATCTATTCTTTTGTGATATCATGGATCTTATTTGACCACTACTCTGATGTACACTTATATGTGTTATATTCATGTCTGTTTTCGCCTTTGTGATATGAATATCTGTGACTGACTTATGTTATGTTTCTTTCTATATTTGTTTCTGAAGACCACATAGCCACTGTGTAGTAGCTTTGAGTTTGTATCGGCATGTCGGATTTCCTCTTGAAATGAAATGCATGTTATTCTATCTGACATATCGGTGCTCGCACAAAGCAATTACACGGACGGTCGCTCCTCAACAGCCTTATTCTTCGCGCTAGTTGACGGCATTATTCCGTAGTGTCCTTGGTTAGCGTGAGTATAGAGGTGGGGCATCACAGCTTGGTATCAGAGCAAACTTCGGAAAAATGTAGAATATTCTAGCAAGGATCATCGTCCTAAGTTCTTCTTGGAAGTCGTGCCTTAGGAGTTTATCCGAGTCATAGGACTCGTTCTATCCTATTTTCTTTGTGATACCTTGTTTTATCAATCATTATTGTTTGATTTCATTCTGAGAATAACCATTTCTTCTTTCTTTCTTTCTTTCTTTAAGAAGAGAAATGGTTAGACCTGGTCGTCCTAGTACCGGTCGATCAAGTGCTACTCCTCAGGATGGAGTATTTATGTCCGCCAACAGCTTCTTGATCAGGTAAAGAATGCTCAAGCTGTCGGACCCTTTCCAGAGCCTACTCACCCAAAATCCGGATTTGCACGCCTATGCGGTGATTATAAAAATTTGGGTGGAAAGCTGTTCAGGGTTTCCGAGGGCGTTATCGAAGTCCAAGCATGGCTTAGAACATGTGATCGCATCTTTTCTCGCATGAATCTTATTTATCTTCATCGAGTCCAAGTGGCTTCTAGCATGCTTCAAGAAAGAGCATTAGATTGTTATAAGCTTCTTAACTTACTTGGGAGCAATTCCAAGAAAGATTCGAATCAAAGTTTGTGCCGGAAGCTAAAAAAGTGACTTTGGCACGTCGTTTTATTGACCTTGTTCAAGGTGAATCTTCTGTGGCAGATTATGTCGCATCTTTTGAAACCCTCTCTAAATATGGGGTCGAATACATTAATACCCCATTGAAGAAAAATCAAAGATTTGTCTATGGCTTGAATAAGAATCTCAAAAAGCCATTACTCCTGAAATTGGAAGTTGCTTTCGATCAGCTTGTTGATATCGATCTTCGACTTGAAGAGGCAGATAGAGAAAGTGATATTGAAGTTAGGAGTGCCAAACCGAACTTCAACAACAACAAGAAGTGGCCTAATAAGTTCAAAGGTCCTTATCCCAACAAGAAAGGGAAACAAGCAACTCCAGTATCCAAGACTTCTACTCCTAGTGGTGGCCAATGCTACAATTGTGGTTCTAAGGACCATTATGCAAATAAATGTTCAAAGCCCCTTGCATGTCGCTATTGCAAAAGTTCGGGTCATTATATATCTTCATGCCCCAAACTTCAAAGCAGGAAGGAGGGAAAGCTAAATGTTGTGCAAGCCCCTAGTAATACTTCTTGTGGTCAAGGTATTTCTCATTCTATCCTTGATGACATTATTATGTTTCGTGATCATCCTATTCGAGATCTTTTTGATATGGGTGCATCCCATTCTTTTATATCAAAAGAACTTGTTGATACTTTTTCTTTGAGTGTTATGGATTTAACGACTTCTTTGAGAATTGCAAATCTAGTTGGTGGATCTGCAACACTCAGTTTCCTTTGTAAAGATGTCGAGATTATTTTATGTGATTTTTCTTTCCGAGCTAATTTGCATGTCATGCATTACTTAGGCTTCGGAATGATTTTAGGAATGGATTGGCTTAACCATTATGAAGCCCATATCCTTTGTCCTGAGCGGACTATTCATCTTCGACATCCTCAATCTGTTAAGCATATTTCTATTGTTCTTAAAGATTCGGATTCCAACTTGGCAGCCTCTTTATATTCTTTAAATCCTCATGATGACGATAATGATAATGAGGAAGATGTCATTTCTCTTATTCACGTTGTTCGTGAATTTTTCGATATATTTGAGCCCGTTTTAGGATTACCCCCTAAGCGAGCCATTGAGTTCAGAACTAATCTAATTCCCGAAGTTGTACCTATTACTCGTCCTTCTTATCGTATGTCTAATAATGAAAGTGAAGAGATGCATAGACAATTATCTGAATAGGAGGCGAAGCAATTTATTCGCTCTAGTTCCTCTCATTGGGGCGCTTGGGCTATTTTTGTGAAGAAATCCGATGGTACACTTAGACTTTGCGTTGACTACCGCAAGCTTAATGATCTCACTATCAAGAATAAATATCATTTACCTCGGATTGATGATTTATTTGACCAATTTAGTGGTGCTAGAGTCTTTTCACAGTTATACTTAGCAACTGGCTTTCATCAGCTTCATATTGCAGAGGATAGTATTCTTTTGACGTTGTTCCGTACTCGTTATGGATCTTATGAATGGCTTGTTATGCCATTTGGTTTAACGAATGCTCCAGCTTATTTCGTTGACCTTATGAATCGAGTTTTGAAGACTTCCTCGATGGGTTTGTTCTCATCTTTATAGATGATATTCTTATTTATTCTAAAACCGAGGAGGAGCATGAAAAGCATCTTCGGATTGTATAGGAAACTCTTAGGAGCAATCAACTGAAAGAAAATTTTTCTAAGTGCCACTTTTGGCAACCTCGTGTGAAATTTCTTGGTCATATCATTTCTAAATCCTGAATTTCCATGGATCCTTCGAAGATTGAAGGAAGAGACCAGAAAGTGTACGGAAATCCGTAGCTTTCTTGGATTGGCGGGTTATTACCCTCATTTCATAAAAGACTTTTCAAAAATTTTCGTGCCTCTTACTAGTTTGACAAAGAAGGGAGTTAAATACATTTGGTCGGACAAATGCGAAGCTTCTTTTCAGACATTAAAAGAACTCCTTTTCGATGCTCCTATTCTTGTGATTCCCGAGGGGAACCAATATTTTATTGTTTATACCGATGCTAGTCGTGTTGGTTTGAGAGCCGTTCTTATGCAAAGGGATCGTGTTATTGCTTATGCTTCTAGGTAATTAAAGCCTGGCGAGACTAGTTACGCCTCACATGATTTAGAGCTCGCGGCTATTGTTTTCGCCCTTCGTATTTGGCGTCATTATCTTTTGGGAGAAAAATTTGTTCTCTACACCGATCATAAATTTTTGAAGTATTTATTTTCTCCAAAGGAAATTAATTTGCATCAACAACGTTGGCTCGAATTTCTTGCATCTTATGATCTTGATATTCTTTATACTCCCAAAAAAGGGGAATCGTGTTGCCAATGCCCTTAGTCGTAAGCAATAAGCGGTTGTTTCTTTGATGATATCTGAAAGGAATGATCTCGGGATTTTGTCCACTTACGAGATTCGAGATCATGAATCCGATTTATGTTCATCTCTCGTTTTATGTAGCCTTGAGGCTCATCCTTCTCCTTTAGACTGCATTCTTGAAGCTCAAAAGCTAGATTCTGAATTGGCTCTTCTTAGCCAAAGTTGTAGGGATAAAATTAATATTGAAGGTTTGAAAGACTTTGATATTGATGCCCATGGCGGCATTCGAAAATTTGGTAGACTTATCGTGCTAAATATTGATAATCTTCATAAAGATATTTTAGAAGATTCTCATCATTCTAAATTTACCATTCATCCTGATAGTAGTAAAATGTATGCAGATATGAAGCGACTTTATTATTGGGATGGAAAGAAATCCGATATTGCTAACTTTGTTAAGCGTTGCATGACTTGCCAACTTGTTAAGGCCGAGCATCAAAGGCCTGGCGGGTTATTGCAACCTTTGGATATTCCAATTTGGAAGTGGGACCAATTTTCCATCGATTTTATTGACGGCCTTCCCCGTTCTCGATCGGGTCATGATAGCTTATGGGTGATAGTTGATAGACTTACAAAATCCGCCCATTTTATTCCCGTTCGGTCCAATCGGACCGTTCCTCTTTTGGCCAAACTCTTTATTAAAAAAGTTGTTAAATTGCATGGAGTCCCTACTTCTATTGTTATCGATCGTGATCCATTGTTTGCTAGTGTATTTTGGAAGAGGCTTCAAAAAGCTTTGGGAACAAAGCTTAATTTTAGCACCGCTTATCACCCTCAGTCCGATGGACAAACCGAGCGTGTGAATCAAACTCTTGAAAATCTTCTTCGTGCATGTGTTCTTGATTTTGGTGGAAGTTGGGAAGATCATATTTCTCTTGTTGAGTTTTTCTATAATAATAGCTTCCAATCTTGTATTGGTATGTCACCTTTTGAGGCACTCTGTGGAAGGCCATGCTGATCTCCTTTTTGTTGGCTCGAGGCCGGTGAGAAGCTGGTTTTAGGTCCAGATTTCATTCGTGATTCCACAGAAAAGATTGACCTTATTCGTCAAAGGATGAAAGAAGCTCAAAGTAAGCAAAAATCCTATGCCGATAATCGAAGATTGAAACTAGAATTTTCTGTGGGATATTTTGTGTTTATTCGTGTTTTACCTATGAAGGGTGTTGTGCGTATCAGTTGATCGGGAAAATTAGCACCTCGAAATATTAGTCCATTTCCCATCACCGAATGCATTGATTCCGTGGCTTATCGCCTTATATTACCGACTCAGTTTTCTGCTATTCATGACGTGTTTCACGTTTCTTAACTACGGAAATGCCTTAGGGATTCCGATTCTATTCTTGAGCCTGGTGTTATGGAAGAAATTGAAGTTTCGCCTAATTTGACTTATGAGCAGCATCCTATTCATCATTGCATCGGAGGTAAAACGCCTTCGAAATAAATATGTTCCCCTTGTGAAGGTTCAATGGT
The DNA here is from genome assembly GCA_030765085.1 of Allium cepa. Taxonomy (NCBI): domain Eukaryota; kingdom Viridiplantae; phylum Streptophyta; class Magnoliopsida; order Asparagales; family Amaryllidaceae; genus Allium; species Allium cepa. The sequence continues at coordinate 201,996,524 of CM060934.1, read as the reverse complement.
CCTCAAATCCTTAGGATTGTTCTTTTGGATCTAGAGAATTCGTCGAGCGAACGCATCCGGACTTACTTTCTCGTGCTCTTTGAGGTGAACTTCTTATTTCAAATTTCTTTTGTGTTGATATGCTTTTATGGTTATTACTTTTTATATTTTCTTCTTAAGTATTGCGAGGACGCAATTTCTTTAAGAAGGGGTTTCTGTAACAACCCGCATTTTAACGGTTTGTATATTTAGATATTTGATTTAAATATAGCACTGTTAGTCAGATTTAAGTCTGAAAGGTTACTTTTTGCAAACAGCCGAATTAGGACTCGAGGTCACTCCCATTGAGTTCAAAATGGCGTTTGCGACCTTTTTGAGTATAAACATTGATATGTTTGGAGCTAGCTAAAATTTTGACCTTTTCACTTAGGGCTTTGGGTTTGGACTTGGGGTTCAACCCACTAACCAAACGCATCTTATAATCCTAACTCCACAACCTCTCCTCTTCATTCCTTCATAATTTCCTACAATTTAAGCTTTAGAAAAAAATGGCAATGGAGATGGGAAATTAAAATCCTAAGCCCTCGTTTCTTTAGCAAATCCAAGTTTTAGCTCTAAATTCAAAGAGAAGCTTAGTTAAGTATCTCCTTCTTCTTCTCCATCTCAATCTCTGTCCAATTTCAAAAATTTCCTATAACCTAACTTAGGAAATATTTGCTTTTGATCTTAGTTTAGAGCTTTTAGAGTTGGGATTGAAGAGTGGTTGATCCTCCTTTGTTTTCAAGCTTTTTCTTCCTTGTTTTTGGTGTAAAAGATGAGATTTTTATCTCACATCTATGTCTATATCTATCTTTGTTGTTAGGTATGAATTCCTAACTTCTATTCCATGTTCATTTTCTTTGGATTGAATTGGTTTTATGAATGTTCCAATTTTTGGTGTTTTGAAGTCAAATCTTCAAAAATCCTAGCTCTGTTGTTTGAACATGTTTTTGGTGATGCGTCGAAGAGCCTATAGGGCTGGGTTGTCGATTGGCATAAAACTGTAGCGCTCATTGTTCGTCCAATCGCGTATTGGCTAGAGTTTGCTCTTCATTTAGATAGGCTGGAAATGCTGGAAAACATGCGCCGGTCGACTTACCCTCTGAGTCTAGTCGACTGACCTGGAACCCGAGAGTTTTTCCAGGCATTAGCCAGTCGACTGTTCTCAGAGTGCCAGTCGACTGACCAGCTTGTATTCAGTCTATTTTTCCTATTTAGCCTATTTTGCTTGAGATTCCATTTTTTATCGATTCGTGATTATCCGATTTATTTTTATCATTTATTATTGACTTTGATGATTTCTTTTCCAAATTTTTGAGAATATCCATTTGATGGGTTCGATATCGATTTTTATGGCTTTGATTCACACCTTCGAATGTGAATCTCTAGTGATTGATTGTTTCTGCAATCATTTTTGTGATTTGTCATTTCTAAATACAAAGGTTTCTATACTAGTAGTAAATATTCAAACTCTTTCACAAAGATGATCTCAACTCTATTTTCAATAATCAAATCCATTTACAATACCGTTTTTCCGATCTACTAGTATATACAAACCTTTACCTTATTCTTTCGGGAAATCCAATTAAATAACTTTGCAAAACAAGTGGTATGAAACGCTTGCGTTTATTTTGTCGGTTAATTCTTCGACTCTTTCGATTGACACTCTTGTGACAACTTTCAAGTGGAGACTTACAGTTTGTTCGTAAATATTTAAGTTAAGCCAGTGGTTATGGGACATGAAGCTAAACTCATCTATTTACTAGCTTAGTGTAATCGACACTTCTCTATGATCGATGATGATCATTTTGTGATTTAGACTAGCAATGTGCGATGTCTCTTTGTCTACGAGGGAGACTAAACCATGTTTCTGTGGAGCTTCGGCTCAAAATTGGTGGGGTAGCGACCCATGATCTTTGGACCCTTTTGTGGAGCTTCGGCTCAAAATTAATGGTTAGCAACCATGGAATAGACGTTCCATTTTGTGATACACGTGTTGGTGAGTTTTCATGCTCCCGTTTGTGATAGGCCTCCCCCTTTTTGTAATTTTCGGATTTCTATTGATGATTTCTAGAATTTGTGTTTCACCAATTTTCGTGATTTTCATTGATAAGCTTTATCCATATTTGTGTATTGGTGAATTTGTGTTTCACTAACTTTTCCAATTGGCATTGATAAATTTATCAATATTTGTGGTTTAGTGAAAATGTTAAAGAATATGACATTCTTTTTGGTGCTTTGAGATTTCTTGAGATATTGTATGATTTCAGTTGTTGTTAGAAGTATACTTGTCATAGTATGACATTATTGTTATCATACCTTTTTGTGTCATATCTCTTATTCTATCTCATTTTATTTGATATTTATAGCTAGACTGATCTGTTTATTATTTTCTTATTAAATAATACTCGGGTCATACCAAGATGTTGCTGGTGCTTCTGCTTGACTCCTTATCTCGAATCGTCATTATCTGACTTTTTTCTAACTACATCAGATTGGTAGTTTTTGTTGTTATACATTCGAGATAGAGAATCCTTGATGTATACATACTCTTTAATATTGCACTTGTATCTATTCTTTTGTGATATCGTGGATCTTATTTGACCACTACTCTGATGTACACTTATATGTGTTATATTCATATCTGTTTTCGCCTTTGTGATATGAATATCTGTGATTGCTTTATGTTATGATTATTTCTATATTTGTTTCCAAGACCACATAGCCACTGTGCAGTAGCTTTGAGTTTATATCGGCATGTCGGATTTTCTCTTGAAATGAAGTGCATGATATTCTATCTGACATATCGGTGCTCGCACAAAGCAATTGCACGGATGGTCGCTCCTCAACAACCTTACTCTTCGCTCTAGTTGACGGCATTACTCCATAATGTCCTTGGCCAGCGTGAGTATAGAGGTGGGGCATCACAGTTCTCAATTATTGTATAACTCAGTCTGATCCGAGCTTAAAGAAAAACACAAAACACTCGAGTCAGGATTAGCATTCTTATATCAATAAATCCAACTCAAGTGAAATATCAATTAAGATACAAGTAGCTCAAAGGATGTTTGGGATAACTATCCTCTAAGGATCCGTGGAACTAAACATCATTATAACACCGTGGTCATTCCAAAATAATTTATACTTCAAAAACCCAAAATATCATTTCCATTTCAAATATATATTCTAAATTATAGCACTTTCAAATCTAAATTGATAATTTCATATATATATATATATCTTATTTTGACTTTATTATTATTTAGTTTGAAATATTCACTGAATAAATCCATTATCATTTAAATAACCTTAAATTACATTAAACTAAATATTTCTTTTGATTTATTTAAAACTAGAAATATCCATTTAAATCACTTTAAATCAAAATCAAGTTATAAAATCATATCTTAAAACCCTCAAATTTAATAAGTTTCAAATCGATTTAATTAAACAAAGTCCTTAATTAAATACAATTTCAAATAAATTCAAATTTGTCTTTCCAATCTTAACTTATAGAATCATTATAAAAATCTATTTTAAAATAATTTTTTAAATAAATACTTAAACATATTGTATTTTACTTAAATCAAACTTTACTAATTTTAAAGCTTATTATTAAATTTATTTTTATATTAAAAGTTATTCATATACATAATATTTTCAAATTTAAATAAACCACATATATTTCCTTTCAAAACCATAGAAATCATTTTAAAATATTTATATATAGACCAACGGTGTCTGTATAAAATTTTCTATCATATGGTCAAGTGATATGGATATTTATTATTTCAATCCGTAGTTTGAAATATATATGGGCATATATCATTTCAATCTGCAATCCCAAATTAAATTCAATGAAAATCGCTTGGGTTTATCATTTCAACCCATAATGATTTTCTCCTATTCTATAGATTGTCCAGGTTTGTATCATTTCAACCCATAGGGAATTCTATACTAACAGGAACTTGCACAGTGATAATAATTATGAAAAATAATATAACAGGCATAAATCTTCAATATAGATAATATATATATATATATATATATATAACCGACAGGATATGGTGTCATATCCTATAGGTGAACAGTTACAGACAATAACATATATAACAATTTAAATAACTACAGAAACATATTTCAATTGTCGTTCCAATTGAAATCAAATTTAATAAATACAAAAACGTTATTTGTGAGTGATTGCTCACCTTTCGACGCTAGATAAAATAGGCAATGAGATTGGGTTACGAAATGCAACCACGACTTCCGAATCAAAGCTGGATGGATACGATTCGACGAACAAAGCTGATAGTTGAATAGGCGAAATCAAATCAGACCGGATCGATGAAGATAATTGGTAAAAGTGAATTTATATGCATATATATAACTATATGTAACTATTAACATGTATATATAATTTTCTAAATTAAGTACGTATATATATACTTATAAAATGTAAAATATTTACACGTTAAAATCTATATATACATATAATCAAAATAAGTATCCAAATATATTTAAAGATCAATATCAAAACGTATGACATGAAAATCCATACATCATATTACAAAATCCTGTATACATACATAAATTAGTATATAACAATATATATAACTTAAACTCAAAGCTCACATAGAAACTTAAGTAATTGTATATATAAAATCAACAAATTTCCTTTTGGCCGAGACCACAACATAAGTATGGATTAATATATATATCATATAAATGAAAACCCACGTATAGACTTACTTATTATATAAAACATAATCAAATTCCCAAAAGAAGGCAAATAAGAAAAGGTAGAAAAGATAAGGTCTAAAATAAAAATCAATATATATCATGTTGCAAAACAAAATGTAACCATAGATAAAAAGTAAACAAATATGTATATAATTTTTTTTCAAAAGGGATGATGCTGCTGCATGCATGCTCCCAAAATATGCGAACCATTTTTAAAATGAACAACTTATATACTTTTATACATCTGATATTAAAATTCAATACAACCCTTAAAAACAAAATAGATTGGTATAAAATCATCTCACATAACAGAATTCATATAAACTATTTATATGTACACTTATATATCATAACAGAATATAGCTAATATATAGTTTACAGACCTTTAAACATAGTATAGATATAAAAATTATACCCTTTTGCAACTGTTAAACAATATATAACCTCATACTGTAAACCGACATAACATATATATTAACATAACATGTTTACAAAACTTATAAAATCAATCATCCAATATGGTTTGAAAAATATAAATATATCATGTAAGACGTAACTTTATATACTTCACACGTACATATTAAAACTCATCAAACAATTATACATTACCAAGCCTTCATGGATTCATTTCTATAAACAGGTGGCAGGAACTACTTTATAAACAGTACATACTAATATTAATATCTAAACCCACCTATGTAAAAGTAACAGAGGAAGAAATGGTAGTCGAATGGAGGAGGTAAGGTTGAGGTGTTGCGCTGCTTGGTGAGTAAGGAGGAGGCGCAGATCTGAGTTGCTCGGGTTGGAGGAGACGACGCCGAAAATTGGTCGATGCGGCGAGCTAGGCGGAGGGGGATTTTCACGCGGAGAGGAAGGGAGTAGAGGGTGGAGAAGTTTTGCTGTAGGAAAATTTTTAGAAATGAGATTTGAGAAATATGCAGATCTAAATTTTTGCTCCAGTAAATATTAGGCAGAGAAAAACGTAAGCAATAAATAAATAAAAGCAACATGAAAGGACAAGAGATGGCAACAGTCTCACGTTGATTCAGCTGAAACATTTAAAAGCAATTCATGGTTTGATTGGAAAGCATGTTTCAAAATTTTGAAACCGAAGGAAATAGTAAAGTCACAGTTTACGGTACCGTTACTACGTACAGTTTATTGTTTCTGTCGCGTACCAGACCTCAAAATACAGAAATAAATATAGCATAGAGATCGGCACGACAAGACGATCAAGACGGTATACATATGTTGGTGGTACGATCAAATTATAAAAACTTGAATTTTCGTTACCGAAAAAGCAGCTAAAGCGCAGAAAATAAGATCGACAGAGCTATAGAAGTCTGAATTTGATGAAACGAAATTTGATGTCCCACTCAGAAAATATTTTACAATTTTTCTGTATAAAAATATTCAGGTTTAGAAATTATTTTATTACCATCAATTTTCAACTGATTTAAATTAAAATAAAACTACACAATAAAATAAACATCAATATTACCAGATGGATATTTACCAGTTGCTATGTTTAAATAAATGTATTCTAAATAATAAATTTTTATTTTCAAACTTTACAGTTTCAAATTTCACAGAATTTCAATTAATTATCTTATTAAAACCACTAAAATTTTCGAGTCATTATACTCTCCCACACTCAAAACTTTTCGTCCCCGAAAGGAAGGAGATAGGAGAATAGAAACAACTAGAAAGAAAAATAGATTGAAAGACAAGAATAAACAATTAATTTAAAACTATATAAATTTTACTTGAAATATTCATTTGTAAACTTCATTTGCAATTCAATTATCTTTCATACTTTAATATTTTTCAAACCCATTTGTAAAATTTCTTGCTTCCTTTATAAGTACCATTTATATGTTTAAATAACACCTTTATAAATGTATGAAAACTATTTGAAAACAATTATTAACATCTTTTGTTACATTTACAAAGAAGCTATTGAAAATAATAAATCCATAATTCATAAATTTGTAAATTTTATCTCAAGATACTTTTCAAATATTATTAATAAATCAATAATCATTTACTTTAAATATGTTTTATTTAATTAATAACTTCTAAAATATTTATAACACTAATATTTTCTATTAAACCATTTAGTATATAAATAAACAATATTTTAAACATTATATCAAAAAGAAAAAGAAGGTAGATTCGGAAAACAGAATATAGGTGAATAAATAAAGCTGAGCAGATAAGGTAGATTCAAAAGAATAGTATCGGGCACAAATAGTTAATTCAAACCATAAGAATTCCAATTTCAAATATTAATACAGAATTTCTTTATTGCAAATACTTTTATAGTAAAATACCTTTATAATAACATACCTTTATAATAAAATACTTTTATATCGAAACAAATTTTCCTTTCGAAAATACTTTTATAACTCGATGTTTCAACAAGTTTATCCTCGTTCTTCCAGACTCTGGCCATGCGTTGATCAGGCGTAAAGCTAGAATTCTTTAAGTACTTAGTAGACTTGTTTTCAACACCCTGTGAAAATACTCGAAAAACCTTCAAAACTGATATGGAAAGTACAGTCCAAACAAATCAACCGAATCGAATCAGGGATCGCAGATATACAATGGTTACGCCTGGATCCCCCATGAAACATCCGTACCTCAAGCAACCACTGCCTTGCGAATTTCGCCATGATAACCAAAAAACTGTAGACCGCGGATACACAATGGTTACGCTTGGATCCCCCGGGAAACATCCGTACCCTTAAGCAATCTCTGCCTTGCGGATTACGCTACAAAAACGACCATGGGTAACGCCATGGAATTCGAAGGACACTCGAATTCGTATCCGGAAAACCCAAATCAAAAAGAATAATATTGATAGAATGAATCTGCAATGTAGCCACAAAGAGGATATCAAGCAGAAGGCACTTTTCATATCTTTACTTCGAAAATATGTATCATATTATACCCTTTCAAATCAATTTCAAATATCATACTTATATAAAGTCCATTATATATATTCATTTTCAAATCGAATACTTTACAAAATCAATAATATATCAAATCACACTTATATAGACTTCGATTATATAGGATTTCACTTTTCAAATTGAGTACCTTTCCAAATCAATAGTTTTAGAATCAACTTCATACTTATACAAATCAATTTTATATAAGTTCGATAACTCCTAAATCAAGTATTTAGAGAAATAAGGTTCTCAATTTAAATTTGTTTCAATATCAATTCTGTTTCAAAATCATATACGATTTCACCAAAATAATTCTTCCAACTTTAATATCTTCAGTTTCAAGGTTTCCAAAGTAACAGGTTTAGAAAATAATCCTAGTTTCCAAATCAACACAATTTAGGTCAAACAAATTCATTTCCAAAATCATCATATAAATATTGGGTTTCAAATTCCAATCTATTTTCGAAACCAAATATATTTTTTCAAAATCAATTATACCCAAAATATTTACCAAATTTTGTAACCATCCCTTTAAAACCTTTAAAGTATTTATTTATATTTGAAAGACCAAATTTACCCTTTTGAAAATTATTATTCTATATATATATATATAGTTTATAAAAGATGATACTAAGAAAAAAACATTTAAAATAAATTTTATTTAAAACATTTCAAAACTAATTTCATATTAGTCCAATTCAAAATTGTCTTATTCATTTACTTAACAAAACAGTTTCAAACTTATTTTAATCATATTACTTCAAACTAAACTTATTTACTTTATCAAATAATTTATACTTTTTTAAGTTACTTAGCTTTGAAAATTAGACCTTGAGTTGAAAGTGTTCGAACATTCAAAATAGTCTGAGAAATCAAATTTCCAATCCAAGATTTGGAAATCAGCAACCAATCAGTAAATCAATTTCAATAGATAGGATTAAATTCGAAACTCGAGGACTGAACGCCGGGCTCACTTTAAATTGTTTCAAATATATATACATATATCTTTCGAAAATATCCAATCATACCTCGAAATTTGAAATCAAAATCGTTTTCACAAAATCAATCGCATAGTAAAGCTACTAAAGTGACCTTTCCCCCACTCTGAAACTCAAAAATCAATGTCAATGATGTGTGCACTCATCACCAAAATTATCTCCAGCGACATCAGTGAGTTCGGGACTTTTACTTTCTTGAAAAATTCTTTGAAATTTCTTCGAAATCATTGGAACTCATTTGAAGTCATTTGAAACATTTCTTATTTGGAAAATACTTTCAAATCGTATTATCATATATTTTCATAATCTTAAAACCAATTTCAAAATACCGGAGTTCAATTTCTAAAATTTCAAACTTAAAACCCTCCAGTTATAAATCATTTTTATATAAATCAATTTCTTATATAATTTTCATAATTTTAAATCCTTTCGAAACTTCTAATTCTCGTTTTTTAAAAGGTGTATTCCTTACGAAAACATTTTCACTTATATATATAGAATATAATCATACTTATCAAAATAATAATTTCGATATATAAAACAATTTCTAAAAACAAACAAACACGATTTGTCAAAGGATGATTCAAAAATGGATTTCAAAACAAAGATAGAGATTCAAATAAAAGTAACTCTAATCAAATAGAATTCTGATTCGAAGATAGGCTCGAACGAAGATGGGATAATTAAATTATATAATAGAAAATGGATATACTTATATAAATCGTGGACGACCTTAACCGGGTCAACCGTGACTTCAGGAATATGATCGATGCAGAATTCTAAGGCAAATCGACATTCGATCCCAGAAATAGAATTCATCATAGCAAAAGATAACAGCATCTAAACCAAGGGTATAGAAATCTCCGGTGAATCAATGCCAATTGTAAAGGAGTTTCACCCCTTCGCAAATCATTCAAAGATTGGCGAGATCGTCGATTTTTATTGAGATCATTCGAAGTGGAGTTATGGGATGCTCCTGAATTAAAAGAATACAAATATGGGAGACAAGAATGGATTTTTGGAACCGAGGGGAATATTCAAAAATTCAAAGAAAATCCAAATCAAGAGGAAGAGATTTAAGCACGAATGAAAGTAATTCTGTACTTAAATTACTACATATGCTAAGTTTTGCCTAAAACCTGGCTCTAATACCAACTGTAACATCTAGGTATTTTCAACCATTCGCGTCCACACATGTTGGACTTGAATTGCTCAAAATATCAGATTGTTAATTTAAATTTGGCAAAACTCAGCATACAAAGTAAATAAAATAATCACAGAATCATAGAAAAAAAGTATTATAACAAAATACAGTGGAATAGATTTATAAATAGTAGTTCATGAAGCTACTACAAGAACAAAGTCTCAAATACAATAGTCAAATAACAAAATTTGAATACATCACAGGAATCAACTGAATGACTGAAAGGTGAATCGATAGTTGGATCTCTAAGTGAAGCTCCAAACTCTAAAGGTGAGTCTCAATTACTGTATAACTCAGTCTGATCCGAGCGTAAAGCAAAACACAAAACACTCGAGTTAGGATTAACATTCTTATATCAATAAATCCAACTCAAGTGAAATATCAACTGAGATACAAGTAACTCAAAAGATGTTTGGGATAACCATCTTCTAAGGATCCATGAAACTAAACGTCATTATAACACCGTGGTCATTCCAAAATAATTTATACTTCAAAAACCCAAAATATCATTTCTATTTCAAATATATATTCCAAATTATAGCACTTTCAAAACTAAATTGATAATTTCACACACACACACACATATCTTATTTTGACTTTATTACTATTTAATTTTAAATATTCACTTAATAAATCCATTATCATTTAAATAACCTTAAATTACATTAAACTAAATATTTTTTCGATTTATTTAAAACTTGCAATATCTATTTAAATCAAAATCAAGTTATAAAATCATATCTTAAAACCCTCAAATTTTATAAGTTTCAAATCGATTCAATTAAACAAAATCCTTAATTAAATACAGTTCCGAATAAACTCAAATTTATCTTTCCAACCTTAAATTATGGAATCATTATAAAAATCTATTTAAAAAATAATTTTTTTAAATAAATACTTAAACATATTGTATTTTACTTAAACAAACTTTACTTATTTTAAAGCTTATTATTAAATTTATTTTTATATTAAAACTTATTCATATACATAATTTTTCGAATTTAAATAAACCATATATATTTCCTTTCAAAACCATAGAAATCATTTAAAAATATTTATATATAGACCAATGGTGTTCTGTATAAAATTTTCTATCCTATGGTCAAGTGATATGGATATTTATCATTTCAATCCGTAGTTTGAAATATATGCAGGTATATATATCATTTCAACCCGCAATCCCCAATTAATTCAATGGAATCGCTTGGGTTTATCATTTCAACCCATAACGATTTTCTCATATTCTTTAGATCGTTTAGGTATGTATCATTTCAACCCACAGGGAATTCTATACTAACAGGAAACTTGCAGAGTGATAACGGATATGAATAATAATATAATAGGCATAAATCATCAATATAAATAACAGTATATATAACCAACATGATATGGTGTCATATCCCACAGATGAACAGTTATAGATAATAGCATATATAACAATTTAAATAACTACAGCAGCATATTTCAACTGTCGTTTCAATTGAAATCAAATTTAATAAATACAAGAACGTTAATCATGAGTGGTTGCTCACCTCTTGAGGCTAGATAGAATAGGAAATGAAATTAGTTACGAAATGCAAGCACGACTTCTAAATCAAAGCTAGATGGATATGATTTGACGAACAAAGTTGATAGTTGAATATGCGAAATCAAATCTGACTGAATCGATGAAAATAATTGGTAAAAGTGAATTTATATGTATAAACACGTATAAATCATTTTCTAAATTAAATACTTATATATATACTTATAAAATGTAAAATATCTACACATTAAAATCTATATATACATATAATCAAAATTAATATCCAAATATATTTGAAGATCAATATCGAAATATATGAAATAAAAATCCATATCATATTACAAATCCTGTACATATACAAATATATAACAATATATGTAACTTAAACTCAAAGCTCACATAGAAACTTAGGTAACTATATATATATAAAATCAACAAATTTCCTTTCGGTCGAGACCACAACATACGTATGGATTAATAAATATATCATATAAACTAAAACCCATATATAGACTTACTTATTATATAAAAAATAATGAAATTCCCAAAAGACAGTAAAGAAGAAAAGGTAGAAAACGTAAGGTCTAAAATAAAAATCAATATATATCATGTTGTAAAACAAAATGTAACCATAAATAAAAAAAATAAACAAATATGTATATACTTTTTTTTTCAAAAGGGATGATGTTGTTGCATGTTTGCTCCCAAAATATGCGAACCTTTTTTAAAACGAACAACTTATATACATCTGATATTAAAATTCAATACAACCTTAAAAAAAAATAGATTAGTATAAAATCATATCATATAAAAGAATTCATATAAACTATCTATATATACACTTATATATCAAAACAGAATATAGCTAATATATAGTTTACAGACCTTTAAACATAGTATAGATATAAAAATAATACCCTTTTGCAACTGTTGAAACAATATATCACCTCATACTGTAAAACCAACATAACATATATATATATATATACTAACATAACAGGTTTGCAAAACTTATAAAATCAATCATCCAATATGGTTTGAAAAATATAAATTTATAATGTAAGACATAACTTTATATACTTCATACGTATATATTAAAACTCAGCAAACAATTACATATTACCAAGCCTTCATGGATCCATTTCTATAAACAAGTGGCAGGAACTACTTTATAAACAGTACATATGCTAATATATATATATATATATATATATATATATATATATATATAAATTTCTAAACCCACCTATGTAAAAGTAACAGAGGAAGAAATGATAGCCGAATGGAGGAGGTAAGGTTGAGGTGTTGTGCTGCTTGGTGGGAAAGGTGGAGGCGTAGATCTGAGTTGCTCGGGTTGGATGGTACGGCGTCGGAAATTGGTCGATGAGGCAAGCTAGGCGGAGGGGGATTTTCACGTGGAGGGGAAGGGAGTAGAGGGCAGAGAAGTTTTGCTGTAGGAAAATTTTTAGGAATGAGATTTGAGAAATATGCAGATCTAAAATTTTGCTCCAAATATTTGGTAGAGAAAAACGTAAGCAATAAATAAATAAAAGCAACGGGAAAGGACAAGAGATGGGAATAGTCTCACGTTGATTCAGCAGAAACATTTAAAAGCAATTAACGGCTTGATTGGAAAGCACGTTTCAAATTTTTGAAACCGAAGGAAATAGTAAAGTCAGAGTTTATGGTATGGTTACAACGAACAGTTTATTGTTTCCGTCACGTACCGGACCTTAAAATATAGAAATAAATATACCGTAGATATCAGCACGACGTGACGATCAAAATGGTACACAGATATTGGCGGTACGATCAAATTATAAAAAATTGAATTTTCGTTACCGAAAATGCAGCTAAAATGCAAAAAATAAGATCAACGGAGCTATAGAAGTCCGAATTTGATGAAACAAAATTTGACGTCTCACTCAGAAGACGATTAACAATTTTTCTGTATAAAAATATTTTGGTTTAGAAATTATTTTATTACCATCAATTTTTAACTGATTTAAATTGAAATAAAATTACACAATAAAATAAACTTCAATATTATCAGATGAAAAATTACCAGTTGCTATGTTTAAATAGACGTATTACAAATAATAAATTTTTATTTTCAAATTTTATTGTTTAAAATTTCACAAAATTTCAATTATTTATCTTATTAAAACCATTAAAATTTTCGGGTCGTTACACATTTCCCATGGTTTGGGATATATTATTTTCAAACAAAATGATATATACTATTATTAGTGATATTATTTTTTCTCCAAGACCTCTCCGTACAAAGGAGACTCTGCCGAAATTTTCCGTGAATATTGGGCATCGAAAATTTTTGTGAAATGTTTTCAAACCTTTATTAAGTTGAATATAAAAGGATTCAATGGTTATAAATTGATATATTTTATTTAAATTATTTAATTATGTAAATTAAGTGTTTATAAATTTAATAGTTTGAATAAGATATATTGATTACTTAATTTCTTCTTTTCCCTTCTTTACCTTTTCGAGAATGAAAAGTTTTTAGTGGGGGAGAGTGTAACGAATCGCAATTTTCAATAATTCAAAATAGTTAACTTAATAAGATTTTCTTATTTAATATTGGGAGAAATAAAATTCATGATTTAATAATAAGAAATGGAATGAAATGTAATATTATTATTAAGGTAATTTATAATTTCTCTAAATGTAATTCCAATTAAATAAAATGATTTAAAAGTCATAATTGGTTATAGATTGTAAATTAACTATAATAAGGTGTATTAATTGATAAATGGATTTAAAGAGTAATTGATAATGTAAATGTTGATTAATTAATGAAATAATGTGTAATAGATTAAATTGGATAAAATTTGTGTAATGTGAGTTGTTATAACATTGTTTGTAAATAATAAACTTACAAATGTTATTAAATGTAGAATTGGTGACAATTGTTATTTGTTACCAATTCAATAAATCAATTATAATTAAATGTGAATAAATGTTACATTAATGTGAGATAAGACAATAACTGCAAATTGTGAATGTAATAAAATGTATAGAAATGTTAATTATACTCACAAGGCAATAACTTGCTTAACAAAAGAGTGACACTAAGATAAATCAATTTATTAGGATTTTAAATTCTGTTTAATATGAAAATCGACAAAATTCAATATAATTGAAATATAGTAGTTAATACAAATAAAAGATGGAAATGGTAGCATATTAGTAAACAAGATATAAAGAAATGTTAACTATGTTAATAGTGTAACAATCGATTGAATAAAATGTTGAAATCAAATTTATGGAATTAAATTATAATTTATTGGATTTAATTACAGTTGAAATTGAACAACGTAATTAGTAAAATAATTGACATTGAATTGTTATATATTTTATTTTAAATTATTGAAATTATCCAAAAAATCAAAAATGATGAAAACTGTTAGTTATTAAATTTGAATTGTAAAAGTGATTCAATTAATTTATTTATTTCACATAAAAATAGCCACTTTGGCCGCTGACTCAGATTTCAACGAAACTAGTTTTATCGGATCGGTAATAGTGAAATATTGTAAGGTTTCAAGTTTCGTAGCGATCGGACTTGTCGTTTGACTGTACAAGTTCGAAACGCGTAGATATCAATTTAATTGAAATTCGAAATCAATCTGAATTAAGCTGATTTTAAGCTAACTTCTTCATACGATGAAATTAGGATCTGAAACATGTTCAGTTGAGTTTAAAAATATCGAAAACATCTATTTTGATATAACGGATGAACTATTTTCGTTCTAGAGACAAAACGGGCTTTTCGGGTCGTTATCATCGATTCAAATCTATTCGGATGCTAATTCATTTCTTATCGGGCTTCGTTAGTATATATTGTTTTGTTCAAACCCTAGCAGCCTTTCAGTTGTTCTGTACGTACTCTTCCATTCTTCATCTGCCTCTCTTCGACAATGACAGATAACCTAATTGCAATTCCGAATTTTACCAAAAATCCAAACTACTCGAAAAATTAAAATAAAATATGAAATTGAAAGCTCATGACAATACGAATAATGTTTTTTTTTCTGAAATAGTGCTCGAGTCATCGAGAATTCGCGGTCAAACATCTAAAACTTTGAAACCGTAAGATAATTTGGGGCTTTCTGATTTTGGATTCGGTCGACGAAATCAGCTTATGGGTATTGGAGAGTTCAACGCGTAGGGTCGTGGGGTGGCGGTCGCATCGCCTAGATCAACGTAGGGTGGCAGGAAATTGCGTTTTAGGGTTTGAAATTCCTAGTTGACTATTGCAGCCGGTGGCATAGGAAGTGGCCGTACTTGGTCGAGGCGTAGGGGCTGTCACGGCGAGGCTTTGGATGGGTCGGCGATCGTGCAGGCGGCCGAAGGAGGGTATCGGAGCTTGGTCAAAGGCGTGGGTATGGGTTCGATTCACGTGTGTTTGCTGATGGTTGGGAAGTTGACGTGTTGTTGTTTTATTATTTTATTATTTTATTTATTTTAAAGTCCAAATGTTCTAGCGCGTATAACTTCTTCAAATGAGGTTGGATTTATGTGTGGTTTATTCCGCTGCGATCGTAGTAAAATTTCTGACATTTTGGCACTATTTTAGATGAATTCTGAGACTATTCAAATTTTGGGCCTGAATTGGATTTTAATTTGATTTGAAATCAAATGTGGGTGTTTTAACCCACTCACAACTACTAGATTAACTTCTGTTAATTAAATTAAATTTATGATGTGATTAGAAATTAATTGATTGATGTTTGGTATCTTTAAATTTTCATTCTAGTTAAATTTGACTTTTATTGCATTTAATCACCGTTAAATTTAATATTGAATTTAAACTGTCAATTTAATACTTGTTATTGATGATCACTTGTCTATTGTTGTTTATTGATTTATTTGGATGATGATTATGATGGATTTTGAATGTTGATATTGGATGATTGGATGTTGTATTTTATTTTGTTATGACACTGCAAGTTCACTATGGGTTGAAATGATACATACCCGAACGATCTATAGATTAGGAAAAATTGTTATGGGTTGAAATGACAGATTTGAGCGATTTTATGTATTTTATTTAATTCGGAATTGCGGTTTGAAATGATATATAACTGCAAAATTTTAAATTGCGGATTGAAATGGTAAATATCCGTATCACTTGTCCTTATGGTAGAAAATTATATACGGACAGCGGATTGGTTAAATTAAGTGATTTTTGAATCTTTAAATTTTGAATTCATTTAACTAGTATTTGAAATAGAAATTTGATTTACATAAATTGAATTATTTTCAAAAGACCAAGCGTAATTGTTGAAATTGGAATTGAATTAATGAATGGTTCAAATGATTTAGATTGGAGTTTCAAAGTTGAAGTGTTAAATATATATGAATTGATTAGAAATTGAGTTATTGGAAATGTTTGGATATAACTTTGAAATCTATTCTAAATTAATTTACACTAGTTTAATCAATTTAAAACTATTTTAATTTATTTAATCTATTATAACCTATTTAATCCAATTTAATCTATTTTTACCGATTTTAAACTAATTAAATTTATTTAATCTATTTTAAATCTATTCAATATAATTTAAATCTATAATTTGTTTTAAATTCATTTAATGAATTTAAAAATCTACTTATATAGTTTAAATATATTTAATCTAAATTAATATATTTAAACGTAATTAAATCTATTTAATCTATTTAAATCCATTTAAATCTAGTTAAATAAAATTTAAATCTGTTTAAGCTATTTTAATTTATTTAAACTATTTTTAAACTATTTAAACTATTTTAAACTATCTAAACTGTTTCTAAATTTCAGACATGTTAATTGGAATATTTATATTCAAATCCTTGGTTTAAAGCGAATATGGTTAAATGATGTAATAACCTAAGTTGAGAATAAAATGACATATTTGAGTGAATAAGGTGTATGATCGACTTCACTCTAGAGGGGGGGTGAATATGGTGATACTATTAATTATAAAAATTTATTGCGGAAGTATATAAATAATCGCAGCACTGATCACAGCAGAATAATAGCAGCAGAGGTAATAGCAGAATATAAAAATGTAGAAATAGTACGCAACTTCGGCAAAACCCTGCCTACATGCTGCCCTTAAGGTTTCTACTAGAAATTAAGTTGTCAGACGCTTACACACATAAAATCATGACACCCACTATCGACTAACCTAACTCTACGCTTAAATCCCTGCCACAACTCAGCCACGGGTTGTGAATTCTCAAACTACACCACCGCAGTTCGTCCCCTAGTCACATGACTAGAAATTACAAGGTTTAAAAGGAAAATACAAATTCAAAAGCAATTAAAAAACAATAAACCCTAATTTTAACTAAAGCCCAAAAACAATTTAAAAGCTGACCTGATAACAAATAATAAGTAATTCTCCCTTTTTCTTTTATTCCTTCGACCCGCTTCCTTACTTGGTGAAAATGGCGGCAATTGATCATCTTCGTTAAACTAGGGTTCTGGAAATATAAGCGCCGCTTTAATTGATCTTTTGAATTAATAATCTTGCGTTGCTTGCGTTGTCGAATAATCATCTCTTCGATTTTACATGTGGCCGCTTCAATTTCATCGAGTTCGGTTCAAATAATGTGGTATGTAATTTATGCTTTTTGCTTTACTCGTTAGCTTGCTTGAACTCGATCGATTTTGTAGCCGATGATGACATAGGTTTAAACAGGGTTCGAATCCGTTAAGTTTTGTTCGAATTAATCAGCTTGAATTCGTTAGTTGATTTATCTCGACCACTTGGCTATGAATGAATGCTTATGATGTTTCTAACTTGTTCAAAATCGTATATTTTGTTGCTTGTTTAACATGGCCTCGATTCTGACATAGAAGTTGGTTCCGTTCTTTTCTCTGTTGACATCGACCACTTTAATTTTGTTAAAAATCTACATCCTGTCATTGTTTCGGCTTTGACTTTGTCTACATGAATTTCTCTAGTGACATATTTGATTTTGGCACTTTGACATTTAAACTTGATATGATGAGTTCAAATTCCCTACGTCATTATCTGGTTTGAAATTGCTGATTTGGGGTCGAACCGTTTCTTTTTCTCTTGACCATATGAGCTTGATGAATTTGGATTGAAGTATTGCTTTGCTTGCATTGCATATTTCTTGTACTCACTGTGTATACTTTGTAGAACAACATTCACTGTTTCACTGGTCCACGTAGTCTTCTGGTTGACATTGTGTACATGTTTCATGTTGTCATTCACTTGTGTACATGCACTTGTTGTCTGAAATGTTGTATTGTATTTGGTTGCTCATGTATATTTGATGAAGCTTTTTCGACTTCATGGTTTTTGTTCGCTGGTCTACCTGAACCTGTTAACCCAGTTGTCCTATTGCACTGCCTAAAGTTTTAGTTCTTATTCCATTTGCCTTCAATCCACTACTTGTACTTGCATGCTTGTTATTGTGTTCATGTGGTCTGTTGTTATCGAGTACATTTGTGAATCTGTCTCACTTGAACCGTTTGCATTGATGTGTGTTTGTAGCCTTGCTTACATATTTAGCTGCCTCCGAATCAGCTGGCATTGTCTAACTTGGTTAGTCTGCACTTCCATGTTGCCACCTCTGTTTCTTTTTTATTCTTGTGCATTTGCGTGCGCTGTCAACTGCTTGGATCTTTTTGTTTTCTGACTTGTTTTTAGTTGCATTTAAGTTGGTCTGGTTCACTGAGTTCATGTGTGCTGGTTCTTTTATATATATGCTCTGATCCTTTGATTCATTTGAGCTTTATGTATATACTCATATTATATGTCGCGGTCTGACTGTGCAGTATGCTTGGAGTCTTGATACATTGATTTGTATTGCATGCGCCTGAGGTGAATCCAGCTTATAGCTTGGGTTTGACTTTCTGCTCATATCGTGACTGAATATTTATTTCACTTGAGTTGAACCTGGCTTTTGATTTGGGTTTTACCTTGTGCTCACCTGTCCCTACAATTTTATCAAGTGTATATCGGTGGCACGGCCTTGTGGCATGTACAATGATACACCGTGTATGTCACAAGTTGTTCGTGTATGATGAATTCAAATTTAAATGATGACGAACAACCCAAATAACTAAGGCAAATAATATTTTCAAAATATATTTTATTTTACGTTGCAAAATGTTTTCTTTTCAATTTTACAGCATTAGTTTTTATTTTGCAGATCACTCAGATGCTGAATTCAATCTGGAATAGAGTTGAAGATAAAAACAAGTTAATGAGTGATATGTAGTGAGGTGCAAATGTAAATTGAAAATTATGATGTAGTCAAATTTGTATTGTAATTGAAAACTGTATATATATAGTGAGAGCTTAATTTGTCCTACTCAAAATTGTAATAAATATTTGTTTGAATAAAATATCTGTTTGAATTTAAATTCAGTGTTATTAATTTTATTCAACAAATATTTATTTAATTATATGAAAAATAAAATAGTACATTAATAAGTACACATAATGAATATATATATATTTGTGTGTGTGTGTGTGTTTATTATCATCAAACAAAAATCAAATAAATCATATACTAGCATATTCAACAATCTCCCCCTTTTGATGATAACAAACATATATTTAAGATGTTGAATCTATTAAATGTATTTGATCATTCAATTTTCTCCCCCTATTTGAATGCTCCCTTTCTACACAAAGCTCCCTCTTCATATATGCAAAAAAAATTGTAAATGATTAAGTGAAACTAGATGCATATAGAAAATAAAATATTTGACTTTTATTTTTCAAAATCTTAACTTTTCTCTCCCCCTTTTATTATCAGCAAAAGAGTAGTAGTGTTAGAAAAATAGACATAAAGTGATAGACATTAATATAAATTTTAAATTTTAATAAAAAAAATTAAACAAAAATCATAAATACTCTATTTGACGCATATTCCACTTTAGAATGATAAGGATAACATCATCAAATAAAACCATATAGTTGTGTCTATTTGTGGTATATTTATATCAGGAATTTGAATATCTACTACTCATGCATAATGACTTTTAAATGAGATTACTAGTATTCCAAATTTAAAAAAAAGACTTCAAGTATCTTGTAACCACGCATAACAGTAAGGACTTTTAAATGGGATCAGATCAACTTGTCTATTTAATCAATCAATTTTGATATGCGTTCCATACATGCATAACTGTGCGGACTTGTAAATGAGCATGGAAGCACATAATCTAAAATTTCAATTAATTTACCCATGCATAACGGCGAGGACTTTTAAATGAGAGTAAAAACTTTGGATGTTTTTATTGTTAAAAAATATAATAAATTGATAAATGAATGATTTTCTTTTTAAAATACCACCTATTGACATACCATATTGGATTATGATGAGTGATGGTCGACATAAATATGATAGAAATAGAAATGGTCATAGAATATTTACAACAAATTTTTTTATAACTCTTGTTTAAATTTCTAAAGAAATGTACAAATTATACCGTCTCAAGTTATAATATATGATTAATATCGACACTCATCACTTTTTCAATCACTATTTATCTTTTAGATAATTAGTAGGGAGTCAGATTAGTCAATGTAGTCATTTAAGATCAAATCGAATATAAAATTAAATTTTCTAAAATTACTAATCTGAAACAAGGTCAATAAAAAATTTCTAGAAGGGGTTTTATGAGAAAAAGTCTGCTATTTGAAAATTATTTCAAGTGAAAAGTATGCAGATATTTTCTTTCAAAAACGATGCAATTACTAAATGTCTCAACATAAATCACATTCCACAAATTTTTTTCTATCAACTAGATTACCAATGTAATTTGCATTTGAATTTTCCTTTGACTCAAGATTATCATTAATTGAATGTTATAGACCAGATTGTGAAGTTGCAACAAATTTCCTTAAAATTGTCTTTTTAGCTTTCAAATGAAATACTCTTGAATTTGAATTGAAACCGAAAAATATAATGTCAAGTCAAATATATCCACATGTATCATGAGTAATCATTAATCAATTCAAACAAATCTATATGAAGTAGTTCAAAAATGAAACAATGATCGGTCAACATTTTTGCACGAATAAAAAATAAGAACAAGTCAAATAAGTCAGAATCAAGATCAACATTTATTTCTTCATCACATAACTAGCTGATTTAATTCAGATTACGGTGTAGATTTTTGCATTTAATAATCGTTCAAAATAAATATACCATTACCTGTTTTATCTTTACGATAATTTTTCGTTGTTGCCCATCGTGATTTTGTCACCTTTGTACTAGGCTAAGGAACTTTGATTTGTCGCTCGCTGGGTTCCTGGAACAGCCAGAATCTAGGTGATGTTGTTGTTTTTTCTTAGCCCACCACCACATCTACACGATAAAAGATTTTTATGACCTATTTGTTTCTATAGGTCTATGATTGTTAGTGGCAAGATATTTTGAAAAATATGTTTGTGGAGACCCAAAACAATTTATATTTATTCCTTTTGGCACCCAGATTTTTTTAACTTTAAGAGATTTTGTATTCGTGCCTTTTGGAACCCAAATGGGAATAATTTTCACGTGTTTGGGTCTATACCAACAATTATTTTGATTGTGTCGAAATTTTCTACAAATCGTGCACTTTTTAATAGAGTTTTCCCTCCTAGTATGTTCACTCTCTTTCAAAATCAGAATCTCATTTTCAAGCGATTTAATTTTAATTTCTAACTTTTTAATCTCTTCTTCGAGTGATGGACAATTATCACACTTAGGATTCTTGCTTTGATAGTTTTTAACTAATTGGTCACGTTGTGTATTTGATTCTATCAAAGTATCTCTTTGTGATTCAATTTTAGTGTATTTCTCCCTAAGTCTTTCAAAACAGCCATGTACTTCGTGGATATATAAGTAATTTTGAGTGAGTGAGTTTTGATACCTCGCTTGGCTTGTCATCATCGCTATCAGTTATATTACCTCGAAAGCACATATCTTCTCTTTCACTCTCACTGCTAGTGCTTTCATTATCACTTTTATTCCATGTGGCTGTAAAACTTCTCCTTTTAGATTTCGTTTTCTTAGCCGAGTCGGTTTAGGGACAATTGGGCTTGATGTGGCCAGACTTATTGCACTTGTGACAGATGATCTCCCGCTCTTCTGAGTTGCTTAGTGCTTTGATTATTAGGCTTTTCAATTGTTGATTTAGAGCTGGATTTCCGTATCTATGATTCCACCTTTTGAATTTATTTATTAATGGTGCCAGCTCAGTCGCTCCATCATCATCATCATCAATCACTTTTAGTTATGCCTTTGAGAGCTATTGATTTCTTTCGAGTATCTCCTCCTTCATGCTTTTCCTTAAATTTCGTCTCTAGTTCATAAGTGGTGAGATTTTTGATGAGTTCTTTGACTTTAATTTGTTTCATATCCTTTGATTATCGAATGGTAGAAACTTTTGCTTCAAAATTTCATGGAAGGACTCTGATGATTTTTCGGACTATTTCCAACTCTGTGCATGATTTTTCGAGAGATTTTGATTTGTATATGAGATTAGAAAGTCATCCGTACATCTCTTTGACATTTTGATCCTTGTCCATTGTGAAGTTCTCGTATTCACTACTAAGCATGGCAAGGCGAGATTCTTTGACTTAAGATGTTCCTTCATGAGTCACTTCAAGTGTGTGCCATATTTCCTGTGCAGTTAGACAATGTGATACACGATTAAATTCAATATGATCTAATGAAAAAATAATAGAATTCATAGCTTTAGCATTAGCAATCTGTAACTTATTTTCTAGATCTGTCCATTAATCACTTGGTTTTTCAATTCCCTGATTATTTACTACTATAGTTGGTGCTTTATAACCTATCTCAACATATTCCAAGCATCAATAGTTTTCAAAAAAAATTTCATTCTATTTTTCCAGTAAGCATATTCACCATTGAACATTGGTGGTCTAACTATGGACTGATCCTCATCAAAAGAATTATTAAAAGAAGCCATTTAAAAATCAAAGTTTTAGAAGAAAAATTGTTTTTTGAAAAATAAATATTTTAAAACAAAAATGGCTTTTGTTCCTAGCTCTAATACCACTTGTAGGATCGATTTCACCCTAGAGGGGGTGAATAGGAAGATAATATTAATTATAAAAATTTATTGCGGAAGTACATAAATGATACAGCACTGATCATAACAGAATAATAGAAGCACAGATAATAGCAGAATATAAAAATGCAGAAATAGAACAACACAAATTTACCCAGCTTCCACAAAACCCTACCTACGTGCTACCTCCTAGGTTTCTACTATAAATTAAGTAGTCAAACGCTTACACACGTAAATTCACGATACCCACTATCGACTAATCTAACTCTACGCTTAAAACCCTGCCACAACTCAGCCGCTGAGTTACGAATTCTCGAACTACACCAATGCAGTTCGTCCCATAGTCACACGACTAGAAATTATAAAGGTTTAAAAGGAAAATAAAATAACCCTAATTTTAACTAAAGCCCAATAACAATTTAAAAGCTGGCCTAATAACAAATAATAAGATATTCTCCCTTTTTCTTTTATTCCTTCGGTCCGCTTCCTTGCTTGGTGAAAATGGCGGCAATTGATCGTCTTCGTGAAATTAGGGTTATGTAAATTGAGGCACCGCTTTAATTGATCACCACTTTAATTGATCATTCGAATTAACAATCTTGCGTTGCTTGCTTTGTCGAATAATCATCTCTTTGATTTTGCATATGGTCGCTTCAATTTCGTCGAGTTCGGTTCAAAGAATCTGGTATGTAAGTTATGCTTTTCGCTTTATGAACGACTGGGATTCTGGCAATATTATTTTAATAAGCATTTAATCTAATTAAATAAAATACAAGCTTTTTATTTTAAAAACAAATAAGACTTTGAACATTTTCCGGTTATTTATATATGTGTGTGTATTGTGAAGTAAATTATGATCTGAAAATTTAAAATAAAATCTTTCAAAAATATTTATAATAAAATCTATCTTATTTAATTAAATTAAAGGCTCTACATTATTAACATTTGATATAATATATGCAAATGAATGTAATATAGATAATAATGTTTAAAATGAAATTAATCCTATCAATATTAAATATAAGTATAAACTATAATTATAAAAATATATGAATATAAATATAGTCTTTAAAAAATGTTTAAACAAAATCAATCTTATCAAATACAAAATATAAGTACAGAAATATATGGATATGAATTAAGTGTTGGATAGTTAAACTTAAATAGAAGCAAAAATAAGCATTTATGTTAGGAATAAAAATAAATATATAAGGTAAGATAAACCATAAATAAAAACATATGGAAATTCATATGTGTATGCAAGACAAAAAAAACATCTACAAACAAGATCTGTGTACATACAAGAATAGGATAAGATGTAAACATATAGGGAAACATATGCATTAAATAACATCATCTCAGCACAAAAATAAGGTCAGTCGAAATATGTAAAAATCATTTCAATTTTCAGAAAAAAATCTGACCAAAGAAAAAGCTTGTACCGGAAAATACGTCCCCTGTACAAAACTGTTTTTATATATGTATCTTTTTATTCTTGTTCGTTTAAACATAACTTAGTGAGCCTGAAAGAAAAGAAAACGTAAACATCATTATCTTACAAACTCAAAAATCATTCAAGATCAAAACATAAAGGATTTATAGGAAGATCAAACTACAGCTTTCCAAAAACAAAATTACTCTCTGTTTAAAATATTTCAAGTAAACATTTAACTTAAAAGTTTAAAGTAATAAATGATAGAGTATGTGAATTCTAGATGATGTTGTGCTACATGATTATATATATATATATACATATATATATATATATATGAATATCTCTAAGTATGTTTCATTTATATCTGTTCTGTGCATGAATATGGTCATCTCTGTTTTTTTTTTTTCAAGTACAGAGTTCAATCAACTTAAAAATTTAAACTTCATTTCCCTAATCTCTGATAGGCCTTAATCTTCAAACAAACAAGTTATTTTAAACATAAATTATGATCTAAATTTTGTTTAAAGCTTAATAGTGAAGTTGTGACTCTGCGAAATTCAGTTTTACAGTAAAAAGTCAATTTTAGGATAAATTCGAATATTGTAAAATATTTAATTCGATTATATAGCTTGAATCAACATTCAAAAACAAGATTTTTAAAACAAAAATGGTAATTTTTAGTTAATTATTCTAAGTGCACTTCCTAGTTGAACCAAATATGCTTTTTAATCAATTTCTGATGATCAAACGAATTTTAGTTGTTGAATTTTTGTTTGAAGCTAGCTTGTTGATCAATGATTTCAGGAAAATTGTTAAAAGAATTTTCTATTGCAAATAATAATGGTACGAAACAAAATTAGGGTTTATGCCCAAGTTTTGTAGTGGTCTGAAAACGAGGTGATTTCGTCATCTCTGATGCATCGAGTTGCGTAAGGTTCAAGGGGATGGTAGAGTGGGGTATCGGTGAGGTGAGGCCGGAATTGTGCCGCCTCTGATGGTCGGCGTGAGTGGGAAGAGGCGTTTTTGTTTGGTGAGTTCGAGTTACAGTTTCGAACGAAAGACAAATTTTGATTTCGAGTTTTTGGCATCGAATCGAGTTTTGCTTTCGAGTCTAGTGTTGTTTCGTGACTTGCTGGAGGTGGCGAAGTTCACCGAAGCGCCGGCAAAGTGTTGTGCACATGCACGAAAACGCATAGGTGTAAGGAAGTTTTGTGGTGAACGACTCGAGTTGACACTCGAGAAAGATGGGGGGTTGCTTCGGGTGGAACCTTGGTGCGTGAGTGTGCTTGCGTGTTATAGTAGTTTATAACTGAGCTAAAAAAAGAGAAGAAGAGGAAGAAACGTATGAGAGGAAGGAAGAACGACTCGGGAAATAGGAGGAGAAACACGAATTTTAACTCGAGTAAACGTAGGGATTTTCTCGGGTGTAGTTTCGAAACCTTCAGCTAAATAAAAATTGAAGTTATATCACCTTAAAATTTTTTGAATATTAATGACTTAATTAGTGTTTGACAAATTAAGTTAAGAATTTATTTCAAGTTTTAATGAATTAAGTAAATACTTAACAATGTTTTAAAATTTAATTAATACTTTAATTAAGTAGTTAACTTAAGATAAGTGTTAAAGTTAATTAACATTTACGTTTTTAAGTTAGTAATAATTTGATTTCAAATTATTAAAGAAGATTTTAAAATGTCAATTAAGATGAATGATTATTTAATCAATTGTTTTTGGGAGGTAATTAAGAATGAATAATTAATAATTGTAATTAAAGATTGGTAGATTAATGACGAAGTGTTTAATAAATTTGTAATTAAGAATTTTAATTAACTACTTAAAGTTAATTAATATATGATTAGTAGTTAACTAATTAAGTAATTTAATTAAGAATTAATAATTGATTAATTAAGTAATTAGTGATTAATAAATGGGTAATTAAGTTTTATAAATTAATAATTAAGGTTACAAATTAATAATTAAGGAGTAATGAATTAAGTAATTAATGTTTAATAAATTGATTAAAAAGTGATTAATTAATTAAATAGTTTGAAATGGAATAATTAATTAATTGATAATTAATTTAGCAGGATTAGTGATAAATTCTTAAGTAATAAATTTTATTTAAGTTAATTAAATTAATTAACCATGGATTAACAATCCCTGTTTGGATAATTATATGAGTAGAATATCTGAATTTGTGATATCTATTTGGTGATATTCTATGATACTCTATGATATGCCTTGATATATCTATGATGACTGTGTATCATTTATCTGTGGTAAATGTTATGTGAATTCAAAGAGTTGAATTAAATTTTTTTAAACTACTAAACAACTTGGCCTTTAAAATGGCGTTTGGATTTCGATGAGACCGAAATCGTGTGTCAGTTATGATTATCCGAAAACCACATCGATCAAAATTAAACGATAGGCCGTGGCATCTCAAGTGAAGATCGAGATAGTGTTTCAGAATGCAAGGGTTATCGTCGTTAACTCTGAGGGTGATTCCAAAATGAGTGCAACGAGATAATGCCTTGGTTTCGTTCGAACCTGGAACAAACTTGTATGGGTGGAATGCTTTCAGAACATCGTCAGGCGGACGATGAGCATTTAAGAAATGTGTTCTATAAAGGTAATCGCAGCCTTAAGCCTCTTCAACCAGGAATGGCTAAAACATGGGAGGTGCAGCAAGGTTAGCTGGGTAGCACCCAAGCAAGACGAGATATACCCCTGTCTAGATGTCCCTTTATTTCGGCTGTGTGGGCAGTTGTGGGCTACAACTACGGGGTTATCTTGTTCGGGACTGTTCAGTAAGGAATGGTTCCGGCCTTGTATTGTAGGGGGTCGGGAGTGATCCTTGGTATGGTGATCTAGGCCCCGTACTGTGATATATGGTACCCCAGTAGCCCTGCCATTGATGAAAACCCATTTTCCCTACGAGACCCTACGGTTTTGATTGTATTACCCACTTTTGTGGCTAGTAGCTGGAATTTGATAGATGTAACAATTTCGGCTATTTTCTATTTACTTGAAAACCCTAGACACTATTATAATATCACTGGATTTCCTATAAAATGTTTTGGTTAGCGTAAGGTAAAAACTTACCCGTGTTTATGTGTGGGAAGTCTTACGTGATACCTTTTAATTTCAGAAGGATTTTCAAAGTTAAGTAACTTTAACCCGTTTCTCACACCAGACCCATTTCTGACCCGGAGTTTATTATTTTTTCATAAACTCTTGGGTACTCAAATTTTTATGAGTAGCCAAATGATAGGTTTTGGATTGTTAAGTTCTGGAGGAGCTTGGAGCAAGAGTCCAGACGTATATATCTACTTAATCCGCTGTGTTAGTTGATGTATGTTGTATTTTGGGATGTAGGTAATAACAGATATATATATATATATATACATATATATATATATATATATATATATATATATATATATGACTGTCTTATTGTACGATGTTGTGTAACTCTGATATATGTAAAAATTATGTAATAGATATGTGATGTATTATATTTTGTTCCATTTCCGCTGTGAGATTCTGATGTTGTTATTCTTTCTTTCTATCTTTTCTATTTCTATCTCTTTCTTTTCTTATTGATGATACATCTTTCTGTGGTTAGAAAGGTGAGTCGTCATAGTTGGTATCAGAGCATAAGTTGAGATAATACCTAGGCGCTGGAGTAATATCTATCTTGAGAGTGCATATTTGTATTTTCACATAATTATATACCTATCTAAATTTGTTGAGTTACCTGTTCAGGTGGCCAACATGAGTTCTGGAAGGAGAGGCAGAAGTAGGGGCAGTACCTCGACCGATAATGGACGAAGTCAAACTGCTAGTGAGGTTGTAGATCCAGTACCGCCCAGGTTAGTTTTGCCGCTTTATGCAAGGACTTCATCAACCTTGGAGGTAAACCATTTAAAGGGCCGAAATCGATAATTGAGGTTCAAGCTTGGCTACGCTCTTATGAGCGCATCTTTAAGAGTATGAAGTTGTCTGATGAACGAAAATGGGAAATGGCTTCATAGCAACTGTAGGAAGGTGCTGCAGCCCGGTGGGATGCAGCGACAACAAATATCTCTGAGGACGACATTTCTTCGGAAAGATTTAAAGAGTTATTTGAGGAGAAATTCATGCCAACAGCAGGAAAAACACGTCTGTATCAGGATTTTCTGAATTTAAAGCAGGGAAGCATGACTATAGCGGAGTATGAGACCAAATTCAATGAACTTTCTTGCTTTGGACCAGGGCTTATTGATACTCCCCTTAAAAAGAACGAAATGTTTGTGCAAGGATTAAGGCCAGAATTTCATGAAAAGATGACGGCGCATTTGAAAGGATCTTTTGTTGAGTTAATTGATATGGCTCTGAGATACGAGGTTCTGATGAACAAGAAATCAGTGGCACCAGTAACAGCATCGGGAGGGAATTTTACTAACCAAATAAGAGGAAGTTCAATCCCAATTGGAGGAAGCAGAATAAGAAGAAAACTGGAAGTAACAACGGACCTCGCAAATGCTATATATGTCAATAAGAAGGTCACTTGGCGAATAAGTGTCCCAGGAAAGGATTTCAGCAACAGCAACAGCAGCAGCAACAGCAAACGCATTATAGTGGACCGGGTTCGGCTTTGGTTCAAAGATCTCTATGCTTCAATTACCACCAACCAGGTCATATGATCAAGGATTGCTCGTTACTTCATAAAGCTCAGCAGAATAAGGTATTTGCTTTGAAAGGTGCACCATCTACTTCATCTAAAGGCAAAGGAGTATTGGAAGGTACATTACCTTTAGATGGCAAGTATATTAAAGTTTTATTTGATTCGGGTGCTTCTTTGAGTTTTATTTCTCTGGAATCTGTAGAGAAGTTCTTTCTTACCCCTAGTACTGTAGATTGTCCCATCTTTATATCTAATCCTATAGGAGAGGTAACCAAATTGGACACGATCTGTAAGGATTTGAAGATTTCCTATCTGTTCCATAGTTTTTCTTGTGACACTTATGTGTTGAATTTTAAGGGGTTTGACCTTATATTGGGGATGGATTGGCTTGATAAGTATAAAGCTGTCCTATATTGTGATGAGAGAACAGTTTCGTTGGAAACCGATCTGGGCAGGATTGCTAGAGTGACGTGTGATAATTCTGGAATTCATTTGAGTAGTCTTTTGCATGGAGTTGAGACTTCTCAAGAGAAGGTTGAAGATATCGATGTAGTCCAAAATTTTCCTGATGTATTCGAGGAAGCCAAATGTTTACCTCCACACCGAGAGATAGAGTTTCGCATTGATTTGATTGTGGAAGCAGTACCAGTGATTCAGCCTAGTAGGAGGATGGATCCTAGAGAAAGGGAGGAGTTAGTTAAGCAAACTCAAGATCTTTTGGAGAAGGGATTGATTAGGCCCAGTTTTTCTTGTTGGGGATCTGCTACGGTGTTTGTCACCTAGTCGGATGGATCGTTAAGGTTCTGTGTAGATTATAGAGAATTGAACAAAGTGACTATCCGTAATAAATATCGTCTTCCTCGTATTGATGTTCTCTTTGACCAGCTGTATGGAGTTTCTGTCTTTTCTCAACTGGATTTAGCTTCAGGTTTCCATCAGTTAAGGGTAGCTGAGGACAGTATTCCCTTTACTGCATTTAGGGGACCAAATTGTTTTTATGAGCGGTTGGTTATGCCTTTTGGGTTAACCAACGCTCCACTTATTTTGTTGACCTGATGAACCGAGTCTTTTGAGATGTATTGAATAAGTTCGTTCTGGTATTCATTGATGATATTTTGGTCTACTCTAAGTCTGAAGAAGAGCACAAGCAGCATTTAAGAATTGTGTTGGAGACTCTGAGGAGGCATGTTTCGAAGGCGAAATTCTTTAAGTGTCATTTTTGGAAATCGAAAGTCAAATTTTTGGGGCATATTGTTTCTGGGGAAGGTATCTCTATTGATCCAATGAAGGCTGAGACTATTCTGGAGTGGAAGCAACCGCAGACACCGATTGAAGTTTGTAGTTTTCTGGGTTTGGCTGGCCACTACAGAAAGTTTATCAAGGATTATTCTAAGATTTCTTCGCATCTAACCAAGCTGACATGGAAAGGAGCTAAATCTAAGTGGACACCCCAGTGTGAAGAGGCTTTCCAAAAGTTGAAGACAAGGCTAACCAGTGCACCTGTGCTAGCTATTCCGGAGGGAAAAAGCAAATTTGAGGTTTATACAAATGCCTGTATAGTTGGACTGGGAGCAGTGTTGATGCAGAATGGAAGAGTTATTGCGTATACGAGTCGGCAATTGAAGCCACATGAAAGGAACTATGCTACGCATGATCTAGAGTTGTTAGCCATTGTTTTTGCTTTAAAGATCTGGAGACACTATCTCTTGGGAGAGAAGTTCGAGTTATTCACGGATCACAAACCATTGAAATATCTTTTCTCTCAAAAGGATCTTAATCTGAGACAGCATCGATGGGTCGAGTTTCTGGCATCATATGATTTGGATATTTTGTATACCCCAAGAAAGACGAATGTTGTAGTTGATGCTCTTAGCAGGAATGCAGTTCTGTCTCTTTTGGAAGTGGTTTCATCTCTTATTCAAAGGATTTTGAGCAAGCAAGAATATGATAAAATGTTAAAAATAATCATCAGAAGAGTTAGGAACGTCAGTGTTCAAGTTTTGAGATTGATGGCCAAGGAACATTGAGGATTAACGGAAGGATTTGTGTTCCGAATGATAGAGATCTGAGGCAGGAGGTGTTGTCAAATAGTCATTGCTCCAAACTGAATATCCATCCGGGAATCTCAAAGATGTATAAGGATATGAAGAGAGTCTTTTGGTGGAAGGGCATGAAGGAAGACGTAGCTACTTTCATTAATAGTTGTGCCATCTGCCAACAAGTTAAAGGAGATCAGCAGAAGTCAGCCGGATTATTGCAACCTTTGGAAATCCATATGTGGAAGTGGGAGATGATTTCGATGGATTCCATCAACAGTTTGCCTAGAACCAAGAAAGGAAACAAAGGAATATGGG
This sequence comes from Allium cepa, assembly GCA_030765085.1. Taxonomy (NCBI): domain Eukaryota; kingdom Viridiplantae; phylum Streptophyta; class Magnoliopsida; order Asparagales; family Amaryllidaceae; genus Allium; species Allium cepa. Next base: position 201,964,551 of record CM060934.1, on the reverse strand, counting down.
TTATTGTGGATCGGTTAACTAAAAGCTCCCATTTTATACCGGTTAAAGCAATTCATGCTGCAGCTTCTCTGGCAGAGATTTTCTTGAGAGAGATAGTCAGATTGCATGGCGATCTAGTCAGTATCGTAAGTGATCGAGATCCTATCTTCACCAGCAAATTCTGGGAGGCTCTGCAATCAGCTATGGGAACGATTTGAGATTGAGTACGACATATCATCCACAGACAGATGGACAGACGGAGAGGCTTAACCGAATTCTAGAGGATATGCTGCGAGCTTGTGTTTTGGATATTGGTGGATCGTGGGAAGACCATGTTCATCTAGTTGAATTCTCTTATAATAACAGTTACCAGGTGAGTATTAAGATGGCTCATTACGAAGCTTTATATGGAAGACCGTGTAGATCCCCGTCCCGTTGGATAGAGTCGAAAGATCGTCTTGTGCTTGGACCAGACTTGATTCATGAAGCTTCTGCGAAAGTTGAGCTTATCAAGAAGAGAATGAAAGATGCTCAGGACCGTAAGAAGAAATATGCAGATAGAAGGCGAAGACAATTGGAATTTGAGATTGGAGATTTAGTCTTTGTCAAAGTTTCTCTGATCAAAGGAGCTATTAGATTCGGAAAGACGGGAAAACTTGCCCCGAGATATATAGGACCATTCCAAGTGCTGGAAAGAATTGGTGTTGTAGCTTAGAGAGTTGAATTGCCAGAACGGATGTCTGGAATTCATAATGTATTTCATGTATCCCATCTAAGGAAGTTTGTTCATAACTCATCATTAGTTGTAGAACCAGTAGTCCAGGAAGATTTGAAAGTCGAGCCCAACTTGACTGTAGTTAGGAATTCAATTCGGATTGTTGATCAAGATGAGAGGCAACTCAAAAGCAAAGTAGTGAAGCTCGTCAAAGTGCAGTGGAGCTAGGATCCCAGAGATTGCACCTGGGAAACTCTGGACAGTTTTAGAAAAGCCTATCCGGATTTGTGGCCGGATAACTATTGATGTTTGTTAGGATAGACTGTTTGGTTGATTGTTATTGTATGGATGATATGTATCTTTGGATTGTGTTATAAAAGCTTTTGAATTATCTTTGTTTTGAATTTCGAGGATGAAATTCTTTTAAAGGGGGAGGAATGTAACGACCCGGGAATTTGGCAATATTATTTTAATAAGAATTTAATCTAATTAAACAAAATACAAGCTTTTCATTTTAAAAACAAATAAGACTTTGAACATTTTATAGTTATTTATATATATGTGTGTATTGTGAAGGAAATTATGATTTGAAAATTTAAAATAAAATCTTTCAAAAATATTTACAATAAAATCTATCTTATTTAATTAAATTAAAGGCCCTACATTATTAATATTTGATGTAAGATATGCAAATGAATGTAATATAAATAATAATGTTTAAAATGAAATTAATCTTATCAATATTAAATATAAGTATAAACTATAATTATAAAAATATATGAATATAAATATTTATTTTAAAAAAATGTTTAAAATAAAATCAATCTTATCAATACAAAATATAAGTATACAAATATATGGATATGAATTAAGTGTTGGATAGTTAAACTTAAATAGAAAAAAATAAGCATTTATGTTAGGAATAAAAATAAATATATAAGGTAAGATAAACTATAAATAAAAACATATGGAAATTCATATGTGTATGCAAGACAAAAAAAATATCTACAAACAAGATATGTGTACATACAAGAATAGGATAAGATTTAAACATATAGGTAAACATATGCATTAAATAACATCATCTCAGCACAAAAATAGGGTCAGTCGAAATGTGTAAAAATCATTTCAATTTTCAGAAAAAAAATCTGACCAAAGAAAAAGCTTGTACCAGAAAATACCTCCCCTATACAAAACTGTTTCTATATATGTAATTTTTTATTCTTGTTCGTTCAAACATAACTTAGCAAGCCTAAAAGAAAAGAAAAAGTAAACATCGTTATCGTACAAACTCAAACATCATTCAAGATCAAAACAGAAGGATTTATAGGAAGATCAAACTACAGCCTTCCAAAAATAGAATTACTCTCTGTTCAAAATATTTAAAGTGAGTAAACATATAACTTAAAAGTTTAAAGTAATAAATGCTAGAGTATGTGAATTCTAGATGATGTTGTGATACATGATTATATATATATAGATGAATATCTCTACGTATGTTTCATTTATATCTGTTTTGTGCATGAATACGGTCATCTTTGGTTTTTTTTTCAAGTACAGAGTTCAATCAAGTTAAAAGTTTAAACTTCATTTCCCTAATCTCTGATAGGCCTTAATCTTCAAACAAATAAGTTAGTTTAAACATAAATTATGATCTAAATTTTGTTTAAAGCTTAATAGTGAAGTTCTGACTCTGTAAAATTCAGTTTTATAGTAAAAAGTCAATTTTAGGATAAATTCGAATATTGTAAAATATTAATTCGATTATTTACCTTGAATCAACATTCAAAAACAAGATTTTTAAAACAAAAATGGTAATTTTTAGTTAAGTATTCTAAGTGCAGTTCCTAATTGAACCAAATATGCTTTTTAATCAATTTCTGATGATCAAACGAATTTTAGATGTTGAATTTTTGTTTGAAGCTAGCTTGTTGATCAATGATTTCAGGAAAATTGTTAAAAAAAATTCTATTGTAAACAACAATGGTACGAAGCAAAATTAGGGTTTATGCTCAAGTTTTGCAGTGGTTTGAAAACGAGGTGATTTCGTCACCTCTGATGCATCGAGTTGCGTAAGGTTCAAGGGGATGGTAGAGTGGGGTATCGACGAGGTGAGGCCGGAATTGTGCCGCCTTTGATGGTCGGCGTGAGTGGGACGAGGCGTTTTTGTTTGGTGAGTTCGAGTTACAATTTCGAACGAAAGTCCAAATTTTTATTTCGAGTTTTTGGCATCGAATCGAGTTTTGCTTTCGATGTAGTGTTGTTTTGTGACTCGCTGGAGGTGGCGAAGTTCGCCGAAGCGCCGGCGAAGCGTCGTGGATGTGCACGGAAACACATAGGTGTCAGGAAGTTTTGTGGTGAACGACTCGAGTTGACACTCGAGAAAGATGGGGGGTTGCTTCGAGTGAAACCTGGGTGCGTGAGTGTGCTTGCATGTTACAGCAGTTTATAACTTAATTAAAAAAAAAAAAGACGAAGAGGAAGAAACGTATGAGAGGAAGGAAGAATGACTTGGGAAATAGGAGGAGAAACACGAGTTTTAACTCGAGTAAACGTAGGGATTTTCTCGAGTGTAGTTTCGAAACCTTAAACTAAATAAGAATTGAAGTTATGTCACCTTAAACAATTTTGAGTATTAATGAATTAATTAATGTTTGACAAATTAATTTAAGAATATATTTCAAGTTTTAATGAATTAAGTAAATACTTAACAATGTTTTAAAATTTAATTCATACTTTAATTAAGTAGTTAACTTAAGATAAGTGTTAAAGTTAATTAACATTTACGTTTCTAAGTTAGTAATAATTTGATTTCAAGTTATTAAAGAAGAATTTAAAATGTCAATTAAGATGAATGATTATTTAATTAATTGCTTTTTGGGAGGTAATTAAGAATGAATAATTTATAATTGTAATTAAAGATTGGTAGATTAATGACTAAGTGTTTAATAAGTTTGTAATTAAGAATTTGAATTAACTACTTAAAGTTAATTAATGTATGATTAGTAGTTAACTAATTAAGTAATTTAATTAAGAATTGATTAATTAAGTAATTAGTGAGTAATAAATGGGTAATTAAGTTTTATAAATTAATAATTAAGGTTATTAATTAATAATTAAGGAGTAATGAATTAAGTAATTAGGTTTAATAAATTGATTAAAAAGTGATTAATTAATTAAATAGTTTGAAATGGAATAATTAATTAATTTAGCAGGATTAGTGATAAATTATTAAGTAATAAATTTTATTTAAGTTAATTAAATTAATTATACCATGGATTAACAATCCCTGTTTGGATGATTGCATAAGTAGAATATCCGAATTTGTGATATCTATTTGGTGATATTATGTGATACTCTGTGATATGCCTTGATATATCTATGATGACTGTGTATGATTTATCTATGATAAATGTTATGTGAATTCAAAGAGTTGAATTAAATTGTTTAAACTATTAAACAACTTTGCCTTTAAAATGGCGTTTGGATCTCGATGAGACCAGGATCGGGTGTCAGATATGATTATCCGAAAACCACATCGATCCAAATTAAACGATAGGTCGTGGCATCTCAAGTGAAGATCGAGATAGTGTTTCAGAATGCAAGGGTTATCGTCATTAACTCTGAGGGTGATTCCAAAATGAGTGTAACGAGATAATGCCTTTGGTTTCGTTCGAACCCGGAACGAACTTGTATGGATTGAATGCTTTCAGAACATCGTCAGGCGGACGTTGAGCATTCTAAGAAATGTGTTCTATAAAGGTAATCGCAGCCTCAAGCCTCATTAATCGGAAATGGCTAAAACAGGGGAGGTGCAGCAAGGTTAGGTGGGTAGCAACCAAGCAGGACGAGATATACCCCTGTCTAGATGTCCCTTTATTTCGGCTGTGTGGGTAGTTGTTGGCCACAACTGCGGGGTTATCTTGTTTGGGACTATTGAGTAAGGAATGATTCCGGCCTTGTGTTGTAGGGGGTCGGGAGTGATCCTCGGTACGGTGACCTAGTCCTCGTACTGTGACAGGCGGTACCCCAGTAGCCCTGCCATTGATGGAAACCCATTTTCCCTACGAGCCTCTACGGTTTTATTGTATTACCCACTTTTGTGGCTAGTAGCTGGTATTTAATAGATGTACAATTTCGGCTACTTTCTATTTACTTGAAAACCCTAGACACTATTATAATATCACTAGATTTCATATAAAATGTTTTGGTTAGCGTAAGGTAAAAACTTACCCGTGTTTATGTGTGGGAAGTCTTACATGGTACCTTTTATTTTCAAAAGGATTTTCAAAGTTAAGCAACTTTAACCCGTTTACTCACACCAGACCCATGTATGACCCGGAGTTTATTTTTGTTTTTCATAAACTCTTGGGTACTCAAATTTTTATGAGTAGCCAAGTGATAGGTTTTGTATTGTTGAATTCTGGAGGAGCTTGAAGCAAGAATCCAGACGTATATATCTACTTAGTACGCTGTGTTAGTTGATGTATTTTGTATTTTGGGATGTATGTAATAGCAGATATATATATATATATGACTGTCTTATTGTGTGATGTTGCGTAAACTATGATATATGTAAAAACTATGTAATAGTTATGTGATGTATTATATTTTGTTCCGTTTCCTCTGTGAGATTCTGATGTTGTTATTCTTTCTTTTTATCTTTTCTATTTCTATCTCTTTCTTTTGTTATTGATGATACGTCTTTCTGTGGTTAGAAAGGCGGGTCATCACACTTTACTCGTTAGCTTGCTTGAGCTCGATCGATTTTGTAGCCGATGATGATATGGGTTCTAAATAGGGTTCGAATCCCTTAAGTTTCGTTCGAATTAATTTTCTTGAATTCATCAGTTGATTTATCTCGACCACTTGATTATGAATGAATTCTTGTGATGTTTCTGACCTTTTCAAATTCGTACAATTTAAAGATTAATTAACACGGCTTCGATTTTGGGATGGATGTTGGTTTCGTTCTTTTCTCTGTTGATATCAGCCACTTTAATTTTGTCAAATAAACTATATCCTATCATTGTTTCTGCTTTGGCTTTGTCTACGTGAATTTCTCTTGTGACATATTTGATTTCAGCACTTTGACATTTAAACTTTATATATTGAGGTCGAATTCCCTGCGTCATTATCCGGTTTGAAATTTCTGACTTGAGATCAAACTATTTCTGTTTCTCTTGACCATATGAGCTTAATGCATTTAGATTGAAGTATTTCTTTGCTTGCATTGCATATTTCCTTGAGTTACTGTGTATACTTTGTAGATCACCATTCACTGTTTCACTGGTCCATGTAGTCTTCTGGTTGATATTGTGTACATGTTTCATGTTGTCATTCACTTGTGTGCCTGCACTTGTTGTCTGAAATGTTCTATTGTATTTGGTTGCTCATGTATACTTGATGAGGCTTTCTTCGACTTCATGGTTGTTGTTCGTTGGTCTACCTGAACCTATTAACCTAGTTGTCCTGTTGCGCTGCCTAAAGTTTTAGTTCTTATTCCATTTGTCTGGAATACACTGATTGTACTTGCATGCTTGCCACTGTGTTCATGTGGTCTGCTGTTATCGAGTACATTTGTGAATCTGTCTCACTTGAACTGTTTGCATTGATGTGTGTTTGTAGCCTTGCTTACATATTTAGCTGCCTCCGAGTGAGTTTGCATTGTCTAAGTTGGTTAGTCTGCACTTCCATGTTGCCACCTCTATGTTTTTGTTCTTGTGCATTTGTATGCACTGTCAACTGCTTGGAGTTTGTTGTTTTTTGACTTGTATTCCGTTGCATGTAAGCTAGTGTGGTTCACTGAGTTCATGTGTGTTGGTGCTTGCATATCTGTGCTCTGATCCTTTGATTCATTTGAGCTTTGTGTATGTATTCATGTTATATGTCGCAGTCTGACTATGCGGTATGTTTAGAGACTTGATACATTGATTTGTATTGCATGCACCTAAGTTGAGTCCAACTTATAACTAGGGTTTGACCTTGTGCTCATATCGAAATTGAATATTTATTTCACTTGAGTTGAACCCGGCTTTCGATTTGGGTTTGACCTTGTGCTCACCTGTCCCTACAATTTTGTTAAATGTATATCGATGTGCATGGCCTTGTGGTATGCACAGTGATACACTGTGCATGTCACATGTTACTCGTATATGATGAATTCAAATTTAAATGATGACGAGCAACCCAAATAACCGAGGTATATAACATTTTCAAAATATATTTTGTTTTACACTGAAAAATGTTTTCTTTCTGTATTAGTGTTTATTTTGCAGATCGCTCAGATGATGGATTCAATTTGGAATAGAGCCAAAGATAAAAACCAGTAAATGAGTGATAAGTAGTGAGGTAGAAATGTAAATTGAAAATTGTGATGTAGTTGAATTTGCATTGTAATTGAAAATTTTATATATATATATATATATATATATATATATAGTGAGAGCTCAAATTTTTATTATTCAAAATTGTAATAAATATTTGTTTAAATAAAATATGTGTTTGAATTTAAATTCTGTGTTATTTATTTTATTCCACAAATATTTATTTAATTATATAAAAAATAAAATAGTACATTAACAAATACACTTAAATGAATATATATATATATGTTTATTATCGTCAAACAAAAATCATACAAATCATATACTAGCATATTCAACATAAGATGATTTTGAAATGAGGAATTAATTAACATAGCTTATCGATAAATTTCAAAGTGAATATGATTTTGAAAGTGAATATGATTTCGAAAGTAATATATTCTGAATTGAATATGATATTTTGATGTCAGTATGAAATGGTTTTGGGAAATTTAAAATGACCATCCGGTGCGAAATAATCGGTTAGTTGTTAAAGAGACCGAGATCGGATATTGTCATACTCTCTACCAATACCGAAAACTACTTTAACAACTATGTATGTGGTGGAGATTCCAAAAATAAAGTAAGATGGTTTGGTGTATGATTCTTTATGAGGTCATAACATTGACTGCGGTATGCATCACGTGAGTCAGCTTAGATATGACTAAAACAGGAGCCATGTCGGGCCAAGTGAGGTCATTCCTCCTATCAGGCACATTTCTTCGACACCGTTCTATTACTTTGTGATTGATTTGGTGACCACCCCTTTATTTTGATTATGGGAGTGTGTTCCAAGATGGGCGGTAGTAGCTGTTATGCGTTACCACCAGTCTGGATCCGCAATTGGTATATCTACCCTGGCATTGCCTCAAGTGCCGTGTCCACATGCTTTATCGCGCCTTCTACGAGTTGTTTTCATACCATACTTATAGAGTATCTTCTAGGTAAACCTCATGGAGGAGCGTACGGTACTGTATAGACTACGGGAATATGTAAAACGTGTTAAGGGATATTGGTAATGCCTTAATGTTATTTTTAATACTTTTACTTTACTATAGACATATTATAATAGCATATTGTACTGCATAGTAGATAGTTTAACGGATCCTTAAGAGATGTAAATCCAAACATCTCTTAAGTTACTGCACCCATGTCAGACACTGGATAGGAGATGTCAAAACCCGTAACATTTCTGGAGGATGAAGACGAAGAATTTGTACTATTATTACTTATTATATGTATTCTACTGCATCATGTTGTTCTGCTGCATTTATTTATTTGTTCCTGTTTTAACTCTGGTTTTTGTGTTGTAGAAGAATAATCGAATGTATTTGTAAAACTGCTTCATGAACTGTTATTTGATTATATTTTGTTATTCCGCTACGAGATTATGTATTTGTTCTACTTCTTTCCCTTCTTTTTCTTATTTACCCCATTACAATCAGCCCCTTTGAATGGTTTGAATCTGACGTGTGTGGTTTATCATTGATTTAAACTGTCCAAAAAGGTAAGTCGTTACAAAGGGTGAAATAAGTAGAAGAGATATGCACATCAGGGGAATAAGGATTTGTAGTTTTAGTTGGAGACTTTGTGCTTATAAAGTTTTCTCAATGAGGAATCTTGTTTGGTTTAGGAAGGCTAGTAAGTTTACTCCTCCTACTACATCCTGTCGGGAATTGTCCCTAGGATTAGTAGCGATCAGTCCTTGTGATCGAAGATTTTCATAACAGAGCACTATAACCACCAAAAATATACGATATGTTAAATTTCACCCGGAGGGACAATTGACAAGATGCCCTTCATCATGAAGTTCCTCGTCTTCAAAAATCATTATCTTCGTTGGGTCTTCACTTTCGAATGAATACATCGATTCAAAATGGTTTTCGGATAGGTGTTACCCAAATCCAACCCCGGTTCCTCTAAACCAATCATCCATTAAAAATATGTTAAGTTCATATGTGATTATCAACCATCATTCAGTTTAATTAATCTTCTTATTCATTCATAAATATCCTAGAGAGGCATATTATTTTAAATTATTCCATTTATCTTCATAGCTGTATATGGAATCATTAAGATTATTTATCAGTTCCTTTTGGTTAATTAAACTTTTTTGAATCTTAGAACATTTCCAAATCATTTAACCTTTTCTTTAGGAAAATATTTCTAATTCATTTATTTAAATCTCATATTGGAAAACATTATTGAGTAAAAAGGATAATGGAAATTATACTAATTCAACACAATATCAATTTCTGTATTCAACCTTTACTATCCGTCAAATAATGGTGAAATCACCTTTTAAATTCTCACGGATAGTACGGATTCCCTCTTCAGAGTTTAATACCAATTACATGAAGATAATTTCTATGCAATCGAGGTTGTTTAAATTTGGAAAATATATCTTTTATACTTTGAAAATTTTTGATCCGAGTAGATCAAATATACTGTCCCCTCCGTCGAACCAGTCCCGGTAACTAGGGAGAGCAGGCAACTAGTTTCCCAAACCCAAGCCTAGTGACTACCTCTCTGTTACCCATAAGGTGGTAAATTTATTTGATCGACTCTAAAATTTTAACATACTTAATTAACTTTTAATTATTTTAGAGCATCTAGGCTTTCCTTTCGATCTGTTCCATTCCTCGATCGGATTTATATGACACTTACAAATGGAACAAACGTACTAGTCGTTTCCATATACTCATTTTTGAACCTCCTAATCGTCTTTAACTTGCTTAATTATTTATCTGAAAATGTTCACAAAAGATTCGGGAAAGAATAATTAAGTTAAAACCATTATTTGCATAAGTTATCAAAAAGTGCTGCGAAAAAGTACTGGTAATAGTATTTTAAAAGCAATATTGATCAAAATGACTTTTCTATGTGTTGGAAATTCATTTATATAACTCAGATCTATTTCAAAACAATTTTAAAGATTTGTATAATTTATTCCTTATTTTTAAAGTATTTAAAAATATCATTTTAAAGTAATTCCCTTTATGGATTCCGAATTGCAAAACTTGTTATGGACTTGTTTAAAAATATACAAAATAAAACTTGATTTTCTTTCTTCACTTGAAAGCTATGGATATAATAGTTAGGAAATTCTTATCTTGAAGAATTCCGAGCTTTATTCCATTCTATAAACTTGTTTGAGTTCTACGGCACGGAATCGCGAACTATCGTTACGCGATGAGCCTTATTTTGACTTATTTTTCATAATTTGTCAAAATTTCTCCAAATTGTATTTTTTTTATTTATATAACATTTATAAGCTACATTTAAACAAATATTTTCCATATTAAATCTCATATTCACTTTTAACCATTTTATAATATTATATTATATATTCATTTCCAAACTTTTTATATTTAAAAAACATTGAGAGGCTCAATAAACTCCATACACATATTTATATGATTTCATTTTATGTTGATTAACCATGGTTAATTACCTAACCATTTTTATTTTGATTTCTCATAATTTATCATAACCAAGTTATTTACCATATCAACATTCATATAATCAATCATAATATCAACCAAGTTATCGTCCAATATCAACCCATACACTCTAATTTAACATGTATAGTATCACTTTAATTTTTATTTAAATAAACTACGATTGAGTACTCACTTATGGCTCCACTCCATCATTCTTTTTCGCAGACTTCTCTTTTGATTCTGATGGTACTTTATCCTCTTTTTCTTACTCCAGAGCTCTTCAAACTTCTCATTCTTCTTACTATATGGCTAGGCTTAGGCCTTGGGTAGGCATGACCATGCTTTTGGGTGGTGATGTGCTCGGCTATGATGGAAAATGATGGAGGCCGTGACTAATAGAGATGTAGGGGAGGTGATTTGACTTTGTTTATGTATGTATATAATTTTACTTTATTTTCTACTAAAATTTATTTATAAATTTCCTAAAGAATAAGCCATGGAAAAGCGTAGGTAAAGGGGAAGAAGAAGATGGTAGGATGTGTGAATGAGTGAATGAAAGGGTGCTTGTATTTATAGCCAAAATTTTGCAAAATATCCTACATCACTTCCTCCCCTTTCCATATCCTATGTGCCTCCTTCACCTCCTCTTACCCAATCCTACATCCTATTCATCATCATGCATCAATTCACTTCCTAGCCATCCATTCATGTCCTTAGTTAATTTAAGGTTGCTTAAAGGTTAAGTAGTTAAGAAATATCTTAGATTTTTTTTCCTTTATGTATGTATATGTGTGTGTGTATGTTGATGTGCATATGAGGGTGTGCATGTGTATGTTCTATATGTGCACATGACATATAAACAAGGTTGCAATGACTTTTGAACAACTTCCGTTTGTTAAACCGTTGAAAATCGGGAAATCGATTCCCGGTCATATTTTCACTAATAAGTTAATTAACATATAAATGTAAAAAAAATTGAAAACTCATTTCCTATCATTTTTAACTAATAAATGATTACATTTGACTTATAAAACCATGTAAATTGATATTTTAAATTATTTACAAAAATTTCTATTATACCGATAAAGCGATACCAATTTTCTTATATTTTTCAATTCAACGTATATCTTAAACTGTTATAAATAATGTTCTATCACTAATTAACTAAAATGACTTTTTATCATTTTAAAAAAATTATTAGAATAGTTAAAATAATTATTAAATCATTAAATCTCAATTTAAATTCATAAATCAGTATTTAAATATAAGGGCACCACTGACTATGTCATAAATACCTTTATTTTTTCAAAAAATAAAATAAATAATTTTATTACACATTCTTGTTCAATTATAAAAATAAATGAATGCATCCAGCTCTGTGCGTGACGTTTAACGATTATTGAGTTGTTTGTCGACAAAATGGTTTTCGGTCATTTTATCGCTATTTTTTCCAAAGTATATATTTTTAAAACTACTTGTTGCCATTATTATTTATTGTTCAAAACATCATAATTTATGTCAAAAAAATATTATATTTGAATATTTAAAAATAAATATAATTTATTGAACTGATAAATTTGCAGGTTGTTACATACATCCCTCCTTAAAAGAATTTCATCCCCAATATTACATCAAAACAAATCCCAAAGGTATTTTCCTAAAATATTTATTTTTAAACTTACATTCGTATGATGTCTACATATTATCCGATTTGATTTATTATTTGAATCCACAAATTTACTTCCGCACTAGTATGGATCACCCAATCCACTAGTGCGGACTCTGGTTAGGCTTTCTAATTTAAATTTTTAGTTTTCCTTGCTTAGCTATCAGCTATGGTAGAAAACATAAATATCCAAACACAAACCCCCATTAATGTTCATCATCAAGAATCGCGTTACAAATCCTTTTTCGGGCCTGTATAAACACCTTCAAGTTCCATACTTGAATCTTAGATGTATAAGATCCGTACTTTACTTAACTTTCAAACCTTTATGAGTACATTTTATAAAACTATTATCTTTTGCTTTAAGTACTTTCATAAACCCTTTATTTCATCAAAATATTTATTCCCAGAAATATTTCTATCTCTTTTCCAAAATAAATCGATTATCCTATATTTGGAATAATACCATTATAATTATTATTTCAAAATTCTTTTGCAATTACTTTGTTAATATGTCTCATTATAAATTTAATTCCAAACTTATTTTATATTACATATCTTTCTCATTTATACTTTTTCAAAACATTAGGATATGAATTCTCAAATCCATCTTTCTCAAATATCATTTTTTGCTAATCATACTTTATTTTATAAAATATATTCTTAATTTAATATTTTTAATAAGCCATTTCTAATATTCTTTTAAACTTTTTATTTCTAAATATCTTATTAAATTGATTTGATGGAAGATAGAAGAAATGCACAGAGAGAATCATCAAAAGAGATTTATTAATTAACACTATATTTGTACATTCATTACAAACCGTAGCATGTGTTACAAACTTTTAGAGATAACCACTAGGGAATACAGATTATCATACATCACCTTCTTATATGTAGACACTTGATCTGCTGTATATACTACTCTTGGATCGCTTTTGAGGTAGATGGTGCTTTATCTTTGAGGCCTAAGTCAGCCACCCTCATTTTTGGACAGTCCTTTATTAATTGTTTCCCTTGGAAGCACCAAATGCAAGTTCGAGGACATTCTTTGGTTATGTGTCCTAGTTTTTAGCAACGATGGCAAACCTTTGTCTTTCCTAACCGAATTATGGGTTTCTTCTTTGTTTTAGGACATTCACATAAAAAATGTCCTTGCCTTTACACTTGAAACAGAATATATCAACCCTAAAAGATTATTCTTTTTTTTTTTCTACTTTCCTTTTATCCCTTTCCTTTTCTATCCTATCCTTACATAGAACTGCATAATGCCCTTCTTTACCACATTTACAACAGAAGATGCCGGCATAAGATCCTACTTTTAATTTCACTTCTACCGCTTTTTATGCACGTATTCTTCGTGCTTGCTTTGGATTAGCCTAATACTCATCCCTCGACATAAAATAAGACATCCTGAGCTTAATGATAGACTAAGTTATTATCAAAAGTTTTATACCATTAATTTCTTGACTTGTCAAAATTACTTGATTCATACTTTTTCGAGTTTGAACTTTCCTTGATTGTACAATGATAAGAAGAATAATTTACTAAGTATTCGATATCATTCGCCCATGCAAACATATGATCGATGCTTAGAAGATTATTCCCACCATCACCAAACGGATCAAGACCTTATTCTTGGAACTCTCCAAAGGGATAACATCTTATAAATTTTCCAAATCACACAAATATTTATACTTTTGTATATATAAAATATTCATCTTTTAAAATGGAGTGTCGAATCGCCTTGTTTAAGTATTTAGGAATCCTAATTGATTACATGGAGCTCTTCATGCATCGACCAGAATTCATAAACCACTCGACAGATAAATCACTACAAAACATTTTTATATCAGATAACAAATACACGCTCATATATATAATACTCTCAAACTCAATCTAGGGTATCACTAATCCTATCTCTAATGAGTCACTCATTCTAGGGTATTACTAACCCTACCTATAATGAGACTTACCCAACAAAGCCTAGGTGTTCGCTCAACCTAAGCTCTGATACCAAATGTAATGAACCTGATTTTTGACCCTCGAAAATCGACACTAATAAATCCTTGGTATTCATAGCTGCAAATTCAAGTGCCAGAAAGCCCGATTGTTAAGGGAAAAAATAAAATAAAGATAGAACATAATTTCACACGAATGGAATAACATATATTATTTCAACAATAATCTTTAAAGTGGAAAAATATGAATACAATATCAGAGTCTAAACTAGATTCAACCGGGACAGTTACAGACCCTCTATCCTTACAAATGCTAAAAAATAAAAATAAAAACAAATGCAATAGGTGCAGCGGATAATACAATACGTCCATATGTAGATGAAGATCTCCAACTCTCCTTTGGAAACACCAAGCCTCTTTAAATAAACCTGAAACTACTCGGATCTGACTCGAGTATTAAAAATACTCTAATTAGGCTTGATAAATCAGCGTGAGATATTCAAAGTTTTTTTAATGTATAGATCATACTGATGTCAATCAAAACCTTTGAAAAGAAGGGTGTTTCGTAAGACCTTGTCCACATATAAATAAGACTGGGTTTTTACCTTATGATAACCAAACACTATTATACCAGAATAATTTGATATTATTTCTAATGACAATCCTTTGAAAACACTTTTAAAATAATCTATCAAAATAGCCGAAATTGTTACATGGAAAAATTTGATGGCTTACTAGCTACTTTTAAAAGTAGGGCCTGCAATCAAAACTGAAAAGGCAAAGTACTGGAATTGGATTTCTAACATAATAGGGAACTAGTGACCATTCAGACCCAAAAATCCACATATAACAATCCTAGTTGACATTAGTTGCTTTACATGATCTCCGTTAGTCTTTGAACTATAATGCTACACCACCATGGAACAATGTATTACTCGGTGGCTTTACATGATCTCTATCAGCCTCCAAACCATTCCATTCTTACAATAAGGCAACAAGTGCCTAGAGGGACATCTTCCCCTAATAATAGCTCGAAATATGTCATTCAGACTACATAGTACCCCGTATCATTCCTAGGATATAGGGCTCATGAGGTTACGTTCCACAAAGACATGGTTTTCTTTTCGCAAAATCCACGCTTTGATCATCATTAGTTTCACTTTAATGCCACATTGCCATTCCTTCAATCACTATTTACTTTAACAAACATACAACCTCTAAGCTCTTACCTTTCAAAGACGGGTGTTAAGCTAAGAGAAATTGCCTTCTCTGCTACCAAACAGATGTACGTTTGTAGAAGTCAATGTTATGATCTCAGAAACGTAATGTTAGACATCCATACATACAAGTTCATTCTAGGATCGAACGAAACCGAAGGCACTCCTCCTACTACATCCTGTTGGGAATTATCCCTAGGATTAGTAGCAATTAGTCCTTGTGATGGAAGATTTTCATAAGAGAGCACTACTACTACCATAAGTATATGATATGGTAAATTTCACCCCAAGGGACTAGTGATAAGCATCTTTCATCATGAAGATCCCTATCTTCAAAAAACATTATCTTCATTAGATCTTCACTTTCGAATGTATACATTGGTTCGAAGTGGTTTTTGGATAGGATTTACCAAAACCCAACCTCGGTTCCTCCAAATCAATCATAGATTAAAAAGATGTTAAGTTCATATGTGATTATCGATCATCATTCAATTAGTTCCTCTTTTTATTCATTCATAAATATCTCAGAGAGACATATTATTTTAAATTATTCTATTTATCTTCTTAGTAGTATATGGAATCATTAAGCCTTATTTATCAAATCCTTATGGTTAATTAAACCTTTTAAATCTTGAAATAATCCCAAATCATTTCATCTTTTATTTAGGAAAACATTTCCAAATCAATTATTTAAATCTCATATTTGAAAACATTATTAAGTAAAAAAGATCATGGAAATTATACTAATTCTACTCAATATCAATTTCTGTATTCAACCTCTACTATCTGTCGAATAACGGTGAAACCACCTTTTACTTTCTCATGGATAGTATGGATTCCATCTTAGAAATCTAATACCAAGTATAAGAAGATAATTTCTATGCAATCCAAGTTTTATATTTAGAAAATTATATCTTTTATACTTTGGTAAATTTTGATTCGAGTAAATAAAATTTACTATCCCCTCCATCGAATTAGTTCAGGTAGCGAGGGAGGGCAGGCAACTGGTTCTCCAAAGACTACCTCTCTTTCATCCATAAGGTGGTCAATTTATTTGATCAACTCTAAATATTTCAACATCCTCAATTAACTTTTAATTATTTTAGAGCATCCTGCCTTTCCCTTCGATATGTTCCATTCCTCAGTGGATTTCTACGACACTGACAAATGGAGCAAACAAGCTAGTCGTTTTCGCATAATCATTTTAAACCTATTAATCATCTTTAAATTACTTAATTATTTATTTCAAAATGTTCACAAAAGATTCGGGAAAGAATAATCAAGTTAAAACCATTTTTTGCAAAAGTTAATAAAAAAGTGTTGTAAATAGTGTTTTAAAAATATTGATCAAAACGACTTTTCTATCTTTTGGAAATTCATTTATATAACTCAAATCTCTTTTAAAACATTTTAAAATATTTATAGAATTTATTCCATATTTTTAAAGAGTTTAAAAATATCATTTTAACGAAATTCCCTCTATGGATTCTGATGTGCAAAACCGCGATTATTTTGAAAAATTATGTTGGACATGTTTAAAAATATACAAGATGAAATCTTGATTTCTTTCTTCATTTGAAAGCTATTGATATAATTGTTCAGGAAATTTTTATCTCGAAGAATTCCGAGCTTTATTCCATTCTTTACACTTGTTTGAATTCTACGGAGCGAAATCACGAACTACCCTTACACGATGCACCTTATTTTTACTTATTTTCATAACTTATCAAAACTTCTTCAAACTGAGTTTTATTGTTTATAAAACATTTACAAACCATTTAAAATCATTTAAAAAATATTTTCCATATTAAATCTCATATTCACTTTTATACCATTTCACAATGTTATATTATTATATTCATTTCTAGACTTTTTATATTTTTAAGCCATTAAGAGGCTCAACAAACTTCATACACGTATTTGTATGAATTCATATTCAGTTAATTAACCATGGTTAATTACTCAACCATTTTTATTATGATTTCTCATAATTTATCACAACCAAGTTATCAACTACATCAAGTCTATATAATCAATCATAATATCAACCAAGTTATCATCCAATATCAAACCATATTCAACATATTTATCTCTAGTTTAACATGTATATTATCACTTTAAGTTTTACTTAAATAAAACTTAGATTTAGTACTCAGTTATGGCTCCACTCCCTCTATCTTTTTCGTAGACTTCTCTTTTGATTTCGGTAGTAATTCCTCCTCTTTTTCTTGCTCTGGTGCTTTTTGAACTACTCCTTCTTCTTCTTATATGGCTCGACCTACACCTTAGGTAAGCATGACCATGCTATTGGGTGTTAATGTGCTCGACTATGATGGTAAATGATGGAAGGCCATGGGTAATAGAGAGGTAGGGTAGGTGATTGGCCAGTGTTTTGAGGTGATTTGACTTTGTATATGTATATATATAATTTATTTTTAATTTTTACTAAAATTTCTTCATAAAATTCCTAAATAAGAAGCTATGGAAAAGCTTAGGAAAAGAGGAAGAAGAAGAAAATGGTAGGATGTGTGAATGAATGAATGAATGAGGTGCTTATATTTATAGCCAAAATATCCTACATCATTTCCTTCCCTTCACAACACCCATGTGCCTCCTTTCACCTCCTCTTACACATGCCACATCCTCCTCCATCATCATCCATCACTTACCTTCACTTCCTAGCTATCCATTCATGTCCTTAGTTGACTTAAGGTCGCTTAAAGGTTAAGTAGTTAAGAAATATCTTAGATTTTTTTTCTTATATGTGTATATGTATTTGTATATATGTTCATGTGCATGTTAGGGTGTGCATGTGGATGTTCTATATGTGCACATGACATATAAACAAGGTTGTAACGACTTTTGAACAACTTCCATTCGTTAAACAGTTGAAAATCGAGAAATCGATTTCCGATCATATTTTTACTTATAAGTTAATTTATGTATAAATGTAAACAAAATTTGAAAACTCAACTCTTATCATTTTTAACTAATTAAAATGATTGCATTTGTACCTTATAAATTAATATTAACAATTATTTACAAAAATTGCTATTATACCGATAAAGCGATATCATTTTCTTATATTTTTCAGTTCAGTATATATCTTCATAAAACTACTATAAATAATTTTCTATCACTATATAATAAACTAAAATGACTTATTATCATTTTAAACAATTATTAGAATAATTAAAATAATTATTAAATCATTAAAATCTCAATTTAAATTCATAAATCAATATTTAAATATAAGGGAACTACTGATGATGTCATAAATACCTTTATTTTTTCCAAAAATAAAATAAATAATTTTATTTCATTCAATTATAAAAATAAGTGTATGTATTAAGCTCCGTGTGCGACGTTTGACGATTATAGAGCTGTTTGTTGATAAAATGGTTTTCGGCCATTTTATCGTTATTTTTTCCAAAGTACATATTTTTGTAGATACTTATTACCATTATTATTTATTGTTCAAAACACCATAATCTATGTTAAAAAAAACCATATATTTGAATACTTTAAAAATAAATATAATTTATCAAATTGATAAATTTGCAAGTCGTTATAGCTATTAGGTGTGCATTATGTGGTTTACATATCTCATTTGCTTTAGTATGTGCATGATCCTTCTTTGATAGTAATCGCAGCAAGAAGACTTAGAGATAGTGCCTAAACTGACTATACCAAGGCAACTTGTTTGTTGAAAATGATACAAAACAATTAAGGATGAAGGTGGTAAAGTTAGTTAAAGTGTAGTGGGCGATGATGCTAGAGATTGTACTTGGAAAACTGAACTTGGATAAGGAAGTCCTATCCTAAATTGCTATTAGATTAGCGGTTTCTTCTATTATGATAGATTTTGTAGGGTACTCACCACTTATGGTGGAGTCACTTAGTATGCATTTTGATTTGAACGTATTCAGCAATATTCTATATATTTACTTATTTTTCTTTTCAGTTATATTATTATTCTTATTTGAATTTCGAGGAATGAATATCTTAAGTGAGGGAGAATGTAGCGATCTGTAATTTTGAACACTTCATCTTTGAATATCGAAACAACTGAAATATGGTTACATACTATAAAATTGATTTAACAACCTCATTAAACTCCTTTTATTTTTTAAAACATGATGGGAAACTTGTTTTTGGAATTTATTTAGAAAAATAATTACTTCAAAGAAATATGGGCAATGTGACCGAAAAATGTTTCACTAACAAACGGCTTTTTGCTCGATAGAAGTTGTCGAACTTTTAGGCCTGCTAAGAATATTAATAGGTAATTAATTAGCAACTAAAATATTTGGTGTCTTTTAACTAATTAAGCACGTTAATGATGTCATGGATGATGTCAAATGAAGATATTTTGGAGGAGGGGTATCTTTGAAAAGCTTAAGGGCTAAGAAAAGAGAGGATGTGGTGTAAAGCAAAACACATGGAAGAGGAGCAGGATCTTGGTTGGTCATAGAGGGTAGGAGGTGGTAAGCGAACTCTTATTGATGCTATATGAGCATCCTTAAGGCCTAAAAAATAGGTTTGCTAATTTATTAAACATAGAAACAATTCTCTTTGTCTTCTTCTCTTTACACACAAACAATTTTCCATCACTAAGTAACTTCACCAAACTCAAGCTATAGGCCTAGTACAACATTGCAACAAAGAATAACAATTCAAATCTCAAAGGAAAGGCGCACATATCCACCCTCTACTTTATAGTCATAAGCAATGGAAGGCAATTCCTTGTGAAGGCTTGTGCATTTGTGAAGGTAGGTTGAATTTTGGAGCTTGCTATGGTTGAGGTAGAAAGTGGTATTGAGGTAGAGGCTTGTGGTTTATCGTAAACCTGAGAAATGGCAAGTTAACTCTCCATTTGATAGTAGACGAAGTTGTATAACATTGCTTGTATAATTATATTAATGTCATTGACTAATTAATGTTGTATATTTTGACTATACTAGCTTTTGAAAGCAGATGACAACTATTTATGGCATATCATCACTTCTACGACCTTATATTACATGTTACGTGACCTCGACATTGTGCACGTATGGTTGATTGGATGGTGTTTGGTTTGAACATTAAATTGAATGGTTTATATAGCATATAGTTGCTATAGAAGCACTATGAAATGCCTTGTGTTCGACAATTTCTAATATAATTTGTAAAGATGCCTTTAGGGATTTCTTGGAATGATTATGATATAGTATAAATATATTGCTTATCATAAAAAATTGGACCTTAAATCATTTAATTACATGTCTAAACGGATTGAACATAAAAAGGTTTAGAACCGTCATTTTTCATGCCCGGGAAGTCAATCAAGAATGAGGGCCCCAGAGTTTGTAGCTCGAAGGAAGCAAAACCTGACTTCTCAGAGAAAGAGGATTTGCATGTCTACATCGAAACATCTGTATATTAATGAGGGCCTTCGAAATTTTACGAGTGAGGCGGGGGGCTTCTTTCTCTCAATCAACGAACCAAAAAGAAGTGACCGTAGAACCCGGATAGGCCCTACAATAAGAGCATAAAAAGCCCGCCCTGCAGTAAGGAACCAATAATTTTTGGCATAAACGGGAATCTGCAACACTTTGAACCCAAAAAAAATTTCTAGGAGTTTCAGTACTTTTGATAGCATTTCTGTAAATGCTATTGTTTGCTGTTTGAAATTTTAAATGTTTTAAAATAACATTTAAATAAAATATTTTTCTATAATCATTTTAGAAGTGTTTAATCATATATTTTAGAGTATTTTGAAAGTGGATTGAACTTTAAATATATTTTCAATAACTATTTATGAATTATTAATGTAAAAGGTTTAATAAATGTTAAACATGCTTTTTATACTTTGTTTTATTACTTTATTTTTTCTCCAATGTAACATGGTTTTTGGAAGTTTCTAGACAAATTATAAATAGTTATTTTGATGTAATATTTTAAATAGATATTCAAAACATTTTTATAAATATTTTAAAAGTATTTTTATGTATATATGGTTTTAGAAAAATTAGCTAAATATTTTATTAAAGTATTAAAAGGTTTATGTAACATTTTTCCTTTTAAATTGTTTTAGAATTTTATTAAATATATTATCTTTATAAATAAATCAGCATACATATATGCATACTTACGTATACATACATATACATATATATCATTTTAGAAATTTTTAAATATATATACAAGTAATTATAAAGGTGTATTCTTAATATATAAAAAAGGGATTATATGACTTAATCGTATTGTAAGCGTTTGTTGGAAAGTATTTAATATTATACTTAGCACTAAAAGCTGACAAAGTAGACTTGTTCTATATGTGAGAGTTAAGAATGTTGTGAGTATGGTTTGGAAGCAACATTGATCTAACCTACCAGCTTCATTCTTGAATGAGGGATATAGTAAGCTAAGAAGGTCAAAAATGTGAGAAGTATACAACACATGATTTCCATATGCGATTTTTCTTAGGGCTAGGTAGTTGATTAGTCCACTATCAAACTTGACAAAATTAACTTTGGAGTACATGAAAGATTTGCAGCTTCATACAGTTTGAGATCCCCTAGGGAGGAATCACTAGTATGAAACATCTCTCACTTCAAGAATATATATATACGAGATCCCCCTAGGAAGACTCCTTTATATCATTCGCTTACTTTTTAAAGAACCAGAATTGTGCTAACTCGAAATTCATCGATTTAGTTTTGAAGAGCCTGGGATCAAATAAGTATACTTATGTATTATTTACCGAATACCACTTCAAAACTAATATATGAGTATATGTTTTGAAGTATTGTGGAAGTTGAATGTTATAGAATTAGACTGTCTATCCTAAGGTTAATTCCAAGGGAGAGGTCATCGTTAACATTTCATACTAATGATATAGGGTTGAACTGTCTATTCTAAGGTTAAGTCCAACGAAGAGGGCAGCATTAGTATTCGTTAGATGACTTATGCGAAATCCATGGTGAAATTCGTGATCTGTTAGATTGATGAAGACTCGTGTGTTGAAATGTTGAAAGTGACTTTACATTCAAAAATGAAAAAAGAAAGAGTAGGATGCATAGCCTAGAGTTTAGCTAAACCAAGGGGGCATAGCAGCTGTATATCCAAAGATGCTTATTGACGTTGCTAAAGGAGTTGATGATACTTTGGATCGTGTGTTTGGGCATGGGCCTGTTGTGTTTTCCTTATGTTATATTTTAGTTAGAGATATACAACGCTTGAAAGATAGTTTTTTACTTTTGTTATAGGGGCCGACCTTGATGTACTGAGGAAACCTCCATGGAAAATTCATATGTAAATGAACCATAGCAGCTTTAGATGTAGTTCTAATATTGTTGTGTTGTGAGATGCAAGCATCATGGATATTTTTGATTTATATTATACACCCTAGACACTATCTATTATATCGCTATATTTACTTATCATATGTTTTGGTTTCTTTTGAGGGAAAAACCCATTACGGTGATTCGAATGGTTTTAAAAGTGAATGTTATATGGACACATGTATCTTGAGTTTCTCATACTAGACTTATATCTGACTTGTGGTTCTAATTTTCCTTAAATTTCTCATGTACTCTTTCGAGTAGGCTGAGTAAAGAAGGTTTGTCTATGTATGCTTTGGAGCATCAAAAGATGAGTTAGAGGCTTCCATTTATCTATCTATTTCTATTTCCATTGCATTATTAGTATGTGTGTAGTAGCACTGTGAGGACGGACAGTTATTACTATACAGGCTGATGATAGCACTTGGATTTTGTAAATCTTGTATTAGTCTGAATTTCGGAGTAACCCTTAGTACCGTTTTTTTGGATATTGTATATTATTATTCCGCTTGTGAGATTTTGTTATTGTGTTCTTCCTTTCTTATTATGTTTCTTTTTCTTTTTACTTAATCCTAATAATCTATCTTTCCAACACTTGGGTGTTTGGCACACGAATATCGTGAACGTTTTATTGTCGACATTCGAGGGTCGAAAAGTTGGTCATTACACCTTATATGAAATGTGGAAATCAGAGAGCAATCCAATGGTGAAGATCCATCGTGCACCAAGTATGTCTACATAATTAAAAAACTGAAACTTGATAAATTAAAGTGATGATACATGTAGATATAATCTCCACAATTCTCAATGCAACCTCCAAAACTACAATTGGAAAAGCATGAAGTTATGAATAAAAAAAAAGTTAGCTAGTGAATAAAAAAGATGAGTTGCGATTTGTAAAAAAAATCATTATGGTCTTTACTATTATTGTAAATATCGTAACAATCAATATCTTTATTTTATCTTTACAACTAACAATGAGAATTCCACCGGTTGGTTTCCATGATATTTTTTTGAGATTCCCAAAATAACCTTTCGTCCGAACTACTCTATGTCGGTACTCACCTAATTCTGAATCAAAAACTATTTTGTTATCAGATCCAACCTCCTCCTTCATCCCTCTGCCCTCATTCTTTTCAAACCCTAAATTGTATCCACGCTTCCTACGGATCCTCCATCATCCACGTTGACTGAAAACATTGTTGCCATCACCCTCTTGCAGGATCAGAGCTGGTGTGCCCATGTTCTTTAGCCTGATTTCGGGCGAATGTCATTGTTAGCGATGTAACAAAATGTTGTTGAATGGATTGGGAAAGGTGGTAGAAATGAGTGCAGTTAGGTCCTGAAGCAAGATAGAAGAGAATAGAACTAATGAGAAGTGTAGAATATCAGTTATATAAGAGAAGTGAGAGTTTGTGAGGTAGAGATTATCATTTTCTTTGTGTATGAGGAACAAGAAGCAGAAAAGAAATGTATTAGCATGCACAGGTTGAGAGAAAATGAGAATAAAATTTCATTTATTAATGTGATCTTTTTTCCACATACATTTGATTTGTTTCACAGCATATATATAATACTTTGTACAACGGCTAGTTTGAATTGTTCAACATAGAAAAATTAAACTGAAACAACAAATATGAAAAAGCTCTCTCAACAACTTGTACACGCGCAGACGTGCACAAACATGCACAACCTTATTCCTCTAACTCCCAAACCTTAGCAGTGTCATCATTCTCCAACTGAACAGCCTTGTAACTATCTCTGACCAACTTGGAGTCCAGTTCTGATGATCTTTGGCTGGATTCTGATGAAATGAAGCCTACAGCCTTCCTGTATGATTTTTGATCATAACAACTCACTCTCCCATAAAAATGGACCTTGTCCTAAGGTCCGTAGTAGGAAATTGCTTAATCATTCCCTAATACTCTTCCCATGTGGCTTCTTCAATATGAAAATCCTTCCACTTCACCAAAATCTGCACCGCTGGTTTGTTATATATTGGTAAAACTCTCCTATCCAAAATCTTCTCAGGCTCCTTCACCATCTCGTCAACATAACTGGGCATGTTTTTCTAAATTACAATGCCACTTCCATGCTTTTTCTTCAACGGTGAAACATGAAACACAGATGAATTTTTACTTCTCGGCATAATTTGAGTTGAAAAGCTACTTCCCCAATCTTCTTTTCCACTTCATAAGGTCCAAAAAATTTAGGTGATAGCTTCCGAGTCCTTTGAGTCCTAGCTGTTATTTGTCTATAGGGTTGTAGATGCAAATAAAACCAATCTCCTACCTTAAAACTCCTATCAGTTCTCTTGAGATCAGCAAACTTCTTCATTCTTTCTCTTGCCAAACTCAAGATATCTTTCAAAAACTGCAAGGTGGTGTCTCTGGAATATAGGACTTCTTCTACTTGAGGAATCTTAGCCATGTTAGGGACATAACTTAGTAAGGTAGGAGGTGCCACACCATACACAGCCTGAAATGGAATCATGTTAATAGAAGTCTTCCAAGTTGTGTTATACCAGAACTCAGCAAGTGTCAGCCATTTTTCCCATTCATAGGACCTTTGACATACGAATCCCTTTAGATAGCCTTCGAAAATTCTATTGGTTACTTCAGATTACCCATCAGTTTGGGGTGATAGGAAGTGCTTAGTTTTAAGGTGCTACCTTGAAGTCTGAAAAGCTCCTGCCAAAATATACAGGTGAAAAGAGCATCCCTATCGTTGATGATAGATGTGGGCATGCCATGAAGTTTAAATACTCCATCAAAAAACACTTGAGCTACATCTCTGGTAGGATGTGAGAGAGGAAAAAAAATGGGCATACTTTGACAATCTATCCACTGCCACATACACCACTGTATATTTATGACTTTTTGATAAACAGGTAATGAAGTCCATGGCGATGTCAGACTATATTTTTTTCAGGTATTGGTACTAGTTGCAGCAAACCAAGTATGTGTATGTTTTCTACTTTGCTCCTCTGGCAAGTATCACATTCTTTAACAAACTCTTCTACATGTCTCTTCATCTTTTTCCAATAAAAAACAGCCTTGAGTCTTTTGATAGTTGCTTTAATGCCTGAATGACCACTGAGAGGAGTGGTATGAAACTCATTTATGAGAATACTGAATATGTTGTGATGGTCAATTAAAATCTTGCCCTTGAAAAAGAGTTAGCCATCAACTGCTTCAAATTTGCTAGCTGGTGTGTCTCCTGAAGTAATTTTATCCATCAGATTGGTATACAAAGGGGAGTTTACTAATGTACTCTTTAATTCTTGTAACCAGGTTGCTTGGACTTGTGATAGAGCAAGGCATCACTTCATTTCTTCACCTCTTCGGGATAATATATCTACCACCACATTTTCCTCTCTAGGTTTATATTCCATAATGTAGTCATAGCCATGTAGTTTAATCAACCACATCCCTTGTATACCATGTTGAATGTTTTTTCAAATAAGATCCCTACGGAGGGGGTGTCCAGGAGGGGTGGCAACCCCCCAAGGTGGGGGTGCGGGGGCAATGCCCCCGCTACGGGGACCGGGTCGCAGGGGGCAGCGCCCCGTTCGAAACGGTACGCTTTATTAACCGTTGAATTTAAATTCAACAGCCAACGGTAACAACCATTTTCTAACAGTCGCGACCATTCAAATAGACACCTCACTCCCTATATAACTAAGCATTCCATCAACGCAGAGAATAACCGCTTCTTTTTCTTCTATATCAAACTCGTCTGAAAACTTCTGAATGTTTCTTCTGATTTGAGCAAGTATTTGCTCGGATTATTCTTCATTGTATCTTGAAAGAAGGTTTTCGTTATACCCGCTGTGACAAAGAAGGGGAAAACATTCTTGAAAGACAACGATTTCTTCATGCCTTGGAGTGATTAGTCATACATTAGACTATTAAATTTACAACATACCAGTGTGCAGTTTTTGACTCAAGAGGTATTTTAAACTCTAATGGTCAGTCTTAATTATGAATTGCCTTCCTAAAAGGTACCGAGACCCTTTTTTGGTTGCTAAAATCAAAGCAAGTAGCTCCTTCTCATACGTAAAGAATGATAGGTTCCTTCCTTGTAGTGCTTTACTAAGAATGCAAAAGGCCAGTTGTCTTGCAGAAGTATAGCCCCTATCCCAATTCCACTAGCATCACACTCCACAATGAAAGGTTTATTAAAATCTGGCACATCAAGTACATGCGGAGGCAAGAGGCATTGCTTTAGTTTTTTAAAGGCTTGGGTTACTCTCTCGTTCCAAATAAATGAGTTTTTTTTAATTAAATCAATGAGAGGTTTAGCTATTATCCCATAATGCTTAATAAATTTTCTATAGTGATGACCTAATAGACCTGGAAATCCTCTCAATACTGTGAGTATGGTAGGAGTAGGCCGCTCCTTTATAGCTTTTATTTTCTTGTTATCTACTGGTATGTCGGTAGCAGAAATCACATGTCTAAGGTATTTAATATATTCCTTGGCAAATGAGCACTTGGACAGTTTAATTATCATCTGATTTTGTAACACCTACAAAGCAATAATAATATGCTTCAAAGATTGGCTGTAAATTAGTATATCATCAAAGAATGCTAAAATAATTTTTTTCGGATAGGGTTTAAAAATAGAATTCGTTACTGACTGAAAGTGGAAGATGCATTCACAAGTCCAAAGGGCATAACCATGAACCTATAATTCCCATCATATGTCCTAAATGCTATTTTATGAACATCCTCTTCAGTAACCCTAATCTGGTGGTAGCCAGACCTAAGATCTAATTTAGAAAAATACCTTGCACCATGCAATTCATCAAATAAATCATCAACAATGGGTATGTGAAATTTCTCTTTGATTGTGATGTGTTTAAAGCCCAGTAATCTATGCACATTTTCCAAGAACCATCTTTTTTTCTAACCATAACAACCGGGGAAGAACAAGCACTATAACTAGGCTTTATAATACTAGTTCTCAGCATGTCTTGAATAATATTTACTAATTCATTTTTACTGTGATGTGAATGTCTATATGGTTTTAATCATATAGGTTTTGATCCATGTAATAGTGGTATCTTATGATCCTGGGGTCTACAAGGGGGTAGAGTGTCTAAAGGGTCAAGTACTTTAGGAAAATTATCAAGTATTTTTTTAACAGTCTCAAGAATTGCTGTATTTTCTTCCATGACAACTTCTGTAAAATGCATCGTAGCAATCTGCCCTTGTACACACTCTTTTTTAATTGATTTTTGGTCTACTATTTTCAACCCTCAGGTTGTACACCTTGCCATATATGTGATTTCCCATTGTATTTAAATTTAACTTGCAATTTTGAGAGGTTTAAAGCTACCTCTCCTAAATTTTTCATCCATTGAGCACCTAGAAAAATTGACATCCATATAATGGTAGTAATAAGAGGTCAATAAGCATACAACAAGTTTGGCATTTTAGGGGTACCTGGTTGCACAATCCAGTTCCTTGCAGTCTTTCACCATAATTGCTACTTGAATCTTAAATTTCTTGCTGTCATCAACATCTAATTGAAGTCCTTTTGCCAGACTGCAGTCAATAAAATTATGAGTGGAGCCCGAATTAATGAGCACTTGCACTGGTTTCCAATAGATTGATCCACATATTTTGATGGTGTGTAAAGCTAGAATGCCACACATAGCATGAAAGGTGATGGCAGTGCTAACTTCCTCCTTGCAAGTCTCCTTGGTCTCTTCATTATTTGGACCTTCATGATCTTCTACATTATCAGTATTATCTGAATCGGTGACCCCTTCAATTGTATAAACTTGTTGGGTCCTGCAATGGTGGCCAGGCTGCCACCTTTCATTGCACTTGTAACAAAGATTCATTTTCTTGTTTTCAAGAACCTCTTCTGAAGTTAAACCTTTTCTTTTATCAAAGTCTGCTAATGTGTTATTCTTTCTGGGGTTAGCACTACAAGAAAGGCTTCGTATAGCGACGGAGCCTAGCGACGGCTAAAAAAAGCGGCCGTCGCTAGTCGTCGCTATACGCAATATACAGATCCAAGCCGAGAGCAGCAGATTCACTTCACTTGCTCCCCCAAAACCTTCCTCCTTCCCCCAATCCGTTGCCCCCCTCACCGTAGCCGCCGCCCCAGCCTTCAACGCCTCCAAATCACCCAAATTTGTGTCGGTATGCTCCTAATCTCTTGTTTGAATGTAAATTTGATGTTTTTAGGTTTAGTTTAAACCCTAATTCAATTATGATTTGTCGTAAAATTGAGATTTGTTGTTAAATTGGGTATTAGTAGTGTTGTTAAATTAGGTATTAGTAGCGTTGTATGTTGATTTGGTGGATTAATTAGTTTATTATCATGAACTTGAATTAAGTATTACATTAATTAGTTTATCATGATCAAGTTGAATAAATGGTTGATATAGATAATTAGTGTTGGAAATTAACATGGTTAGTTGTTTTAGATGAAAAAATAGTGTATATTAATGATTAACTTGGTTATTGATAAATTTACATAAAAGTATTTCATAGTTTATGAAATTGATAAATTACAAATTTAAGTTGTTAAGTGAATTTAAATTGACAAATTTTTATTTAATAATTAGTCTTTTTTTTGCTTTCTAATTATCTATTTGATAATTAAAATTTTTGTTTTCTAATTATATTCATTGATAATTCTTATATTTACCCTGTTGATTGTGCGACGGCTAGCGACGGCCATTTTAATAATTTTAGCGATGACTAGCGACGGCTAGCGACGGCCAAAATGCAAAAGCTTGTATATATTGTAAAAAATAAAGTTTGTACAAAAAATTAAAAAATGAATATGAGAACATTAAAAATTCTGCAAATATCTAATTTATTTTTAAAAAAATAGGAAATGACTTTAAAAACAACTGATATTGTACTAAAATCGATTCTGTAAAGAAATTAAGAAACGAATATAACAACAACAAATAGTCACATAAAATCTATGTCGTAAAAAAATAAAGAAATGAATATTGAACTAAAATTGTTAATTGAATGTTGAACTAAAATTTAAATACACAAATTTTTGAAATAAAATATAAATAGTTGAAACATTGTCAAAATTTGAAAAGAACAACCATATTTGATAAAATTTAAAGAAATTTTTTTATCCCTTAGATTGGCTTTGGCCCCGTCTGGCAAGTGTTGTATATGATCGTTATATGGATGTTCGTTTTGTAACGGAATAGACATTTATATTTATCTCATACAATATTTTTCGGATTTGTCCCTGTATTGGACAAGTTACAAACACAATAAAGTAATTACGTATTATAAATCATTTCATTTTAAACGGTTACAAAATTTCGACAGCACTTCCTTTACGTTCCCTGTGTACACGCATTTGTGTACGATACAGGGAACATAAGGGAAGTGCTGCCGAAATTTTGTTGAACCGTTTAATCTGAAATGATTTAAAAATGTAATTACATTATTGTGTTTGTAATCAGAAGTAGGATGACTGACCACCGAAGTGAAAACCAAAATACCAAAAAATAAAAAAATAAAGTGAAGTTTATATTTTGAATTTTCTAGAGCGATGAATTGTTTACAATGGAGAATGGTTGAAAATTAATGATTTAAATTGTGTAACATACATTTTCAAATCAGAAAAAATGTTCAATTATTTTCTCGACCGTACTTGGATGTATGAAGTCAAAACTGGAAAGAAAGGATCAATAAAGCAACATTTCTACAACGGTGTACACGAATTTATTAGATTTGCTAAATCTAATAACCGAAACAATACAGAAATTCGTTGCCCGTGTAGTAAGTGCCAACATTTAAAGCATTGGAAACCGGATATAGTTGAAGTACATTTGTATCAATATGGTTTCATGCCTGATTATTATTTCTAGGATCGTCATGGAGAACTTGTTGAACCTACACCTAATACCGAAGTTTTAGAGGGCGGTAATATGATGACAAATCCGATAGAAAATATGGTGGATGATGCAGCACGATCAATGTTTCCTACAACTGAAGCTGTCGATGAAGACGAAAATGTCGAAGAAGAACCGACTGTGGGAGCTAAAAAAATATACGATTTGTTGGATTCTGCTAAGAGGCCGTTGTGGGACGGATGTAAAAGCGGAACCGAACTTTCAGTAACCGCCGAATACATAACTATGAAATCAAAATTCAACCTTACGGAAGCTGTATTTACAGCAGTTGTACAAGCTGCAAAACGACACATGCCACCCAATAATCTGATGTGCGATAGTCATTATAAAGTAAAAAAAATTATGTCCACTTTCGGTCTACCGTACGAGAAGATAGATGCATGTGTGAAAGGTTGCATGTTGTATTGGAAAGACGACGTTGACCTCAGAAAATGCAAAATATGTAACGAAAAAAGATACAAAGCAAGAAAGAAGAAAGGGAAAGAAGTCCCGTACAAGAGAATGCATTATTTACCCATCACTCCCAGACTTCAAAGATTATATGCATCTTCTGCTACGGCCTGTCATATGTGATGGCATAGTGTGAGAACAGCGGAAGAAGGAACTTTGATACATCCATCCAACGGTGAAGCATGGAAACATTTTGATAAGACTTATCCCGCATTTGCTGCGGAAAGCCGTAATGTCAGACTTGGTTTATGTACGGATGGATTTTCACAATTTTCACAGTTTGGTAGTAAATATTCATCCTGACCAATTATCGTTACTCCGTATAATTTATCTCCATGGATGTGTATGAAGACACCATATATATTTCTCACCACTGTCGTTCCCGGCCCTCATGATCCAATCCAAGGAATTGATGTTTATTTACAACCATTGATCGAAGAGTTAAAGAAACTGTGGAATCAATGAGTCGAAACTTACGATGTATCAACGGAAAAAAAAATCGGTTATTCGCTTCTTTATTATGGACGATTAATGATTTTCCTGCATACGAGATGCTTTCTGGTTGGAGTACGGTCGATCGTCTAGCATGCCCATATTGTATGGAAGAAATACGAGCATTTTCGTTACGATATGGGAAGAAAGTTTCGTGGTTTGATTGTCATCGGTGTTTTCTTCATTCCAATCATACTTTTAGAAGAGATAAGAAAATTTTCATAGCTAACAAAGAAGAGAATCTAAAACCACCCAAGGTTTGGTCAGGCAAGGAAATATACCCAAGGTTTGGTGTATATATATTTCAGGATATTATATATATATTTTGATGACTTCTAGTTGATGGATTTGGTTGGATATTATGTATATATATATCGGGATATTATGTAGAAATTTCGGTTTACTATGTACATATTCTGGTTAATGGATTTGGTTGGATTTGAAAATGAGATTTGGTTGGATTTGAAAATGAGATTTGGTTGGATTTTGTATTGTTTGAATATAGTGATGTTATATGATGGATATATGATGGTTATAGTTGATGAATATAGTGTATAGCAGTTGTTTGGTTCAGATTGGTTGAAGTGTATATGGGCTGTGCAGGTGCACAGAAATTTACCCAGGCTAGCGACGGTTAGCGACGGCTATCTGGTTCAGTTTAGCGATGGCTAGCGACGGCCAATTGGTTCGGCGACGGCTAGCGACGTCATTCAGACGTTGAAAAAATTTCCACATGGCACATTCGCAGTCGCGAGCCGTCGCTATTTATGTGACGGAGCCGTCGCTAAAACTGTCGCTATACTATTGAGCGACGACTAATATAGCGATGGCTTTTAGCGTCGGCTAGCGACGGCTAGCGGCGGCCGACGACGGCTAAAAGTCGTCGCTATCTGGTGTCGTTCTTATAGTGTAGCAGTATATCCAAGTGCCTTGACATTTTTGGAAGAGGTGTTCTTGAATGCATAAGGTGTTGATGTGAAATAGGATGTGAAAGGCTTTCTAGACCACCTGCTTTCATAGATTTTGGCTAATGCCACTGCTTCTTTAAAATTCATAGGCCTAGTTGCATCAACATCTATCCTAATTCTTCTTTGAGCCATCCATAAACTTGTCAAACACATAATCTGGATGAAGGTGAGGTAGCAAGCCTGTGAGCAGGCCCGGTTTCAGGGCAAGCCCAGGCAGGCGGCCGCCTAGGTCAACTCCCCAGGTAGGGGCAACATACTGGTGGAGGTAGGTGGTGGATACAAGATAATAGGGGAAAAAAATTTAACTGTGATATACTATTTTGTGTGTGATGTGTATGCTAGTGTAGTGGTTGTAGACAAGCTTTCCCATGTTGAGGTCTTGACTTCAATTCCTTCCTTCAACAATCTTTTTAAAAATTTCATGCCCTCATGTTGCCTAGGGCAACCCAAGTCGCTGCACCGGCCCTGCCTGTGAGTTGTTCAAATTTGGTGTGGTAGGACTTAACTGTAGAGAGTTGTTTAAGACTGGCAAAGGTTCCGAAAGGCTTTCTTAATTCAAGAAGAGAAAATCTCACAATATCCACTTCTTTAAAAAAAATTCCATACCTCAAAGTTCCTGACATTATTGGATAGCCATTTATACCATTTTTATGCATCATCTTTTAGATGGAAAGAGCATGTGGGTACCCACTCTATTTCTAGTGTGTGATGTTACTTAAAAAAATTGTTCCACCTAGTCTATCCATTCAACAATGGTCTCATCCCCATTATAGACAAGGAACTCTAATTAGTGGTGGCATGTTGCAACGAAGATGGTGAGGTAAGATACTTGGCCGTTGTCTTAGATGAGGACCTAGATTCAGATCAATGTGATAAGGTGTAGTTGAAGCACCTGTACTGTTATTCCTCTGGAATGATGGAACATAAGGGCTACTTCTAGAATTTGATGGGTTTCTTGATGGATGGAGGGGGTGAGATTCTTGCTATTTCTAACTTCTTACATGAAAGACTCAAGAGTGGCAGTAAGAAGATCTACTTTATAATTTAAATCATGAGAAACTTCTTTGATTGTTTGGTGCAATTCTTATTGTGCATCTTGAAGCTGCTCCAAAGAATAATTTGTCTTTTCATTTATGTGTTCTTGCCTATGCCATAGATCCTCTTCATCATCTTCAGTTGGTACAGTCAATTGGCTACTATCAGTATTGCCAGAATCAGGAGGAATTGAGGAGTTGTTGTCTGCATTTGAACCAGAGATCAGATCTCGCTCTGATACCAACTTGGAGTGCCCATGTTCTTTGTCTTGATTTCGAGTGAATGTCATTGTGGGTGATGTAATGAAATGTTGTTGAACGGATTAGGAATGGTGGTAGAATGAGTGTAGTTGGGTCTTGAAGCAAGATAGAAGAGAACAGAATTGATGAGAAGTATAGATTATAAGTTATATTAGAGAAGTGAGAGTTTGTGAGGTAGAGAGTACCAGTTTCTTTATGTATGAGGAACAAGAAGCAAAAAAGTAATGTATTAGCATGCATAGGATGAGAGAAAATGAAAATAGAATTTCAATTATTAATGTGATCTTTTTTTCCATATACATCTTATTTTCTTCAGCCTATATATAATACTTTGTAAAACAATTAGTTTGAATTGTTCAACATAGAAACTTAAACCGAAACAAAATATGAAAAGAGTAACGATCCATAAATTTTAACGATTTTATAACGTAATTAATTGAAATTTTTTGAAATTTTAAAACAATTGAATTTGGAAATAAAAGTGATATTTGAAATACGTCTATTTTAACATAGCAACTGGTAAATTTTTATTGGGAAGTATGAAAGCAAATTTTGCTGCGTAATTTTCAATTTAAAACCAGTTCATTTAATGGAAATAAAATATTTTCGAAATCTGAATATTTTTATATACTAAAAATGTAAATCATTTTTTGAGTGAGACGTCATAATTCGTCTCGTCAAATTTGGATTTCTCTAGCTCCATTCATCTTATTTTCAGCAAATTTGCAGCAATTTAGCGGTGAAATATCGGCTTTTGATCGAATGGTCGTATCACTGATATCCGTATACCATTTTGATCATCTCGTCGGGCTGATCTCTATAGTATATTAATACGTGTGTTTCGACGTACGGTGGACGGCGAAATTTGTAAAACGTTGGACCATATCGGTACCCGTTTTAAAACCTTTTGGTTTCCTTCTATACTTTTATCTTCCTACCTATCCAAATCAAACAGCCAATACATCTTGATAATTTTTGAATTCAATATTATGACCTTTACTGTTCACATGATTTCAGAATATATTCGTCCTCTACGGTTCACTCTCTCTGTTCTTTCTTTCTTTGCTAACTGCTTGCCTATTCCTTTTTCACCCTGTTCGAAATATATAAGCAAATTATATGATTTCTTTTAGATCTGAGAATCCTGCACCGTTCCCCTTCCCTCTCTCCTCTACCCATCAACCGACACTTCATGCAGCGCCCCTTCCTCCTCTGGCCGAATGTTAGCAACTCAAGACCCCTCTTTTTATATATAAAAGGTATTATATATACAGTGTTAGATTGTGTATATATATACGTTTTGCCAGTATGTTTCAGTGGGTATATTTATATATAATATGTCATGAGTTTGTATGTTTATAAAGTTACATAAGTTGTTTTTTTATGTTGTATATATATAATGTTACAGTATGTATATATGAGTTTTTATTTATTATATTATAAGGTATGTATATAGGTACATGTGTCATTTTATATATACAACTGCAACAGTCTACATATCAGTTAATATATATAATGGTATAAATATATATGTGATTTGGATTTGTAGACAGGTGTAAGTATTGAGTTCAAGTTGGTCATGTATATATTACAGGTGTTCCTATATACCGTGTTTGAGATTCTAGCTTTATATATATGTGTACTCATATATTGTTTATGTTCAAGGTATATATAAGTTAATGTAATACACACACACATATACATACATACATACATACATACATACATACATACATACATACATACATATATATATATATATATATGTTACAGCATTTTACTATATAAGTCCACGGTATTTTATTATTACAGAGTATATATATAGCTGCTTTGTGGTATGAGTGTATGCTTGTTGTATATCAGATCGTTTGTTTAAAATACTTAAGTCATATTAGTATATATAAAGTGAATTTGGTCAAGGGTAATTTGTTTGTTGTTGTTTATATGTGTGTGTATATTGATATTGACTTTTATAATATATAGTGTTTTTGAAATATAGCATGTATGTCAGTTTAAACTAGTCTATATATATTAGTGTATATAGGTATACTTGAGTTCGGGTTTCAAATAAAATATAGAGATTTATTTATACCTGATTTGGAAATATATGAAGATTTTATCTTAAGCATATGCTTTAAAATTAACTTTAGAAAAAAATATTGTATATAGTGTATAGGTTTGATTTTTAAAATATATGGGTTTAAATTTGAGCTATGATTATGTAATAATATATATAGATTTCGTTAATATATTACATTGGAATATATATATTATAAAAATTTTATTTTTGTGTATTTCTAAAGTTAATTTTGGTTTTGTATAGGATATTTCATTCAGTTATATCAAGCTGATTTTGATCTTTCCTTTGACTCCAATTTATCAGCTTTGTTCGTCGAATTCATGTCCATCCTGCTTCGCCTTGGAAATTCGTGCTTGGTTTCGTGACCCATTTCATTTTTAAATCTCTCTAGCCTTGAAAGGTGAGCAATCACTTACGATTAGCGTCCTTATATTTATTAAATTTGAATTCATTTGAAACGACAATTGAAATATGTTGCTAAATTGAACGGTTAATTGTTATATATGATATGCTATTATCTGTAATTAGTCACTTGCGTGATATGACACCATATCTTGTTGTATATATCTAAATTTGTTACCGATGATATATGCTTGTTGTTGATTGTTATATTATTATCATATATGTTCTCACTCCACAAGTTCCCTGTTAGTTTAGAATTCCCTATGGGTTGAAATGATACATACCCGAACGATTTTGTAGAATAGGAGAAAATCATTATGGGTTGAAATGACAAACCCAAGCGATTTTCATTGAACTGAATTTAGGATTGTGGGTTGAAATGATATATACCTGTAGATATTTAAATTGCGGATTGAAATGATAAATCCATATCATTTGACCATAGGATAGAAAATTATATATAGACGTTATTGGTCTATATATATTTTGAAAATGATTTCCAAGGTTTTGAAAGGAAATATATGGTTTTAAATAAATATTGATTTTAATATATATATATGTATGTATATATATATGTATATAAATGTTATTTTTATAAAGGTTTAAAAAAAATATTTTTAAATTTTATGTTTGGAAATTTAAAATTTATAAGTTAGTTTTGAAACTTTAAAATTTTAAGATTTTACTTATAATTTTTACTATTTTTAAATATATAAATAAGTTTTAATATAAAATAAATTTAATAATAGGATTTAATTTAATAAAAATTTAACTTAACTGGCTGATAATGTGTTTAAATATTTATTTAAATTTAAATTAATATTTTAAAAATGGTTTCAACTTTATTAATAAAGGTTCGGAAGATAAATAAATGTTGACTTGGAATTTGAATTGGTTAATAAGAAAATTTAAATAAGAATTTATTTGAACTTATTGATTTTTATATGATTGAAAAATATGATTTATAACTTGATGTGATAAAAAGGTGATTAAATGAATATTCTCAATTTTTAAATAAAATTGAGATTGAATATTTAATATTGATTTATAAATTGGGATTTTAATAAATTGTTATTAATTGATTAAGCGAATACTTCCAATTTAAATAAAGGTAAAGTTGAATGTTGAAATATAAATGAAATTTATATTGTGAATGTTGAATATCTAAACTTGAATCTTATTGGAATTGAAGAGATATTTCGAACCCGAATTTGAAATCGATTTAAATTGGAATGCTTTAATTGAGAATTTGAATTGAATCTTGACCTTTAAATTTGAAA
Source organism: Allium cepa (assembly GCA_030765085.1). Taxonomy (NCBI): domain Eukaryota; kingdom Viridiplantae; phylum Streptophyta; class Magnoliopsida; order Asparagales; family Amaryllidaceae; genus Allium; species Allium cepa. The sequence continues at coordinate 201,927,001 of CM060934.1, read as the reverse complement.
TGTTAAAGTAGAATTGATCTAAATTGAATTTTGGAATTTAAGATGATTTGTGAAATTGGAGGAAAATATTTTTATCATATAAAGTATTTTAATATATAAACTATTTTAATTTATAACTATTTTAATATATATACTATTTCAATATCTAAACTGTTTAAGTCGGAAGTGTTATGATTCTTAAAGTGTTATGATTTCAAGTGTTAGGATTTCTAAAGTGCTATGATTTCAAAAGTGTTATGGTTTCAAAAGTGTTATAAATTTGAAAGTGTTACGATTTTGGAAATGAATATTATTTAAAGTGAATAATGATATAGAATTGATATAGTTTGAAATGAATATGATATTTTGATATGAAGTATGAACTATTTGAAATGAAATGACTACGATGTGAAGTTTGGTTGTTAAAGAGATCGGGATCAGCCAATACCGAAAACCACTTTAACAACTGTGTACGTGGTGCAGATTCCAGGATAATTTGGCGATGATTCTATATGGTATTTACGTAGCCTTGACTCCGTTGAGTCAGCTTGATGTGGCTAAAACAGGAGCCACATTGGACTAAGTGAGGTCATTACTCTTATCGGACACATTTCTTCGATACCATTCTATTGCTTTTGTGATTTGATTAGGTGTACCTTTGATTTGGGAGTGTATCACGAGGTGGACGGTAGTAGCTGCTATGCGTTACCACCAGTCCAGATATGCAAATGGTATATCTACCATGGCATTGCCTCGAGTGCCTTGTCGCATGCTCTATCGCGCAATCTACGAGTTTGTTTTATATCGTACCTATATGGTGTCCTCTGTGTAAACCTCCAGTTTACGGTGGAGCGTACGGCATTGTATTGACTATGAGAATATATAAAATGTGTTAAGAGGGATATGGGTAACGCCTTAACGCTATTTTGATACCTTTACTTTACTATAGACATATTATAATAGCGCATATTACTACATAGTAGATAGTTCAACGGATCCTTAGAGGATGGAGATCCAAAACATACTTTAAGTTACTTGTATTTCTTTTGACATTTCACTTAAGCTGAATTTATAAATATAACAATGTTAATCCCGACTCGAGTGTTTTGTGCTTTTCTTTACGCTCGGGTCAAACCTGTGTAGTTAATGCCCCGCTATTACCCTGCTACAACCTAGCTATATCTCATAGCGGATTTCTACCGCTACGATTTTTCCATATAGCCCCAGAATATAGTCTTTCCACTTTAATCCCGTTATTTCCGCTATATCCCGTTATTTCCGCTATTCACGCTATATCTTTTTTAATAAAATGAATTGAAAAATTGCATTTATACATTATAAAATTATGAAACTAATTTATTTGATTTAATTTTTAATATATTTTCAGAAATGAAAATACTCTAATATTCTACCAAATCCAATTATGTTATATAACAGTTTTTCGTTTATTTAAAGTATATTCGCACATGTTTTTATTTAAAATTATTTATGTATTATTTATAATTCAATTGAATGATAATTTTTCATTTAATTGCCATTTATATATTTGTAAAAACATTAAGTACGAGTTTTATATGCTATTTTAGAGCCATCCTCTATATCCCGCTACATTCTCGTTGTATCCCCGCTATGACTTTTTGCACCTCCACCGCTTTGAATCTACCGAACGCATTAACTGCACAGGGTCAAACTGAGTGCCACAGCATTTGAGACTCACCTTTGGAGTTTGGAGCTTCGCTTGGAGATCCATCTATATCTATTCAGCTTTCAGCTATCCTGTTGTTTGGTTTAGACTTGTCATCTATTTGTATTCGAGATTACATTGTACTTGAGATATTCTATTGTATTTTATTTTCAGCTCTGTTGTTTATATAGTAGCTTCGTGAACTACTATTTATTTATTTATTCCGCTGCTTATTGTTGTAATACTCGGTGTTTATGATTCTATGATTGGTTTATTTAATGTATATGTTGTGTTTTGCCAATATAAATTAACAATCTTACATTTTGATCAATTCAAATCCGACATGTATGGATGCAAATGGTTCGAAATACCGGGTCATTACAAAAAATCTCTCTTATCAACTTGTACTCATGCACACATGCACACATGCACAAATAATCACGGCCTTATTCCTCCTTCTCTCGAAGCTTAGTAGCTGTGTTTTCATAATTTCTCAACTGAACAACCTTGTCACCATCTTTGACCAACTTGGAGTCCAGTTCTGATGATCTTTGGCCGGATTATGATGAAATGAAGCCTGCAGCCTTCCTGCATGATTGTTTATCATAACAAGAGCCTTTTTTAAATCCCACTGCTAGAAACGGCTCAGGTAGCGACGGAACCTAGCGACGGCTGAAAAAATGCGGTCGTCGCTAGCCATCGCTATACGAAATATACAGATCTGCTTCCTAGGAGCAGAATTTCATTCTTTCCACCAAAATTAAACCCTCCTTCCCCCCAATCCGCCGCCCCCTGTCACCGCAGCCGCCGCTCCGCCTTCCGCTGCCTCCAAATCACCCAAATGCGCCTAGGTATGCTTCTAATCTCTATTTTGAATGTAAATTTAATGTTTTTTAGGTTTAGTTTAAACCTTAATTAAATTAGGTATTAGTAGTGTTGTTAAATTAGGTATTAGTAGTGTTGTATGTTGATTTGGTAGATTAATTAGTTTATTATCATGAAGTTAAATTAGGTATTTGATTGATTAGTTTATCATGAAGTTGAATAAATGGTTGATGTAGATAATTAGTGTTGGCGATTAACATGGTTAGTTGTGTTAGGTGAAAAATTATTGTACATTAATGATTAACTTGGTTATTGATAAATTTACATGAAAGTATTTCATAGTTTATGAAATTGATAAATTACAAATTTAAGTTGTTAAGTGAATTTAAATTGACAAATTTTTATTTAATGATTAGATTTTTATTTTTTTCTAATTATCTATTTGATAATTAGATTTTTTTTGTTTTATAATTATCTTCATTGATAATTCTTCTATTTATCTTGTTGATTTAGCGACGGTCATTTGAATAATTTTAACGATGGCTAGCGACGGCTAGCGCGGCCAAAATGCAAAAGGCTGTATATATTGTACAAAAATAAAGTTTATACAAAAAATTAAAAACATGAAGATGAGAACTTTAAAAATTCTGCAAATATCTATTTTTTTTTAAAAAAATAGGAAATGACTTTAAAAACAACTAATATTGTACTAAAATCGATTTTGTAAAGAAATTAAGAAATGAATATAACAACAACAAATATTCCGCTAAAATCTATGTCGTAGAAAAAATAAAGAAATGAATATTGAACTAAAATTGTTAATTGAATGTTGAACTAAAATTTAAATACACAAATTTATGAAATAAAATTTAAATAGTTGAAACATTGTCAAAATTTGAAAAGAACAACGATATTTGATAAAATTAAAAGAGATTTTTTTATCCCTTAGATTGGCATTGGCCCCGTCTGGCAAGTGTTGTATATGATCATTATATGAATGTTCGTTTTGTAACGGAACGGACATTTATATTCATCTGATACAATATTTGTCGGATTTGTCCCTGTATTAGACAAGTTACAAACACAATAAAGTAATTACATATTATAGATCATTTCATTTTAAACGGTTACAAAATTTCGACAGCACTTCCTTTACGTTCCCTGTGTACACGCTTTTGTATACGATACAGGGAACAGAAGGGAAGTGCTGCCGAAATTTTGTTGGACCGTTTAATTTGAAATGATTTATAAAATGTAATTACATTATTGTGTTTGTAATGGGAAGTAGGATGACTAACCACCGAAGTGAAAACCAAAATACCAAAAAATAAAAAAATAAAGTGAAGTTTTTATTTTGAATTTTCTGCAACGATGAACTGTTTATAATGGAGATTAGTTGAAAATTAATGATTTAAATTGTCTAACATACATTTTCAAATCAGGAAAAACGTTCAATTATTTTCTCAACCGTACTTGGATGTATGAAGTCAGAACTGGAAAGAAGGGATCAATAAAGCAACATTTCTACAACGGTGTACACGAATTTATTAGATTTGCTAAATCTAATAACCGAAACAACATAGAAATTCGTTGCCCGTGTAGTAAGTGCCAACATTTAAGTGCAATTGGTTCAGTAACGTTCCTGGTTCCGGAATCAACATGCATAAAGAGTATAAACTTATTGAAATAAGGCATACATCACACTACTATAAGCACGATCCTTTTGTATTAGCCAAGTAAGCGTTACAACTTTATTTTGCTCTGTATCCATCTTTGAAAAGAGATAAAGTGGATTGGTCTGTTGTTTTCAAAACAAAACCAAGGTTTACGTTTGATGGAAATAATATTCCAGATGAAGCAGCATATCAAGCCGATCTTGAACCAAATACAGAAATAATAATAACTGGTGATATTGATGTAGGACCTTTGAACGATGAATCGAACGTCTTATTTGATGCATTCGAAAGTACCGAAGAAAATGAGATAGAATACGAGACTGAGTTTGAATCAGAAAACAATGAACAATGAAGACTGATCGTTATTGATATAATTGTTATGTGATAGTGATTGAAACAAGCTATGTAATAGTAAATTTCTGTAGTTGTTTTGTGATGATCATTTAGTTAATTTTTATCCATGTTTTGTACTAGTAAATTTTTATAATTGTTCTGTGAAAGTGATTGAAATATGCTATGTACTAGTGAATTTCTATTATTGTTCTGTAATGATCATTTATTTAACTTTTATCCATGTTTTGTACTAGTAAATTTTTATAATTGTTTCTGTGAAAGTGATTGAAACATGTTATGTAGTAGTGAATTTCTATAATTGTTCTGTGATGATATTGTTTTTCTATAGTAGATATGTCTGGCAGGAGACGAAGTATGACAGGCACGCCACAACCATCTCTCGGTGCAGGTGGTAGTGGAACTGCATCGGACTTACGTCCGATGGCAGAAGTTGTTCGGAAAAGTGACGGGTAAGTATCAATTTTATTTAAAGTATAAGTTTTAAAATCCACTAAACATGTATGTCATAACTTTTGCAGCGGCTTTGAGGTGGAGCCATCAGATTATATTCTACATGTTTCGAGGAAGGCTTTTCAGAGCCGGATGGATGGTTGTTGGCCTCGCTGGGACGACATCCCCCTTCATGTCAAGAACGCAATACAGGCCGATTTACTTGTAAGTAGTAGTTTGAATTTCAGTTGTAAATTAATATAATCTATATACCTTAAAATAATTTTAATTTACAGCCTGCATTCCGCGTTGACCCTGACGACATGGATGTTTTCTTAAATCACTGTAATAAAAGAATGAGGAAAAATTATAGGGATACATTGTCCAAGGCTAAGAATTCAGGCAAAAAGCCGAACCGGATGGGTGACGGTGTATGGGCTGATTTTCTTCGGCTTTGGTACACTCCGGCAGCAAAAGTAAGTAATATATGTTTGCTTTGTTATTTAAATCTAATATAAATCTCGCAAGATATATACGTGATAATTTATCTTAATTTGTAGGAATTATCTGCGTGGAACCGAGCTAACAGGAATAAAAATCTTGCATTGCATCGTGGTGGCTCCAAATCCTTTCAGGAGCATAAGAGAGAGCTGGTAATTAAATTTATAAACCGTGTTTACATTTTATTAAAATATTTTATAATCAGATTAGCAATAATATTTATATATTTTCAGACCGCGAGATACAACAGCGAGCCCACTATGGCCGAGTTGTTCAAGGTGACGCATGCCGTGGAGAGGAGTGATGAAGAGGCAATGTTTCGTACGGGTGGACGGATGACAAATCCCGATCCATCAACTAATTTATTTTTAATAATAATATTTGTCTTATTTTATTTTCAAAAACTTGAAATTCATTTTTTATCGTCTAAAGCAATTGTTTGTAATCGCAGAAGAGGTATGAAGCTGAGCGGGCTCGGGTAGCACAGTCCACTGATCGGAAAGAGCTTACGCTAGAGGAGGCGAACAATATCTCGGATGCTATTATTGACCCGCCTTCTCGGACCAATGTGCGGCATAGCTATGGAAATCTTGAGATAAATTTTGACATGTACTAATATATAAATTTACACATGCATATGAATACTTAAATAATTTTAATAATATTATATATATACTAATATATAATGATTATGAACTATTTTACAGGCGATGAGATTGCAGAGTGCATACAGGAGGTCCCAGCAAGAAGAGGAGATTGCTCAGTTGAGGCAAACAGTGGATGAAATAAATGATTGAAGGAAGAGTTTTTTCGAGCAACAGCTAGATGAGCGGATTGCAGGTTATTTGCAACAACATGGGAGGTTGCTTGGAGAGGATGGTAGCGATGGTGAGGAGTAGGTATTCTTGTTTGCTCATGTTTCAGTTTGGTATATACATATTTGTTGGTTTGGTGTATATATTTGGGATATTATGTATATATTTTGATGACTTGTAGTTGTGTTAACGGTTAGTTTGGGTTAACTGTTTGTAGTTGTGGTTGGAGAACTATGCACACATTTTGGTTGGGAAACTATATAAATAATTTGATGACCTGTATTGGTTGACATGATATGTATTGTTGTTGAGATTATATATGATTTTGTTTGGTTTTATTGGATTTTATATTGTTTGAATATATAGTGATGTTATATGGTCGATATATGATGGTTATAGTTGATGAATATAGTGTATAGTGGTTGTGATGATGGTATTTGATGGTTATTGTTTGAAGTGTATATGGGCTGCGCAAGTGCATAAAATTTTGTTCAGTATAGCGACGGTTGGCGATGGCCAATTTGTTCAGTTTAGCGACGGCTAGCGACGGCCATTTTGTTCAGATTAGCGACGGCCAGCGACGGCCATTTTATTCAGATTAGCGACGGCTAGCGACGGCTTGCAACGGCATTTGGACGTTGGAAAATTTCCACATGGCACATTTGCAGTCGCGAGTCATTGGTATTTATGTGACGGAGCCGTCGCTAATACCGTCGCGATTCTATTGGACGACGAGGTAAATAGCGACGGCTTTTAGCGTCGGCTGGCGACGGCTGAAAGCCGTCGCTATCAGGTGCCGTTCTTGTAGTGTTCTTTCCGATACCTAAGATAGAATCTACGCTACCCATGGATCATCTACCGTTGACATTGACTAAAAACATTGCCACCAACATCATGTCAACTCAGTCCAAACCACAGCCCCTTCTTCTATCGCAGTTCTCCGTTTACCCATTATTTATTGCAAGGATACGAGTATAAAAAAATTGGCCCTTAAATTTTTTCCAAATATTCTAAATTTTAATCATCACTATGTGACGCAGCGGATTAACACTTTGACGTGCTAATAATATTTTGATACAAATTGACGCAAGTTTTTTCCTCACGAAATGATTTCGTGTCAAGTAAACCAAGATAATGCCCAAATCCGTTGATCTCTCGAGATACCGGATTCTAGCTATCTTCAACACGTTGATCGCGCACAATTCCACGTTAGAATATCTACGATTCTTGTTGATCTCGCGCACGAGATTCCGTGAATCGGCTTCAAGTTCGTTGATTCCAGCGAACTCGAATATCCGAAGATGGAAGAAGAAGGAGATCACACTCAACTTCAACAAAAGTGGCAAAAAGCACACAAATAAATTTTATTCAAAAATCAACTACTTTACAAGTGACACAACGCCACTATTTATAGGAACTACAACACAACACAACCGACCTAACATCATGCGACCCAACACAGGTGACACGCGACCAACGGGTTACACGACTTAACACATGCGACATAAGAAAATACAACATCACATATACGACATACGACTCACGAGTTAACGACATAAGGAAAACACGACTTCATGCAACATAGCTTCAGTGACTTAAGAGAACCAGCCTTCATACGACATAAAAACATAGCGACATAAGCACAGGAACGACCTAAGCTTATGGAGCGACATAAGGAACATGAGCTTCAGAAACGACATAAGAAGATCAGCGACATAACAGATGCGACCTAAGGAAACAGGCGACTTAAGGCAGCAGCGACTTAAGGAATGCGGCATAGGTTGGTTAGCTCGCGAACGACTTAAGAAATCAATGCGGCATAAGGTTGAGCGATTTAAAAAGAAGCGACTTAAGAAGATAGCGGCACAAATTGCAGTTGGTATAACTCGCTAGGTCGCTCAGGTGACTCAGGCATTGTGTTAGGTCGCTTTCTTAGCTCGTTAGGTCATTCGGACGACTCAAGGCAAGGTGTTAGGTCTCTCACGCGACTCAAAGCATGTGTTAGGTCGCTCACGCGACTCAAGGCTTGGTGCGCTGCATCATCCTCCCCTGGTTGAAAAGAATTCGACCCCGAATTCACATTTTCCTCTTCTTCGACATGCTTATTCTCATGATATGGAATCAAGTGTTTGACGTGGAAAACGTCAGCACTATGGATATGATCCGGCAGTCTTACTGATAAGCATTCTCATTAATCCTTTTCACGATTTCCAAAGGACCAATCTTTCTAGCAGCTAGCTTGTTGTAAGCACCAATAGGGAATCGATCCTTTGTCAATACTGCATATACAAAATCTCCTTCTTTGAATTCAACATTTCGTCGTTTGATATTTGCGGATTGCTTATATTTCTCATTCGCCTTAAGCAATCGCTCTTGCACAATCTTGTGGCATTCTTGCAATTCATTCACAAAATCACTAGCTCGCTTGATCACTCCTTTCCGTTGTGGAGCTGTAGATAAATCCAATGGTCCCTTCGGAATTGTTGAATAAACAACCTGGAATGGACTGAAACCAGTGCTACGATTAACTGCATGGTTGTGTGCGAACTCAGCTTGACACAGCTTGGAATCCCAACTCTTCAAATAGTCATTCACGTGGCATCTCAATAGATTACCCTGGGATCTGTCCACAACTTCTGTCTATCCAAACGTCTGTGGATGATAAGCACTACTAAATTTCAGCTTTGTCCCAACCATTCTCCATAGACTCATCCAAAAATGACTCAGAAAACGAGTGTCTCTATTTGATACAATTGACTCAGGCAACCCATGAAGACGATAGATCTCTCTGAAGTATAACTGCGCAACATTGACTGCATCTGCCGTCTTCTTGTATGCGATAAAATGTACCATTTTTGAAAAACGATCGACCACCACATAGATAGAATCATTGCCACGTTGTGTCCTCGGCAAACCCAATACAAAATTCGTACTAACATCCACCCATGGCTTAGTAGGTATAGGCAATAGCATATATAATCTGCATTTGTCGCAGTCCCTTTTGACACTTGACAAATATGGCACATCTGAACAAACCTTTCAACTTCTTTTCTCATTGACGGCTAAAAATAAGACTTTGAAATCAACTGCATAGTACAGTCACGGCCCACGTGTCCTTCTTCATGAAATTCTTTGATGATCTTCATTCGTAAACTGCAATCTGGAATACACAATTGATTTCCTTTAAATAGAAAACCATCAACCAACACATATCCATCCATGCTTCCCTACTTGACTTTGTCTAAGATCTTGGAAAAGTAAGAATCTGTGGTAAGCAAATCTGGAAGTAAATCAAACCCATCACCTCTACTCGCATAGTTGTTAGTAAACTACTCCTTCGACTCAATGCATCGGAAACGCGATTAGTTACTCCAGACTTGTGCTTCACGACGAATGTAAATTGCTGCAAATAAGCTATCCACGATGCATGCCTAGCTGCAATTTTATCCTGCCCTTGCAAATGTTTCAATGCTTCATGGTCCATATATAAAACAAATTCTTTATGGAAAAAATAATGTCTCCAATGCTTAACAGCCTGCACAATTGCATAAAACTCCACATCATAAGTATTGTATCTCATCTTTGCTCCAGAAAATTTTTCACTGAAATAGGCAATTGGACGACCCTTCTACCTCAACACTCCTCCAATTCCAACTTTCGATGCATCCGTATGTAACTAAATAGTAACTGAAAATTCGGCAACACTAGAATTGGTGCTGACATTAAAAGCTCCTTAATTCGCTCAAAAGCAAATCCTGCCTCTTCCGTCCATGAAAACTTCTTTCCCTTCATACAATCAGTAACAGGGGCCATCACACTACTAAAGTGTGGTATAAATCTTCGATAAAATGAAGCTAACCCATGAAAACTTCTGACTTCTGTGATAGTTTTGATCTGTGGCCAATTTCTGATTGCGGCTACTTTACTCTGATCCACATGTATCCCTTCTTTTGACACGACATATCCCAGAAATAAAACGCTTGACATCATGAACACGCATTTCTTCGTCGCTGTAAAGAATTGTTCTTGACGAAGAATAGTTAGCACCTTTCGCAAGTGTTGAATATGCTCCTCTGTGCTTGCACTATAGATCAAGATATCATCAAAGTAAACAACAACAAACTTCCCAATGTAAGGCCTGAAAATTTGATTCATCACCCTCATAAATGTACTTGGTGCATTAGGTAGACCAAACGGCATAACCAGCCATTCATATAATCCTTCTCGAGTCTTGAATGTTGTCTTCTATTCGTCACCTGGTCTAATGCGAATCTGATGATAACCACTCTTAAGATCATTCTTCGAAAAGATTACAGACCCACTAAGTTGATCCAATAGATCATCAAGTCTTGGCATACGAAATCTGCATCTGACAGTTATTCTGTTGAGTGCTCTGCTATCCGTACACATCCTCCATGAACCATCTTTCTTCGGCACTAACAAAGCTGGTACATCACAAGGACTAGACTCTCTCGAACACGTCCTTGCTCAAGCAACTCCTCGACTTGTCTCCTCAACTCTTCATGCTCTTTCGGACTCATACGATAATGTGGCCTAAGCGGTAAAACAGCACCTGGCACTAGATAATCTGATGTTGTATGTCCCTCAATGGCGGTAACTCCTTGGGTAATTCCATAGGAAAGACATCGTCGAATTCATTCAACACTGGTCTAACCTCCGCAGGAATTTCCAAATCTTCACTTGCTTTATACCAAATCAACATAAACATTTTAGCACTATCTTTCACCTCTTCAACAAATTCTTTCGAAGATAGTAGGCTAGTTGATTCCACCTTCTTCTCTGACTTGCTTTCACTTTGTTCACGCTTCTTAGGAACCAAAGTAATTTGAGTACCTTCAAACATGAAACTGTAGCTATTGGCGCGACCATTATGTTGTACAGCTCGATCATACTGCCACGGTCTTCCCAATAGTAGATGACACACATCCATATCCACAACATCACACCAAATATCATCTTTGTACTTCTTCCCAATAGAAAATATAACAAAAGCTCGTCTTCCCACCGTAACTTTTCCACCTTTCTTTAGCCATGCCAGTTTATAAGATCTAGGATGTTTTTCAGTCTTCAACCCTAACTTCGTGACAGCTTCTTCAGAAATAATGTTATCACAGCTTCCCGCATCAATAACAAACCGACAAACCTTTCCCAAGATAGTACATGTAGACTGAAAGATATCGCTTCTTAGCCAACTAGAACCATTCTCATGCTTTGGCACTAAACAAGAGCTCCTTATCATCAAGTTACATCCTTCATCTCCTGACACAACTTCTTCATCTTCATCAAACTTAGATGGTTGAGAATAGTCAACGTCAGCTTCCACATCCTCATACTCACATTCCTCTGCAACTAATGCTCTCTTCTTTAGCTTTGTACATTCATTGCTTTTGTGGTCAAACTCCTGACAATTATAGCACTTGATACTGTTGTTGATCTTTTCTTTAGCGGCTTCATTGACAACTGGTTTACTGACTGCCTTGGAAACATTAGCACTGCTACTAGCTCCTTTATTCTGATTGTTAGAACTCGTAAACACACCACCTCCTCGTCTCCCTTGCTTCTACCAAGCTAGAGCTTTCTGATGTGCTTCAGCAACAGACGTTGGATTAAACATATTCACCATGTCTTGAATTTGCATTCGTAGCCTCCAATATATCAAGCTGTTAGCTGTTAGCTGTTCCTTTGTTTCCATAATATCATTCCTTGCAATCAATTGATAAAATTCATCTGCATAATCATTCACCGTCCTCGTCCCTTGTCTCAAATTCTGCAAACGTTGATACATAAGAGATTGATAATTGTACGGCAAGAAAGTTGCTTTCATCATCTTTCTCATTTTCTCCCAAGTGACAACCTTTGATTTTCCCATTCTCTTCCGAGTTAGTTTAGTTTGCTGCCACCAAGCCATAGCTCTTCCCCTTAGCCTTGTAGCAACTAACTGAAGTCTGCGATTCTCAGGCACCTCCTTGAATTCCAAAATTTCTTCAACATTTGACAACCAATCAAGAAATTATTCTGCTTGCATACCACCTTTGAATTCTGGAATTTCCATCCCCATACCCGACTCCCATTTACGATAATTTTCTGAATCAAGATATCGATCTCGCACTTGGCCTCGATCTCGATAATGAATACTTCCTCTATCACCATATTCCTCAAAATCATACGTATGTCGATATCGATCTCGACCATCTATGTCTCTATGACCACGCATGTCCCTTCTATCATGTCTTTCAACATCACGATATGGATCATCTTCAAATCCACGATGAGTTCTTCTTTCTTCATTTCGATACTCATGGTGTTCTCTTCTCATTGAAACTGAAGATTCTCTCCTATCTTGATAAGATTGTGGTGACATTCTCCTTTCTTCCGACACCGATGGTGAAACCCTGTTTCCACTTTGGTGCGAAACTGGTGAATTTCTCCTTTGACTTTGATTCATATCTTTCATCAATTTCTCTAAATTTCCAATACCTTCATCGAACTTTTCAGTGATACGTTGCTCCATCTATTCAGCTTCTTCTCTTCTATACACATCTTCAACATTATGATAACGATTAGCACGTCTCGGAGGCATGATCTTCAAACAATCTCTTTTCCTTGACTTACCTCGGTTTTAACTCGGCTCCGACCTAACTCGGTTTAACTCGGCACGGCTCTGCACTAGCTCGGATCTGATCTGGATTGAAATGATATGGCTCTAACTTTGGTTCGGCTCAAACCTCCCTTGATCTTACTTAGCTTTGATACCAAATAAGTGACGCAGCGGATTAACACTTTGACGTGCTAATAATATTTTGATACAAATTGACGCAAGTTTCTTCCTCACGAAATGATTTCGTGTCAAGTAAACCAAGATAAATGCCCAAATCCATTGATCTCTCGAGATACCGGATTCTAGCTATCTTCAACACATTGATTGCGCACGATTCCACGTTAGAAGATCTACGATTCTTCAACGTTGATCTCGCGCACGAGATTCCGTGAATCGGCATCAAGTTCTTTGATTCGAGCGCACTCGAATATCCGAAGATGGAAGAAGAAGGAGATCACACTCAACTTCAACAAAAGTGGCAAAAAGCACACAAATAAATTTTATTCAAAAATCAACTACTTTACAAGTGACACAACGCCACTATTTATAGGAATTACAACACAACACAACCGACCTAACATCATGCAACCCAACACAGGTGACACGCGACCTACGAGTTACACGACTTAACACACGCGACATAAGAAAATACAACATCACATATACGACATACGACTCACGACTCACGAGTTAATGACATAAGGAAAACACGGCTTCATGCGACATAAGCTTCTGTGACTTAAGAGAACCAGCCTTCATACGACATAAAAACATAGCGACATAAGCACAGGAACGACCTAAGCTTATGAATCGACATAAGGAACATGAGCTTCAGAAACAACATAAGAAGATTAGCAACATAACAGATGCGACCTAAGGAAACAGGTGACTTAAGACAGCAGCGACTTAAGAAATGCGGCATAGGTTGGTTACCTCCCGAACGACTTAAGAAATCAATGCGGCATAAGGTTGAGCGACTTAAAAAGAAACGACTTAAGAAGATAGCGGCGCAAGTTGTAGTTGGTATAACTCGCTAGGTCGCTCAGGTAACTCAGGCATTGTGTTAGGTCGCTTGCTTAGCTCGTTAGGTCGCTCGGACGACTCAAGGCAAGGTGTTAGGTCGCTCACGCGACTCAAAGCATGTGTTAGGTCGCTCACGCGACTCAAGGCTTGGTGTGCTGCATCACTATGGCTATTTGAACAACTACGATCGTTTTTCTTTGTAGAAAAATATATGTTTTGTATTTCTATTCCAAACTAGCAAATCGTTGCCATTTTATAGTTAACCTATTCACATATTACCTGTTTGACAATGGAAAACTGTACTTTCTAGAGCCTCCATTAATAAATCGCTTGAATAATTTAAACTAACTTGAATATTCAGTTACTTTAGATACATATGCAAATTACATAAGCTAACTGGAACTAGAAGGTCCAAATGGCAATCACAAAAGTTAAATTCAGAAGGTTGGTTAAGTAGTTTGATCTCTTTATGATCAACTGCCTCCTTCATTGTCAGTATTTTATACTATTTTCGTTGTATGCTCGATTTTTTATTTCCCTTTTCACATTCCTTTAGTACAACATGGCAATCAATTCCTTATAATAATATGGAGTTTGTTGTTTTAAATTGATATCCGATTGTATCCACTTTATGTTGAGTTTGTTGAATATGCGCTTATATGATTTTTGTTTGATGATAATAAACATATATACATTCATTTAAATGTATTTGTTAATATACTATTTTATTTTTCACAGTTTAAATAAATATTTGCTGAAAAAATAAATAACACAGATTTTGAATTCAAACGAATATTTTATTCAAACAAATATTTATTACAACTTTTAATAGTACAATTTCAAGCTCCCACTATAACTATACAACTTTGATTACAATTACATCATATTTCATATTTACAGTTCACCTCACTACATATCACTCAAACTCGTATTTATCTTCAACTTCTTTCCAGTTTGAATCCAGCATCTGAGCAATCTGCAAAAATATTCACTAACGCAGTAAAATTGGAAAAAAAAATTTGCGACTTAAAATAAAAAAAAGGGATTTTGAAAATAATATTTGTCTCAGTTATTTGGGTTGTTCGTCATCATTTAAATTTGAATTCATCATACACGAACAACTTGTGACATACACAATGTATCACTGTATATGCCACAAGGCCGTGCACATCTATATACACTTGATAATGCTACAGGGACAGGTGAGCATAGGTCAAACCCAAATGAAAAGCCGGGTTCAACTCACGTGCAATATGTTCAAAATCACGACTCGAGCACAAGGTCAAACCCGAGTTTTTGAAAAACTGGATTCAACACAGGGTAGGTCACAAGTCAAAAACAGTGCAACAAAATTCAATGAAAGTTCAAGTCAGATCAAACATAATGGACTGCATGCAATAGAACAATGAAGTTGTACAAGTACAGTCAAGTCAAATGGAACTCAACAAAGCAGCTCAAGTAACAAAACTCGAGTGCAGCAATGAAACCACAAGTTACACAATCAAGTGATCAACACAGCAACATGGACTGCACAAATTCAAGACAGCACCAAAGACTCAGCAGTGGCACAAGACCACCAAGCAAAACCAGTGACAATATAGATGAAGTGAACAACAGAGCTAATGAATGTAACAGCGGCAGTTAAAGCAACAGTCAACAGGCCAGAAGCTCAAGAACACCAGTGACACAGTGATGCAATGCAAGGAGCATGGTACAATGCAAACTACAATATCTACAACAAACAATTCAGTGAAGCCAAATATACACAAGTGCAGATGAACAGATATGGCCGAAGTCAATGAAGCCAAGGCAAACTGAAGTTCACAAATGCAACAGGAAACAGTTTCAATTCAGGTACTGCAACAAGTCGATGCAAACATACATGAACAGGCAGTGCACATGTGAATCAAGTGACCAACCAGAAGTACAAAATGACCAAAAGTATACATTAATGCAACATGGAGTGTGCAAGTGCAAATGACCAGAGCTCATGCAAACATGAAGTGAATGCAATAACAGCAAATACCACAATATCAAGTGAAAAGTGCAGACTAAACTCAAGTGCAATTCGAATTGACAAAACAGTTTCAAGTTACAACAAGCAGTTGCAACATGGCGAACAGAGACATATGGATATGAAGTGACAATTCGAGCAACAGTTCGTGTATGCATCAGTAACTGAGCAACAAAATCAATAATACAACAGTGAAAAACATCATATAGAAATGCCCAACACAGATGGCCAGAGAGGAAGCTCACCGGGATGAACACAAACATTGCAGAGATGACCGAAGTATAATACTAATCAAGCCGAAGCCAGAAGCCATAGCCAAGTACAAATCTAATTTGCGCCAAGCCGAAGCCATAGCAAATTCTCACAGAAGCAAAAGCAACTTCGAAAGCCCTAATTTATTGAAGGAAGAGGAACGAAGAGGAAACGCAAGCCGCCATTATAAATTACAAGAGACGAAGCCCTAATCAGGTTGCAAAGAGGAACGGCCACCGTAAACGAACGAAGCAAACAAAGGAGACGGGCCAAATTAATTAAAGGGGCCGGCCTATTTTCTCTAAAGAGATTTTTTTTAAAAAAGGGCTTTTTATTTTTAGTGTTATTTATTGTCTTTTGATTGTTGTTATTATTTTTCGAATCAAAACTTTGTAAATCACCACCTAAGGTTTAGGTAGTGTCAGATTGTCTAGTTAGAATTAGTTCAGTAAGCAGGGTGTGCGAGTTTGCAAAGCTCTATAGGCGGGAGCAGAGTTTGCGAGTAAGCAAAGCTCTATAGGCGGGAGCAGAGTTTGCGAGTAATCAAAGTTCTATAGGCGGAAGCAGAGTTTGCGAGTAAACGAAACTCTATAGGCGGGAGCAGGGTGTGCGAGTCTAGTAGAGTGTTTGTGAGCGGGAGCAAATGTTTGCGAGTCTAGTAGAGTGTTTGTGAGCGGGAGCAAATGTTTGCGAGTCTAGTAGAGTGTTTGTAAGCGTGATACTGTTTAATTCTAATAGAAATCTGGAAATGCAGCAGTAGGCAGGGGTTGCCAAAGCTGGGTAAATTTTGTGTGTGATTTACTTTTTCAGCATATTTATTTCTGCAGTTTGTTTCTGTGTTTATATCGAGAAAATTTGCTATAACTCTATTCACCCCCCCTCTAAGGTTAATCTAGATCCTACAGAGTTATGGTTATATATAAGTGTGAGAAACATGGAAGTATGAATCCATAACCACTGCTGTTATATGAGGATTAATGAAATAATAAAAATGAACTGTTTGAATTATGTATTATATACATATTTACTTGCATTGGATCCTTTTTCGTGACTCTTCTCCCCTTCATTGCATATTTAATTACGTCAAATTTGACTTAAAAAAATGCATGTAAAACTAACAGAGGATAATAATGATTGAATTTTGGGGAATTTTAGGATTCTTTTATCACTAAAGGTTGAAGTTTATTACAATAATGGTCCACTTATACTAATCCTTAATAAATATCAAATATATTTAGTGTGCATATCTGTTCTAGATAAACGTTTACACAAATTTTCAAAATTAATTTGAACATTCTACCCTTATAAATAATATATTTTAAACTTTTAACTATTTTTTACTATTATCTCGCACGCACGCATGTACAATCGTTTCATCACTATGATAAACATCATATTTAGGTGAACTTTTACCAATATATTCAATACATGATCGATCAATATGCAATTGCATTTCAACTTGGATCAAAGGAGGAAATGCATGGGTTGCGAATAGATAGAATCACATAGTACCGGGATATCCTGCAAATTGAAATAAAAAACATAACTAAAATATGATTAAAATAAAATTCATAGAGTTGAGCATGGTGTAATAGATTCCACGGTTGCAAATTATTATGAATAGCTTGGTACAATTCATTATAAAAATTTATACCACAGGTAAATGATAAGTACTTTGTTGCTATGATGAAGCCAATAAATTTTTAAGAAAATTCTGAACAGATAATGTTATTGAAAGAAATGGAAGTATTGCTAACAATGAACTCATGATCAGTCAGGTATTATATTGTTCGTGTAATTTTAACTTATGGTTCCAATTTAAGATTGTTACTATTGTTTTATGAGTTTATATTTGGTCTTAATAGAAATCTTACCTCTATTGTGTATTAATGTGTATAGCATTGTGACCATAAAATCAGTAATAGTCATCATCAGAGTTTGGATGGTAAATTTGTTCAAAATAAATCTTGCATTCATCTCAGTCCCAACCACTTAAATGGTACTAGAAGAATCAATTGCATTTTCTTTGATGAGAATCAAAATAGTTATCCATCATTATATAGAAGCATTTATTAATTAATTTGAAATTAATAATCCAATACAATGTTTTTACCCAAAGATGCAAACAATCTGATCCAACTCACGATGTAGGTTTATAGTATTTCAAATCCTCGCATAGTTATGTAACAACCTTGAACAAAAATGTTAATACGGGATTACAGTATTTGGAGTCATTAATTCCAATAGTATATGGAAAGATCCCTATTAACAATATAATTTCATAATTGTTCTCATCATGGTTTCATAATTATAATTAGTACCGGGAGTGAGCTTGCTATGCACTGGCATCATGGAGTAGATGCATATAGTGTTAGTAGTGTTAGACGCCATAACATACGCGGGGCATTTTTTATATTAGCACTATTAGAAAATAGATTTACAGCTGGTGCAGTGGTACATGTATTTCCGTTTTGGCATTTATGGTGTTTCCTTTCATATGCTTTCCTGTTAATGTTTTTAATCAGTATATACATTGCATGATGCTTAAGCTAAGAGCATCTCAAATATTTCTTCATTCAGTCAGTATGTTCAATTTGATAACTCAAACAATGCAATTCAAACATAATATTAAAGTTAATATCCAATTTAAGATTTAAGATTCCAAATTGCATGTGGATTTGTTAATGATCTGAATTCATTTGCTTATTTAAAAGCATTTACTGTCAAATGTTTAGTAAATAAGTGTTTATTTGTTGTGTCTCAACAAAAATAACCCATAATATTGAAGATTATTAAAAATTATGCTCTAACAGTGCTAAATGTGTTGAAAATTTATCAGATGTAATGCATTTAATTACTTACAATTATGACCTAGACTAAATTATAAGCCAGTACAAGTGGACGCTGTAACTGGTTATCATAGAGACCCATTTCATTTATCTCTAATTTATATTTATATAACAGGAATATGTCACTTTGAAGCTTTTGGAATTACCTAACTACCCAATACGGTCAAATTCTGAAAAGGGTAATTTGGGTACAGGTCTTAGGTTTCAAAATTCACAAAAACCTCAATGGAAAAAAGTACGTAAATTAGGTCTTTATTTTTCAAAAATCATCAAAAAACATATAAAAAACAAAAAATAACTTTCAAATTTTATAACTTATTTTAATTAATATTTATCTTCGTATTCAGGCCATATATGCAACTTTAGAGAATAATTGCAGACATATCTACACTTATTCTGGATAGCATGCCTTTGTAACTAAAAATTGCAGATATGTCTACAATTTTAAGAAATAAGTGCAGATATTTATGTAAATATATTGATAGTTAAATCAAGGTGCTGTTAGTTAGTGAATAATTGCATATATATCTGCAAATATATGGAATAATTACAGACATGTCTGCAATTATATAAATTTTTATTCAACGTAGTTATTCAGTGAATAATTGCATACATATTTGCAATTATATGGAATAATTGCATACATATCTGCAATTATTCATATGTTTATCGAATGCATTTATTCAGTGAATAAGTGCAGACATATCTGTTACAGATCCCAATTGAAGGCTCAATTTTGATTATCTCCAATTGAAGCCTTAGTTTTTTGAAAAGCTTCAGATCCAAAACCTAGTTGTGAAATCTATGATGCTATTCATATCTCACCCGACTCTTAAATTCAAGATCGTGATTTTCAGGCAACTGTGAAGCTAAACTCGAGATCTATCGGTGGAAGTGCAGTCATTAAAGTTCTATTCATCATCACTGTTACAGATCCTAACTTTCTGTTCTCCTAATTTAAGCCTGGATAGTGAAAATTCAAGAGGAAGGCAGTATAGATTTAGACATCCACACATAATTAGCGACCACATCGGTTTTCCAATTCCAGCGATTTCAGCATGGCTTGAATACTCAAGCCAATTCGATAGCAAACTCAGACATGAGCTCCAAACATAGGCCGTGGCAAAACATCTCTAACATCAATGGTTCAAAACACCTCCATCCCAATCCATATCCGGCAACGCAACGACGAAACTAAAAAGAATGAAGTAGAAAGCAAATCTCATGCGGATGCTAGATCTAATTTGAACGAGCATAGCAACGAAGAAGATATCATTGGCAGCTTTTTTTTCTACAAATAGTATTTTGATGTCATGTTTTTCTCGGATTAATTTTTTCTTTGATTAATTTTATATTGGAGTGAAGTCGGATATACCTTTTGTATTTTAAGTTTAGTGCATTAGACGGTGATTTAAATGAATGTAATTAGAGAACTTGGTTATCATGTTCTTGCTCGAGTGAATGTTAATATATATATACATATATATATATATATATATATATATTCTTTACCATTTTGGATTCCATTTCTGTACTGTTACCAAAAATACGCTATAGTCGCCTACTTTTCAAACTGACTTTTAATCACTGAAGTAGTTTTAGTTTAATTATCAACTCTTCTGAGTGAATAAACTTAAGAAACCTACTCATTAAAAAATATTTCAGTTTAGGTTACATATGGAATTTGATAAAGTGTGGCAGCACCCAGTTTTCTGCTACCGGCCACCATCCTAATTTATTTTTATTTATTTTTATAACTAAGGTCAATGGACGACTGAGGTAAGATCAATAAAAAAACTAGTGATCAATAAAGTCTCCAGTTTTTTTTTTATTGATCGCGGTTGTCCATCGACTGTGATGGCCACCATCACAAAGCTAGATGTCGATATCAGTACAGTTTGAGAAAATACTATAGGTATCTTCTTTTATAGCATTGGTTTAAATGTGTAGTCGTATGCCATAGTTAAGATAAAGTTGAATCTAGTTGTCCGCGGGTGCGGCGCAGTGGAAAAGAGGCTTGGGTTCTGGTAAAAAGACCCAAGTTCGTGTCCTACCATGTGCTTCCCTATCCATTATAAATTTAGGATAGGGGGTATGGGGGCTTGGATTAGCGGATGACTTTACTGTACCCTCCTCAAGAGTTTACCGGCCTGCCGGGTTCTCCGGGTTTTCACAAAAAGAAGAAGAAGTTGAATCTAGTTAGTTGTTATGATATTTTCAGCTCAATGACTTTTGAAATCCAGGTATTGATTTCAATCAATAGCACATTCACTTTATTAAACTTTTATATATACGTTAGTGTAGTTTGTTTCTTATTCTTTTTTCTCATATTTATGTCGGTACGGGTCTTTTGAAATAAATCATTTGTTGCTATATAATTAGGTTTTATTTGGAAAAACGTATCATTAAGTTAATGCCCGATAATCTGAAGGTAATTATAGCATTGGCTATGAACATCCACTGGTATAAAAAGGTTATGCTTTCATTTTGATAATAACAACAGAGTGCCACTGGGATTTATCTGCAGATGAAGTTATGCTAAATCTTGAAAAAAAAATAAACTTTTGAATAATTTAATCCATGTGGATATATTAGGCGTGAGGATAAGGTATCATATTGATATGAGCAATAATCAAAAGCTCGGTTTCTATACTAAGATAGAAAAATGAGGTATTAATCAGAAAAAAATTAAGACGGCCCATTCAACAATAGGAGAAGGAAGTAATGGTCCAACTAATGAAAAAAAAGTGAATGAATTTAGTATTTGCAAAAAAAAAGTAATTAGGAGTTTATTACTAATGTGTAAGCCAATCAAAATATCAAGTAATGAATGAAACTATTGACACTTCATGGACTACAGTTTACTAATTACCTCACTTGATGAGGTAATTGGAGAGTAACCGTTGGTAATAGGAGAGTTTCCATTAATAAAGGAAGATGGAGTTATAATAGAAGAATGCATCCAAAATAACTACAAAATAGCTTATGTAAATATATAATATAAATATATAATACAAATATATAAAAATAGTATATTTTTCATATGAGCACTCAAAAATTTACATTAAGAAGAATTTAGTGCTAAAAACCATAGTTTTAAATGCATTTATTTATAACATCTCACAATAAAAGCAGTTTACTTGCATATTTGTTTGTGTCAAAAGTATTATACATACATACAACCATTATTTCAAAATAAAATAATTTTGCTTTCAATTTTCTTTGCACACGTCATAAGGACATGCCTAACATACTGGTTTCTATAATGATCCTTGTGCAAAAGTCAAACCATTTTAAATTTAATGGGCTAGGATTATTGGTTAGTCATCACGACTTAGACCAGTGAGTTACGTTCTGTTTATTCAGCCTTTTTATTGCATTTTCTCGGTAATTGCCTTTTTGATAACAAATTTTCATATTGATCAATCTTCGCATTCATGTTATGATAACTCCATAACTATTAACAAAACAAAGGAGTTTGTATATGTGCCATTGACACGAGCTCCATTAAGATAGAGATTTCTTTTAAGCAAAACAAAAATGTGGCAATCATTTCAGTCAATACTGGCAAATATATATTAAGCATCAAATAGGTTATAATGAAGGTATGGAACAACTTGCTCATTAAAAATGATAATATAGATCAATAAATTCCAAATAACAGGATGAATGATGGAGCTTGACAAATAATTTATTCTATCAATGGATAGTTTCATATCCAAAAAACACTATCTGAATCTCAATTGGGTCTTTGAAGTTTTTTACCCTTCATTTTTTCGTCACGTGAATTTTTACGTTAAACTGGAATTACCGTGGCTGGTCTTCTATTTACCATCGCTGAAGAATGGTACAGTATGGTACTGTTCCATTTCAAATCAATGCACCCATTTTTAAAAGTCGTACGGCACTTTTCTGCATTTTGAACGGATTTTGCATCTTGCACCATAGATGTTGCACCCTGTGGATATCTATACTTCGGACGGCCACAACTGTGGGATCGTTTAAATGTAGAGCTCTAAGAAACAATAAATTAGAAGATAAGACAAATTACGTTGAAAAAAAAAATCAAGAGGATGGTACATTAATACTGGTTCACAAAGAAAATGAAAAATGTGAGGAAAATCAATGGTACCTAGATAGCGGTGCAAACAACCATATGTGTGGAAGAAAAAACATGTTTGTGGAGTTTGATGAATCAGTGAAGGGCAACGTCACATTTGGAGATGAATCAAAGATAGCAGTGAAAGGTAAATGAAAAGGTTCTTATCTGATTGAAGAATGGAGAGCATCAATTCATTTCTAATGTTTATTGTGTCAAACATGAAGAGCAATATCTTGAGCCTAGGACAACTCTTATTGAAAGGCTATGATATTTGATTAAAAGATAATAATCTTTCTATAAGAGACGGTGCAAGTAAATTCATTGCTAAGGTATCAATGTCAAAAAATCGAATGTTTGTGCTTAACATTCAAAATGATGTCGCACAATGCCTTAAGGTATGCTACAAAGATGTCTATTGGCTTTTGAATCTTCATTTTGGACATCTTAACTTCAAAGGACTAGTATTGTGAAAATAATGGAATCAAACGATAGCTGATAGTGCCTAGATCTCTACAGCAAAATGGAGTAGCAGAGAGGAAGAATATGACAATTCTTGAGATGCTAAGGAGCATGCTCAAAAGTAAAAGGCTGCCAAAGGAATTTTGGACGGAGGCTGTGGTATGTACGGTTTATCTATCAAACTGATCTGCAACAAGAAATGTGTGGGGAAAGACACCAAAAGAAGCATGGAGTGCAAGAAAGCCTGGTTTTTCTCATCTAAGAGCCTTTGGAAGTATACATACATCGGACGAGTGAAGCAAATTGGATGTTGAAAAAACAGCCGATTGTCACTCTTTCCACATACGAAGCAGAGTATGTAGCTGCTACTTCATGTTTCCTATACAATTTGGTTACGAAATCTGCTGAAGGAGTTGAAATTACCACAAGAGCAGCCGACCAAGATTTTCGTGGACAACAATTCAGCAATTGTTTTGGCAATGAATCTAGTCTTTCATGATCGAAGCAAGCATATTGATACACGCTATCACTATAGTAGAGAGTGTGTCGCCAGAAAGAATGTGCAACTAGAGTACGTGAAGTCGCATGATTAAGTAGCTGATATCTTCACAAAGCCTCTTAAGCATGAGAATTTTGTCAGGTTGAGAAATCTGCTTGGAGTCACAAATCAAGTTTAAAGGAAGGTGTTGATATATTAAATTTAATTTGTTATGGTTAATTTCTAAAAGCTACTTGTTATTATAGTTTATTGCATTTACTGTAGTTTGTTGAGATTCTTGAATTTTCTACTAGAAATAAGAATTATGTATGGAGTCATGTTTCTATAATTGTAGAGAGTCATGTTTTTAGAATAGTTTATGAAGTCCTATAAATAGAAGAGCTCTGTCATCATTTTGTATCAAGTAATCTACCATCAATGAAAAAAAAGTTTTCAACAACGACAAGACCTCTTGCTTATATTCTATCTTTTCCATAAAAAATGTTCAACTAACATATGAAGTGGCTAGATGCAAGTTCACGTGGATGTGCATGTATTCTTGTAAAAATAATTTATATCTATTTAACAGTAAATGTATTAACAATTTAACACTCCTTTTGCAAAAAAAATATACTTGTATAAATCTTCATAATAGTAATTGAAAACTTAAATTTGATTGATTAAAGTGATGATACCTGTAGATATAATCTCCGTGAATCTGTATGCGACCTCTTAAACTACAAATCGAACAGGATGAAGTTACGAATAAAAGAAAGGAAAAAAAAATGGCTAGTGAACCTAAAAAAGAAGCATTTCACAAAGATGCAGGTTGGTAAATAGAATTGCCTTTGTGTTCTTACTGTTGTTGTAAATATTAAAACCGTAAGTGTAAAAATAATTTAAGTCATGTTTACTTAACACGTTTGTAGTAAATGTGTTTTAGAATTTATTGTTACACTCCATTTGCAAAAGCTATATTAAAACGTCAATTAATTTTTGTTCTTACTCGTGACTAAGCTATTGAGTTGCAAAAATGGCCAGTAGTTCATCGTTGTTTGTTTGCAAGATATACTCTATCACTACATCTTACAAATGTGGCTACAACATGCTGCCGATTGTATCATTCAAATAATTGAACGGAAATATTAAAAGAATAATGAAAGCACGCCGCTTCTTCAATTAAGTTGCATTTTTAAAAGTTATAGTAGTAACCACGTGATCTACGTACAGTTTTGTATATCATCAAGGAAAATCTGCAATATCACCAACGTACAAAAATTAGGTATGCTTAATCCTCTCAAATTATTTTAGTTCAAACACTACAAAAAGATTAATGATTTCCGACGGCTGATAACCATCGGCTGTCGCTGGAAGCCGTCGGCGGCCGTCGAAAAAAACCGTCAGAATATACTACCTCAGGGAGCAGTATTTCCGACGGCTTCCGAAACATGGTGTCGTATTTTGTTCCGAGGGAATCCGACGGCTTCCGACACATGTCGGTATCCGTCGGAAATGAAGTGTTGCAGGCTGTCAGTAGTCATCTGAAGCCGTCGGAAATTTTGACCTATAAGCTGTCGGGATCCGTTGAAAGTTGTCGGAAATCTGCTGGTTTTTTTTCTTTTGAATTCTGCTGCAAATATAACCTTACATCCACATTTCTCTTCCAAACACTATTACATCTATACTCCACAATTCAGTATACAATATTCCAACCAAATAACAAAACCCAAACTACACAATATTCAATAAACACACAAATAAATAAAATTACATTAAAATAAAATACATAATATATATAAGCATTCCAATATTGACAATAACCCTAACAATAAGTGTTCTACCATGTTATAAATATACAAAATCATCAACATCCACATCCTCATACAACCACAAAACCAAATGTATCAAACATAATTATACAAAAATCAACAATCACCTTCACCGCCTACCAAATCATTCAAAACTAAAAAAACATACCTGAACGAGCAAGCAAGCAAGCAATGAATCAATCTCCTTCAGATCCAGAGCCATCCGAGGAAGGGAAGCGGCCATCAAACTGCTGCATGTACTCTAGCACCTGTGTGGTCTGCATGACCTGTTGGCGGTTCTGCTCCTCCAGCTGGGATTAGTCCGCAATTCTTCTATATCTGCTAGATCGCTTTGAGCTCTACTCCGCCGTCCCCTGCTCTGACTACTGGCCTGAAATAATGGAAAAATGAATAAAATCCAAGTTTATTGTTTTGAAAAGATCAAAATATCATATTTGAAGTATTTTAAAATAAAATAAATTATTTACCTTGTAACGACCCAAACTCGATGTCCAACAAATGACATCAAATTCGTATCGCCAGAGCTTATAACAACAATTAGATGAATATAAAATAGCGGAACAGAATCAATAACATAAATATCATCACAGATACAACATCGACATAAATCCATACTTCATAAGAGTATATGATACATACACCACAACTCCAAATACAACATCATGATAATACAACATTAATCATGTATCCAAAAGTCTTCAAATGAAAGAAGTGACGACGAACTTCCAAAAGCTAAACACGTGAGATCTCCAACTGCTACTAAGAATATCTCCAAGATAAAAGCTCCAAAATGATGCTAACTCCAAAATACGGAAACCTGCTACTGGGCTGCCCGTGTGGAAATAATGGTCACCCAGAGTTTAGGAAAGAAAACAATAAACTCTGTATCAGTCATGGGACTGGTATGAGTAAACAAAAAAACAACAGTTACTTTTAAAGAAACTAGATTTATAAAAGAATTTTCGGAATGCTTTTAAAAATGGAACTATCATAAGACCTCCCGCCACACACACAATGCAAGCGCAGAATTGGAGGAGATTTCTTCTTATGATAGTTAAATATGCTTGATACGAGAAAAAGAATTCTTTAATATTATTATTAGTGCATAGTGTAGAAAGCATTTCGAAAATAGAATATTGATCTTAGCCAACATACGACCATTATCGTATGCCTACTATAGCAACCATCTAAACAGTGGTGACCACCATAAGTAAATGGCAGGTTCTACAACTAAAACCGTACGGGGTTTCGTATTGGGAATTGGATTTCCAACAAATGGTCAGGCTAAGGAACTTCCTACTGCCACATGGGATCGCTTCTGGCGGGACGTCCCGAGAACTTAACCAGCTCTTTGCCAACACAAGGTCGGGTTACCTTTGTCACTAGGTAACTACTACACGAATATGCCACCTCCCGGTCCTTTGGGACCTTTATAAGAGGGCCTCTATCCAAAGCAACAACCACACAGTAAATGAGATTGGAGCTACCATATAGGTAAATATCTGGGCTCCATACCATGACATCACCTTTTTCCAGAAAGGAAATGACATACCCTAAAGGGCGCGACCCTCATAACCTTGCCGCATCTTTCCTGTTTCGATTATTTCCGGGTTGTGAGGTCCGATGAGGTCTCGTCCACAAAGCTATGCTTTTCCACAAAGTCACGCTTTGATCAACAAATGGTCAATAAATAATCATCACACAGCAACACTCAGCATGCCACACTACCAAATTGGGAGTATATTGCTGATAACCTTCAATTACATAACCTCTGAGCTCGTACGTCTCAGAGAAGGGTGTTAAGCTAAGAGAATAAATTCTCCGCCACCACAGATACGTATTTGAAAGAAATTTGCTTTATATCACAAAGTGTAGTGTCAAACACACAACC
Source organism: Allium cepa (assembly GCA_030765085.1). Lineage (NCBI taxonomy): Eukaryota > Viridiplantae > Streptophyta > Magnoliopsida > Asparagales > Amaryllidaceae > Allium > Allium cepa. The sequence goes on along the minus strand of CM060934.1, from coordinate 201,899,222 downwards.
ATACAAGTCTGTTCCGGGTTCGAACAAAACCGAAGGCACTTCCAAAGAAGTCCTTGCAATCCGGATATCCACAATCCCGATCGGACTTCCCATCACTTAGGGAATCTCTATACCGGAGCAACTCAGTGCAGAGACAATCGATAGGTTATCCTATCGTTCTCGAAGACACCCGGTCTTCACCACCAGTCTTCAAATGCTATCCATTCCGACTATCACTATTCGGAATGGGTTATATGACACAAAGGTCCTTTCCCGGCTAAACCGAATAGTGAGCGCTCAATTTTTAAAACACATGGATATATCAATTTCAAAAATTCATATTCAGGGTTCGATGTGGGTTTCGGATACTAACTAGAATCTGATTCCCTATCGCATCGAAGTTTAAATGTCGTTTTACGGCAAAGGTTGTCCACATCAATATAGACTTAAATCACAAATCAGAGTCCAACACAGAGCACTTCGCATCACAATCACAACAGAAATACCAATCTAGAACACAATATCTGATAATAGTCAATCATCTTCAATTTAAGTTCAATGTGATTTAATTAGATTACCCACTTAAATTTTTTTTAATCTATTATTTAATACCAATGATTTATTCTCCGTAATGACAAATTAATTAAAATCTCAATTGACTATATTAATTTATTATTCCTTAATAAATTATCTTAATTAACTATCAATTTTGAATTAATCGACTTAAATTATCAAATTTAACAATTCTTATTTACAACTAAGTTAAACATCCAACTATTAGTTACCCAGTACTTAATTTATTATTTTAATTAACTGCCTATTATAATTTTTTAGTTAAACAAATTTATTTACTTTTCATTCAATGTTAAGAAATCCTTTTTATAAAAGAATCTATATAAAGTAAGTTTAATCCTTTATTTGAAACCAAATCATGTTTAAACATACTTTATTTAAATTTGACTTAACATTTAAATTTATAAAACTTATTTAAATTCCATATTCAAGTAAAACTTGAATCTATGATCCCTTTAATTTTAAACTTAGTTTAAATCTGGTTTTATATTTTTAAATTTCATTTCAAATTTAGGATATAAAAATTCATTTGAATTCAACTTTAAACTTTGTTTAAAATACCTGTTATTAAATCTTGCCTCCACTTTTACATTTTTTTATACTTAGAAATCTGAAACGGTTTCAGGTTCACTTAAATTTAATTCAAAAATTACTTAATTTACATATCACTTCTAAGTTGTTTAAAACAAATTAAATTCAAAACAAGATTATTCCAAAACCATGTTTTAAACACAGCCTGTTATCTGAAACCTGGCAACAGGCTTTGCAAACCCAATCCTCCTTAACAACTTCCCCGGGCCAAAAGCAATTATTCCCACGTTTGACTTCGGGTTTCGCCACTTCCTAGTTTCTTCGAGTAAACCCATAAGCTACTCCGATTTGAACCCGAGAAAACTACGTCTCCCCCAACTCACACTCTCGCTGATACGAAGGTCAACACGTGCACGTGTCCAGGCGATTGGATGGTCGCTGACCATCACCGAGACCCCCTGTACATCACAGTCGATCTCCACGATCCTTCCAACTTCACAAATATTCGAATTCGAAAGCGAATCGAAATCGAGCTCTCTCCCTACCAACCCAAACCAACCCAGTCACCAAACTCAGCCTCGAACTCAACGCCCCGACCACCTGAAGATTCCTAACTCCAGTCAATGATTCGTCATCCACTCAGCCATCATTCCCCAAGACCATATGCCACTCGATCAACCACAGAGGGAAAACGAATCAAATCAAAAGCTACGAACAAAACTAGGTTTCCGGAAAGGAATCACTCGCCGCTGCCGCCACGTTGACCTTCCGACCACCCCAATATTTTTCTCTGATACCCCGTAAGCTCTTCTACCTTCTCGAGAAACTCCGGCCTCCCTAGTACCTCCGACTACCCCATTTTGACCATAAACCTTTTTCCGTTCGTCGACGAGCTGCTCTTGAACCACATGCTTAAAAACCATCAAACAAGGCTTAAAATTCCTATCTTCAGATGCAGATTCATATTATATAATCCAATCTAAAAATTGTGATACTCGAAATTTATCAAAAATTAAGATTTCCTCTGTAAAAATCAAGTTTTCATAATGAATATACTCATGCTTCATGAAACTATTTTACTTATAATTCATACATAAACACTGCTACTTAGTTTTGAAATCAAAGGCTAATTCTAATTAGATGATAAGGATTTAAATGTTTTCTTGTGTGATACAACCCTGTGATTCAAACAGAGAAGGAAAATGGGAGTTTCAGACAGTCTGATATGTATATATATATGTAGAATAAAACTGAGAGAAATCTATAAGCAAAACAATATAAATCATTCCCACAATCTATCTAAATCCTGAAGTAAATTTGTTTACTCACTTGAATATATTGATAAGCAGAGACTATATTGGTTTTGAAGCTGCAGTTCTAAATCTTCCTCTCTGGTTTGTTTTTCTTTCTTCAGCAATTTGTTTTGAACTTGTATATATTTTTTTCTAAGTTTATTTTCTGTTCTCTGCTAAGTTGTTGAACGAAATAAAACTGAAACAAATGTTCTTGTTTATAGAGGGAATTGTGTACAGGTTCAATATAGTACTTCAACCATTATTTTGTATTGTTGCTAAACACAGGTTGATGGGATCTTTATCCATGCTAGACAGTAAATGCATTTAATGAAGCATGTATTTACAGCTGATGTCTTGCTTGAGGCTACTAGAGTAAATGGCATTAAATGAAGCATGTTTTGTAATGCTTCCCTGTATGCTCGTATATTACAGCATGCTGTTTTGTTTCTTCTTTTATATGTATGTGTTGTTTTGTTTAATTTTTTTTTTATTTTTTAATACAAATTTACTTTACTTTGTTATATGGAAGAGTCTTGTTTCAGTTTTTTTTCCTTATGTCTACATATTTGTTTACAGCAAATTTTAATTTTATTGTTTTAAAACAACTTCTTGTTTTTAAAATATGTTCTTTTCTTTAATTATCATTATTATTATCTATTTATTTAAACTTAACTATCTATATTAATTTAAATTTTATGCATCTTTATAATATTAACATTAACACTATTTATTTTTCTTGAAATTTTCAATTTAAGTTCCAAAAGTTCAAATACATTACCAATGTTAAATTCAAAAATTTTGGGATGTTACAATTTACCGCTTGATTGCCAAATCCATATCGTCGACCATGCTCTGCTGGATCCATAACGGACTCAAAAATAGCGTCCTCCTCATCAGTCGTAAGCTGATCTCGACCCGTATCAGCAAGGAGTTTCTGCCGCTGCTCCATAAACTTCTCCCGCATTAACAAATTAATAATATCATATCTTATTTCATTATAGTTTAACAAGTAAAACAATTACTAATACTGAATAAAATGAAATATGCTTACATGGCTTTTGCTGGATTTATCGTCCTGCCATGTATACGAAACAGTCCCGTCCGGATTAATATGCTCGACGACGTGCGTACGGGTGAACACGTCCATATAGCCCACAGGACTATGTTCCTCAGCTTCCTGAAGTTGATTGTTACATACAATTATTATACATTTAAAATTATATGGCATAAACTATTTACATTTATTATTCAGTAAATTTACCAACTCCTGCCGATACTGCTGAAACGACTTCGATCCTCCGCGATGAGTGACGGAATTCTTATTTATGTTTGCATAATTTCTATCCGACTCTACCTGTACATTCAAAATTTGATACATTATTTTTCGATCACGTCAAATTAATAATTCAAAAAAATTTAGTGTACTTGCCTTCACCTCGTCCGTCTTCCAGTATCTCAACCAAGCTTGCCATACACTCTTCCCCATCCACCGTGGTTTCTTATCAGATTTCTTAATCTCAGATATCGTGTCCCTGTAGTTCTTGCGCATCTTCTTCATCCAATATCCTCGTGCCAGCATCATATCGTCTTTCTGGATGTCTATCTCAGCCCATGTTTCACGATAAAAAGTGAAAAAAAGATTACATTTTAAACGATAAACAGTAGAAAAACGACAAAAAAAATTAAAAATGAAAAACAGAAAAATATACATATTAGGACATCCTGTCATATACACTCTATGATGTGAGGAGTGATGTTATCCCACTTCGGCCAGCAAGCACTCATCCTACTGCGATAAGAAGCTCTAGAGACATCTAGCACAATCTTCGAGGGAAGTAGGTCGAACCCCCTGTTTTTAAATACAATATAGATAAGTACGTACGTATATCATAAAAAAAATAAGATGCTGAATAAAATTTAATTCTTACCCCTCTGCTCTAGGGACTAACGAAACTACTGGATGATGTGGCTCTTGCGATGGGCCACTGCCATCGCCTCCTGATGATCGGGAAGAGCTCCTACCTCTATATGACATTATGATAAACCTGTGACATATATACACATCATTATATAAGAGAATAATAACATGATAATGAGATATATTTCATATGAAAATGACATCTACGGTATAAATTGCTTAATTAATGACTGAAATGGAAATAGAAATGGAAGTGTTATACCTGATTCATGATGGGTGTACTCTTCCGATGATAAGCAGATTTCATTGCATTTTTAATAAAAATTGCTAAATAAATGACAAATGGAAATGACATAAAACATGTAAACAATGGTAAACGGATTTGGTTTCATACTCACATCAATTTCATAATACATCAAGAATTCAACATAGTTACATCAATTACAATAAAACAGTTTCAGATTTATATCAGTCATCATCGTCTTCTGATTCAGATTCGGTCTCGTTTTCTACGATATTTTCCTCTGCACTGTCAAACGCTTCACCCAAAACATTTGAATTATCGATCAAAGGATCAAAATCTGTATGATCGTCTGAAATTATTATTTCATTATTTTGCTCAAGATCTGCCTGATAAGCTTGTTCGTCCGGAATATTCTTTCCATCGAATGTGAATCTGGCATTTGTTTAAAAACTACAACCCAATCTGCTTTATCTCTTTTTAGAGACGAATAAGGAGCATAATAAACTTGCAATGCTTGTTTGGCTAGTACAAAAGGATCATACTTGTGATAGTGCGATGTATGTTTTATTTCGATAAGATTATAATCCTTGTGCACATTAATTTCAGAATCTGGAACATTGCTAAACCAATTGCGTTTAAATAGAAACACCTCCTCCGCGGGTCGTGAGAAATATGTCAGTTGTAAAATTTGTGTTGGAACGCCATAAAAATCATTTAAGTGATTTTCTGGATCGTCACTACCTTTAACAAATATACCGGTATTATTTGTTAATTTTTCTGCACCGTATTCTTTGGTGTTAAATTTATATCCATTGACGAAATATATTGAATATGTCTTGACCACTCTTTTTGGTCCCGTCGCAAGATGTTTCAACACTTCATCAACGACATAATTTCTCGGCTCATAAACGTAATTTGAAAACCAACCGGAAAATTCTTTACTGAGATCTTCGTTCGGATGTTCACGTTCATAAACACTGTTTATATAAACAAATTATTACATTAGGTTATACAGGCGCATACATTATAGAAAAGAATAAAACATAAATTATTATTTCAGATTACCTAACAAACGGTGCAACCTCGGCACAATTTAGAAGAATATAAGTGTGTGCTACATGAAGATCTCTATCGTCAAGCCATATTTCTACACATTTTCCAGAAGGCCGCCCATGTTGTCTAAAAATAGATAACATTGCTTGAGAGGACTCTTATTCGTTGCCTTCGTCATTACGAGAAACACTTTCAAATTAAATATTCATATAGTCACTGAAATAGTAAGAGAAAAAGAATGAAGCTTCTTCTTCGATGTAAGATTTACATATCGAACCTTCAACTCGTGCTTTTTGCCTCACTTTTTTCTTCAGATGATTGAAATATCTATGCAAAATTAATTTATATTAACTTCATCTTTCAAATGCAATGAAATTACGTGATAACATATTACATACCTCTCAAATGGACACATCCATCCATATTGGACAGGACCTCGAAGTCGTGCTTCAGATGGGAGATGAACAGGTAAATGTTCCATTACATTAAAAAACCTGGCGGAAATATTTTCTCTAATTTGCAAAGCAATATAGGAATGTCCACTCAAGTTTACGTAAACGTTGCACTTTTAAAGTAGTCGAACAAAGCTCTTTGTAAAACATACTAAGCTCCGTTACTACCTTCCAAACTTTTAACGGTAGTAGTTCTTTGAACATAACGGGAAATAAATTTTCCATCATTATGTGACAGTCGTGACTTTTCATTCCGCTCAATCTACCATTTTTAAAGTCAACACATCTACGAAGATTCAATGATATCCCATCAGGAATCTTAACCCTTCCACCCATTTTAACGCAGCTTAACTTGATTATTATCTAATTCGTAACATGCTTTGGGTTTTTTACTGTCATTTGGTTTCATATGGAGCGCAGGACGTTTGCATAATTCTTCTATATTACGTCTTGATTTCAAATCATCCTTCGTCTTCCCTTTCACATTCAAAATTGTGTTAAAAACATTATCAAATACAATTTTCTCATTGTGCATCACATCTATGTTATGACGAAGCAGAATATGTTTCCAATACGGCAACTCTTAAAAAATAGTTTGTTTGCACCAGTTATGAACAACTGATTTGCCTTCAATTTCTGTTTGCTCGACCAGTTTCATATACCTTTGGATAGTCCCTAACAAGTTCATATGTGTCGTCGGTGGTTATCTGGTTTCTACTTTCTAAGAGACATTTGTCACTTACATGCGCACATTTTACGAAAAAATACAGTTTTACTAACTGCTTACATTTACAAAAATATATGTTAATTTAACACATTTATTCGACGTATTACATCAACTTAAGGCTGGTTTAACATTTTTGTCATTTTTCAATACACACAATTATAATTTAGACACATGCATTTTTTTTGTTTCATAAGTCAATATGTGCACAATATAATACTCCTAGCTCGTTCATTCATTTTATCTTATTCCAACCAACACAATACAATGATAGCAGCGCTACACACATATACAATCGTAGAATCAAGGCATACACAACGATTTATATATACACGAAAAACCACAAATTATACATGTTTTTCATAATTTCATGATAAAAGATGAAATAGGTATACCATGTGATGCGATAAACCGTTATTACGCTATTGGAAACAATTGCAATTACTAATTCATCCTAATTTATCAATTTATGCAAATCTAGAATTAGGGTAAAAACTGAATTTTTTACAAAAATAAGAGATTATACCTTAGATTAAGAGTAATAGAGTTTGATTAGACAGCCGTTGAGGATCCGAAAGCTAGAAATTAAAGATTAGAAGCTTGGAGAAGGGAATCAGAGTTTTTTGGGTTAAATTTACGTATGTGATGATGAAGAAGAAGAGGGCTCGACCGAGGCCTGTAATTCGCAGATTTCCGACGGCTTCCGATGGCCACCGACCGTCCGTCGAAAACTAGCCGTCGGAAGCCGTCGCCCCTATCTATCGGACTAAGAGCCTTTGCTAGTAGTGAATATTTTAATCCATCGTAGCTAGAAATTCTATACTTCAGTAGCCAAACTGTGAATCTGAGCTTAATCAAGAAATGAAACTTATCTACTTTTATTTGTTATCAAATTCATTCATCTTCTTCCCATCAAACCACTTATCTGTAGATTTAGTTTTAGGATAAACAACTGGAAACAACCCACACATTCGTAAGAAAAAACTCAAAGGCAAAAGTTTAAATAACAGTAGAATTCAGTATAACATTAATCGTAAAAAGTTAAAAGCTTACTCGATATTTTCCAAGATCTTAGCCATTTCTAAACTATCGGCTTAGGATGCATGAAATGGCTCTATAAATAAGGCGTGAGAGGTTCAAAGTTTTGTTTGTTTTCGAGAAAATTGAATATGACGTGAATGTTTTATAGTGAAAGATTTTTCCGCGAACGGAAAGAATACTGAAGCTGTTGAGACAACAAAATAGCTACAATAAACATTATAAGCTTTGAGAAAAGCAAAAGCCCAGGGGAAGAATAACTACGCTATTTTGTCCAGAGTTGAAGTTGTGTATGATTGGTGGAATAATGAATATTGAGAGGGGCTAAAAATTAATTTTGACTCTAGAATAAGGAGAACTTAGGATTTGAGTTGACATTGTATATAAGAACAGAGAATCAAGGTTCAAAATTCCGGCGGAATTCTGGTTATTCCGGTAACAGGAACTGAATCCGGTCAAAATTCCGGTTCCGCTCTAAATTCCGGATTTGATTTTCAAATATTGAAAATAAATTATAAAAAAATACAACAAACATATAGCAATTAAAAAAGAAAAGCAAATTAAACAGGACAATAAATAAATTGATAAAAATTTTTGTTTATAGATAAAAAAAGTTGTTATATTTTTGTTAATTTACATCGAATCATAATAAAAATTTCAAAAATTGACCAAAATTTTAAAATCTTAAATGAACAATACAGACTTTTTAAACAATGGTTTTTTAATCAAAGTGTATTTTATATGTAATTTAAAAAATATACTATAAACTTATGATAGTTTTGAATATTTATTAGCGAAATATCAAATTAAAGCAAAAAAGGTAACGGAATTAGAAAACCGGAATTAAAACGGAAATTCCGAAATTTTTGGAACGTAACTGAAATTTTAAAATCAACAATGACCGGAGCGGAAACGGAAAACGGAATTTCGAAGCTTGCAGAGAATACAAAGGAAAAACATTTATGTAGTAGAATAGATATGAAAAGCTATGTGAATATTGTTGTTTGTAGAATACTTGTAGTTCAATGATGATTGGTATATATTATTACCAAATCATTCTTGAAAATATAAGTAGTTTTTGAAGACATGGAATTTTTCAACAGTAAATCAATTATGCATTTAAATATAAAAATGGAGGAAAATGAGATATTTGAAGGAAAATGTCATTGTATCCTCTGTGATTTGAATTATTATATTGAAGCTAAATGTTATACTACTTGCTAAAAAAAATTAATGCATATTCTGAACCTACTTTATGAAACAACATTTAATTTGGCCAATACCTCATACAAAATTATGCTCATGCACTAATGAATTATTATTTTTTAAGCACAACTATAGTTTCTTAGCATGTAAATATATCATGATACTATAACGTATATTCAGCCATATAAACAACATATGGTTCTCGGCTACTCTATATATAGCAACATGGTATATGTATGCTGGTGATCACCTAGATACTAAACACACTTAACCTTTTAAGTGTCACTCTTGAAAATTCTTAAAGGGATACTTTTTGTATTTCTGTGTCCCAAATCTTGTTCAAAAATGCAGTAGTCATTGATATGCAAACAAAATTAAAATGAAAAAAGAAAAGAAAAAAAAAGACGAATTGAACAATTTCATTTTTAACGAACTGTTATTAAAACAGCTATCGTTTCCAAGAAAAATTGCTAAGGCTCGGACATATATTTTATTTAATTTCTTTGAAGTTTAAGGACAACACTATGATTCGTTTTATTATCAGTTACACAACTGAATGTTCGAATGTCTTTACATCATTAGAGAATTTGTAATCAAAATTGTAATTAGTTATATCTGTCAGTACAGCTAGCTAAAAATGTAGGTTTCAAAAGATGCATCTTTTTTTGATATAAATAATAGACTTTTTTTCAATAGAATAATATATTATTTGTTTCAAATACATATGTAGCCGTAATTTTGAATATTAAGTCTTTGAATATCTTAACTATTTAAAATATACTAGATTGTAACCCGTACTTGGCACACATGTAGGGGTAAACAATATTAATTTGCTTAATCATTGGGTTGTGGGTTATTCATCGATTTGTTAACAAACTATATTATTTTTACAGGAAGTTATTGTCAAGAACAAAACTTCACAGCTTTTTAGCCTCAAGGACAGACCTTCAATATTTTATCCTGAAGGACAACTTTCTGTAGGTATCAGTTTTTAGTTACTGATAGCAGTTTTTAGGTATCAGTTTGTAGTTATCGGTAGCAGTTTTAGATATCAGTTTTTAGTTCGGTATCAGTTTTATTGTCCTTATGAATAATTTTGGAAAATGTTTGTTATTGTCCTTGAGGTCGTGTCCTTGAGGCAAAGAATATAGAAATTTTTGTCCTTTAAATTAATTCCTCCATTTTTTAATGTATTTACGATGTAAAATGAATGTTGAAAATATAGTGGTACTTGTTGGAAAGCTTGACTAGCATTCCAAGCCTTGAAATAAGAGCTCAACCACTGTTAGTCAAAATTAAATGACACAAAACATGTTTCCAGTTTCGAAAACCTCATGCCTTTGAACACGCTAGATAACTCTTTCATCAAGTTTCGGAAGTGCAACGTTAATGAATTCAAAGTAAACAAATTGATTATACACCTAGTGCATATCGAATAGAATACTTAGCCGCATACAAAATATTCGAAATACTATTGCCATTTTATAGTATCCCAAAACCTATATATATACGTGATTTGAAACTATAATAGAATATATAACTGGCGTTGAAAGATAATTCTAGAAGATACTATTAAGAAAAAACAATAAAACTATGCGAAAGCATTTTTTTAAGAGGGAAGTCATTTTCCCCTCATATATCAAGGATGCTAATGAAAGGGACTGCTGAGGACATAAACTAATTAACTACTCCATGAACAGGTTTTTTTAGCTCATGATTTGGATTTACAAATGTCATCGGTAGGAGAAAGAATAATTTACTACAATGGATCAATTTGTTTCTACTGAAACTTACAAAGAAATAAAGCTTAAATGCAACTGTGCATACACAAATGCAATTGTGCACACACAAATGCAACAGTGCATACAAAAATACAATATATCAGTGTTGATGTCAATATGATACTCAATAATACTTACAACAAAAATAAACAAAAATAAAGAGGAGGCTATCATTATGTTAAACATAACAGTACATGCAGTCATCGATTTAAGTGGTTAACTTCTAAGTAAACCTGTGCAATTCACACATTAGTCTTGCAAGGGAAACCAAGAATCAAATCCCATTTGAAAACTGTGCACTGGTTGCTATATGTATTAAATTACAAAAAAATAAGCAGTTGTTATTTATAAGCACTTGAAAATTCATACATTAGTTTAACATTTACTGCCATAAAAGTTATGATTTGCATTTATAAAAATTTCTGTGAATACCACCGCATAATCAATCACAACCATAATTGTTACTATCATAGTTATGCATTATACGTTACTACCATAATTGTTACTACCTTGATAACCATTTTATTTGGTTTTGTTTTTAAAAAGTAAGAAAGAAAATTCAATTGCTACACAAAAATTAGTACAGATGTATCATTGATCCATCATGTATTTATGGTAGGCACTACAAATAAAACACCGTGGAAAATGTACAAAGATGAAGTTGAGCGAGAAAATCAGCGGAACTTAAATGAGGATAATAGTACAACCGCGGATCAAAATTGATGCAAAATCATGTGTGGGAACCAAATTATATTATGAATAACAAACATTACAAGCATAATCAAAGTAGTTTCTATCCAAAATAATATATATTTATATATGTATATATTATATAATAATATGTACCTCAAAATGGTATATATCAAAATAATTTATAGTGGAACATGTAACAATCGCATAGAAATGCCTCCTAGTAAACAAATATCAGACAAATAAGCTCCATTAGTTTTTTGTTTATTTTCAGAAAAGTAAGAAAAACATATTATGCATCACTCCGAAATAATAACAAAACTATATTTTAGCATAACTTGAACATTGTTTCCTGTGTATTAGTTGTGTACCGAAAATAAAACCCCAAGTGAAGATTGCGTTATGTTTTTTCTATATGTACTAAATCTTATCAGAAATAAGCAAGTTCTGATTTATGAACATTCTAAAATTCCTAAACTACCGTACTTTTTACGATCACAAAAGTTATGATCCATATATATATATATATATATATATTTTATTTTATTGAATGGTTATAACTATCATAATTATGATTATTATAATTATGAATGATCAGTTATTAACATAATTATTGCTACCTTTATTGTTTTATTTAGAGAAGCAAAATAGACAAATTAATAACTACTACAGAACAAATACAAAAATATCATTTTATCACTACTTCAACATATATTTTTAAATGTATTAGTATGAAGTACCACATATCAAACACCATGTACAAATGTACAAAGAAGAAGTTGAATGAGGAAATCAGAGGAATGTGATAAAGACAGAAATAACAATGATGATATAAATCATGAATCAAACCTCATGCGAAACTTGGCAAGAACCAATTTGTACTATGATTAGTATGCATGTATTAAAAGGTAAAATATACTTTGGAATAGTACATACCAAATAATTTGCATTGGAACGTGTAATATTTAAATGGAAATAACCACAAAACTATTTTTCTAGCATAACATGAATATAGGTTTATTTATGTAATAGTAATAACAAAAAATCAAACCTCATGTGCAGTGGTTTGTATATGTATTAAATTATACAATTCAAAAATATAGGTTTCATTGGTATTAGTTAGGTAAACCGAAAATAAAATATCATGTGAAAATTGTGTGGTGGTTTCTATATGTACTAAATCTTATCGGAAATTAGCAAGTTCTGACTTATGAACATTCTAAAATTCAAAACTACCATAATCAACACAAGCACAAAAGTTATGATCACATATATAATTTATTTTATTTAACACACATGTACACACATTATTTGCATAATGGGTTAATACCATGATTATCGGTATTATAATTATACATCGCCAGATAGTATCATAATTATTATTATGCTTATTATTTTTTGAGAAAAATATTATAAAAAAATCATTTACTATTGTAGAACAAATAAAATTTATTTTTTTGGTGGAAAAATAATACAATGATAACAAAATTATAAGAAGACGACCCAAAGGGAAAACATGATCAAATTATGCATTGTTCTTTTCTTTCTTTGATAAAATGATTTAAATATATACAGTTGGTTCATAAGTTGCATGTTTACGGATTTCTAATTATTTTCTTTTAATTTTTCACCTGTTGTTATCCTCATTTTGAGTGAAAGGTACCAGCTTCCCAAATAATTGATCTGGACAAAGTTACAAAGGTAAAATAGTTTTGGACATAAGCAAAGTCTACATAAAATGGTGTGAAAGAGCATAATACTATGCCAATTTTAATTAGTTGAATTGAAAATTTTAAATATAATGGAAGTCATTTATAATATTGTAAAAGACAATTCAATTCTCTATAGCAATTAGAAAACAAATACTAAAAAACCATGTCATGTAAAATTCGTTCATTATCAAACAATCACCTTTAGCCATTAAGAGCAAGTAGCAAATCCCTTCAACTAGTTAAATAATGCAAACGTAGATAAAAATAAACCACTATTCATAGAAGAATAAAGGATGTAAACAAAATTTTAAATAGAGATTATTTATGGAAAAATGAAAAAGTTTCATCATAGTAGAGAATAAAACACAAAACAAAATACAAGTTTTTTTGTTTGTTGCGTATAAAGACTTTGATATTACATTCAAAACAATTAAAAAAAAGGTATCATAATTACGGACTATGTTGACATGTTTGGCGACTAAATTTCAGCAAGAAACTTAGCTCCATTACATTTAGATCAAATCCCTCAAACTGTTGATCAACATGCGTAGAAGAAAAAATATTTTTTTACTCTGAAATTATTATAAAAATAGTAATTTCATGATTTTCATAAGACAATGCACAATGTAAAATAAGTATGAAGATTGAATGTGAACAGTAATGTAAATTGTGCATTATAAAACAAAATTACATATTCATAGATTCTTCAAAAAAAAGAATATCAAGTTCTAGCAGTCAGAAAATTATAAAAAATCTTGATATCTTTATCTCTATTGAAGAGCTTCATTTTTGTGGCATTGTGATGCTTTTCTTATGCATTTTAGTTTACATTATTGTAATATTCATTTAAGCACCATAAAATAGAGTGCAAAAAAATTGAAAGAGCATTATATGAAGCAAGCTTTATTACTTGAATTGACCGTATTTTAAACATAAGAAAAGTCCTTTATATAATTGTAAGGGACAATTCCCCATAAAAAACAATACTAAAAAGAAGATAAGTGAGCTTTAGTTGCTTAAATTTGAGCACGAATTTGTTTTCAACCAATTAAAAGCAGTAAATGTAAATAAACAATAAACCAGTAAACGTAGAAGAAATATTATTGAATATCGCCAAATTGATGCTTATACGTATACAAATTACCTTTGGAAGGCACGGATGATGAAAATGCATAGGTACGGATTACAAAATCTGCATGTAGAAGGGATAGAAAGCATGGATTGTAGTGTGAAAGCACAAAAATTGAAGAAGAAAAAATAGTACAAAAATTATGGTTTAGGAAAAGAGAGACCTATGGAGATAGAAGGCATTCATGGATAAAATAAACTATTTCGTGAATTAAATAATGTGGATAACTCATGTAAAAAAATGTGGAGAACTATGCAAATGAACGGTAGTCCATTGGAAGAAGAAACAACTTTATCATATTCTCAAACTGTATGAATCACTACAAGAAAAACATTTATAGCTGCAAAAGTTGGTGGCGTTTCTTTCTAAATGCAACCAAAAAGTATTTCCCTAAAAAATATAAATGCGGCTAAAAAGATTTCATGTTCCCGCTTTGCACCCGCGTAAAGTAAAAAATATTTCATGAATTTTTTTTATTTACTGTCACGTTTCCCTTCCTTTTCATTATTTAGAAACTTTTTTTCTCACGCTTTCCTTTTCGCTCCAGCATAATCTACCTCACCCTCCAACAAAATCCACCTTGCTTCGTTATCATTGTTGCGGTAGACGTCCTTCATTCTACTCCTCTCCACATTGTCGCGGTAGCCCTTCATAGATCTCTCCTCGCGGATTAGGTATAAAATTTTATAAACCGATTTTATGAGTCAACTGGATTTTATATGATTATGTATGGATACTCTATACGAATTTCTACGTAAACCCTTATTGGAATAGTCGATTTAACCCTAATTGAAATAAATCCAAACTGGAATAATTGATTTTATATGATTATGTTCGAGCAATTTTTTTATAAATTTTACTTATATTCTAGTCATTTCCTATTATGTTAGTGCGATGTGCTTGCTTTAGTTGTATCCAATTTATGTTATTTTTTTATTTGCATTTACATGGTTTGCCTCTGAAAAAACTATCATTCCTCTTCAAGTTTCTTAACGAAGAGCTTACTGATCCTTTTAAGTTTTTTTTCTTTATAATTCTGGATGAATTCATCATACTCAAACTATTATTTTTCAATGCTTTGATCTTCTTATTTGATGGGTTTTCAGTTTTGATTAGATCCTCCAAACTCTTCACGATCGATAGTGATGTAAACGACTGTGATTTTCCTTGTAGTGTTTTGATAAACCGCTCCTGAAATTCAAATGATTTGTTAGACAACTTGTATGTGAAAACTGATGTATACGTGTTATGAATTTTATGATACCATAAAATATTTACGTATGATTAATGTTTTAGACATAAAAAATAAAAAACAAAAGAAAGAAAGAAATTGAGAAAAAGAAATCTGAACATTTTTTTTCTATATATGAAAAGAAGAAAAATTAGAACATAACTAAACAAAACTTACTTCAAAGGAAGATGTGAAATGAGAGATGACATATCATAAAGTGATGAATTCGATGATGATAAGGAAGAATTCAAAGAACATGAAGATGAATTCAAATCGTCTATAAAATCTTCATCTTCAGATGAATTTTCGCCAATTGAATTGCAGCTATCATCATCATCTTCTTCTTCTTATGATAAAGAGCTCAAATATCCATCATAACCATTGTTTTCTTGATATTCTTCTTCATCACCAATATGAGGATTAATCATATTCTCATGCTTTACTTGTGCCATTAGGAAAGAAACTGTAAGTAAAACTCAGATATAATCTCTATACTTGATTATAATTTTAGAAGCATGTCACTGAATGTTGAAATGAAGCATGTATATTTATATGTATAAAATATACAAATGATAGATAAGAATGAGTTTAAATAAGAAAAACGTATGTGTTATTTTTCTATAAATAATTTTTCGGCAGATGCGTTTACATGGTCACATGGAGTTATCTCACTGATACATATCTATATGCATTATATTTTCAGCAAATTTGTAATAATTTCAGTCACCAAACGAAGAAAAACAAATCTATGTAACCTTGTGAACGGGGATTGATTCATGTGTGCAGTATCCTAAAAATAAAAACTATCTCTGTTATTTCATTCATTACAGCACATGCTATCTCTGTTATTAT
Organism: Allium cepa; assembly: GCA_030765085.1. Classification (NCBI taxonomy): domain Eukaryota; kingdom Viridiplantae; phylum Streptophyta; class Magnoliopsida; order Asparagales; family Amaryllidaceae; genus Allium; species Allium cepa. The sequence continues at coordinate 201,882,814 of CM060934.1, read as the reverse complement.
TCATTTTATGTGGTTTATTGTAGTTTATTATCCTTACTATGGGCGTGTTACCAATGTTCCAGATAGTGCATTATTTATAAGATGCTTGGATGTTTTTTGGGTAATAACTTCAATGTCTAGTTATTTTTTTGATTACAATAGATAATCAATTTATACGTCAAACATTGGAAACTTATTTGTCTTCATATGTCGAAAATGGAAAAAGACTGGGTTTTCTTAAGCAGGTGATAAAACCATGATTAACTTAATATGTATTTAAAGCTCATTTTTTTTATTTGTTTTACTTTTTTCCATAGAACTAGTATAGAGTGCCGACAAGGAGCAATGAATTTTGTGAATGCTGCAAAGAGGAATGCAAGAAGTGTAGAAATTTTTTTATGCCCTTGCAAGGATTGTCGGAATCTTAGTCGTCATGATGAACAAATCATCGTTGAACATTTAATTATAAAAGAAATGGATCCTAAATACATGGGTGATGTATGGTTTAACCATGGTGAAGAGATAAATTTAGAGAAGAAAACAAATACGTTTGATGTATATGATCTATTCAAGATGATTCACTATGAAGATGAAGATTTTTTGAATCAAGATATTTTTGATGATGATAAAGATAATGTTAATTCTCAAAGAAAAGAGGATGAGTTACTCAAGAACTTGGAAGATGCAGAAACTCCATTATATCCTGGTTGCATAAATCACACAAAATTATCTGCTATCACCATCTTGTATAATCTTAAATGTGAAACTGGCTTGTCTGATAGTGGGTTTGATAAGCTTTTAACTGTGCAACATTTATTTCTGCCGAAGGATAACGTGCTTCCTAAAAACTTATATGAAGTAAAGAAATTTCTTAGAGCATTCGACATGGATTTTGAAAAGATACATGCTCGTGAGAATGACTGTTGCCTTTACAGAAGAGAATACAAAGATTTCAAAAGTTGTCCAAAATATGGTTCTTCAAGATGGAAGAAAAATTAAGATACTGAAGAGGTTATACAAGGTATTCCAGTTAAAGTATTGAGATACTTTATAATAATTCCGAGATTTAGAAAAATGTATAGATCTCAAAAGATGGCAGAAGATTTAAGATGGCATTTTAATAATACAAGCAACGATGGAAAAATGCGTCATCCCGTGGATTCTACGACATGGAAAATGGTGGATGAAAAGTATAAATCTTTTTCATCCGATCCACGCAATCTTAGGCTTGGTCTTGCTACAGATGGATTTAATCCATTTTCCATGTTGAGTTCGAAATATAGTTGCTGGCCGGTTGTAATAATCCATAAATTTTAAACAGTTTTTAATAACGTATTTAATTAAATTTTGGAGAAATTTTAAATAACCATATTTTGAAATAAAAATTTAATGTTTGGATTATGTATAATTAAATATAAGTAGTCAATAAATAAGAAAACATATAAATCTACATTACGTTACTGGTTAATTAATTTGGGCGTACGTTCGGTTTAATTATTGCATCTATTATACGCACCCTTTTATTTCATATCTTAGCTATTAAAAATCAAATCAGCACGTGCATTAAAAAAAAGAATTAAAACCCTGCCTCCAATTCACGTGTAAAACTTTCCACTTTCATTTGCGTCTCCGTATTAAAATCTTTGATTTCCTAACCGTTTCAAAATCTCTTCCCATCTTCATTTTTGCAAAGCAGTTCAGATCTGGAGAAAAAAAGTGTAATGGGTAACAATCCGAAATTTCCGACCAATTTAAAATTCTAATTTTATTAAAATATTGAATAAAATTTGGTAGAAACAAAAATGATGGGAGTAATAATAGTTTATATGAGATTTACAATTTGAATTAAAACAACAAATGTTGAGAATTTAATAATAATTGTTAATTGTAAATATTGATCTATTGTATAAAATTTAAGAGGAAACAATAGTTTAATTGTATTGTTGTAATTCAAATAAGTTAACCTCTAACAAATGAACTAAAATTGGTAACTAATGGATATGTTGAGTTATTGAAATTATTAAATAATGTTTAATTTATTGTTAATAAAAAGAAGAAAAAAAGGAAATATTATGTTCTGTTTATACATCATATGGTGGTTTTGGAATTTAGTTTTGAAAGCAAGTACAGATTTTTGATTCAAAGAAAAATTTGGTCTTAATATACATATATACACGGAAAGTTTAGTTCGGGTAATTATTGTGTGAATTCTAGTAGGTATGCATATATAGGTTATGTTAGTATTTTCAAATATATTACTCATTTCCTTGAAGTTTTGAAACACACTGTCCAATCAACCCATCAATTGCTCTAATAACTTATTTTGGGAAATTCAAGGCACAGCTGATTTATTTTCCATCATTTATTTTATTTTTTTTCCAAACGGTTTATTTGCCTTTATAACGTATCCGTCCATTCCATACTTACCTTTTTCCTTTATGTTTCAAATATGGAACGTGCTGTCCAATCAGCAATTAATTACTTTAATTTCTCAACTAAATCTAGGGTGACTGTTGCCATCCTATAATTATTTTGAATATCAAAACATATAAATTGTATACGTTTACGTTCATTTTTGGTCAGTGCTTCTGTTTTAAAGTAATATATTTATTTCTTAAAAACGGTTGCATTATAAAACACGTCTCCTCCAAATCTTCACCGTGCAGCCCAAGCAATATAATAAATTGCTTCAACAGCGTTGCTGAATCAACGGTCATTTTAATTTATTATTTGTTGTACCTTTTCTTTTTGCTTAAAAATTGGCTACGTAAACATTAATTCAAAAATAGGAAGAAATCATTCGTTTCCTATAGCCACTTCATTTGCTTTAATTATTTCACGTGATTCAAGCAGGTGACCGTGTCCATTCACTCAACCTTTATCTATGTTTTTGTTTTAAATTTCTTTTCTCTGTTCACTAGGGTAATTATGGTATGATTCTCAGCCTATTGGTCTGCCTTTCCCTCTTTCCTTCGGCAAAAAAAAACCTTTAATTATTATCTCATTTCTTGCTTGCATGGTTACAGACAATCAATTAGTCAATTGCATGTTGTAGTCTGTTCATGCCTATTTGGTTCATAAAAATTATTAAGCATTTTTACCCAGAGCAGCCAACTCCCGTACATCGTTCTATATCTATTTATTTGCGTACAAGTTCAAACTTTTCCATTTTCTTTGATTGATAGATTTGTTTCCTTTATCTATTCTTTCTCTACCTGTCTTTATTGCTTAAAGGAAAGAAACCCATCAAAACGTGAATATTTGATTATAGCCAGCCGTTACCTATACCCAAATTTCCATTTTTATGACCGTCATTCGAATATCAAACATATATACTTTTTGCATTCAATTCGCTCATTCAATTTTACGTTTCTTATTCCATCTTTTAAATATTGAGCTCCTCCCTTATATTTCTCTGTGGCTTTTACTTCTCTTCTCTGTTTCTTTTTTTTTCTCCCCCTCTATTAGCTTCTCAAAACCATCACTCCGCAGCTCCTCCTTGATCTTCCACCCCTCGTGCTCCTCCGTAGCCACTTAGACCGTGTACTCCTCCTTTTGCGTAATTATATTTTTTTATAAACCTATGGTATATTATAATATATACTGTGTACATTAGTTTATATGCTTATATATATATATATATATACGTTGCTGTATGTTTATGAAAGAAAATATGTATATATTACACACTATACTCCCTGTTTTGTTTTAAAATATATAAGTGTTATAGGGTATAAGGCACACATATATAAAGTTATATGTTGTATAAGAATATAAGTGGATTTGTACAAATAAAGCATGGGTTTATTGATATTATAATTACATAAATACTGATTTTATATAAACAATTATATGATCTACTTTTATATATAATAGAAATTTAAAAATCTGGTCCGACAATGAATATATGTTATACTGTTTATATATTACAGTAATATATATTGATTTTGTTTAAGAATGATATAGATAGTGTTTATAAGTTTTTTTTTTTTGAAAAAAGTAAGTTATATTAGTTTGGATTTTATCTGTTGGGTTAGATAGGGTCACTGAGTATACATATGTATATATTTATACCTTATGTACGTTTGTATATATATTTGTTAATTATATTTTAATTTATATGTTTGTTATAATATATTATGGTTTGTAGTATTCCTAATATTTTAAAACGGAAAATATATATTGTTGGAAACTTGTAATACAATCGCGTTTGTATATTTTCTATTTAAGTTTATATAACTTTATATATATGTGTGTATATATAATATAAAATTTTGTTCGTAAATGTCTGTATGAGCATACATTAATTGGTTTTAAAAGATATAAATATATGGAGACTTTGTTCGAAGTGTTGAATTAAATTTTAAATTGAGATATATGATTAAATTGATTTTAATAATAAATGATAAAATTATATACATCATTTTCTGTCATATCAAGATGGTTCTAATTCGTTTTCACCAAATTCTTATCCTCAGCTTTGTTGAATTCGTGCCAATCTAGCGTTGTATTGAAATTCGTAGCTTGTTGTGTTGTTTATCTTCTCTATCCTCTAGCCTCGAAAGGTGAGCAATCACTCACGATTAACGTTCTTTTATTTATTAAATTTGGTTTCAATTGAAACGACAATTGAAATATACTGCGGAAGTTAGTAAATCTGTTATATATGCTATTATCTGTAAACTGTTCACCTATGGGATATGACACCATATCCTATTGCTTATACTTTATTTAATTACTGTTGATATATGCATGTTGTTATATTATTATCATATCCTGTTATATTATTATTATCTGTTATCACTCTGCAAGTTCCCTGTAGTTTAGAATTCACTATGGGTTGAAATGATACATACCCGAACGGACTTTAGAATAGGAGAATTTCGTTATGGGTTGAAATTATAGCCCCAAGCGATTTTCATTAAATTGAATTTGGGATTACGGGTTGAAATGCTATCCACCAGTATATATTTAGTGTACGGATTGAAATGATAAATATCCATATCACTTGACCATATGATAAGAAACATATACAGACACCATTGGTCCGTAAATAAATATTTTGAAAATAATTTCTATGGTTTTGGAAAGAAATATATGGTTTAATAAATATAGATTCTTAAGACATTAGATAAATGATAAATTTTATATATAAATTTAGTAGTAATATTTGATTTAAATTAGATGGATTTAATACGTAGAATATAGTTAAGTATATATGTAAATCTATATTTCAATAGATTTTCTTATAATAAATTGAATAAGTAAGGCTGGGAAGGTAAATTTGGGTTTATTAAATAAGGATTTTAATTAATCGATTTGAAATTATTGAATGGGAAATTTAAAGGTCTGATTTTTTAACTGGATTTTGATTTAAGTGATTTAATGAATATTTCACATCTAAATAAAAAAAATGTGTAGTAAAATGTAGGTTAAGGTTACTTAAATAATATTGAATCTAATGAGGGAATATTTCAAGACTAAATAATAATGGGGTTAAATCGAGATCTATATGAAACTGTCAATTGAACTTTGAATTGTATAATATTAAAGCTTTAAACTATACTGGAATTTAATTGGTTTATTTGTGATTCAGATCTGTATTTGAAATCAATATAATTCGAGTTTATTATTTAGAAAATTTAATTGTATAAAAATTTTGTTTGAAACATTGAATATTTAAAGTTTTGAAATAATATTGAAATGTAAAAGGGTATTTTGTGATTTCAAATCCGGATTTGAGATCGATAAAATGTGAAATTGTTATTTTGGAATTGAGTTGAATTTTAAATTAATAAATTGAGATTGGACTAAAATTTGAATTTGGAATTTGAATAGATTTGAATCGCAACTTTGAAAGTGATAAAATTTGAATATATATATATATATATATATATATATATATATATTAGATGAAATGATATTTTGGTTTTGAAGTATAAATTAAATTGAAATGACCATGGTGTTATAATGTATATTTCTACATGGTAGATAGTTCCACGGATCCTTAGAGAATGGTTATCCCATACATCGTCTAAGTTACTTGTATTTCAGTTGATATTTCACTTGAGTTGGATTTATTGATATAAGAATGTTAATCCTGACTCGAGTGTTTTGTGTTTTGCTTTACGCTTAGGTCAGACAGAGTGATACAACATTTGAAACCCACCTTCGAAGTTGGAGCTTTGCTTGAAGATCCAGCTATCTAGCCTTTCAATCATCCAGTCGATTGGTTCAGAGAAGTCATCTTCCTGTACTGGAGACTTCACTGCATCTGGGATATTCTGTGTATTTTATTTCTAACTTTGTTTATATAGTATCTTCATGAACTACTATTCATTTATTCCGCTGCGTGTTATTGTACTATTCTGTATCTGTGATTCTGTGATTGATTTATTTACTGTATATGTTTTGCCAAATTTAAATTAACAATTCGGTATTTTGAATTATTCAAGTCGGACATGTATGGTTTTATTATCGATTTGGATGGTCCAAAATAGCGGGTCGTTACAGTTGGTATCAGAGCCAGGCTCTAGGCAAAACTTAGAATATATGCTAAATTTATTTACAGAATCACTTTCGTTCGAGTTGAATCTCTTCCTTTTTGGCTCGATTTCCTTTGAATTTTGGAATGTCTCTCGGTTCCGAAATTCATTCTTGTCTCTTCTATTTATATTCGTTTGATTCTAGAGTATTCCATAACTCCACTGAATGTGTTGTAAAGGGGGTGATAACTCCTTTACAATCGGCATTGATTCACCGAAGATTTATATATCCTCTGTTTAGATGCTACTATCTCTGGTTATGCCGAATTCTATATCTAGCGATCGAATGTGGATTTGCCTTGGAATTCCGCATCGGTCATATTCATGAAGTCAAGGTTGACCCGGTTATGGTCGCCCATGAATTATATCCATAATCTATTTTGTAATTCAATTATCTCATCTTCGATCGAGTCTATCTTCGAATCAGGGTTCTATTGATTAGAGTTCCTCTAATTTAAATCTCTATCTTTTTTTCGAAGTCCATTCTTGAATCATCCTTTGTAAATTGGGTTTTGTTTGTATTTTGAAATTATTTTATATACCGAAACTTTTATTTGGGTAACTATGATTTTATTCTATATATAAAAGTGAAAATATTTACGATAAGGATTATATATCTTTTATAAACGAAAGTCGGAAATTTTGGAAGGATTTGAAATTTTGAAAATTTATAAGGAATTTGATTATATAAAGGATTTATAACTGAAGGATTTTAAATTTTAATTTTGACGAATTGAACTCCAGTATTTTGAAATTTGGTTTTGAGATTTCTAGATATACAATAATAATACGATTTAAAAGTATTTTCCGGATAAGAAATATTTCATAAGAGTTCAAAAGAATTACAACGATTTAGAAGAAATTTCAATAAAGTTTCCAAGAAAATAGAAGTCCAGAACTCACTTATGTCGATAATTTTGGTGATGAGTGCACACATCATCGATATTGATTTTCGAGTTTCAGAGTCGGGGAGAGGCCAATCTAATAGCTTTACTATGCGAGTGATTTTGTGAAACCAAATTTTGATTTCAAGTGCCGAAGTACGATTTGATATTCGCAAGATATATGTATTTATATTTGAAATGATTTGAAGTGAACCGGTGTTCAGTCCTCGAGTTTCAGATTTGATTTGGTATAATCCTATCTATTGAATTTGTTGACTTGAATTATGTTAATTTGGAAACTGGGATTATTTTATAAACCTATTATTTTGGGAACTTTGAAATTGAGATATTTAATTTGGAAGAAAATTTGGTGAAATCGTATATGATTTTGAAACTGAATTGATATTGAAATAATTTGAAATTGAGAACCTTATATTATAAAGTACTTGATTTAGGAGTGGTCGAAAATGGATTTGTATAAGTATGAAGTTGATTTGAAATCTATTCATTTGAAAGGTACTCAATTTGGAAAGAGAATTTTATATAATCAAAGTCTATATAAGTGTGATTTGATATACTATTGATTTGGAAAGTATTCGATTTGAAAATGGAATCCTATATATAATGGACTTTATATAAGTATGATATTTCAAAGTGATTTGAAAAGGTACTATATGATACATATTTTCGAAGTAAAGATATGGAAAGCGCCTTCTACTTGATATCCGCTTTGTGGTCACATTGTGGATTCATTCTATCGATATTATTCTCTCTGATTTTTGGTTTTCCGGATGTGATACTCGAGTGTCCCACCGTGGCGTAACCCATGGTTTTTTTCTCGCGACTGCATAGCGCAAGTGCCTGGCTGAGATGACCTAGGGGTACGGATTGTTTCCTGGGGGATCCAGGCGTAACCATTGTGTATCCTACAATCTATGTAGGCCGCATTAGTAGCGCAACAGCCTAGCTGAGACGGCCTAGGGGTACAGATTGTTTCCTGGGGGATCCAGGCGTAACCATTGTATATCCTGCACCCTACTAGTCATTATGACGTAACTCGCAGGGCTGAGAAAGCTTATGGATACGGATTGTTTCCTGGGGGATCCAGGCGTAACCATTGTGTATCTATAAACCATGGTTAGACAAAGGTTTTGGTTTGGTTATTTTGTTTGGATTGTACTTTCCATATCTGTTTTAAAGGTTTTTCAAGTATTTTCACTGGTTGTTGAAACAGGTCTACTAAGTACTTGAAGAATTCTAGCTTTGCGCCCGATCAACGCATGGCCAGAGTCTGCAAGAACGAGGATAAATCTGTTGAAACATCGAGTTATAGAAGTATTTTCGAGAGGAAAATTGGTTTCGATATAAAGGTATTTTATATAAAAGTATTTTATCATAAAAGTATTTCTAACAAAGAAATTCTGTATTAATATTCAAAACCGAAATTCTTATGGTTCTAAATTAGTTATTCGTGCCCGATACTATTCCTTGAATCTACCTTATCTGCTCAGTTTAGTTATTCAGCTTGATTCTGCTTTTCGAATCTACCTTCTTTCCTTGTTGGATATATCCTTTTTAAATATTGTTTGTGTATATGCTACATGGTATAATAGAATTTTTTTAGTGTTTCAGAGGTTATTAATTTATCTATAATGTTGGAAGTATCTTGAGAATTTTTTTTTATAAATTTTGGATTTAATATTTTCAATAGCTTCTTTATAAATATAAGTAATAATGTAAATAACTGTTTTCAAAGGAGTTTTGAAAAGTATTAAAGTATTAAAGAAAATTAAATTACAAATGAAGTTTTTAAATGAATATTTCAAGTAAAATTTGTATAGTTTTAAATTAATTGTTTATCTTGTCCTTCAATCTATTTTTTGATTTCTGGTTGTTGCTATTCCCCTACCTCCTTCCTTTTCAAGGACGAAAAGTTTTGAGTGGGGGAGAGTGTAACAAGCCATAAATTTTAAACGGTTTTTAATAACGTATTTAATTAAATTTTGGAGAAATTTTAAGTAATAATATTTTGAAATAAAATTTAATGTTTGGATTACGTATAATTAAATATAAGTAGTCGATGAATAAGAAAACATATAAATCTAGATCACGTTACTGGTTAATTAATTTGGGCGTACGTTCGTTTTAATTATTACATCTATTGTACGCACTCTTTTATTTCATATCTTAGCTGTTAAAAATCAAATCAGCACGTGCATTAAAAAAATTAAAACCTTGCCTACAATTCACGTGTAAAACTTTCCACTTTCATTTGCGTCTCCATATTTAATAGGAATAAAAATCTTTGATTTCCTAACCGTTTCAAACTCTCTTCCTATCTTCATTTTTGAAACGCAAATTAGATCTGGAAAAAAAAGTGCAATGGGAAACGATCCAAAATTTTAGACCAATTTAAAATTCTAATTTTATTAAATTATTGAATAAAATTTGGTAGAAACAAAAATGATGGGAATAATAATAGTTCATATGAGATTTACAATTTGAATTAAAACAACAAATGTTAAGACTTTAATAATAATTGTTAATTGTAAATATTGATCTATTAAATAAAATTTAAGAGGAAATAATAGTTTAATTGTATTGTTGTAATTCAAATAAGTTAACCTTTAACAAATGAACTAAAATTGGTAACTAAAGGATATGTTGAGTTATGTGAAATTATTAAATAATGTTTGATTTACTGTTAATAAAAAGAAGAAAAAAGGAAAAATATTATGTTCTGTTTACACATCAAATGATGGTTTTGAAATTTAGTTTTGAAAGCAAGTATGGATTTTTGATTCAAAGAAAAATTTGGACTTAATATACATATATACACAGAAAGTTTAGTTTGGGTATAGGGTCAATTAATTATTGTGTGAATTCTAGTAGGTATGTATATATAGGTTATGTTAGTATTTTCAAATATATTACTCATTTCCTTGAAGCTTTGAAACACACTGTCCAATCAACCCATCAATTGCTCTAATAATTTATTTTGGGAAATTCAAGGCACAACTGTTTTATTTGCCATCATTTCTTTTATTTTTTTCCAAACGGTTCATTTTGCCTTTATAACGTATCCTTCCATTCCATGCTTACCTTTTTCCTTTACGTTTCAAATATGGAACGTGCTGTCCAATCAGCAATTAATTGCTTTAATTTCTCAACTAAATCTAGGTGACTGTTGCCATCCTATAATTATTTTGAATATCAAATCATATAAATTGTATACGTTTACGTTCATTTTTGGCCAGTTCTTCTATTTTGAAGTAATATATTTATTTCTTAAAAACGGTTGCATTGTGAAACACCTCTCTTCCAAATCTTCACCGTGCAGCCCAAGCAATATAATAAATTGCTTTAATAACGTTGCTGAATCAACGGTCGTTTCAATCTAAATTAAAAAATGTTTAGTAAAATGTAAGTTAAGGTTACTTAAATGATATTGAATCTAATGAGGAAATATTTCAAGACTAAATAATAATGGGGTTAAATTGAGATCTACATGAAACTATCAATTGAACTTTGAATTGTAGAATATTAAAGCTTTAAACTATACTGGAATTTAATTGGTTTATTTGTGATTCAGATCTGTATTTGAAATCAATATAATTTGAATTTATTATTTAGAAAATTTAATTGTATAAAAATTTAGTTTGAAACATTGAATATTTGAAGTTTTGAAATAATGTTGAAATGTAAAAGGGTATTTTGTGATTTCAAATCCGAATTTGAGATCGATAAAATGTGAAATGGTTATTTAGGAATTGAGTTGAATTTTAAATTAATAAATTGAGATTGGACTAAAATTTGAATTTGGAATTTGAATAGATTTGAATTGCAACTTTAAAAGTGATAAAATTTGAATACATACATATATATATATATATATATATATATATATATATATTAGATGAAATGATATTATGGTTTTGAAGTATAAATTGAATTGAAATGACCATGGTGTTATAATGTATATTTCTACATGGTAGACAGTTCCACGGATCCTTAGAGAATGGTTATCCCATACATCCTCTAAGTTACTTGTATTTCAGTTGATATTTCACTTGAGTTGGATTTATTTATATAAGAATGTTAATCCTGACTTGAGTGTTTTGTGTTTTGCTTTACGCTCAGGTCAGACTGAGTGATACAGCATTTGAGACTCACCTTCGAAGTTGGAGCTTTGCTTGAAGATCCAGCTATCTATCCTTTCAATCATCCAGTCGACTGGTTTAGAGAAGTCATCTGCCCGTATCGGAGACTTCACTGCATCTGGGATATTCTGATGTATTTTATTTCTAACTTTGTTTATATAGTAGCTTCATGAACTACTATTTATTTATTCCGCTGCGTATTATTGTACTACTCTGTATGTGTGATTCTATGATTGATTTATTTACTGTATATTTTTGCCAAATTTAAATTAACAATTCGGTATTTTGAATTATTCAAGTCGGACATGTATGGTTTTATTGTCGATTTGAATGGTCCAAAATAGCGGGTCGTTATAGTTGGTATTAGAGCCAGGCTCTAGGAAAAACTTAGCATATATGGTAAATTTATTTACAGAATCACTTTCGTTCGAGTTGCATCTCTTTCTTTTTGACTCGATTTCCTTTGAATTTTGGAATGTCCCTCGGGTCCGAAATTCATTCTTGTCTCTTCTATTTATCGTTTGATTCTGGAGTATTCCATGACTCCATTGAATGTTTTATAAAGGGGGTGAAAATTCCTTTACCATCGGCATTGATTCACCGAAGATTTATATATCCTCTGTTTAGATGCTGCTATCTCTGGTTATGCCGAATTCTATATCTGGCGATCGAATGTGGATTTGCCTTGGAATTCTGCATCGATCATATTCATGAAGTCATGGTTGACCCGGTTAAGGTCGCCCGCGATTTATATCCATAATCTATTTTGTAATTCAATTCTCTCATCTTCGACCAAGTCTATCTTCGAATCAAGTTTCTATTGATTAGAGTTCCTCTAATTTAAATCTCTATCTTTGTTTCGATGTCCATTCTTGAATCATCCTTTGTAAATCGGGTTTTTTTCGTATTTTGAAATTGTTTTATATACCGAAATTTTTATTTGGGTTACTATGATTTTATTCTATATACAAAAGTGAAAATATTTTCGATAAGGATTATATATCTTTTATAAACGAAAGTCTGAAATTTTGAAAGGATTTGAAATTTTGAAAATTTATAGGGAATTCGATTATATAAAGGATTTATAAGTGAAGGATTTTGAATTTTAATTTCGAGGAATTGAACTCCGGTATTTTGAAATTTGGTTTTGAGATGTCTAAAATATATAATAATAATACGATTTAAAAGTATTTTTCGGATAAGAAATATTTCAAAAGAGTTCAAAAGAATTACAACGATTTAGAAGAAATTTCAATAAATTTTCAAGAAAATAGAAGTCCAGAACTCACTTATGTCGCTGGAGAATAATTTCGGTGATGAGTGCACGCATCATCGACATTGATTTTCGAGTTTCAGAGTGGGGGAGAGGCCACTCTAATAGCTTTGCTATGCGAGTGATTTTGTGAAACCAAATTTTGATTTCAAGAGCCAAAGTACGATTTGATATTCGAACGATATATGTATTTATATTTGAAATGATTTGAAGTGAACCAGTGTTCAGTCCTTGAGTTTCGGATTTGATTTGGTATAATCCTATCTATTGAATTTGTTGACTTGACTTATGTTAATTTGGAAACTGGGATTATTTTCTAAACCTATTATTTTGGGAACTTTGAAATTGAGATATTTAATTTCGAAGAAAATTTGGTGAAATCATATGTGATTTTGAAACTGAATTGATATTGAAATAATTTGAAATTGAGAACCTTATATTATTAAGTACTTGATTTGGGAGTGGTCGTAAATGGATTTGTATAAGTATAAAGGTTATTTGAAACCTATTGATTTGAAAGGTACTCAATTTGGAAAGAGAATTTTATATAATCAAAGTCTATATAAGTGTGATTTGATATAATATTGATTTGGAAAGTATTCGATTTGAAAATGGAATGCTATATATAACGGACTTTATATAAGTATGATATTTGAAAGTGATTTGAAAAGGTACTATATGATACATATTTTGGAAGTAAAGATATGGAAAGTGCCTTCTGCTTGATATACGCTTTGTGGCCACATTGTGGATTCATTCTATCGATATTATTCTCTCTGATTTTTGGTTTTCCGGATGTGATACTCGAGTTTCCCACCGTGGCGTAACCCATGGTTTTTTTCTTGCGACTGCAAAGCGTAACTAACTGGCTGAGACGGCCTAGGGGTACGGATTGTTTCCTGTGGGATCCAGGCGTAAACATTATGTATCCTGCAATCTATGTAGGTCGCATTAGTTGCGCAACTGCCTGGCTAAGACGGCTTAGGGATACGGATTGTTTCCTGGGGGATCCAGGCATAACCATTGTTTATCCTGCACCCTACTAGTCATCATGACGTAACTCGCTGGGCTGAGAAAGCTTACGGATATGGATTGTTTCCTGGGGGATCCAGGCGTAACCATTATGTATCTACGAACCATGGTTAGACAAAGGTTTTGGTTTGGTTATTTTGTTTGGATTGTACTTTCCATATCTGTTTTTAAAGGTTTTTCAAGTATTTTCACTGGTTGTTGAAACAGGTCTACTAAGTACTTGAAGAATTCTAGCTTTGCGCCTGATCAACGCATGGCCAGAGTCTGCAAGAACGAGGATAAACTTGTTGAAACATCGCGTTATAGAAGTATTTTCGAAAGGAAAATTGGTTCTATATAAAGGTATTTTATATAAAAGTATTTTATTATAAAAGTACTTCTAACAAAGAAATTCTATATTAATATTCGAAATCGAAATTCTTATGGTTCTAGATTAATTATTCGTGCCCGATACTATTCCTTGAATCTACCTTATTTGCTCAGTTTAGTTATTCACCTTGATTTTGTTTTCCGAATCTACCTTCTTTCCTTGTTGGATATATCCTTTTTAAGTATTGTTTGTGTATATACTACATGGTATAATAGAATTTTTTTTAGTGTTTCAGAGGTTACTAATTTATCTATAATGTTGGAAGTATCTTGAGAAAATATTTTTTATAAATTTTGGATTTAATATTTTCAATAGCTTCTTTGTAAATATAAGTAATAATGTAAATAATTGTTTTCCAAGGAGTTTTGAAAAGTATTAAAGTATTAAAGAAAATTAAATTTCAAATGAAGTTTTTAAATGAATATTTCAAGTAAAATTTGTATAGTTTTAAATTAATTGTTTATCTTGCACTTCAATCTATTTTTTTCTTTCTAGTTGTTGCTATTCCCCTACCTCCTTCCTTTTAAGGGACGAAAAGTTTTGAGTGGGGGAGAGTGTAACAAGCCATAAATTTTAAACGGTTTTTAATAACGTATTCAATTAAATTTTGGAGAAATTTTAAATAATAATATTTTGAAATAAAAATTTAATGTTTGGATTACCTATAATTAAATATAAGTAGTCAATAAATAAGAAAACATATAAATTTAGATTACATTACTGGTTAATTAATTTGGGCGTACGTTCATTTTAATTATTGCATTTATTTTACGCACTCTTTTATTTCATATCTTAGCTGTTAAAATCAAATCAGCACGTGCATTAAAAAAAAAGAATTAAAACCATGCCTCCAATTCACGTGTAAAACTATCCACTTTCATTTGCGTCTCCATAATTAATAGGAATAGAAATCTTTGATTTCCTAACCGTTTCAAAATCTCTTCCCATCTTCATTTTTGCAACGCAGTTCAGATTTGGAAAAAGAAGTGTAAGGGTAACGATCCGAAATTTTAGACCAATTTAAAATTCTAATTTTATTAAAATATTGAATAAAATTTGGTAGAAACAAAAATGATGGGAATAATAATAGTTTATATGAGATCTACAATTTGAATTAAAACAACAAATGTTAAGAATTTAATAATAATTGTTAATTGTAAATATTGATCTATTGAATAAAATTTAAGAGGAAATAATAGTTTAATTGTATTGTTGTAATTCAAATAAGTTAACCTTTGACAAATGAACTAAAATTGGTAACTAATGGATATGTTGAGTTATGTTAAATTATTAAATAATGTTTGATTTATTGTTAATAAAAAGAAGAAAAAAGGAAAAATATTATGTTCTGTTTATACATCAAATGGTGGTTTTGAAATTTAGTTTTGAAAGCAAGTATGGATTTTTGATTCAAATAAAACTTTGGACTTAATATACATATATACACGGAAAGTTTAGTTTGGGTATAGGGTCCGTTAATTATTGTGTGAATTCTAGTAGGTATGTATATATAGGTTATGTTAGTATTTTCAAATATATTACTCATTTCCTTGAAGCTTTGAAACATACTGTCCAATCAACCCATCAATTGCTCTAATAATTTATTTTGGGAAATTCAAGGCATGACTGTTTTATTTGACATCATTTCTTTTATTTTTTTTCCAAACGGTTCATTTTGCCTTTATAACGTATCCTTCCATTCCATACTTACCTTTTTCCTTTACGTTTCAAATATGGAACGCGCTGTCCAATCAGCAATTAATTGCTTTAATTTCTCAACTAAATCTAGGGTGACTGTTGCCATCCTATAATTATTTTGAATATCAAAACATATAAATTGTATACGTTTACGTTCATTTTTGGTCAGTTCTTCTGTTTTAAAGTAATATATTTATTTCTTAAAAACGGTTGCATTGTGTAACACGTCTCTTCCAAATCTTCACCGTGCAGCCCAAGCAATATAACCACTACAAGAAAACTGCGGTTTACCTACGCCAAAATGGCATAGGCATGGCGTAGGTAAATGCATTAACCACGTAACCCTTACGCCAATTTTTGCATGGGTAAAACTCGCGTAGCTAATAAAATACCTATGCTTTACCTACGCCATCTGTTGGGTTGTTCCCTACGTCTTTCCTACGCCATGATTTTTCTACGTCTTTCCTATGCCTCGTTATTCCTACGATTTTGCTACGACATTTTTACTTCTTTCGTTACCCACGTCTTTCCTACGTCATCCGTTTACCTAAGTCTTGTTTTCCTACGCTTTCCCTACGCCATTCTTACATATTACATTTCCTACGTTTTATCTACGCCATTCATTCATCTACGGGTGCATTAATATTCCCTTTACCTATGCCTTTTCTAAAGAAATTTTGATATATTACTATTGTGTTTCATTTCACCATATCAAATAGAAACTAAACCAACTTGTAACACATATATACACATTCCAACAAAAAGATTAACATCAAATCATTCATCTTTAATTCAAAAAACAAATATCTCATTCATATTACAAAGTCAAACAATATTAATCAAGTTTTTATATGTCAAAATAATACGATAACATGTTCATAATACATTTACTATCAACGCTCCACATGCATTCTTTAATCTGATTGCCCATACTCTAATTGCTTGTCGAGTTGGAAGAGCTGGAATTGCTCCTCTTTCCTTTACAGTCAACGCTCCACATGCATTTGCAAACTTCAAAGCTTCTCTTAGTTCAGCTTCATCCTGTTTTTCCATATCAAAGTACTCAAATCAGAAACAATTTATGTTCGGTAAAATCCAAAGAAATTTTATGCAGTTTTCACAAATTCATCTGAAAGTTTCATACTTTCTGTAATCTGATTGCCCATACTCTAATTTTTTTAATAGATATTCTATGTCTGCTTCATGGTATCTATTTCACCATCTCACCAAGCACATATAAACACTTCAAGAAATATTTTCTTTTTTCCTCTCTCCTTTTTTGTTAATCCTGATGCACAAAGTATCTCCAACACCTGTTGTACCAGTCAGGATTCCAAAAGGCTTACCTGAAGTATAGTATATAGCATACTACAAATCTGAATACGTAACGTTGTTCGAATCACGCCACACAGGATTTGAACCCGTGACCTAATGAGCCAAACCTAGAGCGTCTAACTACGACTTCCGACTTTCTACGCATCTATTGTTCAAAATTATTTTTAATTTATTTAAAAATTGGTAATCAGTGTCCAGGTATCTCAAATACAAGCCGAAGCAGATAGGGTCTTCATTGTGTTCATTTCTGTTGAGTAAAAAGAGCACGCGTGTGTGTAGATATATGTATATGTATGTATGTATAGTAACCAGCACTAGCATGAGTGTCTAGGCAAAAGCTTCTGGTCATGGCGTGTATACTTTAGCTACTGCCTCTGAGCAAATTAAGTGAACAAGGCATGTGTGGCGAGACAACAAAATCTTGACCCATTGTTAACAGTCTAATACAAATCAAATATACTCACCCAAGTTATGTTTACCTTTGCCTTACACTATCTACATTATTTTTGTGTATGCAATATCATAATAAAACTGTAATATAAGACACAGTAAAAGTTGAAGGTAACCTGAAAATCAGCTTTGTATTACAAGCGCTGACGAAAGATTGATATTTTGATATTACATGTGTTGGTAAAAATTGCAAGCATGCAAAATATAACAAACTCAATGTATAACCATGTAATTGCGAACATACAAATCAAAATGCCATAACTAAAGAATTTTGGAAAAACAGAAAAGGTTAAGAGCTTATTTGCGAACATACAAATCAAAATGCCACAACTAAAGATTTTTGGAAAAACAGAAAAGGTTAAGAGCTTATTAGAAGTTGAGATCAGATCTTTAGAAAATATTACTTCCACAACGTCACAATTCCATACTGAGAATTCATGGGACCTCCCTTTCCTAAGTTCTTTCTCCTTTTCAAAAGAGGGTATACATATATGCTACATGTTCATAATATTTTGATAAACAAAAATCTACAGGCAATAATTCATGTACCAGTCAGGATTCCAAAAAGCTTGCCTGAAGCAAGGAAATGTCAATAGCAACTTGGGATAATATTCCAGCAACAAAAGCATCACCAGCACCTGTTGTGTCTACTTGATCCACCTTTAAACCACCAACCCTGTTATTATACAACATTTTCACACTTCCTCATACTACCTGCATGCTAACCACCTTTCTCCTCTTCACATCACCTCTAACTACAAATCCTAATCCTGTTCACCTCATCAAACAATCAACCCTCTCCAAACCACACAACTTGCTAGAAATAAACAACCCACTGTGAACACCCTTCTCCTACCACTGACAACTCCAAACTGCATCCAAACAAAACACCCATAACAAACCATCCCATTCCCATTCTTTAGCCTTTAACTCCAAAAACCACCTCTACAACTCTCAACAAACCCCCAATCGCCTGCCGTTCTTCAACTCAACCACTGCCATCATCAACCTCTTCGAAAAAACTCCTCCAACTTGCAACCTCATTCACAAATCAGATTACCACTTCCTCAACAAATAACATCACATTACAACATCAGATTACCACTTCCTCAAACATCACAACTCCACAGATAACCTGCCACTAGCACCTGCCAGCAACCACTTCCTCAAATACGTGACCACCCTCCTTAATCACGAACACCAAATCAATCAGAACAAAAAATCGTAGATCAACCACCTAAAGCAAACTCGATTAAAATCCTCAACCACCCTTCACCGCGATGTCAACCTTCAGCAACTGCAACCCTTGAACTAACCCACAATTTCGAGGTTATGTTTACCGAGAATCATGATTTTGTTTACTGAAAGGGAAAAAAACAAGACGAAGAACCGCTTTTTTTAGTAGAAAGAAGACATGTTAGGGGTATTATTTAGGTTGCTGGCTTGTAGGCTTTGTTGGCTTGTAGGGTGAAGTGATTCTTAAGTAGGTCGAGAGTGACGGTGGCGATTGACGGTGAGGGTAGAAATTAGGGATTAATCTTGCATAAGAGGGGAGGGAAAAAATAAAATAGTGTTTAATTGGAGAAGAGGGCCGAAAATTTCCAATTTAGAGCCAATTTTTTTCAATTTAAAGCCAAAATTTGGTGAACTAATTCAATTCACTTGGCGTAGGAAAGACGTAGGAAATTTCCTTCTGTGTTTCCTACCTCTTTCTACATATTTTCTACGCCTTTCCCACGCCTCGCCTTTTGGCGTAGAAAAGACGTAGGAAATTTTACGAAGGAAATTGAAGTATTTTCTAGTAGTGTACTACAGGTGTAGGGATGGCGTGGGAAATTTCTATGCCTTCCTACGTCATACATTTGGCGTAAGGAATTTTCCACGCCTTTCGTACGCCGATCTGAAAATGTAGAAAATTAACAGAGGCGTGGAAATGGAATAGGAGATTATCTATTTCTTTTCTACGGTATAATTTTGGTGTAGGGGATTTTCTACACCTTTCCTACGCCTCGATTTTTTTTCTACGTATTGAAGTTGACGTAGGAAAGACGTAGGAAATTTCCTTACGTCTTCCCTACGACTTTACCTCTTTCTACCTGTTTCCTACTCCTTCCCTACGCCCCGCCTTTTGGCGTAGGAAAGACGTCGGAAACTTTACGTAGGAAATTGAAGTATTTTCTAGTAGTGAACAAATTGCTTTAATAACGTTGCTGAATCAACGGTCATTTCAATTTATTATTTGCTGTACGTTTCCTTTTTGCTTAAAAATTGGCTACGTAAACATTAATTCAAAACTAGGAAGAAATCATTCGTTTCCTGTAGCCACTTCATTTGCTTTAATTATTTCACGTGATTCAAGCATATGGCCGTGTCCATTCACTCAACCTTTATCTATATTTTTGTTTTAAATTTCTTTCCTTTGTTTACTAGGGTAATTATGGTGTGATTCTCATCCTATTGGCCTGCCTTTCCTTCTTTCCTTTGGCAAAATAAAAATAAAAAATAAAAAACCTTTAATTATTATCTCATTTCTTGCTTGCACGGTTACAGACAATCAATTAGTTAATTGCATGTTGTAGTCTGTTCATGCCTATTTGGTTCATAAAAATTATTAAGCATTTTCACCCAGAGCAGCCAACTCCCGTACATCGTTCTATATCTATTTATTTACGTACAAGTTCAAACTTTTCCATTTTTTTTGATTGATAAATTTGTTGCCTTTATCTATTCTTTCTCTCCCTGTCTTTATTGCTTAAAGGAAAGAAATCCATCAAAACGTGAATACTTGATTATAGCCAGCCGTTACCTATACCCAAATTTCCATTTTTATGACCGCCATTCGAATATCAAACTTATATACTTTTTGCATTCATTTCGCTCATTCAATTTTACGTTTCTTATTCCATCTTTTAAATATTGAGCTCCTCCCTTATATTTCTCTATGGCTTTTACTTCTCTTCTCCGTTTTTTTTTTCTTCTCCCTCTCTGTTAGCTTCTCAAAACCATCACTCCGTAGCTCCTCCCTGATCTTCCACCCCTCGTGCTCCTCCGTAGCCACTTAGACCGTGCACTCCTTCTTTTGCGTAAGTATTTTTTTTTATAAACCTATGGTATATTATAATATATACTATGTACGTTAGTTTATATGCTTTTATATATATATATACACACATTGCTGTATGTTTATGAAAGAAAATATGTATATATTACACACTATATTCCCTGTTTTGTTTTAAAATATATAAGTGTTATAGGGTATAAGGTACACATATATAAAGTTATATGTTGTATAGAATATAAGTGGATTTGTACAGATAAAGCATGAGCTTATTGATATTATAATTACGTAAATACTGATTTTATATAAAGACTATATGATCTACTTTTATATATTATAGAAATTGGAAAATCTGGTTCGACAATGAATATATGTTATATAAATACTGATTTTATATAAACAGTTATATGATCTACTGTTATATATTATAGAAACTGGAAAATCTGGTTCGTTAATGAATATATGTTTTACTGTTTATATATTTACAGTAATATATATTTATTTTGTTTAAGTATGATATAGATAGTGTTTATAAGCTTTTTTTTTAAAAAATAAGTTATATTAGTTTGGATTTTACTTGTTGGGTTAGATAGGGTCACTGAGTATAAATATGTATATATTTGTACCATAAGTACGTTTGTGTATATATATATATATATATATATATTTGTTAATTATATTTTAAGTTATATGTTAGTTATAATATATTATGGTTTATAGTATTCCTAATATTTTAAAACGGAAAATATATATTGTTGGAATCTTGTAATACAATCGCATTTGTATATTTTCTATTTAAGTTTATATAACTTTATATATATGTGTGTATATATAATATAAAATTTTGTTCGCAAATGTCTATATGAGCATACATTAGTTGGTTTTAAAAGATATAAATATATAGAGACTTTGTTCGAAGTGTTGAATTAAATTTTAATTTGTGATATATGATTAAATTGATTTTAATAATAAATGATAAAATTATATACATCATTTTCTGTCATATCAAGATGGTTCTAATTCGTTTCCACCAAATTCTTATCTCTTAGCTTTGTTGAATTCGTGCCAATCTAGCGTTGTTTTGAAATTCGTAGCTTGTTGTGTTGTCTATCTTCTCTAGCCTCTAGCCTTGAAAGGTGAGCAATCACTCACGATTAACGTTCTTTTATTTATTAAATTTGGTTTCAATTGAAACAACAATTGAAATATACTACGGAAGTTAATAAATCTGTTATATATGCTATTATTTGTAAACTGTTCACCTATGGGATATGACACCATATCCTATTGCTTATACTTTATTTAATTACTGTTGATATATGCATGTGGTTATATTATTATCATACCCTGTTATATTATTATTATCTGTTATCACTCTGCAAGTTCCTTGTACTTTAGAATTCACTATGGGTTGAAATGATACATACCCGAATGGACTTTAGAATAGGAGAATTTCGTTATGGGTTGAAATTATAAACCCAAGCGATTTTCATTAAATTGAATTTGGGATTACGGGTTGAAATGCTATCCACCCGTATATATTTAGTGTACGGATTGAAATGATAAATATCCATATCACTTGACCATATGATAAGAAACATATACAGACACCATTGGTCCGTAAATAAATATTTTGAAAATAATTTCTATGGTTTTGGAAAGAAATATATGGTTTAATAAATATAGATTCTTAAGACATTAGATAAATGATAAATTTTATATATAAATTTAGTAGTAATATTTGATTTAAATTAGATGGATTTAATACGTAGAATATAGTTAAGTATCTATGTAAATCTATATTTCAATAGATTTTCTTGTAATAAATTGAATAAGTAAGGCTGGGAAGGTAAATTTGAGTTTATTGGAAATGGTATTTAAATAAGGATTTTAATTAATCGATTTGAAATTATTGAATGGGAAATTTAAAGGTCTGATTTTTTAACTGGATTTTGATTTAAGTGATTTAATGAATATTTCACATCTAAATAAAAAAAATGTGTAGTAAAATGTAGGTTAAGGTTACTTAAATAATATTGAATCTAATGAGGGAATATTTCAAGACTAAATAATAATGGGGTTAAATCGAGATCTATATGAAACTGTCAATTGAACTTTGAATTGTTGAATATTAAAGCTTTAAACTATACTGGAATTTAATTGGTTTATTTGTGATTCAGATCTGTATTTGAAATCAATATAATTCGAATTTATTATTTAGAAAATTTAATTGTATAAAAATTTAGTTTGAAACATTGAATATTTAAAGTTTTGAAATAATTTTGAAATGTAAAAGGGTATTTTATGATTTCAAATCCGGATTTGAGATCGATAAAATGTGAAATTGTTATTAAGGAATTGAGTTGAATTTTAAATTAATAAATTGAGATTGGACTAAAATTTGAATTAGGAATTTGAATAGATTTGAATCGCAACTTTGAAAGTAATAAAATTTGAATATATATATATATATATATATATATATATATATATATTAGATGAAATGATATTTTGGTTTTGAAGTATAAATTAAATTGAAATGACCATGGTGTTATAATGTATATTTCTACATGGTAGATAGTTCCACGGATCCTTAGAGAATGGTTATCCCATACATCGTCTAAGTTACTTGTATTTCAGTTGATATTTCACTTGAGTTGGATTTATTGATATAAGAATGTTAATCCTGACTCGAGTATTTTGTGTTTTGCTTTACGCTTTGGTCAGACTAAGTGATACAGCATTTGAGACCCACCTTCGAAGTTGGAGCTTTGGTTGAAGATCCAGCTATCTATCCTTTCAATCATCCAGTCGATTGGTTCAGAGAAGTCATCTTCCTGTACTGGAGACTTCACTGCATCTGGGATATTCTGTGTATTTTATTTCTAACTTTGTTTATATAGTATCTTCATGAACTACTATTCATTTATTCCGCTGCGTGTTATTGTACTACTCTGTATCTGTGATTCTGTGATTGATTTATTTACTGTATATGTTTTGCCAAATTTAAATTAACAATTCGGTATTTTGAATTATTCATGTCAGACATGTATGGTTTTATTGTCGATTTGAATGGTCCAAAATAGCGGGTCGTTACAGTTGGTATCAGAGCCAGGCTCTAGGCAAAACTTAGAATATATGCTAAATTTATTTACAGAATCACTTTCGTTTGAGTTGAATATCTTCCTTTTTGGCTCGATTTCCTTTGAATTTTGGAATGTCTCTCGGTTCCGAAATTCATTCTTGTCTCTTCTATTTATATTTGTTTGATTCTAGAGTATTCCATTACTCCACTGAATGTTTTGTAAAGGGGGTGATAGCTCCTTTACAATCAGCATTGATTCACCGAAGATTTATATATCCTCTGTTTAGATGCTACTATCTCTGGTTATGCCGAATTCTATATCTAGCGATCGAATGTGGATTTGCCTTGGAATTCCGCATCGGTCATATTCATGAAGTCAAGGTTGACCCGGTTAAGGTCGCCCACGGTTTATATCCATAATCTATTTTGTAATTCAATTATCTCATCTTCGATCGAGTCTATCTTCGAATCAGGGTTCTATTGATTAGAGTTCCTCTAATTTAAATCTCTATCTTTTTTTCGAAGTCCATTCTTGAATCATCCTTTGTAAATCGGGTTTTGTTTGTATTTTGAAATTATTTTATATACCGAAACTTTTATTTGGGTAACTATGATTTTATTCTATATATAAAAGTGAAAATATTTACGATAAGGATTATATATCTTTTATAAACGAAAGTCGGAAATTTTGGAAGGATTTGAAATTTTGAAAATTTATAAGGAATTTGATTATATAAAGGATTTATAACTGAAGGATTTTAAATTTTAATTTTGACGAATTGAACTCCAGTATTTTGAAATTTGGTTTTGAGATTTCTAGATATACAATAATAATACGATTTAAAAGTATTTTCCGGATAAGAAATATTTCTTAAGAGTTCAAAAGAATTACAACGATTTAGAAGAAATTTCAATAAAGTTTTCAAGAAAATAGAAGTCCAGAACTCACTTATGTCGATAATTTCGGTGATGAGTGCACACATCATCGATATTGATTTTCGAGTTTCAGAGTCGGGGAGAGGCCACTCTAATAGCTTTACTATGCGAGTGATTTTGTGAAACCAAATTTTGATTTCAAGTGCCGAAGTACGATTTGATATTCGCAAGATATATGTATTTATATTTGAAATGATTTGAAGTGAACCGGTGTTCAGTCCTCGAGTTTCAGATTTGATTTGGTATAATCCTATCTATTGAATTTGTTGACTTGAATTATGTTAATTTGGAAACTGGGATTATTTTATAAACCTATTATTTTGGGAACTTTGAAATTGAGATATTTAATTTGGAAGAAAATTTGATGAAATCGTATATGATTTTGAAACTGAATTGATATAGAAATAATTTGAAATTAAGAACCTTATATTATTAAGCACTTGATTTAGGAGTGGTCGAAAATGGATTTGTATAAGTATGAAGTTGATTTGAAATCTATTCATTTGAAAGGTACTCAATTGGAAAGAGAATTTTATATAATCAAAGTCTATATAAGTGTGATTTGATATACTATTGATTTGGAAAGTATTCGATTTGAAAATGGAATCCTATATATAATGGACTTTATATAAGTATGATATTTCAAAGTGATTTGAAAAGGTACTATATGATACATATTTTCGAAGTAAAGATATAGAAAGTGCCTTCTGCTTGATATCCGCTTTGTGGCCACATTGTAGATTCATTCTATCGATATTATTCTTTCTGATTTTTGGTTTTTCGGATGCGATACTCGAGTGTCCCACCGTGGCGTAACCCATGGTTTTTTTCTCGCGACTGCATAGCGCAAGTGCCTGGCTGAGACGGCCTAGGGGTACGGATTGTTTCCTGGGGGATTTCCAGGCGTAACCATTGTGTATCCTGCAATCTATGTAGGTCGCATTAGTAGCGCAACAGCCTAGCTAAGTCGGCCTAGGGGTACAGATTGTTTCCTGGGGGATCCAGGCGTAACCATTGTATATCCTGCACCCTACTAGTCATTATGACGTAACTCGCAGGGCTGAGAAAGCTTACGGATACGGATTGTTTCCTGGGGGATCCAGGCGTAACCATTGTGTATCTACGAACCATGGTTAGACAAAGGTTTTGGTTTGGTTATTTTGTTTGGATTGTACTTTCCGTATCTGTTTTAAAGGTTTTTCAAGTATTTTCACTGGTTGTTGAAACAGGTCTACTAAGTACTTGAAGAATTCTAGCTTTGCGCCCGATCAACGCATGGCCAGAGTCTGCAAGAACGAGGATAAATTTGTTGAAACATCGAGTTATAAAAGTATTTTCGAGAGAAAAATTGGTTTCGATATAAAGGTATTTTATATAAAAGTATTTTATCATAAAAGTATTTCTAACAAAGAAATTCTGTATTAATATTCAAAACCGAAATTCTTATGGTTCTAAATTAGTTATTCGTGCCCGATACTATTCCTTGAATCTACCTTATCTGCTCAGTTTAGTTATTCAGCTTGATTCTGCTTTTCGAATCTACCTTCTTTCCTTGTTGGATATATCCTTTTTAAATATTGTTTGTGTATATGCTACATGGTATAATAGAATTTTTTTAGTGTTTCAGAGGTTATTAATTTATCTATAATGTTGGAAGTATCTTGAGAATTTTTTTTTATAAATTTTGGATTTAATATTTTCAATAGCTTCTTTATAAATATAAGTAATAATGTAAATAATTGTTTTCAAAGGAGTTTTGAAAAGTATTAAAGTATTAAAGAAAATTAAATTACAAATGAAGTTTTTAAATGAATATTTCAAGTAAAATTTGTATAGTTTTAAATTAATTGTTTATCTTGTCCTTCAATCTATTTTTTGATTTCTGGTTGTTGCTATTCCCCTACCTCCTTCCTTTTCAAGGACGAAAAGTTTTGAGTGGGGGAGAGTGTAACAAGCCATAAATTTTAAACGGTTTTTAATAACGTATTTAATTAAATTTTGGAGAAATTTTAAGTAATAATATTTTGAAATAAAATTTAATGTTTGGATTACGTATAATTAAATATAAGTAGTCGATGAATAAGAAAACATATAAATTTAGATCACGTTACTGGTTAATTAATTTGGGCGTACGTTCGTTTTAATTATTACATCTATTGTACGCACTCTTTTATTTCATATCTTAGCTGTTAAAAATCAAATCAACACGTGCATTAAAAAAATTAAAACACTGCCTCCAATTCACGTGTAAAACTTTCCACTTTCATTTGCGTCTCCATATTTAATAGGAATAAAAATCTTTGATTTCCTAACCGTTTCAAACACTCTTCCAATCTTCATTTTTGAAACGCAATTTAGATCTAGAAAAAAAAGTGTAATGGGAAATGATCCGAAATTTTAGACCAATTTAAAATTCTAATTTTATTAAATTATTGAATAAAATTTGGTAGAAACAAAAATGATGGGAATAATAATAGTTTATATGAGATCTACAATTTGAATTAAAACAACAAATGTTGAGAATTTAATAATAATTGTTAATTGTAAATATTGATCTACTGAATAAAATTTAAGAGGAAATAATAGTTTAATTGTATTGTTGTAATTCAAATAAGTTAACCTTTAACAAATGAACTAAAATTGGTAACTAATGGATATGTTGAGTTATGTGAAATTATTAAATAATGTTTGATTTACTGTTAATAAAAAGAAGAAAAAAGGAAAAATATTATGTTCTGTTTAGACATGAAATGATGGTTTTGAAATTTAGTTTTGAAAGCAAGTATGGATTTTTGATTCAAAGAAAAATTTGGACTTAATATACATATATACGTAGAAAGTTTAGTTTGGGTATAGGGTCCATTAATTATTGTGTGAATTCTAGTAGGTATGTATATATAGGTTATGTTAGTATTTTCAAATATATTACTCATTTCCTTGAAGCTTTGAAACACACTGTCCAATCAACCCATCAATTGCTCTAATAATTTATTTTGGAAAATTCAAGGCACAACTGGTTTATTTGCCATCATTTCTTTTATTTTTTTCCAAACGGTTCATTTTTCCTTTATAACGTATCCTTCCATTCCATACTTACCTTTTTCCTTTACGTTTCAAATATGGAACGTGCTGTCCAATCAGCAATTAATTGCTTTAATTTCTCAACTAAATCTAGGGTGACTGTTGCCATCCTATAATTATTTTGAATATCAAAACATATAAATTGTATACGTTTACGTTCATTTTTGGTCAGTTCTTCTATTTTGAAGTAATATATTTATTTCTTAAAAACGGTTGCATTGTGAAACACCTCTCTTCCAAATCTTCACCGTGCAGCCCAAGCAATATAATAAATTGCTTTAATAACGTTGCTGAATCAACGGTCGTTTCAATTTATTATTTGTTGTACGTTTCCTTTTTGCTTAAAAATTGGCTACGTAAACATTAATTCAAAACTAAGAAGAAATCATTCATTTCCTGTAGCCACTTCATTTGCTTTAATTATTTCACGTGATTCAAGCAGGTGACCTTGTCCATTCACTCAATCTTTACCTATATTTTTGTTTTAAATTTCTTTCCTCTGTTCACTAGGGTAATTCTAGTATGGTTCTCAGCCTATTGGTCTGCCTTTCCTTCTTTCCTTCGGCAAAAATAAAATAAAATAAAAAACCTTTAATTATTATCTCATTTCTTGCTTGCACGGTTATAGACAATCAATTAGTTAATTGCATGTTGTAGTCTGTTCATGCCTATTTGGTTCATAAAAATGATTAAGCATTTTTACCCCGAGCAGCCAACTCCCCTACATCGTTCTATATCTATTTATTTGCGTACAAGTTCAAACTTTTCCATTTTCTTTGATTGATAGATTTGTTGCCTTTATCTATTCTTTCTCTCCCTGCCTTTATTACTTAAAGGAAAGAAATCCATCAAAGCGTGAATATTTGATTATAGCCAGCCGATACCTATACCCAAATTTCCATTTTTATGACCGTCATTCGAATATCAAACTCATATACTTTTTGCATTCATTTCATTCATTCAATTTTACGTTTCTTATTCCATCTTTTAAATATTGAGCTCCTCCCTTATATTTCTCTGTGGCCTTTACTTCTCTTCTCTGTTTCTTCTTTTTTTTCTCCCCCTCTGTTAGCTTCTCAAAACCATCACTCCTCAGCTCCTCCCTGATCTTCCACCCCTCGTTCTCCTCCGTAGCCACTTAGACCGTGTACTCCTTCTTTTGCGTAAGTATTTTTTTATAAACCTATGGTATATTATAATATATACTGTGTATGTTAGTTTATATGCTTATATACATATATACGTTGTTGTATGCTTATGAAAGAAAATATGTATATATTACACACTATATTCTCTGTTTTGTTTTAAAATATATAAGTGTTATTGGGTATAAGGTACACATATATAAAGTTATATGTTGTATAAGAATATAAGTGGATTTGTACAGATAAAGCATGGGTTTATTGATATTATAATTACGTAAATACTGATTTTATATAAACACTTATATGATCTACTTTTATATATGATAGAAATTGGAAAATCTGGTTCGACAATGAATATATGTTATACTGTTTATATATTTACAGTAATATATATTGATTTTGTTTAAGTATGATATAGATAGTGTTTATAAGTTTTTTTTTTAAAAATAAGTTATATTAGTTTGGATTTTACCTGTTGGGTTAGATAGGGTCATTGAGTATACATATGTATATATTTATGCCTTATGCATGTTTGTGTATATATATATTTGTTAATTATATTTTAAGTTATATGTTAGTTATAATATATTATGGTTTGTAGTATTACTAATATTTTAAAATGGAAAATATATATTGTTGGAAACTTGTAATACAATCGCGTTTCTATATTTTCTATTTAAGTTTATGTGACGCCCCACCTCTATACCCACGCTAGCCAAGAACACTACGGTGTAGTGCTGTCAACTAGCACGGAGAATAAGGCTGTTGAGGAGCGGCCATCAATAGTTAGGCCTTACACTAGTATTGGTTATCTTGATAGGAGTGGTATATAAATATAAATATTCTTTCATTTTTCATCTCTGATTTATTTTCTCCCATCGGCATACCCCAATTCCAGTATAAAACGAACTACGATGGTTCATAATAGTTTAGAACATAAAATATAAAATATTACACAGATAATATAATGCGGAACACAAATAAAACATAAAGTCTCATATATACAATAACTGATGTCAGTTACAATACATTTGATACAATACATAAGACACGGTACATATGATACAACTACCACAGTCGACACAAGAAGTTACATATACAAGTACATTAACGTATATAATATACATGAATACATATCTTCCTATCCAATTTTTCAGACTACAACAAATGACTACGACTACTCCAAAAGATATGAAAGAACTTCATAGCTCTAGCAGCGACCCAAAGCAGAATATCTACAACCTGAAATACTCGGTCTGACCCGAGTATTAGATTCAAAAGAAAATAATACTCGGGTCAGTCTAATTCAAACTCAGTTATTAGTGCACAGAAGCAATAATAATTAAATAATGAATAGACGACAGTAATTAAACCAAATCAGAAGGCAATTCCGAATATTGAATTGAAATAAACAAAACAGTTCAAACCATTGAAATATCAATCAAAATATTAATTCCAGTAGGGCTGCAGTACACGCACGCGTGCACCGCCTCGCCACTACGGAATATGAAATATGCAAAAAGATCCATAAGTCAAAACAAATAGAATATCATACACGCCATACCGTGTGGCTGCAGTTCACGCTTGCGTGCACTGCCTTGCCACTATAGTGATGTCGTACCCAAAAACTCAATACCGTGTGGCTGCAGTGCACGCACGCGTACACTGCCTCGCCACAACGGCATATACAGAAATAGCAACAAGGCACAAAGGCCAATGCTTAAGAATTCACAGTCCAAACAAATGCCATAAGTAAGTGACAGTAGTGAAAAGGCTCCAACAAAGTGAATATGCAGTATGTACACAAGAGAATGTACATAACAATCTGCACATGGACAAATTGAACCAGAGGAGTATGAGTCAATGCAATGCTACAGATTGTAACATGACCAAGTATCTGCATATTAAGTATGAAATACAAAAGTTGAAATGAAACAACAAAAATATGCTTAAGTGTCTGCACATACAAACATGTGCAGATATAACACAGAAATGTAGCAGTGAAACAAACATGATGACATAGCATCTACAACACAATGCAACAGCAAATCAGGTTAAACATCCCAAAGAGATGAACAAAAGTGCCCAAGTCACAAATGGCCGAGTTAACAGTTCAATATCAAAGAAACAGCCGAAGTCAAGTGCTACAGGTTATAAAATGACCAATTTGCAAACATAAATGCTCAAGTGTATCTGCACATCAAGTATGCAAACCAAAGTTACAGTAAAACAACAAAAAGGCACAAGTCAACATATATAATCCAGGCTGCATACACCATATCAAAGTGCAACAGAATCTCAAGCATCACCAACAATAAGGATACAACTACATGAACACAGCAGTATGAAGGTGAGAGCACCATAGAGATGGCACCACCGCACACCACAATAAAAGATCAATGTTGATGCCATTGAACAGCAGGGCAAAGGCAACAAAAAGGTAATCTAGTACAGATTCCAGTTACCAATTGAAAACTCAAGAAAGCAAAAGTTAGTGATGAAGACAAAGCACATAAAGGCATCTGAAGGTAGCAACAAGGTACAACACAATTTAGCACGCAGGCTACAAAAATCCATGAAACAAATTTCCATACTATCGCATATGGTCCTAACAGCTATAATGAAGCTGCAGTAACATGAAGCAACCATCGACACAATTCCAATCCAATGCAATGCATCATGAGTACAGATACAGGCACTAGTGGAGTAAAATGTCACAGACCATTCATTGATCAAATAATAAAACCGAGTGCAATCTCAAGTGAACTCAACAAGATATCAAATTCAAATGCAAACTATTTTGGAGGAACAACAATTAGACCAACAAGCATCCCTAGTTGATAATTACAACAAAGTCATGTTTAATATGCAAGAAAAATCAAAACCAGGGATAATATCAAAATATATGCAGCAGTGTGAAGCATTGACATCAAGAGTACAACAACCAAATCCAAACAACAATACTGAACCAAACAAATGACAACTCCAAGTACATATGTACAACGGCAAGGAAACCGATATTGGACCAATTCAAATGCCACGGTGAGCCTCCAGAATTTCGAATCAAGCGAGACAGAGGCTAAATATCAAAAACCACTTTCTATAAACAGAAGTATTAAGTTCCATTGAAATGATCAGAAAAATAATAATAATATCAAAGCAGTGGTGATGGCTGACGATAAGACAAAGTCAGGGAATCGCACTCACACAACCACGTGACCGAAGTCAGATGGCAGTAGAGCCGTGGTGGTCACGAGATAAAGCTCTGCCATGACAATCAGCAACCAAGAAAATCAGCAACATCAAAATAAATTTTCCATGAAAAACGACAGTTTAAATTCACGTCAACACAAAAATCGAACTGTCGGAACATACCACTAAAGTCGAATTAGATGTGAGTAAACTCACACAAGTTCAAATCGAAATCACTAAAATTCGAAGCAATAATCATCCAAGAATTCAAGCGACAGAACACACAAATAACTCGAGCCAAGAATTAGATGTGAGCGAACTCACCTTTGCCACGAACGGAAGTGAAGATGAACGAGCGCGAGGGCGAGCAGGGAGATGCCGCCATTATTTGCTCCTCTCGAATATTTTAGGTTAGGGTTTAAAAAAATGGAAAATGGGTAAGGGGAGAGAACGGGCTTATTGCTTAAACAATTTTCACGGCCCAATAATAAATGGACCACCATTTAATTTCTCAAAGCCCATCAAACTTTATAACAATTTGTAATTTAAATTTTAATTTAAATTTTAAAAACTTCAAAATGGCAATTGACGAAAAAATATAAATCGTTTTAACGTCGATTATGAATTGACGCGAATATCGGGTTGTTACAGTTTATATAACTTTATATATGTGTGTGTATATAACATAAAATTTTGTTCGCAAATGTCTATATGAGTATACATTAATTGGTTTTAAAAAATATAAATATATGGAGACTTTGTTCGAAGTGTTGATTTTAATTATAATTTGAGATATATGATTAAATTGATTTTAATAATAAATAATAAAATTATATACATAATTTTCTGTCATATCAAGATGGTTCTAATTCGTTTTCACCAAATTCGTATCTCTCAGCTTTGTTGAATTCGTGCCAATCTTGCTTTGAAATTCGTAGCTTGTTGTGTTGTCTATCTTCTCTAGCCTCTAGCCTCGAAAGGTGAGGAATCACTCACGATTAACGTTCTTTTATTTATTAAATTTGGTTTCAATTGAAACGACAATTGAAATATACTGCTGAAGTTAGTAAATCTGTTATATATGCTATTATCTGTAAACTGTTCACCTATGGGATATGACTCCATATCCTATTGTTTATACTTTATTTAATTACTGTTGATATATGCCTGTTTTTATATTATTATCATATCCTGTTATATTATTATTATCTGTTATCTCTCTGCAAGTTCCCTGTACTTTAGAATTCACTATGGGTTGAAATGATACATACCCGAACGGACTTTAGAATAGGAGAATTTCGTTATGGGTTGACATGATAGACCCAAGCGATTTTCATTAAATTAAATTTAGGATTACGGGTTGAAATGCTATCCAGTTGTATATATATATTTAGTGTACGGATTGAAATGATAAATATCCATATCACTTGACCATATGATAAAAAATATATACAGACACCATTGGTCCATATATAAATATTTTGAAAATAATTTCTATGGTTTTGGAAAGAAATATATGGTTTTATAAATATAGATTCTTAAGAAGTTAGATGAACGATAAATTTTATATATAAATTTAGTAGTAATATTTGATTTAAATTAGATGGATTTAATACGTAGAATATGGTTAAGTATATATGTAAATCTATATTTCAATAGATTTTCTTGTAATAAATTGAATAAGTAAGGTTTGGAAGTTTATTGGAAATGGTATTTAAATAAAGATTTTAATTAATCGATTTGAAATTATTGAATGGGAAATTTAAAGGTATGATTTTTTAACTGGATTTTGATTTAAGTGATGTAATGAATATTTCACATCTAAATAAAAAAATGTTTAGTAAAATGTAAGTTAAGGTTACTTAAATGATATTGAATCTAATGAGGGAATATTTCAAGACTAAATAATAATGGGGTTAAATCGAGATCTACATGAAACTGTCAATTGAACTTTGAATTGTAGAATATTAAAGCTTTAAACTATACTGGAATTTAATTGGTTTGTTTGTGGTTCAGATCTGTATTTGAAATCAATATAATTTGAATTTATTATTTAGAAAATTTAATTGTATAAAAATTTAGTTTGAAACAGTGAATATTTAAAGTTTTGAAATAATGTTGAAATGTAAAAGGGTATTTTGTGATTTCAAATCCGGATTTGAGATCGATAAAATGTGAAATGGTTATTTAGGAATTGAGTTGAATTTTAAATTAATAAATTGAGATTGGACTAAAATATGAATTTGGAATTTGAATAGATTTGAATCGCAACTTTGAAAGTGATAAAATTTGAATATATATATATATATATATATATATATATATATATATATATATATATATATATATATTTAGATGAAATGATATTATGGTTTTGAAGTATAAATTGAACTGAAAGGACCATGGTGTTATAATGTATATTTCTACATGGTAGACAGTTCCACGGATCCTTAGAGAATGGTTATCCCATACATCCTCTAAGTTACTTGTATTTCAGTTGATATTTCACTTGAGTTGGATTTATGGATATAAGAATGTTAATCCTGACTCGAGTGTTTTGTGCTTTTCTTTACGCTCAGGTCAGACTGAGTGATACAGCATTTGAGACTCACCTTCGAAGTTGGAAATTTGCTTGAAGATCCAGCTATCTATCCTTTCAATCATCCAGTCGATTGGTTTAGAGAAGTCATCTGCCCGTATCGGAGACTTCACTGCATCTGGGATATTCTGATGTATTTTATTTCTAACTTTGTTTATATAGTAGCTTCATGAACTACTATTCATTTATTCCGCTGCGTATTATTGTACTACTTTGTATCTGTGATTCTGTGATTGATTTATTTACTGTATATGTTTTGCCAAATTTAAATTAACAATTCGGTATTTTGAATTATTCAAGTCGGACATGTATGGTTTTATTGTCGATTTGAATGGTCCAAAATAGTGGGTTGTTACAGTTGGTATCAGAGCCAGGCTCTAGGCAAAACTTAGCATATATGGTAAATTTATTTACAAAATCACTTTCGTTCGAGTTGAATCTCTTCCTTTTTGGCTCGATTTCCTTTGAATTTTGGAATGTCCCTAGGTTCCGAAATTCATTCTTGTCTCTTCTATTTATATTCGTTTGATTCTAGAGTATTCCATAACTCCACTGAATGTTTTGTAAAGGGGGTGAAAACACCTTTACAATCGACATTGCTTCACCAGAGATTTATATATCCTCTGTTTAGATGCTACTATCTCTGGTTATGCCGAATTCTATATCTGGCGATCGAATGTGGATTTGCCTTGGAATTCTGCATCGATCATATTCATGAACTCACGGTTGACCCGGTTAAGGTCGCTCGCGATTTATATCCATAATCTATTTTGTAATTCAATTATCTCATCTTCGATCGAGTCTATCTTCGAATTAGGGTTCTATCGATTAGAGTTCCTCTAATTTAAATCTCTATCTTTGTTTCGAAGTCCATTCTTGAATCATCCTTTGTAAATCGGGTTTTGTTTATATTTTGAAATTGTTTTATGTACCGAAATTTTCATTTGGGTAACTATGATTTTATTCTATGTATAAAAGTGAAAATATTTTCAATAAGGATTATATATCTTTTATAAACAAAATTCTGAAATTTTGAAAGGATTTGAAATTTTGAAAATTTATAAGGATTTGGATTATATAAAGGATTTATAACTGAAGGATTTTGAATTTTAATTTCGACGAATTGAACTCCGGTATTTTGAAATTTGGTTTTGAGATTTCTAAATATATAATAATAATACGATTTAAAAGTATTTTCCGGATAAGAAATATTTCAAAAGAGTTCAAAAGAATTACAATGATTTAGAAGAAATTTTAATAAAGTTTTCAATAAAATAGAAGTCCAGAATTCACTTATGTTGCTAGAGAATAATTTCGGTGATGAGTGCACGCATCATCGACATTGATTTTCGAGTTTCAGAGTGGGGGAGAGGCCACTAATTCGAAACCAAATTCTGATTTCAAGTGCCGAAGTACGATTTGATATTCGAAAGATATATGTATTTATATTTGAAATGATTTGAAGTGAACCGGTGTTCAGTCCTCGAGTTTCAGATTTGATTTGGTATAATCCTATTTAATGAATTTGTTGACTTGAATTATGTTAATTTGGAAACTGGGATTATTTTCTAAACCTATTATTTTGGGAACTTTGAAATTGAGATATTTAATTTGGAAGAAAATTTGGTGAAATTGTATATGATTTTGAAACTGAATTGATATTGAAATAATTTGAAATTGAGAACCTTATATTATCAAGCACTTGATTTAGGAGTGGTTGAAAATGGATTTGTATAAGTATGAAGTTGATTTGAAATCTATTGATTTGAAAGGTACTCAATTTGGAAAGAGAATTTTATATAATCAAAGTCTATATAAGTGTGATTTGATATACTATTGATTTGGAAAGTATTCGATTTGAAAATGGAATCCTATATATAATGGACTTTATATAAGTATGATATTTGAAAGTGATTTGAAAAGGTAATATATGATACGTATTTTCGAAGTAAAGATATGGAAAGTGCCTTTTGCTTGATATCCGCTTTGTGGCTACATTGTGGATTCATTCTATCGATATTATTCTCTCTGATTTTTGGTTTTCCGGATGTGATACTCGAGTGTCCCACCGTGGCGTAACCCATGGTTTTTTTCTCGCGACTGCATAGCGCAACTACCTAGCTGAGACGACCTAGGGGTACAGATTGTTTCCTGAGCGATCCAGGCGTAACCATTGTGTATCCTGCAATCTATGTAGGTCGCATTAGTAGCGCAACTGCCTGGCTGAGATGGCCTAGGGGTACGGATTGTTTCCTAGGGGATCCAAGCGTAACCATTGTGTATCCTGCACCCTACTAGTCATCATATCTTAACTCGCAGGGCTGAGAAAGCTTATGGATACAGATTGTTTCCTTGGGGATCCAGGCGTAACCATTGTGTATCTATGAACCATGGTTAGACAAAGGTTTTGGTTTGGTTATTTTGTTTGGATTGTACTTTCCATATCTGTTTTTAAAGGTTTTTCAAGTATTTTCACTGGTTGTTGAAACAGGTCTACTAAGTACTTGAAGAATTCTAGCTTTGCGCCTGATCAACGCATGGCCAGAGTCTGCAAGAACGAGGATAAACTTGTTGAAACATCGAGTTATAGAAGTATTTTCAAAAGGAAAATTGATTTCGATATAAAGGTATTTTATATAAAAGTATTTTATTATAAAAGTATTTCTAACAAAGAAATTCTATATTAATATTCGAAATTTAAATTCTTTTTGTTCTAGATTAATTATTTGTGCCCGATACTATTCCTTGAATCTACCTTATCTGCTCAGTTTAGTTATTCACCTTGATTCTGTTTTCTGAATCTACCTTCGTTCCTTGTTGGATATATCCTTTTTAAATATTGTTTGTTTATATACTACATGGTATAATAGAAAATTTTTAGTGTTTCCGAGGTTATTAATTTATCTGCAATGTTGGAAGTATCTTGAGAATTTTTTTTTTAATTTTGGATTTAATATTTTCAATAGCTTCTTTATAAATATAAGTAATAATGTAAATAATTGTTTTCAAAGGAGTTTTGAAAAGTATTAAAGCATTAAAAAAATTAAATTTCAAATGAAGTTTTTAAATGAATATTTCAAGTAAAATTTGTATAGTTTTAAATTAATTGTTTATCTTGTACTTCAATCTATTTTTTTCTTTCTGGTTGTTGCTATTCCCCTAACTCCTTCCATTTCGAGGACGAAAAGTTTTGAGTGGGGGAGAGTGTATCAACCCATAAATTTTAAACGGTTTTTAATAACGTATTTAATTAAATTTTGGAGAAATTTTAAATAATAATATTTTGAAATAAAAATTCAATGTTTGGATTACGTATAATTAAATATAAGTAATCAATAAATAAGAAAACATATAAATTTAAATTACGTTACTAGTTAATTAATTTGGGCGTACGTTTGTTTTAATTATTGCATCTATTGTACGCACTCTTTTATTTCATATCTTAGCTGTTAGAAACCAAATCAGCACGTGCATTAAAAAAAAGAATTAAACCCTGCCTCCAATTCACGTGTAAAACTTTCCACTTTCATTTGCGTCTTCATATTTAATAGGAATAAAAATCTTTGATTTCCTAACCGTTTCAAAATCTCTTTCCATCTTCATTTTTGCAACGCAGTTCAGATCTGAAAAAAAAAGTGTAATGGGTAACGATCCGAAATTTTAGACCAATTTAAAATTCTAATTTTATTAAAATATTGAATAAAATTGGTAGAAACAAAAATGATGGGAGTAATAATAGTTTATATGAGATTTACAATTTGAATTAAAACAACAAATGTTAATAATTTAATAATAATTGTTAATTGTAAATATTGATCTATTGAATAAAATTTAAGAGGAAACAATAGTTTAATTGTATTGTTGTAATTCAAATAAGTTAACCTCTAACAAATGAACTAAAATTGGTAACTAATGGATATGTTGAGTTATGTGAAATTATTAAATAATGTTTGATTTATTGTTAATAAAAAGAAGAAAAATAGGAAAAATATTATGTTCTGTTTATACATCAAATGGTGGTTTTGAAATTTAGTTTTGAAAGCAAGTATGGATTTTTGATTCAAAGAAAAATTTGGTCTTAATATACATATATACACGAAAAGTTTAGTTTGGGTATAGGGTCCATTAATTATTGTGTGAATTCTAGTAGGTATGTATATATAGGTTATGTTAGTATTTTCAAATATATTACTCATTTCCTTGAAGTTTTGAAACACACTGTCCAATCAAACCATCAATTGCTCTAATAATTTATTTTGGGAAATTCAAGGCACAACTGTTTTATTTGCCATTATTTCTTTTATTTTTTTCCAAACGGTTCATTTTGCCTTTATAACGTATCCTTCCATTCCATACTTACCTTTTTCCTTTACGTTTCAAATATGGAACATGCTGTCCAATCAGCAATTAATTGCTTTAATTTCTCAACTAAATCTAGGGTGACTGTTGCCATCCTATAATTATTTTGAATATCAAAACATATAAATTGTATACGTTTACGTTCATTTTTGGTCAGTTCTTCTATTTTAAAGTAATATATTCATTTCTTAAAAACGGTTGCATTGTGAAACATGTCTCTTCCAAATCTTCACTCTGCAGCCCTAGCAATATAATAAATTGCTTTAATAACGTTGCTGAATCAACGGTCATTTCAATTTATTATTTGTTGTACGTTTCCTTTTTGCTTAAAAGTTGGCTACGTAAACATTAATTTAAAACTAGGAAGAAATCATTCGTTTCCTATAGCCACTTCATTTGCTTTAATTATTTCATGTGATTCAAGCAGGTGACTGCGTCCATTCACTCAACCTTTATCTATATTTCCGTTTTAAATTTCTTTCCTCTGTTCACTAGGGTAATTATGGTATGATTCTCAGCTTATTGGTCTGCCTTTCCTTCTTTCCTTCAGCAAAAAAAAATAAAATAAAAAAAATAAGAAACCTTTAATTATTATCTGATTTCTTGCTTCCACGGTTACAGGAAATCAATTAGTTAATTGCATGCTGTAGCCTGTTCATGCCTATTTGGTTCATAAAAATTATTAAGCATTTTTACCCCGAGCAGCCAACTCCCCTACATCGTTCTATATCTATTTATTTGCGTACAAGTTCAAACTTTTCCATTTTCTTTGATTGATATATTTGTTGCCTTTATCTATTCTTTCTCTCCCTGTCTTTATTGCTTAAAGGAAAGCAATCCATCAAAACGTGAATATTTGATTATAGCCAGCCGTTACCTATACCTAAATTTCCATTTTTATGACCATCATTCGAATATCAAACTTACATACTTTTTGCATTCATTTCGCTCATTCAATTTTGCGTTTCTTATTCCAGCTTTTAAATATTGAGCTCCCCTTTATATTTCTCTGTGGCCTTTACTTCTCTTCTCTGTTTCTTTTTTCCCCCCCCCCCTCTCTGTTAGCTTCTCAAAACCATCACTCCGCGGCTCTTCCTGATCTTCCACCCCTCGTGCTCCTCCGTAGCCACTTAGACCGTGTACTCCTTCTTTTGCATAAGTATATATTTTTTTATAAACCTATGGTATATTATAATATATACTGTGTACGTTAGTTTATATGCTTATATATATACGTTGATGTACGTTTATGAAAGAAAATATGTATATATTACACACTATATTCTCTGTTTTGTTTTAAAATATATAAGTGTTATAGGGTTTAAGGCACACATATATAAAGTTATATGTTGTATAAGAATATAAGTGGATTTGTACAGATAAAGCATGAGTTTATTGATATTATAATTACGTAAATACTGATTTTATATAAACAGTTATATGATCTACTTTTATATATTATAGAAATTGGAAAATCTGGTTCGACAATGAATATATGTTATACTGTTTATATATTTACAGTAATATATATTGATTTTGTTCAAGTATGATATAGATAGTGTTTATAAGTTTTTTTTTAAAAAAATAAGTTATATTAGTTTAGATTTTACCTGTTGGGTTAGATAGGGTCACTGAGTATACATATGTATATATTTATACCTTATGTACGTTTGTGTGTATATATTTGTTAATTATATTTTAAGTTATATGTTAGTTATAATATATTATGGTTTGTAGTATTCCTAATAATTTAAAACGGGAAATATATATTGTTGGAAACTTGTAATACAATCGCGTTTGTATATTTTCTATTTATGTTTATATAACTTTATATATATGTGTGTATATATAATATAAAATTTTGTTCGCCAATGTCTATATGAGTATACATTAATTGGTTTTAAAAGATATAAATATATAGAGACTTTGTTCGAAGTGTTGAATTAAATTTTAATTTGAGATATACGATTAAATTGATTTTAATAATAAATAATAAAATTATATACATCATTTTCTGTCATATCATGATGGTTCTAATTCGTTTCACCAAATTCTTATCTCTCTGCTTTGTTGAATTCATGCCAATCTAGCGTTGCTTTGAAATTCGTAGCATGTTGTGTTGTCTATCTTCTCTAGCCTTTAGCCTCGAAAGGTGAGCAATCACTCACGATTAACGTTATTTTATTTATTAAATTTGGTTTCAATTGAAACGACAATTGATATATATTGTTGAAGTTAGTAAATCTGTTATATATGCTATTATCTTTAAACTGTTCACCTATGGGATATGACACCATATCCTATTATTTATACTTTATTTAATTACTGTTGATATATGCCTGTTGTTATATTATTATCATATCCTGTTATATTATTATTATCTGTTATCACTCTACAAGTTTCCTGTAGTTTAGAATTCACTATGGGTTGAAATGATACATACCCGAACGGACTTTAGAATAGGAGAATTTCGTTATGGGTTGAAATGATAGACCCAAGCGATTTTCATTAAATTGAATTTGGGATTACGGGTTGAAATGCTATCCACCCGTATATTTTTAGTGTACGGATTGAAATGATAAATATCCATATCACTTGACCATATGATAAGAAATATATACAGACACCGTTGGTCCATATATAAATATTTTGAAAATAATTTCCATGGTTTTGGAAAGAAATATATGGTTTAATAAATATAGATTCTTAAGACATTAGATAAACGATAAATTATATATATAAATTTAGTAGCAATATTTGATTTAAATTAGATGGATTTAATACATAGAATATGGTTAAATATATATGTAAATCTATATTTCAATAGATTTTCTTGTAACAAATTGAATAAGTAAGGTTGGGAAGATAAATTTGGGTTTACTGGAAATGGTATTTAAATAAGGATTTTAATTAATCGATTTGAAATTATTGAATGGGAAATTTAAAGGTATGATTTTTTAATTGGATTTTTATTTAAGTGTTTTAATGAATATTTCACATCTAAATAAAAAAAATGTTTAGTAAAATGTAATTTCAGGTTACGTAAACGATATTAAATCTAATGAGGGAATATTTCAACACTAAATAATAATGGGGTTAAGTCGAGATCTATATGAAACTGTCAGTTAAACTTTGAATTGTAGAATATTAAAGCTTTAAACTATACTGGAATTGAATTGGTTTATTTGTGATTCAGATCTGTATTTGAAATCAATATAATTCGAATTTATTATTTTGAAAATTTAATTGAATAAAAATTTAGTTTGAAACATTGAATATTTAAATTTTTGAAATAATATTGAAATGTAAAAGGGTATTTTGTGATTTCAAATCCGGATTTGAGATTGATAAAATGTGAAATGGTTATTTAGGAATTGAGTTGAATTTTAAATTAATAAATTGAGTTTGGACTAAAATTTGAATTTGGAATTTGAATTGATTTGAAACGCAATTTTGAAAGTGATAAAATTTGAATATATATATATATATATATATATATATATATATATATATATATATTAGATGAAATGATATTTTGGTTTTGAAGTATAAATTAAATTGAAATGACCACGGTGTTATAGTGTATATTTCTACATGGTAGATAGTTCCATGGATCCTTAGAAAATGGTTATCCCATACATCCTCTAAGTTACTTGTATTTCAGTTGATATTTCACTTGAGTTGGATTTATTGATATAAGAATGTTAATCCTGACTCGAGTGTTTTTTGTTTTGCTTTACGCTCGGGTCAGACTGAGTGACATAGCATTTGAGACTCACCTTCGAAGTTGGAGCTTTGCTTGAAGATCCAGCTATCTATCCTTTCAGTCATCCAGTCGATTGGTTCAAAGAAGTCATCTACCCATATTGGAGACTTCACTGCATCTGGGATATTGTGATGTATTTTATTTCTAACTTTGTTTATATATTAGCTTCATGAACTACTATTCATTTATTCTGCTGCGTATTATGGTACTACTTTGTATCTGTGATTCTGTGATTGATCTATTTACTGTATATTTTTTGCCAAATTTAAATTAACAATTCGGTATTTTGAATTATTCAAGTCGAACATGTATGGTTTTATTGTCGATTTGAATGGTCCAAAATAGCGGGTCGTTACACCGGTGATGCTTGTGACATACAATCTCTCGCCTATGTTGTGTTTGAAGAAGGAAAATATTATGTTAGCTTTACTTATTCCAGGCCCAAAGCAACCCGGGAATGATATTGATGTATATTTGGCGTCTTTCGTGGAAGACTTGCATCATTTGTGGTGTAATGGAGTTGACGCTTATGATGTATTTAGTAAAACTTTGTTTAAACTGAATGCAATTTTGCTATGGACGATTAACGATTTTCCGCTTATGGAAATCTTGCTGGATGTCGTGTGAAGGGGGGAAAAGCTTGCCCATCATGTTGTGTCAATACCCATTCTCGTTAGTTGAATCATAGTCGAAAGAGCATCTACATGGGTCATAGAAGATTTCTACCTGCTTCAGATTCACAGAGGAAACAAAAGGCATTGTTTGATAACACCATAGAGAAAGGTAGTGCTCCTAGAATACTAACCGGGAGAAACATTCATGCATTGTTGAAGGATTATCCAAATGATTTTGGAAAAGAAAAAGAAGAGAAAAGTAAGAAGAGAAAGTGTGTTTATGATACAGAAGATGAAGATGATAATACTAACGATTCTACAAAAATGGAGCTATCGAGGTGGAAAAAAAGATCAATTTTCTTTGATTTTCCTTATTGGAAGGTTAGTGGTTTGTTTATTTATTTTTCATTGATTTAATAGAAGAAAAACCCAATAATGCGTTATAGTTTTGGTTTTTGCAGGAGCTTCAATTACGTCACAATATAGATGTGATGCATGTGGAGAAAAACATTGGTGAAAGCCTATTAGGCACCATGTTGCATGGTAATAAATCAAAAGATGGAACCAACTGTAGAAAGGATTTAGAGGATTGGGAAATTCGAAGTGAGCTTCATGCACAACCTCGTGGGAATAAAATATATCTTCCACCGGCTCCATACATGTTGTCAAAATCCGAGAGAAAAATATTTTGCAAAAGATTGTACGATTTCAAAGGACCAGA
Organism: Allium cepa; assembly: GCA_030765085.1. Lineage (NCBI taxonomy): Eukaryota > Viridiplantae > Streptophyta > Magnoliopsida > Asparagales > Amaryllidaceae > Allium > Allium cepa. The sequence continues at coordinate 201,838,532 of CM060934.1, read as the reverse complement.
TGGCTACTGTTCAAATTTGAAAAATCGAATTTCGTTGGAGGATTGCAAAATTAGCGGTTTGAAGTCACATGATTACCATGTATTAATGCAACAGTTATTGCCAGTAGCATCGAGAGGATTAATGGCAAAGAAGGAAAGAAAAACAATAATTCGCTTATGTTCTTTTTTCAACAAATTATGTCAACGTGTTCTTGATAGAGAGAAGGTAGAACAAATCAATGTTGAGATTATTGAAATTTTATGTGAGCTTGAAAAATATTTCGCACCATCTTTTTTTGATATAATGGTACATTTATCCATTCATCTTGGAAAAGAATCACTAATGTGTGGATCGGTTCATTTTCGTTGGATGTACCCATTCGAAAGATACATGAAGACATTAAAGACTATGTCAGAAACTATGCACGACCAGAGGGATGTATTGCAGAATCCTATCTTGCAAAAGAATCCATGATGTTTTTCGATGAATTTTTGAAATAATCAGGACATATAGAGGAGAAAGAAGCTCGAAATGAAGATTACGAAAGCAGTGTAATACTCGAGGGACGTCCGATTTCAATATCCAAGACAGTTAAATTGTCAGTTAATGACAAAGAAAGTGCTCATTTAGCCGTGTTGATGAATATGGCTGTGGTGGAACCATTTATAGAGTAAGTGTATGTTATATTGTTTTAATTATTTTGATGTGTTCGTAATGCTATATATAACCTATAATCAATTATTCAATACTAGTTTTCATTTGGAGGAATTAGAAAAGTCAGACCCACGCATGACAAAAAAGTGACCTTACTTTGGGAAACACATACAAAAATTTTTGCCGATTAGATTAAAAGAAAGGTTAGTTAGATTTGAAATATATTCTCTTTTGACTATTAATCTTACTATAAAATATACATGCTAAATAAAATTTATTGTAGATACCTATTACCTCCAAGGATCATGATGACATGTTAAGATGGATTGCTTTTGGTCCGAAGGATGATGCCATGTCTTACAACGGATATATCATCAATGAGCAACGTTTTCATATACAAGATGTAGGGAGAGAAACTCAGAATTGTGGGGTGACTTCTGATGCGACTACTATGTGTAGAGCAAGTGCAAAAGATATGTCCCAAGTGATTGATGTGGTCACTTACTATGGAATATTGACAAATATAATTTTATTAGATTATCATACGTTTTATATTCCAGTTTTTAAGTGTCGTTGGGCGTATAAAGGAAATGGAGTAAAAGTTGATGATGATGGGTTCACTCTTGTTAATTTACAACAAGCATCGTTTTCACGAGATCCATACATACTTGCATCTCAAGCAAGACAAGTATTTTATTCAAGAGAGAATGATGTTTGTAATTGGTATGTTGTAATGAAAGCATCATCAAGAAATTTTAATGATTTAGAGGATCACGATTGCATCGAGGAAGATATCCAAGTCGTGGAAGGTAACGAAATAACCAAAATGGATGATGAAGATGTTAGTTATGTTAGAGAGGATTGCGAAGGCATTCTTGAGTAGATTATATGTTCTACTTGAGTAGATTATAAAAAATTTTGTACTATCATTCGAAAAATGTATTACAATCAAGTAGTTTCTTTTCCTTGTTTCATGACAGCTTTGACATTTACCACCTTTGTTCTGTCTACTACTCAAGAATCAAAACCTAGCATTAAACCTTACATATATGTCATTTGAAGATGTATGGCTAGCTTCTGATTGAGGATCTTCATTTCTACTCTAGCATGCATCATTTCTACATATAACTCGTTTTTTTCTATTTTAATTTTGTAATATATTTCTTTTTTGCCTGACTCTATTTGGATTTGATATGTCAAATCAAATTTAATATTATGTTTATGTTGAATTTAATTCCATTCCTATGCCAAGTTTGTTCCCTGTTGCATAATTGTCAAAAGAAACCTTTTTCCCTTGTAATAACATCTTAATTACACCTTACTTAATTTTGACGAAAAATATTTTGTTTTCTCAAAAGGAAAGAAGTAATTTTATGTTTATCTTAACTTCCAAAGGATTTCTACTTTAGCTTAGGAAGATGTGCCAAATGGTTTCATGGATGTCAATAGGGTTAGATAGCTTGGGAAGATGTGCCTAAAGGATTTGTACTTTAGCTTGGAAATAATCTATAGTTATCTTTTTGCTGATATAAGAACAAATTAAATTATGAAGTGGACACATTTATTTTCTAGCATTCGGTGATATTTTTCGGTTATAAGTATTGCATGTTTCTCTTAGTTTAAGTAAATATTTCCTCCCCTTTTTCTTTTTCTTTACATAATCATTAGCATATTTTTTCTAGTCTAATAGCGATTCAAGCTAATGTTTGTTTGATAATCTTCCCTTGACATATGTGGTCCATAATTGGAAGTTGGGCATATTTTGTTGTTTTTTGATAGATTTAGTATGTAACTACAATAGTGTATTCATATTGCTTTATGAGTTATATGATATCAAATTATGATTTGGGTATGTCCTCTCCCAGACTTAGATCACAGGGCACTGTAAAACTGTTTATGTAATACAATTTTTCAACTTTGGAATATTTTCATTTACATAAGGTGCATATTAATACTATCTTTTTTTTACACAACATTTTTCTACCACATAAAACAAATACTTGAGCATGGTATTGCTTAAAGTACCAAGTATTTGCTCCATATTAACAGATAAATATATTAAAGAATCAGAACTCAGGAGACAGTGAGTGATAACCAGAGGATAGTGACTGATAAGGTAAGTGGGTAGTTAGTCCACATATGTGTTTGTGTGTACTGTGTTTGTGAGGGTTGTCTGACCGTTTGTAGGGTAAGTTGCGTTTGTGAATATGTTGTGTACTGTGTGCTTGTGTGAGTTGTGTGTGAGTTAGCATTGCTATGTTTTGTGTTTGTGAGAGGTTGCAAATTTTGTTGAGTGTGTTGTGCTTTTTTTTATTAGATGTTAGGTGCCTTCATTTGTAAATGCAAGTATAGAAAACATATTAATATACATTTACAGAAATTATATGTTTTGATTATTTCATTATTAAGTATTAATGTGATTATTTACAGAGTTTACATTATAGAGTTCATATACATGTACTAATAACTATTATATTCAAGGTTACACAATAGAAACTATTAAATGTCCTTTATATGAAGTATTCTCAAAATAAGTTACTGTTTTTTGTTTCATTTGCAGAAAAAAGATGTATTCAAGCTTTGTACGTACTCGCAACCAGAGAAAGGCTGATGAGGAATCTCAGAAGTATAAGTCAAAGCGGAAGTATAATCCAAAGAAAAAGGTTAAGATATTAGCTGGTGCTTGCACCGACAGTGAAGAACCAATAGTCAACGCTAAGAAGCAAGCCATTGTTTGCAATGAAGACAAAGAACAAGAGCCACCTGTTACCCCCTCCGACCCAAATAAAGATGGACTTCGCTCAGAAAATGAAATCCTTCTTGAACAAACTGATGATGCCGAGGGAGAAATTGGGAGAGCAAGTGAAGCTGAATCCAGAATTACATCTTGGAAAAGAGGCGGTAGAGGTCCAGCAAAAGCAAAAAGACTCCCGTTAAGCAGTCAGGATCGAATTGAAGTTGAGTTCAATGATATAGGTATACCAATAGGGAAAGGGTCAACACATTTATCCTCTTTTCTTGGACCGCTTGTGCAGGAGCTGGTTCCATACACACTTGATGATTGGAGGAATCTAAGTGATGAGTTAAAAGTTGTTTTGTGGCAATCGATTTAGGTATGAGTTAAAAATTGTTTTTGTTGTTTATACATCTGTTTGCAAGTTGCTACATTGCTACATTGTTACATCATGTATTATAATTATGGCTGAAAAAAATTGTTTGATGCATACATATGGCTGTTGTTTGATATTAATATAATGTTTTCATGTTTTGTTGCAGATTAGATTTAAACTGGAAGAGGATTGGCAAAGAAAAGCTGTATTTCAACAAATTGGAGTAATTTGGAGATCGTCAAAAAGTAAATTGGTTCGAAAATTAAATAAAGCTGAGAACGAAGAGGAAAGACTAAAACTGAAACCTACCAACATCAAAAGCATGAACGAATGGAGAAGGTTTGTGAAGGCGAAAACAAGTCCGGAGTTTAAGGTAACACTATTCATTATTTTATTTGCTAGAACACTTTAAAAGTTAATGATTGGGATCCAATAACACATATGGTTATTTGCACAGCAGAGTTGATTATCATTTTCAAAAGAACAACTTTATTATCCAATAACACATATGGTTTTGTTTTAGTCTCAAAAAAAAAGAAAACATTTTGCGTTTCATTTGTATTGCATTTATGTTCACTGTGCATTTTTGTTCTTTGTTCTTGTGTGCGTGTCAACTTAACACTTTCCATTTTAACTTTGTTCATTCTGTACACATTTCTTGTTCACTTGAATTTAATTCAGTTTAGTGCTGTGTGTTTGGTTTTGTATTGTGCTATCTTGCATTAAAAAAATTGTTGGATTTGTTTTCATCTTGCATTGGAATTTTCAACTAGTTTGCTATTACATTTCATTTCCTGGCTTTTGTGTTTCATTTTCTGTTTTACATTGCTATTGCATTTCATACTTCAACAAGATTGCATTGCATATGCCCAAAAACAAAAATAAAACAAAAAACATTGCATTGCATCTTAGATTTTAGTTTTTATTTTTACATATCTGTTTCTTGTGCTCACTGTTTCCACTTGATATTATGTTCACTGTTTTATTTCATTTGTCTTTCAGTTTCTGATACATTGAATTTTCCTCTACTACAAGCAACTGTTTTCAAGTTTTTGTTCTCTATTTACAAAACAAAATATCCATGTTTCTTCTTTACATTGCCTTTATCAAACACTTCTCAAACAACTTCTCTCTGTCACTCTTCACTTCCTCAACCAGGCTGCCATTATCCTATAACAATATATCAACTTCTCTCTGCCACTCTTCACTTTCTCAAACAACGAAGCTGCCATTATCCTATAACAATATATCAACAATATATCTTTCTATTTTACAAAAACGAAGTGAGATATATTCGGCCCTTAGGGATAAACAACTTCCACACACAACTGGTCGTAAGGGAATGAGTAGATTGACCGAAGACATGGTTAGTTAATTAAGTATAGTTGTATTTAATATTATTTTATACCTGTCCGGTTGTTTATTTAATGTTATCCTAAATTTAGATAAAAGAAAGTCCAAGTCCCTCGTCCATAACTAGAGCTGATGTTTGGATTAAATCTCACATAAAAAAAATGGTGAACCGGTGACTGTGGAAGCTGGAAATGCCATTGTAAGTTTTTATTTTATTTTATCCGTATATAAAAAATTGTCCGAAAGTACGATAATTTTACCATTGTACATTATCTATTTGTATTTATTTACGTAGGAGGAGATTAAAAAATTTGGTAGCCTACCACATTCCGGTTCGTCACAGAATGTCAGTAGAGATGCTCTTGTACATGTACTCGGACAAGATAAACCAGGACGGTTAAGGGCATTGGGAAGGGGTTGCACTTTAACCAAGCTAGCTGTGGCCCAGTCCAAAGATAAACAAGTATCGCAGTGTCGAGAGGAAATAGCAGAAATGAAGAGTATGCTGCAGGTTGTGATGAACCAGAAGGTAAACTATTAAAAGTAATTTATATATGTAAAATAAAAAATTCAAAGCGCCATATAATTTAAAATACTAAAAAGAAAAAATTTATTCTCTCTCACAAACTTATTATATGTTCTCTGCCATTTTAAGTATGGTCATTTTAATTTTAGCAACTCAATTTTATTTTTTTCACTTGCTGGTTTCGGTAGCCATATTAATTTCATCCCATCATTTATAGCTGTAAAACACATTAACTGATCAAAGTCCATTTAGTAGTTTTCGATAGTCAATTAAATGCCTACATTACATTTAATTGAGTGCTTTTAAGGTTAAAATATCCTGATATTAGTGCTTTGCTGCAGGGTGTAGAAACTTCAAAAAGGAGCACATCTGAATTGGTAAAAATAATAATTATATTACTCAAGAAATAACATTTAGATTTTAAATTTTGATCTAGTGATTGCTATAATTTTTGGTTGAATAATTGCAGAGCAATGACGATGTATGTTCGATGTTGAATTGGGATGGAAACTATGAAGTTGTTTCCAATAGGAGGGTGTTGTCCAGGGACCCAACTGCGGTTGTCAGTGGCATTCATCTTGGACCAAATGCTGTGAGCGTTATTATAGATATCGTGGACAAACCAGATACTTATTTATGGAGGCCTACACCTAAAATGATAGTATCAGTAGACGTTGTGAATAAGGTAGTAGCTTGGCCATCAACTTGCATTAAGATGACGCTGCGAGTAAATTTGAACGACGTCTGTACGGTAACTTTTACACTTCTCATACTAAACTATTGAATTACACTTCTCATTGAAACATACTAAAGTTTTAGTTTTAGTTTTTAGATATTAGTATCCCAAATTAATCCATTTGTATATTTATTTGTTTGTTAAAATCTTAATAAAAATTTGAATTTTTTTTTATATTAACAGCATTGTCCACAACATTATGGTTGGAATTGCACTTCTCATTTTATAACCAGTGAATGAATTGCTAAGTAATTTGCTAAGTAGAAATTTATTTGTTTGTTAAAATAAACCATCTTTATATTTATTTGTTTGTTAAAATTACACTTCTCATTTTATAACCTGTGAATGATTTGCTAAGTAATTTGCTAAGTGGAAATTTATTTGTTTGTTAAAATAAACCATCTTTATATTTATTTGTTTGTTAAAATTACACTTCTCATTTTTAGAGTAACAGCACTGTCCAAGACGACAAATGCAAGATTTATGGTTGGAATGAGGGTGAAGGGGTGGTTACCGAAGGAAAAGCCTACTCCAGAGAGCCATAATATGTTGTTAATGGTATTCCGCTCGGTCCGTCTGTCGTTGTGATTTCGGTCGACAAAGTAATAAATAAAGATGCTTATTTGTGGCGACCCACATGTGATATGTCGTGCATTGGAGATGCAGTTGGTAGGAAAGTAGCATGGCAAGTCAAAAGTTGAAGTTGATAAAGAAAATGTAAATGACAGTGTAAATTATGCGAATTCTTCCATGAAATCTACACTCGTGGTCATGAAGAAATCAGAGCATGTAAGTATTAATTTTCAAAATTGATGAAATTACCTGTGTATGAAAGTTTATTTATTATGTGTATGTATATATTCTGCATAATAATCTCTTTTTTTCCAGCCAATTGCAAAGTGGACAAAAGATAGTAAATGCCAGTTGATCGATTTGGGTGGAATAAACGTAGTGGTTGAAGGAACTGTTGCATCAACTGATCCGATAACGCTGGTCCATTGTCGTCCATTGGGACTTAATGCTGTAAAAGTTTGGGTTGATATTGTGAGAGATGCAAATGCAGAGCTATGGAGACCAACATCGGCGTTGACGTGCATGGAAGATGCATTTGGCGTTCCCATAGCTTGGCCAACGGAAAAAGTCATTCTGAAAACAAACTGAAAGGTATATAACTTGTTCATCATAAATGTTTTCAAACTTTGATTCTAATACCCTGACAATATTCCTAGATAATCAACTATAAAAATTAGTTATATTACTAAATAAATATTGGTGTAGAGCTAGAAAGTGATTGAATTGGTGATTGAATGTTGTCAGTTTGGCTAAGGTTGTTCATGGAGTTAGGCTAAAATTCAGTGAGGGGGTACGGTATAGGTCAAACAGTGGCAGGACTGTCAACTTGTCTTTAATTTTAACTTGGCATATTGTGGATTTTTTCTATAGTATGAATGGGGAGGGGTTGTTGCAAGGCAGTTGATGGAAACTGTGTTGAAGTAGGGAAGTGATGCTTGTAGAAGATAGAACTATAATGACCGAGGTTGTTTGAACTGAAGCAGTTTGAAGGTGGAACAGTTCAAGTGAAGGTGAAGTTTTTAGAAGTAAGGGTGATATTAGTGGTAGGTTGTTTAAGGGATAGGGAGGGTTGTATTGTTTGTGATTGAGGAAGGAATGATTTTGACTTGGTGTTGGAGTGGCAGTCTGAGGAAGTTGTGATGATGGTTATTATCAGGTTTGTGTGAGGTTATAGGGAGGAGGAAGTGTTGGCAGTGATGATCGAGAAGTCGGGGAACTGTCGGGGATGTTAGCAGTTTTATGGTGGAGTTTTGGTGAAGTTGAGATGGTGGAAAGTTTGGCTATTGTCGGATTTGGATATGTTGTGGAGTTAGAGTTTGTATTAAAGGGTTCGGTGTTGATATGTTGGCAGTGTGTTGTTTGGATGTGGGGTGGTATATGAAGCAAGTGTTAAAGAGGAGTGACTGGAAGATTGAAGGGGAGATTGTTGAGTGGTCGAAGTGTGGAGATGTTGAAGTGTGGTCGAAGTGCATTTGTACTAAACTATAGAGATATGCAATGCACGAAAGGTTAGGTTGCAGTAGGTATGTTGAGTGATCAGAGGAGTTGCGGTTAGGTTTTAGAAACACGGTGGTTCGATTGCACTAGTGATGAAGAACGGGGAAGATGGACGAGTTGTTTGGCAGGTTCGAATTTTTTTTTGGTTGTGTTGCTGGACGAGTTGTGGGTATGGTCGGAATTTCGTATCAAATATGATTATGAGGACGTTTTAGTGGAGAAGTTGACTGTGTTGTGTTAGAAGTTGGTGTGAACAAGTAGTATACAGGCAGAGGGAATGAAGGAAGGAAATGGGGATGTTATCAGGTGAACTTACTGTTTTGAATGGAGTGCATGGTTGAAGAGGATGGTTGTCGTATGGCAAGTCTAGTGCACTGACTTCACAAATATGATGTAAAAGTTGTTGGATGATTACAATGTGCTCACATCAGTGGTTAATACGCAGAGGCGTATTTGTTTGAAGTATTATAGTCTAAGGACTTCTATATTTGTCCATTTTTGATCTTTGATACCTTCACCTCACAAATACTTAGTAACATGATTATTATTGTTTACAGGTAGATAAACGTTTGTGAAGAATTCAAGCAGCATGACTGGTTTTTGGTATGGTAGCAGCACATGTATGTAGTTAGGTTGATTAAAATTGTTATGAAACTATTATGAAATTAGTATGTATTGTAGCAGCACTACTATAGCTGCATGTACTATTATGAAACTGTTTATGGTAGTTTGGTTGTGTAAACGTATGGTTAACCTTTTGTCTTGACACTAATGTTATGATATAGTGGTGATTATGTAATTGCTTTTGTTTGTGTTATCGTGGTTCATTGAATGTGTTATTTTTGAATGTGTATGTGTTTATATATTACGTTATTGTATAAGTTTTGAAGTACTTGAATTGGAGGCGAAATCAGATGTAGTCGTGGAACAGCAGGCAACAAAATCGAAACATATGGTGGCGGAGAAAAAACGTCACCAAAAATATATTTTTTGTAGCGTTTAAAAAGCGCTATAGAATCAGCAATTATAGTAACTTAGATAATCTCCGTGGCCTTTAAAAAAGCGCTGCAAAAAATAATAATAAGTGCAACAAAAAAATAAGATAGTAAACGGCACCTATTCGGTGGTGTTTCTTAAACGCTGTAAAAAAAGATCTTTAGTAACGTTTAAAAAACGCTGCCAAAAATTCATTTATAGTGGCGTTTAAATGCAATAAAAATAATAGATTTTTAGACGCATGTTTTCTAGCGGCGTTTATCAAAACGCCACCAAAACTTTTTGTAGCGTTTTTTGAGCGCCACTAAAAATCAAATTTCTTGTAGTGAATGTCCATCTTTTCGACCATTCAATAGCAGAAACCATGGATTAAACATGTATGAAGATGTATAGAATTATTAACCAATCAGAATAATAAAGGAAGGTGGTAAAAATATGAAGAGTCCTAATTTTCAATTGACCGTTGCAAAATAACAGCTGTAAATTCAAAATACAGATGCGAAGGGGAAAAGCAGCATACATAGAAATCAGATTCAAACTAAAGGCAATCTCGAATAGTATGATGAAAGCAAAACAGGCTCTAGTGATGACTCAATCGTTGGTTAAAATTAGATGCAACAAAAAATGAGTAGAAAAAACAAAATGGAATTACTTATGGTAAACCGATTGCAACCTGCCATAAATAGTTTTCTAATCAATGGATAATAAAGTTGAAACAGACAATAAAATTCATACAGAAATATAAAGTTAGTTAAAGGTACAAAAAAATTTCAAGTTTGTTTAATTTTCATTTTTCATTTTTTTTATTTTCAATTCTTTTGTTTTTCGCTTATTTTGTTTTTCATCTTTGATAAACATACAAAAAAAATTAATAACAATAAAAATTGTTGAATATATCTTATTTTTCATTTCAGGTTGTCAAAGCAGAAAATTACAAGGAATTGCTTGCCAAAAGGAAAAATAATTATTTTGCTTTGCTAAAATCGCCGCTTGAAAAAAAAATAAAAAAATTTGCTAATAATCTGCACGCTCTGGTATTGTGCTTTCATCTCTAGTGCATTGTTGGTTGCTTGCATTTGCATAACAAAAAAAAAAATTTCAAAAAAATCCAAAAACAAAAACAAACTTCATTTTAGTTGCATTGTAATTTCACGTTTAATTTCTGCTTTGCATTCATCTCATCTTGTTTTTCTTTTCTAAGGGCAATACCACAATTCACATAAGGTGAGGGATTTCATCACCCTTTCCTTAGCCCACAAACGCATTTCATCGTAGAATTTGACTAATAATAAAGGTTAGACGTTGGACCTAAGGGTGTCACGAGCTCACTTAGGGCTTAATTGTATCTTCACAATTGTTTTACTTAAACGATTTTATTTCTTGGTGTCTAGGCTACGGCAGAGTAATAACCAGTTATAAAAATTACGGTGATTCGTAAATATTATACTGGTTGTTCCTCTGAAGGTACTTAAACCTTCGGTTGCATTGCTACGGTGATTCGTGGTGCACCGATAACCCCTGTCCGTTACCTGGCTGAGAAATATTTTTGTTGATTTAAGACAAAGTGTGATTATACAATTTTGGGTTAGGAGCTACTAAGGACAGAAAACTGTAATTAAGTCCTTTGCATTCATTTAGTTGCATTAGTTCATGCATATTTAAAAAAAAAACTCAAAAACAAAAATCTAAAAAAATTTGTAAAATCATTTCAAAAAAAAAACTCAAAAACAAAAACCTAAAAAATTTGTAAAATCATTTCAAAAAAAAAAAATTGAAAATTCAAAAACAAAACAAAAATCAAACTTTTCTTTTGAAATAAACTTCACTTGATAAATAGTTTTTTTTCCCTTAAAAAAAAAAAAAAAAAAAAAACATTTTCAAATCTTCCTTCATTCTCCAAACTCGTTTCTAATTTCTTTCTCCTCTCGACTTTCACTTGTGCATGAGTACTTGGACTCGTGACACAACAACGAATACTTGGATTCGTGACCCTTCTACAAACCGTTTAATTCGAACAGACAATCCTCCCGAAATGGCGAACGAAAACGCCCCTCGAACTCTTATGGATAGAATCTTTCCCGATAGAGTTTCTATTCCATCTTGCATCACATTACCCGCCCCTACGGGTAACCATTTCGAAATCCATTCGAACCATATTGCCACGCTTCCAAAATTTGGCAATTTCGAACACGATGACCCATACATCTTTTTGACTAAATTCGAACAAGTTTGCGCAACCATTAAACTTCAACAACTTTCTGATGACGGAATCAAACTTCGATTAATCCCATTTGCTCTTACGGATTACGCTGAAAAATGGTTGTACAGCTTACCTTCGAACTCAATTAAAACGTGGGAAGAATTTGTAAAAGCTTTCTTAAAAAAGTTCTACCCCTTAGAAAAAACAAGTAGAATTCGAAACGAAATTGTAAATTTTCATCAATTCAAGGGTGAACCATTTGGAAAATATTTTGAAAGATTCAAAGAGCTTTTGATAAAATGTCCACACCATAACTTTGAAAAATGGACGATTTGCCAAATCTTATATGATGGACTCGAAAACAGCTCACGAACCATGCTCGAATCAATGTGCCAAGGCAATTTTCTTGCCCAACATCATGACGATGCTTGGCAATTTCTTGAAAACCTCGCTGAAAAGTCGTCGCAATGGGAACGCTCGAACGAAAAATCAATCTACTCACGATCGAGTGCACACTCGACGGGATCTTCTTTTGCTTTGGAAGCTAAGATCGACGCAATGATTAAAAAATTCGATAACGTTTTCTCATCGAATCAAACGAACCAAGCTTCCCAACCAATGTGTTATAAATGCAACGATCCTAATCATATAGCCGATCAGTGTCCCAATTCCGTCGAACAAATCAATGCTTTCAATAAAACCAAAAACGACCCGTTTTCTCCAACGTACAACCCTGGATGGAGAAATCATCCGAATTTTGCGTGGAACCAAAACAATCCCAACACGAATACAATTCGTCCCAATTTTCAAGCATTTCCGAATAATGCTTCGAATCCTCCCTTTCAGCCCAATAATTTTCAACCAAACTTTGCGGGCCCGTCTCATAATCAACCGCAACAACCAAATTTTCCACCAAATTCTACTCATCCTCCACAAGACGATAAACGTTTAACTTCGCTTGAGAAAACTCTTGAAACGTTGGCTAAGGCAACTACTCAAAGCCTTCAATCAAACAACAATTTGCAAAATTTATTGACTTCATATATGCAAAACACAAACCAATCAATTGCGAAACTCGAAATGCAAATGAGTCAATTAGCCACGTCTGTAAGTGAACGTGAACGAGGAACATTCCCAAGCCAGCCCCTTCCAAATCCCAGAAATCAAAACGCAAATTCAAATCAAGCCCATGTTGTTCAAGATAGCAATGTCACCCAGTTGAATGCTATCACAACTCTCCGTTCTGGTAAACAAATCGATAATCAAGTCGTTAATCCAAATGATTCACTGGGAACTTTTCTCGATACTTCTAAAACAACGAACGACTCAGAACGGAACGTGGAGCCAAACGTCGAATCGAACGACAATCAAAATTCTTCTTCTTCTACTCGAGTAGACCCGCCTACCGAGTATCATGTTCCATTTCCACATCGTCTTCGACCAAAGAAACACTCGGACCAAATGGAAAAGATGTTGGAAATTTTTAAACAAGTCAAAGTTAACATTCCTCTTCTTGACATCGTTCAGCAAGTCCCCACTTACGCGAAATTTCTTAAGGACTTGTGCACCCAAAAGCGACACACTCAAGTGCCCAAAAAAGTCTTCTTAGCCGCTAGTTTGAGTGAAGTCTTGTCCCAATCCATACCCGTTAAATACAAAGATCCTGGCTGCCCTACGATTTCGTGTACAATTGGAGAAAAGACGATTAACAAATGTTTAATAGACTTAGGCGCGAGTGTCAACTTGATTCCATACTCCGTGTACGAACAATTAGGCTTAGGTGAGCTCAAACCCACGAAAGTTACGCTTCAATTTGCCGATCGTTCCATTAAGAAGCCCGTGGGAGAAATCGAAGACGTGCTCATTCGAGTAGGGCAATTCATATTCCCCGTTGATTTTATCGTTCTCGAAACACAACCCGTGACAAACCCTGCGAGTCAAATCCCATTGATTTTAGGCCGACCATTCTTAGCCACCTCAAACGCCTTAATCAATTGTCGTAACGGTTCGATGAAAATCTCTTTTGGAAACATGACTTTGGACCTTAACATTTTCAATCTTGAAAGCCACTCGAACGAACTTCGTGACCAAACATTAGAAGTTAGTGCCATTCATGAAAACTTTGAAAACGAAACATTTGATCTTAACGATGAACGCGAGGCCGAGTACGAAAAATTGTTTCATGAAGTCCCCAACGAGATCGAACACACTCTTCCCTTTGAATCGCTTCAAGTTGAGTCCGAATCTCAACCCAATTCTGCAATCGAAAAACTCCCGAAATTGGACCTCAAACCACTTCCCGCTCACCTTAAGTATGCATACTTAGGTGAAAACGAAACCTGTCCTGTCATCATTTCTAACAATCTTTCTCTTGACCAAGAAGCTTCTCTTCTCTCTATTCTTTTGAAAAATAGAGAAGCAATTGGGTGGTCCATTACTGATATTAAGGGAATTAGCCCTGCTATTGTCCAACATCGCATTCATTTGATTGATGAAGCCAAACCCACTCGTGATGCACAACGGAGGCTTAACCCAAAAATGAAAGATGTGGTTCGTGACGAAATTCTTAAGCTCCTCGATAACGGTATCATATACCCCATCTCCGATAGCCCATGGGTTAGCCCAATTCATGTCGTGCCTAAAAAGTCCGGACTTACTGTTATAAAAAACGATGCTAACGAACTTATTCCAACTCGTACTCAAACGGGTTGGCGTGTTTGCATTGACTATCGAAAACTAAATGCCGCAACACGTAAGGATCATTTTCCTCTTCCATTTATCGACCAAATGCTCGAACGTTTAGCCGGTCACGAATTCTATTGCTTTCTTGATGGTTATTCCGGCTATAACCAAATTCCAATCGCTCCCGAAGATCAGGAGAAAACGACTTTCACGTGTCCATTCGGTACCTTCGCTTATCGACGTATGCCATTCGGACTTTGTAACGCTCCTGCGACTTTCCAACGATGCATGGTTGGAATCTTTTCTGACATGATTGAGCGCTTTCTAGAAGTCTTTATGGACGATTTCTCTATCTTCGGCGATTCTTTTTCTCAATGTTTACATCATCTCGAGTTGGTTTTGAATCGATGTAAAGAAAAACACTTGACTTTGAACTGGGAAAAATGCCACTTTATGGTCAAACAAGGCATTGTCCTTGGACATATCATCTCAAACAAAGGCATTGAGGTAGACAAAGCGAAAATCGATGTCATTGCAAATCTACCCATTCCCAAATCTGTTAAGGACATTCGATCATTTTTAGGACACGCTGGCTTTTATCGACGCTTTGTGAAAGACTTTAGCAAAATCGCCCGTCCTTTGACGACCCTTCTTGGAAAAGACGTTCCTTTCGATTTTAACTCTGATTGTATCTCTTCTTTTGAACGTCTTAAGAGCGAACTCATTTCTGCCCCAGTCATTTGCGCACCCAATTGGGATCTTCCTTTCGAAATAATGTGCGACGCTTCAAACTTTGCCGTTGGTGCTGTCTTGGGACAACGCATCAACAAGATCCTTCATGTCATTTACTACGCGAGTATGACCTTGAACGACGCTCAACTCAACTACACAACAACTGAAAAAGAGCTTCTAGCTGTCGTTTTTGCGCTTGAAAAGTTTCGACCTTACTTGATAGGTTCACACATTACGGTCTACACTGACCATTCTGCGCTTCGATATCTCTTCGCTAAAAAGGATGCTAAATCCCGTTTGATTCGTTGGATCCTTTTACTTCAAGAATTCGACCTTACAATCAAAGACAAAAAAGGATCCGATAATGTCATAGCCGATCATTTATCTCGTCTTTCGAATGCACCATCTTCCTTGCCGATCAATGAAAACTTCCCCGATGAACAACTTCTTTCTATTTCTATCGATCCATGGTACGCTGATATAGTGAACTACTTAGTCACGAAAGAAACTCCCTCATCTTGGTCCAAACAGGACAAATGCAAATTCATGTCCCAAGTGAAATATTTCTATTGGGACGATCCATACTTGTTCAAATATTGTCCCGACCAAATCATCCGACGTTGCATTCCGGATAATGAAATAAGGAGCGTTCTTTCGTTTTGCCACGATCAAGCGTGCGGTGGACATTTCGGTCCTCGAAAAACCGCAGAAAAAGTGCTTCAGTGTGGTTTCTATTGGCCTTCTCTTTTCAAAGACTCGTTTGAATTTTGTAAAACTTGTGATCGATGTCAAATGCTTGGACGAATTTCTCGACGAGATATGATGCCTTTAAACCCCATTCTTACGATCGAAATCTTTGATGTATGGGGTATCGACTTTATGGGACCTTTTCCCAATTCCTTTGGAAACTTGTATATCCTTCTCGCTGTCGATTACGTTTCAAAATGGGTCGAAGCCGTTCCTTGCAAAACCAATGACCACAGAATTGTTGTGAAATTTCTTAAAGAAAACATCTTTTCGAGGTTCGGCACACCTCGCACAATAATCAGTGATAACGGAACCCATTTTTGCAACCGTTCTTTTGAAACTTTAATAAAAAAATACTCGATAACCCACAAGTTATCCACTCCATATCATCCTCAGACTTGTGGCCAAGTTGAAGTTTCAAATCGACAAATAAAACAAATCTTGGAGAAAACTGTAAATAAAAATCGAAAAGATTGGTCTCAGAAATTGACCGACGCGCTTTGGGCTTACCGTACTGCTTTTAAAACTAACCTTGGGATGTCCCCTTTTCGTTTAGTTTACGGTAAAGCTTGCCATTTACCCGTTGAAATTGAACACAAAGCGTTGTGGGCAATAAAAAACTTAAACTTTGATCATGAAGAAGCCGGCGAAAATCGAAAATTACAACTCAACGAACTAGAAGAACTTAGGAACGACGCGTATGAAAACGAGAAAATTTACAAAGAAAGAACCAAAGTTTTTCACGAAAAATCAATCCTAAGGAAAAAGTTTTCGCCTAACCAGAAAGTTCTTTTATATGACTCGAGACTTCATTTATTTCCTGGGAAACTTAAATCAAGGTGGATCGGACCATTTGTGGTACGAACTGTTTTTCCACATGGTGCCATAGAAATAGAAAACCCAAAGGATGGATCGATTTTCAAAGTCAATGGTCATCGTTTAAAACCTTTCTTGGAATTTCCCGGTTACCAAGAGGAGGAGCTCATGATCCTTCATGAGCCAAGCTACGTCTAGTAAGAATGTTAACCCTCTTTTGTAAATATGTACATATTTTCCCCCATTACACTCATTATATCATGCATCGACTGTGGGGACACAGTCAAAATTAAGTGTGGAGGGAGTCTCATTTTCATTTTTTTTTTAGTTTTTCATGGCATTTTTGAATTTTCATTTTCTTCAAAAAAAAAAAAAAAAAAATCTCAAAACTCCTAAATCTCAGAAACATTTTCTTTTTACCATTTTGATTTATTTTTGAAGAAACACTTTGGGATAAGTATAAGTTTTGGTTAATAAATTGAAATTTTTGAAAATTTATTTGTCTTAACAAAAATAAAAATGAAGTTTGATTACAAATAACAATGGTTTTACAAGTATATAGGAAGGTTCATTTATGTTAATTATGAAGTATGTTCTAATTGAAAATCGTTGTTTAAAAAGTGGTAAATTTAAAGTAAAGGATATAACATTTTTGTCTTCTAAGTTAAATGGTGCTAAGATGATTTTGCAAAACTCTCTCTCTCTTAAAAATATATATATATATAAAAAAAACAAAAAACAAAATAATAACATCCAAAGTATTCACTCTCATTTAAAAGTCCTCACGGTTATGCATGGGTGAATTACTTGTAATCTTTGATTATGTGCTTTCATACTCATTTAAAAGTCCTCACGGTTATGCATGTATGAAACACATATTAAAAAAAAAAAAAGAACAGACTTAATAAAAACCACCTACGGTCGATAGGTGTATGCACGAAAGTGTGTACACTCGCCATGCTCTGTACTCCCCTCACATAAGCCCGAAAGGCAGTGCATGGGTGGTATATCTGGCCTCAGTTCACCTGAGCTAGGTGTGTAATTTTTGTTGCAAATAATGAGAGAGCAAGCAATTGAAATCCTAACACTATTTTAACTTGTTTGACCTAACTTGTTATTGAAAAGAAATGAAAATACCACTTTAATAAACTTTGATAATCAACTAAGGATCCATTTCATAATTACATTTTGTTATCAACCGAAACAACTAGCCAAACTATGGTCTATCTGTCATGACAACTTGATTTTTATTGGAAATTTTGACGAGTAAATGACTTAAATTTTCAAGACAATGACCAAAACATGTATTTAACTTATTCGTGTCAATTTAAAAATAAATCCTTCATTTGTAAATATTTCCAAAAAATTCGCATTCATCTCTTTGTAAATAAATCTTGCAATTTGCAAATATTTTCATCCTGCATTTGGATTTTGTGGGTAGTATCCGCTGAAAACCCTCACGAGACAACACTCGTCCTACTGGGGACACTCAGAGGTTTAACGGCTTGTTGCATACGCTCAATGCAATCGTGCTCCCTACGAAAACGGATTTATCTTAGTTTTCCTTTATTCGAGGACGAATAAAAAGATAAGTGTGGGGGTATTTGATGTGCACGTAATTGTGCATATATTTACATCCATATTTTATCTCTTTTTATTTAAATAATCATCATATTTGGGCATTTTAACATGTTTAAAACCAAAATTCAATTATTTCCAAACCATCATATTTTCATCATCATTCAGGGGCAAAACGGTCATTTTTGTGCATATGTCAATGTAAGAATTTTTACTTGGACATTTTTTGATTATTTTTATAGGAATTTGGATGCATATGGAAGAGGCTTATATGAAGATACATGCATGCACAAGGAAATACAAAGGAATGAAGAGGAAATAATTCAAGTTCAAGATCATGGAGGACCCCACCCACTTACCTAACTTCCAATTAGAAGCTAAGCACATGCTAAAAGGATTTAAAGCTTCATGTACATATTAAGTGGGGTATTAGTGAATGTTAATGATTACTTGGAGGCTACACCACCTCAAGGGTATTTTGGGAAGCTCCCTAAAAAGAGAATTAGGGTTTTATGCATGTATAAATAGCCCTCTTATGTACATGAAGATCATCTTCTACTCTTTCATTTACTTAGGAAATTAAGAAATCAAGTGTAAGCTCAATGTTCTATGAAATAAAAATGGCTTTCAAGCCTCTTTCTTCTCTCTTTTCTACATGTTTTTCTTTGTTTTATTGTTAATGTTTATTTATATGCTCTCTTTCTTCTTATGTTCATAGCTTAGATTTACATTTATGCAAGTAGTTAGTAGCTAATCTCTTTTGCTTTCTTTGCTTATTTTTTATTTTCTTTTCTTTAATGTTGAAACTTACTTGTGATGCTTCAATGCCACAAATGAGTAGCTAAACCCCTTCAATTTAGGGGTGATGAAGCTCTCTAACTTTATGTAATTTCAACATTTTTTATGATTTATGATCTCTTTGTTATGCTTCATGAATGTGAATTTTGATGTAAGTTTATACAAGTGGGTTTGATAGCTTATATTGCTTATGCAAATGAGCTATTCTTACTCAACATAAACACAATTTACATCAATATTTGCTAATTAATTTTTGATTATGAAATGAAAGTAAAAATGAAATTTGATGATCTATGTTACTAGTTACAATAGTAAATAGATCATACTTAAAATAGTTTTTGCTTTGGCTTCTTTTTCATGAGAATTGTAAGTGGTATAATTGTTGTATTATAGTTTGATGGTTTGAGTTATGTTAACTAATAACATAAACAAACCATACTTATGATAAATGCAATGATTATTTCACTTAATATCAAAGTTAGAGATCATAAATTATGTGTTTGTTGATTTACAAAAATATGAGAGTGGATTTGCCTCTAAATTGTTCTCTAGTTCAATAGTTTACTAATCACATTTCAATTCTAGTTTAGCTTCATTTTAGTTCTATCAAACAATTTCACTCGACTTTGGTATAATTTGATTGAATAGAAATTTTTAAAATCATCAATTCCCTGCGGATCGACCCGTATTCGCCACGTGCTACATTCGTACACCGTGCGCTTGCGGTTATATTTTAATTTGAAATTTTTCGGCAAATTTCTAAATCAATAGAAATTTCATCGACGAACAGTACGACCATGAACATATATGTTTAGGACTGGAGGGTAGTACATACCTTATCAATTTCAACAGTGAATTAGGGTTCAGAAACAAAATAGACCCCAAAACATCAAATTGGAAGAAGCAAATCCAGTAAATAGATCCATGTTGTACACTCCCTGAATCGACGTAGATTGCCTAAACAGATCATTTATAGCAGTGGAAACTCATCAACAAATCGTGGAAGCTTTGAATTTTATCGCCTCAGCTAGCATTCAAATTGAGAAATTCAAAAAGCAGAGAAATTTGAGAGCGTAAGAGGATCTGTTGTGATTAAAGGAAAAGGGAAAACATTTTTTTACCTTTTCAAACGGATGCAGGTGTTAAAATGGCTAGAAAAAAGAAAAGGAAAGTTGGGCGGAATTAGTGGGTGTATTGTTAGGAAGTCGAGGAATTGAATAAAAAATTAAGGAATGCAAACAGAGTTGAGAATTATGAAATAGCACAAGATAGCAATGCCACGTGAGCATAACTGAATTTGTGCTTTTAGGTTTAAGTAATAGATTCAAGTGTTATAAATGTGATTGTACAACCTTGTTAAATATCTTTTAATTAATGAATAATTAAAAAAACTTGTCTTTAAAATTTGTTTACAAAAATAAATATTTCAAAGAAATATCGATTACGCGGCCGAAAATTGATTAGTCGATAAACAGTTTTTTATTCGATATAAGTCGTTCAAACTCTTTTGTACTTGTTTAATGAACATATAAACATACTAGCAACTAATTAACACACTTTGCTTCGTTCAGCAATTAGAATCTTCTAGAAGCTTCTACAAGATAAGGAGATATTTTGTATGAGAAGTAGCTGGTCTTTACTAAAGGAAGGAGATGTGGTGGAGCATGTTGGGGGAGGAGGGGAGGGTGAGATTTCCATAATAAGCGAAAGGGGCGAGAGCATGGGTATGGAGCACCACTTCATGCCTATATAAGTGGGTGTATACCCCTTGAAACCATTTCATATTTTTAATGCAAAAATCTATACACTTCATATCTTTCTCTTCATTAAATTTTCTAAGAAAAATCATTTCAAAACATCTTCAAATCAGCTCAAACTTGACCAAGGACCTTAGGACAACATCACAACACCTCTTAGCAACTTGGATCTTGAAGAATCGAAGCACATCTCCCCCTTCACTTTGAAGCTGTGAGCAATTTCAAGGGCAATTGGGCAAAAGGCAAGTGCAAAGGAGTTGTAGGAAGTAAGGTATTAGCAAGTTTGAGGTAGGAAGAGAAAGCTAGATCTTGCTTATTTGATTGGCTAAGGGTGAGCTACTCACCATTGAATGAAAATATTGTGTATATGTGCTTGTATCTGATTGTTTCCATGTGATTAAATTTATATTGCTATATGTTGTAATATTTGGATTTGATTCTTTCTTTGAAAGCAAATGACATATGTAATCCATATATATGGAATTGTATGATTGTTGCATAGCTTTGAAACAAAGCATATACGTTGTAGTTGAGCGGAGGTTCGAACTGGGCTTGGATTTGAAAGTGCTCTTATAGAGATCGTTGTTATAGATGCACTTAGAAACTACCTCCTGTTCGGAAATTTCTAATGAACTTTGTAAAGAGATCCTTACAATTTTCTCGCCATATTTATAATGTATGTTGTGTATTTAGTTGCTATACAAGGTTGAATGTTAAAAGGTTAAGTAGCATATCGAAAAGTGACCATACTCCAACTTGTGTAAACTACCTCATTTTTAGCCTTTGTTTTGAACTTCAAATGTTTAAATAGGACTTTAATTTTAAGTATTTTATTTCATTCTTTTTGCAAGTCATCAAGCAATCTGAACTCTCAATAGGATAGAAAAGAGGGCCACAGGCGTGTAGACACCTCAATGAACTCATGTGGACACTCCTTGGCCCGAGGACAAGCTCTCAAATAAAAATTCATTAAGACCCATTTTTTAACACTTATTAGAGTATTTTAAAAGTGGTTTGGGATTTTTGTGCATTTTCAAAAGTTAGTTATGCATTTTTAAAAGAAGGGGGTTTACTTTTAAATATATGGAAAAATGGTTTTTCCAAGTTTTTAAGTAAATTATAAACTTGTTATTTTCAAGTAATATTTTGAATGATTATTTTAAAATCTTTTATAAGTATTTTAAAGTATATATAGTTTATACAAAATGTGTTGACTATTTAATTAAAGTATAAATACTTATGTAATATTATATCTATTAATTTTTTTATTAAATATTTAGTTCTATAAATTAATATACTATATATATATATATTATATTTATCATATCTAAAAAGCCGATGAAGTAGACTTATCTATATGTAAGAGTTAAGATTGTGTTCGTACAGGGATATAAGCAATAGTACTATAACCTACCATCTTCACTCTTGATCGAGGAATGATTAAGTTGGAAAGGTTGAAAATGCATTAATCGTGTTAATTTCTTGCTCGTTTATGGGAAGTCATTAATACTACATTTAACACTAAATCCAACAAAGTAGGCTTATCTATTTGTGAGAGTTAACATTAATGTTCGAGTGGAAAGGTTGAAAACGTGTTAAGTATATGAACCTTGATTTCTATAAGCGATCGTGTAAGAACTAGATACTCGATTAGTCGACTATCGAATTGATTATCGAACTTGACCAAATATTAACTTAGGAAATATATAAAAGTTTCATGGCTTCATTAGTTTTGAGACCCCCCGGGGGGAGCATTGGTATGAAACGTCTCTAGCTTTGAGAACTTATATTTACAAGATCCTCTAGAGGACTCCTCTTTATATGATTCGCATGCTTCTAAAAGAACTGGATTGAGTTTTCTAGAAATTCTTAGATTTAGTATTGAAGAGTCTAGGTTCAGATAAGTAGACTTATGTTTTGCTTATCGAATACCACTTCAAAACTAGTATACGATTCTATGTTTTAGAAGCGGTTATGCAGTGGAATGTTATATCGTTGAACTATCTATCCTAAGGTTAAGTCCAAGGAAGAGGTCGGTATTAACATTTCAAAATTATGTTATAGAGTTGAACTATCTATCCTAAAGTTAAGTCCAAGGGAGTGGTCGGCATTAGCGTTTGTCAAATGGCCTTATGCGAGTATTCATAGGGTGATTCATGTTATGTTTGAGTGATGAAGAATCTTGTAAGAGTTGTCGAGCGTAGCCTCAATATTGGTGATTAAATAGAACAACAATAGGGTGCATACCGGTATTGGGTTTAGTAAGCCGAATAGGATATATTAACTTCATATCTGGAGATGCATATATATATTGCTAGTCAAAATAAATGAACATGAATATATGAATAGGAGTTGCCAAATAGATTTCCTAAGATCTTTATCATACTTTCTATTGAACAATATATCATCGTATTATGTGCCGCATATGAAGGATAATGAAAATAGACAGTGGATATAAGCATGATCTATCCGAACACTATAAATCTTTTTATTCTTACTTCATTGCAATTTTCTTTCTACATAACTTATATATGAATCTTCTCTCTAAAAATCAATCATAATACAAATATAATAGCTGTGTTATGCATCCCTTATTCACAACTTTACAACTAATCGATTAAAGGTTCTTTCCACATTTCATGTAAACATTTTTTGTGTTTTTTTTACTGAGAGGTGATTCTCAACATGCATTTGAAATCAAATAATAAGGTTGGTGCTAATAGCGAGAATGAAGGGAACACCAACGCATCCTATCAAACAACTACCAATTGGGATGATCATTATGCAAGCACTCCAGTGCTAGTGGATGTATTTACCAAAAGTGAACCAGATTGATTTGTAGCTAAGCAAAATAAAAGTTTTGCTACCCAATAGTGGCATTAGTGGAACAACTCATAACATGCTTGGGGGTATCCACAAACTATTTCTTGCAACTTTAGAACACTTGGGAGATCCCAATCTAAGGGAACTAGAAGGCGAAGGGGTCGTAGTTTAACAAGGTACCCAATCAAGAAAGTCTAAGAGATAAAAGAATGAATGCTGGAGGGATGAAACAAGTAAGAGTTTAGCCTGAAGCTAAAATGAGAAGTTGTTCGACATCGAACTAGACAAAGATGATGCAGAATCGAGGACAACTACATCAAACTCTTCTCATTACCTCATTGAAATTATTGTCAATGGAGGACAAAATGATCGCTGGGACTGTTGTAGGAGCCTTTACCATGCCTGAAATAGAAGATCAAATTATCGTACGTAAGATAAGGGAAATCACTCCCCCCGAAGGGAAAGGATGAGCTATCATTGCCAATCACCGGGATCGGAGAATAGGATGGCTCAAGTCATTGGACAATATGTTCGATGTGAATAAGTAGAGAGAGGAATTAGAGTTAGGTTTAACGGTACCTTCTCCTTAGGGATAGGATTACCAAGAACCCCATAGATTTCAAGATGCCTACTATAGAGCCATATACAAGACTAACTGAACCTATAGTACACTGATAATGGTACACCCAGCACAGGCTAATAAGCAAACCTATAGAGGAAGCCTTGTGCAAGTGCTTTCCTCTATTCTTACAAGACTTAGCTACTATGTGGTTTTGTGGTTGACCCCTATGATCAATTCATTATTGTGTGATGTTAAAGGAGACGTTTATCATAACATCCCTTTTTTGTTTAACATTATTCAAGAGATTTAATTGGATAAACTAAATAGAATAATGTGATGTAGGGATAAAGAGAATGATGATAATTAGTTGGGTCGGGCCTAAACTAACCCATTGATAAGATCATTTAAACATATAATAGAAGAAAATTAATGAGAGAAGCAATGTGAGAATAGTTCTTTATTTCATTGCTAAAAACCCTTCCTCTCTCACTCATTCTTATTTTCATCTTATAAACTCCAAAACATACATATATAAGAGGCCTGACGTACCTAGAAGAGGAAATCTAAAACATTCATGGGGAATAACTAAAGGAATTAATCAATAACAAATATCAATCTCTCTTATCTAATCAAAAATAAATAATAGTATCCATCTCAATTATTTAGGTCTGATTTCAGATCTACGATGATTTTCGAATTGTTTAGTGATAATATATCATGCTATAGTTGATTATATCATTATTTGGTTGAGTGGTGATTTATTGGAATTTTATGGAATTATTATAATAGTTTTTATGGAAAAGTCTCATTTTTTGATCTCCAATCGACTTGAAATTCAAATTTGTTGTATAAACATTATTTTGAAGATGGGTTTCTAATTTCATAGTTTTCCAAGTTTATATTAATATTTTATAAATTTCCCTAGAGAAATAAGGGTTTATTTTGGTTTTTAATTATTAAAAATAATTAAATAAGTTTTTTAAAATATTTTGGCCTTGAAATTTTTAAATATGGAATAAGAAGGAAATTATGATTTTCTATTATTTTTGGGGATTTTTCCCAAATGGCTATAATTTTCTACAAATTATTTATGGTAGAAAAGCTATAAATTAATATTAATAAATGATATTAATTACAAGGGTTTGCAATTTTTTTAGGAAGATAAAACGTGTTCTTCCAGTAAATTCTGACGAGATATGAAAAGTATTTCGTTAGCTAATCATATTTTAACAAAAGACGAGAGACAAGGGTTGGTGGAAAGAATTAGATTTAAAAAGAAATAAATCATTTTTATAATTATTTATAGAAATTCCATTGTAGATATTCGGCACCCCCATCCCTTGCCATCAACATCTATGAAAGTTAATACCTAGAATAACTATCTGATTGTTATAAGAAGTATTGACATTATAAAGTCGACATCTATTTGGGATGATGCATGCGATGTTTACCTTGTAGATATGAGATGTATCATCTCTTATAGAGATTCCACATTAAGTCATTTAGGGATACAATATCTCAAGGGTGTAGAGGCTCGACATCCTAGGGTTTTAGGATTGTACATTGTTCTTTTAAAGGTTTGACACTTCTTTGTTTTTAAGGCTTCGGTAACCCTCAAGTCTTTTAAAGATTCGACATCCTAAGTTTCTAAGGATTTGGCACCCTTCAAGATATAGCGGTTCGACATTGCTAAGACTTTTAAACTTTTAACCTCTTGTCACCTATTTTATTTGACATCAATGTTTTACAGCATTGATGTCGTATGTTTATATTTTCAACATATATTTTTGTGGCATAGTAGATGTATGTTTATATAGTCGACTTTTATATTTTATAAGCTCGAAAGCCTTACGTTTTGCAAACTATAAGCTATGTTTTAAAAGCACAGTAGCCTCTGTGTATTCGAAACTTGATAATCGTATAATTTTGGCATTATAGTCATATTCTTTACAAAAATCAAAACATTTGATGACTCGATGTAGAGGCTCGATATCCTATTCTAGCGACATAGATGCCATATGTTTATGTTATCCCGCCTTTTGACAAGGCCGTGATACCATGGATTTGGCAAAATGAATTTCGTGATTATTAAGGCAGGAAGCCCGAAGAGATGATTATCAGGATTAGAGCTCAGTTATAAGCAAGATTAAGGATGATAGTCAAGAGGATTCAAATGAATGACATCTCAAAATTGGTTAAAGTATGGATTGGTACCTACCCTAGGCAGGAGATTGGATCAGATTACTTCCTCTAGGCATCAGATCGGTGTGGATATTGACACTTAACTCAACTGACTGGCCCATCAAAGATCGATCGGGAAACACTTAGATAACTATGCAAACACATTGGGCCCCACTCCCCAACATTAAGGGATCGGCACTGATCCCCCTATAAGGATCAGCACCGATCCCCTAAAGTAGGCTCAATGCGGCCCATTTTTGGGAAGTGGGGTTGGCATAGTTTGGAGGTTCTACGTGCGGACTTTTAACTGGATATTTGTCCATCTTTCTTTGTAAATATAATGGGCATGACACTTATTTGGGGATATTCTTCCCTCTTGCTTACACTCTACCATTTTTATGAATCAAATTCAAATCATTGTAACTGTAATCAGCAGTATAGATAAAAAGAAAATCTTTAGAGTGGACGTAGGCCGGAGTCAGTGAACCACCATAAAACTTGTTATATTCATTTCTTACTGTTTTAATTTTCTATTCTTCATATTCTATTCTCTACTTCACTCTATTTGGAATTGGTTATTGGATTTGTGGTTCTTTCACATTGTTTGGGTGTTGGCAACCATTTGTGACGTGATGCTTTCATTGAGAATACTTGCACCTGTAGATTTAGAAGCTAAGATCTTGGATTTGGAAGCTTAGATACTTGGATCTAGGAAACAATGGCTAGGCAATCAGTAAGAAAAACATTGGAAGACAGGAGTTACCATAGAGAGAGTCTAGAGGTTTCCTCAAGAGCTGGAGCTAATCAACCCTTCGTTTGCATCACTAGGAATGAGATGGAGACTATAATTGAGGCGATACAGGGGCATATAATTAAGAGATAATAGGAGATGATGTAGAATTTCCTTAGGCCAATCGGATAGGATGGAATAAGAGCTACTGGCAATATGGATCAAGGGGTTGGGTAGCATAAGTTGTTGAAAGTTAGAACTAGGAGCATGGAAACGGAGCTAACAGGCAGGAAAATGGAAAGAGCAGCTCTAGGCGAACCTAAGCATGCAGGAGGGATTGGCATTGATCCCCTCGACTTGGAGGACACACCTCTCAGTCAGGCTGGATCGGATCTCGGTGGGCGAGTGCCGTGTAGTTTAATGAAGATCGATTGCGAATGCACATCCGAAAGGGTACATTCTAGAATACCCTCATAGAGGTTTTGGGGGTGGGCTGGTAATTTGGATTGGAGGCCACCGATCGATGAGAATGAATGGATGGCTAAGCTGATAGGAAAAATAATAAGAGGTAGATTGCCCAATAGAAGTCTGGAAGATGTCAATCGGAGTCTGTTTACTCCAAATATCAGGCAAGCTAGGAACCTATCGAAGTTCAAATTACCAATTTTAGATGTGTACGATGGACGGTCTACCCTACAATACACTTGATGAGGTATATCCGACATATGGAAGTGCTAAGGGCATCAAAGGAAGTCATGGCAAGGTGTTTTCTACTTTATTTAGCGGAATTAGCTGTGCTCTAGTTTAAGCAGCTGGAGAATGGTTCGATCAGAACATGTAACAAGTTCGTATATCGGTTCATGAGGCAATGTAGGGTCCACATTTCCAGACCCAAGAAAGCAATAGCATTGGTAACACTAAAGCTTAAGACAGGAAAGTTGTTGGGAAGTTTCTTGACACGGTTTAATGCAGCAGTTGCTTCGGTGGATTGACCGGTTCCATTGATGGTCTTAATGGCGACGGTATGTGAGAGTGCCAATGATATGGATTTTAAGATTTCATTGGAGCAGGATCCATCAATGGATCTTAGGGAATTTTACACGAAGCTGAGAGTTTCATGCGCCATGTGGATGAACAAATCGACAAGCAGACAGTAAATGTCATGCGAGGTGAAGGACCATCTAGAGAAGGGTCCAAGAAGGACAAGGGAAAAGGAAGTTGGACGATGGTTATGATGAATCAAAAATGCAAAGGAAAGAATGGGAACCGAAGTTCTCCACTTATTTGGATTTGAAGAAAATCTTGGAACAGATTTATCTAGATACATAAGGGCAACTCCCCTATCAGAAACTGCAAAAGGAGGTCTCCTATGGAGCGGGAACGTAGGTCTGGAAAGTATTGCCTATTCCATGAATTGGATGGGCATACTACAGATGAATGTAGGCACTTACGAGATATAGTTGAGGTACACGTCAAGAATGGAAAGTTGCCATAATATGTGAGGACTCGGGCATCAGTTGTGGAACAGGAGTGGCCACCGTCCATATCAAATGGAAATAGCTTTGGATCGAGGTCATAGATCGTCATCTATTGATCAGGATGGCTTCAACTGAATAAATAATAAACTCAACATTAAAACGGCTAAATCATTTACACATGTACGAGATCAAAGTTAGTCCCAAGGCAAGCTCTGAGATAATGATGAACCGTCATGCTCGGAGAGGCAATGTTTGGTTTTCCTTGTTTTCTAGTTTTATAGCTGTAAGAACTTAATTTTAATAATTTAATCTAAATCTGCATTAATGCGATGAACAAAATATGCCGCCGTCGTCTCGATCGAAGAGACGGGTAATAACCGTAAGGTGCAAGTCCCTTCGCTAGAGTGTGACGAGATGGATTCATACATCATGGATTAAGCCATCGACTAGAGTCGAGGCTGGGGAAAGGAAGTCAGTATGAAATTGATCGCATTATGTCCTTGACCGACGAGTCAGACAAGAAATTAGTCGCTTCGTCAGAAAGCAATAAGATCGACTTACTTATCGTTGTACCCCCTTTCATCGGAGAGTGACTAGATGGGGTCCGGCAAAGGTCCGAAGAGACCATACAGCCTTAGATGGCTAGGGCATCGCGTTATGTTCATGGACACTAAACTAGGGTGTAGGAAGTAATGCCTCTTTTCTAGAGAGCGACAAATTGGCTTACTCGTCGTTGCTTCCTCTTCATTAGGGAGTGAAAAAATGAGGTCCAGTAAGAGCTCGGAGAGGCTGTGATCGGTCTAGGAGGATCAAGACATCCCTATATGTCCCCAAAAGTGCTGGAGTGCAGGGAGCGAGTCGCTTTGCCCGAGAGCGACAGGATCAACTCACTCATTTTTAAGTATCCTCACCGAAGATCAAGTGGATCAGGCTTAGCACGGGTCCAGAGATACCATCGATTGGTCTGGAGAGACTATGAACTGGGATAATGATCCAAACAGATCTTGGCTTACTGACTTCCAAGATTTCAAAAAATTATGGATAGGATATCGACCCACAGAGATCACACATTTGGATAATGATCCGGTGAAATCAGGGATTTGGTTAACGATCCGAAGAAATCGTTGATTTGGATAACAATCCAATGAGATCGTCGATTTGGTTACGAGCTTTGGATGGATATGGGTTTGGCTAAGGATTTGGAATGGATTTGGTATTGACTATCGAGTGGGAATAGTCGTGGATTTCACTAACAATCCAGAGAGATTGACAATTCAGTATGCAAATACCAACTCTCGGGTAAATATAGGATTGCTCATGGCGATTTGGTTTGCAAAAGGAATGGATTCTGGATTGGAATATTCGGTGGTCGATGGATTTCAGACTTAGACTTAAAGGAAGTTCAAAACACACCTTCCTATCGCAAGACATATTTTTGGGAGCAAATGTTATCCTGTCTTTTGGCAAGGATGTGATACCAATGATTTGGCAAAACAGATTTCATGATCATCAAGGCAGGAAGCTCGGATATATGATTATCAAGGTCAAAGATCATTTATAAGTAAGATTATGGATGATAGTCAAGTGGATTTAGACGAATTACATCTCAAAATTGGTTGAGTATGGATTGACACTTCCCTTAGGTTGGGGATCTGATTGGATTACGTCCCCTAAGCAGGGGATCGATCAGGTCACTATGGATATTGATACTCAACTGAACATATCAATTCATCAAATATTGATCAGTTACTCCAGAAAACACTTACCGAACTATGCAAACAACTCAAGAAATAGGAAGAGGATGTCATAGGTGACTCCAATGATCAATCGTTGGGCCTCACTCCCCTACATCAGGGGATCGGCCCCCCATAGGGATCTACACCGATCCCCCAAAGTAGGCCCAATGCGGCTCATTTTCGGGGAGTGAGGTCGGTCTAGTCTGGAGGTTATACATGCGGATTTTCAATTATATATTTGTCCATCTTCCTCTACAAATATAGTGGGCATGACACTCATTTGGGGGATCTTCTTCTCTCTTGGCTAAGCGGTATCATTTTTATGAATCGGATTCACATCATTGTAACTATAATCAACAGTATAAATCAAAGGAAAATCTTTGGAGTGGATGTAGGCAAGAGTCAGCCGAACTACTATAAAGCTTCTTGTGTTCATTTCTTACTGTTTTAATTTTATGTTCTTCATATTTTATATTCTCTACTTCATTCTGTTTGGAATTATTTATTGAATTTGTGGTGCTTTCACATTGTTTAGCTGTTGGTGGCTATTTTTGATATCAACAGTTTATAAATTGAATAGTTTTATTTAGTAGTTAGATAAGCGAT
Organism: Allium cepa; assembly: GCA_030765085.1. Taxonomy (NCBI): domain Eukaryota; kingdom Viridiplantae; phylum Streptophyta; class Magnoliopsida; order Asparagales; family Amaryllidaceae; genus Allium; species Allium cepa. The sequence continues at coordinate 201,807,681 of CM060934.1, read as the reverse complement.
ACGCTTTAGAGGTTCGATAACCTTGTTTTTGATACCGAATGATTTAAAGGCTATTTGAAGATGGTTGTATTTTGGCCCTAGGTTTTGGCTTAGTATTGGGATATATTTTCCTTGTTTAAAAGAAAGATTTTAAGTGGTCTGTCATTTATAATGATAAATGTTTTCATGGAAATAAAATGGAATTTTTGCTCAAAGTTTTATACGAATTTGCCAAAGGAAATTATTACTTCAGATTAAGTAATTTTGTGATGCCAATAACTATTGATTGAACATATTTTGTAAATGATATTATCTATTCTCGTCATCATTTGATTAGTTAAATTTTCATATCTGTCATTACCATACTTACACTATTAGAATCTAAAATTTCCTCTTGGGGTTAGTGGAGAATTACCAGTTAGGTTTTTCCAGTAGTGACTATAGTCAAACTTAACTTCTAAGTAAGTAGAATTGCATCCAGGAGATCAGATAGATCAATTGTGTAGATGCCTTGAACTGATTAGAGAGTGATAACTCATAGATTTAATAACCAAAAAGGTTATGGGTTAATCTATGAAAATCAACAGGTTCATAGTAATCCTAGAAAAACAAAAATATGTGCGATGGATAATCCATTTGATATATGAGACAGATAGCCTATATTATTATTGATAGGTTTATAGGAACCCCAGGAAAACTGTGATATGTATAATGGATAATCCACATAATCCGAGGCAGATAGTCCATATGAGATGTGTAATTGGTAGTCCACAAGAGTTAAGATAAATTGTCCATTTGATTCGAGACATATATTCCATTTGATTTGAGACAGATAGTCCACAGATTCAGGATAGATGGTCCATTTTATGAAATTAGGTAGATATTGGGAGTACATGATCCAATGAAGGCAAATTAGTCAGAGTTACGCACATTGCATGCCTAGATATGATTATATTATAATGTTCTAACCATTATAATTACAGGTTCATGATTTATGATTGACATATTTGGATAGGATACTAATAAAAGGGAAACCCAATCTGCTCAGTAATGTGGTCTCACTAGATATCTATTTTGCTTTGAGATGGCATATAATTATTCACACATGACTTTTTGTCTAACCTAAAGTTTTTTCCCCTTAAACTTTAGATGCTTATTTGAGTAGTTCGAGAGTAGGGATTTTCAAGTTAGACGAATAAGCTTCAGGAGATGTGCAGAGACAAGCTAGCTAATATGAGGCGTTTGTTTCCACTGTGTTGTTTTAAGTTTTTGCTTTGTTTAAATGGATGTAATGATAGGATTTATAAATGTCAAGCAATTTGAATCTGATCACCTAATAAGGCATCTTCATATGTCGCCAATGGAATATATTTGTAATTATTATATTTTCTCTAAACGTGGAATCGATGGGATTTTGTAATGGGCTAATGTAAATGTTGGATCATGAGTTTTGATTCATGACAAAAAGCTTAAACGATCAGTGATGAGACTATACGATCAAGCGATAAAAAGAAAATGAGATATGCAAGCTATTAAACTACAATGGAGATGAGACTACAAATCTAAGTATAGCATGATTACTTACTGAAGTTTTAGTCTTAAATATGGTTTATAATTGTTAAAATCTATCCTCAAGTAGTTTGCACATACTCAAAGTAGTTTTAAAGTTCGAAATTTTAAAATATGTGCAAACTGTGCACTGACGACCAGGTCAATCGATTGACCGGAAACAACTAGTCAACTGAACCTGTTCAGTGCACATATATGCACCATTTTACACTATTTTTGAATATTCAGTTGAATAGTCGATTTTTCTCGGTCGACTGACCATCGCTAATGGCTATTTTTTCTGAAGAGCCACTTCTAATTGTGAAGAGTTTTGATCCAAATTGAAGAGATATGGCTGCACCTTTTGGTTGAAACTTTTTGTGAATAGTTGTAACTATTTGTTCACTATATAAACACGTTAGAATCACTTCTCAAATTATTGAATTTTATTTTGATTTCTTGCCCTATTCTCTACTATCTATCTCTGCATTCTAAATGCAATCACAATCTATATATTGCTTGAATCTTCGAACTAATTAATATATTCTACGATTCCAAACAATATCTTACTTTCATATCTTCACACACACAATATATACTTAAGGATTTGATTGTAGGAAAGGTGTACTGTTAAAGACATATCCGTGTTATTCAAAACACAAGTGTTAACTATTTACTTGCACCAGTAGAAGTCTTGTTCGATTGTTCAGGCAGTAAAAGTCCTCTTCCGCTGTTTGAGGCGAAAAAACCTTATTCGGCTACTCAAGTGTTGAATACCTATTCCTCCGGGTTAAGAAAGGAGTTTATAGAGTTTAAATCCAGAGTACTCTAGGAGTGGACGTAGAACGGGAAGTTCAAACCAGTATAAAAAGTCCCGATGTGTTTGTTTCACTTACTTTATTACTATTATCTATTGTCTAGTTTATATTTCCGCTCTAATATAATATTCCATATTACATGATCCTAAGTGTTAACTAGCCACACAGCTTACACACCTTTAATGAATATGAAAGTTATTAATGAAATGAGCTTTGAAAATTTTCGTATCCTTGTGCTCCTTAAATACAATTAATTGATCTTATTTTATCACTAGGAATTAATACTATGGATGACTTCAACATCGATAGGCTTACTTTTAGCCTTAAAATAAGGGAAGTTGCAACTTGGTATCAAAACATAGGCTTACGTAAAGCTTAACAGGTACTAAAAATGTTTTGAAAACATAATCCAAATGTACCAGAGAGTATGATTGGGGTATGGGATACACTATAGTAACGTACTTGTGTTTGCTATATATATATATAAGTATGCATCCTATCATTATTCTCCCCTCTCTCTTAGACTGTTCTTCTATATGTTACTAAGGCATGTAATTAGATTACGAGAAAGCAAGATACGGAAGCAGAAACGGAAGAGTGAATCTAGATGGGGCAAGCACCATAACAAATGGAAATGTTCAGCCCATTACAAAAGTAATCTAGGTCGACAAGCTAACGCTAATGTAGATGTTGGAACCCTACCAGTAGATATGGGACTCTATATGAGTTTTTCATGAATATGATGCAAGTTATCACTATTGATTTGGTTGAAGGAAATGTTACTAATAGGGAAGGAGCTAATTCTAATGTATCGACTGTCAATGACTATGCTTAGTTGAGCCAGGATTATACTAGTCTTAGAGGAAAGCCTTTTCTATGAACAGAGAATGCTATTGAAGTTGAGAATTGGTTGTTGCACTATGAGAGAATCTTTGCTTACTTAGGATTAAATGATGAGTAGAAGAGGAGGTTGACATCTAGACAATTGCAAGGAGCGGCTTTGTATTGGTGGAACAGTGTGACGGTAGGAATACCAAAGGAGAATATGACTTAGGTTGAGTTCAAAAGGAGGTTTGTGGAAAGGTTCTTGTTTGAGATAACAAAGTCAACTTTGCCTAGGAAGTTTGTTGATTTGAAGCAAGGAGAAATGTCTATTCTGAAGTATGCAACTAAGTTTGATGAGTTGTCCAGATGCGGATATGCTACCATAGATACTGCGATTAAGAGGAATGAGAAGTTCATTCGGGGAATGAGATGGCGATAAGGGATGAGGAAATGCTTTCGACCTCTGGAAAGGACATGCTTGTGGAGACTTAAGATTTTCAGGGCAAGAAGAGGAAGTTTTTCAAAAATAAGGGAGCTCATAAAGGCTGAGCTACCAAGAAAGGGAAAGCTGATATTACTTGTTATAAGTGTGATAAGAAAGAGCACTTTGCTAATGAGTGTCGATCTGGTGATGGAAAAACTATTGTGCGAAAGAAGAACGTGAAGTGTTATAGCTGCAACCAGGTGGGACATATGAGAATAAATATCTAGAAGCAGTCAAGGATGATGAAGGGATGATTTTTGCTCTAGAGCATCGGCTTCTAGACCGACTGTAGAAGATAAAGGAAAATCTGTGACGGGAGGTATGATTTTGATTCATGGCATACCTGTTAAAGTATTATTTGATATTGGCACATCACATTCTTTTATCTCATGTTGTTTGGTGGATAAGTTAAATCTAGAACCATCATATCATATTACTTCCTTAAGGGTTGCAATCCGATAGGAGGTAATGTAACTCTTGGGATAAGATGTGACCATTTAGAAATTGAGCTGTAAGGTCAGGCATTTTCGTGCAATTTGCATGTGTTTGATTTTGTGCGTTTTGGGATTATTTTGGGTATTGATTGGTTAAGCAGATATGATGCTAGGATATTTTTCCAAAATAGGATGATATCATTAAGAAACCCTAATAGCTGTTTGCATCAAAATTGTCCACCAACACCCAATTGTGTGAAAGCACCAACATCCAATTCAGTCATAGAAATATGAAGAGAAAGAAATGAAGAACAAAATTAAAACAATTGGAAAGTAAGTAAATTAAGACGCAGATTTATGATGGTTCGGCTAACTACGGCCTACGTCCACTCCAAATATCTTCCTTTTATTAGTTTATACTGCTGATTATAGTTACCAATCCATGAAATTCAAGAATAAAAATGGTAGAGTATGGCCTAGGTATAAGATGATGAGAAGCAGAATAAAGTTCCCTTTGCTGAAGCCATGCCTACACTATTTATAAGTGAAACTTCGGCTACAAGGCCTTCTTATCCATATGGACCCATCATAGGAATCGATAGGCCCAAATCCCCATAAAGAGGGTTCGATACCGATCCTTCCTTAGTTGATTTTTGGGCAGCGATTCCTATGGTGGATTCTACATACTAAAATATGTTTAAGCTCCAAGTTTCATGTCATTTGGATCAACGGGGCTCGAGTTATTGATTGTTGAATGCAAGAATACTCATGGTTTTGCCGATCCTTCCTTGTATGCCGATCCATCCATCTACATGCTATGTCGATCCTTTCCTTCATATGCTACACTGATCCATCTTTCATAGGCTATGCCGACCCCTTGTCCATCTATCCATACTGATCCCTTATTTGAATATTGAAGTGTGTTGATACCTTCTAGCCTATAGTGTCGATCCCTCCTTGTGGATTGAAACATAACTTCCAAAACCAGTATACATGTCGAACCATGTATCTCCATTTATGTCGAACCCTCCATTATATCATCCATGTAGATCCATCTTGCCTCGAACTACGCTGATCCATCTTGCCTTGACTTACGCCTATCCATCTCGCCTGGACCATGCCGATTCAACTGCTTTCGCCAACTTAAATCCCTCCTTTGCTCTGGCCATGCCGACCCCTTCCTGTCCAAACATACCGATCCCCCAACCTTTACCTGTACCGATCCCTTACTTCATGAAGTATGACTAAACCGATCCGTTCACATTGAAACATGTCGATCCCTTCAACATAACTTCCCAAAAAACTAAAACATGTCGATCCAAGCTATGTCCTATATTTCTAGTATCCTGCACCATTTATCTACCAACTCTAGCTTCGTATAACCATTTGTACTTTACCTTCAGGTCCTACAACCATCATTTTACACTCATCGGTCTTGATATTGTGAAGTCTATTGGATTAAATCCTCCTATGTACTGCCTTGCCAAAAGGCGGGATAAAACTTTGCCCCTTAAAACATGCCTTGCAATAGGAAAACGTGTTTTGAATTGTCATAAATCCAAAGTCCATAGGCTATTAATTGTAATATTATCTGATCCATAATCCAATCCATTTCCCATCCTATTCCTTAATCTCTCCAGGTCATTAGCGAAATCCATGATTGTTCCGAGTCGATATCCAATTCCAAATTCATTTCCAATTCATTAAACAAATCCATGATCTCTTCGGATCATTTAATCCATATCTAGGACTGCTTCGGGTTCATATCCTAGTCCATAGACCTCTCTGTGTCATTTTATCCAAATTCGAGACCGCTCCGGGTACATATCCAAGTCCGTAGACCTCTCTAGGTCATTAGCCTAATCAAAATCCTTGATTTCACTGGATCCTTGCGGAGCACAATCTATACTCGACGATCTGAGTAGGCCGATCCTGTCGCTTTCTAGTGAAGTGGTCTATCCATTGCCAGGCATAGCCCATACCCAACGATCTTGATCTCTCCAGAATTTTGCCAAGCACAATCCATAATTGATGATCTGTTATGTTTTATTCTAGGCCTTGACTCTTTGATTGAGGAATTAATCCATGGGTGTCCTTCTCCGGCTTCGGTTTTCGTTGAGGACTTAAACCATGGGGTATCCTTCTATGGCCTGGATCCTAAGTCAAGGATTTAAACCGTGGGGTATCCTTCTCCGGCCTTAATCCCCTGTTGAGGACTTAATCCATGTAAGAATCCATCATGTCGCTCTCCGACGAAGGGACTCACGAATCGTGGTTATTGCTCTCTCTCGTTGGGGCCATAATTGTGACCTGTGTTATTATTACATTCACCGGACTTAAGCATCCCTAAATCCATAAAATAAAATTACATACAACCAATAAACCAAAGATCGAAGAAAATAAGGAAAAAAAAAATTTCACAAACCTAAGCACTACGGTTCATCGTCATCTTAGAGCATGCCTAGGGATCGTCCTCGATCCCGTACATGTGTAAGTAACTTAGCCATATTACTATGGAGTTTATTACTTATTCAATGCCATCCTAATCAATTGATGACAAGTCGACGATGATGCTATGATCTAGTGCCATTTTTGTTCGAGGTGGACGGTGATACTCTTGTTCCACCGTCGCAGCTCGAGTCCTTATGTATTGTTGTAATTGACCATTCCTCGCGTGTTCCTCAATGATATCCTTCAAATTCCTGCAGCCAATTGTATTGTGCTTATCCAACTCATTGAATAGACCGTGCATTCTCGATGCTTGCTCAGGTTCGAAGGGTCCCCTCCTTGTAGGCCTTCGATACTGAAGACGTCCTTGAGTATCCAAATAAATCCTTTTCGGAGATTCGCTAAACTCTATGTAAGAGGAGAACTTTGGTTCTCTCCATTGCCTCTTTGACACATTAATGCCATCATTTATTTTCCTTTATCATTCTTGTTTACATCTCCTAATGATCCTCCACTTTACACAACATTCATCTTTGGTTTGTTTGCTTGTGTTTCTTTCTGGCGTAGGAACCTTTCTGCTTCATGATAACTCCCCGAGATCCATAGATGGATCCCGCACCAGTGAATCCTTGAACTCTGTGCCATCAGCAATTCCAAAAACAGTTGCCATCAAAACCATGGATGGATCTGGATGATCCATCGATGCCACCGTAGCATTAAACTGTGTTAAGAAACTCCTCAAGGACTCTTCAGTCCTCTTTCTCAGTGTTGCCAAACTCATCATTTTTTTGGGTCTCGAGATGTGAACCCTAAACTACTTTATAAATCTTTCGATCAATTTCATCCTAATAGAGTCGCTTTCCAACTGTCTGAACCATAGTGTAGCTATATCCATTAAGTACAAGGGGAAGCACCATGCCATGACTTCCTGCGATGCACCCCAGTACTTCCATACGTCTCATGTTTCTCATCAAAGGAACATCGAGATCTGTTTTTCCATCATAGGTCTCAAGCGTTGGCAGTTTAAACTTCGGTGGATTCCAAGCTTGCTTGATTATTGGAGCAAATGGACATATATTTACATTGTCTAGATCCTTGTTCACTAATCCTCCATGCAAAGCTCGCCTTATCATCTCCGCAAACCTTTTATTGTCTTCCAATGGTAGTGTCCTATCGTCATGCCAAAGCTGCGCCCCGAGTCTATGAGTGAATTCTAGAAAGTTTTCCTCCAAATGAGCATCCAAATATTGATTTTCACCAAGCTCAATGAGGTCGATTGTATGTCCTTCAGCATCACTATCAACCAGACCCAAGGGCATGGCCCCTAGCCCTTGGGGATCGGTACCGATCCCTTTGGAGGGATAGGTGTCGATCCCTCTTGGATGGCGGGGAACTACGCTCAGCTGCTCTATTCCACTCCTCTGTCTATTAGCTCCATTTCCATGTTCATGGTTTTGATTTTGGTTTTTCATTCCAGCAGGTCTTACGGCTCTAGCCTGTTCGATTTGTTGGAGTAGATTATGCATCATCTCCTCCTGCCTTTTCAGCATCCTCTTCTGCATAGCATCCATCATTGCTTCCATTTCATCCATGGTGATGTGGATAGATGCTTGATTAGCTCTAACTCCTGAGGAAGCCTTCTGACTCCGTCCATGGTGACTCATTTCCGGCAGCACTCTCATTGTTGATTGCCTAGCCATTACTTTCTAAATCCAAATATCCAAGCTTAAAAATCTATTTTATGCAAGTCTTTTCGCCGTGAAAGCACAAAAATGTTGGTGTCAAAATTGACCACCAACACCGAGTTATGTGAAAGCACCAAAATCCAATCCAGCCATAGAAATATGAAGAGAAATAAATGAAGAACAAAAATAAAACAATCATAAAGCAAGTAAATTAAGACAAAGATTTATAGCGGTTCGGCAACTCCGGCCTACGCCCACTCCAAAGATTGTCCTTTCATTAGTTTATACCACTGACTACAGCTACAAATCCATGAAATTCAAGACTAAAAATGGCAAAGTATACTCTAGGTAGTAGATGAAGAGAAGCAAAATGAAGATCCCTTTTCCGAAGCCATGCCTGCTGTATTTATAGGTGAAACTTTTCTATAGGACCTTCTTATCGATATGGGCCCACCATAGAGGTTGCTAAGCCCAAATCCCAATAAGGAGGGATCGGTACCGATCCCTTCCTTAGTTGAATTTTGGGCAGCAATTCCTACAGTGGATTCTACATACTAAAATATGTTTAAGCTGCAAGTTCCATGTCACTTGGATCAACAGAGCTCGAGTTATTGATTGTTGAATGGAGGAAAACACATGGTTTTTGACATATGATGATCCTTCCTTATATGCCAATATATCCTTCTGCATGCTATGCCGATCATTTCCTTCATATGCTACACCAATCCATCTTTCATACGCTACGCCGACCCCTTGTTCATCCATTCATACCGATCCCTTATTTTGGAACTGAAGTGTGCCGATCCCTCCTTATGGATTGAAACATAACTTCCTAAATCAGTAAACCATGTCGAACCATGTATCTCCATTTATGTCAAACCCTCCATTATATCATCCATGCTGACCCATCTTGCCTTGAACTACACCGATCCATCTTACCTTGACTTACGCTAATCCATCTCCCCTGGACCATGCCAATCCAGCTGCTTTCGCCAACGCTGATCCCTCCTTTGCTCCAACCATGTCGACCTCTTGCTTATCCAAACATACCAATCCCTCAGCTTTTACTTGTGCTAATCCCTTTCTTCATGAAGTATGCCTATACTGATACCTTCACATTGAAACATGCCAATCCCTTCAAAATAACTTCCCAAACCAATAAAACATGTTGATCTAATCAATGTCCCATATTTCTAGTATCCTGCATCATTTATCTACCAACTGTATCCAGCTATGCTTCATACAACCATTTGTACTTTACATTCGGGTCCTACAACCGTCGCTCCACACTCATTGGACTTGATACTTGTGAAGTCTTTTGGGTTAAATATGCATGTGTACTGCCTTGCCAAAACAATGGTTAACAATAGTTATGATCAAATTATATACCCAGTAGAAAATTTGAGTTTCGATATTCATGCTTTATTAGGTGCGATGGAAGTGTCTGATGAGATGAATTTGGATTTTGTGATAAGTGACTATGCAGATTTATTTTGGCCAGTTATAGGACTACCACCGAAATAAGCTATTAAGTTTTGAATATATGTATTACCTAGAGCTGAACCTATAAATAAACTTCCTAGTAGAATGACACCTATGGAGATGAAAGAGTTAAAGGTGTATCTAGTGGACTTGGAAGGAAAGAATTTCATTAGACCAAGTAGTTCATCTTGGGGAGTGACTGTGGTGTTGTGAAGTAACCAGATGGGTTGAGGATGTGTATTGATTACCGTTAGTTGAATAAGAATAAGAAACGATATCCTTTGCTGAGAATAAATGATTTGTTTGATCAGTTAAGGGGAGCTAAATATGTTTTCCCAATTGGATGTACCAACATGATTCCATCAATTAAGAGTGTCGAAGGAAAATATTCCCTTAACGGTGTTTTGAACATGGTATGGTTCATATGAATGTTTTGTCATACCCTTTGGACTGACTAACGCACCTAATTTCTTTGGGGATTTGATGAACCGGATCTTCCGAGAGAATTTGAACAAATTTATGTTAGTATTTATAAAAGGCATTTTGGTATATTCTAAGAATAAGCGGGATCATGAGACTTGTCTTAGAATGGTTCTTGAGACATTAAAGTGGCATTGGCTAAAAATGAAATTTTAAAAATGTCATTTTTGGAAAAGAGAAGTGAATATTTTGGTCATGTAGTTTTTGAAGAAGGGTTATCTGTGAATCCAGTTAAGATTGAAGCTGTTAATAATTGGAAGAGACCCGAGACTTTGATCGAGATAAGGAGTTTTCTTAGACTGGCTGGCTATTATTGAAGATACATCAAGGGTTTTCTCGTATAGCGGCATCTATGACTAAACTAATAAGGAAGGAAATAAAGTTTGTTTGGGTCGATAAATATGAAGAATCATTCTTAAAGCTAAAACATTTATTAACTAATGCGCTCGTAATAGTTATACCGGATAGGAGTCAAGTTTTATTGGTGTATACAATGCATATGGATCAAGGTTGGGAGCTATGTTGATGCAAATGGTGAAGTGATTGCCTATACTTCTCGATAGTTTAGACCACATGAAGTTAGATATCCTACTCATGATTTACAGTTAGCAGCGGTGATCTTTGCTTTGAAAGAGTGGAGATACTATCTTTTCAGAGAAAGATTCAAGTTATTCATGAATCATAAGTCTTTGAAGTATTTATTTCCTCAAAAGGAGCTGAATATGAGAAAACAAAGGTGATTTGAGTTTTTAGCAGCTTATGATTTTAGAATTGAGTATATGCTAAGGAAGGGAAACAAAGTCGCAGATGCACTTAGCAGAAAACATCAGAATGTGACATTAGCTATGTTAAAAGAATGAAATGATTTAGAAACACTGACTACATAAAGTGTGTGGCTAAGATCGACAACTAGTTCTAGTCGGAATACTATGATGTTATCATGTTTGGAAGTACGGTCGGTAATGATCGAAAAAATTTCTCCTGAGTAGAGAGATGACCCATTACTAGCTGAACGAATTAGAAATCTTGAAGTAGGAACTAAGATTAATGATTTGAAAGGCTTTTGTCTTGACCTGAACGGATGGTTGAGGAAGAAAAGACGATTGTGTGATCCAGATGTTATAACCTAAGGAGGGAAATTCTTAGGAAATGTCATCGATCAAAGTTTACTATTCATCCTAGAGGAACTAAGATGTATCAGGGCATGAAGAGAAGTTTCTTCTGGGAAGGTATAAAGAAGGGCGTAGGCTTATGGGCTAATCAATATTTAAATTACCAACAAGTGAAAGCCGAACATCAGAAACCGAGTGGTTACTTCAAACTTTAAATGTGCCACTTTGGAAGTAGGATTCTATGCCTATGGATTTTATTAATGGGTTGCTAAGGTCGGATAAGATTAATGAAAGTGTTTTGATCATGGTAGATAGACTGACCAAGAGTTCACATTTTGTTCCCATTAAGTCGACAAGGAAGACACCGACTTTAGTGAATTTTTTTATGAAGAATATTGTTAAATTGCATGGGATGCCTAGTATTATAGTCAGCGACAGGGATAACTTTTTCACTAGTGAATTCTGGAAGAGTCTACAAAAAGTGTTACGTTTCAAGCTAAAAATGAGTATCGTTTATCATACATAGATGGATGGGCAGAGAGAAAGAGTCAACAAGGTACTTGAAGGTTTGTTGAGGGCTTGTGTACTAGACTTTGGAGGTTGAAAGACCATTTGCACTTATTGAGTTTTCCTATAATAATAGTTATCAGGATAATATCGAAATGGATCCTTTCGAAGCTTTTTGTGGAAGGCTATGGTAATCGCCAGTATGTGAGAGGTAACCAGAGACATATTGGTTCTTAGTCTAGATATGATGAGAGAAGCTATAGAAAAGATTGATTTAATCCAAGAATGGATGAAGGAACCTCAGTCAAGGAAGATAAGTTACACGGATAAGAGGCGTAAGGATTTATGATTCTCAATCGGAGACCATGTTTTTGTTTAAGTATCCTCGATCAAGGGAGTGGTATGATTTGGAAAGTCGGCAAAATTGGTACCAAAGTATGTTGGCCTATTTCCTATTGTATAGAGGATTAGGAAACACACTTATAGGATAGAGTTACTGAATAGCTTAGCACATGTCCATAATGTTTTTCATATTTCTCATCTTATAAAATGTGTTCATGATCCAGAGACTACTATTGCGTCGATTTATTTGGAAGAATTAGTAGTAGAACTAGACATGACTTTGTTAGACAACTAGTTTGACTTGTAGCAAGAGATGAGAAGAGATCAAAAAACAAGACAGTCAAGTTAGTGAAAGTCCAACAAAGTGACAATGAGAAAGATTGTACTTAGAAGACAAAAGACGTGATAGGAAACTTATCCTGAGTTGTTTTGATGGTATGTTATATATTTATCATATAGAAATTTTTTTAGTCCGATAGGCTAGTATTGTTGTCGTGTGTTGTCATACATGTTTGCTGGATTGGTATGCATGTATATTCATTATAGTGATTTTGAGGCCGAATTTCTTTAAGGGGGGCCTATAACACCCCTAATTTTGTTTAGCATTACTCAAAAGATTTAACTAGATAACTTAAATAGAATAATGTGATGTGTATGGATAAAAAGAATGAGATTTGATAATTAATTTACTCGGGCCTTAATTAATCAATCACTAAGATTGATTTTAACATAGAATAGAAGGGAATTAATAAGACGAGAAAAGTGGGTATAGTTCTTTATTTCATTCATAAAACCCTTTCCTTCCTCATTCACTCTCATTTTCATCTTATAAACTCCAGAACAAACATAAGACCCCGACCATATCTAGAAGAGGAAGTCTAAAACATTCAAGGGGAAAAGCTAAGGGGAATTAATCAACAAAAAATCTCAATTGCTCTTATCCAATTTAAGGTGAATAATAGTACACATCTCATTTATTTATGTTTGATTTCGGATCTAGGATAATTTTTGAAGTTTTTTGCCGATAATATGTAACATCCCAAAATTTTATCGTTTTGATTTTGTGTAACGATCCCACTGCTATGCCCATATTATTAAAGGACTTTACAAGTAATGTCATCTAATAACACGGAGAATATGGCTAGTTAAGGGCGATCGAATGTGAATATATCTTTGGACTAGCATTGACATGTCTTTATCACCTTTTGAGGAACTAAACTGAAAAGTTTGATGTGTACAGTATAAATGCAAAGTAATAAACACACTGATTAAAAATATTCAGAATAGTATAATATTAATAAATCAAAATTAGAGTCACATATCACAGTAGAATAATATATATCATATACATAATAAAATGCGAGTCTACAAAATATCAGTATTAGACCCATAGAATATGTCATCGAATCAAAAATACTATATCATGTATAAAGTGACTACTAAATTATATAATGACATATCCTTCTAATATCAATATATAAAAGAATGAAGTAAACTGAACGGTTAAAATAGTTTACTCCAGTGCTAGCACAAATCCAAAGGTCAACGAGTTTCTATGCCTAAAGGTACTCAGCCTGACCCAAGTATAATAAAATAAACGGGCCAGACTATATCTAATAGAAAGGTGAGATGCTGATATCATAAATATATGACTTAACCATAAAATAAGTCACATCAAAATATGCTTAAAACCAATTGATCATAATAAGACATATCAAATCAAATCACCATTTCAAAATCCACACACACACATATATATATATGACTTAACAAAAAAATAAGCCATAATAAAAATATGCCAGAACAAATGATCAGACTAAGGCATATCAAACCAAATCACCATTTCATAAATCCATATCAAGGAACAAATGGACCATTAAAAGAATTATGGTGATAACAATTCAAAATTCTACAGAGCCAAAAGATACTTAATATCCATCCAAAATCACTGAAGAAAAATCATCATTAATGAAATAAAATGGTAGTCCACTATCAGTTTTCAAAACAGCGACACCGAGCTTCACTCAACCAAATAGACACTGTCAAATAGTGTAATAGTCTAACTCAACAAAATAGACAAATGTCTAACTCAACAAAATAGACTAGCCATGCGAATTTGCCTAACTTGACAAAACAGGATAACATTGTCTTACCAAATAAACCGATTTGTCTGCATGTAACACCTATTCAAACAACATAAGGATAGCAACATTGCACCATAACAAACCTAACTCAACAAAATAGGTATGCCTACCCAAATCTAAGAATGTATCGACTCCTAGGTCGATGAAAAATAAGTTGTTGTCTCTTAGAGATCTATTGGCCTGAAAACAAAATCCGAACACCCTAAGATACTACAACACTAAAGTGTTAGTTACTTTCACTTCAGTACTAGAATCAAACTAACTATTATACACCAGAAAGTGAAACTCTAGTATTTACTAAAAGCTAATAAATTTCGCACAAACTTCATTTAACAAATTATAATAATAACCGAAAGAACTATATGAAATGTCTCATACCAATCCGATAATTCAATCGTTTATTAAAATTCTTTCGTTCACAGAAAAGGAAGAAATCCAATAGAAATATCATTAAAATCTCAAATCTATAATAAATAAAATAAAAGACTTTCAAAATATTTTTTTATATATAAAGATATAATTTCCCAAAATCACTTTTTGAATCCTTTAATTCATTTTAAGGAAAAGTTGTTTATTTAAAGGCTTTTGAACAAATTCAAAATCATTTAAACCTCTTTTATAACTAATATCAGTTGAGACTAAAATTATTACTTTCATAATTGCTTTTATAAAATAATACTATATTTTGTCTTTTGCCTCTAAAACATTTCCAAAATTTTTAATGTACTTAGAATAGTAAAATTTTAATAGGTTTTATAATTAAATATTACTCATTTTAAAAAAATTAATTAGAAAGCTTTAATTAAGAAATAAGTTAAGTTTATAATATAATTTAACTATATTTTGTAAACTAAATTCCAATAAATATCAAAGTAGATAAAATCTCATTTGAGAATCTTTCAATAACATTTAAATAATTAAAACAAAAAACCCATCAAAAATTTAACATTTTGAGCCAACATCGCACAAAAAAAATAATTCCATAATATGGAATCATTTAGTGACCCGAACTACTTTTTGGCAGTCTGGACATAAAAAAGTGAACGCATTATCATGCATCAACCAAAGTGTTATATGACCAATGAATTTTGTGATTACTTGCAGCTTTCAATAATCGAAAAACGAATCAAATTCTACAGTTAAACACATAATTCAACAAATTCATCCATTAAACCAATTTAAACATAACAAGCAATTTTATTTCAAGCATTTCAATAATTCACTACCAAATATTATAGCAACTTATAATCAATTTATAACCAAACAAGGCATACAAAAGGGATTTAGTAATTTTTTAATATAGATATGTGAGTTAAATAGATTAACTCACCTCAATCTAAAGGCTAGCGCAACATCAATCT
Organism: Allium cepa; assembly: GCA_030765085.1. Lineage (NCBI taxonomy): Eukaryota > Viridiplantae > Streptophyta > Magnoliopsida > Asparagales > Amaryllidaceae > Allium > Allium cepa. The sequence continues at coordinate 201,792,032 of CM060934.1, read as the reverse complement.
TTGCCTCAACCTTGACTAAACGACCTCCAACCTTTAATCATTGCTATCGTACCATAGAATCAAAACTAGCGCCCTCCTTTCTCCTACTTCTGCCCGTCAAAGCAACCATTGCTTGTGACATTTATTTAAGGAATTGGTTTACTATCATTATTTTTCTTCTATTTCCCTTTTATTTTCCTTTTCAAGAAACTATTTTAATTTGTGTATAATTATATTTCCATTTTATTTAAATTTATTTACATTTCATTTTTATGAAATATAAATCGACAGCTACACAATTCTATTTCAATTCAATATTAGTTCACTCTGTTTAATTGTTCATCTTTGTCGATTTATTGGTTTTATTAAATATAAAATAAATTTCTCTTTGTCTATTTCAAGGATATATAATTATTTTCCCTTATAAAAAGTTTATATTTATTAAAACATTTTATTTAAATTTTATTATATTATCTAGAAAGGAATTTGTTAGCCAATTCAATTTTATTATAAAAATACTTTATTAAATAGAATTAATTAAATAATAATTTGATCCCAAAAATAATAATTACAAAATTTGAATTCAAGCACTTCTATTTAGTTAAATTAATTTAAATTACAGCTTTAAAACAGGGTTGTTACATTTTGAGTATTTAGTTAATTTTGAATATTTAAGTAATTGGTTTTTAAAGTTTAATAACTTGAATTCAAACACATGGATTATTTAAATATTTGAATTATGAATTAAATATTAATTAAACAAATTTAATAGCTTTATTTGACTCTTTTAAATTAACAAATAATAGGTTGAACTATCCGGTAACTTCATTTACAATAAAACTAGTTTGAATAAATAACAAGAAAATCAATTTTTAATAAAATGACCTTTTTAATGACGTATTTTTAATTTATTCTTTTGAATTTTTTCATAATTTTCAATTTGTAAAATATTTAAATTACCGTTTGACATATTTCGGCAAATGATGGTATTTTTAAAATTTCACAGAATGAAAGAATCTATGTATTTTATTGTTGATTTGTGATTATGTCACATTTTGGTGCATGATCATATTTTTATTTCTATCATTCGTGGTTCGTACACGAATGAAATTTTGTGTAGCGAAGTGCTAAGAATTGCAAAATAAACTAAACTAAACACAAAGACTTTTCTCACTCTCATCGTTTACTTCTCTTTTTTTCCTTTCTTTCATTATCATTCCCCTGTAAACCAAAAGAAAGCAAACCACAAGTTTCAAAAATCAAAATCTAATTTATTATCATTCTCTTGTAAGCCGAAAGAAAGCAAACTACAAATTTGAAAAATCAAAATTTAATTATTCACTCAACTAAAAATTATAAAGTTGAGATCTTTAGATTTGCATGGATAAGATCAACAAATCTATATAAGTTTTGGGATGTGCGGCTTCCATAAGAGATGCTCGATAGTTTAGTCGAGAGCTAGGTTTTTTGTTTGGTGATTATTTATGTGGAGTTGGTGGATTTGGAGGGTGTGGATGTGCTTCTATTTCGAAGCGGAGTCGGACGACGGTGGATAGAGGTCGTGTAGTGGCTTATGGTAGAAAGCGACTTTATGGCTTAGGAATAGGAGCCGTCAGGTCGCATCTTTGATGGTAAGTGAGAGCTCTAGATGGGTGGGTCGAATGTATTGAGTTCATATAGAGAAGATGTTTGAAATCGTCGGCATGCGATTTCGTAGTGGGTGGAGCGAGATTGGAGGAGTGAGAGGTGATTGGAGATGTGGTATCAGTGTGTATGAATTTCTCTTAGAGGGAAATGTAATTTTGAATTTGGGAAAGAAATAGGATTAGGGTGATAATTATACTTAATTAAGTTAATTAATTATTTCAATTAATCTCAATTCATACTAAATTCAATAAATATATCATACGAGGTCGGATTTGGATGTGGTCTTTTACATTGGACTCGTATTGATATTATCTATGCATTATAGTTGGATTCATTGAATTTGGTGCTAGTAAAATTTTAAGCTAGATCCAACCGGAAAGTGAAAGCATCAACTAGAATTTAGCAAGTTTATTCACCTCTAAATAAATTTTGTGGTTTCTGTGTTGCTATGGATTATTATTAAATGCTTGGATGATAATTGATAGTTTTAATGAAGTATAAAGTAATTATAACTTTATATTAATTTAATTTAATTATATTTAATATAGTTAAATTAGTTACACTTCGTTTGTTATATCTATTTAGTAGAATACAACACTGTTATGCTATAATTAAATTTAATGGAATATTTTGGACATCTATCGAGTAGAATAAATTACCCTTCTTGTAACGATCGGGGATTTTCGACCCTCGAAAATCGGCACTAATACATCCTCGTGCCTCAAATCCAAGTGTCGGAAACCCTGATTATTAGGGGAAAAAGAATATAAAGATAGAACAAAATCTCACATGAATGGAATAACATATATTATTCAATATATAATCGTTACAGCGGAAAGTTTTGAATACAACATCAAAGTCTAACCTGGATTCAACATGGACAATTATAAACCCTTGTCCTTACAAATACTGACAACCAAATAAAACAAACGAAGTAAATGTAGTGAATAATAGAATACGTCCATACGTAGATGAAGATCTCCAGCTCTCCTCTAGAAACTCCAAGTATCTTCAACTAAACCTGAAACTACTCGGATCTGACCCGAGTATTAAAATACTTGGATCAGGTTTGATAAACCAGCGTGAGATACTACAAATTTTAAAAGCTAATGTCAATCAAAACCTTTGAAAAGAATGGTATCTTATACTGAAAACACTTTGATATTATCTTTAATGACATTGGTTTGAAAACATTTTTCAAGTAAATATATATAAAACAAGTATCAATACCCGGACTAAGTCTGTGGGAATATATCCGGACTAGGACAACGAAATATACTAAATGGAATATATGATACCAAAGGGGTAGCTGAAATGCTTACAAAGAATCATGGCTATTTTGGGACTACAATCAAAACCCTAAAGCTCATATTCGAATTGGATTTCCAACATGATAGAGAACTAGTGGTTTTTCCTTCGATCCACGTATAGCAATATAGTCCCTACGGTGTCTTTATCGCCTTTCTCAAGCAAGTCACTTGGAACTACACTTTCTATACTACCAATACCCAGTAGCCTTATCGCTTTTCACAAGAAAACCACAATATTAACATAAAATGCCTTAAGGATTCAGATTCCATTGGGCTCCTCCATAAACATACAACCGATAGCCTGAAATATATGTCCTGCAAACCACATAATTACCTGTATCATCTTCGAGATGTGAGGACCGTGAGGTTACGCTCAATTTTAACAAAGCCATGCTTTATTCTTCCATAAAACACATTCCACTTAGAATGCCACATTGCCATTCCTCAATAACACAACTGATTTCCACCAACTTATAACTCCTAAACTCATACGTCTCAGGAAAGGGTGTTAAGCTAAGAGAAATTGCCTTCTATGCCACCAAGCAGATAATACGTTGATAAAGATCAGTTAATATGATCAGAAATGCACTGTCAGACATTCATACATACAAGTTCGTTCTAGGACTGAATGAAATTGAAGGCACTCCTCCTACCATCATTAGTAGCGGGTAGTCCTTGCAATCCGAAGATTCCAAAACACGAAAAGACCACTGCTATATAAATATCACTATATGGGGAACTACCTAGAGAATGTCAATCAGCAATCCTTTCGCTATGAAGATCTCCGGCCTTCAATACAACAAGGATTTGACAATGCAGATGCCACTGCCATATAAATACAATATAGGGTAATCCCCTGGGACGCGTGGCAGTAATCCCTACATTCTGAAGATCTTCGGTCCTCAACAATCATTATCTTCATCAGCTCTTCACTTCTGAATGTATACATTAGTTCGAAGTGGTTTTCAGATAGGAATTACCCAAATCCGACCCCTGTTCCTTCGAACCAATCATCGATAAAAAAGATGTTCAGTTCATATGTGATCATCAATCAATTTAATTCATCTTTTTTTATTCATTCAAAGGTATCTCTCAGGGATATATCCATTAAATGATTTCTTTATATTTTTTAGAGTATATGGAATCATTAAGCCTCATTTATCAAATCATTTAGTTAATTTTAAAACCTTTTTAATCTTGAAATAATTCCAAACCATTTCACCTTTTATTTTGGAAAACATTTCCAAATCATTTCTATGCAATCCAATTTATTTAAGAAATTTTGATCCGAGTAAATCCAATTTACCATTCCGTCCATCGGGCTAGTCTGGATAACTAGGGAGAACGGAAAATTGGTTTTCCAAACTCAAGCCTAGACACTATCTCTCCGTCACCCAAAAGGCGGTCAAGTTATTTGATCAACTCTAAATCATTTAACCATTCCACTTTTAAATCATCTTCTGGTACTTTATTAATCATTTGAAAACATTTACAAAAGATTTGGAAAAGAATGGTTGCATTTAAAACTATATTTCAAAATTTATAGAAAAGTGCTATGAACTATTGTTGCGAGAAGTGCTTTTTAAGCTATATGGATCAAAATGACTTTTTATCATTTGAAAATTCATTTTTATAAATTAAATCTCTTTTAAAATATTTTTAAGATTTATTCCATATTTTTAAACAATTTAAATATCATTTTTGAAGAAATCTTTTCTTGGATTCCAAACTACAAAACGACAATTTTTCCAAAAACTTGTTTTACTCATATTTCAAAATCTACTTATCAAAATCTTGATTTTCTTTCTTTGTTTGAAAATATTGATATATAAGTTCAGAATTCTTGTTTCGAAGAATTCCGAGCTATATTACATTCCATTCACTCGTTTGACTTTTATGGTGTGAAATCACGGACTATTGTTACACGACGCGCCTATTTTTGAATCCAAATTCATTATTTGTTAAAACTTCTCCAACTTGAATTTTAATGTTTATAAAACATTTATGAACCATTTTCAAATATTTGAACCAATATTTTTGCATGTTAAATCTCTTTTTCACTTTTATATCATTTCATAATATTATATTATTATAATATTATTTTCAGCCTTTTTATATTTACAAAACCATTAAGAGGCTAAACAACTTCATACACACATATTTATTATGGATTTTATTTCCATTAATTATTATGGTTAGTTCACTAACCATTTTCATTATCATTTACCAACCAAGTTATCAACCATCTTAACAATCATCTAAATCAACCTAATAATCTAATGCCTAATCATACAATATAATATACTTTCATATCATTAAACTTGAGAGATTAATTAGTAAATTTAAATGTTGAGCACTCACTTATGGCTCCACTCCTCCAAACTTTTCGTAGATTCCCGAATCAATTTTGGCGGCACCTCCTTCTCTTTTTTTTTTTGCACCGGATCTTCCAGATGTCCTTCCTCTCTTCTTATACGGCTCAGCCAAGGCCTAGTAGTGCTCGGCCATGCTCCTTAGGTGGTGGTGCTCTCGGCCTTGAGGTGGATATGGATGGCCATGAGCTACTAAGGGGTGGTGAAGGAGATTGAATAGATTTTTGAAGTGTTTATGTATATATACATATACTATATATATTTAAATATTATTTTCTATAATTTTCTCCAAAATTTTTCTAAGATGAGAGGCCATTAAGGAGAAGGAGAAAGCTTGAGAAAAGATGAAGAAGAAGATGGAAAGTGGTGTCAGAATGCGAATGAATGTATGCATGTATTTATAGCCAAAATTTTACAAAATAATCCACATCACTTCACTTTCCTTCCATCACACATGTGCACCACTTAACCACCATCATTTCACATGCCCACACCCCTTTTCATCATCATCCGTCACCTCAAATCACTTCATGTCATAATTGTTGACTTTATTAAAGCTTAAGGGTGAAGTTGAAAATTTGTACGTGCTAATATAGTACACACGGATCGTGTAATATGATGTATAACACACAAAAAATATGACTAATCACAGATAATAGAAAAATCAGTAAAATAGAAAAAGCACACCAGAGATTTTTATACTGGTTCGGAGCACCGTCCTACGTCCAGTCCCAGACTTCTATCTGGATTTTCACTACCAACTACCTCGCTTCACCCGGAGGAACAGGTTTACAACACCCGAGCAGACAAACGGGATTTCACGCCTCTAAAACACCAAGGACTTCAACACTTGCCTCTTACAACACCGAGGACTTCAACAAAGATGAAAATAATTGTTTGTTGACGGTATGTGTTCTTGCTAACACTATTTTGTCACTTGTAGTACAAACTTCCTATAATCTTATCCTCAAATAGAATATTTGTATATATTAAGATTTGGAAGTGGATATCGTATTGAATCAAAAGAATGTTAAATAAATTTCAGGATTCAAAAACGATATATGATAGAATATGAGCAAGTTGAACGCTTGAAAGTATAAGATTGAGATCAATAGAATAGAGATTTGAATAATAGAAATTAGTTAGTTGGAATAATGATTTCATGATGTTTATATAAGAAATAAACAGTTGTAACCCTTTGTGAAAAGGTACAAACAAAGGTTATGATCATTGGTGAAGAGAAAGAGAAGCAACCGTTGAAGAAAAGGAAGTGTCTATACGAAAGGTTGCTTTCTGTTTGAAAACAGTCGAAAGGTCAAAAAGGACCGGTAGAAAGGAATTTGAATAAATATACGTTATGTACACTTGTGCACGTTTAACTGTGCATTCTGGGCAGAAACGGTCGGCTGCCTTGTTTTGACCGGTCGACCGGTTTAGCCCAGATTGCACAGTCAATGTGCACTCATTCATATATATATATATATATATATATATATTCAAAGATTGAAGGTATAAGATTATTTGAGGATAGATTTTAACATAAATAACATTACTAACATACCAAATAATCAACCTCTAACATATGGAGCTCTTTGTGTCTCTTTAATGAATAACTTCTTTTTGTCGATCACGGCTTATCCCTTTGTCTTGTCGATCATGGCTTATCCCTTTGTCAGAAATCAAAACTCTATAAAAATCTTGACTCAACATTCTCCCCCTTTTTGATTGATGACAACATAGTTATGAATCTCCCCCTGTATATGATATCCCCCTGAGATTGTGTCCTGCATATATACTGTTAGCATAATTTTCTCCCCCTTTGTCATCGACGAAAAGGAGTTGTTAAATGGAGGATGTAAATGAGATTATAAGCAACATAAAACTACTACCATAGATCAAGAGTAACATTCACACAAGATGATAATACACATAATTCTAGTACGAATTAAAACACGACACTATTTAGTACAAGTGCCAGATAATGTCTTTAGAGCAAAAAAAACTAAAGTCATAAGAACGCAAAACAAAATAAACTAAAAGTGACTTAATCTGACTCCGTCTCACCCTCTTCTTCTTCTTCTCCTTCTTCTTCAACAAGCTGAGATTTTCCGTGTCCACGTTCATGACTAGTTCCCGAGCTTGTACCCTCCTCCGAAGATGTCCAAGCAAAAGTAGAAGGAGCTGGACGCTTGCCAAGGTCTGGAGCTTGCATTGATGAAGATGATGCACCACATGATATTGCTTCCCATATAGAAACGAAGAAAGACTTAAGTTTGTTAAAGCGTTTATCCATTTTTGTATTCATGCTCTTAAGTCATGCTTCGAGAAGGAATTGATTTCGAGCAATAGTGTCAAGTGATTCTTTTGTTGAGGAAGATGGTCGTAAAAGTTTAACTTCCTCAGGCTTAGGGCGGGATGATCGTGATGAAGCTTCTTTATGTCCTTGTTCTTTGCATTGTTCAAAAGGCATAATATTAAAGTATGGAGCGGGAAGCTTCATTCTTTTAATCGATGCTTTGTTGATGACTTTTGGTTTGGAAATTGATGACTTGGGAGGTTCAATGCCACAATCAAGCAAAAGACGCATAATATACTCGTTATAGAACAAGTGTGGCCTAGATCAATCATTTACTTTCAAGATCTCATCAAAGATCATACCAATCCAATTTATAGGAATACCCCCATAGATTGAGTATAATGCCTTGAAATTTTCTTTATATAAGGCATCAAAATTTCCTATTCTCGGTAATAGAGAGTGCATAAGAGTATGATGAAGAATTCTTGCAGAAGGCCGTAAACCAACAGACTTAGTGCTATCCTTGTCATCTTCAATAAATTGATGGCTAATTTGATTACGGACATGAACATTGCAAAAATTACTTGAGAATTTTTCACCGATAAATGAAGAACCAAGAACGGTTGCCATCCTATCACATGAGATAAACACTTCTTTGCCACAAACAACGGACCAAAGACAATAATTAGGATTCTCTGGCTTGTTTTTCTCTAAATTTAGGTTAGCATTGAATAATTTGACCATTACATGGTTAATTTCCATATTGTTTTGATCAAAATCAATTAGGTTTTCTATGTCGGCATCCTTTGCTAAGCCAAGAATACGGTAACTAGAGAAATCTGAAAAATTAATAAAAGAACCTGGATGGATTGTAAAATCCTTCATCTCATTCCACCTTTTGACTAAAATTGGATCCACAAGCCACTTCCTGACAGAGAGATCGATTGGTTGAGTTTCGAAGGTAGAAGCTTGCTTTAATTTCTTTTGTGGAGGAGCCATTTGGGTGAGATTGGAAGAAGAATTTAGTTCTAGGGTTATGAGAGTTTATTGAAAAAAGAAAAAATGAAGAGATGGAGTGAAATAACCGAAAGTGCCCCCTCTAAAAACAAAACTGCTCGAAACCGGTCGACCGCCCTGAAATCATCGGTCGACCGTTTTCATACAGAAGCAAAAACGGTCGACCGGTGGTATCTGGTCGGTCGACTGGTTTGCCTGTGAGTTGTTTTTCCTTTTTCTTGCTTGTATTTCTGAGTGTTAACGGTCCATATAATATTGAGTTTATTCAAAACATGATATATATATATATATATATATACATATATATTAGTTCATAATTATGGTCGGAAGTCTTTTCTTTGACATCGGTAATGCGTGGTTTCCATGGCGACCATTTTTCTTTCGCTCCTTCATTATGAGCATAGTTTTTATCCCATGAATTTGGACTTCTAGAGGATGAAGGTGCATGAGGCATTGGCTCGTATACGCCATGGTTGTTTGAACCACAAAAGAATGATGCCATTCTTTCTAGAAGATATAGTCGTTCCGAAGTCAGTTGTTGCTCATAATGCAGCTGTCTTTGAAGATCGATTTGATGTTTTTGATAATGATGAATCTCATTGATCTTCTCTCTGGTACGGGGTGAACAAAACAACACCTTCTTTGCTCGTTTTGAAGTTGGCGTATTGCCAGGAGTATGAAGGCATTGGTGATGATACTTTGATTTGTGTTTTGGAGTTTCAGGAGAGTAATATTCTTCTGGCTCAGAACTTGTGACCGAAATATGGGACTTTTGAGCACACTCATCACAAATATGTGCCATAATGAACTATATGAATAAACTTTTAGGCTTAGATAGGAAGTGATAAAAACAATATTTTTTGTCAAGCTTATATATAAAAAAAATTCTTATATATAAGCTTGTGGATGAGAATTCTCATGCAAACTTGGACGTAGAAAAATTAGAAGCTCATATTCAATTTCCAAATATAGCAATAGCAAAAATAATCCAAAAAGAACTTAAGAATATAACATTAGTGATTACTTATCAAGTTCTTTTCTAGAAATTAAACCAAGTTCTCTACAAAATTTAATGAAACTAGACACAAGTAGAGGCTTAGTAAAAATGTCCGCTAGTTGACTATCAGTTTGGACATATTCGAGACATATATTTCATTTTTCAATATTGTCTCTAAGGAAATGATGACGGATATGAATGTGTTTGGTTCTGGAGTGATTCACTGGATTCTTAGAAAGATTTATAGCACTTGTGTTATCACAGTATATAATAGAATTTGATAAATGAATATCAAAATCTTGAAGTGTTTGTTGCATGTATATTACTTGAGTACAAGCGAGAGCCGCTGATATATATTCAGCTTCACATGTTGATAGTGAAACACAATTTTGTTTCTTACTAAACCAAGAGACAAGTGATTTTCCAATAAAATGGCACGTACCACTTATACTCTTTCTATCCGTTCGAGAGCCTCCAAAATCAGCATCATTATATGATACTAATTTAAATGGACATTCTTTTGGATAAAAAAGACCAAAATATTGGGTATTGTTAAGATAACGAATTATACGTTTCACTGCTCGTGGATGTGATTCCTTTGGATCTGCTTGAAAGCGTGGACATAGACAAACACTCATCATTATATCTGGACGACTTGCTATAAGATAAAGAAGAGAACCAATCATGCATTCAAACAGAGGATTATGCAAGCAGTTTCAAGGGCTACAAGTATTCAAAACTTTAGGTGCTTCTTTCTGTTCTTTGTTCAGGAAGGTTAGGTGAGTAAACTTACTATTTTCAAATTTAAACCTGTGTATTTAACTTAAAATGGTATGTGTTGTGATGTTTATGTTTAAAAAGTTGTACAAAGAACTTCTGTTGCTCTGGAAAATATAATATGAATGTTCTTCAGTGTTCTTCCCAAGTTTCTGAACACAGTAAAGCAAAGAAAATGTAAATACTTCTTCATATAAATATTTTGAACTTGGATATTCATGCTAATTTAAGTTGTTTACCCCAAATCAACTTCTACAACTTTATTTGAGTTTTACAGTATTTTATGCATACTGTCTTTCAAGTTACAGGTAAAATAATTAAATGGAGTGAATTTCAAATGTTTAAATTTGTTAATTCAATAGTATATTTAGATTTCATACACATAATTATGATTTTTAGCATAAAAATTATGATTTTTAAGCAAGGGTATGAAGAGCAGTTTTATAATGAAACCAAAATGGGTTTTTGCAAATTTTGGAAGATTTAGTTAATTTTAATTTCTGTAAATTGATAGGAAGCAAGCTTGTAATCCATTTGATTCCAGAAAAATGTCAAATTAATTTTCGAATGCATAGATTTTGAGATTGTGAGTAACATAGGGTTTTGGTCTCGAGTTTTACTGAGCTCTGTAAATGTTCAACTGTGACTCACCTAGATGACCGAGCTTCACGAAATTTTAGGGAACGATAGTGTGGAGGCTAGTGGTGGTGTAGCCGGAGTTTCGAAGCTTTCAGAGGTTTGTATCGATTGAACGAGGAGAAAGTTAATCGGAGCATTATGTTGTTCTGCACCTCAAACTGTCGTTTCTTATTCTCGAGTTCCATCAGAATTTTGGGGTGCTGGGATTAAGAGAGTGAACGATAGTCAACCTGTTGGCGATCGACTCAGGTGATGGAGGTTCGCCACGACATTGTGCATGTGTACAGCGCTATTGTGTGTGTCTATGTTTTGTTAGAGATCGACTCGAGTGGGTACTCGAGTAAGGGGGTCGGTTGGCTCGAGTTAGGACCCGTGTTCACACGTGTTGTAGTCACAGCAGTTTGTTTAACTTAAAGATAATGAGAATAAAAAAAAAGTTACAGAAAAAAATAGAAAGAAGAAAGTTACAGGGAAATGAAGAGGTAAGGAGATGGGAGAGAGACACGGGAAATGGCACGAGGGAAACCCGAGTTTTCTCGAGTAAGGGTAGTGCCATCCCAGGGTATCTCTCTGAATGAACGTGTACAATAATTTTGTTTTTAGTATGTGATATAACTAAGTTAATTTAGCAATTAATTAGTTAATTAGGCTAATATTTGTTTTAAAAGCTTGATAAGGTAAATATGTAAAGATAGATGATTAATAATAAGTAATTAGACTGTTAATTAATTTATATTTGAAATTTTAAATTGATAACTTTAAATTGATTTTGTACTTAAAAAAAATCATATGTTAAATCGATTTAAAACTTAACAACGTTAGCTAATTACTTGAAGTTAATTAATGGAAATTAACTTAAATAGGAATTATAATTTAATTAAATTGATAATAATTGATTTATTAAAGTAATTTTTGATAATTAAATAAGTAATTAATTTTAATAAGTAAGTTAATAATTAATAATTTAGAATCAACTAATTAACTGAGTAATTAAGTAAGAGTTAATTAATTAAACAATTATTTAAAGATTAGATGACTAATAAATTAACAATTAATGATAACTAATTAATTAATTGATCATTTATAAGTTAATTAATCAATGGTTAATTAAGCAGAATAAAATACAGTTATTCTTAAATAATTTAGTAAGAAAAACCAAGCTGTTTTGGTATGCAATGATAATTCTGTTTGATTGACTTTGATATCTGTTGATGATATTTCTGTGATATGTTGTGGTATATTATAGATATCTGTGATAACTGTGTATGATTTATCTGTTATATCTGTTATGTATTAAATTGAACTGTTAAGTTAAATGGACAACTTGGCCCTTAAAATGGCGTTCGGATTCGAAGAGACCGGGATCGGAAGAATCAAATTTGATTCTCCGCTAACCACATCGAATCAATTTAAACGTTAGATCGTGAATCCTGAAATGAACATCGAGATGGTGCTTTCAGAATGCAAGGGTTATCGTCGTTGACTCTGAGGGTGATTCCAAAATGAATGTGACGAGATAATGCCTTCGGTTTCGTTCGAACCCGGAACGAACTTGTATGGATTGAATGCTTTCAACACATCGTCAGGCGGACGATGAGCATTCTAAGTGATATGTTCTTTTAAGGTAATCGAAGCCTCAAGCATCATCAACCGGGAATGGCTAAAACAGGGGAGATGCAGCAAGGTTAGGTGGGTCATGCCCAAGCAGGACAAGATATTTCCCCTGTCTAGATGTCCCTTTTTATTTCGGCTATGTGGGCGGTTGCTAGCTACAACCGCGGGGTTTATCTTGTTCGGGACTATTCAGTAAGGAATGGTTCCGGCCTTGTGTTGTAGGGGGTCGGGAGTGATCCTCGGTACGGTGATCTAGGCCCCGTACTGTGACGGGCGGTACCCCAGTAGCCCTGCCATTGTTGGAAATCCATTTTCCCTACGAGACCCTACAGTTTTGATTTGTATTACCCACTTTTGTGGCTAGTAGCTGGAATTTAATAGATGTAACAATTTCGGCTATTTTCTATTTTCTTGAAAACCCTAGACACTATTATAATATCACTAGATTTCCTATTAAATGGTTTGGTTAGCGTAAGGTAAAAACTTACCCGTATTTATTTGTGGGGAGTCTTACGTGATACCATTGTTTTCAAATGTTTTTCAAAGTTAAACAACTTTAAACCGTTTACTCATACCAGACCCATGTCTGACCCGGAGTTTATATTTTGTTTTTCATAAACTCTTGGGTACTCAATTTTTTTATGAGTAGCCAAGTGATAGGTCTCGGACTTGATTTCTGAAGGAGCTTGGAGCAGGAGATTCCAGACGTATATAACTATTTATGTAGTTCCGCTGTGTTAGTTGATATGTACTATACCTCTGATGTATATAGTGATAGATGTATGTATGGTTGTCATATGTATTGATATTGTATAACTCTGATATTTGTAAAAACTATGTAACAGTTATATAATATTATATTTTGTTCCGTTCCGCTGTGAGATTCTGATGTTGTTGTTCTTTCTTTCTCTTTCTTTTCTATTTCTATCCCTTTCTTTCTTAATGATGAGACGTCTTTCTGGTTGTAGAAGGACGGGTCGCCACCGTTGGTATCAGAGCATAGGTTAGTGATAACCTTGGCTCCGGAAGAAATTACTCATAGAATAGAGTCAGCAGTACTCTAAAATGGGTTTGAGTGTATTAATAGATATGAGCGCGTACTTGTTAGTGAATATAAAATTGTTTTTATATTGTGTTGATCTATCTGTTGAGTGTTTATGGATTCTGGTCGATGTGTGGGATGCCATTTCATCGATAGGGATTTCTAAACTCTTAAACAAGGTAGACCGACACAGTATTGTTTTTAAAGTAGGGTAAATGAAATAATTTTACCCAAAAATATTTTCTGAAATTATTATATATATATTTTTGAGTGTTTGGTTGTTAATACTACAATTTAAAATTTGAGTGGCTTATAACTAAATAAAATTATCTAATAAAAGGAATATAACTAAAACTTGACTAAACTAGAATTTAAGTCCCGGAAATTTGAAGGGTTTAAATGAATTTAAAAGGATTTGGGAATTTGAAATCTTGGGAATGTTTGAAATGTTTTTTCAAAGATGTGAAGGTAAAAATCAAATATTGTTTTGGAAAATATTGTTGAATGGAATTGTTTTGGGAGGAAATTATGGAAGTAAGGAAGCACAGAACTCACTTCAGTAAAAGAAAAATAATACTAATGATGATGGCCACATCATCAGTATCCATTTTCGAGTTTCTAAAGTGATGGATTGCTATCAGGATATTGGTCATGATATTGTTTGGACTTGTTGGGTATACAAGTTGTTTTATAAATTTCAAGAGGGAAAATTTTGTTTTGGTAAAAACAAGTGTTTGGAATTTGAAAATTTGATTTGACACCAAGTGGGTAAGTGTAGTTATCCTTTCAAAATGGTTTTGGAAATGAAAACCGGGCAATTGAATTCTAGAATTCAAATTAATAATGTGAAAGGTTTGAATAAATCAACTATTTAATTTATAAAGTAAAGTTGATATTAATAAGAAGAAATCGGGAGTTGTAATCCCGGAATTAAAATTTAACTTAAGTAAATGAAAATAAGAAGACGTATTGGAGGTTAACCTGAGATAAGCTAAATGGAATTGGAGTTCAAAATGAACTTATTTGGATATAAAATTTGAAGGTAATATGATTGTAATTGTGAGGTGGAAATTTATACCTTAAGACAGTAAGTGCTATATATATAATCTGAAATTGTGGTTATAAGATGAAATGACTCAAATGAGCAATATATGCTTTGAAGTAAACAAATAAGTTTTGAGCTCATAATTTGAGAAATAAATTTAAAAGGATGGTAAGTAGATAGATTCAACTGAAATAGAGATGGAATAAGCTGAATTCAGTCAAGTTATAAATAATATTGAGTGGAATAAAATTCTTATGTAAATAAGTAAATATTGAATTGAATTAAACAGAATTGGTGAGAGTGTAAACAAATCTAATTCAAATATAAATTGAATAACCTTATTATGAATAAATTCAATAATGAATTGTTAATGTAAATTAAAATTTAAGGATGGATAAAAGAATAAACTAATCAAATAGATTAGTAAATAGTTGGGATTTGAGTAAAGAAAAAACAAATCAAAGATTTGAATGGGAATTGGTGAAATAGAATAAACCTAAGTTGTTAGGTGGAATAGTTTGAAGAAAATAAATGACTTAAGTAAATTGTGAGATGATTATCTAAAATATTGGTTGTCGAGTTTAATAAAATGGTTTGGAATCAAACTTTTTTTAAAAAATGAAAGAAAATGCAATGAAAGGATTGTGAATAAATTATATGTGATGGAGTCAAGGGAATCAATTTAAGATTTATTATGAAGCTTAAGTAATTATTTATTCACAATAGTATTATCAAACTGCATATAGAAATGAGTTGTTTTGAAGTAAACAAGATTAGATAAAATTCTATGAATTATTGGAAGCAAAATAGGATGATTTTGAATATGAGTTTGTTTTGCTTAAGCAAGTAAGTTGTAAATCATTTAATTGAAGGGAATGATTTGAGAATTGGATGGAAGTAATTGTACTAAGTGTTGAAACTATACATATGTGCTTATGGAAATATGTAATGTTAAACAAATGGAGACTCTACTAAAACAATTTCAAATTGTAAATTGAAATAAACTAATGAATGAAACTAATTTAAAAATAATGATAAAAATCATTTATAAATGGAAGATAGTCAATAAAATTAAATATTCAGAGTTGAAGAAAATTTGAATTCACATGGAATTAGAAATTCAAATTGGAAATAAGTAGATATAAGAGGATATAAAGGCTATAGTGGTAGAGTAATAATATAAGGGAATATATAATGCTTATAATAAACTTAAGAAATAAATGGTGAAATTCTTAAGTAAATTTGATATTGAGGAAATTATTCTAAGTGGATAAAAATCAGAATAATGTGAATAAAAGAAATTGATATAGTTGATAATCAATGAATATAAATACGTAGGATGAACGTATATTGTTTTCTTCGCATAACAATTTGATCCAGATTCGAGCACAGAATTTCGAGATAGTTATATCGATCCGAGTTAGGATTGTTCACTCAATTTTCAACGACGAACCATGAATTTGGATTTTGATTGATTCTGGGGAATTCTCTATCATAGTTGTGACTATGCAAGAAGAATGACAGTTCTGATCAAGAAACCAGTTCTGAGTTCGTACTAGGAAGTCGGGTGGACGATACTAGTTCGGAAGTGAAATTGTGTGATCGAGTGAGTGATCGGATTTGGTATTGCGTACGAATAGTATATGTACATCGTACGGGCTTTATTGAATAAATATTGAAATTCTGTAAAGAGGTCAATAAAATTTGGAAAGAATTAATACTGTAGATTTCAATATTGGATTGCCAGAGTGGATATCTGGAATTTATTGTGTGTTCCATATATCTTATCTTAGGAATTTGTTCGTGATTCATCATTAGTTGTTAAACCAGTTTCAGGAATTTGGAAGTTGAATCAAATTTAACTGTGGTCAGGAATCCAGTTTGGATTGTTGATCATCGAGAAACAAACTCTCGATAATTGTAGGGAAGTTTATCTGGATTTGTGTTCGGATAACTAGTGTTGTTTGTTAAAATGGATTGTTTGGTTGTTTGTTATTATATAAATATTTATGTTTGAATGATTGGCATAAAAGCTTTTAAAATTATCTTTGTTTTAAATATCGGGGACGAAATTCTTTTAAGGGGGGAGGAATGTAACGACCCTGGATTTTTGCCCCGGTTATTTTAATAAATATTTAATCTAATTAAATATAAAATGTGAATTGATCATATTTAAAATAAATATGATTTGGAAATACTGCCATTTATTCATATAAACTGTATTTTAAAAAAAAAGATTGATTTGGGAATTTGGAATAAGTATTTCAATAATTGAAATATTCACAATAAAAATCTATCTTGTATAATTACTTAAAATACTTTACTTTGTTATATTTAGTATAAAATAACACATATAGATAATAATGTTTGAAAGTCTAAAATAAGTTTCTTAACAACATTATTAATAAAATTTTAACTCATATAATTAAATTAAAATGCTATACATTGTTAACATTTGTTAAATAAATGCATATACTTGATAATGTTTAAAATTTAAAATCTAATTCTAACAATACAAATATAAATGTAAAATATGAGTCAAATTTATGTATATGATTTAAATAAATACAAATGAATCATAAAAATGAGAATAAATGCAAATATAACTTATGAATCTAATTCAAATATTAATGGCTAAAATAGAAAATAGAAAATATAAAATATATAACATAAATAGATGATCATGTTCAATATGAAATATTAATATCAATGTAAGTTAAAAATATAAATATAAATGTACATCAACCATATGAACCATATGAAATATAACTTAAATGTTGATACAAATAAATATAATAAAAGTAAATTCGAAATAAAAAAAATGTAACTACAAACAAGAAATAAAGCGAAATATAAGATACATAATTTAAATTTAGGAATAAAATATCTTCATGTATATGTTAGTGTTAGCCTACAAAGTGATAGTCAACAAATAAACATCTTTATACATAGTAAACCATAGTTACAACATGTATATTATTCAAGTGGAACTAAATAACAAAACCAAATGAATATGGATGAAACAAGGTCAGTCATGGCATAACAATACATCAGACACATATGTACATGAATTTTTGTTTTAGCTAGAAGATTATAAAACAAACTTTTATATGAAGCAAATATTTATTAATAAGTAACTTCTTATTCAAGCTTTGACCTGCAATGTTTATGTCAGCAAACAAATAATAAGACAAACATTTGTATACAATCTTCACATGTAAGATAAATATCTAATTGCATAAGTACATATCTGCATATTATATATTCACACAGCAAAACATAATAATAACTTTGTAAACATGTTATGAGGCCAAGGCATTTATTGCCATCAGCTCAGCATGCATTTTGTCATTTCAAATATGTATAAAATCTGAACATGTTATAAACCAAATGAAGAAACAACTGTCCGTTTGAAGCCTTCCCTTATACACACCTATTTTCTTTTATATATGAGTGTACATATTCTTGTTTAATTCGTTCAGGAAGAAAATAGATTAGCAAACCTAATAAAAAAAAAGAGAACTAAGAACAGTTTCTAACTGCATTCAAACAGAGGATTATGCAAGCAGTTTCAAGGGCTACAAGTATTCAAAACTTTAGGTGCTTCTTTCTGTTCTTTGTTCAGGAAGGTTAGGTGAGTAAACTTACTATTTTCAAATTTAAACCTGTGTATTTAACTTAAAATGGTATGTGTTGTGATGTTTATGTTTAGCAAGTTGTACAAAGAACTTCTGTTGCTCTGGAAAATATAATATGACTGTTCTTCAGTGTTCTTCCCAAGTTTCTGAACACGGTAAAGCAAAGAAAATGTAAATACTTCTTCATATAAATATTTTGAACTTGGATATTCATGCTAATTTAAGTTGTTTACCCCAAATCAAGGTCTACAACTTTATTTGAGTTTTACAGTATTTTATGCATACTGTCTTTCAAGTTACAAGTAAAATAATTAAATGGAGTGAATTTCAAATGTTTAAATTTTTTAATTCAATAGTATATTTAGATTTCATACACATAATTATGATTTTTAGCATAAAAATTATGATTTTTAAGTAAGGGTATGAAGAGCAGTTTTATAATGAAACCAAAATGGATTTTTGCAAATTTTGGAAGATTTAGTTAATTTTAATTTCTGTAAATTGATAGGAAGCAAGCTTGTAATCCATTTGATTCCAGAAAAATGTCAAATTAATTTTCGAATGCATAGATTTTGAGATTGTGAGTAACATAGGGTTTTGGTCTCGAGTTTTACTGAGCTCTGTAAATGTTCAACTGTGACTCACCTAGATGACCGAGCTTCACGAAATTTTAGGGAACGATAGTGTGGAGGCTAATGGTGGTGTAGCCGGAGTTTCGAAGCTTTCAGAGGTTTGTATCGATTGAACAAAGAGAAAGTTAATCAGAGCATTATGTTGTTCTGCACCTCAAACTGTCGTTTCTTGTTCTCGAGTTCCATCAGAATTTTGGGGTGCTGGGATTAAGAGAGTGAACGATAGTCGACCTGTTGGTGATCGACTCAGGTGATGGAGGTTCGCCACAACATTGTGCACGTGTACGGCGCTATTGTGTGTGTCTATGTTTTGTTAGAGATCGACTCGAGTGGGTACTCGAGTAAGGGGGTCGGTTGGCTCGAGTTAGGGCCCGTGTTCACGCGAGTTGTAGTCACAGCAGTTTGTTTAACTTAAAGATAATGAGAATAAAAAAAAAGTTATAGAAAAAAAATAGAAAGAAGAAAGTTAAAGGGAAATGAAGAGAGAAGGAGATGGGAGAGAGACACAGGAAAGGACACGAGGGAAACCCGAGTTTTCTCGAGTAAGGGTAGTGCCATCCCAGGGTATCTCTCTGAATGAACGTGTACAATAATTTTGTTTTTAGTATGTGATATAACTAAGTTAATTTAGCAATTAATTAGTTAATTAGGCTAATATTTGTTTTAAAAGCTTGATAAGGTAAATATGTAAAGATAGATGATTAACAATAAGTAATTAGACTGTTAATTAATTTATATTTGAAATTTTAAATTGATAACTTTAAATTTATTTTGTACTTAAAAATAAATCATATGTTAAATCGATTTAAAACTTAACAACGTTAGCTAATTACTTGAAGTTAATTAATGGAAATTAACTTAAATAGGAATTATACTTTAATTAAATTGATAATAATTGATTTATTAAAGTAATTTGTGATAATTAAATAAGTAATTAATTTTAATAAGTAAGTTAATAATTAATAATTCAGAATCA
Organism: Allium cepa; assembly: GCA_030765085.1. Lineage (NCBI taxonomy): Eukaryota > Viridiplantae > Streptophyta > Magnoliopsida > Asparagales > Amaryllidaceae > Allium > Allium cepa. The sequence continues at coordinate 201,772,051 of CM060934.1, read as the reverse complement.
ACTAATTAACTGAGTAATTAAGTATCAGTTAATGAATAAACGTTAATTAATTAAACAATTATTTAAAGATTAGATGACTAATAAATTAACAATTAATGATAACTAATTAATTAGTTGATCATTTAATTAATCAATGGTTAATTAAGCAGAATAAAATACAGTTATTCTTAAATAATTTAGTAAGAAAAACCAAACTGTTTTGGTATGCAATGATAATTCTGTTTGATTGACTTTGATATCTTCGATGATATTTCTGTGATATGTTGTGTTATATTATAGATATCCGTGATAACTGTGTATGATTTATCTGTTATATCTGTTATGTATTAAATTGAACTGTTAAGTTAAATAGACAACTTGGCCCTTAAAATGGCGTTTGGATTCGATGAGACCGGGATCGGAAGAATCAAATTTGATTCTCCGAAAACCACATCGATCCAATTTAAACGTTAGGCCGTGAATCTTGAAATGAACATCGAGATGGTGCTTTCAGAATGCAAGGGTTATCGTCGTTGACTCTGAGGGTGATTCCAAAATGAATGTGACGAGATAATGCCTTCGGTTTTGTTCGAACCCGGAACAAACTTGTATGGATTGAATGCTTTCAACACATCGTCAGGCGGACGATGAGCATTCTAAGTGATATGTTCTTTTAAGGTAATCGTAGCCTCAAGCCTCATCAACCGGGAATGGCTAAAACAGGAGAGATGCAGCAAGCTTAGGTGGGTCATGCCCAACCAGGACAAGATATTTCCCCTGTCTAGATGTCCTTTTTTATTTCGGCTGTGTGGGCGGTTACTAGCTACAACCGCGGGGTTTATCTTGTTCGGGACTGTTCAGTAAGGAATGGTTCCGGCCATGTGTTGCAGGGGGTCGGGAGTGATCCACGGTACGGTGATCTAGGCCCTGTACTGTAACGGGCGGTACCCCAGTAGCCCTGCCATTGTTGGAAATCCATTTTCCCTACGAGACCCTACGGTTTTGATTTGTATTACCCACTTTTGTGGCTAGTAGCTGGAATTTAATAGATGTAACAATTTCGGCTATTTTCTATTTACTTGAAAACCCTAGACACTATTATAATATCATTGGATTTCCTATGAAATGGTTTGGTTAGCGTAAGGTAAAAACTTACCCGTATTTATTTGTGGGGAGTCTTACGTGATACCTTTGTTTTCAAATGTTTTTCAAAGTTAAACAACTTTAAACCGTTTACTCATACCAGACCCATGTCTGACCCAGAGTTTATATTTTGTTTTTCATAAACTCTTGGGTACTCAATTTTTTTATGAGTAGCCAAGTGATAGGTCTCGGACTTGATTTCTGAAGGAGCTTGGAGCAGGAGATTTCAGACGTATATAGCTATTTATGTAGTTCCGCTGTGTTAGTTGATATGTACTGTACCTCTGATGTATATAGTGATAGATGTATGTATGGTTGTCATATGTATTGATATTGTATAACTCTGATATTTGTAAAAACTATGTAACAGTTATATAATATTATATTTTGTTCCGTTCCGCTGTGAGATTCTGATGTTGTTGTTCTTTCTTTCTCTTTCTTTTCTATTTCTATCACTTTCTTTCTTAATGATGATACGTCTTTCTGGTTGTAGAAGGACGGGTCGTCACAACAATCTCAGGCTAGGCAAGGGTGGCTGGAAGTGATGGGCGTGGTGGAGGACAGTGATGAAGGGGCTGCGCGAATCCAGGCAGGATGATGAGTCAATGCGCCTGCGCGCATATATTGTGATGTGCGCGCGTGATCTGGGAATAGCGATGGCCGGAATATTGCATGCGTCGTGAAGGTGAGGGCGAACTGGGAAGTGGAGCTCCGGTTATGGCAGCATGGATGTGCGTACGGTCGAAGGGGCGAAGGACTGGACGGTGGCGTGTTTCAGGTGATGGGTGGGTTGCGTGGCCAGGGGACGGACTTTCGGCTGGAGGTGTGTGCGAGTGGACGTGGCAGTGATAGGTGGTGGAGGCGGTGGCTCGGTCCGGAGAGTGTGTGCGCGAGGTGGGTGGGCGGCGCGTGGACAGTGGAAAGGAGGCGATGAAGTGCGCGTAAAGGAAGGTCATGCGCATTAGCTGATTCACTTTTCGTTGCACAGTTTCTTTTATTTTTGCGAACTTATTTTTTTTTAGAGGAAGAAAATAGAAAGAAGAAGAAGCAGTAGAGATGATAACCAAATGAATAGATACGTTTTTATTTTATTTAAATTTGTAGCAATAAATTTCTCTTTGAATTTCCAAACGCCACTCACATTCCCAAGCTAACACCCATCTTCCAACTACCGAATTAATGCACCTCAGCCAATTTTATTTTCAAATTTCTTTTGAATGGATATGGGCCGTTTGTTATGGGCTAAATATGGTTTAATCGGCCCGTACGGAACGGTTAAATTAACGCGACGGTTTACGTAGGACTCCGATTTGCGCAAATGAATATACCATTTTGATCAGCGCGATAAGGCGCTTCCAATGGTACATAGATAATTGTGATACGACAGTTTTGTAAAAACTCAAAACTTACGCCGATTAAATTGTTCGTTTGACAAAACAATTTAAATGAAGCAGGCGACGATGGAATTAGACGAAAAGAATTTCGACGTCTAAATGAGATAAATTTTTACAACATTACTGTGTAAAAATATTTGGATTTGAAAGACAAATATTTCGCAGTTTAAAATGAACTGACATTCAATAAAAACGCGAACGAAATTTTCTGCGATATTTTGCGACGAAACTTTACCCATATCCACAACTCACTAGACGCATTTTATAAACAAAGTTTGGACGTTAATTGAGAACGTATATAAATTTCAAAATTTTCTATTAAATAATGGATTCAAAATTTTAATTCGGGTCGGAAATTCAGGGTCGTTACAATCTCCCCCACTCAAAACTTTTCGTCCTCGAAATGGAACGAGACGGGAGAAGTAGGAAAGGAACGACAAAAAAGTCAAGATAGATTTGAGAAAATGAATTATACCTGAAATTAGTAATTTGGGGTTTGAATCCCGAATACTATCCTCAGTTTCAAATACGTAATCTCGCTCATCTACACACCATTGGACTTTGACGAGATTGACTGAGTTCCATCTAAGTTGCTTTGTCACACGATCGACTATTCGAAGTGGCTTTTGCTCAATAGTCAAGTCAGACTCAATAACTAACTCTTCCAATTGAGCAGTGGGAATGGTCATAGACGGATCACACACAACTTTGTGGAGATGTGAGACGTGGAACACATTGTGGACACCGACGATCTTTTTTGGTAATGCAATTCAATAGGCCAAGGTTCTAACTCTTTCCGTAATCTCAAACGGACCAACAAATCTGAGAGCAAGCTTCCCTTTCCTTCCAAATCGAATAACATTCTTCAAAGGCGACAGTTTCAAAAATACTTTATCTCCTACACTGAATTCGAGATCTCTTCTCCTTCTATCAGCGTAGCTCTTCTGTCTATCCTGTACCGTCTTTATCTTCTTCCTGATTTCTTCAACTTTCTCAGAAGCTTCCATAATTATTTCTGGACCAAGCACTAATCGATCACCTGACTCAATCCAACAAGCTGGCGATTTGCACTACCGCCCGTATGAAGCTTCGAATGGTGCCATACCAATGCTTGCCTGATTTATTAAAGATAATTAATTCAAATTCAAATATACTTATTCAAATTTAAAATTTCGATTCCTTTACCTGATAACTATTATTATAAGTGAATTCAACCAAATGGAGGTGGTCTTCCCAGGATCCACCAAAGTCTACAATACAAGCTTGGAGAAGGTCTTACAAAATCTGGTTCACCCTCTAAGTTTGGCCATCTGTCTGAGGATGATAAGCTGTGCTCAGATTCAGTTTAGTGCCCAAAGTATCCTGGAATGCTTTCCAGAATTTACTAGTGAAAGTAGGATCTCTATCGCATACGATACTTGATGGTACACCGTGAAGTTTAACAACTTCTCTCATGTATATCTCGGCCAAACTTAAAGCAGCACGAGTGGTCTTGACTGGAATAAAATGAGCGGATTTCGTCAATCTATTGACAATCACCCAAATGCTTTCGTTACCCCTCCTAGTCCTTGGTAGCCCATCAATAAAGTCCATAGAAATCTGCTCCCACTTCCAACCTGGAATCTGTAGAGGTTGAAGTAAACCAACCGTCTTCCCGTGATCAGCCTTAACTTGTTGACAAGTTGTGCATCTACTAAAATAGGTAGAAATATCACGCTTCATCCCACTCCACCAATATAACTTCTTCATATTTTGATACATTTTTGTGACTCTGGGATGAAATGAAAGCGAAGATTGATGGTTTTCTCTCAGCACTTTATGTCTTAGACTAACAACATTGGGAACAAAAATACAATTGTCAATTCTCAAGCCTCCATTACTATCAACTTGTGCACCCATCTTACTATCAGCATTACCAACTATACCGAGGATTATTTCTTTGTTGCGATAGAGCAGAGTGTCTTCATACTATTTGGCTATAATGCGATCCATAAGAGCTGGGGAGACGATGAGCTGGAATAACATTCCCTCAACAAGATTACAACATGCCATTGCTTGGTTTATGCTCAATGCATCGGCTACGGCGTTTGCTTTCCCTGGAGTGTAGTTAATATCAAGATCATATGCAGCTAAGAATTCGAGCCAGCGGACTTGTCTCTGATTCAAATCCTTTTGTGAGAAAATCTATCTCAATGACTTGTGATCTGTGAATAATTCAAATTTGGTTCCTAATAGATAGTGCCTCCATAGCTTTAGAGAAAATACAACCGCAAGAAGCTCTAAATTCTGAGTTGCGTAATTTGCTTCATGGGTCTTTAACTGAAGACCCGCATAGGCAATCACCTTTCCTTTCTGCATTAAAACCGCTCCTAATCCATCACGGCAGGCATTAGTATAGACAGTCAATCCTTCACTACCGTCAGTAACTGTAAGAACTAAGGCAGAAGTCAACCTTCGCTTCATTTCATTGAAAGCTAATTCACACTTTTCATTCCAAATAAATTTTTCATTCTTTCTGGTCAGTGCGGTAAGTGGTGCGGCAATATGAGCAAAGTTTTCTATAAATCTGCGATAATAGCCAGCCAAACCCAAGAAACCGCGGATATCTGTAGGAGTTTTGGGAGTCTCCCATTCCTGCAAATTCAAAGGATTCGAATTTAGATAGGGATAAGATGTTTGGATAGAAATGACAAGTAAGGACAGAACTTACATTGATTACGGCGATCTTAGCTGGATCGACCGAATTCCCATTCTCTGAGACAATATGGCCAAGAAATCGAACTTCATCTCTCCAAAAGTGGCATTTCGAAAACATGGCTCTAAGCTGATGACTGTGAAGAGTTTCAAGAAAAAATGCCAAATGTTACCTATGCTTTTTCTCATCTTTAGAGAAGACGAGAATATCATCGATGAAAACAAGAACAAACTTTTTAATAACATCCCGGAAAACTCTATTCATCAGGTCGACGAAATAAGCTAGAGCATTAGTAGGACCGAACGGCATAACTAGCCATTTAAAGAAACCATTTTCAGTGCGGAATGATGTTTTAGGAACACTCTCTTTAGCGATTCTAAGTTAGTGAAAGCCTGTAGCCAGATCGAGTTGGGAGAAAACTTTAGCTCCATGGAGCTGGTCGAATAGATCGTTAATGCGAGGCATTGGATATCGGTTCTTGTGTGTGAGCATGTTTAGCTCTTTATAGTCCACACACATTCTGAGAGAACCATCTGACTTTGTGACAAATACAACTGCAGCACCCCATTCTGAATAACTTCGCCGAATCAAGCCTTTAGCAAATAAATCTTCAATCCGAACATTCAATTCTGCCTACTCTTTAGGAGCCATTCTTCTGGGAGGGAGAACTACTGGTCGAGCACCAGGTATAAGGTCAAAGCGGAATTCGACTTCCCACGAAGGTGGTAGAGAATTGACTTCTCCAAACACATCAGAAAAGAGTTGAACAACCGGCATAGAGCTTAGATCATTCGGATGGGAGTCAAGAGAGAATATAAAACTCCCAGCACAATCTTGAGGCGATTTACCTTAATAACTAAAGGTATACCCTTGTCGTCAATTAGAGAAACGATTTAAGCTTTGTAAGAGATAACGGCTTTGAACTTCCGTAGCCAATCAACACCTAATAGGATGTCGAATGCCTCCAATCCAAGTACAAAGAAATCCCAAGTGAAACGATGCATGCCATACATAAGCGTGACATATTTGCATACCTTTTTGAGGTTTGTGAGCCCTCCAATAGGGTTTGATACACATAAGAAGGTAGATGCAAGGATAGTTTCCAATCCAAGCTTGTTATATAAATCAATAGATATGAAATTATGTGTTGCTCCTGTGTCAAATGGAACTCTAACAGGTAAAGTATGCAACATAAAAGCACTATGTAATGTACCTTGGTCATCCTGAACTTCCAGGGTAGGTGTGGAAATAGCAAAAACTCCAGATGGAGTGCCCCTCTTCTGGGTAGGACAGTCCTTCTTAAAGTGTCCTGGCTGTAAGCAAATGTGACATACATCCCTCTTGGTCATCTGAGCCGGTGGCGGAATAGCTGCACCCTTTGGGGATGGGAAACTACTGGCATAATGACCTTTCTGATTGCAGTTGAAGCAGGTGATAGAGGATATGTCAATAGGGTTCTTCTGAGAATAGCCAAGCCCGGATTTCTTCAGTCAGTTCTTCATCTGTTGCTCAAAATTTGGCTTTCTCTTCCCAGTCTGACTAGAGGATGGTTGAGTAGCTGGAGCCTTGGCGACTGATGTTCACTTTGGCTTTCCCTCATACCTAAGAGAAAAATCCATCAACTCGGTGAAAGTGTCATGGACATGAGCTGTGAGGAGTTCGTAATACTCTAGACGTGCTCCATGGATGAATTTCTCATTCTTCAGCAGTGGTCTATCAATCAAGCCAGGTCCGAACTTGGAGAGTTCGTTAAACTTTCTTTCATACTCGGAGAAAGTCATATTGCCTTGCTTGAGGTCCATAAATGATCGATAAAGCTGAGCCTTTTCGGCTGCTGGCATCTACTGAGCCGTAAGGGAATCCCTATTTACAAGTGATATAAAGATGAGTCATAATTTTGACGAGATAGAAGGAATTTTGTTTGGATGCAATTTCAGTTAGATTTCTACCTAAACTGAGCCCAGGTGATAGTTTCTACATCGGTACGGGAGGTTACTGACTCCCACCAATCCTGTGCCGCATCTTGAAGCTGCCAAGCGGCTAATTTACGCTTCTGCTCGTCAGTAATCTCAAGGCCATTGAAGATACTTTCCATACTTTTCAACCACTATTGTGCTTCAATGATGCTCTCGGAACCAGAGAATTTGACGCCGCCAAGCTGGGTGTATTCCTTGCTTAGAGTGGAAAACTTGACTGCAGGAGGGACATGTGGTTCGGGAGCATTTCCTCTACCCCCGCCTCTAGCATTCCTTTTTGCACTCATCCTGGAATACCAAAAGCGATTTTAGAATCAAAGATAGATATTTATAGAACTTAAGGAATTTAAATCATGAATTCAATAAGAAGGATGGAATCAAAGGATATGTATTTTGAAATGATTCTCCTCATTCTAGGGTATGGTTACCCTATCTCTAATGAGCTTTAAAACTCCACAGGCTAAGGTTTTCGGGAACTTATGTCCTGATACCAACTGTAACAACCCGTATATTTGTACCATTTAAAGTGACAATAATCCACACATGTCAACTTAAATAGTACAAAACACGAATTATTAATGGAGTATATGTATATATAAATGAGAATCATTACAGAATCACAGAAATAACATAACAGAATAGTGCAGTGGAATTACAACATAGCCATAATAATAGTTCATGAGGCTACTAAGAAAATACAAAAATGTCTCAAGTAAATGAAATATAACAACATAGATGTCCGATAATATCCAAATAGGAAAGAGAAAAACTGATAAGATAAAGATAATGATAGACTTCAAGCCTTTAGCTTTCAAGCGGCACAGCAACAGAAATCCTCAGTCTGACCCGAGCATATGCACGAACAAACACTCGAATCAGGACATATATTCTTATACAGATAATATGGTTCAAATTTAAATAACAATAACTCAAAGATGAATGGAATAACATCTTTTAGGATCCGTTAAACTATCTATGCATAGTAATGTACAATAAGTAGATAATGTCTAACAGTAAAGTAAAATATCAAAATGTTGTTAAGGCGTTACCATTGTTTCCCTTAACACATTTATATAGCATTATAGTCTATACAGCATCGTAAACTCCACCGTAAACTAGTGGGATATTAGGAAGTAATCCATAGGTATAATACAAAACAAATTCATAGTGGTCGTGTATAGGGATACAAGTATGAAAAGGCACATGAGACGATACCCAAGGTAGTGAAATTACTGTTTGACTGATTCGGGCTGGTGAGAACGCATCGCCGCAATGATCGAAACACCGCGAAACAACACTCCAATTTCAAGGGTGCACACCAATCAATAACAAGTAATGAGTAGTTTACGAAGAAGTGTGTTCGCACAAGGTAGCTAACCCCATTTGACCTGGCACGGCTCCTGTTTGTAATGATCCGCAAATTCGAACCCCTTGAGTCAACACTATTCTACATCAATCAACTCAAGATGCCCAGAAAATACGAACCATTTTAATTAAAGAAGAAGAGGTAGAAGGAGAAAATAAAAAACAACAACAGAATCTAACCATCACAGCGGAATAAAATATAATAGATAATAAATAATCTTTACTCAAAAATCAAATATCTCAGTTTATATATTACATCATCAGAGTACATCAATCACAGTTCAACAACAACATCATACAAATGTATACACAACAACTCAACATAGCGGAATATATATAAACAAGTACGAGAGTACGTATCGTCATCCTGCTCCCCTCCTGAGCTCCACAGCATCATATCCTGTATGCTATAACACTCGGTCTGACCCCGAGCATTACAGTTAAATAATACTCGAGTCAGTCTGGAATATCAGCGTGAGAAAATCACACTCAATTGATTATTAAAGTTTTCAAATCCTTTGGAAACAAAAGCATCTCGTAAGACCATGCCACAAATAAACATGTCGGGTTTTTACCTTACGATAGCTAAAACAATTTTTATAGAAATCCTCTGATACTATAATAGGGTCTATATACAAATACTTATAAAATAGCCGAAATTGTTACATCTATTAAATTCCAGCTACTAGCCACAGAGTGGGTAATACAAACAAAACTCGTACAAGGCTCATAGGGAGAATGGATTTCCAACTAATGACTAGGCACTGGGATACCACCTGTTACAGTACGTGGCCTAGATCACAGTACCGAGGAGTATGCCCGCTCCCCTGCAACACAAGACCGGGACTACCCCTTACTGGATAATCCCGAGTGAGATCACCCTGCGGTTGGGATCAGCAAGTGGAAACTAAGCCAAAATAAAAAGGGACATCTAGACAGGGATGACCTCAACCTGCTTGGGTGCTACCCACCAAGCCTTGCTGCATAAACCCTAATTTTCAGTCATTTCCGGTTGATGAGGCTCGATGCTAAGCGTTATCTTTTTAGAATATATCCCTTAGAATGCCCATCGTCCACCTGACGATATTCCGAAAGCATTCATCCATACAAGTCCTTCCCGGGTTCGAACGGATCCGAAAGCACTATTCCTACTACATCCATTTTGGAAATATCCACAGGATTAGTAACGACTAGCCCTTGCACTTCATTGCTCCATTTTCGAATCCAAACTCGTTTTTCCGTGAAATGTACAAACCAGATCGAAGTGGTTATCGAAAAATAAATCTCGATCCCGGTCTCTTCGAAACGATCAGTGCATTTGGTCAATATTGATAGTCGGTGATTTAACTATCAATTAATTATTCACAAACAACCATCATCCAATAAATAATTTCCCAAATTATTTATTAATCCCAAAAATATCTTCACAAGATAAATTTCCACTTTTCAAACCCTTTTGAAAACAGTTTCAAACTATCTTTCTTTTCAGAATAAATTCCAAGTATTTTCTATTTCCACTGAAATCACCAATCATAAAACTTTAGATTTTTAAAATAATTTAAAACGCTGTACTTTGAAATATACTTTAAAACATTTAAGTTAAAACTACTTCAATAATTTATCAAAAACACATACTATACGAATATTTGAAAATAAGGTTACTTTATAAATATAAAACTAAGTTTTCACTTTTTAAAACAAAACACTAACTCACCTTTAAAATAATTATTACAATAAACGATTTTGAAAAATATATACTTTAAAATTTTAAACATATAGAAATTATAAATTTTCTAAAACATGCTTTTTAAAACAACACTAAACTTTTATTTTGTATTTTAAAATTTAGTTTGAAAACGTACTTGGCTATCCAGGGAAATATACTTCTCTTCACATCCTTTAAAATAAATCACCATATATTTTTAAACATATTTACCATTCCATAAATAAATTCTCACCTTGGATTTATTTCCCAAATCCACTTCATTCTTATAAACTCAGTCTATAAATTCCAAAAACTCACTTCTCTTTAAATTTCAATTATAAACACTTAAATAAAATTTACAATCGATTTCTAATTTTACTTCACTTGAAATAAATTCCTTCACTTATTTCATCTATTTCAAAGTCCCTCAACTTCCAAATTTTCACTTCTTTATTATGAGTTAAAACCTTTTGAAAATAACAATTTCAGATTTCCAAAATTCCTTCTTATCCTCTAATTAAATTTAATCCTTAAATTTAAAATAATTTCTTTATTCTTTAAACTAATATCACTTTAGTTTAAAATTTATTACTCCCCTGTTAATTCAAAATCCCCTTTTTCCATATATTTTTTAGAATTTTGAAATAGATTTTATTTTTATTTTATTTTTATTATTTTAATTCATTATTAAATTTATTCAAATTCCCTAGAATTATTTTACTTAAAATTTTACTCTTTTATTTCTTTTCAAAAATCCAATTTTAAAGATTTTGATAACTCTTTATACTTAGATATTCAATCCAACCATACCATCCAATATTTCAATTACCAACAAAATCATCACAGGATATCAAATATTCATAACACAGAATATTAAATAATCTAAATAAATTTGAGGAATCCAGTTGGATCCCTCCAACCTGTTTCCCTACATCCACAGATGTTAGCACAAAATAAGATACCAATTCCAAAATATACCATACTATGACACATCAATCAATTCAATCATTCTAACAATTATTTAAATTTAATCATTTAAATTTAAATTTAACTGAGTGAGATTAACTCACCTTATATTTTTGTTTGAAATCCATCCAGACCAGTTTGATTCTTCCCGGATTTAACCTTGAATAAACGTTTTACGGTTTATTAATATTTGAACTAATAGAACAATTTATTTCCCGGTTTGAAATTAAATTAACAAATAGTTTTAGTTTAAAGTAATTTTTCTTTCATAATAATTTTTCTCTTCTCTCTTTTAAAATAATTTAAGGAGTTAATACAACGAGTTAACCACCATAATATATATATATATATATAATTAAACTTAAAAAAACTATTTTATCCTGCTGTTAACTCCTGATAAGAGAAATAATGATCAAACCTGTTTTACCGTGAACTATTAATTTTAAAACAAATAGTTTTTTCCAGTTAAAACATGAGAACACTTAAATTTAAAATGCTCAAAATAAAACTACCTCACTGCTGCAGCCCTAAGCCGCCGCCACTTTCCGACGCCACGCTGGAAACCCTAATCCCCTTCGCGAACTCGCGTTACCATCCAAACTACGTCGATGCTTCGCCACTGTCCCCCCACCCAATTCGCGAGAACCCTTCCACGTGTTGCCCCACCTTATGACATCGCCTTGCCATTGAGCTAAGCCGAGCCGCCGCTACTGCTTCCATCCAGGAACACAAGCCGAGCGTCGAACTCATCTGACCCCCTCATCGGTTGCGGGTTCGAAAACGAACGCCTACCTAAGATCGAACTAGACTAGCCCGGTCACCAATCCCTCGAATCGATTCACCGGAAGCTTGAAGGAATAAGTGGCATCGGCTTTATTTGATTTGTTTTTTTAATTCTTCGTCCGCCCTTCTACCTATGTGAATTAAGCCACTCTTCATTTATTTACTTTCTTTCGGTCAGAAAATTTAGATTGATTTTGAACTGGGAATGAAGGCAACATTTATGTGGCCATATTTTTTTCTTTCTTAAGTGTTTCGTGCAATTTGAATTTGGAGAGGACAAAATGGAAAGGCTCCAGCTTGATGTAAGTAACTAGGGCTGCGGTGATGTTAGCGTATAGGGAAAGGCTGCAGTGATTTGAAAGGGAAAGTATCGGTGTGAAAGGAATACGGTTGGAAATTGACTAGGATATATAAATTAACTCGATAAATGCAAATTAAAAATCTCGACATCCTATCGAGGCGTGCCGCTAGGCGTTTATAATGTTATGCCCCTATTCCGAACGCAAATGGAAAAGGTTTCGAGTCCTAATTCGATCGTATGGAGAAGATAGCTTTTTGGATCCAGTTATTTTATTAAATTATCGATATAAATTCAGTGTGTTTATATATCGTACGCTCATACAACAACTCCAATCACTATGAAAATTGAAATCCCATAGTAATACAATATTACGGATCCAATGGAACAGGTTTCGTCGAATTCCGAGACTGTACCTCGGACGGCTATCTTTTTTTCAAATTCAATTTAAAACGATAAAATTTCAAAACTGAACAAATCACTGCTAAATTTAATTTTACAACTTCTATTATCCTTAATACTATCAATATAAATTTATCAAGCCTTCAATTTATTTTCAACAGGCTTAAAATTCCAGGTTCAACATTTTACTCAACTTCAAATTATGTAATTCAATAATTTAATTATCAAATAAATATTGATATTTGAAATTCAAGTTAAAAAAATTAACTTTAAATATTTAAAATAAATTAAATATTTCGTTTTAAATGCTCAAAAATTCCGAGTCGTCACATTCCTTCCTCCTTAAAAGAATTTTGTCCCCGAAATTACTAGTTAGGAAGAATGATCTTATACCCGATTACTTTTCCCGAAACCAACAATTTAACATCCAACCAACTATCTTTTTATAGAAGACCCATTATCACTCTTACTAACTTTCCAAGCCCTCCCATAGTTTCAAACTTTACTATTTGTTTAACCATTTAAGTTTCAATTTAAAATCCAAATTTTGAATTATCAAAATTTTCTCAAAAATTTTCTAACTCCCTAAATTTCCGAAATTTTTTGCCAGCACCTCCTTTGCGCGGCTAGCTCGGTACAATAACAAAAGGCCTCTACGGGCTCCCAAATCCCAATAGAAAACAAAAGGCCAAGTGGCTAGATCCAAAAACCCAATCAAGTTCATACAGAAATTTTAAACACATACCTTTTTGTCGAGCAATTCAAATTTATCTTTTGAAGTCAAAACCAATTCTCTTTTCCTTTTATAATACCTGCATATTTCACTTAGCAATAATATCCAATCACAACATTCAAAATATTTTTTTTTGACTTCCTTACGAAATGTCAATATTTATTCATCTCAAATATTACTTAGAATATATTTGTAATATCAATTTCCCATTTAGAATTCAATTCTTTTCTTAAGTTTAGTATAAGCGTTTAATATACTTCCTTATTTATTTTCACTTCAGCACTTTAGTTTATATCTATTTCTATTCAAATTGATTCTTTCATTTCCATATAAATTCAATTTATTTTCAACTCTGAACACTTAATTTTATCTTCCATTTATGCTGATTTGTATTATTATTTTAAAGTAGTTTCATTCACTAATTTATTTCAATTTCCATTTTGAAATCGTTTTGTCGTTAACAAAAATTTTGTTCCCAAAATATTTTCTAACTCCTAAAATTTCTGAAATTTTTTGGCAGAGTCTCCTTTGTTCGGAGAAGCTTTTGCAATTTGAAAAAAGATATAAATATATATACATCGACCCACACGGTCGGAAAACAAAAAACAGTTCATATTTCCTATTTTTATTGCATAGGCGTACCTTATTTAGCATTTATAAGCAAGCGGCTTATTTATTTTAGCATTTAGCGCGATCCAATCCAGCCGTACGGCTTCCAGGTACCTGTACTTACTCAATTTAAACATATAAGTACTATATATAGGAAGTTTATTGCATTTCACTTAAATTTAAATAGCTAAAACATCGATCCTGTAACAATGCATATGATATACTGGCATAAACACATAAATTTCACGTATACTGCATGTTATATAATTTCCATAAGCATATATAAGGTTCCGACACTTATTACAATTGCTTATAATCAATTCTCAAACCATTCCATTCAGTTTAAGTGATTTACAACTTACTCGCTTATATTTAATTCATTCTAAGCAAAACAAACTCATATTCATTTTCATTGATTTCAAAATAAATTTATCAAACTGCTATTGATTCATATAATTTTGCTTACTTCCATTTACGTCGAACGACCAATTTTCTAATGCAATTCGACAATATTAATGTGAATAAATAATAACATGAGCTTTATAACCAATTTAAATTGATTGCAACTCAATTTACACTTAATCCCATTCCATTTTAATTTATTCACAAGCTTACATTGCATTTCTTCCATATCCAAAAAGATTTGATTCCAAACTATTTTTTATTATACTCGACGTCATCCCATGCTTCTATTAATTTTAAACTTAAGTTAATTTACTTCAATTCACCGCCATTTCATAACTTAAGTTCATCCCCGTTTTAATTTATTCATACTCGAATTGGATTTATTTTCATCACAAATCATTTTTATTTTAATCCAATTCCATACAATTCATTTTTATTTCCAAACTCTATTACTTATTCTCAATCTTTGGTTTGATTTTCCTTCGATCAAATCGAAACCATTTCACTAATTTATTCGATTAGTTTATTTTTTTATCCATTTTAAATTTTAATTTACATTAACAATTCATTGTTGAATTTATTAATAATAAGGCCATTCAATTTATGCTTGAATTAGATTTGTTTATATTCCACACCATACACATTTTAATCCAACTCAAATTTTCATTCAACAACACTTCCAATTATAATCCAATTACAATCTCATACTTGATTTTCTTTTTCATTTAGCTTGAAAATCATTTTATAAAATCATTTTATTTAATTTCCTTGAGTGCAATCTTATTTTATATCCAAGTTTTGATTTTTATCTCAGAATACAACATTTTCATTCCGGCTTATTTATGTATATATATATATATATTTATAAGTTACTTACTTTAAATATCCACTCTTCCCCATCTATTTACAATCAATTATATTCACATTTTACTTTTAACTAGGGGTTACATATATATATATATATATATATATATATATATATATATATATATATATTCAATGCTTTTCAATTCTTTTATAAGCTTCCAAAGTTTATTTGTTTTAATTCAATACTTGTTTAATTTACATTTATTTGTTTGAGCAGAATTTTATTCCAGTTACTATTATCTATAATTCGATTGAATCTATTTAAATTCAGTTTTGTTTCAACTCAACTTCAGTTAAATCTAGCTACACACCATTCTTTTGAATTTTGTTAAGCAAGGATTTAATTCCATTTAATATCATTCATGACACAACTGAATTTTAATTCAATTCAATCCAAATTTAACTAAATTTTATTCCTCAATATATGAGTTCAAAACTTATTTATTTATTTAAAAGCTTATATTGCTCAATGAGTCATTTCATCTTATTACCAAATTCCAGATTATATATATAACACTTACTAGCTTAAGGTATAAATTTTCGTTTCATAATTATAATCATTTTACCTTTCAACTTTATATCCAATTCAATTCAATTTCAATTTCAATTTTATTCAACTTATCTCAAGTTAAATTCAAATATATTTTCTTCACTTCATTCACTTAAGTTGAATTTTAATTTTCGGATTAACATTTCTAATTTCTTCTTATTAATATCAACTTTATTTTAGAAGTTCGATGGTTGATTCATTTATTCATTCACCAATTCATTTTCTTACCAATAAATTTTATTTCCACACATAATTTAACACAATTTAAAATTTAACTTCCAGTATCCAGTTTCCACTTTACTTACTAACAAAGTTGAATTTTATTACAACAAATTCCCATTTTACAATTTATCAAACTTTTTATATGCCATAAACATTCTCAGTTAAAATTCCAAAGTTTAAACAATCTTTCAATATTTCAAAATTCCCTTTGAAATCTTCTATGTCCAAAATTCCTTGCATTTCTAAAAATCAAATTCATCCTTTGCAAACAATTCCAATTCAAAACAATTTGGTAGCAATTTTGTAACGACCCGTATTTGTACGTGTTGTTAAATCGTAGAATTATTAGGTCGTTAGTATTGTTTATGTCATACATAGCCTAAGTCGTGTAAAAGATGGCTCATAAGGAAGTTAACTCGGTTGCATAGGGTCCTTAGATCGGCTCTTGGTTAGGTCGTAGATGGTTTTAAGTCGTGAACGACTTAGGGGATTACGACCTAGCAGTTTAGATGTGTTAGCGAGCTATAAAAGTTAACATAGTGGTAAACGACTTATCGAGTTAATAGTTGTAATAGGTTAACGAGTTAGTGGTGTAGCGGGTTAGCAAGTTACGACTTAAAGGGGGTTAACGGGTTACGACTTAAGAACTGGGACGAGTTAGCGGGTTAGTGGTGAACGACTTAGTGCTAGGGCTTAAGTCGTAAGCGACTTAAGTACGGTTAGGTCGGGGAGACCCTATTGTGAGTGTGTTAGCGAGTTAGGTCGTTAACACGAGTTAATGGAGTTTGGTCGTTGGACGACTTAGGGTAGGTCGCTAGGAAGTTAAGTCAAAGCATTTGTTAACCCGGGATGCTTTTGGGTCGTTAATGACTTAGTTAAGTCGCGGCATCGTAGATCCGCGTTCATTTTAGGTCGCGTAACATCTGGACCGTTGATTTTGTTAAGTCGGACCTAGTTAAGTCGGCAATATAGTTAGTCTTTAGGTTGTATAAGTGATAAGTCATTCGAAGGCTTGAGTCGTTAGGGGCTTGAGTCGTTGGGTCGGCTTAGTGTTAGGTCGTATGAGTCGTAAAGCCGTGAGTCGTTAAGTAGTAAGTCGGCGGAGTTTTAGGTCGTAGGTAGTTGGGTTTCGATGAGTCGTGGACGACCTAAAACCGAGTGAACGACTTAAAACCGTGCGACTTAAGGATTTCAGCTATAAATAGGGGCGCCTGTCTTCACTTTTTGGCACCGGATTTTTTAGCGACGAAGTGCTGCCATTTTGAGGGCTCGACTACAACACTTCTTCACTTCTTTTCTCCACTCTAATCTAGTGATTCCTTCCATCTAAATTGAAGATCAAATCGAAGATCCAAGAGCCAAAGTTGAAGATCTTCATCCAACAAAGAGAGATTTCATCGACTGAAGTGAGATTTTGCCGGATCAAGCTTGATTCCTTGCTGTCCAGATCTAGAATTGGTTGTTTTTGAGGTGTTTAGGTGATTTGGTGAGTGGTAGTTATCTCTCACACGGACCCAAGGGAGTATATTGGATTGGTGGCTTGTTTAGGTGTTAAAGATAGTGATTTCTTGCTTTTTCCTTAAGTTCGCTTGTAGATCTATCACCTATGAAGTCTTGACACCTATTTTACTACATGTTCACTTATGCAAGTTCATTCATCAAGTTGTAGAGATATTGTTCATAATTCATGCTTGTTAGAATGCATGTTAGATTTGAACTCTTTATTTACGAAATTGCCATTATTTTTGTAATTGCTTATTAGATCTTGTTTGAATGATTGATTACTTGGATTGATGTTTGATTTGATTGATTAGTTGATCGATAACTTGATTTGGACAAGTTGGTCGAAGATGATTCAAAAGCTAAGTGGAAAGGCTCTTGAATAAGGAAAGCTGCTTGTGGCATATGAAGCGGATGTGGAAGCTCATATGGATAGATTTGATGATGTTGAGATGGGACTTTGCCATGATGCGATGAGGCAAACCATGATGTTGAGATGGGACTTTGCTATGATGCGATGAAGCAAAGTATGATGTGATGAAGCCTTGGTTTAATCCATATGGGATCATCCCAAGCATGTTGATAACTCGATGATGCGATACGAGTTGGTCGATAATGGTGGGCTCGAGAGGCGCTTGAGCTAATATGAGAATAGTCATCGAGGAGGATGACTAGGAGGCTTGGATTTTATCGTTATTGAAGGTTCTAGCATGCTCAAAGCAAGAGTACGTTGGAACGGGCTGCGACGACGTTCCAAGCACGGGCTGCGACGACGTGCTAGTACTCTGGGTAGTTGCGAAAATTCCTAGGCACGGGCTGCGACGACGTGCGGAGTTATGTCTAGAACCGAGGTTACCATTACCCCTTGACAGGCGGTCATTCAACTAACGGTAAATCAAGGCAATGATAACAGTGATGGCCAGAGTCATGGATGTTTGGATGTTTGGTTGTATCATCGCTTGGGTCAAGAGCGATGTTTTCAAGGTGCTTATCTGATCTTGGTTTAGGCCTTGGGGGTTTGTACTTGGAAAACACCGACCTTGACTCGAGTGATAATTACTTTGCTTTGAATGTCTGAATTGCTATGATTACTTCTGTTTAGTTTGTCTGGGGGCTATCACTGTAGAATGAGGTGAAGTGGGATGGTTGGGTTCCTATTCCTTTTATCCTTTATGCTCTTTTGGTATGTTTGATAGTTAATTTACTGCTCACTAAGACTGTTGTCTGACTCAAGGTTTTATGTTCAACTCTTATTATCTTGGGGTGTTCATCTATGTTGGGATGGGCAGACTAGGTAGCAGGTGACAGGTACTGTTCTTGGCTACCAACGCTGTTGATGACGAAGACGAGCTGGAGGCTAGCATATTAGTTTTCTTACTATATGTACTGGATGTTCCGCTGCTTGTATATTTTTTGAGTGTTATGTAGTGAGGCTTGATGTATTGATTGTTCAGATGCTTGTATCAAACCTTTATGTAGTCTATATGATGATATTCTGTTATGAGCTTCACTATATACATATATTTCTCTATTGTATTTTGTCCATGCGCTGTGAGTTGTACGATAGAGATTCCGCTGTTTAATCTTACCCTGACTATCATCCATGGTTGCCCGGCACACCTTTCAGCGCACCTTTCCCTTGTTTTGTGCGGGAGTCATGGGCGGTCGTCACATTTGGTATCAGAGCTTTGGTTAATCGATTTTAGCCAACGCTCGCTGACGTAACTACGTATGAGAGACGTAATTGTATTTTGATGGGTGATTACTATATATAAAATAGTAGCTTAGAAGGATTTGAACTTCTTATGTAGTTGTTTCTCAAGGTGTTCTAAGTCATTCCTTTTTGTAGATATTAAGGATGAGTCGAAGAGGGAGACCAGCTACTTGGGAAGGCCGTCCTGTTGAGGGAGCTACTGACTATGCTGCAATGTTCGAAGCTATGATGACTTCGATCATGAGAAGGATACCAACTTCAGGACCATCAGTAGATGTTGGAGTTCAAGTTCAATCTCCAAGACCAGTGGATTTTGCTAAGTTGTGTAAAGACTATACTGCTCTTGGAGGGAAGGTTTTCTTGGGAACAGAATCAACCGTTGATGTTCAGAGATGGATTGATGCTTTTAGAAGGATCTTTGGCGATTTGGGAATTGAGGATGCAACTAAGAGGAAGCTTGCATCAAGGCAACTTCAAGGGAGAGCTTCTGATTGGTGGAACTCTATCACCATTGATACTCCAGAGGAAGAGATTACTTGGGAGCAGTTCCAAGTCAGATTTGAAGCTAAGTTCATTTCTACAGCTCAGAAATCTGTTCTGTTTAAGAAGTTTATGGAACTCAAGCAAGGTGGAAGACCAGTTCTTGAGTATGTTTCTGAGTTTGAAGCTTTGTCCAAGTATGCTCGGTCGTATATTGATTCTCCCTATCAAAATAATGAGAAGTTTGTGACAGGCTTGGACACTTATCTTGGGAGGCAGTTGGTGGATCATTTGGACGATCCATTTGAGAAGCTTGTGGAGAAAGCTCTCAGGCATGAGAATCTGTTTCCTAAGGAGGGATCTGTTGTTGCTGTGACCAAGGAGCAAAATGGAAACAAGAAGAGGAAGCAGCAGCAGCAGAAGGGTAAGGATGGCCAGAAGAAGCCAAAGGGTGAAGTGATCTGCTACAACTGTCAGCAAAAGGGTCATCTCTCCAGAGATTGCAAGAAACCGAGAGTGCCGGCGAAGTGTCACAACTGTGACAAACCAGGGCATTTCAAGAGGGATTGTCCGGAACCGAGGAAGGACAAGCAGATTGTGCAAGCCTATGCTTTGGGGGCTGTGCCATCATCTTTGAAAGCTCCTACTGCTGATGAGAAAGGAAAGAGCGTGGTGGTTCAATGTACTCTTTCCATTTGTGGTGTTCCAGTTAGGGTTTTGTTCGATACTGGAGTGTCGCATTCCTTTGTTTGTAGTGAACTTGTAGGCCGGTTGGGTTTGGAACCAGATATTGTTGATAGACCATTGGTTGTGACTAAACCAGTTGGGGGTTCGTCTTGTTTGTGTATGTTATGCCGTGGTCTAGTTGTGTCGAGTCATGATTGCTCTTTTGTTTGTGATTGCTTTGTTCTGAACTTTGCGGGGTTCGGAATTATTTTGGGTATGGACTGGCTTAGGAAGTATGCGGCAAGGATTGATTGTGAGAGGCTGGAGGTGACAGTTGAGAATGTGGAAGGGAGAAAGGTTGTGATACGATGTAAGCATGAGGAAGGCGTCTTCATGAGCTTCATGTATTCGCTGGTTGTTCCACGGGATGGACTGTCATCGGTGCCTATTGTGAATGGATTTGATGATGTCTTTGACGAGGTCAAAGGGTTACCGCCGCATAGGGAGATCGAGTTTCGTATCGATCTAGTTGAGGGAGCCAGACTAGTTGTGATGCCTCTTAGGCGGATGGCGCCTAGGGAGCAGCAAGAGTTGAAGGTGCAAGTTGATGAACTTTTACGGACAGGATTCATTCGGCGTAACATGTCCGAATGGGGTGCACCAGTTGTGTTTGCAACCAAAGCGGATGGATCGTTGAGGTTGTGTGTGGATTATCGTGAGCTGAATAAGGTGACTAAGAAGAACAAGTATCCATTGCCGAGAATAGATGACTTGTTTGATCAGCTTCACGAAGCTAAGGTGTTTTCTCAGATGGATTTGGCAACGGGATTTCACCAGTTGAGAGTGGCTAAGGATAGTGTGCCAAAGACTGCTTTTAGGACACCATCCGGTTTCTATGAGTGGCTGGTAATGCCGTTTGGATTGACTAACGCACCAGCATATTTTGTGGATCTTATGAATAGAGTATTCAGAGATCAGTTGAACAAGTTCGTACTTGTGTTCGTGGATGATATTCTGATTTATTCCAGAACTGAAGAAGAGCACAAGACGCACTTGCGTATTGTTTTGGAAATCTTGCGGAAACATCAGCTAAAGGCTAAGTTTTCGAAGTGTCACTTCTGGAAGAGTGAAGTAAGGTTCTTAGGCCATGTTATTTCTGGAAATGGAATAGCGGTTGATCCCGCTAAGGTGGCAGCGATCCAGGATTGGATTAGACCTAAGAATGCATCTGATGTGAGAAGTTTTCTTGGATTATCTGGATATTATCGTCGGTTTATCAAAGACTTTTCCAAGATAGCTGCACCGTTAACAGGATTGACGAAAAAGAACCAAGTGTTCAAATGGGATGATAAGTGTGAGCAAGCTTTCGGAATCCTGAAAGAACAACTGACAAGTGCTCCTGTTTTGACTATTCCAAGTGGGAATGATGAGATGGTGGTTTATACCGATGCATGTGGTACTGGACTTGGAGCAGTGCTAATGCAGAAAGATAAAGTTGTTGCGTATGCAAGTCGACAACTGAAGCCGCATGAAAGGAATTATCCGACCTATGATTTGGAGTTAGCGGCGATTGTTTTTGCTCTGAAGATGTGGAGACATTACCTATTGGGAGTTCGATTTGAGTTGTTTACAGATCATAAGTCGTTGAAGTATCTGTTCTCCCAAAAGGATTTGAATCTTCGACAGCAACGATGGCTAGAGTTTTTAGCATCATATGATTTTGGTATAGCCTATACTTCAGGAAAAGGTAACGCGGTGGCAGATGCGTTAAGTCGAAGACATGTAGAATTGGGAGCCATGTTTTCAGAATGGAAGAGCCTTGAGTATTTGGCTGGATTTGACTTTAGGCCTAGATGTGAATTGGAACCAGAGATGTTGGCAAGCTTATCGATAAGACCTACTCTTGTGGAAAGAATTGGTGAGAGTCAAAAGCAAGACGATAAGATTGTCAAGATTATCCGTGATTTGGAATCTGGATTGGACCCAGAAAAGGATAAAGGATTTGAAGTCGATCGAGAGGGTTGGCTTCGGAAGCAAGGACGATTAGTTGTTCCCGATATAGATGGATTGAGAGATGAAGTTCTGAGGGAAAGTCATCACTCGAAGTTGACAATTCATCCTGGTGGAAATAAGATGTATCGGGATATGAAGAGAACCTATTACTGGGAAGGTATGAAGAAGGATGTTGGAAATTTTATTTCCAAATGTATGAACTGCCAGTTGGTAAAAGCCGAGCAGAAGAAGCCCAGTGGATTGCTTCAGCCATTAGAAGTTCCTACATGGAAGTGGGAGCAGATATCGATGGATTTCATCGATGGTCTACGTAGAACCAGGGCAGGGAATGAAGGGATTTGGGTCATCGTAGATCGTTTGACTAAGAGTGCAAGATTCATTCCTGTTCGATCAACTAGGACTGCATCGAAGTTGGATGAGTTGTATGTTAACTGGATAGTTCGATTCCATGGTATTCCGAAGAGCATAGTGAGCGATCGAGACCCATTGTTCACTAGTGGATTTTGGAAGAGCTTCCAAGAAGTTTTGGGAACCGAGTTGTGTTTGAGTACAGCTTATCACCCCCAAACAGATGGTCAGACCGAGAGAGTCAACCGAATTTTGGAAGATCTTCTCAGAGCATGTGTTTTGGACTTCGGGGGATCATGGGAAGATCATCTTCACTTGGTGGAATTTGCATATAATAACAGTTACCAGTCAAGTATTGGTATGGTACCGTATGAAGCGCTGTATGGAAGACCGTGTAACTCCCCGACATGTTGGTTGGAAGCTGGGGAAAAGTTGATGCTTGGGCCAGAGATGATTCGTCAGACCTCGGATTGTATAGAGATCACTCGACGACGAATGAAGGCAGCCCAAGACCGTCAGAAGAGTTATGCCGATAATCGTCGAAAAAATTTGGAATTCGACGTAGGTGATATGGTTTTTGTGAAGATTTCTCCTCTGAAGAATGTTATTCGATTCGGGAAGAAAGGAAAATTGACTCCAAGATTTATTGGACCATTCCCGATCATCGAGCGAATTGGAAAGCTCGCCTATAGATTGGAGCTACCGGAAAGGATGGCGGGTGTGCACAATGTTTTTCATGTATCTTATCTACGGAGGTATGTGCATGACCCAAGTATGGAGGTTTCTGCTGATAGTTGTGAAGATTTAGAAGTTGATCCAGTGGTTACGAGACCTCGTAAGCCGCTTCGTGTTGTTGAAACCGACACGAAACAGCTTAGGAGGAAGACGATTACGTTACTCAAGGTACAGTGGAGTGATGATGTTAACGACTGTACATGGGAGGAGGAACAGAGGATGAAGGCAGCTCATCCTGAACTCTTCGAGGTATGGCCCTAAGGTGTCGTGACATCTCATGAATTTGTAGCTTGTTCTAATCTTGGAATTCTGCATGCTAGGCTAGAAATTGGATGCATGGTTTGTTGATTGCTGTGGATGGTAGGCATGCGGAATAGTTTGGATGCTTCTGTTTGATTGGAATTTCGGGGGCGAAATTCCTAAGGGGGGAGAATGTAACGACCCGTATTTGTACGTGTTGATAAATCGTAGTATTATTAGGTCGTTGGTATAGTTTATGTCATCCATAGCCTAAGTCGTGTAAAAGATGGCTCATAAGGAAGTTAACTCGGTTGCATAGGGTCCTTAGATCGGCTCTTGGTTAGGTCGTAGATGGTTTTAAGTCGTGAACGACTTAGGGGATTACGACCTAGCAGTTTAGATGTGTTAGCGAGCTATAAAAGTTAACATAGTGGTAAACGACTTATCGAGTTAATAGTTGTAATAGGTTAACGAGTTAGTGGTGTAGCGGGTTAGCAAGTTACGACTTAAAGGGGGTTAACGGGTTACGACTTAAGAACTGGGACGAGTTAGCGGGTTAGTGGTGAACGACTTAGTGCTAGGTCTTAAGTCGTAAGCGACTTAAGTATGGTTAGGTCGTGGAGACCCTGTTGTGAGTGTGTTAGCGAGTTAGGTCGTTAACACGAGTTAATGGAGTTTGGTCATTGGACGACTTAAGGTAGGTCGCTAGGAAGTTAAGTCAAAGCATTTGTTAACCCGGGATGCTTTTGGGTCGTTAATGACTTAGTTAAGTCGCGGCATCGTAGATCCGCGTTCATTTTAGGTCGCGTAACATCTGGACCGTTGATTTTGTTAAGTCGGACCTAGTTAAGTCGGCAATATAGTTAGTCTTTAGGTTGTATAGGTGATAAGTCATTCGAAGGCTTGAGTCGTTAGGGGCTTGAGTCGTTGGGTCGGCTTAGTGTTAGGTCGTATGAGTCGTAAAGCCGTGAGTCGTTAAGTAGTAAGTCGGCGGAGTTTTAGGTCGTAGGTAGTTGGGTTTCGATGAGTCGTGGACGACCTAAAACCGAGTGAACGACTTAAAACCGTGCGACTTAAGGATTTCAGCTATAAATAGGGGCGCCTGTCTTCACTTTTTGGCACCGGATTTTTTAGCGACGAAGTGCTGCCATTTTGAGGGCTCGACTACAACACTTCTTCACTTCTTTTCTCCACTCTAATCTAGTGATTCCTTCCATCTAAATTGAAGATCAAATCGAAGATCCAAGAGCCAAAGTTGAAGATCTTCATCCAACAAAGAGAGATTTCATCGACTGAAGTGAGATTTTGCCGGATCAAGCTTGATTCCTTGCTGTCCAGATCTGGAATTGGTTGTTTTTGAGGTGTTTAGGTGATTTGGTGAGTGGTAGTTATCTCTCACACGGACCCAAGGGAGTATATTGGATTGGTGGCTTGTTTAGGTGTTAAAGATAGTGATTTCTTGCTTTTTCCTTAAGTTCGCTTGTAGATCTATCACCTATGAAGTCTTGACACCTATTTTACTACATGTTCACTTATGCAAGTTCATTCATCAAGTTGTAGAGATATTTTTCATAATTCATGCTTGTTAGAATGCATGTTAGATTTGAACTCTTTATTTACGAAATTGCCATTATTGTTGTAATTGCTTATTAGATCTTGTTTGAATGATTGATTACTTGGACTGATGTTTGATTTGATTGATTAGTTGATTGATAACTTGATTTGGACAAGTTGGTCGAAGATGATTCAAAAGCTAAGTGGAAAGGCTCTTGAATAAGGAAAGCTGCTTGTGGCATATGAAGCGGATGTGGAAGCTCATATGGATAGATTTGATGATGTTGAGATGAGACTTTGCCATGATGCGATGAGGCAAACCATGATGTTGAGATGGGACTTTGCTATGATGCGATGAAGCAAAGTATGATGTGATGAAGCCTTGGTTTAATCCATATGGGATCATCCCAAGCATGTTGATAACTCGATGATGCGATACGAGTTGGTCGATAATGGTGGGCTCGAGTGGCGCTTGAGCTAATATGAGAATAGTCGTCGAGGAGGATGACTAGGAGGCTTGGATTTTATCGTTATTGAAGGTTCTAGCATGCTTAAAGCAAGAGTACGTTGGAACGGGCTGCGACGACGTTCCAAGCACGGGCTGCGACGACGTGCTAGTACTCTGGGTAATTGCGAAAATTCCTAGGCACGGGCTGCGACGACGTGCGGAGTTATGTCTAGAACCGGGGTTACCATTACCCCTTGACAGGTGGTCATTCAACTAACGGTAAATCAAGGCAATGATAACAGTGATGGCCAGAGTCATGGATGTTTGGATGTTTGGTTGTATCGTCGCTTGGGTCAAGAGCGATGTTTTCAAGGTGCTTATCTGATCTTGGTTTAGGCCTTGGGGGTTTGTACTTGGAAAACACCGACCTTGACTCGAGTGATAATTACTTTGCTTTGAATGTCTGAATTGCTATGATTACTTCTGTTTAGCGTGTCTGGGGGCTATCACTGTAGAATGAGGTGGAGTGGGATGGTTGAGTTCCTATTCCTTTTATCCTTTATGCTCTTTTGGTATGTTTGATAGTTAATTTACTGCTCACTAAGACTGTTGTCTGACTCAAGGTTTTATGTTCAACTCTTATTATCTTGGGCTGTTCATCCATGTTGGGATGGGCAGACTAGGTAGCAGGTGACAGGTGCTGTTCTTGGCTACCAACGCTGTTGATGACGAAGACGAGCTGGAGGCTAGCATATTAGTTTTCTTACTATATGTATTGGATGTTCCGCTGCTTGTATATTTTTTGAGTGTTATGTAGTGAGGCTTGATGTATTGATTGTTCAGATGCTTGTATCAAACCTTTATGAAGTCTGTATGATGATATTCTGTTATGAGCTTCACTATATACATATATTTCTCTATTGTATTTTGTCCATGCGCTGTGAGTTGTACGATAGAGATTCCGCTGTTTAATCTTACCTTGACTATCGTCCATGGTTGCCTGGCACACCTTTCAGCGCACCTTTCCCTTGTTTTGTGCGGGAGTCATGGGCGGTCGTCACAAATTTCTCTCTTGAAAACTCGAAAATAAACATCGATGATGCTGCAGTCATCACCGAAATTATTTTCCAGCGACCTAAAGAATTCAATGCTTTTATCTCTTTTAAAACCCTTCAAATATTTTTAAATTCCAAATCTCCCTAGATTTCAAATCCGATTCAAAAATATTTCTCAATATATATTATTTTTCCCAAACTTTGGAAATCGCTTTCAAATTCAAAGGAACTTAAGTTCCCAGATTTTTCAAATTCCAAACTCTTTAAATTTATATTCAAACGTAACTTTGGAATTTTATTTTGTTTTAATTATTAATCACACTTACAATTTACATTTATCGTTCACATTTACAAATTTCATTTATATATTAAATTGTTTCTTAGTTTTTAATTATGAATTCAATTCCTTGATCTTTAGTAATTATTTTAATTTCTTATTCAATTTTACACATTAATAATAATAACTTAATGTTATTATTTCTAACAACCAAGCATCCATATATAACTATAGTAATTTACGAAAATTTATTTCCTCGACATACAAAATAATTTTTGGGTAAGATTATTTCATTTACCCTATTTAAAACAATACTGAGTTGGTTTATCTTGTTCAAGAGTTTAGAAATCCCTATCGATAGCATGGCGTCTCATATATTGACCAAAATCCATAAACGCTCAACAGATAAGTCAACACAATATAAATCAATTTTATATTCACTAACAAGTACGCGCTCATATCTATTAATACTCTCAAACTCATTCTTGAGTACTACGGACTCTATTTAATGAGTAATTCCCACCAGAGCCAAGGTTATCACCAACCTAAGCTCTAATACCAACTGTAACGACCCGCAAATCCGAACCCCTTGAGTCAACACTATTCTACATCAATTAACTCAAGATGTCCAGAAAATACGAACCATTTTAATTAAAGAAGAAGAGGTAGAAGGAGAAAATAGAAAACAACAACAGAATCTAAATATCGCAGCGGAATAAAATATAGTAGATAATAAATAATCTTTACTCAAAAATCAAATATCTCAGTTTATATATTACATCATCAGAGTACATCAATCACAGTTCAACAACAACATCATACAAATGGATACACAGCAACTTAACACAGCAGAATATATATATATATAAACAAGTACGAGAGTACGTATCGTCATCCTGCTTCCCTTCTGAGCTCCACAGCATCATATCCTATATTCTATAACACTCGGTCTGACCCGAGCATTACAATTAAATAATACCTGAGTCAGTCTGGAATATCAGCGTGAGAAAATCACACTCAATTGATTATTAAAGTTTCAAATTCTTTGAAAACAAAAGCATCTCGTAAGACCACGCCACAAATAAACATGTCGGGTTTTTACCTTACGACAGCTAAAACAATTTTTATAGAAATTCTCTGATATTATAATAGGGTCTATATACAAATACTTATAAACTAGCCGAAATTGTTACATCTATTAAATTCCAGCTACTAGCCACGGAGTGGGTAATACAAACAAAACTCGTACAAGGCTCGTAGGGAGAATGGATTTCCAACTAATGACTAGGCACTGGGGTACCACCAGTCACAGTACATGGCCTAGATCACAGTACAGAGGAGTACGCCCGCTCCCCTGCAACACAAGACCGGGACTACCCCTTACTGGATAATCCCAAGTGAGATCACCCCGCGGTTGGGATCAGCAACCACCCACTAAGCCGAAATAAAAAGGGACATTTAGACAGGGATGACCTCACCTTGCTTGGCTGCTACCCACCTAGCCTTGCTGCATAACACCTGATTTTCAGTCACTCCCGGTTGATGAGGATTGAGACTAAACGTTACCTTTTTAGAATATATCTCTTAGAATGCCCATCGTCCACCTGACGATATTCCGAAAGCATTCATCCATAAAAGTCCATCCCGGGTTCGAACAGAACCGAAGGCACTATTCCTACTACATCCATTTTGGAAATATCCACAGGATTAGTAGCGACTAGCCCTTGCACTTCACTGCTCCATCTTCGAATCCAAACTCGTTTTTCCACGAAACGTACAAACCGAATCGAAGTGGTTTTCGAAAAATAAATCTCGATCCCGGTCTCTTCGAAACGATCAGCGCATTTGGCCAATATTGATAGTTGGTGATTTAACTATCAATTAACTATTCACAAACAACCATCATCCAATAAAAAATTTCCCAATTATTTATTAATCCCGAAAATATCTTCACAAGATAAATTTCCACTTTTCAATCCCTTTTGAAAACAGTTTCAAACTATCTTCCTTTTCAGAATAAATTCCAAGTATTTTCTATTTCCACTGAAATCACCAAGCATAAAACTTTAGATTTTTAAAATAATTTAAAACGCTATACTTTGAAATATACTTTAGAAAATTTAAGTTAAGACTACTTCAATAATTTATCAAAAACACATATTATACGAATATTTGAAAATAAGGTTACTTTATAAATATAAAACTAAGTTTTCACTTTTTAAAACAAAACACTAACCCACCTTTAAAATAATTATTACAATAATAGATTTTGAAAAATATATACTTTAGAATTTTAAACATTTAGAATTTATAAATTTTATAAAACATGCTTTTTAAAACAACACTAAACTTTTATCTTGTATTTTAAAATTTACTTTGAAAACGTACTTGGCTATCCAGGGAAATATACTTCTCTTCACATCCTTTAAAATAAATCACCATTTATTTTTAAACATATTTACCATTCCATAAATAAATTCTCACCTTGGATTTATTTCCCAAATCCACTTCATTCTTATAAACTCAGTCTATAAATTCCAAAATCTCACTTTTCTTTAAATTTCAATTCTAAACACTTAAATAAAATTTACAATCGATTTCTAATTTTACTTCACTTGAAATAAATTCCTTCACTTACTTCATTTATTTCAAAGTCCCTTAACTTCCAAATTTTCACTTCTTTTTTATGAGTTAAAACCTTTTAAAAATACCAATTTCAGATTTCCAAAATTCCTTCTTATCCTTTAATTAAATTTAATCCTTAAATTTAAAATAATTTCTTTATTCTTTAAACTAATATCACTTTAGTTTAAAATTTATTACTCCCCTGTTAATTCAAAATCCCCTTTTTCCATATATTTTTGAATTTTGAAATCGCTTTTATTTTTATTTTTTTAATTCATTATTAAATTTATTCAAATTCCCTTGAATTATTTTACTTAAAATTTTACTCTTTTATTTCTTTTCAAAAATCCAATTCTAAAGATTTTGATAACTCATTATACTGAGATATTCAATCCAACCATACCATCCAATATTTCAGTTACCAATAAAATCATCACAGGATATCAAATATTCATAACACAGAATAATAAATAATCTAAATAAATTTGAGGAATCCAGTTGGATCCCTCCAACCTGTTTCCCTACGTCCACATATGTTTGCACAACATAAGATACCAACTCCAAAATATACCATACTATGGCACATCAATCAATTCAATCATTCAAACAATTATTTAAATTTAATCATTTAAATTTAAATTTGACTGAGTGAGATTAACTCACCTTATATTTTGTTTGCAATCCATCCAGACTAGTTTAATTCTTCCCAGATTTAACCTTGAATAAAAATTTTACGGTTTATTAATATTTGAACTAATAGAACAAGTTATTTCCCGGTTTGAAATTAAATTAACAAATAGTTTTAGTTTAAAGTAATTTTTTTTTGATAACAATTTTTCTCTTCTGTCTTTTAAAATAATTTAAGGAGTTAATACAACGAGTTAGCCACCATAATATATATATATATATATATAATTAAACTTAAAACAACTATTTTATCCTGCTGTTAACTCCTGATAAGAGAAATAATGATCAAACCTGTTTTACTGTGAACTGTTAATTTTAAAGAAAATAGTTTTTGCCAGTTAAAACTTGAGAAAACTTAAATTTAAAATGCTCAAAATAAGACTACCTCACTGCTGCAGCCCTAAGCCGCCGCCCCCATCCGACGCCACGCTGGAAACCCTAACCCCCTTCGCGAACTCGCGTTACCATCCAGACTGCGTCGATGCTTCGCCACTGTTCCCCCCCCCCAATTCGCGAGCAACCCTTCCACGTGTCGCACCACCTTATGACATCGCCTTGCCATCGAGCCTAGCCGAGTCGCCGCTACTGCTTCCATCCATGAACACAAGCCGAGCGTCGAACTCATCTGACCCCCTCATCGGTTGCGGGTTCGAAAATGAACGCCTACCTCGATCGAACTACACTAGCCCGGTCACCAATCCCTCGAATCGATTCATTCGGAATCTTGAAGGAAAAAGTGGCATCGGCTTTATTTGATTCGATTTTGAATTCTTCGTTCGCCCTTCTACCTATGTGAATTAAGCCGCTCTTCCTTTATTTATTTTCTTTCGGTCGGAGAATTTACTTTGATTTTGAACTGGGAATGAAGGCAACATTTATGTGGCCATATTTTTTTCTTTCTTAAGTGTTTCGTGCAATTTGAGTCTGGAGAGGACGAAATGGAAAGGCTCCAGCTTGATGTAAGTAACGAGGGCTGAGGTGATGTTAGCGTATAGAGAAAGGCTGCAGTGATTTGAAAGGGAAAGTATCGATGTGAAAGGAATACGGTTGGAAATTGACTAGGATATATAAATTAACTCGATAAATGCAAATTAAAAATCTCGACATCCTATCGAGTCGTGCCGCTAGGAGATTATAATGTTATGCCCCTATTCTGAACGCAAATGGAAAAGGTTTTGAGGCCTAATTCGATCGTATGGAGAAGATAGCTTTTTGGATCCAGTTATTTTATTAAATTATCAATATAAATTCGGTGCGTTTATATATCGTACGCTCACACAACAACTCCAATCACTATGAAAATTGAAATCCTATAGCAATACAATATTACGGATCCAATGGAACTGGTTTCGTCGAATTCCGAGACTGTGCCTCGGACGACTATTTTTTTTTTAAATTCAATTTAAAACGATAAATTTCAAAACTGAACAAATCACTGTTAAATTTAATTTTACAACTTCTATTATCCTTAATACTATCAATATAAATTTTTCAAGCCTTCAATTTATCTTCAACGGGCTTAAAATTCCAGGTTCAACATTTTACTCAACTTCAAATTATGTAATTTAATAATTTAATTATCAAATAAATAGTGATATTTGAAATTCAAGTTAAAAAAAATTAACTTTAAATATTTAATATCAATTAAATATTTCGTTTTAAATGCTCAAAAATTACGGGTCGTCACATTGTTTTAGTCAATTTCAATTTGACACAAGTGTCAAGGCTATCCATTATCGTTCTCTTTCTTCAATCATCACGTACGTTATACCAACCACTTCATTATGGATCACACTCCACATATAGTTATTGTAACATCCCGGAATTTTAGACAATATAAATTTAATAATCTGGGTTTAAATTTATATTGAATTAATAATTTTGATTAATAAATTTGATATTTGATTCTATAATCTTCTTTATTTAAAAATTTAATTTGTGAATTATTTTTAATGAGTTAATAAATCTGTTTTCTATTTAATAATGTATATGTATTTATATATATTTTAAATAGACAATTTGTTTTAGTTAAATTAGTATAGTATAGTTTTATTATGTTTTAAAAATAGAAATGGTGATTTATTTTTAATTTAAGCTTTTCAAAAATATTTAATTAAATACTATATGATTTTATATATGAGATAAATGTTTTAACTAGTTTAAAATTTCATTTTAATTCAAGTTGTATATTAAAAACACTTTTATAAATTTGCTTGAAAAGTTTCTTTTCAAAATGATTTAATTTTGTATTGTTTTTCTTTGTTCTTTAGAATTATTTAATACATAATTTTGCATAAGAATTCATTAACTAGGCTTAATGCTTTATTAACTTTAATTAAACATGTTTATTAATCATAAGACAAGTGTACATATATTAAAACTTAAAATTAACATGTGTAGACTTATCATCCTTTTTAAATGACAAGTGTCAATATTCTATTTTCATTTTTCTTTTACCTCATTTTCTGAAAATCTACATTCATATGAACTTTTTCTTCATTCACATGCATTTTTTTTTTCTCATTCCTTAATAAAAGAAAAACCCAAAATCTCATCCACATCCATAATCGAGTTGCAATACTTCAAAAGCCTGTAAAACTTTACATTCACACTCTTCTTTCCCCAAAATTACTACCTGCATACAATTCCTCTTTTGAAACTCAAACCTGCATCAACATGGAAGCTCTGCATTTCTTAGCATTTGAACAAACAAGCCTGCATGTTTTAAAAAGGCAACAAACAAAGAAGACCTGCACATCAATTTAAGGCCTGCATGCAACCATTTGGATCTGCATTCATGAAATCTTCATAATCTGGAATAAGAAGTAAGAAGCCTGCAAGTTTTTTAAAAAAAAAACAAACATTTGCATTTCTTTTCAAATCTGGAAATGCAAGAAAGCTCTGCATTTCTTTACATATGAGAACAAAGCTCTGCATTTTAATCTTCATCAAGATTGAAGGCCTGCATGCATCATTTAAAAGCAAGAAGGGAGTCTGCATTTCATAGTTTGGAACCTGCAACTGCAATGTGCTCTGCATTTGGAAAATAAGGTGAGTAACTTTCTTTTTTTTTAAATTTAAGGATTAAAACTGTTGCATGCTAAAATAAATAATGTTCATGTATTCAATGCCTACTGTCTGATGTATGAAGTACATATGTATATATGCATGCTGTCTACATTGCTATGTTCTGTGTTGTTTTCTATTTCAAGTTTACTATCAGAATCATTTAGTAAATTCAAGAATTTTAGATTAGAAATTAAGTTTGCAGTGTAAAGAGTAAAATGCAGTTTATTTTACACTTTTATAAAAATCAGTTGATCCTTGCTTTTAAATTGAGTGAATTTGTTTTCCGGAGATAGTCATCTAGCATAGATCACAAGAAAATCATTGAATTGATTTACAATTCAAAATTTAGTTTGTAATTTGGGGTTGAATTGTGGCATTACTGTGATGAACCCTAGTTTACTTTGGGTTACAGTTTTGGGTCGAATTTGAACTCCTCTGTGCATCGAGTTCAATGATCCTGTGGGTAATGGTGGATGGTGTAATGATGGAGTTGTCGCCGGAGTATGGATGTTGATGATGGTCGAGAGGTGGAGAGATTGGTGATGTCAGGTTTTAGGTGTTTGGGTATTGTCTGTTTCAGGTTTTGGTTTTTAAAACTTGATTTCAAATTCAAGTTAATCTTAGGGGATCTGGGGTTTTGATGTTGTAGTGAAGTCTCTGATAGATAGGGGATGGTCGGAGATGAAGGTCAAGGTGGCCGGAGGTGGTTTAAGAATGCACAGGGGTGTGTGCATGTTTGTGATAATGGTAGTATGATGTTTCTTGGTTGCAGAGATTTTAACTCGGGTTAGTCTCGGGAAAAAATGGAAATAACTCGAAGTATTTTTGTTTTGACCCGAAGTAAAATTTAAGCTTGCTCGAGTTTGCATTGTATCAGGTTTTAACATTACAGAACTGTTCTGTTTTATTTAGAAATTTATAAAGTAAAGTTTAAATTTAAATATGGAACTCAGAAATAAAACTGAATCTGAAAATGAATTCAAATAGTTTGAATTCTTATTTTGAAATAATGTAAATGCAGAATTCAAATTTGGTTTGATAAAAAAAAAACAGAAACTGTTTCAGTTTCATAAGATTTGAATTAAGTGCAAGATAAAATTTTGACTTAGGATTTTGAAAACTGGAAGTAACTATGAATTCTAATAGGTTTGAATCCTGTATCTTTTGAAATAGTTTAAATTCAGAAATTTCAAAAGTTTAAGTTTTTTTTTTTATAAAACAGAAACTGTTTCTGTTTTATATGTAAAGGTAAAATTTAAATTGAAGGTGGAGATTTAAACTTAGTTTTTAATCTGAAATTTTAAATATGAGTTCAGATTTGATTGTCAGAGATTTGAAAGTAATTATGTTTCAAATTTAAATTTGATTTTAAACTCTCAAGTGTGAATGCATTGTGTTTTGGCATTTGAATTGGAAGGTTAAGAATTTGAAATTAGGAATTCAAAATGAATTCAAATCTGATTTTTTTTTAAATCTGAATTTAAAATTTAAACTTCAGTTTAAAATAAAGATTTAAATTTAAATTGATTTCAAATGGTTTTCATTTGAATTGAAGGTGCAAATTATAGAAAGAGTTTTAAAGAATTTAAAACTAAATGAGAGTGGAAGTTATATTTCAATTTTGAAAATTTAAAGATATTTCTAAATTGATTTGAATTTGATTTGAATTGAAATTTAAATTCTTTTTAAAACTTATTAAGTATATGTTCTTGTAGACATATAAGATTAAGTTGTATTGTTTAAAATCTTATTTTAAACAAATGTGAGTCTTAAGTTTAAAATGAATGTAAATGGAATTTAATGTAAATTTAAAAACATTTTGTTTTTAAATGCATAGAAATGTTTTATCTAAAAGATAAAAGATTAATGATTGAAATCATTTGATTATTAAGGTAATTAGGATGAATATTAATTATTTAATTAATTAATAATGTGGAAGTTTAATTAAATAATTAATGATTTTTAATTTGATTTGAGATTAATTAATTTAGTTTAATTAATCTATGATTAAGAATGGTTAATTAAATTTTAATTTATGATTAAGATTTATTTAATCAAGTGATTAATGATAATTAAGATTTTAATTAACACTTAGTTAATTAATAATTAGAGATTAATTAAATAGTAATTAAATATTAATTACTTGATAACTAATGATGATTAATTTAAGTAATTCTTAATTAAGTAATTCTTAATTAAGTAATTAAGAAATGTTAATGAAGTCATTAACTTAAGATTTATTTAAAAATTAATTAATGTGATTAATTTTTGATAATTAATTAGATTAATTAATTAAGAATAATCAATTGTTTTAGATTTAATTACTTAATGAAAGTAATTAAAGAGTTAATTACTTAATGTAATTAATTAAGGTTAATGTGATTTGTTTAGATTAATTAATTAAGTTTAATTGGTTTAAACAATTGTGGATTGTTTGATAATTACTTTATGTAATTTATAAATTTGTAATTACTTAAGGAAGTAATTAATAATTACAGGATGTAATTAAAGATATTTGATATAGAAGTAATTTGGATTTAAATTACTTTGAAAATTAATTAAGGGAATTAATTTAGATAATTAATTAAGAATAATTAATTATTGGGTTGAGTAATTAATGTAGTTAATTACTGAATGGTTATTAATCAAGGGTGATTAATATATATGTAGGGTTCAATATAATTAACTTGTGTAATCAACTTATAAGCTAATTACTTATTGTAATTAGAGATAGTTAATCAGTAATGATTAATTGAAAGAATATTGAGATGATGATTTATAAATTGATTTATAATCAATGGATGGTTTAGTTAAGCAAGATTTGGATGATTAATTTAATTCATTTTAAATTAATTAGAGATTGAGTAATTAATTTAATTCATTTTAAATTAATTATAGAATGTGTGATCATTTGATCATTTGCTTATGTTTGATGATTGGTATTGGTTGTTAGTATGGTTTGTAATCTCAGTTATGAGATGAATAGAGTATGTGATATGGATGCATTGGTTGCTTTTGGATGATGGTATGAATTATCTGATTATGATATGAATTATCTGTTGATAATGATAAGACTGATTATCTATTGTGTTGTGAATAATCTATCTGTGTATATTTAGATAATGAATTGAATTGTTTTAAACTTAAAACAACTTGGACCTTAAAAGAAACGCTTTGGTTTTCGATGAGACCGGGATCGGGTTTCCATATTTGGACATCCGAAAACCACATCGATTCCAAATAACGTTAGGTCGTTTATCCAAGTGGAGCGAGTGAAGACTCGAGGTGTAAGGGCTATACGTCAGTATAACTCTGTGGGTGATTCCGTAATGAGTTTGACGGAATAGGTCTTATAGATTCGAGATGGTGAATCAGAGTGCAAGGGTTATTGTCGTTAACTCTGAGGGTGATTCCAATACGAGTGTAACGAGATAATGCCTTCGGTTTCGTTCGAACCCGGAACGAACTTGTATGGATTGAATGCTTTCAGAACATCGTCAGGTGGACGATGAGCATTCTAAGATAAATGTGTCCTATAAAGGTAATCGTAACCTCAAGCCTCATCAACCGGGAATGGCTAAAACAGGGGAGGTGCAGCAAAGCTTCGTGGGTAGCCCCCACTTGAGAGTAAGATTTACCCCTGTCTAGAGGTTCCTTTATATTTCGGCTGTGTGGGACGGTTGATCATGACAACCGTCGGGGTTGTCTTATTTGGAACTGTTCAGTAAGGAACGGGTCCGGCTTTGTGTTGCAGGGGAGTTAGGGTGGCTCCTCGGTACGGTGATCTAGGCCACGTACTGTGACGGGCGGTACCCCAGTAGCCCTGCCATTGTATGGAATCCAAAATCCAATAAGTGCCAACGGTTTTGATTGTATTACCCACTTTTGTGGCTAGTAGCTGGAATTTAATAGATGTAACAATTTCGGCTATTTCTTATTTATTTGAAAACCCTAGACACTATTATAATATCATCAGATTTCCTATCAAATGTTTTGGTTAGCGTAAGGTAAAAACTTTTCCATGTTTATGTGTGGGAAGTCTTACGTGATACCTTTTCTTTCAAAGGTTTTTCAAAGTTAAGCAACTTTAACCTGTTACTCACACCAGACCCATGTCTGACCCGGAGTTATTTCTGTTTTTCTTTAACTCTTGGGTACTCAAATTTTTACGAGTAGCCAAGGGAATTCAGGTTAGGAATCAGGATTGGCTTTGACGATTTGTGGAGGAGCATATGGAGCAGGAGGCTTCTGCGTATAGTTATTTAGTTCCGCTGTGTTTGGTATCTCTGAGTCTTGTGTTTGTATTGAGTTGTAATAACTAGACAGGTATTTATAACTGTCTAGTATGTGTTGTATATGTCTGTGTACTCTGATATTTGATGTATACTATGTAATACTTTGTTATTAATATAATTTATTCGTTTCCGCTGTTGAGATTCTTGTGTTGTTTCTTCTTCTCTTCTTTCTTTTCTCTTTTCTATCCCTTTCTTTCTTAATTCATGACGCGATTTTCCGGGAGTGGAAGTCGGGTCGTGACAGTTATTAAAGTGGTATTTGGTTTAGACAGTGAGCATGTCCCTAATCGATTTCGGTTTCTTTTATAACTTTCATAATTATCACACCGATTGGTCGTTTAACATATTTCAAAACCAAATCAAATTCTGTTTCAATTAGAATTTGTAAACCAACATTTCATTTGTCTTTCTATATCAATTTCCATAATTTACATTGCAAACTACCAAATTACCATTTTAGAATTCTGTAATTCAACTTCAAAATTTTGATTTAAAACAATTCAAATATTCATTTAAATTCGTATATAAGTTTCATTCCATAATCTTTTAAATATATTTAATTTAACATTAAATTCATTTATCGATTTCATTCAATATTCGTTAAGTTAATTTATCATTCAAAACAATTTTTATTTAATTTCCAATTCATTAAATCAATTACTTAAGTTCAACTCCTTTATATCAAAACTTACAACTGAATTAAATTAAATTTGTCAAATCAAATTCTTTAAATTACTTGTCTTACATTAATTTCAATAAATCACATTTATTTCTTGTTAAAGAAATTCAATTTCACTTATTTATTTACTTAGTTACAAATTTCAAAACCCAATTAATAAGAAACTCAATTTCACTTATTCAAGAAGTTCAATTTCACTTATTAAAGAATTCAATTTTATTTAATTATTAAATAATTCAATCTTATTTAATTATTAAATAATTTCAAAACTTAATTATTAAATAATTTCAAAACCTAATCATTAAATAATTCCAAACTTAATTATTAAATAACTTCAAACTTAATTATTAAATAATTTCAAACTTAATTATTAAATAATTAAATTTAAAACAAGGTTCTTTCATCAACTACTATGTTAATATTTTGTTTCAGATTATTAAATATTAACATTTTCCTTTCATAATAATTCAAATTCCAACTTCATTTCAAAAACCTTATTATTTATTCAAATAAAATCTTTAATTTATTTTTTCTAAATCAAATTATTGACCAATCGGATTTTATTTAATTCTCTATCCTAAGTCAAAGTTTATTTGGGTATTTATCATTTCAACCCAGTTCTATTTCAATTCAAAAATCAAAGCATAGCAAAGGGAACTTGTAGTGTGATAACTGGAATGGTGTCAAAGTAAATAAACAAGCGATAACAACAATTAATAAAAATCCAATAATTAATTCAAATAATCCTAAAATAATCATATTAATTTACATTTGTTGTTTATGCAAATTAATATAATTATTTCTAGAATCTACACTATCATTTCATGTAGATTAAAGATTATTGCACTAATATTTTATGCGGTTTTTTACTTGGTATCTATTATTCAATTTTCATACTACATCAATTTATACAACATTCATTCAAATGGTTCAAGGTGTAATTTATCATATTTCTACGTGTCAACTTATTTAAACATTTAAAGGGATCATATTATACAATTTCATCAAATCAAATTCAACGCATAAATCAATTTCAAATTGTTAATTATCCTACATCAAATTTAATTGCATATTATTTATCACTTCAAACATTAACAATTTAACGTCCAATGTAAACATCAAACACTCAATCATTCATCAACCAAACTGGATTATCATCGTATAAGAATATAAGTCGTGAAAATTAATTCACCTTTCGTGGTTAGGGAAATTGACAACGAAGCACGAAGAAGCATGAATGGAATTGGTTCAACATGAAAAATGGAACACTGCATTTATCGATAAAAGAAAGACGATATTAATTCAAATGAACATTCATATATAATTTATCAAATTATATATATGCGCTTACCGGTGACGAAGAAAAGAACGAAAGCTGAGAAATCGATGATGCTGCAAATGGAACTCAGCCGGCTGCTTCTGCATACAACAGAGAAGAGAAGCGGTTACTATATTTCAGTAACAAAATAAATGCTGCATAAATGTTCCTTTTAGCAACAATTGAAAGTGAAAGTACACTGCTACTATTGCATAAAGCAACAGTACACTGTCAACTTCA
The DNA here is from genome assembly GCA_030765085.1 of Allium cepa. Taxonomy (NCBI): domain Eukaryota; kingdom Viridiplantae; phylum Streptophyta; class Magnoliopsida; order Asparagales; family Amaryllidaceae; genus Allium; species Allium cepa. The sequence goes on along the minus strand of CM060934.1, from coordinate 201,732,016 downwards.
TTCATTTTTATAAACAAGCTGTTTCTTTTTTTTTCTCTTTTTTTTTAAAATCGAGACTTCAAACACAGTGACTCGTACACACGCACTTCCTTCATTTTTTTTAAGCAAACCGAGACTTCGAAAAATGCATGCTTGCATTTCATTGCTCACTCTTGTACACATCTTGTACACACTGCATGTACACGGCATGCATTGCCACCACAATCTCAGGCTAGGCAAGGGAGGCTAGAAGTGATGGGCACGGAGGAGGATAGTGATGAAGGGGCTGCGCGAATCAAGGTAGGACGATGAGGCGATGCGCCTGCGCGCGTGTAGTGGGATGTACGCGTGAGATCTGGTAATGGCGATGGCCGGAATATTAAGCGCGTCTGGAAGGTAAGGGAGAACTGGTAAGTGGAGCTCTGATTATGACAGCATGGATGCGCGTACGCACGGAGGGGCGAATGACTGGACGGTGGCGTGTTTAAGGTGAAGGGTGGGTTGTGTGGCCAGGGGATTGGACTTTCGGCTGGAGGTGTGTGCGAGTGGATGTGGGAAATGATAGGTTGTGGAGGCGGTGGATCGGTCCGGAGAGTGTGTGCGCGAGGTGGGTAAGCGGCGCGTGGACAGTGGAGAGGAGGTGATGAAGTTGGCGTAAAGGAAGGTCATGCGCATTGGCTGATTCACTTTTTGTTGCATAATTTCTTTTATTTTTTCAAACTTAATTTTTTTTAGAGAAAGAAAATAGAAAGAAGAAGAAGAAGCAGTAATGATGAAGCAGAGAGTGGAGTACCTGAAACGAATAGGAGTTAATAATAAACAAATGAACATATACGTTTTCTTTTTATTTAAATTTGTAGCAATAAATTTCTCTTTGAATTCCCAAATGCCACTCATATTCCAAGCTAACACCCATCTTCCAACTACCGAATTAATGCAGCTCAGCCAATTTCATTTTCAAATTTCTTTTGAATGGATACGAGCCGCTTGTTGTGGGCTGAATATGGTTTAACCAGTCTACCCGGAACGGTTAAATTAACGCGACAGTTTACGTAGGACTCTGATTTGCACAAATGAATATACCATTTTGATCAGCGTGACGAGGCGCTTCCAACGGTACACAGATAATTGCGAATACGACAGTTTTGTAAAAGAACGAAATTTACGCCGATTAAATTGTTGTTTGACAAAACAATTTAAATGAAGCAGGCGACGACAGAATTAGACGAAACGAATTTCGACGTCTAAATAAGATAATTTTTTACAACATTGCTGTGTAAAAATATTTGGATTTGAAAGATAATTTTTTCACAGTTTAAAATGAACCGACGTTCAATAAAAACGCGTACGAAATTTTCTGTAATATTTTGTGACGAAAATTTTCCATTTCCATAACTCACGAGACGCATTTTATAAACAAAGTTTGGACGTTAATTGAGATCGTATATAAATTTCAATTTTTCTATTAAATAATGGATTTAAAATTTTAAACCGGTTGGAAATTCCGGGTCGTTACAGATAATATTTTACACATCAAAATTCTCAATTCAAATCCTCGGAAAGGTAATAAAGACGTGGCAGTGTTAGACCAAAGATATTATCACATTAGGTCGAACTTAACCAGCCGTATTCTTCATGTTATTAGACAACATTATTTTTAATGTTCTTTAATAATATGGATGTAGCAGTTGGGTCATTACACATGTCATATAGGGAAACATATCTTATCAGCTCAACCTCCCTATACCTTCAATCCAATAAACACCAAAGCTTCAAACAATAATAGGGAACAACTCTGCAGAACCAAGCTTATAACAGTAATGTCGGACAAGTCGGAGACAACTAGGAACTATAACGATCACATCGCTACACCCATCTTATTAATGAACATTAAAAGTAATATCGTCTAATAACATGGAGAATACGGCAAGTTAAGTGCGATCAAATGTGAATATCTCATTGTACTAAGAGGACACATCTTTATTGTCATTTCAGGATCTGAACTAAAAATTTGATGTGTACAATATTAATACAAAGCAATAAATGCAATAATTTAAAATATTCAGAACAGTGTATAATATAAATAAATCAAAATCAGAGTCACAGATGACAGCGAAATAATATAACTCATATATATAATTAAATGTGAGTCTATGAAATATCAGTACCAGACCCACCTATAAACATAAATCACATCCAAAAGTATTGTATCAGGTATGCAACGACTACTAGATAATATACATGACATAAACTCCTAAATGTCAATATATATACACAAGTATGAAGTAAACTAAAATGGTCAAAATAGTCTACTTCAATGCTTGCACAAAATCCAAAGGTCAACGAGTCCCTGTACCGGTAGAGTCCCGGTTTGACTCGAGTATTTTTATTTTAAAAGGGTTGGACTATATCTGATAAAGAGATGAGATAATGATATCGAAATTTTTAGGAATTAACAATAACAATAAGCTATACTTAAAAATATGCCTAAAACCAAAATCATAAAGTAGCATATCAAATCTAAATCTACATTTCACAAATCCATATCAAGTCCCATATAGACTATCATAAAAAATATGGTGATACAATTCAAAATTCTCCATAGCCAAAAGATATTGAATATCCATCCCGAAATCTCTAGAGAAATAATCCTCACTAATAAAATAATAATAATAGTTAACTATCAGTTTAAAAACAGCGACATGGAGTCTAACAACAAAATAGATTTATATAGTCTAATAAACAAAAAAGACCCTGTCACATAGTATAATAGTATAACCCACAAAATAGACTACTATGCGAATATACCTAAACTCACAAAATAGGAAAAATTGTCCACCGTACACAAAATGATCTGATAGGCCTAAATGTAACACCTACCCAAGGGGCAAAAGGGCAACAGTGTTATACCATAACAAACCTAAACCTTCAAAATAGGTACGCCTACCTAAATATAAAAATGTATTGATTTTTAGATTGATAATAAAAAATGAGTCGTCGTCTCTTGGGGATCTATCAGCCTATAATCTAAACACCCCAAGATTGTGCAACTCTAAGTGTTAATTACTGTCACTCAAGTAATCATAAAAATTTACTAATTATCCCATACTAGGTAGTAGATTCAAGTATTTACTGAGAGCTAGTAAATTCCACTCAAACTCTATTTATGAATAAATAATACTCCAAGGAATTGTGCAAAATGTCCCATAGCAATCCGAAAATTCAATTGTTTATTAAAATTCTTTGTTTCATAGAAAAACACGAAATCCAATAGAAATGAAAATCATCTAATTATCCAATTAATATTAAAATGAAATCAATAAGAAAATTTTAAACAAAAGAAGAATTTTATAAAACAAACTTACTTTAGTTTATGACTTTGAAATAGTAAGAAAACTCTTTTCAAAATATTTGTGCATCATCTTTTCAAAGCTCTTGAATTATTATAAAATCCAACTTTTATTATTTATGATTAAAAATCTTAATTTACTATTACAAGAAAAGATTATTTCTTATTTACAATTATAAGTAAAGATTATTTCTTTTCAAACCAATATATTATCCAAAATCAGTTTTATTCATGGTTTATATAAAAATACTCTAGTTATAAAAATCCGTATTTAACAAACCTTCGAGGAATTCAATAAGTATTTCAGGAGATCAAAACCACTTCCATAGAGTAAACCAAAAAATATGGAAAAAAACCAAACAAAGCCCCTACTAACACCCAAAATACAACAAATACCTATAATTATGCAGATGGTGTGTGTTTTTTCTCACAAAATAAATTCGAAAATTAAGTTATATACTTCAACTAATCATTTCATTCATTCAAAAGTTCATCCAAGACAATAAATCAATTCATATATCAAATATATTAGATATAGTTGTGTGAGATAAAAATCTCACCTTGAATCTAATACTTGTAGAAACTCCAATTATAAATAAAAGCACTCCAAACCTAGTCTCGGAGTTCGCACTTCATAGCATTACCAAGCGCGTTCGCACTTTCAAGTTGCAAGCACCACCACGTCAAAGTCGCCTGCACTTCCTCCTCCTTCGAACTGACTCGCGTACGCGCTTCCGTCTATCTCCAGTCGTCATCCCCTCCCCCATCAGCCATCAACAACCCATCGGCTAGCATAAATGAGGGTCGGCCTTAGTCGCTCCCAAATGTTACCGAGCCTTTATTCATCGTCGTTGACTAAGTGTCGTCTCCTGCTCACCTCGGACTTGCCCTCCTTTCGATCCTCTAAATTTGGGATTTATGCTAAATTTGATTTTATTTTTTTTTTAAATTTAAGGCATAGGGTTTGAACCAAACGAAAGTGAAGGGCACATTTTTATTTCTATTAGAGATAAAACAAGGTTCTTGTGCTTTCTAGGTCAGATTTAAAGGTACTAATAAGAAATAGAGGGGGTGTTTAATTGAGCTCGTTATAATAAGCTAAGGAAGGGATTGACCTAAATTTTAATTCAAAATGAGTTTCTATTTTGTTTTACCATATATGTTAATAAATTATATCGAATATTTACATCCAACAATCATTCATATTCGTCGATTATTGATTTTATTGAATATCAAATAAAATTTCCTTTCATCCATTTCAAGCATATGAAATTATTTGCACTTTAAAATATTTTATATTTATCAAAACATTTTATTTGAATTTCAATATATTATCTAAAAAGGAATTTACTAACCAATTCAATTTTATTATAAGAAAACCCTTAATTAAATACTAGCTGAATAATAATTTGATTCTAAAAATAATAATTGTCAAAAAATCAAATTCAAACACTTCTGTTTTCATTAAATTAATCTAATATTACAACTTTGAAAACAAAGTTGTTACAGACCTCGCCCCTTATAAAAATTATATCATCGTAATTTCTCATAGGAAGACGTCACACTAAACTCTAACGTTAACTCTTATTGTATTGTACACTCAAGTTGAAACTCATTCAATTCTTTAATTGGTCAATATTGAAATCAAACTTATCATAAGTTATAAACTTAATACTCATTTATTAACTTTTATTCCATCGTACATGAATAATTGTTGAAAATTTTCAAGGTGTTAGAATTTTTGAAAAATTCGATAGAGCCTCCTTTGTACAAAGAACCGTTTGCAAATTCGCAAATATAATATATATGATATACATTGACTACATGGTCGAAAACATAATATGTGACAATATTTTTATCAAATCCAAAAGTGTACCTTTATTTAGCATTTTAAAGCAATTTATTAAATTTTTATGCGAGCGAGATTGATTTTGCACCACATACCAATCCATATAGCCTTTGTGTATCTATCTTTAACTCAAATCAAACACATGAGTCTTGTATACATAAAATTTAATAACATGACATTTATTTAGCTTACTAAACATATCGATAAAAACTTATTAATTCTATTAGCTTATATAAACAATGTTACGACTAATTTTAGGACGTTCGAAATACAAAATTAGCAAATGTCTTCAAGAGTAAAGTTATAGAATTATTTATTATCTTTCCATACCACTTTTCAGATCATAAAAATGCGAACTATATTTCATGTTACGATGGATTTTCTAAGTATATATGTAGCAAATTTTTAACATATAAACACAGATCGTCTTAGCAAATCAACTTTTTTAGCCTAGTAAAAGACAAAATTTTGCAAAACATTTTAAATATAAGTTGTAGCTCATGCTTTTATCTTTTCAGAATAAGAAAATCATCAAAATAGGAAAAATCATTCAAAATTTATGTGCTAATCAGTTCCACTTAGATTTTGGCTATTTTGCGTTTCGGGAAAGCGACAAAATCCATTTTATTTCATGTTCAAACCATACTTATTTTCAAAGTTTTTAATTGCATTTCAAATAAAGATTGACCTAATGGCGTAGCTATTTGCATATTAAATAAACCACCAAATAAATCAAAGCAATCATAGATTCTTAACGCACAATTCAACAAAACTATTAGATGAATTAGAATGAGTTTTAAAATAGATATCCTTCAACATTTAAGTTGACAGCATCGCAAATGCCGATTTGAAATTGGATCTTTGTAAAAATAATGCTCATGTAAAACTCATTTGAAGCATTATCCATATTATTTAAGATATTCAAATTTAGTTAAGCATTTGAGTTTCTACGTCTGCTTTTACTATCATAAACTAAGATGATTTTTCACGAATATATGCAAGCTATTCTTCTGTTGATTTTCTAGTTCTAATGAAGATGTATCTGAAACTTGTTTAATACAAGGACCAAAGTGTATAGATCAAATTATTATAAGTGCGTACAGTATGCATAGTTAAAAAAATAATATAAGCTAAATGTTATGTTTTTATTCACTCCAAACCAATTCAATATATAGGTTATTAGGTGCAAGCATAATGGAAATAGAAAGTCATTATGCAGCTAGTATGGATGGGAAAAGCAAAGCAAAAGGAATCATTTGGAAAAACAACAATTACAATAACATGATTTTTTCCCATGATGTTGTGTATGCTGCAGCAGCAATTTTTTTTAAACTAAATTATAGTACAATTATAATCTTGATTTCCATACATAAGAATTATTTTTTGTTTTGAAAATACAAAACATAAAGTTCTATAATATGGAATTTAAGACATAGACAAAAATCATAACTAATAAAATATATATGAAAAATTAAGGGGCTAAAATGTTGTTATTCATATGTAGATCCAAAAGCTTTTCACTCACGGAATACAAATGCATAATAAACGTATCTAAAAAAACTTTTGATACATGTCCATTATCCTACTATTCCTAATAAAAATTGAAGTCATAATCGATCCATTTAGCAATAATAATAAATCAACAAAATTGTTTATAACCCAAAGTTCATAAAGACACATTCTAAAGATACTTTGTGACTATAATCCAAGGATCTAATACAAAAGAACCACCTTGTGGATCCATCATAAAGTAAAGCCATGCTTTGGATAAAATTTAAATCAATGCTTTCATTATTGGGGTTAAAATTCATGATAAAGAAAACAACTTGGCTAAAGCTTCGTGTACCTTCTAAATAGTTAGCTAACAACATTTTAATTTCCATGTCAATTCATTAGAAAAGTTATCTTACACTATTCTTCTTTCTTTCGAAATTTTTTAATCATTGCTAAATACTAGTCATTTGTTTAACAAGTTTCAACCTTATATATATGTGACAGCTATTGCATATTTCTTGTAACTGAGTTCAGGCAACTGGCCATAACAATAGAAAGTAAAAAGGGAAAATATTTAGTAATAATAATAATAAGTATCTTTCTTTACTTATTTCTTGTAAATATACTATTGGTCAAGATTATTAGTGGATTTCAAGAAAATCTACTTTGCCGGGTGCTATATAGACAAACCCAACGTAAATTATATGATCACTTATCAATTGTAACCAAATCGACCTAACCTTCTCACTCAATTCCACTTTGTGTTCTTATACCTCGTTTAAAACACTAACCCCTTACTTTTACCAGCTCAAACCATTTCTTTATTTATCACTTTTCCTCAAAAACAAGGAGGACATAAAATACAAATTTTAATGGCGATTGCATTCGCTTAATATTACTTTTTAAATTCGAACTCATACATATGTTTGTATACCACTATTTGAAAAGCACAAGAGTTTTCAAAATCCATTTTTTTCAATGCATACATCAAGTTATATCAATGCATTTTTGCATACACCGGCCTTTTATTATTATGATTACATAATTCTATAATATGCAATATAGCACATATAACTAAGCAACTAAGCACACAAAATTAACATCCATCTTTACCCATATCAAACTTAACCAATATTATATATGCGTATGTTAAGATATGGAACAAACCATTTAGTTCTCACTCAAAATTCCATATGTATGCTAAATGTTTTTAACTTCTCGATCATTGTAGATATCACTATTATAAAATCACTATATAATATATAGGATCACTTCCATACATACATTTTCCATTTAAAATGATATATTCCATTTTTCCATATCAAAATATTGTTTACATATATTTCTAAATATAGTTTTTTCAAATCACCTCGTTCAAGTATTTAGGAACTCCTATCGATAACGTTGATCAAGCACATCAACCAGAATCCTTAACGCACCAAACGGACAATTTAACAAAAAATTATTTTCTATATGATATACATAAATCTTTTAATACCTTATACCTATTCAAAATATTTTCTTGTTTATAATAAACATAATCTAGTTCTATATATATGTATACCTAATATTAAAAGATTTTAATTCAATAGATGCTCGCCTTTATTAAAATTATTTAAATCATTATTAATGTTATCGTAAAAATAACAACTTACTGATAACAATTCTATAGCACACACATTCATCAATATATACTTCAAGCAAACATCATACATTTCAATCAAACAGACAAACAATCGCCTTCAGCGGAATGCTATCTTTCAACTTCCGCTGCGAAACTCTGATCACTAATAGATCAAGAAACAACAATTCAATTGTAAGCCATCTACAGTCTCATTAATGCTATATATTAAAACTTACTCTTTACAGAAGTGAGTTCCAAATTTAAAATCATTTTCATAAAAATAATTTGCAAAATTCAAAAAATTTCAAATACGTCCCAATGATTATTCTCAATAATCATTTATATTCTTATCCCAAATTAGATAATTAAATCACTTACCACAGACCCAAGGGATGGGACTCTAAGCCTAACTAGATTTAGATCTCGACTATGTGTCAATTATATTCTATAATGTTCTGAACATGGCTTTGGTACCAAGCTATAATGGCCCCACCACTATACCCATATTAATTAAGAACAGTATAAGTAATGTCGTCTAATAACACGGAAAATATGGCTGGTTAAAGGTGATTGAATGTGAATATATCATTGTTCTAACATTAACGTATCTTTATTTCATTTTGAGGAATTAAACTGAAAAATTGACTTATACAATGTTAGTACAAAGTAATAAACACACAGATTTAAAATATTTGGAATAGTTTATAATATAAATAAATCAAAATCAGAGTCATAGATAATAGCAAAACAATATACCTTATATACATAGTAAAATGTGAATCTACAGAATATCTATACTAGACCCACTATAAACATATATCACATCTAAAAGTATTGTATCAAGTAACAATGACTGCTAGGTAATATACATGACATAAACTCGTAAATGCCAATATATATAGAAGTACGAAGTAAATTAAAATGGTCAAAATAGTCTACTTCAATGCTAGCCCATAATTTAAAGGTCAACGAGTCCCTATACCTATAAAGTCTCTGCCTGACCCGAGCATTTTTAAAATAAACGGGTCAGACTATATCTAATAAAGAGATGAGATAACGATAACGAAATTTTTATGACTTAATAATACTAATAATCCATACTTAAAAATATGTATAAAACAAAACTATAAAAAGGCATACCAAATCCAAATCACCATTTCACAAATCTATATCAAGTCTCAAATGGACTATCATCTAAAATAAGGCGATATAATTCGAAATTCTCCAAAGCCTAAAGGTATTAAATATCCATCAAAATCTCTGAAGAAATAATTCTCACTAATGAAATAATAATTGTAGTCAACTACCAGTTTAAAAATAGTGACATGAGGTCTAACAACAAATAGATTGATATAGTCTAATAAACCAAAAAGACCCCGCCACATAGTGTAATAGTCCAAACCGACAAAATAGACTACTAAGCGAATTTACCTAAACCCACAAAATAGGAAAACATTTCTACTTTACACAAAATAAAATGATAGGGTTGTATATAATATTTGTCTAAGGGGCAAAAGGGCAGCTGTGTTATAGCATACCAAACCTAAAGCTTAAAATATGTCTGCATATCCAAATCTAAGAATGTATCGATTTGCAGATCGAAAAAAACGAGTCATTATCTCTCGGGGATCTATCAGCCTAAAACCCAAACACCTTAAGGTAGCATAACTCTAAGTGTTAATTGTTATCACTCAAGTAATGTAATGACCTACCTTTTTGGATGTTTTAAGCAGACAGACACATCAGACTCAAACCATTCAAAATGGAAAATTGTTATAGGGTAAGTAAGAAAAAAAGAAAGAAATAAAACAAATACAGAATCTCGCAATGGAATGGTAAAATATAATAATCAAATAACAGTTCATGACGCTGTTTACAAATAAATTTGATTACTAGTACAATACAGAATCAGAGTTAAAGACAACAAGAATAAATAAACAAATGCAATGGAACAACATGATACAACAGAATATAATATATAATACTAGTACAAATCTTCATCTTCATCCTCCAGAAATAAGGTCTTCAACCCTGAAATTCTCAGGCTGACCCGAGCGAATTGAAAAGATAAAACACTCGAGTCAGAACTAAAAGAATCTTATGTCAGTTAAATCAACGGTAAATATGTATGCGACAGCGTCAGAGATGTTACGGGGTTTGACATCTCCTATCCAGTGTCTAACGAGGGTGTAGTAACTTAAGAGTTGTTCGAGATTTCCATCTCCTAAGGATCCGTTAAACTATCTACTATGTAGTACAATATGCCATTATAATAGTGTATACAGTAAAGTAAAGTATTAAAATAGCGTTAAGGCGTTACCCATATCCCCTTTAATACATTTTAATATATTCCTAAAGTCTATACAGTACCCTAATTCCTCCGTAAACTGGAGGGCTATCAAAGGGCACTCCATAGGTATGGTACAAAACAAAATCCTAGAAGGTGCTCTAAGGCATGTGAACACGACACTCAAGGCAATGCCAGTGTAGATTTACCAATTGCAGAACCGAGCTAGTGGTAACGCATAGCAGCTACTACCGCTCACCTCAGAACACACTCCCAAATCAAAATCAAAGGGTGGCCACCAAATCATCACAAATGTCATAATATGGTATCGAAGAAGTATGTCCAATCGAAGGAATGACCTCACTTGGCCCAGGTATAGCTCCTGTTTTAGACACGTCTAAGCCGACTCACGGGAGTCAGGGTCATGTCATACCTTATACAGAAATCATTTGCTAAACCACCCTACTTCATTTCTAGAATCTCCACCACGTGCACAGTTATTAAAGTGGTGTTCGATATTGGCAGAGAGTATGACAATATCCGATCCAGATCTCCTTAACAACCAAACGTTTATTTCACACCAGACGGTTCTTTTATATTTCAAAAGTCAATTCACCGTTTATATCAAAATATCATATTCAATTCAAACCATATCACTTTCAAATCATATTCACTTTCAAATCACATCGTCTCCGAAATCATAATTCTTTCAAAAATAATATTTCCAAATTAGGTTAAACCCTCATTTCAAAATCATCATATTCAATCAATTATGTCATTTAAGTCTCAACTTAAATAATAACATCATTTAGCCGTGTTCGCTTTTAAACTAGTGAATTTGAGTATAAACACTTCCCCTTTACTTAGTCTAAAAGTTTGGGAAATAGTTTAAATAGTTAAAATACTCTAAAATAGTACAATATAGATTAAAAATATTTTTTTGATTTAAGATAGTTAAATTTATTTAAAATAGACTAAATATAATTAAAGTAGATTAAATAGCTTTAAAATAGATTAATTAGATGTAAATAAGTTAAATGGGTTAATTAGTTTTAAAATAAATTAACTGGTTTAAAATATATTAAAATGATTTCATTGAGTTAATATAAGTTAAAGTAGCTTACTAATTTTAAAATCTAAATAATTATAATTTTAAAACAATATATTTTCGAACAGTTTATAATAAAATATGACCTTGGAATTCATATCAATTTAAACTATTTACTTCATTTTAACACATCTAAACCATTTCATTTTACAAATCAACAAAACGAATTGCAAACCTTTCAACTCAAATTTAAATAAACTATTAAATTCTATATTGTGACGACCACCCATGACTCCCGCACCATACAAGGAAATAGTGCGCTGTAAAGTGTGCCAGGCAGCCACGGATGATCGTTAGGATAAGGTAAACACATAATAGTCTATCGTATGACTCATAGCGCATGGGTAAAATACAATAGAAAGTATACATAGTGAAGCTCTAACAGAAGTCTCATCATATAAGCTCATAACAATTTGATACAAACATCTGAACAACCAATACATCAAGCCTCACTACATAACACTCAGAGAATCATACAAACAGCGGAATACCCAGTACATATAGTAAGAAAACAATATGCCAAAGCCTCCTGCTCGTCTTCGTCATCAACAGCGTTAGTCACTAAGAACAGCACCTGTCACCTGCTACCTAGTCTGCCCATCCCAACATGGATGACCAGCCCAAGGTAATAAGAGTTAAACATAAAACCTTGAGTCAGACAAAAGTCTTAGTGAGCAGTAAATCAACTATCAAACATACCAAAAGGATATAAAGGGTACAAAGGAATAGGAACCCAACCATCCCACTCCACCTCTTTCTACAGTGATAGCCCCCAAACACACTAAGCAGAACAAACATAGCAAAGCAGACAATTAAAGTAAATCAATTATCACTCGAGTCAAGGTCGATGTTTTCCAAGTACAAACCACCAAGGCCTAAACTAAGATCAGATAAGCACCCACAAAACATCGCTCTTGAGACCGAGTGACAATACAACCAAACATCCATGACCCTAGCTATCATTGTTATCATTGCCTTGATACCAGCGTTAATTGAATGACCGGCACATTCTTTCAGCCGTCAGTCAAGGGCTAATGGCAACCCCAGTTCTAGACACAACTCCGCACGTCATCGCAGCCCGTGCCTAGGAATTTTCGCAACTACCCAGAGTACTAGCACGTCGTCGCAGCCCGTGTTTGGGACTATCGAATCTGCCCAACGTACTCTTGCTTTGAGCATGCTAGAACCTTCAACAACGATGAAATCTCAGCCTCCTAGTTATCCTCCTCAACGACTATTCTCATACTAGCCCAAGCGCCTCTCGAGCCCACCATTATCAACCAACTCGAACCGCACCATCGAGTTATCAACATGCTTGGGATGATCCCGTCTGGATTAAATCAAGGCTATCTCACATCATGCTTTGCTTCATCGCATCATAGCAAAGTCCATCATCATCGAATCTAGCCATATGAACTTTAACATCCTCTTCATATGCAATAAGCTACTTTCACCACTCAAGAGCCTCTCCACTTAGCTTTTGAATCATCTTCGACCAACTTGTCCAAATCAACTATTAGCTAATTTGCAACAATCTATCAATCAAATCAATCATTAATCCAAGCAGTCAAACATTCAAACAAGATCTAATAAGCAATTGTACAAGAATGGCAATTTCGTAATTAAAATGTCCATATCTAACAAGTATGAATTATAAGCAAATATCTCAAAAACTTGATGAATAAACTTATATAAGTTAAAATGTAGCAAAATGGGTATCCAAAACTTCATAGACAATGGATCTACATGCAGACTTAAGGAAAATGCAAGAAATCTCTATCTTTAACAAATAAACAAGCCACTGATCCAATATACTCCTTTGGGTCCGTGTGAGAGATAACTACCACTCACCGAATCACCTAAACACCTCAATAGATAACAACTTCAGATCTGGACTGCAAAGGATCTAGCTTGATCCGACAAGATTTCCCTTCAAACGATGAAATCTCTCTTCGATGGATGTAGACCTTCAACTTTGACTCTTGGATCTTCGATTTGATCTTCAATCTAGATGAATGGAAGCACAAGATTAAAGTGGAGAAAAGAAGTGAAGAAGTGTTGTAGTCGAGCTCTCAAAATGGCAGCACTTCGTCGCTTCAAAATCCGGATTCCAAAAATGAACATAGGCACTCCTATTTATAGGCTGAAATCCTTAACTTGTATGCCCCCTTAAGTCGGTCACGACTCATCAAGACCCACGACTTACGACTTAAGACTTACGACTTAAGACTTATGACTTAAGACTTACGACTTAACACTTACGACTTAAGACTTACGACTTAAGACTTACGACTTAAGACTTACGACTTAAGACTTTCGACTTAAGACTTTCGACTTACGGCTTAAGGCTTACGACTTAAGGCTTACGACTTAAGCCTTACGACTTAAGGCTTACGACTTAAGGCTTTCGACTTAAGACTTTCGACTTAAGACTTACGACTTAAGACTTACGACTTAAGACTTTCGACTTAAGACTTACGACCTAAGACTTACGACCTAAGACTTACGACCTAAGACTTACGACTTAAGACTTAGACTTAAGGCTTACGACTTAAGGCTTACGACTTAAGGCTTACGACTTAAGGCTTTCGACTTAAGGCTTTCGACTTAAGGCTTACGACTTAAGGCTTACGACTTAAGCCTTACGACTTAAAACTTACGACTTAAGCCTTACGACTTAAGACTTTCGACTTTCGACTTTCGACTTAAGACTTACGACTTAAGACTTACGACTTAAGACTTACGAACAACAATTCTACGATCCTTCGATCCGTAAAAATACGGGTCGTTACATTCTCTCCCCCTTAGGAATTTCGCCCCCGAAATTCCAAACAAGCAAGAGCAATCAAAACTATTCTGCATGCCTACCATCCATAGCAATCAACAAACCATGCATCCAATTACTAGCCTAGCATGCAGAATTCTAAGACTAGAACAAGTTACAAATTCATGAGATGTCACGACACCTTAGGGCATACCTCGAAGAGTTCAGGATGAGCTGCCTTCATCCTCTCTTCCTCCTCCCATGTACAGTCGTTAACATCATCACTCCATTGTACCTTGAGCAACTTGACTACCTTCCTCCTAAGTTGTTTCGTGTCAGTTTCCACAACACGAAGCGGCTTACGAGGTCTTCTAATAACTGGATCAACTTCCAAATCTTCACAGCTATCAGCAGCAACCACTGTATTTGGGTCGTGCACATACTTCCGTAGATACGACACGTGAAAAACATTGTGCACACCCGACATCTTTTCTGGTAACTCCAACTTATAAGCGAGCTTTCCAATTCGCTCGACGATCAGGAATGGTCCAACAAATCTCGGAGTCAATTTTCCTTTCTTCTCGAATCGAATAACATTCTTTAGTGGAGAAATCTTCACAAAAACCATATCTCCTATGTCGAATTCCAAATCTTTTCGATGCTTATCGGCATAACTTTTCTGACGATCTTGGGCTGCTTTCATTCGTCGCTGAATGGTCTCTATACAATCTGAAGTCTGTCGAATCATTTCAGGCCCAAGTATCAGCTTTTCTCCAGTTTCCAACCAACATGTCGGAGAGTTACACGGTCTTCCATACAATGCCTCATATGGTGCCATACCAATACTTGACTGGTAACTGTTATTATATGAAAATTCCACCAAATGAAGAGGATCTTCCCATGATCCTCTGAAGTCCAAAACACATGCTCGGAGAAGATCTTCCAAAACTCGGTTGACTCTCTCGGTCTGACCATCTGTTTGGGGGTGATAAGCTGTACTCAAACACAATTTAGTTCCCAAAACTTCCTGGAAGCTCTTCCAGAATCCACTAGTGAACAATGGGTCTCGATTGCTCACTATACTCTTTGGAATACCATGGAATCGAACTATCCACTTAACATACAACTCAGCCAATTTCGATGCAGTCCTAGTTGATCGAACAGGAATAAATCTTGCACTCTTAGTCAAACGATCTACGATGACCCAAATCCCTTCATTTCCTGCTCTGGTTCTAGGTAGTCCATCGATAAAATCCATCGATATTTTCTCCCACTTCCATGTAGGAACTTCTAATGGCTGAAGCAATCCACTTGGCTTCTTTTGTTCGGCTTTTACCAACTGGCAGTTCATACACTTGGAAATAAAATTTCCAACATCCTTCTTCATACCTTCCCAGTAATAGGTTCTCTTCATATCCCGATACATCTTATTTCCACCTGGATGAATTGTCAACTTCGAGTGATGACTTTCCTTCAAAACTTCATTTCTCAATTCATCTAAATCAGGAACAACCAGTTGTCCTTGTTTCCGAAGCCAACCCTCTTGATCGACCTCGAATCCTTTATCCTTCTCTGGGTCCAATCCAGATTCCAAATCACGGATAATCTTGACAAGCTTATCGTCTCGCTTTTGGCTCTCGCCAATTCTTTCCACTAGAGTAGGTCTTATCGATAAGTTTATCAACATCTCAGGTTCCAATTCACATCTAGGCCTGAAGTCAAATCCAGCCAAATACTCAAGACTCTTCCATTCCGAAAACATGGCTCCCAAACCTGCATGTCTTCGACTTAACGCATCTGCCACTGCGTTACCTTTTCCCGGAGTATAGGCTACACCAAAATCATATGATGCTAAAAACTCTAACCATCGTTGCTGTCGAAGATTCAAATCCTTTTGGGAGAAAAGATACTTCAATGAATTATGATCTGTAAACAACTCAAATCGAACTCCCAATAGGTAATGTCTCCACATCTTCAAAGCAAATACAATCGCCGCTAACTCCAAATCATGAGTCAGATAATTCCTTTCATGTGGCTTCAGTTGTCGACTTGCATGTGCAACAACTTTATCCTTCTGCATTAGCACTGCTCCAAGTCCAGTACCACATGCATCGGTGTAAACCACCATCTCTGTAACGACCCAGAATTTTATTTAATTAAAATTTGAATATTTAATTAATTTTAGATATTAATAAGTGAATTTATAAGTCGAATAAATTTTTATTTGAATTATTGGATTTAATTGAATAATTAAATCGATAATTTAATATGTTAAATTATGGAAATAATTGAAAATTGGGTTAAATATGATTGAAAATGATTTGTAAAATTTTATTTTATCATATTGAAGTTAGAATGATATTTTAGAACTTTTAAAATCGAATTAAAAGTTAATTTGTGAAAATTGAATATTTTAATATTAAAATCGACTAGTGAAAATAGTCAATTTTTGAACAGTCTCAGAATTGGACGAAACCAGTTTCATTGGATCCGTAATAGTTAGTTATTACCGGATTTTAATTTTCGTGTCAATCGGAGCTATCGTTTGAACGTAGCAGCTCGAAACGCATCGATTTATTTTTAATTTTAATTTGGCGAGTTAAAATAGCCATTTTTCAAAAAGTCTCGGATTTCGATGAAACCAGTTTCATCGGATCCATAATGTGATATTATTGTAAGGTTTCAAATTTCGTATCAATTTGATTTACCGTTTGTCCGGTACAAATTAAAACGCCTAGAAAATCGTTTAAATCGGTTTAATTTAAATTGAACGTTTGTTGCCATAACTCGCACAGATGTTCGAATTAGCTTCCAAAACCTGTTCCATTGTGTCCGGAACGCGGGATAAACCTTAGAAACGCTGGTTACGGCGCGTGAATCGGAGTTCGGAATTCCCGGATGAATAGTGTTCGTTCGTTCTTCTATAAATAGCACCCTTCTCTTTAGAAATAAAAAAAAATAAAAACCTAATTTTCTAAACCCTAGCCGCCTCTTTTATAATGGATGGCCAGAAATTATCAATTTACTTTCCTCAATTACTTCCAATCCGTGAAGTTTTAGCCAAAGTTGTTAACTACAACATTATAGAGCACGACGAGATCTTTAAATCCACACGGATATGATCTTGGTTGGAGCGTCGAAGGGGGAGGAGAGTGAGGCCGACAGTGGCCAGGTGCGCACGACTTCCAAGGCTAGAGGGGCAGCCGAGCTTCATGGTGGCTCTGGCGAGTGGCGTATGGGGCATGGGCTTCACGATGGCGCTTCCTGATCGGCTTCACGTTGCTTGAGTGGGTCGTGATTTGGAACCCTAATATTGATGTAGTGGGTTCATATGCGTATATGGTCATCTGTAGATAGAAGATGAAGAGGATGGACGGCCTGATGGTGGGGGGGTGAGATCTCACGGTCAATATTAGTTTAGGGTTTAAAATTATATAATTAAGTAGTAATTTAGTTATATAAATTCGTGTAAACTTTAAAAAATCATAACTTTTTCATACGAGGTCGAAAACGCGCGAAACCAGTTGCGTTGGAATCGTATGGACGAGCACTACTCTATGCAATTGGATTGGAGTCGTTTGGAGTTAGTGAGAATTTTGGGTAAAATTAAACGTCTGTTTAATTTTATTCGAAATAAATCGCTAAAACGAATTTAAATCAAGGTGAGAACTTCTCACTCAATCGAATCAGTTTCGATTTTATTTTAAATAGTTAGATTTAAAATATTTGAATGCATGTTTGAATGATGATTGTTATCTATTGATTGTTAAAATAGACATTATACGCCGTTAGTAAGCGGATGTTATTTATTAAAAACATATACCGCGAATATTTCATAAACAGTGAAATTGGTATTATATATATTAGCAATATATATATATTGGCATATGTATGTATTGGAGTTATTGATTTCCCGCATTTGTTTAGCGGACGAGACCCTATTGCGCCGTCTATTAAGCGGATAATATTTTAAATCCCATATACCGCGATAATTTCGTACTGGAACGAAATTGGTATTGTGCTAATGTTTGTGGATGCAGGAAAACAGGTTGAAGGGATCCAACTGGATTCCTCAACAGTATTTATTTGATTATGAATATTTTGATATTCGTGGATTATCATATTGATATATGATATCGTTGTAGTCGTGATTGACTATTTGGTGTGTAGCATCATTGGACCAAATTTGGAATTTTAAAAGGATTTAAAAGTGATCTTTGAAAATATAAAATATTTTTGGAATTGATCCATTTTAAATAAATAAACGTTATACTTTTAAAAAGTTATAAAATTATGGTTTTTGAGAAAACATAGTTAAAAGCTGATTTTTGAGAAATATGGGTTAATGACTTTATAAAATAGTTTAAATCGGGATTTCTGAATTTATTTATAAAAAGTTTAAATCTAGGATTTATAAAATTTAATTATTTTATAAATCAAGAGAATGATGAAGTTTTTAAAGGAGTTTAAAGACGTTTTAAAAGAATAATATAAATTGATTTATATTAAGAGATTTATAAATGGATATTTATGAATTGAAATATGGACATTATAAAAAGAGTTTTTATAAGTGTTTGAATGAAGTGAAAATGAATTTCATAATTGAATGAAATTTATAGAATTATAAACGGTAAAGTTACAAATGGAATTTTATAAGCAGTAGGTTTATAAAATTTATAAAGTTATTAAAAGAATGGTTTTGGATAAATAATTGAATCTTATAAGTTATAAGATTTATAATTATGAAGTTCAAAGGAACGATTTTTGCAAACAAATAAATTATAAGTATTTAACTTATAATATGAACCTTTGGTATATAATTGAGTTATGAATTGAATATAGGAAAATTAAGGAATTTATAAACGTTGTTTTATAAATCCGCAAACGACTTATTTTGATAAGTAAATTGTTGAAACCTATTAATGGAGTTATATTCACATTTTTGACTGTGAATGATCCTTTGAAATAAAATGAATAGAAGTGATGAAATTTGTAACGTAGTATATTCACGTTTTTGAATAGTGAATAATATGTTAAAGAAAATGTTTAGGATGTGATATTTTAAATTGAATTAAAACGATCTAACGTTGTTTTAAATGTGTTGGGATTCGAAACCATAGATTTCAACATTTATTGTTGAAATAGACGTTTTCGAGAAATAAAAGGAAATGGTGGACTATAACACTGTTGTTATAGTAAATGATTTCCGAAAGGAAATGTTTTGTATAGTATTGGGATTTATATATCTATTTTAATTTCGAATCCCTATACTAGTGATTTTGGGTTGTCGTAACGATGTTTTACGCAACATTCGTTTTGAACCAAATAAATAGGTTTAAGAGAATGATTTCCTTAAAGAATGAAATATATACTTAATTTCGGTTTAAGTATATTGAATATTTCCTAAGTGTTGAAAATAAATAAAATCTGTGAATTACTTAATAAGTAAGTATGGAAATGTTTTCCAATAGAAAGTGAATATTTTGAGAATTTATCTTTTTGAAGATAAATTGAAATGAATAATTGAAATCGAATATTCATAGATATTTTGGATTATAAATTCACTAAGGAATTTATAAAGGAAAGGAGAATTTGTTTAAAAATAAATATTGATTTATTTTTGAAGTATTGAAAACAATATATCTTGTAAAGATATTTTGGAAAATAAATAATTTGGAAAATTATTTGGAAACTGGTGATGTGTGCATATCCATTGATAGTTCAATAGCCGACTATCAATATTTTCCTTTGAATGGGTATTTGATGTGATTTGTTTGAATTTGAATGCCACACTTATTTTTGAATAAGCGCTCACTATTCGGGTTAACCGGGAAAGGACCATGGGGTCGTATAACCCATTCCGAATATGTGATACGTCGTTGTGAATTGCATTTGAAGATCGGTGTTGAAGACCCGATATTTGCGAGAGCGATAGGATGACCTGTCGATTGTCTCTGCACTGAGTTGCAACGGTATAGAGACTCCCTAAGCGATGGGAAATCCGATCAGGATTGTGAATATCCGGATTGCAAGGGCTTCGTAAGAAGTGCCTTCGGTTTTGTTCGAGCCCGGAACAGACTTGTATGGATTGTATGTCTGACATTACAAATTGAGATATAAAGCAGATTTCTTTCAAATATATTTTTGTTGGTGGCGGAGAATTTATTCTTTTAGCTTAACACCCTTCTCTGAGACGTACGAGCTCAGAGGTTATGTTGTTGAAGGTTATCAGCGATATATTCCCAATTTGGTAATGTGACATGCTGAGTGTTGCTGTAAATGATCATTGTGTTGATTATTTATGATAGGATCATTTGTTTGATCGTCTATCTTGGTGATCATTTCTGTGATCATTTGTTGACCCAAAGCATGGCTTTTGTATAAAGTATGTTTTTATGGACGTGACTTCGTCGAGCCTCACACCCCGTGAATGGTCAAAACAGGAAAGATGCAGCAAGGTTATGAGGGGTAGCGCCCTTTAGGATATGTGCATTTCCTTCTGGAAAAGGGTGGTATCATGGTATGGAGCCCAGATACTTACTCGTGTTGAAAACACTTTGTTATGATTGTGTGAATTGATTGCGAGCGCTCGGTAAAAGGTCCCAAAGGACCGGGGGATGGCATATTCGGTCAGTTGTTACTCAGTTAGGGGTAACCCGGCCTTGTGTTGGTAGAGATCCGGTTTGGTTCTCGGGGATGTCCATCCAGAGGCATTCTCATGTGGCAATCGGAAGTTCCTTGGCCTGATCATTCGTTGGAAATCCAAAGAAACAATACGTGACTTGTACGGTTTTAGTTGTATAACCTGCTATGGAATGTGGCGGTAACCTGCTATTGAACATAGTTAGCTATAGTAGGCATACGATAATGGTCGTATGTTGGCTAAGATTTATATTCTACTTTCGAAATGAATTTTTCCTACACTATGCACTAATAATAATATCAAATGTTCTTTAATACGTATCAAGCATCTTTGACTACCATAAGGAGAAATCTCCTCCGATTCTGCGTTTGCATTGTGTGTGTGTGCGGGAGGCTTTATGGTAGTCTCATTTTTAAAAGCATTGCGAATTGACTTTAAAAATATTCCTCTATTTTGATTTTAAAGATAAATAAACTGTTTTGAGTTCGCACACCAGTCACATGACTGACTCGGAGTTTATTGTTTTCCTTCCTAAACTCTGGGTGCCCACCAATTTCTACACGGGCAGTCAAGAGTTTAAGGTTTATCAGGATATTCTGGATATTCTGGAGTTGCTGGAGGCAAGCTGGATGGCATGGCGTATTACTACCATATAGTATTTCTTTTTCCGCTGCACTGTTTGTTGTTGTATGATGTTGTATACTCTGATGATATGATGTAATGTGATGTAATAACTGATATAGTTCTTTGTTTAAAGATTATTCATTTATTATTATATGTTGTTCCGCTGCGAATTGTGAGATTCTGATATTGTTCTGTTGTTCTCTACTCCGTTCTATGTTCTATTTTCTTTCCTCTATTTCTTTTCCCTCTATATTTCTTCCTCTCTATTTTCTATCTTTTTCTCTCTTCTTCTACCTCTTTTCTTTTTCTTAAACCATAACATTTCGGGTTTTTAGCCTTCGATTGCTCGGCAGTCGATAAAGTGAGTATCGATATTGAATTTTCGAAAGTCGAAAATTTGCGGGGCGTTACATCTGGTATCAGAGCTTATGGTTAAGCGACAACCATGGTTCTGTTGGGTATTATTCATTAGAGATAGAGTCAGTAGTACTCTAGAATGAGTTTGAGTGTAATAATAGCTATGAGAGCGTATTTGTTAGTGAATATATAAAATTGTTTTATATTGTGATGGTTGGTTTATTGAGTGGCATATGAACTTTCGTCAGCGTGGTCCGCAAGACTATGCCGAAGGGGTTTCTAAACACTTGAATAGAACAATTCAACACAATATTGATTTTAAAATTGGGTAAATAAAATAATTTTTGCCTTGAGTATATTTTATATATGAAGAAATAATTTTTTAGAATTATTAAAGTGTATATAAGTTGATTGTTTAGTTGTTTGAATAATCTAAATTGAAGAATAATTGTATAAGCAAAAGAATTATAAGAATTGGATTATAATTAATGTGATTTACAATTGTGAAATGAACTTATATATAAGAAGTGAAACTATATGAATATATTTGTCAATATGAGTTATAAATAAAAATGAATTTAAAGTTAAATGGAATATAACTTAAGTGATGTTGAATGAAGTTGGTATTAGTATCAAAGTAAAATTATTAAAGTTAATGATAGATGTGAACTTAGATTATGTAAATGAAGTTCAACTTTTGTAATTGAATTGAATTAATGGATTAAATGTTAATCAATTAAATGTAAATTAAGTTGATATGGAATAATGAATGTAAGTGAAATTCATTAAAATCTAATGTTACTGAAAGTTGAATAATTGAATGCAAATCAATTTAATTAAACCAATTGAAAGTAATGGTGTTAAACCAAATAGAATGAATATAAGCAAAGGAATTTGGTTGAGATTAATATACATTGGTTGTTATATGGTTGTTAGTTGATTGTATATAATTCATTAAGTGTTAATGAAATTGGAAGCTAAAGTAATTGGAATCCAATTGGAAATTAAATGAATCTTAAATAAAATTGAATTTGATTTGGAAGTGAACCAACTTGAATATGAATTAGTGAATATAAACTAATTGAAAATGAATAATAGTAAAAACATCCACTGTTAATGAATCAAATGTGATTAAATTGAAAACCAATTCATTGAATATTGATGAGAATATAAATGAATATTGATTTGGTTGGAGGTTAGTTGGTTGATGGTTGAATATATTGCTTTTATTGCATATGCTATGTTGACATATATAGTTATTATGTTGCTATATGTTGTATATCGATACTATTGTCTATATACATGTTCTCATGTTGTTTGTTGAGTGTTTAGTAGGTGCGGATCGCGTTTGCTTCGCATTTGGAGCTTGCTTTCGCGCTATATTAGCCGTATATGCTCGCTAATAAAATATAAGGTACATATCTCGGATTACATACCGTACTTTTATAGTTTTTTCCTTCGGGATGCCTCATTACTTGATGAGATGTATATTTGTGATATATATACTGTCATTTTTTTCGGATCGAGCCGCGCAAAGGAGACTATGGCGAATTTTTCCGGAAATTTAAGGCGTTAGAAAAAATTTGAGAAAATTGGAAAGTTTTGAAAACTTAACTTTGATTTTAGAATTGAAAGTTAAACAATAGTAGTTGTTTTTGAAAAGATAACTATGTATGATTTGGAAACTTAGTAAAGTATTGTAAGAAGTTTAATTATGAATTTTGGAAAGTTAATGGATTCTGTAACTTTTCTTACTTGTTAATTTCGAGGACGAAATTCTTTTAAGGGGGGAAGATTGTAACGACCCAGAATTTTATTTAATTAAAATTTGAATATTTAATTAATTTTAGATATTAATAAGTGAATTTATAAGTCGAATAAATTTTTATTTGAATTATTGGATTTAATTGAATAATTAAATCGATAATTTAATATGTTAAATTATGGAAATAATTGAAAATTGGGTTAAATATGATTGAAAATGATTTGTAAAATTTTATTTTATCATATTGAAGTTAGAATGATATTTTAGAACTTTTAAAATCGAATTAAAAGTTAATTTGTGAAAATTGAATATTTTAATATTAAAATCGACTAGTGAAAATAGTCAATTTTTGAACAGTCTCAGAATTGGACGAAACCAGTTTCATTGGATCCGTAATAGTTAGTTATTACCGGATTTCAATTTTCGTGTCAATCGGAGCTATCGTTTGATCGTAGCAGCTCGAAACGCATCGATTTATTTTTAATTTTAATTTGGCGAGTTAAAATAGCCATTTTTCAAAAAGTCTCGGATTTCGACGAAACCAGTTTCATTGGATCCGTAATGTGATATTATTGTAAGGTTTCAAATTTCGTATCAATTGGATTTACCGTTTGTCCGGTACAAATTAAAACGCCTAGAAAATCGTTTAAATCGGTTTAATTTAAATTGAACGTTTGTTGCCATAACTCGCACAGATGTTCGAATTAGCCTCCGAAACCTGTTCCATTGTGTCCGGAACGTGGGATAAACCTTAGAAACGCTGGTTACGGCGCGTGAATCGGAGTTCGGAATTCCCGGATGAATAGTGTTCGTTCGTTCTTCTATAAATAGCACCCTTCTCTTTAGAAATTAAAAAAAAAACCTAATTTTCTAAACCCTAGCCGCCTCTTTTATAATGGATGGCCAGAAATTATCAATTTACTTTCCTCAATTACTTCCAGTCCGCGAAGTTTTAGCCAAAGTTGTTAACTACAACATTATAGAGCACGACGAGATCTTTAAATCCACACGGATATGATCTTGGTTGGAGCGTCGAAGGGGGAGGAGAGTGAGGCCGACAGTGGCCAGGTGCGCACGACTTCCAAGGCTAGAGGGGCAGCCGAGCTTCATGGTGGCTCTGGCGAGTGGCGTATGGGGCATGGGCTTCACGATGGCGCTTCCTGATCGGCTTCACGTTGCTCGAGTGGGTCGCGATTTGGAACCCTAATATTGATGTAGTGGGTTCATATGCGTATATGGTCATCTGTAGATAGAAGATGAAGAGGATGGACGGCCTGATGGTGGGGGGGGGGGGGGGGGTGAGATCTCACGGTCAATATTAGTTTAGGGTTTAAAATTATATAATTAAGTTGTAATTTAGTTATATAAATTCGTGTAAACTTTAAAAAATCATAACTTTTTCATACGAGGTCGAAAACGCGCGAAACTAGTTGCGTTGGAATCGTATGGACGAGCACTACGCTATGGAATTCGATTGGAGTCGTTTGGAGTTAGTGAGAATTTTGGGTAAAATTAAACGTCCGTTTAATTTTATTCGAAATAAATCGCTAAAACGAATTTAAATCAAGGTGAGAACTTCTCACTCAATCGAATCAGTTTCGATTTTATTTTAAATAGTTAGATTTAAAATATTTGAATGCATGTTTGAATGATGATTGTTATCTATTGATTGTTAAAATAGACATTATACGCCGTTAGTAAGCGGATGTTATTTATTAAAAACATATACCGTGAATATTTCATAAACAGTGAAATTGGTATTATATATATTAGCAATATATATATATATTGGCATATGTATATATTGGAGTTATTGATTTCCCGCATTTGTTTAGCGGATGAGACCCTATTGCGCCGTCTATTAAGCGGATAATATTTTAAATCACATATACCGCGATAATTTCGTACTGGAACGAAATTGGTATTGTGCTAATGTTTGTGGATGCAGGAAAACAGGTTGGAGGGATCCAACTGGATTCCTCAACAATATTTATTTGATTATGATTATTTTGATATTCGTGGATTATCATATTGATATATGATATCGTTGTAGTCGTGATTGACTATTTGGTGTGTAGCATCATTGGACCAAATTTGGAATTTTAAAAGGATTTAAAAGTGATCTTTGAAAATATAAAATATTTTTGGAATTGATCCATTTTAAATAAATAAACGTTATACTTTTAAAAAGTTATAAAATTATGGTTTTTGAGAAAACATAGTTAAAAGCTGATTTTTGAGAAATATGGGTTAATGACTTTATAAAATAGTTTAAATCGGGATTTCTGAATTTATTTATAAAAAGTTTAAATCTAGGATTTATAAAATTTAATTATTTTATAAAGCAAGAGAATGATGAAGTTTTTAAAGGAGTTTAAAGACGTTTTAAAAGAATAATATAAATTGATTTATATTAAGAGATTTATAAATGGATATTTATGAATTGAAATATGGACATTATAAAAAGAGTTTTTATAAGTGTTTGAATGAAGTGAAAATGAATTTCATAATTGAATGAAATTTATAGAATTATAAACGGTAAAGTTACAAATGGAATTTTATAAGCAGTAGGTTTATAAAATTTATAAAGTTATTAAAAGAATGGTTTTGGATAAATAATTGAATCTTATAAGTTATAAGATTTATAATTATGAAGTTCAAAGGAACGATTTTTGCAAACAAATAAATTATAAGTATTTAACTTATAATATGAACCTTTGGTATATAATTGAGTTATGAATTGAATATAGGAAAATTAAGGAATTTACAAACGTTGTTTTATAAATCCGCAAACGACTTATTTTGATAAGTAAATTGTTGAAACCTATTAATGGAGTTATATTCACATTTTTGACTGTGAATGATCCTTTGAAATAAAATGAATAGAAGTGATGAAATTTGTAACGTAGTATATTCACGTTTTTGAATAGTGAATAATATGTTAAAGAAAATATTTAGGATGTGATATTTTAAATTGAATTAAAACGATCTAACGTTGTTTTAAATGTGTTGAGATTCGAAACCATAGATTTCAACATTTATTGTTGAAATAGACGTTTTCGAGAAATAAAAGGAAATGGTGGACTATAACACTGTTGTTATAGTAAATGATTTCCGAAAGGAAATGTTTTGTATAGTATTGGGATTTATATATCTATTTTAATTTCGAATCCCTATACTAGTGATTTTGGGTTGTCGTAACGATATTTTATGCAACATTCGTTTTGACCCAAATAAATAGGTTTAAGAGAATGATTTCCTTAAAGAATGAAATATATACTTAATTTCGATTTAAGTATATTGAATATTTCCTAAGTGTTGAAAATAGATAAAATCTGTGAATTACTTAATAAGTAAGTATGGAAATGTTTTCCAATAGAAAGTGAATATTTTGAGAATTTATCTTTTTGAAGATAAATTGAAATGAATAATTGAAATCGAATATTCATAGATATTTTGGATTATAAATTCACTAAGGAATTTATAAAGGAAAGGAGAATTTGTTTAAAAATAAATATTGATTTATTTTTGAAGTATTGAAAATAATATATCTTGTAAAGATATTTTGGAAAATAAATAATTTGGAAAATTATTTGGAAACTGGTGATGTGTGCATATCCATTGATAGTTCAATAGCCGACTATCAATATTTCCCTTTGAATGGGTATTTGATGTGATTTGTTTGAATTTGAATGCCACACTTATTTTTGAATAAGCGCTCACTATTCGGGTTAACCGGGAAAGGACCATGGGGTCGTATAACCCATTTCGAATATGTGATACGTCGTTGTGAATTGCATTTGAAGATCGGTGTTGAAGACCCGGTATTTGCGAGAGCGATAGGATGACCTGTCGATTGTCTCTGCACTGAGTTGCAACGGTATAGAGACTCCCTAAGTGATGGGAAATCCGATCAGGATTGTGAATATCCGGATTGCAAGGGCTTCGTAAGAAGTGCCTTCGGTTTTGTTCGAGCCCGGAACAGACTTGTATGGATTGTATGTCTGACATTACAAATTGAGATATAAAGCAGATTTCTTTCAAATATATTTCTGTTGGTGGCGGAGAATTTATTCTTTTAGCTTAACACCCTTCTCTGAGACGTACGAGCTCAGAGGTTATGTAGTTGAAGGTTATCAGCGATATATTCCCAATTTGGTAATGTGACATGCTGAGTGTTGCTGTAAATGATCATTGTGTTGATTATTTGTGATAGGATCATTTGTTTGATCGTCTATCTTGGTGATCATTTCTATGATCATTTGTTGACCCAAAGCATGGCTTTTGTATAAAGTATGCTTTTGTGGACGTGACTTCGTCGAGCCTCACACCCCGTGAATGGTCAAAACAGGAAAGATGCAGCAAGGTTATGAGGGGTAGCGCCCTTTAGGATATGTGCATTTCCTTCTGGAAAAGGGTGGTATTATGGTATGGAGCCCAGATACTTACTCGTGTTGAAAACACTTTGTTATGATTGTGTGAATTGATTGCGAGCGCTCGGTAAAAGGTCCCAAAGGACCGGGGGATGGCATATTCGGTCAGTTGTTACTCAGTTAGGGGTAACCCGGCCTTGTGTTGGTAGAGATCCGGTTTGGTTCTCGGGGATGTCCATCCAGAGGCATTCTCATGTGGCAATGGGAAGTTCCTTGGCCTGATCATTCGTTGGAAATCCAAAGAAACAATACGTGACTTGTACGGTTTTAGTTGTATAACCTGCTATGGAATGTGGCGGTAACCTGCTATTGAACATAGTTAGCTATAGTAGGCATACGATAATGGTCGTATGTTGGCTAAGATTTATATTCTACTTTCGAAATGAATTTTTCCTACACTATGCACTAATAATAATATCAAATGTTCTTTTAATACGTATCAAGCATCTTTGACTATCATAAGGAGAAATCTCCTCCGATTCTGCGTTTGCATTGTGTGTGTGTGCGGGAGGCCTTATGGTAGTCTCATTTTTAAAAGCATTGCGAATTGACTTTTAAAATATTCCTCTATTTTGATTTTAAAGATAAATAAACTGTTTTGAGTTCGCACACCAGTCACATGACTGACTCGGAGTTTATTATTTTCCTTCCTAAACTCTGGGTGCCCACCAATTTCTACACGGGCAGTCAAGAGTTTAAGGTTTATCAGGATATTCTGGATATTCTGGAGTTGCTGGAGGCAAGCTGGATGGCATGGCGTTTTACTACCATATAGTATTTCTTTTTCCGCTGCACTATTTGTTGTTGTATGATGTTGTATACTCTGATGATATAATGTAATGTGATGTAATAACTGATATAGTTCTTTGTTTAAAGATTATTCATTTATTATTATATGTTGTTCCGCTGCGAATTGTGAGATTCTAATATTGTTCTGTTGTTCTCTGTTCCGTTCTATGTTCTATTTTCTTTCCTCTATTTCTTTTCCCTCTATATTTCTTCCTCTCTATTTTCTATCTTTTTCTCTCTTCTTCTACCTCTTTTCTTTTTCTTAAACCATAACATTTCGGGGTTTTAGCCTTCGATTGCTCGGCAGTCGATAAAGTGAGTATCGATGTTGAATTTTCGAAAGTCGAAAATTTGCGGGGCGTTACTATCTCATCATTTCCACTTGGAATAGCCAAAACAGGAGCACTTGTCAATCGCTCTTTCAGGATTCCGAAAGCTTGCTCACACTTAGCATCCCATCTGAACACTTGGTTCTTTTTCGTCAACCCTGTTAATGGTGCAGCTATCTTGGAAAAGTCTTTGATAAACCGACGATAATATCCTGCTAATCCAAGAAAACTTCTCACATCAGATACATTCTTAGGTCTAACCCAATCCTGGATTGCTTCCACCTTAGCGGGATCAACCGCTATTCCATTTCCAGAGATAACATGGCCTAAGAACCTCACTTCACTCTTCCAGAAGTGACACTTCGAAAACTTAGCCCTCAGCTGATGTTTTCGCAAGATTTCCAAAACAATACGCAAATGCGTCTTGTGCTCTTCTTCAGTCTTGGAATAAATCAAAATATCATCCACAAACACAAGTACAAACTTGTTCAACTGATCCCTGAACGCTCTATTCATAAGATCCACAAAATATGCTGGTGCATTGGTCAATCCAAACGGCATTACCAGCCACTCATAGAAACCGGATGGTGTCCTAAAAGCAGTCTTCGACACACTATCCTTTGCCACTCTCAACTGGTGAAATCCCGTTGCCAAATCCATCTGAGAAAACACCTTAGCTCCGTGAAGCTGATCAAACAAGTCATCTATTCTCGGCAACAGATACTTGTTCTTCTTAGTCACTTTATTCAGCTCACGATAGTCCACACACAACCTCAACGATCCATCCGCTTTGGTTGCGAACACAACTGGTGCACCCCATTCGGACACACTACGCTGAATGAATCCTTTCTGTGAAAGGTCATCAACTTACACCTTCAACTCTTGCTGTTCCCTAGGCGCCATTCGCCTAAGCGGCATCACAACAGGTCTGGCTCCTTCAACTAGATCGATGCGAAACTCGATCTCTCTATGCGGCGGTAACCCTTTGACCTCGTCAAAGACATCCTCAAATCCATTCACGATAGGCACCGATGACAGTCCATCCCGTGGAACAACCAGCGAATACATGAAGCTCATGAAGACGCCTTCTTCATGCTTACATCGTATCACAACCTTTCGACCCTCCACATTCTCGACTGTCACCTCCAGCCTCTTGCAATCAACCCTTGCCGCATACTTCCTAAGCCAGTCCATACCCAAAATAATTCCGAACCCCGCAAAGTTCAGAACAAAACAATCACAAACAAAAGAGCAATCATGACTCGATACAACTAGACCACGGCATATCATACACAAACATGACGAACCCCCAACGGGATTAGTCACAACCAATGGTCTATCAACAATATCTGGTTCCAAACCCAACCGGCCTACAAGTTCACTACAAACAAAGGAATGCGACGCCCCAGTATCAAACAACACTCTAATTGGAACACCACAAATGGAAAGAGTACCTTGAACCACCACACTCTTCCCCTTCTCTTCTGCAGTAGGAGCTTTCGAAGATGATGGAATAGCCCCCAAAGCATAAGCTTGCACAATCTGCTTGTCCTTCCTCGGTTCCGGACAATTCTTCCTGAAATGCCTCGGCTTATCACAGTTGTGGCACTTCGCCGGCGCCTTCTGATTCTTACAATCCCTGGAGAGATGGCCCTTCTGCTGGCAATTGTAGCAGGTCACTTCACCCTTCGGCTTCTTTTGACCATTCTTACCCTTCTGCTGTTGCTGCTTCCTCTTCTTGTTTCCACCTTGCTCCTTGGTCACAACAACAACAGATCCTTCCTTAGGAAACAGATTCTCATGCTTAAGAGCCTTCTCCACAAGCTTCTCAAACGGATCGTCCAAATGATCCACCAACTGCCTCCCAAGATAATTGTCCAGGCCTGTCACAAACTTCTCATTCTTCTGATAAGGGGATTCAATATATGACCGAGCATACTTGGACAAAGCTTCAAACTCAGAAACATACTCAAGAACTGGTCTTCCACCTTGCTTGAGCTCCACAAACTTCTTAAACAAAACAGATTTCTGAGCTGTAGAAATGAACTTAGCTTCAAATCTGACTTGGAATTGCTCCCAAGTGATCTCTTCCTCTGGAGTATCAATGGTGATAGAGTTCTACTAATCAGAAGCTCTTCCCTGAAGCTGTCTTGATGCAAGCTTCCTCTTAGTCACATCCTCAATTCCCAAGTCACCAAAGATCCTTCTACAAGCATCTATCCATCTCTGGACTTCTATGGTTGATTCTGTTCCCAAGAAAACCTTCCCTCCAAGAGCAGTATAGTCCTTACAAAGCTTAGCAAAATCCACTGGTCTTGGGGCTTGAACCTGAACTCCAACATCTACCGATGGCCCTGGAGTTGGCATCCTTCTCATGATCGAAGTCATCATAGCCTCGAACATAGAAGCATAATCAGCAGCCCCCTCAACAGCATGGCCTCCCCTAGCAGCTGGTCTCCCACTTCGACTCATTCCTAATATCGAAAAGAAATGATTAATATATCCTGAGAAACAACTGCATAAGAAGTTCAAATCCTTCTAAGCTACTATATTATATATATAGTAATCATCCATCAAAATTACAATTACGTCTCTCATACGTAGTTACGTCAGCGAGCGTTGGCTAAAATCGATTAACCAAAGATCTGATACCAAATGTGACGACCACCCATGACTCCCGCACCATACAAGGAAATAGTGCGCTGTAAAGTGTGCCAGGCAGCCACGGATGATGGTTAGGATAAGGTAAACACAGAATAGTCTATCGTATGACTCATAGCGCATGGGTAAAATACAATAGAAAGTATACATAGTGAAGCTCTAACAGAAGTCTCATCATATAAGCTCATAACAATTTGATACAAACATCTGAACAGCCAATACATCAAGCCTCACTACATAACACTCAGAGAATCATACAAACAGCGGAATACCCAGTACATATAGTAAGAAAACAATATGCAAAAGCCTCCTGCTCGTCTTCGTCATCAACAGCGTTAGTCACTAAGAACAGCACCTGTCACCTGCTACCTAGTCTGCCCATCCCAACATGGATGAACAGCCCAAGGTAATAAGAGTTAAACATAAAACCTTGAGTCAGACAAAAGTCTTAGTGAGCAGTAAATCAACTATCAAACATACCAAAAGAGTATAAAGGGTACAAAGGAATAGGAACCCGACCATCCCACTCCACCTCTTTCTACAGTGATAGCCCCCAAACACACTAAGCAGAACAAACATAGCAAAGCAGACAATTAAAGTAAATCAATTATCACTCGAGTCAAGGTCGATGTTTTCTAAGTACAAACCACCAAGGCCTAAACCAAGATCAGATAAGCACCCACAAAACATCGCTCTTGAGACCGAGTGACAATACAACCAAACATCCATGACCCTAGCTATCATTGTTATCATTGCCTTGATACCATCGTTAATTGAATGACCGGCACATTCTTTCAGCCGTCAGTCAAGGGCTAATGGCAACCCCGGTTCTAGACACAACTCCGCACGTCATCGCAGCCGTGCCTAGGAATTTTCGCAACTACCCAGAGTACTAGCACGTCGTCGCAGCCCGTGTTTGGGACTATCGAATCTGCCCAACGTACTCTTGCTTTGAGCATGCTAGAACCTTCAACAACGATGAAATCTCAGCCTCCTAGTTATCCTCCTCAACGACTATTCTCATACTAGCCCAAGCGCCTCTCGAGCCCACCATTATCAACCAACTCGAACCGCACCATCGAGTTATCAACATGCTTGGGATGATCCCGTCTGGATTAAATCAAGGCTATCTCACATCATGCTTTGCTTCATCGCATCATAGCAAAATCCATCATCATCGAATCTATCCATATGAACTTTAACATCCTCTTCATATGCAACAAGCTACTTTCACCACTCAAGAGCCTCTCCACTTAGCTTTTGAATCATCTTCGACCAACTTGTCCAAATCAACTATTAGCTAATTTGCAACAATCTATCAATCAAATCAATCATTAATCCAAGCAGTCAAACATTCAAACAAGATCTAATAAGCAATTATACAAGAATGGCAATTTCGTAATTAAAATGTCCATATCTAACAAGTATGAATTATAAGCAAATATCTCAAAAACTTGATGAATAAACTTATATAAGTTAACATGTAGCAAAATGGGTATCCAAAACTTCATAGACAATGGATCTACATGCAGACTTAAGGAAAATGCAAGAAATCTCTATCTTTAACACATAAACAAGCCACCGATCCAATATACTCCTTTGGGTCCGTGTGAGAGATAACTACCACTCACCGAATCACCTAAACACCTCAAAAGATAACAACTTCAGATCTGGACTGCAAAGGATCTAGCTTGATCCGACAAGATTTCCCTTCAAACGATGAAATCTCTCTTCGATGGATGTAGACCTTCAACTTTGACTCTTGGATCTTCGATTTGATCTTCAATCTAGATGAATGGAAGCACAAGATTAAAGTGGAGAAAAGAAGTGAAGAAGTGTTGTAGTCGAGCTCTCAAAATGGCAGCACTTCGTCGCTTCAAAATCCGGATTCCAAAAATGAACATAGGCACTCCTATTTATAGGCTGAAATCCTTAACTTGTATGCCCCCTTAAGTCGGTCACGACTCATCAAGACCCACGACTTACGACTTAAGACTTACGACTTAAGACTTACGACTTAAGACTTTCGACTTAAGACTTTCGACTTACGACTTAAGACTTACGACTTAAGGCTTACGACTTAAGCCTTACGACTTAAGGCTTACGACTTAAGACTTTCGACTTAAGACTTTCGACTTAAGACTTTCGACCTAAGACTTACGACCTAAGACTTACGACTTAAGACTTACGACTTAAGACTTAAGACTTACGACTTACGACTTAAGACTTACGACTTAAGACTTACGACTTAAGACTTACGACTTAAGGCTTTCGACTTAAGGCTTACGACTTAAGGCTTACGACTTAAGCCTTACGACTTAAAACTTATGACTTAAGCCTTACGACTTAAGACTTTCGACTTAAGACTTTCGACTTAAGACTTACGACTTAAGACTTACGACTTAAGACTTACGAACAACAATTCTACGATCCTTCGATCCGTAAAAATACGGGTCGTTACATATATCGATTTCAATCCATGTTGGAAATATCAATTTAAACTATTCCAATTTCAATACATTTTAGAGTTGTATTTCAAACAACCCAAATAACTCAATTTTGACAAATTTCACTTATATCTCAAATTCGACTTTAAAATTTCAACTTAATTTCTTAAGCAATTCCTTTAAACCAATTTACACTTCGACATAAAACTTGATTTTTCAATAAGAATTCAATTTATATAAATCAACATTTTAAAAAATATATCATTTAATTAAATTCAAAAATTAAGAATTTAAAAATCATTTAATTTAACCAATCCGGTGTCCGTATATAATTCTTTACCCTAGGGTCAAGTGATACTGATATTTATCATTTCAATTCATAATTTAAAATTTTACGGTTATATATCATTTCAAACCGGAAATCCCGAATTTACAAAAATTTATAAAATCGCTCGAGTCTATCATTTCAACTCATAACGATTTTTCCCTAATCTATAGATCATTCGGGTATATATCATTTCAACCCATGGTGATTTTTCATAACAACTAAGGGAACTTGTAGAGTCATAACAATTTATAAATCAATCCAATCGACCAATATCAACAATCAAACATCCATCAAAATCATCATCAAATTCAACCAATAAATTTCAACAAATAACTGATTATTATATAGAGGTAATTAACTCGCGATTTAAAATTCAGTGACAAATTAAATGAAAACTTAATTCAAAATAAATTCAAATAAATAGGGATAGAAATTTAAAATATCAAACAGCCATAAATAAAATCCTAATCACATCACAAATTTACTTTAACTAACATAAGAAATTTTAGAAGTTGTGATTGGGTCCAATCACTCACCTTTAAATTTAAATCGAATTTAAATCTTATTTAGGGCCCAAATTCAACAGTCTTAGAATTCATCCATACTAGCTCCAAAATGTCTGGAATTTTGATACGATCCCAGGGGAGAAAACCGCACGTGAATTCGAGTTCGTATGCAAAAGATATGCTAATTAGAACATTGAAAAATCAAATTTTGTATATAAAAATTAAAAGTAAAATGAGAAACACACCCTAGATATCTGCAGCCTTGTCGTCTCAAATCTCATGCAAGGCTGAATCTTCGAATGTATAGAACCCTAGTGGCCGCCACCCTCTATGCCTAAACTAACACCTACCGCCGCGGTAAGCCTCAACGCCGCCACCCGAGTTTGATGTTGCGACTCCATTCGACCTCTGATCGACCCCCATCAACCATCATCAATGATTAAGAACTCGGTAGCCGCCTCTTGAAAAAAAATGAAACCCTATTCAATTTTCAAGCCTCATCCGACCGTCGATTCCTTAGACGAATTTGATCGATGAACTCCCCTCGGTCCCCTCAGCGAAACTGTATCCTCCAATCGACGATCTATCGTCGTTGATCAAACTCCAAACGAATGGTCGAGAATAAATCAATGTTTTTTGACCAAACCATGATTCGATTGCAAAAGTGAATTGTAGATCCGAGTTGCGCTCTTCGAGAGCTCGAATTCATATATAATTTGATATAGTCTAAAGCGGTTTGATTTTTGGATTTAGTTTTAATTTTGAAATTGAAATTGAATTAGGGTTTGCAGTCATTGAAAGGAATAGGAAGTAGATAGATGGAGTTGTATGTACTGAAACCAAAAAATAAGAAATAACCTAGGATTTATAACGAGCTATTTATAGGTAGATCAGAAAATAGAAAGAACGTATAGGATTTGATTCGGAAGTTGAACGATAAACGACCCGAAAAGCCTGTTCTGTCTTCGAAACGAAAATGGGTCATCCCATATATCAAAATAGATGATTTTGATGATTTAAAACTCAATGGAATAAGTTTCAAGTCCTAATTCCATCGTATGGAGAATTTATGTTAAAATCCGCTTATTTCAAATTGATTTCAGTTGATTTTAATTAAATTGATTTCTGGGCGTTTCGAGCCCGTACGATCAAACGACAAGTTTGATCGTTACGAAACTTGAAATCCTAAAATAATTCACTGTTACGGATCCAATGAAACTGGTTTTGTCGAAATCTGAGTCAGTAGACAAAATGGTTATTTCCATGTTAATTAAATAAATTAATAATTAATTAATTAAATCACTCTCCAATTCAAATTTGATAATCTTCATTTTCTGTCATTTTAGATTACTTGGACATTTACCATAATCAAAAATAGATTAAAATATCAATTCAATGTTAATTAATTTACCAATTACAGTGTTAAATGTCAATTGTAATTAAATCCAATTATTTATAATTAATCCCAATAAACTGATTTTATTTGATTTCAATCTTTGTACTCAATCAATTGTTATTCTATAGACATGTTTAACATTGGTTTATATTTTAGTATATTATTATCCTCCAATCTGCATCTTTTGTTTGTATTAACTTCTGTTATGTTGAATTTTTATCAATTTTACCCATTAATTATAAATTAAAAATCCCAATTAATTTATTTAGCTTAATTTCATTCTTTTATTACATCAGTTATTTTATTATGGATATAATTGACATTCTATACATTTCATTACATTCATAATTTACAATTATTGTCTTAACTCACATTATTGCAACATTTAGTTTCATTTAATTATAATTTGATTTCCCATTTGGTTAACAGACTAAATAAATAGGTAACATATAATAGTTGTTACCATTAACCTTTAATCACATTGTAAGTTTGTTATTTATAGACAAATGTTGCCATTGCTTACATAACACGGATTTTATTCAATTACCATTTATTATGCTACTCCATTAGTTAATTCAATATTTACATTTGTTTCCATATATTAAATTTATGACCAAGTTATAACATTTGCATTACTTCCATTGATTGGAATTTCATTAAAGTTGTTAATGATTAACTCAAATTTACATTGTTATATTTATTCTATTTATCATTTCATTTTAGTTATTACCTCATAAATAAATCACAAATTTTTATTTCTTTCAATATTTAATCACAAAATTCTTATTAAATTGACTATTTTTAATTATTGAAATTTACGGGTCGTTACACTCTCCCCTACTCAAAACTTTTCGTCTTCAAAAAGGAAAAGAAGGGAAAAGAAAGAACTAAGAAATCAATATATCTTATTCAAATATTAAATTTATAACAATTAATTTACATAATTAAATAATTTAAATAAAATATCAATTTATAAACAATTAAATCCTTCTATACTTAATTAATAAAGTTTGGATACATTTCAAAAAAAATTCTAAGTCCAAAATTCACGAAAATTTTTGGCAGAGTCCCCTTACATATATCAAAAATTTCAAAATAATATATTCCAACAGTGGGAAAATAATATAATATCGTTAGAAAACCATAATCAGATAACATACCTATTTGTCGGGCAAACAACGCTTATTTATGAAATCAAAAGCCGTAGCAATTGCTTCCATAAACCTGTATTTGACTTACATAATCCAAAGATGTTAATAATTATATAAAAGTGATATGTTTAAGTCGTTTCAATTAATAGCAACAATCAATATAACATAACAACAATCACTTGCAACCAAAACAAATAATCATCGCATGAAATCAATGAAATCAACCATCCATTCATAGCAAGCAAAGAAAATGGTTTTGTTCGGGTTTAGACACCTTTACATCGTATAGAATGACAAATGAACTATTAAGTATACCATACACTCAATAATCTTAGATAAAACTCAACAGATTATTCATACATCCAAAACAATTAGAAGTGTCCTTTCCCAAATGACCCAAAAACCAAAACAAACCATCATTTCCATTGTTATTTAAGTTATTAAATTTTCTTCCACAACATCTATTGTTTATTTTCTTTCCATACAATGATTATTTTCTAAAATTTACCTTTGTTTCTTACAAAATTTAAAGTCCCATTTATTCATTTAGCACTTAATTCCATTTATTTACATTCATTACTTATAAAAATTCATTTTTCATTTATTCATATGATGAAAATTTCTTTTCATTACCTTACATTCATTTCTCGCTTAAGCTATTTCCATTCAATTGTTTAAAATGGTCAATGAATTCACCATTTAAGTTTTACATACATTTATTACAGTTTAATTCACATTTATTAATTCATGTACTTGATTTCCTATAGATATTAATATTCATTAATACACAAGTTCATTCTTAAGTTTCTTACTTTTAATTTTACATTCATCCTTTCTTGTATAATGTAACGACCCAGGATTTTTATTAATTAAAATTTGAAAATTTAATTAATTTTAGATATTAATAAGTGAAATTTATAAGTCGAATAAATTTTATTTCGAATAATTGGATTTAATTGGATAATTAAATCGATAATTTAATATGTGAAAATACAGAAATAATTGAAAATTGGGTTAAATATGATTGAAAATGATTTGTAAAATTTTATTATATCATATTGAAGTTAGAACGATATTTTAGAACTTTTAAAATCGAATTAAGAGTTAATTTGTGAAAATTGAATATTTTAATATTTAATCGACTAGTGAAATTAGCCAATTTTCAAACAGTCTCAGAATTGGACGAGACAAGTTCCATTAGATCCGTAATAGTTTGTTATTATCGGATTTCAAATTTCGTAGCAAACGGAGTTGTCGTTTGACCGTGGCAGCTCGAAACGCATCGAATTGTTTTTAATATTAATTTAGCGAGTTAAAATAGCCATTTTTCAAACAGTCTCGGATTTCGACGAAACCAGTTTCATCGGATCCGTAATGTGATATTATTATATGGTTTCAAATTTCATGTCAATCGGATTTACCGTTTGTCCGGTGCAAGCTAAAACGCCTAGAAAATCGTTTAATCGGTTTAATTTTAAATCGAACGTTTATTGCCATATCTCGCACATATGACCAAATTAGCTCCCGAAACATGTTCCGTTGTGTTCAGAACGCGGGGTAAACCTTAGAAACGCCAACCGGCACGCTTCGTTTGGAGTTCGGAAAATCCGGGATGAATAGTGTCGTGTAAATTTTTCTATGAAACCCCCCTTAACTTCATTTTTTCACAAATATTCAAAACCCTAGGGTTAAAACTGCAGAGCCGCCACTCTCTTCAATCCATGGCCGAAAATTATCAATCTTCTGCCCTTAATTTCTTTCAATCCATTCAGTATTTTTGAAAACTTCCAACTAGCAAATCGAAGAACATTGGAAGGGCTTTAAATCCATACGGTGATGATGATCATCGGAGCGATGTGGAGGGAGAAATCATGGCCGAAGGGGAGCACGGTCGGCCTCGTTTTTCGTGCAAGAGGGTTGACCGAGTTGCATAGGGTTTGGGCCGAAGGTTGCCGTGTTATGCTCTTCAAAATGGAGGTGCCTGATCGAATTATAAGCAAGCGTGGTGATTGCAAGATGGAACCCTAATATTGAGCTTGTGGGTTGTTTGCGCGGCCTGTAGAAACGTGAAAGAGGAAGAAACGAGCGTATGGAAGAAGATAGGGGACGGTGGGATTTGCAGGGAGCAAGGATCTAGGGGCTGTGATTTAATGTAGGTTAAAAAATTGAGAATAAAGGTTGTAAATTTATAAGTACATAAATTGTGTAAACTTTAAAAAAATCATATCTTTTTCATACGAGGTCGAAAACGCGCGAAACCAGGTGCGTTGGAATCGTATGGACGAGCACTACGCTATGAAATTAGATTGGACTCGTTTGGAGTTAGTGAGAATTTCAGGTAAAATTAAACGTCCGTTTAATTTTATTCGAAATAAATCGCTAAAACGAAATTGAAATCAAGGTGAGAACTTCTCACTCAATCGAATCGGTTTCGATTTTAATTTTAAATAGTTATATTTAAAATACTTGAATGCATGTTTGAATGATGATTGTTATCTATTGATTGCTAAAATAGACATTATGCGCCGTTAGTAAGCGGATGTTATTTGTGAAAAACATATACCGCGAATATTTCATAAAAAGTGAAATTGGTATTATATATAATAGCAATATATATATATATATATTGGCATATGTATATATTGCAGTTATTGATTTCCCGCAGTATATAGCGGATGAGACCCTATTGCACCGTCTATTAAGCGGATAATATTTTAAATCCCATATACCGCGATAATTTCGTACTGGAGCGGAATTGGTATTGTGCTAATGTTTGTGGATGCAGGAAAACAGGTTGGAGGGATCCAACAGGATTCCTCTACAGTATTTATTTGATTTCAGATATTTTGATATTCGTTTATTATCATATCGATATATGATGTCGTTATTGTCGTAATTGACTATTTGGTATGTAGCATCATTGGGCCAAATTTTGGGATTTTAAAAGGATTTTAAAGTGATTTTTGAAAGTATATGTTTATAAAATATTTTTGGAATTGATCCATTATAAATAAATAAACGTTACACTTTTAATGTTATTAAAAATTATAATTTTTAAGAAATACGGTTAAAAGTTGATTTTTGAAGATATGGGGTTAATGATTTTATAAAATAGTTTAAATTGGGATTTCTGAATTTATTGCGAAAAGTTTAAATATAGGGTTTATAAAATTTGACTATTTTATAAATCAAAATGATGAAATTATAAAGGAGTTTAAAGACGTTTTAAAAGAATAATATAAATTGATTTATATAAAAGATTTATAAGATGGATATTTATAAATTAAAAATATTTGAATTATAAAAACGAGTTTTATAAGTGTTGGAATGAATTGTGAATGAATTTCATAAATGAATGAAATTTATAGAATTATAAACGGTGAAGTTATAAATGGAATTTTATAAGCAGTAGGTTTATAAAATTTGTAAAGTTATTTGAAGAATAGATATGGGTAAATAAATGAATCTTATAAGTTATAAGATTTATAACTTGGGAAGTTTAAAAGAATGATTTTTTGTAAACAAATAAATTAAAGGTATTTGACTTATAATATGAATTTTTAGTATATCATTGAGATATGAATTGGATAGGTTAATAAAGGAATTTACAAAAGGAGTTGATATAAAATAAATAGAAATGGAATTTATAAACATCGTTTTATAAATTCGCAAACGACTTATTTTGATAAGTAAATTGTTGAAACCTATTAATGGAGTTATATTCACGTTTTAGACTGTGAATAATCCTTTGAAATAAAATGAATAGAAAGGATGAAATTTGTTAACGTAGTATATTCACGTTTTTGAATAGTGAATAATATGTTAAAGAAAATGTTTTGGATATGATATTTTAAATAGAATTAAAATGATCTAACGATGTTTTCAAAACGTGTTGAGATTCGAAACCATAGATTTCGACATTAATTGTTGAAATAGACGATTTCGAGAAATAAGAGGAAATGGTGGACTATAACACTGTTGTTATAGTAAATGATTTCCGAAAGGAAATGTTTTGTATAGTATTGGGATATATATATCTATTTTAATTTCGAATCCCTATACTGGTGATTTTGGGACGTCGTAACGATGTTTTACGCAACATTCGTTTTGGCCCAAATAAACATGTTAAGAGAATGATTTCCTTAAAGAATGAAATATATACTTAATTTCGATTTAAGTATATTGAATATTTTCCAAGTATAGAAAATAAAAAGATTAGTGAATTACTTATTAATAAATAAGTATGGAAATGTTTTCCAATGTGAAATGAAACGTTTTGAGAATTTATCCTTTTGAAGATAAATTGAAAATGAATAATTGAAATCTTATATTCATAAATATTTTGAAATATAAATTCACTATGGGATTTATAAAAGGAAAGGGGAATTTGTTTAAAAATAAACGTTGATTTATTTTTGAAGTATTGAAATTATATATCTTGTAAAGATATTTTTGGGAAATAAATTATTTGGAAAATTATTTGGAATCTGGTTATGTTGTGCATATCCATTGATAGTTCAATAACCGACCATCAATATTTACCTTTGAATGAGTATTTGTTGAGATTTGCTTGAATTTGAATGCCACATTTATTTTTAAATTATTGCGCTCGTTATTCGGATTACCCATTCCGAATAGTGATACGACGTAACGGATAGCATTGATGACCGGTGTTGAAGACTGGATATTTTTGAAAACGGAAGGATTACAGTCGAATGTTTCTGCACCGAATGGCCCCGGTATAGAAATTCAATATGTGATGGGAAGTCCGAAAGTGATTAGTGAATATCCGGATTGCAAGGACTTCTTTGTAAGTGCCTTCGGTTCTGTTCGATCCCGAAACAGACTTGTATGGATTGTATGTCTGACATTACAAATTGAGATATAAAGCTGATTTCTTTCAAATATATTTCTGTTGGTGGCGGAGAATTTATTCTCTTAGCTTAACACCCTTCTCTGAGACGTACCAGCTCAGAGGTTATGTAGTTGAAGGTTATCAGTGATATATTCCCAATTTGGTAATGTGACATGTTGAGTGTTGCTGTGAAATGATCATTGTGTTGACCATATGTGATAGGATCATTTGTTTGATCGTTTATCTTTGTGATCATTTCTATGATCATTTTTTGACCCAAACAACAGCTTTTGTTTAAAGCGTGGCTTTGTGGACGAGACTTCGTCGAGCCTCACACCCCGGAATGGTCAAAACAGGAAAGATGCGGCAAGGTTATGAGGTGTAGCTCCCTTTAGGTTATGTGCATTTCCTTCTGGAAAAGGGTGGTATCATGGTATGGAGCCTAGATACTTACTCATGTTGAAACACTTTATTTATGATTGTGTGATGATGGTTACGAGCGCTCGGTTAAAGGTCCCAAAGGACCGGGGGATGGCATACTCGTGTCAGTAGTTACCCAGTTAGGGGTAACCCGGCCTTGTGTTGGCAGAGATCCGGTTTGGTTCTCGGGGACGTCCTTCCAGAGGCGTTCTCATGTGGCAATGGGAAGTTCCTTGGCCTAACCATTTGTTGGAAATCCAAAGAAACAATACGAGACTTGTACGGTTTTAGTTGTAGAACCTGCCATCTAATATGGTAGCTATAGTAGGCATAATATAATGGTACCTATGCTGGCTAAGATTTATATTCTACTTTCGAAATGTTTTCTACACTATGCACTAGTAATAATATCAAATGTTTCTTTTTAATGCGTATCAAGCATCTTTGACTAACATAAGAAGAAATCTCCTCCAAGTCTGCGTTTGCATTGTGTGTGTGGTGGGAGGTCTTATGGTAGTCTCATTTTTAAAAGCATTGCGAATTGACTTTAAAAATATTCCTCTATTTTGATTTTAAAGATAAATAAACTGTTTTGAGTTCTCACACCAGTCACATGACTGACTCGGAGTTTATTGTTTTCCTTCCTAAACTCTGGGTGCCCACCAATTTCCATACGGGCAGTCAAGAGTTAGGTTTATCAGGATATTCTGGATATTCAAGAGTTGCTGGAGGCAAGCTGGATGGCATGGCGTATTACTTGTATATAGTATTTCTTTTCCGTTGTTTGTTGTTGTTTGATGTTGTACACTCTGATGTAATGAAATGTAATGTAATGTAATGTAATAACTGATAAATTTCTTTGTTTAAAGATTATTCATTTATCTATTATATGTTGTTCCGCTGCGATTGTGAGATTCTGATGTTGTTCTGTTGTTTCCGTTCTGTTCCGTTCTATTTTCTTTTCTCTCTATTTCCTATCTTCTTCTCTCTTCTTCTACCTCTTTCTTTTTCTTAAACATTGATAATTCGTATTTCTGTTCATCTTGAGTTAATCTATGGAGATTAGTGTATATTCAAGGAGTACGGATTTGCGGGTCATCACAGGTGGTATCAGAGCATATGGTTAAGCGACAACCATGGCTCTGTTGGGTATTACTCATTAGAGATAGAGTCAGTAGTACTCTAGAATGAGTTTGAGTGTAATAATAGCTATGAGTGCGTATTTGTTAGTGAATATAAAATTGTTTTTGTATTGTGTTGACTTATCGGTTGACTGTTTATAGATTCCGGTCGATGTAGTCTAGCTAACTATCGTAGATAGGGGTTTCTAAACTCTTAAACAAGATAAACCGACACGATATTGTTTTAAATTGGGTAAATGAAATAATTTTACCTTGAGTATATTTTATATATAAAGAAATAATTTTTCAGAATTATTAAAGTGTATATAAGT
Organism: Allium cepa; assembly: GCA_030765085.1. Classification (NCBI taxonomy): domain Eukaryota; kingdom Viridiplantae; phylum Streptophyta; class Magnoliopsida; order Asparagales; family Amaryllidaceae; genus Allium; species Allium cepa. The sequence goes on along the minus strand of CM060934.1, from coordinate 201,687,405 downwards.
TGTAACGACCCGTAAATTTCGACGATTAAATTTTAGTTAAAAAGGGATTATGTAATAAAAAAAATTTGTAAAGAAAAATAAAGATATATATATAAAAGAGATAGAATTTATGCTGGAATGAACGCTAAATGAAAATCCAATGATTGAGATAGTGTAAGATGTATACCTGTGTGTAAGTTGAATAAATAAAGGAGATTTAAATTTATAACTAATAATGAATTGTAGAAACGGGTATTTAACTTAATTGTTGAAAGTTAGGTGAAATATAAATAAAGAAATAGCGTAAATTGTCGCACTTGAATAAAATGTAAATTAAAGAAATAAAGACAAAATTTAAATTACCTATGTATTAATATATTAAAAAGGACTGTAATTGTATGTGAATTAAGGTGGTAATATAGATGGCAGTTGATGGATAACCAATTTAATGCAAATCCAAATGCAATTGAAACGGCTGTTTGAGTTTTGGAGTGAAAATGGGAATAGTGAATACAACATTATAACCTCTTAATTAAATATGATTGTTTAATTAATACTAAAAGTAACAAAAGTTGGTAATAGTATTAATGAAAAAATAATAAGGAGAATTGAAATTGTATAATGGAAAATTTGTTAATAAATGGATGAAAATATTGGATGAACTAATTGATGGAAATAAAATCTAAAAGAATGTTGGATAGAACATAAGTGATTGAAATTTGGTAGTGTGTATTTGGAAATAAAGTTCATCTAAATATTGATAAATTTTAATGTTGTTATTATGAAAATGTTACTTTAGTAATTATTAAAATAGTAACGGGAAGTGTGAAGGTAAATTTATAAACGTAAAACTTATTTTAAGGAATTAATTGAGTGTAGACTTATGAAATAGATTTAATGACAATAATTATTGTACGTATTTATTCTATTTGTTGGTTAAGTTTTATTTTGATCAATTTCAATTAATGCACTAAATTATTGCAGTTAGTGTGGAATATTGGTAAGAGAATAAATAAGATGTAACCAAGGGAAAGGTCCATTTTATAATATAATAATTAGCGTGATCTTAGGAATGAATTAATTGAGGTTTAAGCTTTTATTTATGTGTAAAGTTAACAAAATTTCAATTAAATTGAAATCCAGTAATTTATGAAAATAAAGATGAGAATTGGAAAATATTACTGTAATGAATCATAAAAGAAATGTTAACTGTGTAGTTGAGTAATAATTGATTTATTTTGAGTTGTAATCCAATAAAATCAAATTTATTAGAATTTATTGCAATTAATTGGATTAATTGCAGTAACCTTTGGAAATTGGAACTTAGTAAAAATAATCTGGATTGGATTTCAAATAAATAGGTTAGGGTGAGTAACTGAATTACATACTATGAATAAGTAAACCAGGAAGATTAAATTTAATTAATATAAAATAGTTGATTTATTGCAAATAAAAGATTATGTAAATATTTAGTTAGGTGGAATTAAAGTTAATTACATAATAAGGTATGAATCCACTGCTAATTTTATGGAAATGAAAAGAGTACCAAAAACAAGCTTTGTCAGTATATTTAAGTTTAATGTATAATAATAAGTTAATGGTAATAAAAGAAGTTTAAACATCTAAATATTCTGTTAATAGAGAGTTGAGTTTAAATCTAAGAATATTAAGAAGTAGATTTTTGAATACAACATTTGATCCATCCACTTAAAATGTATAGATAGGATAATCGCTGATTTTTTATTTAAGTAGTGCAAACGGAGATTTATCTATTTATTTGGAATTGGAATTTATAAGTGTATAAATAGGAAATAAGTGAAATTTATTTTTAAATATTCATAAATGAAGATTTAGATGAAGGTGAGAATGGTAATGCTTTAAATAGTAGAGACGTACACAAATCAATGTAGGTGATTTGAAATAAAATGTTGTCGAAACGATAAAACGTTTCTTGTGAAAAATGGATGACATAACGAAAAAGGGTAATGTATTAACTTGAATATAAATTGAAACTTATTTAAGGTATTAATTACAATGGATAGAGATTTTGGGTAACATTGTAAATGATATGTAAGTAATGCAAATGTATGTCAATAGTAAGGGATTAGGATGAATTAAAAATTTGTAACATAGGAATTACCTGCCTATTTGTTAATAAAAATTTGAATGGTTAGTAAGTGATAATAGAATAAGTGTACATTGGTAGAATTGAGGTAACGTTGGTTTTAATGTTGAGGAAATAAATGGGTATAGTAAAGTTTAAGTGGAATTGTAAGTATGTATAGGGGAATGAATTATTGCAGGGAAATATTTGGTAACCATTGCAATAAATGTAAATTAGTGTGCATTAATATGAAATTTAGTAATAGGTGTGAATAACTTAAATTTCTTCATAGGATAAAGAATGATGGAAATAACGTTTATTTAATATATCGGGATTTAATTGATCATATAAGGTTGATTGCAAATCAAATGAAAAATGCTTAAATGGGAATTAAGTTATTTATTCGTTTGGATTTAAAGCATGATTGAAATTTATTGGAAACTGAATAAAACGTTTTATGTTGATTGAAATTTAAGTTGGAAGTAATTAAGATAAATAAAATATGTATAATATGGAATTCAAATGTACATAGAAATGTGGATTTTAGTATGTAAACGTAAATCTATTGAGAATGGATAGAAATTTAATCTGTAATTATTACAGTAATTTAGAAATTTAGTTGAAATTGGAAATTTATCTATGTATTGGAAATTTATGGAATTGTGAATATATATATGGAAATTTAAATGAAGCATCTAATTATACATGTGTGAATACGCTTAAAATGCAATGTAAATGTTGAGAAAGAAATAATTTAATCCGTAACGTGTATAATTAATATCCTTTTGGGACCACTTCTGTTTGCACGTTAAAATTCGTGCACACCTATCCTTTTGCGATCTATCTATAAATATGCTGTGATGAACCCTAGCCTCCTTTCTATTATCAATTGGCTGTACGTTCATTTTTCTTCATCTCTTTTTCTTCCTCAATGGTTGCAAAACCTAATCTACCTACAATTCAAATTTTCTAATAAAATTCAAACTCTCCACAAAAATTCCAGAAAATTTTACGATAAATGTTAACGAAAAAATTTAAACGCTAACACCCTGGTGTATAAGATGTGATTGTGAAAGCACCACCCGTTTGTACGGGAAACAGAAATAAGCAGAAAGTATGTAGAAAAACGGTAAGAGACACAGTATTTATAGTGGTTCGGCTTATAATCCAGCCTACGTCCACTTTAATCTTTTTATCACTAGTTTGATTACAATTCTTTACAAGATCTTTCAATTACAACACACTTCAAGTGATAGGATATGTGAAACAAGTAGCTCAAGCTTTGATGTTGACAATCATCTTCAAATCCATGGTGAATGTGGATGATTCCTTCATGGAGTTCCTTTAGAAGTTTGTTGGATCTAAAAAGCTTTGAAGTCGTCTGGAATTCGGCAGAGTAATGGCGCTTGAAGAGAATGAGCCCAAAGGTCCTTTGCATGTTGGAGATGGTTTCATATTTATAGAGAGTTCTGGGCGGAAAAAGTGCTAAGTCCTAACTCGTGGCCGACTTAAGATAAGTCGTGTTCGACTTAAGGTAAGTCGTCCCCGGGTCACTGAGCCGAGTCTATGGCAGTTCCCCTTTTTTGAACCCATCCCTAAGTTCTAAGTCGTGTGCGAGTTATCTGGCTGCAATTGCTAATTTCCCTTCTTAAGTCGTATACGACTCTTTTTATGTCGTAAGTCGTAGTCGACTTAACCAATTGCAACTGGTTTAAAGCAAGTCTTAACTCGTAGACGAGTTAAGAGGTGTGTCTTTAGGTCGTATCCTCCTTAAGTCGTATAACTTCTTTAAGTCGTAAGGGTCTTAAGTCGTACAAACTGCAGTTATCATTAAGTCGTAGGCCATCAATTTCCTTAAGTCGTAAAGACCTTAAGTCGTTAGCTTTTCTTAACTCGTATGCCTGCTAACTCGTAGAAGATCTTAACTCGCAGAGGATTAACTCGTAGAGGCTTAACTTGTGGAAGATCTTAACTCGTACACTTGCTAATTTGTAGATATGCTAACTCGTAAAGGCTTATCTCGCAAGTAGCTTAACTCGGGTACTCCTTAACTCGTAGGCTGCTTATCTCGTAAGCTTGCTAACTCGTAGAGGTCTTTAAGTTGTAGGAAGTTGCTGACTCATGTATCCTTTAACTCGTACATGCCTTGAGTCGTACATGCCTTGAGTCGTACATGCCTTGAGTCGTACATGCCTTAACTCGTGGACCTGTTAACTTGTGAACGAGTTAGGGTTAACATTTGCCCCTCGAAGCACACGCTTAAATCGTAAGTCGTGTGCTTCGACTTATCATAACTCGGTCATGTCGTTTCAAATCCCAACCTTTCCAGATATAAAAGCCTGAGTCGTCCTTCTTCTCATCACTTAACCTTTTAAACTGCTTTCTGCCATTAACGCATCTTCAAGCTCTCCGAGGCGATTTCGACCCGATTCATCTCTGATTCTTTCTAGCATCAAACAATCGTAAGAGATCTTGCTTCAAACTTCGACCGTTAACCATTGTTACTTTATGTATTCAGTTCATCATCTTTGGTTTGCCCCATTCAAACCCTGCGAATTCTATTCGAATTGATTACCGATGAACTAAAATTCATCTGATTTGGCCTATGGTGATTCGCGCTTTGGGGCGATTCATAGTGTAACGAGTTAAGGTTGTCGCTGCTGAAGAAGCCAAGGATGAACAGGTTAAGAGATTTGAAAGGGAGGCGAGTTGGTCGAATAGGTTGATTGAAAATAACAAGGGATCGTCTCATATATGACTCGGCTTCTTCCATGTGACTTAGCGATTTCCATGAGCCGTAGCCGAGTTAAGACTTGGAGGATTTCTAGTTGTTTTGGATCAGAGCCTTTCTCCTGTTCCCCGAGTTACGACTTAGGACTTAGAGGATAAGCAGCTTGATGTGTTTGATGGCTGAGGATAGGAACGACTCATCCCTTGAGTCGGTTGCGACTTAGTACTTGAGTCGGTTTTGACTTAGCACTTGAGTCCGATACGACTTAGCACTTGTGTTCGATACGACTTAGCACTTGTGTTCGATACGACTTAGCACTTGTGTTGTTTTTTTTTTTTTTTTTTTTTTTTTTAGGATCTGCTTAAACCTTGAATTGTTGCAGTGATGTTGAACTGTTGAACTTTGATGCCTTCTTTTACAAATTACTTTGACTCGCAAGTTAACAACCTGTCCAATACAACATTTACAGAAAAACCGGGGCGAATATACTGCCATTGATCGCCCTCTTCGAATGACAGATTAGCTAATAACAGTCATTAAACTTAAACAGATTGTGTGAATGAAGTGCTCAACTTATTAACTTCAAGTAAAATACTAAAGCAATACTGAAATAGTCAATTAAAATTGACCAGCTCGCATTAATATTATACTTGAACTAAAGACTAACAAGTTCTGAAATTTTTGTAATCGATCAATCGTCGACTAGTTTTATTTCAGTTATATTTACTTGTTATTATTATTATTTTTTTTTTAGTTTTTTTTGCACAACACTTCACACTTTTTTAGGAAACGTGCACCTTCATATTTGAATATCCAGTTGTTTGTGTAGAATGACTTCTCAGGAAGGTGATACAACAGTTCGGACTGGAGAGGTAACTGTTCTTCCGGCTCCACTGGTTAATCCTCCCGAAAGAGCTCCTACTTCACTATCATACAAAGTTTTTCGCCAGTTGTGTGCTCAGTTTGGTATCGTTGAATCAGATGCCATTCTTCCCGAAAGAAATAACACTGCCGATATAGCTCCTTCTGGCTTTGTGACAATTAACCGGCAAATGTGCCTAAGTGGAGGCATTCCTCCTTTCAACGACTTTTTCCAACAACTTCTCCGTCAACTGGCCATTGCTCCATCCCAGCTACACCCCAATGGCTATGCCATTCTAATGGGGTTGTGTGTGCTTTTTAGGAGAACACTTGATCGACTTCCAAGCTTTGGTGAAGTTTGTTATCTATGCTCTTTTTCTCGGACTAAGGATCATCCTTCCATTACTGTTGTGAGGAGCGCCCGAAACCGCAAACTGATTGTTGGCCTCCCTGATACTGCTCACGGGTTTTTAACCCAATTCTTCTATGTTCGTTTCCCTCCGGGGTTTTATGGTGTGTGGAGAGTTGGAAGTAAGGGCGTTCAGCTTTATTCCTGACACATGTTTTCCTTATAAAATCTTTTCATAGCCTGAGTAGTTAGATGTTAATTTCCCTTTTTACTTTTCAGCGCTTCCACCTCCTTCTAGAGACCCAGGCTATAAGCAAATTTTTGAAAGATTGAATGCTGTGCCAGTAGAAGAGAGGAATATAAAGTTTTTGCTGAGAGATGACTTTTTACATCAATACGGGCTTCTTCACTCTTCTCGCTATACTCAGCCTCATGAAGCCCCGACTGAAGTTCCCGATTCCCCGACTGAAGCATCGGATGCCCCCGTTACTATCGAACAATCTTCATCAAAAGAGTCTAACATCGAAGCTTCATTGGTGAAATGTTCCACCCCTACCGACATTATGGGGTCATCTAGTAAGACGGCACTTGCCCCGATTGAGGAAGAAGAAGAACCTTCACAGCCTCTCGGGGGATTAGCTGATGTAGGAACTGAGAAAACAAGTCTCACCGAGCATGATGGTGACGATGTTTATGATGGGTTGAGCGACATAATAGTGACCTCACAGGAGCTTTTTAGAGATGACGTGTCTAAAACTATCTCTCCTATGATTGAGGCGACGTCCCTTCTTCGACTAACACCAACACAAACACCAACTCCTCATACCCAAGCTATCATCACCCCTACACCAATGAGTGGTTTGTAGCTTAATGCGCGTAGCTTGCACATCACACAACACTTAGGATTTTTCGGCATTTGTTCATATTTAACTTCTTTTCTTCGGAAGTTTCTAAGACTTGCTATTTTTGCCTTTTCAGATTCCCCTATGGGGCGCAGCGGCAGCGGTTCCTATTACAAGGACTTTCGACGCTATGGAGGGCGTGGCAGCTATGACTACAAGCAATACTATGCCGATCCCAGAGAAACCAATGAGCAGAGAGCTGCGCGAAAAGCTGAAGAGAGGAGAAGGTATGAAGAACGTCATGAGGGAGCGGGCACGCGACATGAATCCTTCCCAAGGGATGATGACTCCCATAAACGTAAAACGCACGATGATAGGGGGAAGAGCCATATTGAGGATTCGAGAAAGCGGACCAAACTTGGCGAGGAGCACGTGCCCGTGACATCTGAGAGACCTGGTGCCTCAGTTTCTATTGACATCCCTTCCAAATCTCCTGCTCTTGAAGGAAGTGCCATCCAAACACTTCTCAACAGGCCTTCATACCATGTTGAAAGGGGGCCCCCGACTTTGCAGAGCCGATTCCCGAACTGGTGTTTGAGGGGGGTACGCTTCGACCTTGATTTGGTCCCCATCGACAAAGAAGCTATGTACAGAAATCTCGATGCTGTCAAGCTTGATATCGATAGAATGTATGGATGGCAAAAGCTGGTTGATGAACTTCAAAGAGTTAATCGGGCTAACATCGAAGCAATGCTGACCATGGAAAATGACAAATCAGAATGGCAGAAGATTCTTGATCAACACAACGCTGAGATGAAGGAGATAGCCGAATACAATGAAAAACTCGAAGCTGAAGTAAAGCAGCTCAAAGATGATCTTGCCTCTTCTACTAATACTTACACCCAAAGAGAAGAGGTATTGCAAAAACAAGTGCGAGATGCGCACGCCAGCCAGAGGGACGCTGAAGCTAAAGCTGAGAGGTTGGAACAAGCTGTAGAGAACCACCGCACTGATGTCACCCAGCTGCAGAATAAACTGAGCGCCCGGGACATGGAGATTGAAGCGCTAAAAGCCCAGCTTGCTCAGACCGAAAAAGATCGAGATGAGGCCATGGCTGGCAAAATTGCAGCCGAAGAAACTGCTCAGACCATGGAAAACGATATCAATTCGACTTTATTCGATTTTTATTTACATTGTGTCTTGGGACGCGGCAGCCTCTCTTTTCTTGGTCCTAAGTATGAAATCACCCTGGCCGAGGTGTGGGAAGCTGCTCTTAACATGTTTAAAGACGCCGGGTATGGCGATGAAGATTTTGAGGCGCGTTACCTGGATGAGGGAGCTCGCGCTGCTCTTGCGAAGGGGCGAGAACAACTTGCCAGGATGAGAACTGGAATGGCGGAAGAGGAATGTTCTGGAAAGGAATTAACGCTTATTTCCTCTGTCCATCCTCCAGTTTCTCCTGTGGTTGACATCACGGGTTCGAGCTCCTCTACTCCGCCTGCAACTAAGACAGTAACTGAAACTACAAGTGCACAAGGCGGGGATGAAGGTGGTGAAAGCAACGAAGCACAGCGATATGAAATCAGCCTCAGAGATCCAACTACCCCAGGTAAACTTGACACCGGACCAGCTCAAGTGGTGAACTGCTCGTTCGCTCCTTGTGAACTTGACGATCTTCTTGATTATTTTTCAAATGTCAATGAATTCCCGACTTTTGATGAGCCGTCATCCCCTCTCTTTTCGAAAGATACTGATATTTTAAGTTTTTTCTCCTTTGTAGAGAAAGCACCGAGTCAAACTCAAGCTTCTTCTCCCCCGGTGATCCTTCCTCCATCTCTTCAAGTGGCGCCTCCCTCTGCTTCTCAACCTGGGTCACAAGAAGAACAAATAGAAGCTCTCCATGGCCTGGATGATCCCATTGCTTCGCAAGAGCAAAAAGATGAGGGACTTGAGGGAGGTGACATATCTCCGGAGCGGACTCCTTCTGACGATATAACTTTATCTAAACTTGTCACTCCAGGAAGTGAGTCTTCCTCAAAGAGGAGAAGGAAGCAAGGAGCATCAAGGAGGAGAGGGAAGATAATCACTGCCACTGAAGAGGAGCCAGAAGTTGGGCCAGCTGCGCCTACCTCTCCTTCCTCCCTTATACCCACTGGTCGACCTGAAAAGCTGATCATTCGGCCGGGTAAAGGGTCTAAAGGCAGCAAAAAGAAGTGAAGATCTTCAGTTTCTAGTTTTTTGTGTTTTGCATGTACTGGCCGAGAATTGTGCGGGTACCGGCCCCCGCTTTTCTTTATTTTGAAACCTGTACCTGCGTTGTAATTGAATAAAATGATTCCTCGTTTGTACAAACTTTTGTTTGAATTAAAGAATACATTTGTTATTCGTTTTGGCATGAGTTTATTTGATATTGCAGCGAGCTTATGGTATGTTACTTGAGCGTTACCTTTTGCTGGTTTAGTTATACCATATTGTGTGTAATTATACTATATTGCCCCCATTCCATAAGTATGCTGCAATATTCTATACCTCGAGGGGACTTACACTCTTATTTGCTAAAGAATAATTATTTTATTCTTTAAAGAAAATTTTATAGAGTACAACTCCCTTCGTATAAGTTTTTACGCTTGGTCGTTCGAAGAAATCACTTTTTTCTTTTGCTTATGTGCATATCTCATCAAGTGAATTCCTCTATGTGGTAAAGCGGACCTCTGAAGGGTACTTTAACTTCTTTTCTTTTTACGATCATTTCCCACAGTAGGCAAATTACTTTTCCTTTGAAAGTTAAAGTACGCTTTTGATGAGGATTTTTTTTTTTATAGAAAGTTGTACCTCTGAGGAGGGATTTTTTCACGTTTCAACACTTGGAAGTTTTATTTCGATCTCGGTGAAACGTGTACCTCCAAAGAGTTATGCTTTAGAAATCCTTTTCACGTTTCAACACTTGGAAGTTTTATTTCAATCTCGGTGAAACGTGGGTTTCCAAAGAGGTCTTTTTTCTTAATTGTGTTCCCGGGAGGGGGTTGTACCTCTGAGGAGGGATTTCTCACGTTCCAACACTTGGAAGTTTTATTTCAATCTTGGTGAAACGTGTACCCCCAAAGAGTTGTGCCTTTGAAGAAAGCCTTTTCACGTTTCAACACTTGGAAGTTTTATTTCAATCTCGGTGAAACGTGTGCTTTCAAGAAGGTCTTTGTTTTTACATTTCAACTTTGGTGAAGTGAAATTCCGAAGAGCGGCTGCTACACTTCAACTCCTGGCGAAATGGGCCTCCGAAGAGGGCTTTTATTTTGTTTACATTTCAACTCTGGTGAAGTGAAATCCCGAAGAGCAGTTATAACACTTCAACTCCTGGTGAAATGGGCCTCCGAAGAGGGCTTTTATTTTGTTTACATTTCAACTCTGGTGAAGTGAAATCCCGAAGAGCGGTTATAACACTTCAACTCCTGGTGAAATGGGCCTCCGAAGAGGGCTTTTATTTTGTTTACATTTCAACTCTGGTGAAGTGAAATCCCGAAGAGCGGTTATAACACTTCAACTCCTGGTGAAATGTGCCTCAGAGAGGGTTTTCATCGCCTGGAAGTTACTCTCTCATGGTTGGAGGGTCATGACTCCTCCAATCTTTTTTGTTGAGTAGAGAACTTTCTTTTTTGTGGCATATGACCCATTAGAGGTCTTTTATTATCCGAAGAGTTGCGCCTCCGAAGAGGACTTGTGGCGCTGATGGTAGCTTTGGTTGTTCCTCTGTTCACTTGCTTATGCCTTTTCAGCGATCCTTTTTTTTTTTTTTTTTTTTTTTTTTCTTTCTTTCTTTTCAAGTTTTCATCCCCCTTTTTTTTCACAAGTGGCTTGTTTAATCCAAGGAAGTGTACTTCATTGCCAGGCAAGTTCGTGAGAACGGGCACTAGCTTCCTAATTGGATGTTTGTTTGTTTAAACAATCTCAATTTATCAGCAAGGGCTCGTTCCTATCGAAATCATTAGCCGTTCAATTGAAGCATTTCCTATCTAGGATTTGAATTCGGGGTCTTTGTGACTTGAAATTTGTTTGTTGAATGATGGTGAGAATCGCTCGGTCTTATTATGCGCAAGTTTTATCTCCACTGTCTGCAAAAATTTAAATCGATATTTCAGCAATACATTTTGTGTATTTTTATATCGAAAACAAAGCAAACATATAATGATAATAAGGAACACAAGATTTATAGTGGTTCGGCCATGAAATTGGGCCTACATCCACTTTATATTCTTTCATTATTTACTTGCATCAGTTTCACAATTGCTTTCAATTACAGGAATCATACATTCATAATTCTTTTTACAATGTTTCAACAAAATTTTCAAGTAAAGTATGGACGCAAGTGATTGCTGTTCCATGCCCTTGGAATTTGATCTCCATCAACTGTGGTGAGCTTGAATGTGCCGTCAAGAAGTTTCTGACCTATCACATACGGTCCTTCCCAATTTGGCCCAAACACACCTGTCGCAGTCATAATTCTTTTTAGGACTAGATCTCCAATTTCAAAGCTGCGTTGACGAACTTTGGAATTGAAATGTCTGGCTATCCTTTGCTGATGAGCTGCAACTCTGAGGTTAGCTTCATCTCTTTTTTCATCAAGGAGATCCAGCGCTTCAAGTTGCAGCTTTTCATTTTCTGCTTGATTGAAATGGATTCTTCTGTGTGAAGGGACCTCTGTTTCAACCGGGATCATTGCTTCCGATCCGTATGCTAACGAAAAAGGAGTATGCCCAGTTGCAGTTTTGTGAGTAGTTCTGTATGCCCATAGTGCAAGTGGTAGTTTATCGACCCAACCACCTTTTGCTCTTTCGAGTTGCTTTTTGATGGTTGATTTGATGATCTTGTTCACTGCTTCCACTTGCCCGTTTGCCTGCGGATGAGCTACTGCCGAAAAGCTTTTCTGGATTTTGAATCGTTTGCAAAAATCCTGGAATTCCTCACTTTCAAACTGAGTACCATTGTCTGTGATTATTTTTTGAGGCACACCGTATCTGCAAATGATATTCTTGGTCACAAAGCTTATCACTTTCTTAGAAGTGATAGTAGCCAATGGTTCAGCTTCAGCCCACTTAGTAAAATAATCAACCGCAACAATAGCATATTTAATCCCTGATTTAGCGGTTGGTAGCGGCCCAATGAGATCCATTCCCCAAATTGCAAATGGCCATGGACTGATCATCTGTGTGAGTTCGGTAGAAGGTGCTCTAGGAATTTTGGCATATCTTTGGCACTTGTCACATTTTCGGGAGTAATCTGCGGCATCCCGATTAATTTCTGGCCAAAAATATCCGTATCGGAGAATTTTCTTTGCTAATGTTTGACCACCTGAATGATCACCGCATTCTCCTCCATGCACTTCAGTTAGGATTGTTTTGGACTCTTCCCGGGATACACATCGAAGCAATGGCATTGAGAATCCTCGTCTGTATAATTGACCATCCTGGATTATATATCGAGAAGCTTTTCTCAGTAGCTTTTGTCGTTCTTTAGAGTTTTCTGGTAAAGAGCCATTGAGTAGATACTTTGTTATTGGAGTCATCCATGATTCTTGCTCTTGCGACATACTCATAACCCAATCGATATCCATTTCATCAATGCTCGGATTTGACAAAACTTCCACTGGAACTAACCCTAAGGATTGGGCTTCGCCAGAACTTGAGTATTTTGCGAGAGAATCTGCTTTCATGTTTTCTTCTCGAGGAATATGACTTATCGTGTAATGGTCGAATTCACATAAAAGTTCCCAAGCCTTTGACACATAAGCGGGCAGATTTCCTCCTTTCGTTTGAAACTCCTTCTTGACTTGGCATACTATAAGCTGAGAATCACTGAAGATCTGTAACGCTCGAATGTTTAGTTCTTTAGCAATTTTCAAACCAGCGATCAGAGCTTCATATTCTGCTTCATTGTTTGTTGAAGGAAATTCTAATCTTAGCGCATAGCATAATGACCGGCCTTCAGGAGTTTCAAGAACAATTCCAGCACCTGAACAGTAATCATTTCTTGCGCCATCTACAAACAACTTCCATTGGGTTGGGGAGTTCTCGATTGTTTCTTCCTCGCTGTTACCCTTGTCTGTAAATTCTGCAATAAAATCTGCCAAAGCTTGTCCGTTGATCGCTTTTCTAGGATGATAAGTGATGTCATATTGGCTCAATTCAATATTCCACTTTAAAAGGCGGCCCGAAGTCTCAGGGCGAAACAAGACTTGCTTTAAAGGTTGATCAGTGAGGACTTTGATAGGATGAGCCTGGAAATATTGCCTCAACTTTCTTGAGGCAATCAATAGACAATAGGCGAGTTTTTCCAACTTGGAGTAATTCATTTCTGCCCCAGTGAGTCTTTTGCTGATATAGTAAACTGGATGTTGAATCCTTTTGTCTTCCCGTACCAGCGCTGCACTTAAAGCATGAGATGAAACTGCCAAGTATATAAGAAGATCCTCGCCATCGCCGGGCCTGGAAAGTATTGGAGGCGTTTCCATATGTTGAATCAATTCTTCAAAAGCTTTCTGGCATTCGGGAGTCCAGTCAAAGTTTTTCTTTCCTTTCTTTAGAGCGTCGAAGAATGGAATGCATTTATCAGTAGCTTTGGATATGAACCGACTTAAGGCGGCAATTTTTCCATTGAGACTTTGCAATTCCCTCTTTGTTTTAGGAGCTTTGACTTCTTTTAGAGCAGTGATTTGAGCTGGACTAGCTTCAATGCCCCTAGCGCTCACGATGAAACCCAAGAACTTCCCAGATTCTACCCCGAAAGAACATTTTAAAGGGTTAAGCTTCATTCCGTATCTTCGGAGAATTGCGAACATTTCTGCTAAGTGTTCGATGTGATCCACTGCTTTCTTAGATTTTACTAGCATGTCATCAACGTAAACTTCCATAGTCTTTCCCAACTGCGGTTTGAACATAGCATTAACCAGTCTTTGGTATGTTGCCCCCGCATTCTTCAACCCAAAGGGCATAACTCTGTAACAGTAAAGACCGACATCGGTGATAAAGCTTGTGTCCTCCTGATCTGGCTCATGCATCATGATCTGATTATATCCGGAGTAGGCATCCATAAAAGACAACAATTCATGACCCGCTGTTCCATCTACCAGTTGATCGATCCTGGGTAATGGGAAGCAGTCTTTGGGACAGGCCTTGTTTAGATCTGAAAAGTCGATGCACACTCTCCATTTACCATTGGCTTTCTTAACTAGCACTGGATTTGAAACCCAATTTGGATAGGTAGATTCTCTGATGAAATTATTCTCCATGAGCCGGTCAACTTCCTCTTTCAATGCTGTCGACCTTTCTAGACCTTGGATTCTTCTTTTCTGCTTTACTGGCGTGAACTTTGGGTCAATATTCAGAGCATGTACCGCAACTTCTGGGGATATTCCGCACATATCGGCATGGGTCCAAGCGAAAACATCCAGGTTTGCTTTCAAAAAAGATATCAAGGCATTCTGAACTGACACATTAAGTTGTGAACCCACATTCAGCACCTTGTTTGGGTCCTTCAGATCAACGGGCACCGGTATCGTTGTTTCTGCTGGTACCACCCTACTCTCCCCCGCACTGGCCTTTCTAGGATCCATCACTTTTCGTGCCCCGCTATGCTCGCCAGTGCAGGGTCCGCCCTGTAGTTGCTATAGGGTTGGTGTTTTGATGCGGATTGGGGTTGCCGCATCTTTCCCCATTTCTCTCTTCCTTGTTTCTCGCAGCTCTGTCATATAACATTCTCGCCCAGCGTTCTGGTCTCCTTTAATAACTCCTACCCCATTGTCTGTAGGGAATTTAATAGTAAGACACAATGGGGCAAGGACAGCTTTGAATGCAGCAAGAATAGGTCGACCAAAGAAAGCATTATAAGCAGAAAATTCATCTACTATCACAAAAGTCTGCTTGCGAACTACTTTTCTTTCTCCTTCTCCGAGTTCCACAAGCAAGTCAATGGTTCCTACTGGTTGCTTTGGCTCCCCAGTGAAGCCAACAATCTTCTGAGATGAGGCTTGCACATCCGCCATCGGGATTCTCATCTGGTCAAACGTTTTCTTGAAGAGGATGTTGCAAGATGCGCCGCAATCAATAAGAACTCTTCTGACAATAGCCGGTCCAATACCGGCCGAGATGACTAACGGGTCCAAAGTAGGGGCCTCAATGCCCGTGGAATCTCTAGCCCTGAACACAATATCATCATTAAAAGTCCTTTGTTGTTTCAGGGGTGTAGAGTCCTCTAAAACAAAGACATTCTCTTCAGTTGGCATATGTTTCAGAGCTCGAGTGTACCTCTCCATTTCACCCCAGCTTCTGCCTGCTGGGTGGGGTCCTCCTGTGATGACATTAATAACTGGCCTTCCAGATTCATGTCCTGCGGCCTTCTCATTTGTCCTGGGCTGATGAGCAAGAGCTTGTTGCCCCTGACTTGACGAAGCAGGATCATTACCACTCTTCTTCACAAATTGCTGCAGCTTATTTTCTCTTAGCAATTCTTCGATTATATTTTTCAATTGACGGCAGTCGTCTGTGTCATGACCAGGCTGATTATGGAAGCGACAGAACTTCCCACTTTGCACAGCTTTTCTTCCGGTTCTGAGAACAGGAGGTTTGGGATACTCAAAAGAATCTTTTGTAGCCAGGTAGATGCGCTCTGGTGTTTCTAACAAAGGAGTATATTCTGATGGCTTGAAGGATCGAGGCTTCTTCGAATTGTGTTGTTTCCTTCCATCATTATTTTCTCTTTTCTGTCCCACAGATCCATTCTTACGTGGCGCAGCAGTGTTGTCTTCAGCTTTCTCTACTGTTGCCTTTGCCGGGACAGGACGGCTTTCCAAACGCATGAATTCATCCGCCTTTTTGTAGAACTTTTCCAGAGAATTTGGCTCCTTCATGTTCAGCCACTTTCCGAATTCACTTGACTTATCAATAGCTCTCATCAAATAGGTCAAGACCATGCGGGGTTCTGCATTATCCACCTCAGCTAACGCTATATTAAAGCGATTTAAAAAAGACTTGATAGTTTCCCCCGGATTCTGTTCCAAACCGGATAACGACATGATGTCTTTTGCCTTTGAAGCATATAGCCTAAATTGCTCTTTAAATTTCCTGGTTAGGTCTGAAAACTGATCGATGGACCGGACAGGTAGTTTTGTGAACCAAAGCAGAGCTACCCCTTCCAAATACACAGGAAAATAGCGGCATTTTATCTCGTCAGAAGCTCTGGCACCTGTCATGTGCCAATCATATTTGTACAGGAACTCATTTGGATCACTTGTCCCTTTGTAAGCTGGAATGGTCGGAGGGACGAACTTCCTTGGGAATTCAGCTTTTAGGATCTTTTCAGTAAACGGAGTCTTGCTCGGAGCGAAACCCCACTCTTTCTCATCTTCGACCCTTTGCATACTTTCTTTCATAATCTGTCGAACCATACCAGAAAGATATTCTTCGTCATTCCTATTTCTGGATCCTCCAGCCTCAGGCAATGTCTGTTCAAAGGGGCTAGCAGCCCTTTCGGGAATGTTTCTAGTTTCAGCATCATGGACATTACCGACAAAGTTCCTTTCATTATTCGCAGGTTGACGGTTTGCCCCGAGCAGATCGTTTAACCTATTCAGAATCAGAGCATTCTGAGCATTCTGAGCTTCCAATTGCGCGTTCTGGGCATTTATTTGCTGATTCAACCCAAAGATAGCAGCGTCCAATTCCGCTTTTGAAACTCCAACAGCTGGAGTGGCTTGATTTGGTGTTGGGGAAGTGGAGGTTCCCTCTTGAATGTTTGCAGATCTCACAGATTTACTTTTCCTTCCAGGAGCCATGATTTCGGATAGACTTCTGGTTCTTAAAGAAACTCTATCTACAAATCTTTCTGAAACAATGATGATAGATGTCCTGAGTTCAATTCTCAGTGAAAGCACCAAAATGTTAACGAAAAAATTTAAACGCTAACACCCTGGTGTATAAGATGTGATTGTGAAAGCACCACCCGTTTGTACGGGAAACAGAAATAAGCAGAAAGTATGTAGAAAAACGGTAAGAGACACAGTATTTATAGTGGTTCGGCTTATAATCCAGCCTACGTCCACTTTAATCTTTTTATCACTAGTTTGATTACAATTCTTTACAAGATCTTTCAATTACAACACACTTCAAGTGATAGGATATGTGAAACAAGTAGCTCAAGCTTTGATGTTGACAATCATCTTCAAATCCATGGTGAATGTGGATGATTCCTTCATGGAGTTCCTTTAGAAGTTTGTTGGATCTAAAAAGCTTTGAAGTCGTCTGGAATTCGGCAGAGTAATGGCGCTTGAAGAGAATGAGCCCAAAGGTCCTTTGCATGTTGGAGATGGTTTCATATTTATAGAGAGTTCTGGGCGGAAAAAGTGCTAAGTCCTAACTCGTGGCCGACTTAAGATAAGTCGTGTTCGACTTAAGGTAAGTCGTCCCCGGGTCACTGAGCCGAGTCTATGGCAGTTCCCCTTTTTTGAACCCATCCCTAAGTTCTAAGTCGTGTGCGAGTTATCTGGCTGCAATTGCTAATTTCCCTTCTTAAGTCGTATACGACTCTTTTTATGTCGTAAGTCGTAGTCGACTTAACCAATTGCAACTGGTTTAAAGCAAGTCTTAACTCGTAGACGAGTTAAGAGGTGTGTCTTTAGGTCGTATCCTCCTTAAGTCGTATAACTTCTTTAAGTCGTAAGGGTCTTAAGTCGTACAAACTGCAGTTATCATTAAGTCGTAGGCCATCAATTTCCTTAAGTCGTAAAGACCTTAAGTCGTTAGCTTTTCTTAACTCGTATGCCTGCTAACTCGTAGAAGATCTTAACTCGCAGAGGATTAACTCGTAGAGGCTTAACTTGTGGAAGATCTTAACTCGTACACTTGCTAATTTGTAGATATGCTAACTCGTAAAGGCTTATCTCGCAAGTAGCTTAACTCGGGTACTCCTTAACTCGTAGGCTGCTTATCTCGTAAGCTTGCTAACTCGTAGAGGTCTTTAAGTTGTAGGAAGTTGCTGACTCATGTATCCTTTAACTCGTACATGCCTTGAGTCGTACATGCCTTGAGTCGTACATGCCTTGAGTCGTACATGCCTTAACTCGTGGACCTGTTAACTTGTGAACGAGTTAGGGTTAACAATAAAGTTCTCGAGACACGTAATCTGTTGGTACAATTCGTTTTCTGTTTTGGATATTCGTTTGACCAGAAAAAAATTCGACGATGTGCTGTAGCTTTTAGCTGACGTGGCCATTGAAGTTAAGTGGGTTTTGTTTTATTTTATTTTATTTTATTTTATTTTATTTTTGTTTTCAAATCGTTTAAAATGAATATCTTTTTCATACGTTCTCCGATTCACGCGAAATTTCTTTTGTTAGGATCGTAATTTAGTTCCGGATCTGATAACGCTGGTTTGGACAGATTTGGGGACCGTCGGATTTTTTGAGTTTAAATCGGGTTTAAATTCGATTTAAATTCAAAAGGTGAGTGTTTTAACCCACTCACAACTTCTAAAAGTTTTTACGTTTGTTAAATTCATTTTAGATATGAGTAGAAATTTAGTATGACTGTTTGGCATGTTTTATTCATCATATCTGTTAAATCGCATTTATTTAATATAACTGTTCATTTAATTTTATTTCTGCATATAGATTTACAGTTATAGTTATTTATTTGCATATAAACTGTTAGTTTAATAGTGTTAAATTTATTTTTGAATATAACTGCCAGTTATTACAGGTCATATATTCTCGGATATATATTGATATTGATTTAGTATTGGATGATGATTTTGATTTGGATGATGGATGATGATGGATGAATGGATGTTTTATTTTATATCATTTAACTGCAAGTTATCATGCATTTTTCGTTTCATTCGAGATTGTGGTTTGAAATGATATACAACCGCAAAATTTTATTTTTTTAATTGCGGATTGAAATGATAAATATCCGTATCACTTGACCATAGGATAGAAAATTATATACAGGCACCGCGGTCTATATATAAAATATTTTAAAGTGATTTCTATGGTTTGGATGGGATACGGTTTATGAAAATTTTAAATTTTGATATTTTATAAATACTATTCTTCTACATATATACATATGAAGTTAAAATTTTTGAATTTAGGCTGTGTATAAATCTGTTAAATAAAAATGGAAAAAAATTTAGAAAATGGAATTTGATAATTTATATTATATGTTTAAGTTTGGAAATTTTAAGGTATGATATTTATAACTGGAGTTTTCCCAAGATAAATTTAAATGAATATTCTAGTATAATTAAATTTAAGGAAATATTAAATTTCTAGAAATTGGAGTTGTATTTATGGATTTTATGTGAATATTCAAGACTAAATAATAGAACAATTGATTTGTTGAAAGAATAAAATTCCAACTTTAGTTTTGAAATATTAATACTCCAAATGGATATATATATATATATATATATATATAGAAATTGAAATGGTTTTGGAACTTGAAAGTGATATTTAAATTATGGTTTAGACTTTAAATAAGGAAATATATTTGTAAAGCCGTGGAAAATATTTTTCTTTAAAAAGTAACCTTAAAGTCAAACCATTTATTTTATATACCATTGAATATCCAAACCATTCAAGTTCTAGAAGTTATGGTTTTAAAACTATGAATTTTCGAAATATTATGCTTTGAAAATATAATTCAAATGTTGGTTTCCAGATATTATAAATTTTAAAGCAGTATGATTTTTGGGAAAGAATTATATTTGGATAAAATGATATCATATTGTTTTAGGTTTTAAAATGATATCGTATTCATAGTTTTGAAATGGAAAATTTTATTCTGGTTTTAAAGTATAAACTATTTTTAAATAACCGCGGTGTTATAATAACGATGGGTTGGCAAAGAGACCGGGATCGGATATGGACATACTCTCTGTCGATACCGAAAACCACTTTGACTAACCGTGTACGCGGTGGAGATTCCAGAATGAAGTAGGTTGGTGGCGACGTTTCCTGTAAGGTAAGTACGTGGACCCGACTCCCGTGAGTTGGCATAAGGTGGCTAAAACAGGAGCGATCGACGGGTTAATGAGGTCATTCCTCTGATCGGACACTCCTCTTCGATATTATACTTTGACTTTGGATTGATTCAGTGGCCACTTTTACTTTGATTTTGGGGGAGTTTGTTCGAGGTGGGCGGTAGCTGCGGCTACGCGTTACCATCGGCCCGGAAGCGTAATTGGTATATCTACCCTTGCATTGCCTAGTTGTGCCGTGTCACCTACCCTAGCGCGCCTTATACGATTTTGGCTTTGTACCATACCTATGGAGTGCCCTCTGACGACGCCCAGTACGGGGGAGATTACGGTACTGTATAGACTATGGGAATATTTCTGTGTTAAGGGCTATATGGGTAACCCCTTAACGCTATTAAAAAGTAAGTTTATTTTACAAATAGACACTATTATAATAGCGCAATATACTACATAGTAAATAGTTTAACGGATCCTTAGGAGATGTAAATCCCGAGCATCTCTTGAGTTACTGCACTCATATTTATTTCTGTTAATTTAACTCACATAAGATCTTTTAGTTCTTACTCGAGTGTTTTGTCTTTTCAATTCGCTCGGGTCAGTCCGGGCGTTTCAGGATTGAAGACTTTAGCTTTGGAGGACGAAGACGAAGAACCCGTATTATTATTATTTATAGTTTTGCACCACACTCATACTGTTCCGCTGCATTGATTGTATTGGTATGTGTAACTCTGATACTTATTGTATAAAGAAGAATCAAGTGTTTTGTAAACCGTTTACGAACTATATATTTATTATTGTATTTTATCCTTCCGTTGTGAGATTCTGTTTTGTTTTATTTTCTTCTCTGTTTTCTTATTTACCCCATAACAATCCGCCCTTCTGTATGGTTTGAATTGGCACATGTGTCGGTTTAAATCGTGCGAAAAGGCGGGACGTTACATAAGTTGATTGTTTAGTTGTTTGAATAATCTAAATAAAAACATGTTGTAAAAGAATAATTGTATAAGCAAAAGAATTAAAAGTATGAAATTATAATTAAAGTGATTTACAATTGTGAAATAAACTTATATATAAAAATGAGTTTGAATAAGTAATGAAATTTGACCTTGGTTAAAGTTAAATAAAAATTTACTTTAGAATTTAAAATCTGAATTGATTTAAAAGTGGGAATTTAAGTTAAGTAAAACCAAGTGAATGTTTGTAAAATGGAATATAACTTAAGAGATGTTGAATGAAGTTGATTTTGGTATCAAAGTAAATTATTAAAGTTAAGTGATAAATGTGAACATAAGTTATGTAAATGAAATTCAACTTTAGAAATTGAATTGAATGAATGGATTGAATATTAATCAATTAAATGTGAATAATTGATATGGAGTAATGGATGTAAGTGTTAATTCATTAAAATCTAATGTTATTGGAAGTTGAACAATTAAATGAAAATCAATTTAATTAAACCAAATTTAATGAATATAAGCAAAGGAATTTGGTTGTAATTAATATACATTGGTTGTTATATGATTGTTAGTTGATTGTATATAATTCATTAAGTATTGTTGAAATTGAGTTAATGCAATTGAAATCTGAAATAATTGAAATTCAATTGGAAGTTAAGTGAAACTTGAATAGAATTGAATTTAATTTAGAAGTGAACCAACTTGAATATGAATTAGTAAATATAAACTAGCTGAAAATGAATGTTAGTAAAAACATCCACTGTTAATGAATCAAATATGATAAAATTGAAAACCATTTCATTGAATATTAATGAGAATATGAATGAATATTGATTTGGTTATGAATGATAGTTGGTTGATGGTTGAACATATTGCTTTTATTGCATTTGCTATGTTGGCATATATAGTTATTATGTTGCTATATGTTGTATATCGATACTATTGTCTATATACATGTTCTCATGTTGTTTGTTGAGTGTTTAGTAGGTGCGGATCGCGTTTGCTTCGCATTTGGAGCTCGCTTTCGCGCTATATTAGCCGTATATGCTTGCTAATAAAATATAAGGTACATATCTCGGATTAAATATCGTACTTTTATACTTTTTCCCTGCGGGATGCCTCATTACTTGATGAGATGTATATTTGTGATATATATACTGTCATTTTTTTTTCGGATCGAGCCGCGCAAAGGAGACTATGGCGAATTTTTCCGGAAATTTAAGGCGTTAGAAAAATTTGAGAAAAATTGGAAAATTTTGAAAACTATAATTTTGATTTGGAATTGAAAGTTAAACAATAGTAGTTGTTTTTGAAAAGATAACTAAGTATGATTTGAAAACTTAGTAAAGTACTGTAAGAAGTTTAACTATGGTGTTGGGAAAGTTAATAGATTCTGTAACTTTTCTTACTTGGTAATTTCGAGGACGAAATTCTTTTAAGGGGGGAAGTATGTAACGACCCAGGATTTTTATTAATTAAAATTTGAATATTTAATTAATTTTAAATATTAATAAGTGAAATTTATAAGTCGAATAAATTTTATTTCGAATAATTGGATTTAATTGGATAATTAAATCGATAATTTAATATGTGAAAATACAGAAGTAATTGAAAATTGGGTTAAATATGATTGAAAATGATTTGTAAAATTTTATTTTATCATATTGAAGTTAGAACGATATTTTAGAACTTTTAAAATCGAATTAAGAGTTAATTTGTGAAAATTGAATATTTTAATATTTAATCGACTAGTGAAATTAGCCAATTTTCGAACAGTCTCAGAATTGGACGAGACCAGTTCCATTGGATCCGTAATAGTTTGTTATTATCGGATTTCAAATTTCGTAGCAAACGGAGTTGTCGTTTGACCGTGGCAGCTCGAAACGCATCGAATTGTTTTTAATATTAATTTAGCGAGTTAAAATAGCCATTTTTCAAACAGTCTCGGATTTCGACGAAACTAGTTTCATCGGATCCGTAATGTGATAATATTGTATGGTTTCAAATTTCATGTCAATCGGATTTACCGTTTGTCCGGTGCAAGCTAAAACGCCTAGAAAATCGTTTAATCGGTTTAATTTTAAATCGAACGTTTATTGCCATATCTCGCACAGATGACCAAATTAGCTCCTGAAACATGTTCCATTGTGTTCAGAACGCGGGGTAAACCTTAAAAACGCCAACCGGCACGCTTCGTTTGGAGTTCGAAAAATCCGGGATGAATAGTGTCGTGTAAATTTTTCTATAAAACCCCCCTTAACTTCATTTTTTCACAAATATTCAAAACCCTAGGGTTAAAACTGCAGAGCCGCCACTCTCTTCAACCCATGGCCAAAAATTATCAATCTTCTGCCCTTAATTTCTTTCAATCCATTCAGTATTTTTGAAAACTTCCAACTAGCAAATCGAAGAACATTGGAAGGGCTTTAAATCCATACGGTGATGATGATCATCGGAGCGATGTGGAGGGAGAAATCATGGCCGAAGGGGAGCACGGTCGGCCTCGTTTTTCGTGCAAGAGGCCTGACTGAGTTGCATAGGGTTTGGGCCGAAGGTTGCTCGTGTTATGCTCTTCAAAATGGAGGTGCCTGATCGAATTATAAGCAAGCGTGGTGATTGCAAGATGGAACCCTAATATTGAGCTAGTGGGTTGTTTGCGCCGCCTGTAGAAACGTGAAAGAGGAAGAAACGCGCGCGTGGAAGAAGATAGGAGACGGTGGGATTTGCAGGGAGCAAGGATCTAGGGGCTGTGATTTAATGTAGGTTAAAAAATTGAGAATAAAGGTTGCAAATTTATAAGTATATAAATTGTGTAAACTTTAAAAAAATCATATCTTTTTCATATGAGGTCAAAAACGCGCGAAACCAGTTGCGTTGGAATCGTATGGACGAGCACTACGCTATGGAATTGGATTAGAGTCATTTGGAGTTAGTGAGAATTTCAGGTAAAATTAAACGTCCGTTTAATTTTATTCGAAATAAATCGCTAAAACGAAATTGAAATCAAGGTGAGAACTTCTCACTCAATCGAATCGGTTTCGATTTTAATTTTAAATAGTTATATTTAAAATACTTGAATGCATGTTTGAATGATGATTGTTATCTGTTGATTGTTAAAATAGACATTATGCGCCGTTAGTAAGCGGATGTTATTTAGGAAAAACATATACCGCGAATATTTCATAAATAGTGAAATTGGTATTATATATAATAGCAATATATATATATTGGCATATGTATATATTGCAGTTATTGATTTCCCGCAGTATATAGCGGATGAGACCCTACTGCGCCGTCTATTAAGTGGATAATATTTTAAATCCCATATACCGCGATAATTTCGTACTGGAGCGTAATTGGTATTGTGCTAATGTTTGTGCATGCAGGAAAACAAGTTGGAGGGATCCAACTGGATTCCTCAACAGTATTTATTTGAGTTCGGATATTTTGATATTCGTTGATTATCATATAGATATATGATGTCGTTATTGTCGTAATTGACTATTTGGTATGTAGCATCATTAGGCCAAATTTTGGGATTTTAAAAGGATTTTAAAGTGATTTTTGAAAGTATATGTTTATAAAATATTTTTGGAATTGATCCGTTAAATAAATAAACATTATAGTTTTAATGTTACAAAAAATTATGATTTTTAAGAAATACGGTTAAAAGTTGATTTTTGAAGATATGGGGTTAATGATTTTATAAAATAGTTTAAATTGGGATTTCTGAATTTATTGTGAAAAGTTTAAATATAGGGTTTATAAAATTTGATTATTTTATAAATCAAAATGATGAAATTATAAAGGAGTTTAAAGACGTTTTAAAAGAATAATATAAATTGATTTATATAAAAGATTTATAAGATGGATATTTATAAATTAAAAATATTCGAATTATAAAAACGAGTTTTATAAGTGTTGGAATGAATTGTGAATGAATTTCATAAATGAATGAAATTTATAGAATTATAAACGGTGAAGTTATAAATGGAATTTTATAAGCAGCAGGTTTATAAAATTTGTAAAGTTATTTGAAGAATAGATATGGGTAAATAAATGAATCTTATAAGTTATAAGATTTATAACTTGGGAAGTTTAAAAGAACGATTTTTTGTAAACAAATAAATTATAAGTATTTGAGTTATAATATGAATTTTTAGTATATCATTGAGATATGAATTGGATAGGTTAATAAAGGAATTTATAAAAGGAGTTGATATAAAATAAATAGAAATGGAATTTATAAACATCGTTTTATAAATTCGCAAACGACTTATTTTGA
Organism: Allium cepa; assembly: GCA_030765085.1. Lineage (NCBI taxonomy): Eukaryota > Viridiplantae > Streptophyta > Magnoliopsida > Asparagales > Amaryllidaceae > Allium > Allium cepa. The sequence goes on along the minus strand of CM060934.1, from coordinate 201,662,275 downwards.
TAAGTAAATTGTTGAAACCTATTAATGGAGTTATATTCACGTTTTAGACTGTGAATAATCCTTTGAAATAAAATGAATAGAAAGGATGAAATTGGTTAACGTAGTATATTCACGTTTTTGAATAGTGAATAATATGTTAAAGAAAATGTTTTGGATATGATATTTTAAATAGAATTAAAACGATCTAACGATGTTTTCAAAACGTGTTGAGATTCGAAACCATAGATTTCAACATTCATTGTTGAAATAGACGTTTTCGAGAAATAAGAGGAAATGGTGGACTATAACACTGTTGTTATAGTAAATGATTTCCGAAAGGAAATGTTTTGTATAGTATTGGGATATATATATATCTATTTTAATTTCGAATCCCTATACTGGTGATTTTGGGACGTCGTAACGATGTTTTACGCAACATTCGTTTTGGCCCAAATAAACATGTTAAGAGAATGATTTCCTTAAAGAATGAAATATATACTTAATTTCGATTTAAGTATATTGAATATTTTCCAAGTATAGAAAATAAAAAGATTTGTGAATTACTTATTAATAAATAAGTATGGAAATGTTTTCCAATGTGAAATGAAACGTTTTGAGAATTTATCCTTTTGAAGATAAATTGAAAATGAATAATTGAAATCGTATATTCATAAATATTTTGAAATATAAATTCACTATGGAATTTACAAAAGGAAAGGGGAATTTGTTTAAAAATAAACATTGATTTATTTTTGAAGTATTGAAATTATATATCATGTAAAGATATTTTTGGGAAATAAATAATTTGGAAAATTATTTGGACTCTGGTGATGTTGTGCATATCCATTGATAGTTCAATAACCGACTATCAATATTTACCTTTGAATGGGTATTTGTTGAGATTTGCTTGAATTTGAATGCCACACTTATTTTTAAATTATTGCGCTCGTTATTCGGATTACCCATTCCGAATAGTGATACGACGTAATGGATAGCATTGATGACCGGTGTTGAAGACCGGATATTTTTGAAAACGGAAGGATTACCGTCCAATGTTTCTGCACCGAATGGCCCCGGTATAGAAATTCCATATATGATGGGAAGTCCGGAAGTGATAAGTGAATATCCGGATTGCAAGGACTTCTTTGTAAGTGCCTTCGGTTCTGTTCGATCCCGGAACAGACTTGTATGGATTGTATGTCTGACATTACAAATTGAGATATAAAACTGATTTCTTTCAAATATATTTCTGTTGGTGGCGGGGAATTTATTCTCTTAGCTTAACACCCTTCTCTGAGACGTACGAGCTCAGAGGTTATGTAGTTGAAGGTTATCAGTGATATATTCCCAATTTGGTAATGTGACATGCTGAGTGTTGCTGTGAAATGATCATTGTGTTGACCATATGTGATAGGATCATTTGTTTGATCGTTTATCTTTGTGATCATTTCTATGATCATTTGTTGACCCAAAGCACAGCTTTTGTATAAAGCGTGGCTTTGTGGACGAGACTTCGTCGAGCCTCACACCCCGGAATGGTCAAAACAGGAAAGATGCGGCAAGGTTATGAGGGGTAGCTCCCTTTAGTGTATGTGCATTTCCTTCTGGAAAAGGGTGGTATCATGGTATGGAGCCCAGATACTTACTCATGTTGAAACACTTTATTTATGATTGTGTGATGATGGTTACGAGCGCTCGGTTAAAGGTCCCAAAGGACCGGGGGATGGCATACTCGTGTCAGTAGTTACCCAGTTAGGGGTAACCCGGCCTTGTGTTGGCAGAGATCCGGTTTGGTTCTCGGGGACGTCCTTCCAGAGGCGTTCTCATGTGGCAATGGGAAGTTCCTTGGCCTGACCATTTGTTGGAAATCCAAAGAAACAATACGAGACTTGTACGGTTTTAGTTGTAGAACCTGCCATCTAATATGGTAGCTATAGTAGGCATAATATAATGGTACCTATGCTGGCTAAGATTTATATTCTACTTTCGAAATGTTTTCTATACTATGCACTAGTAATAATATCAAATGTTTCTTTTTAATGCGTATCAAGCATCTTTGACTAACATAAGAAGAAATATCCTCCAAGTCTGCGTTTGCATTGTGTTTGTGGTGGGAGGTCTTATGGTAGTCTCATTTTTAAAAGCATTGCGAATTGACTTTAAAAATATTCCTCTATTTTGATTTTAAAGATAAATAAACTGTTTTGAGTTCTCACACCAGTCACATGACTGACTCGGAGTTTATTGTTTTCCTTCCTAAACTCTGGGTGCCCACCAATTTTCACACGGGCAGTCAAGAGTTAGGTTTATCAGGATATTTTGGATATTCTGGAGTTGCTGGAGGCAAGCTGGATGGCCTGGCGTATTACTTGTATATAGTATTTCTTTTCCGCTGTTTGTTGTTGTTTGATGTTGTACACTCTGATGTAATGAAATGTAATGTAATGTAATGTAATAACTGATAAAGTTCTTTGTTTAAAGATTATTCATTTATCTATTATATGTTGTTCCGCTGCGATTGTGAGATTTTGATGTTGTTCTGTTGTTTCCGTTCTGTTCCGTTCTATTTTCTTTTCTCTCTATTTCCTATCTTCTTCTCTCTTCTTCTACCTCTTTCTTTTTCTTAAACATTGATAATTCGTATTTCTGTTCATCTTGAGTTAATCTATGGAGATTAGTGTATATTCAAGGAGTACGGATTTGCGGGTCATCACAGGTGGTATCAGAGCATATGGTTAAGCGACAACCATGGCTCTGTTGGGTATTACTCATTAGAGATAGAGTCAGTAGTACTCTAGAATGAGTTTGAGTGTAATAATAGCTATGAGTGCGTATTTGTTAGTGAATATAAAATTGTTTTTGTATTGTGTTGACTTATCGGTTGACTGTTTATAGATTCCGGTCGATGTAGTCTAGCTAACTATCGTAGATAGGGGTTTCTAAACTCTTAAACAAGATAAACCGACACGATATTGTTTTAAATTAGGTAAATGAAATAATTTTACCTTGAGTATATTTTATATATAAAGAAATAATTTTTCAGAATTATTAAAGTGTATATAAGTTGATTGTTTAGTTGTTTGAATAATCTAAATAAAAACATGTTGTAAAAGAATAATTGTATAAGCAAAAATTCTTATTTATAAAAATAAATTCACTGAACACTTTCATTACTTAAGTTTTACTTGTATAATATTCTATCACATGCTCTTATTAAACATTACAACTTATAATCTTTTGGTAAGTTATATATATGTTTTTGAGAATGCAATTGAAAGTTACACAAGTTTGTCTTGTTTCATTTTAGTAAACAAATTCAATAATTCCCATTTTCTTATTTACATTCCCTTTTAATTTACTTGTTATAAATTTGAAATCTCTTGTATATTACATTTATAACCTAGCATTTAATTTCTTATTTTCATTTTAGAAGTTCCAATTATTAAATAGTTAAAATCTCATTTCATTACAATAATTGAAATCTCATTTATAGAAATTTAAGAACCAAATGTCGGGTTCCATTTCAATTATTTCAATATATATATATATAATCATATCTTTTATATCCTACCACATTTAAAATTTTAAATTAATATTTGTTCATCAAAATAAATATGCTGTAAAACTACTACAACAGTCTTCCCATTTTGAAACTTGAAAATGAACGTCGATTATGCGTGCACTCATCGCCAAAGATTATTTTCCAGCGACAGAGAGGGGAGTACAAACTTATTTCCTTTGAAAGTTCTTTTAAAACTTTCTATCAAATCACATTGAAATATTTATATCAAAAAATACTTCTAAATAATATTAGTATTATATTCCAAAATCATTCGAAAGAAACTTTCAAAAATTCTGGAACTTAAGTTCTATATTTTCCAAGTTATATTAATTTTATTTACAAATCTTTATTTTCAACCAATATTTATAAATTTCAGTACCTAACAGCCAAATATATCATTTATAAAATTTCTATTTTATATACAAAATATATAATAGGCAAAATTATTTTGTTTACCTATATTTCAAAACGATATTATGTCAGTGAGTCCTATCGAGTGTTTAGAAATCCCTGTCAATGCCATAGTGTCCCATGTATCGACTAGAATTTATAAATACTAAACAGAACAAATTAACATAATGTGAAAACATTTTATAACACTAACAAATACGCTCTCCCATATATATACTCTCAGCGACTCATTCTTGGGTATTACTACCCTATTCTGTATGAGTCAGACCCTAAAAAGCTAAGGTTATCGCTAAACCAAAGCTCTGATACCAACTATAACGACCTTCCTTTTTAGACGTTTTAATCGGACACATACGTCTGACTCAAACCATTCAAGTTGTTATAGGGTAAGTAAGAAAAAGGGAAAGAAATAAAACAAATACAAAATCTTGCAGCGGAATGATAAAATATAATAATAGCCATTTAAAAATAAATTTGATAACTAATACAATACAGAATCAGAGTAACAGACAACAAGAATAAATAAATAAATAAATAAATGCAATGGAACAACATGATGCAGCAGAATATAATAAATAATACTGGTACAAATCTTCGTCTTCGTCCTCTAGAAATAAGGTCTTCAACCCTGAAATGCTCAGGCTGACCCGAGCAAATTAAAAAGACAAAACACTCAAGTTAGAACTAAAAGAATCTTATGTCAGTTAAACGGTAAATATGTGTGTGACGGTGTCAGAGATGTTATGGAGTTTGACATCTCCTATCCAGTATCTGACGTGGGTGTAGTAACTTAAGAGATGTTTGGGATTTCCATCTCCTAAGGATCAGTTAAACTATCTACTATGTAGTACAATATGCTATTATAATAGTGTCTATAGTAAAATAAATTATTAAAATAGCGTTAAGGCGTTATCCATATCCCCCTTGACACATTTTTATATATTCTCATAGTCTATACAGTACCGTAATTCTTTCGTAAACTGGAGGGCTATCAGAGGGCACTCCATATGTATGGAACAAAACAAACCCGTAGATGGCACTCTAGGGCATGTGAACACAGCACTCGAGGGAATGCTAGGGTGGATTTGCCAATTATAGAACTGGGCTGGTGGTAACGCATAGCAGCTACTACCGCCCACCTCGAAACATACTTCCAAATCAAAATCAAGGGGTGGCCACCAAATCATCACAAATGTCATAATATGGTATCGAAGAAGCATGTCCGATCGGAGGACTGACCTCACTTGGCCTAGGTATAGCTCATGTTTTAGTCACATCTAAGTTGATTCACGGGAGTCAGGGTCACGTCATACCTTATATAGAAATCGTTCGCCAAACCATCCTACTTCATTTCTAGAATCTCCACCACGTGCATAGTTGTTAAAGTGGTTTTTGGTATTGGTAGAGAGTATGACAATATACGTTCCCGATCTCTTTAACAACCAAACGCTTATTTCACACCAGATGGTTCTTTTACATTTCAAAACTCAATTCACCATTGATATCAAAATATCATATTCAATTCAAACCATATCACTTTCAAATCATATTCACTTTCAATTAACATTGTCTCCGAAATCACAATTCTTGAAAAATCACATTTCCAAATTAGGTTAAACCCTCATTTCAAAATCATCATATTCAATCAATTATGCCATTTAAGTCCCAACTTAAATTATAACATCATTTAGTCGTATTCGCTTTTAAACCAGTGAATTTGAGTATAAACACTTCCCCTTTACTTAGTCTGAAAGTTTAGGAAATAGTTTAAATAGTTATAAACAGTTAAAATTCTCTAAAATAGTTTAATATAGATTAAAAATATTTTTCTTGATTTAAGATAGTTAAATTGATTTAAAATAAGCTAATTTTAATCAAAGTAGATTAAATAGCTTTAAAATAGATTAATTAGATTTAAAATGAGTTAAATGGGTTAATTAGTTTTGAAATAAATTAATTGGTTTAAAATTGGTTAAGATTTAATTGAGTTAGTATAAGGTAAAGTGGTTTAATAATTTGACAATCTTAATAATTAGATATTTTAAAATAATGTATTTTCAAACAGTTTATATAATAAAACATGAACTTGGAATTTATATCAATTTAAACTATTTATTTCATTTTAACACATCTGAACCATTTCAATTTACAAACCAACAAACTGAATTGCAAACCTTTCAATTCAAATTTTGAATAAACTATTACGTTCTATATCGATTTCAATCCATGCCAGAAATATCAATTTAAATTATTCCAAGTTCAATACATTTCAGAGTTATATTTCAAACAACCCAAATAACTCAATTCTGACAAATTTCACTTATATCTCAAATTCGACTTTAAAATTTTAATTTAATTCCTTAAGCAATTCCTTTAAACTCATTCACGTTTCAACATAAAACTTGATTTTTCAATAAGAACTTTTATTTCAAAAATATCATTTAATTAAATTCAAAACTTAAGAATTTAAAAATCATTTAATTTAACCAATCCAGAGTTTGTATATAATTCTCTACCCTTGGATCAAGTGGGCTGATATTCATCATTTCAATGCGCAATTTAAAATTTTACGGTTATATATCATTTCAAACTGCAAATCTCAAATTTAACAAAATCTATAAAATCGCTCGAGTCTTTCGTTTCAAGTTATAACGATTTTTCCCTAATCTATAGATCATTCGGGTATATATCATTTCAACCCATAGTGATTTTTCAAATAACAATTAAGGGAACTTGCAGAGTGATAAAATTTTATAAATCAAACATAACATCCAATCGACCAATATCAAGAATCAAACATCCATCAAAATCATCATCCAATTCAACCAATAAATTTCAACAAATAATTGATTATTATATACAAGTAATTAACTAACGATTTAAAATTCAATGATAAATTAAATGAAAATTTAATTCAAAATAAATTCAAATAAACAGGAATAGCAATTTAAAAATATCAAACATCCATAAATAAATTCCTAATCACATCATAAATTTAGTTTAACTAATATAAGAAATTTTAGAAGTTGTGAGTAGGTCCAATCACTTACCTTTGAAATCAAATTTAAATCCAGTTTAGGGTCCAAATTTAAACAGTCTCGGAATTCATCCAAACTAGCGTCAAATTATTCGGAATTTTGATGCGATCCCTGTGGAGAAAACAACGCATTAATCGAAGTTCGTATGCAAAAGATACGCTAATTAGAACATTAAAAAATCAAATTTTAAATAAAAAAAATGAGAAACATACCTCAAACACCTACAGCCACGTCATCTCAAATCTCATGCAAGGCCGAACCTTCAAACATGCTGAACCCTAGTGGCTGCCACCCTTTACGCTCGAACTAACACCTACCGTCACCGTAAGCCTCAACGCCGTCGCTCGAGTTTGATGTTGCGACTCCAATCGACCTCCAATCGACCCCGATCAGCCATCGTCAATGCTCAAGAACCAGGCAGCCCCTGCTCCTAAAAAAGAAACCCCAATCAATTTTAGAGCCTCATCTGACCGTCGATTCACTAAACGAATTTCACCGATGAACTTCCCTCGGTCCCCTCTACAAAACCGTATCCTCCAATCGACGATCCATCATCGTGGATCAAACTCCAAATGAGTGGCCGATAATAAATCAATGTTTTTGACCAAACCATGATTTGATTGTAAAAATGAATTGCAGATCTGAGTTGCGCCCATCGAGAGCTTCGAATCCATTTATAGTTTGCTATAGTTTGGAGCTGTTTGATTTTTTGATTTGGTTTTAATTTTGAATTTGAAATTGAATTAGGGTTTACAGCCATTGAAAGGAATAGGAAGCAGATAGATGGAGTTGTACGTACTGAAACCAAAAAATAAGAAATAACCTAGGGTTGATAACAAGCTACTTTTGGGTAGATCAGAAAATAGAATGAACAGATAAGATTTGATTTGGAAATTGAACGATAAATGACCCAAAAGGCCGCTTCTATCTCCGAAACGAAAATGGGTCATCGCATATGTCAAAATAGATGATTTTGATGATTTTAAACTCAATGGAATAGGTTTCAAGTCCTAATTCCATCGTATGGAGAAGTTATGTTAAAATCGGTTTATTTCAAATTGATTTCAACTGATTCTAATTAAATTGATTTCTGGGCGTTTCGAGCCCATACGATGAAACGACAAGTCTGATCGTTACAAAACTTGAAATCCTACAATAATTCATTGTTACGGATCCGATGAAACTGGTTTGATCGAAATCCGAGTCAGTGGCCAAAATGACTATTTTCACGTTAATTAAATAAATTAATATTAAATTAATTAAAGAGGAAATTAGTTTAAAGGAAAAAGCTTAATAAAATTAAATTTTAATGGACGTTAAAATTAAACTTCCGTCTCAAGGACAAGCGCCAAAATTTCTCGAACGTTCCTGCTTTTTTAGTTTCGTTTCTTCTGTAAACAAAATTTCTTCTTCATCAAACAATGGCAACCCAAACCGAAATCAATTTTCTTCCTCAAACTGATTTACAAGCGCAATCGACTTCAGAATCTAAGTCGATGAACGTAAATCAAAGTATTTCAATAAATTCTGAACATATAAATGATGAACCTACGATTTCAAAAAGTAGGGTTTCGAATACTACGCGTACAGCCGTAAAGAAAAGGCGAAAAACTACTTCATCCACGGCTGTCGATTCGAATGATATTGACAAAGATACAAAGAGGAATGAAAAAATCTAGGGCATGTACAACTATGAATGAAGACGACATGAAGAAACAACAGCTTAGTGATGAAAATGTCAGCAAAAAAAGAAAGACAAAGGTATAGCAGCTGATTATTTTTTAAAATAAAAGATAGTTTTACAATGATAGTTCAATTATCATTTGATTTGTTATTGAATGATAGATCAATACATCATTTGATTTGTTGCATGTATAATATTGAAATATGAGATAATGGATGAACATAGCATTCAGTCTTTGACAGATGATAGACAACAATAGGATGAATATTTATAGAATGATAGAAAAATATAGCATTGAAAAAATGTTACAAACATATCATGATAGAATGATAGTTGAATATATCTTTTTATTTACTGTATTTGTTATGATGGTCTGACAAATGGTAATTATTGAATGATAGTTCAATATATCATTAGATTTACTGTATTGATAGTTATTGAAGATTTCCTATATTGATAGTTATTGAATGATAGGTCAATATATCATTAGAATTACTGTATTGATAGTTATTGAATGATAGTTCAATATATCATTTGATTTACTGTATTGATAGTTATTGAATGATAGTTCAATATATCATTTGATTTACTGTATTGATAGTTATTGAATGATAGTTCAATATATCATTTGATTTACTGTATCAGATTTACTAGTAAATTATGCAGTCATAGTTGAAAAAATTGATAGATAAAAATAAAAAAGCATTTAAAAAATGAGATATGAAAATAAAATTATAGTTTGTTAAATACCAAATTATTCTTCATAGTTTTTTGTACAGGGATCAAAAGGTAGAACATTGAAGAAAGCAAAAACAAAAGAAGGAAAAAAACTAAAGAAAGTATCTCTGAAAAAAATAATGTATAGATGTAGCTTACTTCCAATGATAAAAAAAATTCATGGAAATTAAGGAAAAAGGAGGTTATCTTGTAGATCAATTGAATTATTTAAAACAAACACCATTTGAAAATTTTATGCTAGTGTTTTTCAAAGAAATTTTTACCAAAGCTGATTTTACAAAATCATCAAAAACCTTAGATAATATCATAGAAACATTTTCTATCAAACCTGAAGATGTTTCAATTCTCTTTAGCTTACCTTTGTCTGAAATAAATATTTTTCCATTACCTAAAATGAGTTTACAAATCCTACCAGACAATTGTAAAGATTTTGTACTGAGAAATTTTGAAACAATAGAGCACATTACAAAGGACCTTACAATTGCAAAGATAAATAATGTGCTGGAAACACAACAATTTCAACATGAAAATGATTTTCCAAAACTGCTTATTATTCTTGCAATGATAAGCTTCTTCGTTTCTGATAACCAAAGATACTTACCATGGGGATATATTCCCTATATCCTTGATCAAAACAAAATGAACTCAGTATCTTGGCCAGTTTCAATTCATCATTCATTGATTAGAGCTTTGAGGCTTTCAAAACAAAGCCAAGAAACATGCCGGGTTGTTCAATGCTCCCACTTGTAAGTACAACATTATAACTTTATGTTAATGCATCTATCTCTATAAATTAAATTATACACATTATATGTTTTAACAAGTAATATTTTATTTGTAGTTTTTCCTATATGAGCATGTGAATCTGATATCTCCATTAGCAACATACTGTTCTACCTTACCTAGATTTGGGAGATGGAATATCAAAAGCTTGAAAAAGGTCATTTCAAGAGAAGCTTTAATGAACATGGACAGTAGAAAGGTATTATTTTTCACACTAGTATAAGAAATATATAATGCTAGATAAATATATCATAACATAGTGTATGTCAACAGTTTTCGTTTTGTTATTATATAATTATAATTTAAATGATCGTTACATATATCAGTTATGCACAATACAATTTCCTATAGGTGCTACTAAAGAATAATGGTCAGATATACCATCACTTGAAAAATGACAATTATATATAAAATTAGTTCATTCATTGTACGTTACTTCATTCAGTACTATTTATGTTATTACATAGATTTTTGTTGAAATAAGAAACCTGAATGAAGATGAAAAAGCACATCTTCAACAAACAAGCCAACAAAAATTTGTCCAGCAGGATGCCAATGAGAATATTGGGATGCACAAAATAGAAAATTTGGAAGAGACATCTAAAAAGCAAGTTGACTCAATGCAGTAGTACATTGAAGATTTGGAAAATAAGTTGAAGAAAGGTGAAAAAGAATTAGAAAAGGAGAAACAGAAAAGAATACAAGCAGAAGGCACTATCATACAGTTGAGAAAAGAAATCAAGATGTTGAGATCAAAAGCAAAACTAGAAATAGAACCACCATCATTTGATCTCAAAATAACTCAGGAAATTAAAAAGATGCAGCAAGAGAAAGAACAACATGATCAAAAGAAACCTTCAGAGGCAACAGAAAAATCACCAACAGTGCATGAAAAAAACAGAAGAAACCAAGCTCTTTAGTTTTGAGAGTTGAAAAGCGCCAACGAAGGAATAAAATTGATTTTGAATGCCAGTATGAAATTGTTCAAAGAATAACAAAGAAAAATGTTGACAATGAAAACCAAAAGGAGCAACTTGAAACCAAGGAAGTTCAGAAAGAAAATACAAATGAACAGGAACAAGAAGAACAAAAAGAAGAATCAGAATATGAACACGAATCTGAAATTGAAACAGATAAGCAAGTCACAACAATTGAAAATGAAGAAATCATTGATGTTGATGGATAATCGTAATCAAGTAAAACTTACAAAAGTAAAGATATTACAAAAAGCAGTATTCTACAATTATTGAATGAAGACAGCAAAACAAAATTCTTATTTTCTTCAAATTTAACGAAAATGAGAAGTAAGATTTCCGATATTTTTTCTTTCATTATATTTGTAATTAAATAAAATTGGAAAAAAACTAACTTATCGATTATTGATTTTCAATTACAGCACTGTAGCATATGAAAAAGATGAAGGACACAAAGGAGGAATCACAATAGTGAAATCTATGCTAGAAGCCGTTCTGTTTGAGGGGGTTACAGATGGATAGGTATGCATCAAATTAGAATTATGATAGTATATATATACACACACAAAATGAAAGAATGATTGCAAAACGTAGCATTCAACTTTTCAAAGTATATATAAATGAATTGAATGAGAGAGTGGCAACTAAAAGTAGCATTAGTATTTGTAAAATGCAGATAACTGTATAGGAGGGGAGAATGATTGAGAAAACTAGCATTCATAATTTTGAAAACTCCTAGTAGTGTATAATATGAGTGAATAATAGTTAAAACTAGCATTTAAAGTTTCAAACTGCATATAAATGTATTGAATGAAAAAATGGAAGTTAAAAATAACAGTGATATTTGTAAAGGGCATATAAATATATAGAATGTCCAAGATGACTGTTTAAACGATCATTTGCATTTTTCACTGCATACAATGCAGTAAACATGTAAATGAAAGTGAATACTACCATTAATATTTCTGGTCCCAAAAAAAACTTATCCCATAAAACTTACAACCTTCTTTGTTTGGTTTAACAGCATATTGATTGGTTTTATTACAATCAAGAGATGTATGAACACAGTTACTACTTCACCACAATGATGATGGTAAGTATAAAGTTTTCATTATAAATGTTAAAAAATAATATAAAGTATTCTAATACATATGAATGTGTAGAATGCTTTAGTACATGACCAGCAAATTGTTATCAAAGACATAGCCATACCAACAATAGACGTCATTGCCAAAGATGAATTTACAGAGAAAATTTTCTTCCCTCTACAATACGCAAACCATTGGAGCTTGTTGATGCTAAACTATGAAACAATGCAGTGGAGTCATTATGATTCAACCAAACCGAAAACTAGATCAACAAGGACTTCAATTCCCAGTTATAACCAAGCCATCATTCTTGTAGGAAAAGTATAATTTTGAAATCACTCTAACATTAATATACAGCGCTAATTTTTCTTCTTGCAGAAAGACAAAATTGAGATGTTGTTCAAGAATAAATGGGCAGAATTAGGAATACTGTAACGATCCTAATTATTTATTAAATTTAAATTGATAATTAAAATAAATTTTTGAATAAATTTGTAAATAAATTTGAATTTTTCAAATTAAATAGGATATTTATTTGTTTGGACACTAATTTTACAATTTAATTGGGGCTTTGAAAATTCTATATTTAATATCTTATAAATAAAAAGTAATATCCCAAAAATTTATCAATTAAAATTAATAATATATTTTTAACTTTTTAAATTTAATTTAAAAATAAATTGAGAAAAGTCTCAAATAAAATAAGTAATAAACTATATATAAATGGATTCCAATTTATCTTGAGTTTAAAACTTTAAAATAATGAGAGTTTTAAAAAGTCAATTAAATTTAAAATTTTATACATATATGTATATTTCATATATGAGTAAAATTGAATATATATTGAAATTTAATTTAAATTTTTCAATGTGAGTGTGAATATAACAAATGGGCATAAATGTTTATATTTCAAGTTTAAAGATTGAAGTTTGAATTTAAATTTAAAATAAATGTTTTAAAAATAAGTAGCATTTAAAATTATTAAGATAATATATGTAATGTAAATATTGGTTAAATTCTTTTAACATTGTACATATATATACACGCACACACAAATGAATAAAGGAATACATTTATTTATAAAGTGTATACGATATAAAAAAATAAAGTTTATAAATTTATTTTGTCCTGTAAAAAATCACACATGTAAACATACATGCACATGTGAGAATGGAGTAGAGTAATTAGCAAAATCTAAAGCTTATAATTTTCTTTTTCAAAATGCCACAAACCATCATTACTTTAATAAAATAATCAAATAAAAAATTTCAGAAAAACTTTTCACCTTCCCAATTCAAATTATTAAACCTCCAAATCTATGAAAAGTTCAGTAATCAAAAGATTTATCAATCTCCAACTCCAACACTCAAGAAAAGTAAAAAATCAGAAAAGAAAAAAAAACTGCCATTTCTTCTCAAATATGAAACTAAATATTCAAGAGCAACATGGTCAAGCTGTAGTTTATGATTCTATATCTCAGGTAAATTTTATACCTTATAGTTTAATGAATCTATGATCTTAAAATCAAGTTTATAACATAAAACAAATTCAAAAAATTGCAGATTTATAAAGAATACAGTGCTGTAGTTTTTTTTGGCCAGAGATAATGCAAGATTCTCTGTAAATAGATAAAGGCAAGTAATTTTTTTTAAAAGTTTGAATTTAATGTTGTTGATCAATAACAAAGAAAGGATCTAAGCAATAGTATCAATCTAAGTTGCAGGAAGAATAAAGTTCAAGGAAAATTTGTTTTCTGTTTTCAAATGCAGGAAAGTTCCTCTGTTAGATATAAAAGATTTCAAACCTGTAAGTAATTTAAAATTGTTTGTATCTAATGAATTAAGTACAACAAAGAGTAAATAAAGATCTGTATTTACAATTTACAGATCTAAACTCCAAGATTAAAGAAGAAACAAAAATTCAGGCAGGCTAAACAAAAATGAAAGTTTCCAGGCTCAAAACTCTTCTCTGTTCCTCTCTGTTAAACTACAGGTGAGAAAAATTATCCTCCTTTGGTCTCAACTCTGTTTATACCCTAATTGTGTGCCTGATGCTTGGTTGAAAATCATGAGATAAAGTATGATGCATGGATATGAATGTGTTTGTATAGGTACATATGAAGATATATATATGCATGCACATATAATTGTGAGGCTCTGTTTAGTTACAGGAAAAAAAAAGGACAAACAAAGTCAAAAATCCATTACTCTCTATCAAATCTTCTTTAGGTCATGATTTGTAGATAAGATATGTTTGTAATAACAAGCTATAAGGTTTAAAAATATTTTCGAGGATGAACATAAAGAATGTTTTAACAAAAAGGGGAATTATAGTAAAATTTAAACCATATCAAATTCTCGACTGGAATGGTTTGCTGATTCGTATATATAACCTGAATCTCCTTTAAAAACTAGGATTTTTAAAATAAAAATCATAATTTTTTAGTTTTGATTTGTAGTAGAATTTTTAAGACGAACAGAAAACCCATTTTCATCATTATCCGATGATCTGCGACGTGTGGTGGATCGAATTTGCTGTTGAGGGAAGTTTGAGTGCTGAAGATCACCAGAAAAATAACAGTAGCATTTACAAATGATCAGGGAGGTGGTACGACATGATTCTAGGGTTTAAGAACCCAGTTTGATCGATTTGTTCATCAAGCTCGTGGTGCAACGTGTGTTGATCAGAGTGAATCACGACTGGGGGAAAATAGAGTGTCGAGCGTGGCGCAGCTCCAACCGAGGAGGCGAGGCTTCAGATGATCTACGGCGACGGTGCGAGATCAATTTTGGTGATGGTGTGTTTCTGGGTTGGGTTCAAGGTTGAACCAATTAGCTCGATTTCAATTCTTGGTTAAATTCGTCGATCTTGATGCTTGGTTGAGGAGGAAAGGCTCGAGTTTTCTATCGAGTCATTTCACGGGGTGATGGGTTTTGTTCTTTTCAGTTTGGGCTTCGGCCTGTTTTTCCTTGCGATAATTAAATTTAGGTTCAGGCTTGTATTTTTTAGTTTGGGCTTCAAGGAAACTTTATAACTTAAGTTTTCAAGATTTTAAAGATTTGAATTGAAAATTGAGAATATTTTCAAGATTGTTTTGGCATTTAATAATCACATATTTGTTTATTTATTGAGTAAATTAACACGTGTTTTCAAGAAAATATAACATTGTGATGAAAGAAGTAATTATGGGAGTGTATTAATCTTTCATTAATTAAAAAGATTTAATGTTTTGTTATTCTTGAAGATTTTAAGTTAAATTAGGTTATAACAATAATTTGTCCCAAAGGATATTAAAATAAGATTTAAATGATGATTTGTAATAAGTAAAGATAAGTAGTTTTCTTTTAAAATTTTAATAAAATCTTGAGTAATTTCTTATTGAAATCTAAAAGTAAATGTTATTGACTAAATATAATTAATCATGGTTGATAAATTGAAAGATTAACTACTTTATGTAATTAATTAAGGGTTTACTTACTTAATTATTTAAAGGATAATTGATAAATGTAATTAATTAATTAATGGGATAATAAAAGGGTAAGTTATTAATATAAGTAATCAAAGGTAATTAATTGCTTACTTAATTAAAAGTAATTAATTGATGATTAAAGAAAATTTATCAAATACTAAGGGTTAATTACTTTTAAAGCATAATTAATTAGTGTGGTTAATTAATTAGGGTAATTAAATTAAGAATAATTAATTAAAGGATAATCAATTATAATTAAGATTTAATTAATCAATAATTAAGGGTTTATTTATTTAAGTAATTAACTAGGGAATAATTTATTAAGATTTAATTAATTACAACTAAAGGGTTAATTAATTAAGATAATTAAGGAATGATTAATTAACGAAGGTGATTAAGACTTAATTAATTGAAATTAATAATAATTAATCATTGATTAAAAATTACTAATGGGAGTTATTATGTGAGTAATAAATTTAAGACCACACAAATTTATTCATCTTAATTGTAGATGTTGGATTGTTATTGAATGCTGTGTGATGGATTGATATATTGTTATGTGATGTGATGCTATGTGATGCTTTGTGCTGAGCTGTTATATTTGTGATGAATATACTGTTGTATGAATATGAAAACCCTTTTTGCCCGTAAAACGACATTTAAACTTCGATGCGACAAAGAGTCGGATTCCAGTTGGTTATCCAAAATCCACATCGAATCGTAATGGTAAATCTTTGTGATTGATAAATTTACTTTATCTGTGAATCTGCAAATGAAGATAAGCGTTATGAATTATACCGCTTATCGAGATTGATATGATTGAATCTGTGATGATTGATGATGTTGCACTATTGTGTGAAACCCCTAGACCACACTTATACACACACAAATATAGATTGCACGTGGAAACGGGTTAAGTCACAGTTTTGAAATAGTTTTAAAGATTGAATTTTTGAATCCAAAATAGTTTTGGAATTAGAATCGAAGCTTTTGAAAATGAATTTCAAAAATAAAAGTTATTTTGAATAACTTGATTGAGTTTTGAAATTTAAATAAGTTGATTTAAATTTGAACTCAATATTTGAAATCGACTTCTATGATTTGGAACTAGGGTTTAAAAATATTATTCAACTTATAAATGGTTTATATGGGTTTTAAATCATTTTAAAAGTGTAGTTTTGGAAATTTGAATGTAACCTAAAGATTTTAACTTGTATAAATATAGTTGAATTTTTCTGAAATGAAAACTATCTGTTTCAATAATAAAAGCTTTCACATAAGAAATTAACTTCCAATTTGTGTTAAAAGGATTTCAAGTCTAAAATGGAAAACGGTTTTCCTGGTTATGAATAAATCATTGGAAATGGGTTTGAAAGCTATAAGTTAAATCTTTAATTTAAAGATTTAAACAAGTTAGTCCAAATTGAAATGGGAATTGTTTTGAAATCTGTAAATGGATCTTTGTGAAACTAGGTGAACTTTGTGAAATGAATCTATCATTTAAAGATTTAAAATGGTAAATTGTTAACAATTTGAAAGAAAAGCTTTGGATTTTTAAGTTGTGACTTAACTGAAATCCCATATCCATATGTTTTTAAAGTTGCGCTCACCATTCGGTTTAGCCGGGAGAGGACCTTCTGTTATATAAACCATTCCGAATAGTGATACAACGTTATGGATTGCATTTGTAGACCGGTGTTGAAGACCGAGTGTCTTCAAGAACGTTAGGATAACCTATCGATTGTCTCTGCACCGAGTAGCTATGGTATAGAGATTCCCTAAGTGATGGGAAGTCCGATCGGGATTGTGGATACCCGGATTGCAAGGGCTTCTTCGGAATTACCTTCGGTTCTGTTCGTTGTAACGATCTGGATTTTTGATTAAATTTAAATTGATAATTAAAGTAAATTTTTGAATAAATTTGTAAATTAATTTTAATTTTTCAAATTAAATAGGATAATTATTCATTTTGACATTGATTTTACAATTTAATTGGGGCTTTGAAAATTCTATATTTAATATCTTATAAATAAAAGGTAATATCCCAAAAATTTATCAATTAAAATTAATAATATATTTTAAATTTTTGTAATTTAATTTAAAAATAAATTGAGAAAAATATTAAATAAAATAAGTAATAAACTATATATAAATGAATTCCAATTTATATCGAGTTTAAAATTTTGAAATAATGAGAGTTTTAAAAAGTCAATTAAATTTAAAATTTTATACGTATATGTATATTTCATATATGAGTAAAATTGAATATATATTGAAATTTAATTTAAAATTTTCAAGGTGAGTGTGAATATAACAAATGGGCATAAATGTTTATATTTCAAGTTTATAGATTGAAGTTTGAATTTAAATTTAAAATAAATGTTTTAAAAATAAGTAGCATTTAAAATTATTAAGATAATATATGTAATGTAAATATTGGTTAAATTCTTTTAACATTGTACATATATATACACACAAATGAATAAAGGAATACATTTATTTATAAAGTGTATACGATATAAAAAAATAAAGTTTATAAATTTATTTTGTCTTGTAAAAAATCACACATGTAAACATACATGCACATGTGAGAATGGAGTAGAGTAATCAACAAAATCTAAAGCTTATAATTTTCTTTTTACAAATGGCACAAACTATCATTACTTTAATAAAATAATCAAATAAAAAATTTCAAAAAAACTTTTCACCTCCAAATCTCTGAAAAGTGCAGTAATCAAAAGATTTATCAATCTCCAACTCCAACACTCAAGAAAAGTAAAAAATCTGAAAAGAAAAAAAAGAACTGCCATTTCTTCTCAAATATAAAACTAAATTGTAATATCCCGGAATTTCCAGGATTTTAAAATGCTGATAATCTCTAATTTAAAATTGATAAAATTGTTATTTTCGCAGATAAATTAACCAAGTAATATTTTAATTTTGGTTATAAATTGGTTTTATATTAAGATAAATCATTTTATTGTATAAATAAATTCTAAATTGATTTATTTATTTTTTCAAAATTTATAAGTATGTTTAAATACATTTAAATCTGTATATTTAGATTTGTGTAATTTAAATTGATTTTAAAATAGGATATATTATTTGAAAATAATAATAAGCTTATTTTAAAATAGTTGTTTATATTCATTTAAATTTATTTTAGATTTGGTTTTTAAATTTGACTTTGAAATGAATCTAAATTTGAATTCAAGAGTATACATACATATTACTAATATAGTTTGAGTTTAAAATATATAGGTAATGTTTTTAATTAAAATAAGATTTGTTTTATTTCTTTTAATTAGAAATTTTATTTGTATTTATTTAATAAAATAAATGTAAGGCCTTTGAAATAACATTTAAAATAAGTTTGCAATGTTTTATAATTTTATTTAAATTATCATTAATTTTATTTTATGTTCTTTTTAAAAGATTGTATTTTATAAATTAAGCATACATTTGTAAATGTATAAGTGAATTTGTTGTTTGATATTTAATAAGAAAGGCATTTTTAAAATTTAGAAAACATACTTGTAATTAGGAAAATAATTTTAAATGCTTTTAAATTCCTTTAGAATTAAAACAAACTCAATATTTACAAATGTTCATTTCTTAAACACCTTGATAACAAGTGTTAAACCATTTGTGTAAATAGAGACAAGTGTCCTTTGTTTTTCTAATTTCTTTTAATTTATAAATCTGAATTTATTCTATAAAAACCCTCTTTATCATTTTCTCAAACCTTGGTTCATTTCTAAAAGAAAACCTAAAATCTTCATGCAATCTTCATTCATTACCCAAAAACCAGAAAACCAAAAATCAATACTCAAAACAAATCAAACATCTGAAATCCTTCAAAACCCAAACACATTTAGTAGATCAAAGTCTGCATATTCAAAATCTAAGACCTACATCTAATTTCTCAAACTCATGTATCCGCCTCAAAGCTTCAAATGCATGCAAAGTTCCAGTTTTAAAAAGCTTCAAACTTAAGTGTCTGCACCAAATATTCAAATGCATGCAAGAAAATCTGATCAAGGCTTCAGTTTCTTAAGTTCAAGCTCAAATGTTTCCCAGTTTTTCAAATGCAAACATGAGGCATCTCTGTTTCAATAGTTTCATCTTCAAGTTCAAATTCTTTTGCACTTTCCAGTCATCTTCAAAACTCTGCACTTCTAATTTGAGGTGAGTAAACATTTTACTAAGACTAAGTAGTTAAGTATCTGTTGCATTTGTGATGTGGTTTATTTTATATGTATATATGTTGCCTCTGTGTAGATATAGACATGCAATATGTTTGTTCTGTTTTTTTTTACTGTGCATAATAACATTTATTTTCTCTGTTATACTTACTGCAGAATTAAGATAACATCAAAACTTCAAGCTATTTTGTTTAATCAACTATTAGAACATTGATTCAAAACAAAATAGTAATTTAAGCATAAACTAACAACTAAAAAAATAATAATAGAACAAAGTCTCTGGTTTGAGATGTACCAGGAAATCAAAAATGCTATAAACAGTTTATTAAAAAAAAATGTTGAAATCAAATGATAAAATTTGATGAGATAACTATATGATTTAGATTTGCATTTGTAAGCATGAAATTTGGAAAGAAGTTTATAATTTTTAAAATTGTAGTGAGGGAGTATTTGGGGGTTTTCTGCAAATTGAGTTTTGACCTTTAACTAATGATCCTTGCATTTGGATGGCTTGAAAATCTTCATGGAGTTAGTGTAAACATCTTTGAGTATAGGAAAAATAGTAGAATAATTTTTAGATCACTTTGATGTTTGAATTTGTCAGAAATTTAATTTTAACCTAGTTTAGAAGCTATCTGGAAAATTGATCACTGCAACCTCATTATTGCATCGAGTTGAATGAAAATTGGAGTGAAGGAAGCTTGGTGGGTGGGTGGACTATGGCCGGAGTTGTAGCATTTGTTGATGATCGGCAGCAACGATTTTTGGGTTTTCTGGTAAGGGGTTTTTGAGTTCAGTCACCTGATGAACTCGATTTTGATTCAAAGCTTGAAGTGTCGTTCTGTTGGTCATAGGGGCTTGCGAGGGGCTAGGGTGATTTGCCGGAGGTGTTGCCGTTGACTGGAGAAGGTCGGGCTATGGTGCAGGTTGCACGGTGGGGATGGTGGTGTCAGTTGTTTTGGGTTTTGCTTTGGAATTGGATACTGGGTATAGTTAGGGTAATAAGGGAGTAGGACTCGGGGGGAAACTCGTGCATTTTTGGTCGTGGCTCAGGTTTATACTCGTGTGATCTGGGTAATGATGTGCTGTGTAAACTGTTAGTTTAACAGTTTTGAGTTTTTAGATTAAAACAGTTTTTTTTAGGATTTAAAATTCATGTGCTTTGTTCCCAGTAAATAAAGGGTAAACCCGAACTAAAGTGTTAACAAATTTTTTAAAATTAATGAATAAGTTTAAAAAAAAAACTTTAAATAGTTTAAATCAAAGTAAAATTCTTGTTTATGAAATTGAATTGTTTTATAAATGAAATTTATATGATTTGTTTAAATGTTTTTAGCTAATGTTGTTTTCAAACTTATTTTGGAAATAATAAAGTAAATTTATAATTGTTTTTATTGATTAACAAATAAAATTTAAGATATTAACTTGGAATTAGATTTGTTAATTAATAATTAGTGAAATTAATTAATGATTTCTTATAATTTAATTTAATTAAGGAATTAAGTTAAATAAAGTTTTCAAGATTTATTTAAGATAATATTTTATCTTAAATAATAATTAAGTATTAATAATTTGTAATTAGTTAGTTAATCAAAGAAGTTTAAGTTAATTAATTAATTTAATTAATTATTTAAAAAGGGGTTAATTAAGTAATTAATTAAGTATAATTTTTTATTTAATTAACTGTTAATTAAGATGATGATTTAATTAATGACAAATGATTAATTAAATTGTAATTACTTATTAACTAAGTAATTAAAGGTTAACTAAATAGTAATTAATTAATGAAGGTTTATTTAAGTTTTAATTGGGTTTTCTAAATTAATAATTAAAAGAATTATTAAAATATAATGCTAGTTAATTAAGAATTAATTAACTATTTTTATTTAAGGTTAATTAATTTTAATTAAGAATTAATTAATTTTAATTATGAATTAATTAATTTGTAATTAAGATTTGTTAATTAATAATTAAGTTTATTAATTAATGACTAAGAGTGATTAATTAGTTAATTAAGTATAATTAATTAATTAATAAAAGTAATTAGTGATTAATTACTTTGTATTAAAGGATTGATTAATAATTAAGGTTTATTAATAAATAGTTGGAGATAATTAATCTATTAATTAAAGATTAATTTGGTTAATGAGCAATTAAGGAATGAATTACTCAATTCTGTTTATGAGATGAGTGAAATCAAGTAAGTTAATTAATTTGTTAATTAATTAAGAATAGTTACTTGATAAATGATTAAGAATAAATACTTAATAAGTTTTGGTAAGGCTAATTACTTAAGGTAAGTAATAGATTAGTTACAGAGGTAATTGAATTAGGTAAATTACTGATTGGAAAGTAATTTGAAATGAGTAATTACTTGTTAAAGTAATTAAAGGTTTATTACTTGGGTAATAAATCAAAGAATTTATAAAGTAATTAAGAAGTAATTAAGAATAATTAATTACTGTACTTAAGTTGATTAATTAAAAGCAATTAATCTGAGCATGATTAATTAATTAAGGTTCATTAATTAATATGATTAATTAAAATAATTAAGGGTTAAATACTTTAGTAAGAGTTAATTAATCAAGGTTGATTAGGATTAATTAATTGATTTAATTAATCTAGGCAAGATTTATTGTGATAAAGGTAATTAATTTAATTAATTTTAAATTAATTAAGTGATTAGGTAATTAATTTAATTCACTTTAAATTAATTAGAGATAGTTAATTTAATTCATTTTAAATTAATTATATTGGTATGAGTTGAATCGTTGCTTATGTATGATTGGATGACATTGATTGTCTTGAATGTTGTGTGATTTCAGAAATGAGATAAGTATGGTTGTGTGATATGGATGCTTGGTTGAATTGTGATTATCAACTTGGAATGTTGATATATGGATTATCTATTATAATATGGATTATATGAATTACCTGTTATTTGATAATGTTGATTATCAATTGTGGCCTGTGAATTATCAATTCTGTGTATATATAGATAGTTGAATTTAATTGTTTTAAAACCTTTTAAACAACTTGGACTTAAAAGACACGCTTTGGATTTCGATGAGACCGGGATCGGGTTTCCATATTTGGATATCCGAAAACCACATCGATTCCAAATAACGTTAGGTCGTGAGTCAAAATGGAGCAAGTGAAGACTCGAGGTGTAAGGGCTATACGTCAGTATAACTCTGTGGGTGATTCCGTAATGAGTTGATGGAATAGACCTTATAGATTCGAGATGGTGATTTAGAGTGCAAGGGTTATTGTCGTTAACTCTGAGGGTGATTCCAGAAATGAGTATAGCGAGATAATGCCTTCGGTTTCGTTCGAACCCGGAACGAACTTGTATGGATTGAGTGCTTGCAGCACATCGTCAAGTGGACGATGAGAATTCTAAGTGATATGTCCTATAAAGATAATCGTAACCTCAAGCCTCATCAACCGGGAATGGCTAAAACAGGGGAGGTGCAGCAAAGCTTCGTGGGTCGCACCCACTGGAGAGTAAGATTTACCCCTGTCTAGAGGTCCCTTTTATTTCGGCTGTGTGGACGGTTGAATAGCTACAACCATCGGGGTTGTCTTATTCGGAACTGTTCAGTAAGGAACTGTAACGACCCGTATTTTTACGTGTCGATAAATCGTAGAATTTACAGGTTGTTAGTGTTGTTTGTGTTGCTTCTAGCTTGAGTCGTTTAGGAGTTGACCCGAGTGCAAGTGATGAGTCGTGACCGACTCATAGGCATAGCTAAGTTAGGTGATGAGTCGTGACCGACTCATAGGGACCGACTCAAGGGGTTTAGGCGACTTAAGGATATGACCGACTTATAATGACCGACCTAATTGGAGTTAGCTTCATAAGATGGTGACCGACTCACGAGATAGCGGTTTAAGGGTTGGTGACCGACTTAAGAAAAACCGACTTAGGGCTTAGGTCGTGGGTAGTTGAGTCGGTGAGGCCATGGGTCGTGAGTCGTTTGACCGAGTTAGGGATAGGTTGAGTCGTTTGTGTCATAGTTAAATCGTGACCGACTTATGTTGAGTCGGCTAGGACTTAGGTCGGCCATAAGGCTGTGTTGTTAGGTCGTTTGCAACTGAGTCGGTAGGCACGACTTAACGATGAGTCGTAAGTCGTATGTGTCTTAAGTCGTGTGACCTTCTTGCTGTGTTGAGTCGTTAGGTCTTTGAGTCGGTAGAATTTAAGTCGGCATCTGGGTTAGTGTTAAGTCGGCAGTATATGTTGTATAGTTAAGTCGCAGGGTCGGCTGTGCTAGGTCGTGAGTCGGCAGGAGATGAGTCGTGGACGACTCATGATGAGTCGGGACCGACTCATGGGGCGACGACTCAGGGAGGTTCCAGCCTATAAATAGAGGGGTTCGGCTCACTTTTTGGCACCAGATTTCGAAGCGACGAAGTGCTGCCATTTTGAAGACTCGACTACAACATTTCTTCATCTTCTTTTCTCCATTCCAATCTAATTCTAACATCCATCCAAGATCGAAGATCGAGATCGAAGATCCAAGTGCCAAAGTTGAAGATCTTCATCCGTTCGAGCTAGAATTCATCGATTGGAGCGAGATATTGCCGGATCAAACCTTGATCTTCGCTGTCCAGATCTGAAGTGTATAGTTTTTGTAGTGTTTGGGTGATTTGGTGAGTGGTAGTTATCTCTCACGCGGATCCAAAGGAGTATATTGGATTGGTGGCATGTTTGGGTGTTAAAGTTAGAGATTTCATGCATTTTTCTTAGATCGAAGTCTAGATCCATGGTTTTTTTGAAGATGTTTACTTATGCAAGTTAGTTTAACAAGTATTAGAGACAAAACCCATGTTTTATATTTGATAGATCTATGCTAAAAACTATGGTTTCACATATGTTGGACTTTTGCTCACTTATTTACGAAATTGCCATTATAGTTGATATTGCTTATATTGCTTGTTAGATCTTGTTTGAATGATTGATATTTGAATGTATGATTGATTTGATTGTTTCCAAGTTAGCTAGTAGTTGATTTGGAACAAGAGGATGGAAGAGGATTCAAAAGCTATGGAAGAAGGCTCTTGAATGGTGAAAGCTGCTTAAGGCATATGTAGCGGATGTTGAAGCTCATATGTATAGATTGGATGATGATGAGATGGAACTTTGCCATGATGCGATGAGGCAAACCATGTTGTTGAGTTGAGACTTTGCTTTGATGTGATGAAGTGAAGTATGATGTGAGTCTTGGCTTAATCCAGGAAGGGATCATTCCAAGCATGTTGATAACTTGAAGGGTAGTTCAAGTTGGTTGATAATGGATTGTTCAAGAGGTAGCTTGAGCTTGTATGAGGAAGTAGTCGTCGAGGAGGATGACTAGGAGGCTTGGATCTCGTCGTTGTTGAAGGTTCTAGCATGCTCAAAAGCAAGAGTACATGGGGCGCCCATAACGACTACAGGAAGGTAGTCGGGACACCCAAAAGACTACAGGTAGGTAGTTGAGTACTCTGGGCAAAGTAGATAAGTCCTAGGCACAAGGCAGTGTGCGGAGTTATGGTTAGAACCGGGGTTACCATTAGCCCTTGACAGATGGTCATTCAACTAACGGTGAAATCGAGGCAAGGATGACAGTGATAGCCAGAGTCATGGATGTTTGGTTGTATTATCATTCGGCTTCAAGAGCGGTGTTTTCTGGGTGCTTATCTGATCTTGGTTTAGGCCTTGGGGGTTTGTATTTGGAAAACATCGTCCTTGACTCGAGTGGTATTCGCTTTACCTTAATTGTCTATGTTGTTATGCTTGCTTCTCCTTAGTGTATGTCTGGGGCTATCACTGTAGAAAGAGGTGGAGTGGGATGGTTTGGTTCCTATTCCTTTTATCCTTTATGCTCTTTTGGTATGTTTGATAGTTAATTTACTGCTCACTAAGACTTTGTCTGACTCAAGGTTTTATGTCTCCTCTTATTACCTTGGGCTGTTCATCCATGTTTGGGATGGGCAGACTAGGTAGCAGGTGACAGGTGTTGTGCTAGGAGTTCTACGCTGAAGATGACGAAGACGAGCAGGAGGCTTTGCATATTAGTTTTCTTACTATATGTACTGGGTATCCGCTGCTGTATTTGGTTGAGTGATTTGTAGTGAGGCTTTCATGTATGGATTTGAGTAGATGATTGTATGAAACTACTGTGATGCTTATATGATGATGTTCTGTTCTATGGAGCTTCACTATATTATATTTCTCTATTGTATTTTATCCATGCGCTGTGAGTTATGCGATAGAGATTCTTCTGTTTTGTTTTACCCTGACTATCGTCCATGGCTGCCTGGCACACCTTTTAGCGCATTATTTCCTTGATTTGGTGCGGGAGTCATGGGCGGTCGTCACATTTGGTATCAGAGCTTTGGTTAATCGATTTTAGCCAACGCTCGCTGATGTAACTACGTAAGAGAGACGTAATTGTAATTTGATGGATGATTACTATATATAATATAGTAGTTTAGAAGGGTTTGAACTCCTTATGCAGTTGTTTCTTAAGGTGTTCTAATCATTCTTTTTACAGATATTAAGGATGAGTCAAAGAGGAAGACCAGCTGCGAGGGGTAGCCGTGATGCTAGGGAAGCTGTTGATTATGCTCCTATGTTTGAGGCCATGATGACTTCAATCATGAGGAGAATACCAGCTTCAGGATCATCTGTGGATGTGGGAGTTCAAGTCCAAGCTCTGAGACCGGTGGATTTTGCCAAGCTTTGCAAGGATTATACTGCTCTTGGAGGGAAAGTTTTCTTGGGGACGGAGTCGACTATTGAGGTGCAGAGGTGGATAGATGCTTGCAAAAGGATCTTTGGTGACTTAGGGATTGAGGATGCAACTAAGAGGAAGCTTGCATCGAGACAGCTTCAGGGAAGAGCTGCGGATTGGTGGAATTCTATCACTATAGATACACCAGAAGAAGAGATTACTTGGGAGCAATTCCAAGTTAGATTTGAAGCTAAGTTCATCTCTACTGCTCAGAAATCGGTCTTGTTTAAGAGGTTTGTGGAGCTCAAGCAAGGTGGGAGGCCTGTTCTTGAGTATATTTCTGAGTTTGAAGCTTTGTCTAAGTATGCCAGATCGTATATTGATTCTCCCTACCAGAAGAATGAAAAGTTTGTGACTGGTCTGGATGCTTATCTTGGGAGGCAGTTAGTGGATCATCTGGATGATCCATTTGAGAAGCTTGTGGAGAAAGCTTTGAGGCATGAGAGTTTGTTCCCTAAGGAAAGTTCTGTTGTTGCTGTAACCAGGGAAGTATCTAAACCACAGCAGAGTGGCAACAGGAAGAGGAAGCAGCAGCAACAGAAGGGTAAGGATGGCCAGAAGAAGCCGAAGAGCGAAGTGACTTGCTATAACTGCCAGCAGAAGGGCCATCTTTACAAAGATTGTAAGAATCCCAAAGTGCCGGGAAAGTGTTACAACTGTGATAAGCTGGGACATATCAAGAAGGATTGTCCAGAACCGAGGAAAGATAGGCAGGTTGTGCAAGCCTATGCTTTGGGGGCTGTTCCATCGTCTTCGAAAGCTCCTACTGCTGAGGAGAAGGGGAAGAGTGTGGTGGTTCAAGGTACTCTTTCTATTTGTGGTGTTCCAGTTAGAGTGTTGTTTGATACTGGAGCGTCGCATTCTTTTGTTTGTGATGAGTTGGTATGCTGGTTAGGTATGAAACCGGATATTGTTGATAGGCCATTGGTTGTGACTAATCCGGTTGGGGGTTCGTCATGTTTGTGTATGATATGCCGTGGTCTAGTTGTGTCGAGTCATGATTGCTTTGTTCTGAACTTTGCGGGGTTCGGAATTATTTTGGGCATGGACTGGCTTAGGAAGTATGCGGCTAGGATTGATTGTGAGAGGCTTGAGGTGACAGTCGGGAATGTGGAAGGGCGAAAGGTTGTGATACGATGTAAGCATGAAGAAGGCGTCTTCATGAGCTTCATGTATTCGCTGGTTGTTCCACGGGATGGACTGTCATCGGTGCCTATTGTGAATGAGTTTGAGAATGTCTTTGAGGAAGTCAAAGGGTTGCCGCCGCATAGGGAGATCGAGTTTCGTATCGATCTAGTTGAGGGAGCCAGACCTGTTGTGATGCCTCTTAGGCGGATGGCACCGAGGGAGCAGCAAGAGCTGAAGGTGCAAGTTGATGACCTTTTGCGGAAAGGATTCATTCGGAGAAGTGTGTCCGAATGGGGTGCGCCCGTTGTGTTCGCAACCAAAACGGATGGATCGTTGAGGTTGTGTGTTGATTATCGTGAGCTGAATAAGGTGACTAAGAAGAACAAGTATCCATTGCCGAGAATAGATGACTTGTTTGATCAGCTTCACGAGGCTAAGGTGTTTTCTCAGATGGATTTGGCAACGGGATTTCACCAGTTGAGAGTGGCAAAGGATAGTGTGCCGAAGACTGCTTTCAGAACACCATCCGGGTTTTATGAGTGGCTGGTAATGCCGTTTGGGTTGACTAACGCGCCAGCATATTTTGTGGATCTTATGAATAGAGTGTTCAGAGATCAGTTGAATAAGTTCGTGCTTGTGTTCGTGGATGATATTTTGGTTTATTCCAGAACTGAGGAAGAGCACAAGACGCACTTGAGGATTGTTTTAGGAATCTTACGGAAACATCAGCTGAAGGCTAAGTTTTCGAAGTGTCACTTCTGGAAGAGTGAAGTGAGGTTCTTAGGCCATGTTATCTCTGGAAATGGAATAGCGGTTGACCCCGCTAAGGTGGCAGCGATCCAGGATTGGGTTAGGCCTAAGAATGCATCTGATGTGAGAAGTTTTCTTGGATTAGCAGGATATTATCGTCGGTTTATCAAAGACTTTTCCAAGATAGCTGCACCGTTGACAGGATTGACGAAGAAGAATCAAGTGTTCAGATGGAATGATAAGTGTGAACAAGCTTTCATAATCCTGAAAGAGCGACTGACGAGTGCTCCTGTTTTGACTATTCCAAGTGGGAATGATGAGATGGTGGTTTACACCGATGCATGTGGTACTGGACTTGGAGCAGTGCTAATGCAGAAGGATAAAGTTGTTGCGTATGCTAGTCGACAACTGAAGCCGCATGAAAGGAATTATCCGACTCATGATTTGGAGTTAGCGGCGATTGTGTTTGCTTTGAAGATGTGGAGACATTATCTATTGGGAGTTAGATTCGAGTTGTTTACAGATCATAAGTCGTTGAAGTATCTGTTCTCCCAAAAGGATTTAAATCTTCGACAGCAACGATGGCTAGAGTTCCTAGCATCTTATGATTTTGGTATAGCCTATACTCCAGGAAAAGGTAACGTAGTGGCAGATGCGTTAAGTCGAAGACATGCAGGTTTGGGAGCCATGTTTTCGGAATGGAAGAGTCTTGAGTATTTGGCTGGATTTGACTTCAGGCCTAGATGTGAATTGGAACCTAAGATGTTGGCAAACTTATCGATAAGGCCTACTCTTGTGGAAAGGGTTGGCGAGAGCCAAAAGGGAGATGATAAGCTTGTCAAGATTATCTGTGATTTGGAATCTGGGTTGGACCCAGAGAAGGATAAGGGATTCGAGGTCGATCGAGAGGGTTGGCTTCGAAAGCAAGGACGACTAGTTGTTCCCGATATTGATGGATTGAGAGATGAAGTTCTGAGGGAAAGTCATCACTCGAAGTTGACAATTCATCCAGGTGGAAATAAGATGTATCGGGATATGAAAAGATCCTACTACTGGGAAGGTATGAAGAAGGATGTTGGAGATTTTATTTCCAAGTGTATGAATTGCCAGTTGGTGAAAGCTGAGCAGAAGAAGCCCAGTGGATTACTTCAGCCATTAGAGGTTCCTACATGGAAGTGGGAGCAAGTGTCGATGGACTTTATCGATGGTCTACCTAGGACAAGAGCAGGGAATGAAGGGATTTGGGTCATAGTAGATCGTTTGACCAAGAGTGCAAGGTTCATTCCTGTTCGATCGACTAGGACTGCATCGAAGTTGGCTGAATTATATGTGAAGTGGATAGTTCGTTTCCATGGTGTTCCGAAGAGTATAGTGAGCGATCGAGATCCATTGTTCGCTAGTAGATTTTGGAAGAGCTTCCAGGAAGTTTTGGGAACTGAGTTGTGTTTGAGTACAGCTTATCACCCTCAAACAGATGGTCAGACTGAGAGAGTCAACCGAGTTTTGGAAGATCTTCTTAGAGCATGTGTTTTGGACTTCGGAGGATCATGGGAAGATCACCTTCATTTGGTGGAGTTTGCTTATAACAACAGTTATCAGTCGAGTATTGGTATGGCACCATATGAGGCATTATATGGAAGACCGTGTAACTCTCCGACATGTTGGTTGGAAACGGGAGAAAAGCTGATGCTTGGGCCAGAGATGATTCGTCAAACTACGGATTGTATAGAGATCATTCGGCAACGAATGAGGGCAGCCCAGGATCGTCAGAAGAGTTATGCAGATAATCGTCGAAAGGATTTGGAATTCGATGTGGGTGATATGGTTTTTGTGAAGATTTCCCCATTGAAGAATGTTGTTAGATTCGGGAAGAAAGGGAAATTGACTCCGAGATTTGTTGGACCATTTCCGATTATCGAGCGAATTGGAAAGCTCGCTTATAGATTGGAGTTACCGGAAAAGATGGCGGGTGTGCACAATGTTTTTCATGTATCTTATCTACGGAAGTATGTGCACGACCCAACTACGGTGGTTTCTGCTGATAGCTGTGAAGACTTGGAGGTTGATCCTGTTGTTTCGAGACCTCGTAAGCCGCTTCGTATTGTTGAAACCGATACGAAACAGCTTAGGAGGAAGACGATTACGTTGCTCAAGGTACAATGGAGTGATGATGTTAACGACTGTACATGGGAGGAGGAAGAGAGGATGAAGGCAGCTCATCCCGGACTCTTCGAGGTATGGCCCTAAAGTGTCGTGACATCTCATGAATTTGTAGCTTGTTCTAAGTCATAGAATTCTGCATGCTAGGTTAGAATTGGATGCATGGTTTGTTGATTGCTATGGATGATAGGCATGCGGAATAATTTTGATTGCTGTTGTTTGCTTGGAATTTCGGGGGCGAAATTCCTAAGGGGGAGAGAATGTAACGACCCGTATTTTTACGTGTCGATAAATCGTAGAATTTACAGGTTGTTAGTGTTGTTTGTGTTGCTTCTAGCTTGAGTCGTTTAGGAGTTGACCCGAGTGCAAGTGATGAGTCGTGACCGACTCATAGGCATAGCTAAGTTAGGTGATGAGTCGTGACCGACTCATAGGGACCGACTCAAGGGGTTTAGGCGACTTAAGGATATGACCGACTTATAATGACCGACCTAATTGGAGTTAGCTTCATAAGATGGTGACCGACTCACGAGATAGCGGTTTAAGGGTTGGTGACCGACTTAAGAAAAACCGACTTAGGGCTTAGGTCGTGGGTAGTTGAGTCGGTGAGGCCATGGGTCGTGAGTCGTTTGACCGAGTTAGGGATAGGTTGAGTCGTTTGTGTCATAGTTAAATCGTGACCGACTTATGTTGAGTCGGCTAGGACTTAGGTCGGCCATAAGGCTGTGTTGTTAGGTCGTTTGCAACTGAGTCGGTAGGCACGACTTAACGATGAGTCGTAAGTCGTATGTGTCTTAAGTCGTGTGACCTTCTTGCTGTGTTGAGTCGTTAGGTCTTTGAGTCGGTAGAATTTAAGTCGGCATCTGGGTTAGTGTTAAGTCGGCAGTATATGTTGTATAGTTAAGTCGCAGGGTCGGCTGTGCTAGGTCGTGAGTCGGCAGGAGATGAGTCGTGGACGACTCATGATGAGTCGGGACCGACTCATGGGGCGACGACTCAGGGAGGTTCCAGCCTATAAATAGAGGGGTTCGGCTCACTTTTTGGCACCAGATTTCGAAGCGACGAAGTGCTGCCATTTTGAAGACTCGACTACAACATTTCTTCATCTTCTTTTCTCCATTCCAATCTAATTCTAACATCCATCCAAGATCGAAGATCGAGATCGAAGATCCAAGTGCCAAAGTTGAAGATCTTCATCCGTTCGAGCTAGAATTCATCGATTGGAGCGAGATATTGCCGGATCAAACCTTGATCTTCGCTGTCCAGATCTGAAGTGTATAGTTTTTGTAGTGTTTGGGTGATTTGGTGAGTGGTAGTTATCTCTCACGCGGATCCAAAGGAGTATATTGGATTGGTGGCATGTTTGGGTGTTAAAGTTAGAGATTTCATGCATTTTTCTTAGATCGAAGTCTAGATCCATGGTTTTTTTGAAGATGTTTACTTATGCAAGTTAGTTTAACAAGTATTAGAGACAAAACCCATGTTTTATATTTGATAGATCTATGCTAAAAACTATGGTTTCACATATGTTGGACTTTTGCTCACTTATTTACGAAATTGCCATTATAGTTGATATTGCTTATATTGCTTGTTAGATCTTGTTTGAATGATTGATATTTGAATGTATGATTGATTTGATTGTTTCCAAGTTAGCTAGTAGTTGATTTGGAACAAGAGGATGGAAGAGGATTCAAAAGCTATGGAAGAAGGCTCTTGAATGGTGAAAGCTGCTTAAGGCATATGTAGCGGATGTTGAAGCTCATATGTATAGATTGGATGATGATGAGATGGAACTTTGCCATGATGCGATGAGGCAAACCATGTTGTTGAGTTGAGACTTTGCTTTGATGTGATGAAGTGAAGTATGATGTGAGTCTTGGCTTAATCCAGGAAGGGATCATTCCAAGCATGTTGATAACTTGAAGGGTAGTTCAAGTTGGTTGATAATGGATTGTTCAAGAGGTAGCTTGAGCTTGTATGAGGAAGTAGTCGTCGAGGAGGATGACTAGGAGGCTTGGATCTCGTCGTTGTTGAAGGTTCTAGCATGCTCAAAAGCAAGAGTACATGGGGCGCCCATAACGACTACAGGAAGGTAGTCGGGACACCCAAAAGACTACAGGTAGGTAGTTGAGTACTCTGGGCAAAGTAGATAAGTCCTAGGCACAAGGCAGTGTGCGGAGTTATGGTTAGAACCGGGGTTACCATTAGCCCTTGACAGATGGTCATTCAACTAACGGTGAAATCGAGGCAAGGATGACAGTGATAGCCAGAGTCATGGATGTTTGGTTGTATTATCATTCGGCTTCAAGAGCGGTGTTTTCTGGGTGCTTATCTGATCTTGGTTTAGGCCTTGGGGGTTTGTATTTGGAAAACATCGTCCTTGACTCGAGTGATATTCGCTTTACCTTAATTGTCTATGTTGTTATGCTTGCTTCTCCTTAGTGTATGTCTGGGGCTATCACTGTAGAAAGAGGTGGAGTGGGATGGTTTGGTTCCTATTCCTTTTATCCTTTATGCTCTTTTGGTATGTTTGATAGTTAATTTACTGCTCACTAAGACTTTGTCTGACTCAAGGTTTTATGTCTCCTCTTATTACCTTGGGCTGTTCATCCATGTTTGGGATGGGCAGACTAGGTAGCAGGTGACAGGTGCTGTGCTAGGAGTTCTACGCTGAAGATGACGAAGACGAGCAGGAGGCTTTGCATATTAGTTTTCTTACTATATGTACTGGGTATCCGCTGCTGTATTTGGTTGAGTGATTTGTAGTGAGGCTTTCATGTATGGATTTGAGTAGATGATTGTATGAAACTACTGTGATGCTTATATGATGATGTTCTGTTCTATGGAGCTTCACTATATTATATTTCTCTATTGTATTTTATCCATGCGCTGTGAGTTATGCGATAGAGATTCTTCTGTTTTGTTTTACCCTGACTATCGTCCATGGCTGCCTGGCACACCTTTTAGCGCATTATTTCCTTGATTTGGTGCGGGAGTCATGGGCGGTCGTCACAGGAACGGGTCCGGCTTTGTGTTGCAGGGGAGTTAGGGTGGCTCCTCGGTACGGTGATCTAGGCCACGTACTGTGACGGGCGGTACCCAGTAGCCCTGCCATTGTATGGAATCCAAAATCCAATAAGTGCCAACGGTTTTGATTGTATTACCCACTTTTGTGGCTAGTAGCTGGAATTTAATAGATGTAACAATTTCGGCTATTTCATATTTATTTGAAAACCCTAGACACTATTATAATATCATCGGATTTCCTATCAAATGTTTTGGTTAGCGTAAGGTAAAAACTTTTCCATGTTTATGTGTGGGAAGTCTTACGTCATACCTTTTCTTTTCAAAGGTTTTTGAAGTTAAGCAACTTTAACCGTTTACTCACACCAGACCCATGTCTGACCCGGAGTTTATTTTTGTTTTTCATAAACTCTTGGGTACTCAAATTTTTATGAGTAGTCAAGGGAATTCAGGTTAGGAATTAAGTTGGCTTGACGAATTCGGAAGGAGCAATGGAGCAGGAGGCTTCTGCGTATAGCTATAGAATATTCCGCTGTGTGTTTCTCTGAGTTGTTGTATTATGTTGTATAACTAGACAGGTGATTATAATTGTCTAGTATGAGTTGATTATGCTGTGTATCTCTGATAATGATTGTAAACTATGTAAAGTATTATGTGATTAATATAATTTATTCGTTCCGTTGTTTAGATTCTGATGTTGTTTCTTTCTTCTTCTCTATCTTTTCTCTTTTCTATCCCTTTCTTTCTTAAGGATGATGCGTCTTTCTGGGTAGTGGAAAGTCGGGTCGTCACATTTGGTATCAGAGCGTTAGGCTGAGTGAATACCTAGGCTCTGTAGTGGTGTCTTTTTTGAGAGAGCGTACTTGTAATTTTTATATATAACTATATGTATATATTTCTACCTATCTGTTGGGTTACCTGTTCAGGTTTTCCAATATAAGTTATAAAGGTAGATGAGGTAGTAGTGTGTGTAACACAACTACCATTTGATGGAGTTTGAATGTTTGAGGTTGGAAGTGTATATGTCGAGACTGTAGACCTAATACCGTCTCGAGTAATCTTTGTAGTTTGGTGTAAGACTTCATTTGATCTCTGAAGGAAACCTGTTAAGGTTCGGAGTTCATCTATGTGTAAGTTTGATTGCGCTCGTGTGAGCGGATTTTTGAGGATTTGGATCTGTCGGTTGGGCAGAAGTAAGTGATGGTATTTTGATACCTCAGGGAGTAGTAGCTGCGTGATGAGATGCAGTGACTATGGATGTCTCCGAAGACGTTTCTTTCGGAGCAAGTTTAAGGAAGTGTGTTTATTTCAGGTGTTGTCGCTGAGATCAGCAGGATGTATGTGTTTGGTTGGAAGTCCGAGTTTCTCAAAAGAACTTTGGATAAGAAGTCTTTGGCATCTGTGTTAGCAGTGCAGCTCGGGAATGTTCCGTATTTCAGCAGGGAGATCTTCTGGCTTAGCAGTTTTTCTGAAGTGGAGTTCAGAAGCAGTTAAGTGGACCAGTTTCTTCGATGGGTTGGCTAATTAAGTTTAAGCTGTTCTGTTTGGTAAAGAGAGAACAGTTTTACTTGGATTTAGTTTGGTGGATCGCAAAAGTGACTTGCGATTGTTTGAGTGTTCTCTTGGATTCTCTGAGTTTTTCTGGATATATCTTCAAGAGAGTTGGAGATTTCCCGCATTGTAGATTGAGTTCTGAATCGACTAGATGCCAGGAGTGATACCGGTGATTCAACTAGGTAGAAGGTTGTTTCCTAGGATGATTGTTTGGTGAAGCAACTCTGTATTTCTTAGAATTTCTGTTGAACCTTATTTCCGAGATGTGATGTTTAGTCTGTGCCTGTGTTCGTCTACGGCATTTTCATCTGCTCCAGATCAGAGTTGTGCAGCGGAAGCAAGGTGACTGTTGTTCTTGAATAGAAGCAACTGGGAATTGCAGTATTTTGGATTAGTGAGTTTCTTCTGGAATTTTTCAGAATCTGAGGCAAGTTGGCGAGTGATTCTATTCTGTCTTTTCAGATAGGAGAAGTTGTTTTCTTCTGTTGATAGTAGAGTTTGGTTTTGATTTTTGGATTGATCTTGTGAGGATCAGTTTGTGAGTTGATCCAATTTGTTTGTAGAAGTATCAACGAAGGTTGAGCTTATCAGGAAGGATCTGTAGGCAGCCCGGATCATCCGGGAAGTTTTGAGGTTAAGTAACGGAAGAGTTTGGAATTCGAAGTTGGAGACTTCGATGTGGTTGAGATTTTCTCCGGTAAAGGAAACAATAAGATTTGGTGAAATTTTGAAGTGAGCTCAGAAGTATTGAATTCTTCTGAGTTTTGTAGGATCAGTGCTTTGGTTTGAAGAGTTGAATTGCCAGTTTGGAAAACTGGAATTCAAAATTATTTCACGTATCTCTGAGGGAGTACGTGTTTGGTCATCACTGGTTTTTGAGACCAGTAGTTCTGTGAAGTTTTAGATGTTGATCAGACTTGTCTTTGGTCTGGTATCTTAGGTAGATTATAGATCTAGCTGAGTGGGAACTCAGTAGCTTATAAGTATAGCTAGTTTTGGTTTAGTAGAGCGAGTATCCCTGTGTCTGTACTGGGGAGACTCGAGATAATTTAGGAGATTTATCCAGATCTGTGTCCAGATAACTGATGTTATTTATTTGAATTGGTTGTTTGGATGAAATTGTTTGTTTGATTGATAGTGTATGGCTGTTATGAACATTTGAATTGGTTGAAATAAAATAAAACTGTGGATTATCTTTGTTTTAAATTTCGAGGACGAAATTCTGTTAAGGGGGGAGGATTGTAATATCCCGGAATTTCCAGGAGTTTAAAATGTTGATAATCTCTAATTTAAAATTGATAAAATTGTTATTTTCACAGATAAATTAACCAAGTAATATTTTAATTTTGGTTATAAATTGGTTTTATATTAAGATAAATCATTTTATTGTATAAATAAATTCTAAATTGATTTTTTTTTCTTCAAAATTTATAAGTATGTTTAAATACATTTAAATCTGTATATTTAGATTTGTGTAATTTAAATTGATTTTAAAATAGGATATATTAATTGAAAATAATAATAAGCTTATTTTAAAATAGTTGTTTATATTCATTTAAATTTATTTAGATTTGGTTTTTAAATTTGACTTTGAAATGAATCTAAATTTGAATTCAAGAGTATACATACATATTACTAATATAGTTTGAGTTTAAAATATATAGGTAATGTTTTTAATTAAAATAAGATTTGTTTTATTTCTTTTAATTAGAAATTTGATTTGTATTTATTTAATAAAATAAATGTAAGGCTTTTGAAATAACATTTAAAATAAGTTTGCAATGTTTTATAATTTTATTTAAATTATCATTGGTTTTATTTTATGTTCTTTTTAAAAGATTGTATTTTATAAATTAAGCATACATTTGTAAATGTATAAGTGAATTTGTTGTTTGATATTTAATAAGAAAGGCATTTTTAAAATTTAGAAAACATACTTGTAATTAGGAAAATAATTTTAAATGCTTTTAAATTCCGTTAGAATTAAAACAAACTCAATATTTAGAAATGTTCATTTCTTAAACACCTTGATAACAAGTGTTAAACCATTTGTGTAAATAGAGACAAGTGTCCTTTGTTTTTCTAATTTCTTTTAATTTATTAAATCTGAATTTATTCTATAAAAACCCTCTTTATCATTTTCTCAAACCTTGGTTCATTTCTATAAGAAAACCTAAAATCTTCATGCAATCTTCATTCACTACCCAAAAACCAGAAAACCAAAAAACAATACTCAAAACAAATCAAATATCTGAAATCCTTCAAAACCCAAACACATTTAGAAGATCAAAGTCTGCAGATTCAAAATCTAAGACCTGCATCTAATTTCTCAAACTCATGTATCTGGCTCAAAGCTTCAAATGCATGCAAAGTTCCAGTTTTAAAAAGCTTCAAACTTAAGTGTCTGCACCAAATATTCAAATGCGTGCAAGAAAATATGATCAAGGCTTCAGTTTCTTAAGTTCAAGCTCAAATGTTTCCCAGTTTTTCAAATGCAAACATGAGGCATCTCTGTTTCAATGGCTTCAACTTCAAGTTCAAATTCTTTTGCACTTTCCAGTCATCTTCAAAACTCTGCACTTCTAATTTGAGGTGAGTAAACATTTTACTAAGACTAAGTAGTTAAGTATCTGTTGCATTTGTGATGTGGTTTATTTTATATGTATATATGTTGCCTCTGTGTAGATATAGACATGCAATATGTTTGTTCTCTTTTTTTTACTGTGCATAATAACATTTATTTTCTCTGTTATACTTACTGCAGAATTAAGATAACATCAAAACTTCAAGCTATTTTGTTTAATCAACTATTAGAACATTGATTCAAAACAAAATAGTAATTTAAGCATAAACTAACAACTAAAAAAAAATAGAAAAAGTCTCTGGTTTGAGATGTACCAGGAAATCAAAAATGCTATAAACAGTTTATTAAAAAAAATGTTGAAATCAAATGATAAAATTTGATGAGATAACTATATGATTTAGATTTGCATTTGTAAGCATGAAATTTGGAAAGAAGTTTATAATTTTTAAAATTGTAGTGAGGGAGTATTTGGGGGTTTTCTGCAAATTGAGTTTTGACCTTTAACTAATGATCCTTGCATTTGGATGGCTTGAAAATCTTCATGGAGTTAGTGTAAACATCTGTGAGTATAGGAAAAATAGTAGAATAATTTTTAAATCACTTTGATGTTTGAATTTGTCAGTAATTTAATTTTAACCTAGTTTAGAAGCTGTCTGGAAAATTGATCACTGCAACCTCATTATTGCATCGAGTTGAATGAAAATTGGAGTGAAGGAAGCTTGGTGGGTGGGTGGACTATGGCCGGAGTTGTAGCATTTGTTGATGATCGGCGGCGACGATTTTTGGGTTTTCTGGTGAGGGGTTTTGAGTTCAGTCACCTGATGAACTCGATTTTGATTCAAAGCTTGAAGTGTCGTTCTGTTGGTCGTAGGGGCTTGCGAGGGGCTAGGGTGATTTGCCGGAGGTGTTGCCGTTGACTGGAGAAGGTCGGGCTACGGTGCGGGTTGCACGGTGGGGATGGTGGTGTCAGTTATTTTGGGTTTTGCTTCGGAATTGGATACTGGGTATAGTTAGGGTAATATGGGAGTAGGACTCGGGGGGAAACTCGTGCATTTTTGGTCTTGGCTCGGGTTTATACTCGTGTGATCTGGGTAATGATGTGCTGTGTAAACTGTTAGTTTAACAGTTTTGAGTTTTTAGATTAAAACAGTTTTTTTTAGGATTTAAAATTCATGTGTTTTGTTCCCAGTAAATAAAGGGTAAACCCGAACTAAAGTGTTAACAAAATTTTTAAAATTAATGAATAAGTTTTAAAAAAAAAACTTTAAATAGTTTAAATCAAAGTAAAATTCATGTTTATGAAATTGAATTGTTTTATAAATGAAATTTATATGATTTGTTTAAATGTTTTTAGCTAATGTTGTTTTCAAACTTATTTTGGAAATAATAAAGTAAATTTATAATTGGTTTTATTGATTAACAAATAAAGTCTAAGATAACATATTAACTTGGAATTAGATTTGTTAATTAATAATTAGTGAAAGTAATTAATGATTTCTTATAATTTAATTTAATTAAGGAATTAAGTTAAATAAAGTTTTCAAGATTTATTTATGATATTTTATCTTAAATAATAATTAAGTATTAATAATTTGTAATTAGTTAGTTAATTAAAGAAGTTTAAGTTAATTAATTAATTTAATTAATTATTTAAAAAGGGGTTAATTAAGTAATTAATTAAGTATAATTATTTATTTAATTAACTGTTAATTAAGATGATGATTTAATTAATGACAAATGATTAATTAAATTGTAATTACTTATTAACTAAGTAATTAAAGGTTAATTAAAATAATAATTAATTAATAAAGGTTTATTTAAGTTTTAATTGGGTTTTCTTAATTAATAATTAAAAGAATTATTAAAATATAATGCTAGTTAATTAAGAATTAATTAACTATTTTTATTTAAGGTTAATTAATTTTAATTAAGAATTAATTAACTTTAATTATGAATTAATTAATTTGTAATTAAGATTTGTTAATTAATAATTAAGTTTATTAATTAATGACTAAGAGTTGATTAATTAGTTAATTAAGTTTAATTAATTAATTAATAAAAGTAATTAGTGATTAATTACTTTGTATTAAAGGATTGATTAATAATTAAGGTTTATTAATTAATAGTTGGAGATAATTAATCTATTAATTAAAGATTAATTTGGTTAATGAGCAATTAAGGAATGAATTACTCAATTTTGTTTATGAGATGAGTGAAATCAAGTAAGTTAATTAATTTGTTAATTAATTAAGAATAGTTACTTGATAAATGATTAAGAATAAATACTTAATAAGTTTTGGTAAGGCTAATTACTTAAGGTAAGTAATAGATTAATTACAGAGGTAATTGATTTAGGTAAATTACTGATTGGAAAGTAATTTGAAATGAGTAATTACTTGTTAAAGTAATTAAAGGTTTATTACTTGGGTAATAAATCAAAGAATTTATAAAGTAATTAAGAAGTAATTAAGAATAATTAATTACTGTACTTAAGTTGATTAATTAAAAGCAATTAATCTGAGCATGATTAATTAATTAAGGTTCATTAATCAATATGATTAATGAAAATAATTAAGGATTAAATACTTTAGTAAGAGTTAATTAATCAAGGTTGATTAGGATTAATTAATTGATTTAATTAATCTAGGCAAGATTTATTGTGATAAAGGTAATTAATTTAATTAATTTTAAATTAATTAAGTGATTAGGTAATTAATTTAATTCACTTTAAATTAATTAGAGATAGTTAATTTAATTCAGTTTAAATTAATTATATTGGTATGAGTTGAATCGTTGCTTATGTATGATTGGATGACATTGATTGTCTTGAATGTTGTGTGATTTCAGAAATGAGATAAGTATGGTTGTGTGATATGGATGCTTGGTTGAATTGTGATTATCAACTTGGAATGTTGATATATGGATTATCTATTATAATATGGACTATATGAATTACCTGTTATTTGATAATGTTGATTATCAATTGTGGCCTGTGAATTATCTATTCTGTGTATATATAGATAGTTGAATTTAATTGTTTTAAAACCTTTTAAACAACTTGGACTTAAAAGACACGCTTTGGATTTCGATGAGACCGGGATCGGGTTTTCATATTTGGATATCCGAAAACCACATCGATTCCAAATAACGTTAGGTCGTGAGTCAAAGTGGAGCAAGTGAAGACTCGAGGTGTAAGGGCTATACGGCAGTATAACTCTGTGGGTGATTCGGTAATGAGTTGACAGAATAGACCTTATAGATTCGAGATGGTGATTTAGAGTGCAAGG
The DNA here is from genome assembly GCA_030765085.1 of Allium cepa. Classification (NCBI taxonomy): domain Eukaryota; kingdom Viridiplantae; phylum Streptophyta; class Magnoliopsida; order Asparagales; family Amaryllidaceae; genus Allium; species Allium cepa. Next base: position 201,621,078 of record CM060934.1, on the reverse strand, counting down.
GTTATTGTCGTTAACTCTGAGGGTGATTCCAAAAATGAGTATAGCGAGATAATGCCTTCGGTTTCGTTCGAACCCGGAACGAACTTGTATGGATTGAATGCTTTCAGCACATCGTCAGGTGGACGATGAGCATTCTAAGTGATATGTCCTATAAAGGTAATCGTAACCTCAAGCTTCATCAACGGGGAATGGCTAAAACAGGGGAGGTGCAGGAAAGCTTCGTGGGTCGCACCCACTGGAGAGTAAGATTTACCCCTGTCTAGTGGTCCCTTTTATTTCGGCTGTGTGGACGGTTGAATAGCTACAACCGTCGGTATTCAACCGTCGGGGTTGTCTTATTCGGAACTGTTCAGTAAGGAACGGGTCCGGCTTTGTGTTGCAGGGGAGTTAGTGTGGCTCCTCGGTACGGTGATCTAGGCCATGTACTGTGATGGGCGGTACCCCAGTAGCCCTGCCATTGTATGGAATCCAAAATCCAATAAGTGCCAACGGTTTTGATTGTATTACCCACTTTTGTGGCTAGTAGCTGGAATTTAATAGATGTAACAATTTCGGCTATTTCATATTTATTTGAAAACCCTAGACACTATTATAATATCATCGGATTTCCTATCAAATGTTTTTTTAGTGTAAGGTAAAAACTTTTCCATGTTTATGTGTGGGAAGTCTTACGTGATACCTTTTCTTTTCAAAGGTTTTTGAAGTTAAGCAACTTTAACCGTTTACTCACACCAGACCCATGTCTGACCCGGAGTTTATTTTTTTTTTTCATAAACTCTTAGGTACTCAAATTTTTATGAGTAGTCAAGGGAATTCAGGTTAGGAATTAAGTTGGCTTGACGAATTCGGAAGGAGCAATGGAGCAGGAGGCTTCTGCGTATAGCTATAGAATATTCCACTGTGTGTTTCTCTGAGTTGTTGTATTATGTTGTAAAACTAGACAAGTGATTATAACTGTCTAGTATGAGTTGATTATGCTGTGTATCTCTGATAATAATTGTAAACTATGTAAAGTATTATGTGATTAATATAATTTATTTGTTCCGCTGTTTAGATTCTGATGTTGTTTCTTTCTTCTTCTCTATCTTTTCTCTTTTCTATCCCTTTCTTTCTTAAGGATGACGCGTCTTTCTGGGTAGTGGAAAGTCGGGTCGTCACATAAATTGTAACGACCCGTATTTTTAGCTATTTTAATTAGAAAATTTAAGGTGATTATTGAAGGAAAATGATTATTAATGTAATTTGTTGAATAATTTAATATTTGAAATTATTTGAATAAATGGATAACGGGTTTAATATGATTAAAAATGATTTGTAAAATTCTATTTTATCATATTAAAGTTAGAATGATGTTGTAGAACTTTTAGAATCGAATTAAAAGTAAATTTGTGAAAATTGAATATTTTAATATTTAATTAACGAGTTAAAATAGCCATTTTTCAAACAGTCTCGGATTTCGACGAAACTTGTTTCATCGGATCCGTAATAGTAAATTATGGTAGGATTTCAATTTTCGTAGCAATTGGACTTGTCGTTTGGCCGTGCGAGCTTGAAACGCGTAGAAATTTAATTTCGAATTTAATTAAAATAATCGACTTCGAAAAGCTATCTTCCAGATATGATCGAATTTGGCCTTGAAACTAGTTCCATTGCGTCCGGAATGGGGGTAAAACCTTATAAACGCCTGACGGCACGTCTCGATTGGAGTTCGGATGATTTTGGACCTAGCTATATAAATACGCACGCAAACCGAGACAGTTTTATTATTATTTTAATCCCGAAACCCTAATTCTAAATCATGGCCGCCACCTATTCCATGGCCAGAAATTGCCGATCTTCTTTCCTTAATATCTCTCAATCCGTTCGACGAAATCAAAAAATTCCAAAAGCAAAAGTGTAGATCTCGACGATCTCTTCAAATCCATACGGTTGATGTATGCTAATTTTTCATGGATTCGTCCAAATCTGACTTGGAAGTGTGTACGTATTTCCTTGGATTGCGTGCAAACGACGGCGAATGACGGGATGAAACTTGGCGCGTAGGTGGCTCTGGTGAAGGGCTTCGTGGTGGCGCTAGCTGATCGTTCTGGAAGTCGACGAGGTGGTCGTGAAAATTGCTTGAAGATCGGCGGCTAATGGGTTTGCATACCTGAATTTCACGTTGGGGAAGAAGCGCCGGAATCGCGGAGATGAGAGCTGCGCTGCAGTGCAGATCCGAAAGTGTTTGGAGCTCATTAAAATTTTATGTTAAATCGAACGTCGTTCGATTTGATTTAAAATCGTAAAATCAAGGTGAGTGTTTTATAACGCTCACAACGTACTGAATATCTTTATGCTAGTTAAATTTGACATTATGCATAGTTATGATTTTTATTTGTTGTTGTTTGATAAAATTTAATTATCATATTGATTGTCATTTGAATTCACCGTTAAAAAAATTAAATTGACAGTTAAATTTAAATTAAAATTGAATTGCGATTAAATTACCTGACATTGATAAATATGAAATTGCCGTGAATTGTATTGCCTATTGGATGATGTATTTCGATGGATGTTATTGGTTGATATTTAAATGTTTGGATGTTTATTTGTTTATATATATTCTGCTATGCATACATATGACACTGTGATTGATTTAAATGATATATTCATCCCTGACATTTAATTGTAATAACTAATCACTTGGCCATAGGTTAGAAAATTATATACGGACACCGAGTTGGATAAATTAAATGAAATAAAAAGTTGTTTTGAAATTATTTAAATGAATTGATTTTAAGAATAAAATCCAATTTATGGAAATCGAATTATTTTGAATTGGAGCTCGAAATGTTAGAATTTAAACTTGGTAAACGAAATTATTAAATAAAATCGAAGTTTAGATTTAAATTGAAAATTGAAATAAGGTGTAAATTTTTGAAAGTTGATTTGTTTTAAAAGATTGGACTTTTAATCGAACTCTGAATATTTCTAAGAAAATTGATATGAAATGATATTTCAAGTTTGAGTTTGGAATTGAAAATTTATTTGAAATTTAGATTTAAATTAATTTGGAATTGAATTGAAATTTAAAGAAATTTGTGAATTGAAATCGAAATTTACGTGGAATAGAAATTTATTCAAGTTGAAATTGGAATAAATCGATTAAATCGAAATGGAATTTGGATTTGATTTGGATAGGAAATTTGGGAAGTTGACCGGTTTGACTTTGGAATTATTTATCAAATAATTTTTGATTTTTTCCAAACTATTTTATATATAAACCATTTTATATTCAAATTATTTTAGATTAAACTATTTAAATATTTTCTATTAAACTATTTTGAATTATTTAACTATTTTAAACTATTTAAACTATTTTCTTAAATTCAAACTGGTTAAAGAGACGGAAATGTTTATATTTAAACCTTTGGTTTAAATACGAACTAGGTTAAAGTAGAGATTATAACCTAAATTGAATTCGAATCAAATTTTGAAGTGAAATTGATTTATCGGACAAAATTGATAATTTTGAATATATGATGATTTTGAAATGGATTTGATTTTAAAGCGAATATGATATTTTGTTATCAATCATGAATCAATTTGAAATATAAAAGAGCCATCAGTGTAATAATACGTAGTTATTAAAGAGACCGGGATCGGATATGGACATACTCTCTGTCGATACCGAAAACCACTTTAATAACTATTATACGCGGAGTGTTGATCCAGAATGAAGTGGATGGTTTGGTGAACACGTTGACTGAAGAAAGAGAACGATATTGGATGACCCCTGACATGACTAAAACAGGAGCCGCGCCGGGCCATTGAGGTTCGCCACCTCTAGCGGACACACTTCTTCGGTACCATATCTATTACATTTGTGATTTGATTTGGGTGCACCCCTTGATTTGGGAGTGTTGTTTCGCGGTGTTGAGGTAGTAGCTGCTATGCTCAAGATCAGTCCGGATCACGCAACTACTAGTATCCTAGTTGGTATCGCCTCATGTACCTTGTCATACTGATTATCCTATTCGCGACCATCCGTTTTGGTTTGTACCTTGAGTATATGGAATGCCCTCTGGTGACTTCCGGTTTTGGGGAAACTACGGTCTTGTATATGCTTTTGGGAATATAAAATGTGTTAAGGGGGATTATGGTAACGCCTTAACGCTATTTTGATACTTTATATTACTGATAGACATTATCTACTTAGCGTACATTACTACCTAGTAGATAGTTTAACGGATCCTTGAGAGGTGGAAAATCCCGTAACATCTCTTAAGTTATTGCACGCACGTTGACACTGGATATGAGATGTCAAACCCCGTAAACATCTCTGACGCCGTCACACTCATATTTATTTACGATTGATTTAACTTTCATATGGATATTTTAGTCCTGACTCGAGTGTTTTGTCTTTTCATTACGCTCGGGTCAGTCCTGAGTTTTCAGATTTTTGAAGATCTATTCTGGAGGACGAAGACGAAGATTTGGTATACTATTAATATTATTATCTGAGCATCATGTTGTCTGCTGCATTATTTATTTGTTCTGTTGTATATGTATAACTCTGATAAATGTTGTATAAATAATTGTCTAAGTATAGTAAACAGCTTCATGAACTGTTTATTTGACTATTATATTTTATCGTTCAGCTGCGAGATTCTGTGTTGTTTCATTTCCTTTATTTCTTTTCTTTTCTTAATTACCCCAATAACCATCTGCCTTTTTTTAATGGTTTGGAACCGGCATGTGTATTTGATCGTCAGTTTAAACTGTCCAAAAAGGCGGGACGTTACAGTTGGTATCAGAGCTTTGGTTTAGCGATAAACCTTGGCTCTAGTGGGGAATAACTCATTGAAATAGAGGTAAACTATATGAATGAGTTGAGTGTATATGAGAGAGCGTACTTGTTATTTGATATAAAATGGTTTTATATTGTGTTAATTTGTTCCGTTGAGTATTTATGAATTCTGGTCGATACTTGGGACGCCAAGGCGTCGATAGGAATTTCTAAACACTCGAATAGGACAAACCAACACAATATCATTTTGGAATATATTTTATATAAAAGAATTATTTGAATATTTATTCATTTTGATTGAATTGATTGTTAGGAGATGATAATATTAGATTATTATCGTTATTGTTTGATCAGTCAATATTTACAACAATTGATTAAATAACAATGGATTTAGGAAAATGAAATCTTGTAAACACAATTGATAATGAATATAAATGAATTTTAACTTGGATTTGGGAATTTAAATTCCGGTGTTTGAGATTGACTTACAATAATTTGAAAAATATAATATGAGCATTATATGATAGTATAATTGAGTTGAAATTGTTTTCGAAGGATTTTTTTATGATAAGTGTTATATTCCCTTCTCTTGACGCTAGAAAATGATTTCGATGATGTGTGCACGCATCATTGGCGTTTATTTTCGAGAGTCCGAGTGGGGGAGACCACTTAATAGCTTGTCTAAACCTTGTTTTGACTCAAATTTTATTTTGTTTTGTATTCTCTATAGTATGATTTGATATATAAATTATATAAGTATATATTATTTCAAACCTTGATTTGAAATGAAACCGGGATTGGAATTCTTAAGTTCTTTAATAATTAATGATTTTTTTTAATGATTGAAATGAATTTAGACTTGAATCATTAAGGAACTTCTGAATTGTGAAATGAGAAATGAACCTAAGAGCTAAGTGAAAATATCAATTGAAGTAGAAATCCTTAGAATTAGGAAATTATGAACTTAAAATAAAATTGAAACTGTAAAACTCGCATAGTATTAAATTTCATTCTATAGCTTAGATATAACTTACCAAAATACTTAAGAAGTTCAAAAATGTTATATGAATTGTTAATTGGATAATATACAAGTATAGGTTTGAATAATGAAATATGCATTTAATTAATGGTTTGCAAATATAAATAAAATTGTTAGTAAATAATTGGAATTTAAATTAACATTTAAAGGTGATTCACAATTATGTTAATATAAAATGAAAATACTATATGTGAATGTAAATGTGAAATTAAATTATAGTGAAATTTAAGTAATGACTTAAGAATTGATAAATTGAAAATTCAACTTTAAATGAAAAGAAGTTGTATGTTGTTTAACTACATTCTATTCGCATAACTATAACTTACCAAATACTTAAAGGGTTTAAAATGCTAATAAGGATAAGTAGAGAAATAATATACCAGTGTGAGAGTGAAAAATAAAATGTAAAGATCTATTGATAGTTGTAAATATAAAAGAAATTTAAGCTGTAAAATGAATGATACATGTATAAGTGAATGAATAAAATTTAAACTTAATGAAATATAAAATTGGTAAATGGAAACTAATTAAATTTGAATATAACTAAATGTCAATAAACTTGGAAGTGTATGAAATAAAAATTTACTTGGAAATGTATAATTGATTTAGTGTAGATTTTGGATGGATGTTAATGTTTGATATGCATTGGTTGTTAGATGGATGATAATTGATTAAGTAGAATTCATTAGTGTTAATGGAATTGAATAAACGGAATAAAATTTTAAATAATTAAATTCAAATTGGGAGCAAATTGACTTGAATTAAAAATGTGAATGAAACAAACTTGAATAAATCGGAAACAAATTGAATGTAAACCTATTGCATGGATGAATAAGAAAATAGATGACTTTGTGTTTATGATTTTTCTTTAGAAAATTTGAAGTTTTGATGTTTTGTACTTTGAAATAATAAAGCAAATTTTTGGAAAAAAAAAATCCAACATTGTCCAATATATGCTGAAACGAAAACAACCATAACTTTTAAATGGCTGAACGGAATTCGACGATTTTGGACTTTTCGGAAAGCATAGAAACTATAGCACAACTTTTGTTTAGATAACTTGAGAAAATTCCTTCGTCTGCTTGGTTAAAAACTTGAATGTTACTCGCTGTCCTGTGTAAAAATAAGTAAAATCAGTAGTATACACCCTTAGTATTTTCGCCATATCTTTTGACTGGTTTATCGGATTTTGATGATCTTGCACTTTATGGAAAGCTAAGAACTTAAGCTAAAACTTTTGTTTTAAGTGTTTTGTGTTTTGATATAGTTTAGAAGGTCGAAAACGTGGGTGAACGTCGCTGACCTGCGCAATTCATTGCCCAGGCTGAGGCGTATCCTCTATGTAAAACGGCCGTAACTTTTAAATGTATGGTCTGAATTCGATGATTTGGACATTCCGAAAAGCTTGAAATGAATACAACAACTTTTGTTTAGATTCTGTTGCCAAATTTTATAGTTTAGGTGACCTAAAACTGAGATTTGTTTCCTGTCCTGAAATTGGAATCTCAGTTTTGAAGCTAAATTGGTTATATATATGTTGTGTAGGCTAAATATATCGATCTATCTTTATATGCATGGTTCTAACTTAGTTATTGAGCATTTTAGTAGGTAGCAAAGGGGTTGCGCTTCGTTGTAGAGCTCGCTTCTGTGCTAAATACAAAATGTAAGTAAACTGCTAATAAATGCTAAATAAAAGGTACGCTTATGGTTTTATATGGTATTGGTGATATATATATATATGTTGTTCCCCAGATATGGGATGCCTCATCATTGAGATGAGATGTATATTTGATATATATTGGTTATATTTGTGTTATATATTGAATTGTAAAAATTTTCGATCGAGCCGCGCAAAGGGGACCCTGCCGAAATTTTCCGTGAATCCGGGTGTTAGAAAATTTTTCAAGTTTTTAAATTTTATAACTTGTTTTGATAACTAACTTTTAAATTTAGAAAGCCGTTCGGAGTAACATTGTGGAAGCGTAGTTATGACTTTATAAATGGAATTTCATTGTTTTATAAGTTGGTAACTTTGAATAAAATATATCTAATGTTGAATTCTATACTTAGTTCCTTTTCCCTTCTTTTCCTTTTCGGGGACGAAAAGTTTTGAGTGGGGGAGAGTGTAACGACCCGTATTTTTAGCTATTTTAATTAGAAAATTTAAGGTGATTATTGAAGGAAAATGATTATTAATGTAATTTGTTGAATAATTTAATATTTGAAATTATTTGAATAATTGGATAACGGGTTTAATATGAGTAAAAATGATTTGTAAAATTCTATTTTATCATATTAAAGTTAGAATGATGTTGTAGAACTTTTAAAATCGAATTAAAAGTAAATTTGTGAAAATTGAATATTTTAATATTTAATTGACGAGTTAAAATAGCCATTTTTCAAACAGTCTCGGATTTCGACGAAACTTGTTTCATCGGATCCGCAATAGTAAATTATGGTAGGATTTCAATTTTCGTAGCAATTGGACTTGTCGTTTGGCCGTGCGAGCTTGAAACGCGTAGAAATATAATTTCGAATTTAATTAAAATAATCGACTTCGAAAAGCTATCTTCCAGATATGATCGAATTAGGCCTTGAAACTAGTTCCATTGCGTCCGGAATGGAGGTAAAACCTTATAAACGCCTGGCAGCACGTCTCGATTGGAGTTCGGATGATTTTGGACCTACCTATATAAATACGCACGCAAACCGAGACAGTTTTATTATTATTTTAATCCAGAAACCCTAATTCTAAATCATGGCCGCCACCTATTCCATGGCCAGAAATTGCCGATCTTCTTTCCTTAATATCTCTAAATCCGTTCGACGAAATCGAAAAATTCCAAAAGCAAAAGTGTAGATCTCGACGATCTCTTCAAATCCATAAGGTTGATGTATGCTAATTTTTCATGGATTCGTCCAGATCTGACTTGAAAGTGTGTACGTATTTCCTTGGATTGCGTGCAAACGACGGCGAATGACGGGATGAAACTTGGCGCGTAGGTGGCTCTGGTGAAGGGCTTCGTGGTGGCGCTAGCTGATCGTTCTGGAAGTCGACGAGGTGGTCATGAAAATTGCTTGAAGATCGGTGGCTAATGGGTTTGCATACGTGAATTTCACGTTGGGGAAGAAGCGCCGGAATCGCGGAGATGAGAGCTGCGCTGCAGTGCAGATCCGAAAGTGTTTGGAGCTCATTAAAATTTTATGTTAAATCGAACGTCGTTCGATTTTATTTAAAATCGTAAAATCAAGGTGAGTGTTTTATAACGCTCACAACGTACTGAATATCTTTATGCTAGTTAAATTTGACATTATGCATAGTTATGATTTTTATTTGTTGTTGTTTGATAAAATTTAATTATCATATTGATTGTCATTTGAATTCACCGTTAAAAAAATTAAATTGACAGTTAAATTTAAATTAAAATTGAATTGCGATTAAATTACCTGACATTGATAAATATGAAATTGCCGTGAATTGTATTGCCTATTGGATGATGTATTTCGATGGAAGTTATTGGTTGATATTTAAATGTTTGGATGTTTATTTGTTTATATATATCCTGCTATGCATACATATGACACTGTGATTGATTTAAATGATATATTCATCCCTGACATTTAATTGTAATAACTAATCACTTGGCCATAGGTTAGAAAATTATATACGGACACCGAGTTGGATAAATTAAATGATTTTAAAAGTTGTTTTGAAATTATTTAAATGAATTGATTTTAAGAATAAAATCCAATTTATGGAAATCGAATTATTTTGAATTGGAGCTCGAAATGTTGGAATTTAAACTGGTAAACGAAATTATTAAATAAAATCGAAGTTTAGATTTAAATTGAAAATTGAAATACGGTGTAAATTTTTGAAAGTTGATTTGTTTTAAAAGATTGGGCTTTTAATCGAACTCTGAATATTTCTAAGAAAATTGATATGAAATGATATTTCAAGTTTGAGTTTGGAATTGAAAATTTATTTGAAATTTAGATTTAAATTAATTTGGAATTGAATTGAAATTTAAAGAAATTTGTGAATTGAAATCGAAATTTACGTGGAATAGAAATTTATTCAAGTTGAAATTGGAATAAATCGATTAAATCGAAATGGAATTTGGATTTGATTTGGATAGGAAATTTGGGAAGTTGACCGGTTTGACTTTGGAATTATTTATCAAATAATTTTTGATTTTTTCCAAACTATTTTATATATAAACCATTTTATATTCAAATTATTTTCGATTAAACTATTTAAATATTTTCTATTAAACTATTTTGAATTATTTAACTATTTTAAACTATTTAAACTATTTTCTTAAATTCAAACTGGTTAAAGAGACGGAAATGTTTATATTTAAACCTTTGGTTTAAATACGAACTAGGTTAAAGTAGAGATTATAACCTAAATTGAATTCGAATCAAATTTTGAAGTGAAATTGATTTATATGACAAAATTGATAATTTTGAATATATGATGATTTTGAAATGGATTTGATTTTAAAGCGAATATGATATTTTGTTATCAATCATGAATCAATTTGAAATATAAAAGAGCCATCGGTGTAATAATACGTAGTTATTAAAGAGACCGGGATCGGATATGGACATACTCTCTGTCGATACCGAAAACCACTTTAATAACTATTATACGCGGAGTGTTGATCCAGAATGAAGTGGATGGTATGGTGAACGCGTTGACTGAAGAAAGAGAACGATATTGGATGACCCCTGACATGACTAAAACAGGAGCCGCGCCGGGCCATTGAGGTTCGCCACCTCTAGCGGACACACTTCTTCGATACCATATCTATTACATTTGTGATTTGATTTGGGTGCACCCCTTGATTTGGGAGTGTTGTTTCGTGGTGTTGAGGTAGTAGCTGCTATGCTCAACATCAGTCCGGATCACGCAACTACTAGTATCCTAGTTGGTATCGCCTCATGTACCTTGTCATACTGATTATCCTATTCGCGACCACTACGTTTTGGTTTGTACCTTGAGTATATGGATTGCCCTCTGGTGACTTCCGGTTTTGGGGAAACTACGGTCTTGTATATGCTTTTGGGAATATAAAATGTGTTAAGGGGGATTATGGTAACGCCTTAACGCTATTTTGATACTTTATATTACTGATAGACATTATTTACTTAGCGTACATTACTACCTAGTAGATAGTTTAACGGATCCTTGAGAGGTGGAAAATCCCGTAACATCTCTTAAGTTATTGCACGCACGTTGACACTAGATATGAGATGTCAAACCCCGTAAACATCTCTGACGCCGTCACACTCATATTTATTTACGATTGATTTAACTTTCATATGGATATTTTAGTCCTGACTCGAGTGTTTTGTCTTTTCATTACGCTCGGGTCAGTCCTGAGTTTTCATATTTTTGAAGATCTATTCTGGAGGACGAAGATGAAGATTTGCTATACTATTAATATTATTATCTGTGCATCATGTTGTTTGCTGCATTATTTATTTGTTCTGTTGTATATGTATAACTCTGATAAATGTTGTATAAATAATTGTCTAAGTATAGTAAACAGCTTCATGAACTGTTTATTTGACTATTATATTTTATCGTTCCGCTGCGAGATTCTGTGTTGTTTCATTTCCTTTATTTCTTTTCTTTTCTTAATTACCCCAATAACCATCTGCCTTTTTTTAATGGTTTGGAACCGGCATGTGTATTTGATCGTCAGTTTAAACTGTCCAAAAAGGCGGGTCGTTACATAAATATTCAAGAGCAACATGGTCAAGCTGTAGTTTATGATTCTATATCTCTGGTAAATTTTATACCTTATAGTTTAATGAATCTATGATTTCAAGATCAAGCTTTTAACATAAAAACAAATTCAAAAAATTGCAGATTTATAAAGAATACAGTGCTGCAGTTTTTTTTGGCCAGAGATAATGCAAGATTCCCTGAAAATAGATAAAGGCAAGTAATTTCCTTTAAAAGTTTGAATTTAATGTTGTTGATCAATAAAAAAGCAAGGATCTAAGCAATAGTATCAATCTAAGTTGTAGGAAGAATCAAGTTCAAGGCAAATTTGTTTTCTGTTTTCAAATGCAGGAAAGTTCCTCTGTTAGGTATAAAAGATTTCAAACCTGTAAGTAATTTAAAATTGTTTGTATCTAATAAATTAAGTACAACAAAGAGTAAATAAAGATCTGTATTTACAATTTACAGATCTAAACTCCAAGATTAAAGAAGAAACAAAAATTCAGGCAGGCTAAACAAAAATGAAAGTTTCCAGGCTCAAAACTCTTCTCTGTTCCTCTCTGTTAAACTACAGGTGAGAAAAATTATCCTCCTTTGGTCTCAACTCTGTTTATACCCTAATTGTGTGCCTGATGCTTGGTTGAAAATCATGAGATAAAGTATGATGCATGGATATGAATGTGTTTTTATAGGTACATCTGCAGATATATATATATATATATATATATATATATATATATATGCCTGTACATATAATTGTGAGGCTCTGTTTAGTCACAGGAAAAAAAGAGACAAACAAAGTGAAAAATCCATTACTCTCTATCAAATATTCTTTAGGTCATGATTTGTAGATAAGATATGTTTGTAATAACAAGCTATAAGGTTTAAAAATATTTTCGAGGATGAACATGAAGAATGTTTTAACAAAAAGAGGAATTATAGTAAAATTTAAACCATATTAGATTCTCGACTGGAATGGTTTGCTAATTCGTATATATAACCTGAATCTCCTCTAAAAAATAGGATTTTTAAAATAAAAATCATATTTTTTTGTTTTGATTTGTAGTAGAATTTTTTAAGATGAACAGAAAACCCATTTTAGTCATTATCTGATGATCTACGACGTGTGGTGGATCGAATTTGTTGTTGAGGGAAGTTTGAGTGCTGAAGATCACCAGGAAAATAACAGTAGCATTTATAAATGATCAGGGAGGTGGTACAGCATGATTCTAGTGCATAAGAACCCAGTTTGATCGATCTGTTCATCGCGCTCGTGTTGCAACGTGGGTTGATCAGAGTGAATCGCGACTGGGGGAAAATAGAGTGTCGAGGGTGGCGCAGCTCCACGTGAGGTGGCGAGGCTTCAGATGATCTACGGCGATGGTGCGAGATCAATTTAGGTGATGGTGTGTTTCTGGGTTGGGTTCTAGGTTGAACCAATTAGCTCGATTTCAATTCTTGGTTAAATTCGTCGATCTTGATGGTTAGTTGAGGTGAGGTGATCGTCGTTGGTACGTTGACAGTGGCACGGTGGGTCGGGGATGGACGGAATGGTGTGCACCTTGCACGTGTACATTTTCTTGTCATTGCGTTTCGTTGGGTTAGGAGTGATTGTTTTTGTCTCGAGTGTTTAGTCGGGGTGGAGGAGGAAAGGCTCGAGTTTCTATCGAGTCATTTCACTGGGTGATGGGTTTTGTTTTTTTTTTCAGTTTGGGCTTCGGCCTGTTTTTCCTTGTGATAATTAAATTTGGGTTCAGGCTTGTATTTTTTAGTTTGGGCTTCAAGGAAACTTTATAACTTAAGTTTTCAAAATTTTAAAGATTTAAATTGAAATTTGAGAATATTTTCAAGATTGTTTTGGTATTTAATAATCACACATTTGTTAATTTATTGAGTAAATTAACAAGTGTTTTCAAGAAAATATAATATTGTGATGAAAGAAGTAATTATGGGAGTGTATTAATCTTTCATTAATTAAAAGGATTTAATGTTTTGTTATTCTTGAAGTTTTTAAGTTAAATTAGGTTATAACAATAATTTGTCTCAAAGGATATTTAAAATAAGATTTAAATGATGATTTGTAATAAACAAAGATAAGTAGTTTATCTTTTAAAATTTTAATAAAATCGTGAGTAATTTCTTATTGAAATCTAAAAGATGATGTTATTTACTAAATATAATTAATCAATGGTTGATAAATTGAGAGATTAACTACTTAATTTAATTAATTAAGGGTTTATAACGATAATTGATAAATGATGCAGCGGATTATAATGAGAAAACGAAATAAAGATTTCGTGTCAAACTAATCGAAGAAACGATTAGATGAAACAATATAAATCGATGGATTGAAAAATACCGAATGCCGAAATTCGTTGATCTTGCAAGATACCGAATTCTAGCTATCTCCAACACGTTGATCGCGCACGATACCGTGTTAAAAGATCTACGATTCTTCTACGTTGATCTCGCGCACGAGATTCCGTGAATCGGCTTCAAATCCGTTGATTCGAGCGCACTCGAATACCGCCAATGGAGAAAGGAGCTCACACTCAACTTCCAATTTCAAGAGGCACAAAGCGCTCAAACAAAGTTTATTTCAAAATCAACTACCTTTTACAAATAACCAACACCCTCTATTTATAGAGTTACAACTCACACAGCTCACGACTCACCCGACCTAACATAGGTCGTTAACGACCTAACACTACACGACTCACGACTTACAACAAACGACACAACAGAAAATACACTAGTGGTTTATATTACACGACCAACGACTTAATAGCAAGACATGCAAGCGTCTTAAAACAATTACAACATAATGACCTAAAGAAAATACACTTCATGCGACATAACAACAGTACACGAGTTACGACCTAAGTAACACACGACCTATCTCAACACAGCAACAGGAGCATCTTCACGCGACCTAGGGCTTGAGCGACCTAAACTCTGGTAGGCTTCAGTGACATAAGACCTTGCGACCTAAGAAGATGGGCGAATCAAGCTTCAAGGCGGCTTAAGAACAATCTGCTTCATTATGTGTCTTGAGTTAGATCGTTCGCGACCTGCGTTGGAGCGACCTAAAACTTCCCGACCTATGGAAAGAAGCAATTTGGAGCGAGGTAAGGTAAACGCGACACCATTCGCTAGGTCGCTTGGGCTCGATTGATCATAGCTCGCTAGGTCGCTTGGGCGACCTAAGAAATAAGTGGCTTGCGCCGCATCATCGTTAGGTCGCAAGCGACCTAAGGCACACGACCTTTCACATTGCACTGCATCATTTAGCACGTTAGGTCGTAAGTCGTTATGCACTTCGCGACTTAAGGCAACCGAACCCACATCCTGTGCTGCATCATCCTCCCCCGGTTGATAAGAATTCGACCTCGAATTTGCACCTTCCTCCTCCTCGACAGGCTCATTCCCATGAAACGGGGTCACGTATTTGACGTTAAAAACATCAGAAGTATGAACATTATCCAGCAATCTCAACTGATATGCATTCTCATTGATCTTCTTTACGATCTCTAAAGGACCAATCTTTCTAGCAGCTAGCTTGTTGTAAGTTCCCACAGGAAATCCATCTTTGATCAACACTGCATACACAAATTCTCCTTCTTTGAATTCAACATTTCGTCGCTTAGTATCTACTGATTGCTTATATTTCTCAGTCGCCTTAAGCAATCGTTCCCGAAATGTTCTGTGACACTCCTGCAGCTCATTCACAAAATCACAAGCTCGCTTAACAACCCCCTTCTGACATGGCACTGTCGTCAAATCCAACGGTCCCTTCGGAATTGCTGAATATACAATTTGAAGTGGACTGAATCCAGTACTTCGGTTAACAGCATGATTATGTGCAAATTCTGCCTGACATAACTTCATATCCCAGCTCTTCAAATTATCTTTCACAAGACATCTCAACAAGTTTCCCAATGATCTGTTAACCACCTCCGTTTTCCCATCTATTTGCGGATGATAAGCGCTGCTAAAATTCAGTTTCGTTCCAACCATCTTCCACAAACTCATCCAAAAATGGCTTAGAAATCGCGTATCCCTGTCAGAAACAATGGTCTCAAGTAACCCATGTAATCGGTAAATCTCTTTAAAGAATAACTGAGCAACCCGGACTGCATCAGCGGTCTTCTTACAGGCTATGAAATGTGCCATTTTCGAAAATCTGTCTACCACCACATATATGGAATCATTTCCTCGCTGAGTTCTTGGCAAACCCAAAACAAAATCCATACTGATATCAACCCATGGTCTGGTAGGAACAGGTAATGGCATATATAATCCCGCATTCGTAGCTGTTCCCCTAGAAACTTGACATATGTGACATCTCTCCACAAATCTTTCAACTTCTTTTCCTATGGAAGGCCAAAAATAAGATTGAGAAATCAACTGCAGTGTAGGATCTCTACTTATATGGCCTTCTTCATGTAACTCCTTTACAATCTTCATTCGCAAACTTCCCTCGGGTATACATAATTGATTTCCCTTGAACAGAAAACCATCCACCAAAATATACTCATCCATCATTCCCTTTGGGAATTCATCCATAACCTTAGCAAAGTAAGGATCATCCACAAGCAATTCTGGCAACACATCAAACCCGGTCACTTCAACTTTCATTGTAGTCAATAAATGATTTCTCCTGCTCAATGCATCTGCCACACGGTTTGTAACTCCCGATTTGTGTTTCACAACAAATCTAAAATGTTGTAAGTATGCAATCCACGAGGCATGCCTAGCTGCAATATTGTCCTGCCCTTGCAAATGCTTCAATGCTTCATGATCAGTATATAAAACAAATTCTTTATGGAACAAATAGTGTCTCCAATGCTTCACAGCTTGCACAACAACATAAAATTCTACATCATAGGTATTATATCTCATCTTGGCTCCCGAAAGTTTCTCACTGAAATATGCAATTGGACACCTGTTCTGACTCAACACCCCTCCAATCCCCACCTTCGATGCATCAATATGTAACTCAAACAACAACTGGAAATCCGGCAAAACTAGAATAGGTGCTGTCGTCAAAAGTTCCTTGATTCGCTCAAAAGCAAATCCTGCTTCCTCCGACAATGAAAATTGCTTTCCCTTCATACAATCAGTAACTGGTTCCATCACGCTACTGAAATGTGGAATAAACCTTCGGTAGAATGATGCTAAACCATGAAAACTTCTCACTTCAGTTATGGTCCTGGGCTGTGGCTAATTTCTGATTGCTTCAACTTTACTTTGGTCCATCTGCATACCTCCTTCTGATACAACATATCCCAAAAATAAAACACTATGCGTCATGAACACGCATTTCTTCGTTGCAGCATAAAATTGTTCCTGTCGCGGTATCATCAACACTTCTCTCAGATGATGCAAGCGTTCTTCTGGGCTTCCACTGTATATCAGTATCATCAAAATACACCACCACGAACTTCCCAATAAATGGTATAAAGATCTGATCCATCACCCGCATAAATGTACTAGGTGCATTCGAAAGACCAAACGGCATAACCAGCCATTCATACAACCCTTCTCTAGTCTTGAATGTTGTCTTCCATTCATCCCCTGGTCGAATTCGAATTTGATGATATCCACTCTTCAGATCAATCTTGGAAAATATAGCAGCTCCATTCAACTGGTCTAACAAATCATCCAATCTAGGCATTGGAAATCTGTACCTCACAGTAATCTTGTTCAATGCCCGACTATCGGTAAACAATCTCTAGGTTCCATCCTTCTTCGGCACTAACAAAGCTGGTACTGCACAAGGACTTAAGCTCTCTTGTATGCGCCCTTGTTCAAGCAACTCTTCCACCTACCTTCTCAACTCTTCATGCTCCTTCGGACTCATTCAGTAATGTGGTCTATGTGGTAACACTGCTCCTGGTACAAGATCAATTTGATGTTGTATGTCCCTCAACGGTGGTAATTCTTTTGGAAATTCTTTAGGAAATACATCTTCAAATTCTTCCAATACTGGTTTGACTTCCTCTAGAATTTCAACCTCCTCACTTCTTTCACGTCCGATCAACAAAAACACTTCAGGCTCGTCCTCCACTTCTTTGACAAACTCCTTCAAAGATAACAAAGTCTTCAGTTCTTCAAGCTCCTCCAACTTGCTTTCTTCTTGTTGTCGTTTCTTAGGAACCAAAGTGATTTTAGTGCCCTCGAACATGAAACTGTAGCTATTGGTACGACCATCATGTTGCACCGCTCTATCATACTGCCATGGTCTCCCCAACAATAGATGACATACATCCATATCAACCACATCACACCAAATTTCATCTTTGTATTTCTTCCCAATTGAAAAAGTTACACAAGCTCTTTGATTAATCTTCACTTCTCCACCTTTCCTCAACCAAGCTAATTTGTAAGGTTTAGGATGCTTCTCAGTCTTCAATGCTAACTTCTTTACAGCTTCTGAAGAGATAATGTTATCACAACTTCCAGCATCGATAACAAATTTACAAACCCTTCCGAAGATAGTGCACGTTGACTGGAAAATATTGCTCCTCAACCAACCTGAATCATCCTCTTGCTTTGGTGTCAAACAAGATCTCCTCATCATCAAATTACGTCCTTCGTCTCCCGACAATTCTTCTTCCTCCTCAATTTGTGGTGAATTAGAACATTCTACTTCTGCATCCTCATCTTCCACCTCAGCAATCATCGCTTGCTTCTTCGGCTTCGGACATTCATTGCTTTTATGACCAAACTCCTGGCAATTAAAGCATTTGATACTACTATTGACCTTGATCTTGGCAACTTCACTAGCAACTGGTTTATTAATAGCCTTGGAAACATTCGCATTGCTACTAGCCCCTTTCACTTGATTGTTGGAATTTGTAAACTCACCACCACCTCTTCTGCCTTGCTTCTCCCAAGCTAGAGCCTTTTGATGTGCTTCTGCAACAGATCTAGGATCAAACATATTCACCATATCTTGAATCTGCATTCTCAACCCTCCAACAAATCTAGTTGTCAATTATTCCTCTGTCTCCATGATATCATTCTTCGCAATCAATTGATAAAATTTATCCGCATAATCATTCACTGACTTGGTTCCCTGTCTCAAGTTCTGCAATCGCTGATACATAAGAGACTGATAATTATAAGGTAAGAAAGTAGCTCTCATTAATTTCTTCATCTTCTCCCATGATTCAATCTTTGACTTCCCCATTCTCTCCCGTGTAAGTTTTGTTTGCTTCCACCATGCCATAGCTCTTCCACTTAATCGTGTAGCAACCAACTTAACTCTACGATGCTCGGGTACTTCCTTGAAGTCAAAAATTTCTTCAACATTTGATAACCGATCCAGAAACTCTTCTGCTATCATACCACCTTTAAATTCTGGAATTTCAGTTTTCATCCCCGACTCCCATTTACGATCATCTTCTACCTCCACATATGGATTTTTCACTTGACCTCGATCTCGATAATGCATACTACCTCTATCACCATCCTCATCAAAATCAAACGTGCTTCGATATCTATCTCGTCTATCCACATCTCCGTGATCATGCATGGTCCTTCTACCTTGTCTATCAATATCGGGATGTGATTCATTTTCAAACTCACGTGGAGTTCTTCTCTCTTCATGTCTATACTCATGAGGATCTCGTCTCAATGAAACTGATGATTCTCTTCCTTCTCGATAAGATTGTGGAGACACCCTCCTTGCTTCTGTAACTGATGGCAAAACTCTGTTTCCTCCATGGTTCGAGATTGGCGACCTTCTCCTTTGACTTTGATTCATGTCAATCATCAATTTCTCTAACTTTCCAATTCCTTCATCAAACTTTTCATTGATGCATTGTTCCATTTGCTCAGCTTCTTCTCTTCTATACAACGCTTCAACATTCTGATGACGGTTAGCTCTCCTCGGCGACATGATTAATCTTTCACAACTTAACACGGCTCGGCTTTGAATTCTTCCAAGTGATGCACGGCTTCAACTTAGGTTCTCGGCTTGAACTTTAACTAGCTCGGCCTTGATCTACAAAGTGATGCATGCCTTCACTTATAGCTCGGATCTGAACTTGAACAAATCGCCCACAAACTTGAACAAGCTCGGCTCTATCTCAAACTTCAACACTTCACTTCACTCGGCTTTGCTTGATTTAGCTCGGCCTTGACTCTTCAAACTCTTCTCTTTGGCTCCAAGGACTCGGCTTAGCTATGATTGGCTAAGTCAAGCTCTGATACCAAACTGACGCAACGGATTATAACGATGACAACGAAATGAAGATTTCGTGTCAAACTAATCGAAGAAACGATTAGATGAAACAAGATAAATCGATGGATTGAAAATTACCGAATGCTCAAATTCGTTGATCTCGCAAGATAACGAATTCTATCTATCTCCAACACGTTGATCGCGCACGATACCGTGTTAAAAGATCTACGATTCTTCTACGTTGATCTCGCGCACGAGATTCCATGAATCGGCTTCAAATCCATTGATTCGAGCGCACTCGAATACCGCAAATAGAGAAAGGAGCTCACACTCAACTTCCAATTTCAAGAGGCACAAAGCACTCAAACAAAGTTTATTTCAAAATCAACTACCTTTTACAAATGACCAACACCCTTTATTTATAGAGTTACAACTCACACAGCTCACAACTCACCCGACCTAACATAGGTCGTTAACGACCTACCACTGCATGACTCATGGCTTACAACAAACGACACAACAGAAAATACACTAGTGTTTTATATTACACGACCAACGACTTAATAGCAAGACATACAAGCGTCTTAAAACAATTACAACATAATGACCTAAAGAAAATACACTTCATGCGACCCTAACAATAGTACACGAGTTACGACCTAAGTAACACAAGACCTATCTCAACATAGCAACAGGAGCATCTTCACGCGACCTAGGGCTTGAGCAACCTAAACTCTGGTAGGCTTCAGCGACATAAGACCTTGCGACCTAAGAAGATGGGCGACTCAAGCTTCAAGGCGGCTTAAGAACAATCTGCTTCGTTATGTGTCGTGAGTTAGATCGTTCGCGACCTGCGTTGGAGCGACCTAAAACTTCCCGACATATGGAAAGAAGCAATCTGGAGCGAGCCAAGGGAAACGCGACATCATTCGCTAGGTCGCTTGGGCTCGATTGATCATAGCTTGCTAGGTCGCTTGGGCGACCTAAGAAATAAGTGGCTTGCACTTCATCATCGTTAGGTCGCAAGCGACCTAAGGCACACGGCCTTTCACATTGCACTGCATCATTTAGCACGTTAGGTCGTAAGTCGTTATGCACTTCGCGACTTAAGGCAACCGAACCCACATCCTGTGCTGCATCAATAAATGTAATTAATTAATTAATGGGATAATAAAAGGGTAAGTTATTAATATAAGTAATCAAAGGTAATTACTTGCTAACTTAATTAAAAGTAATTAATTAATGATTAAAGAAAATTTATCAAATATTAAGGGTTAATTACTTTTAAAGCATAATTAATTAATGTGGTTAATTAATTAGGGTAATTAAATTAAGAATAATTAATTAAAGGATAATTAATTATTATTAAGATTTAAATAATCAATAATTAAGGGTTTATTTAATTAATTAATTAGGGAATAATTTATTAAGATTTAATTAATTACAATTAATGGTTAATTAATTAAGATAATTAAGGAATGATTAATTAACGAAGGTGATTAAGACTTAATCAATTGAAATTAATAATAATTAATTATTGATTAAAAATTACTAATGGAAGTGATTATGCGAGTAATAAATTTAAAACCATACAAATTTATTCATCTTAATTGTAGATGTTGGATTGTTATTGAATGATGTGTGATGATTGATATATTTGTTATGTGATGTGATGCTATGTAACGCTTTGTGCTAAGCTGTTATATTTGTGATGAATATACTGTTGTATGAATATGAAAACCCTTTTTTCCCGTAAAACGACATTTAAACTTCGATGTGACAGGGAGTCGGATTCCAGTTGGTTATCCGAAACCCACATCGAATCGTAATGGTAAATCTTTGTGATTGATATTGGTTATCTGAAACCCACATCGAATCATAATGGTAAATATTTGTGATTTTTTGTGATTGATAAATTTACTTTATCTGTGAATCTGCGAATGAAGATAAGCGTTATGAATTATACCGCTTATCGAGATTGATATGATTGAATTGTGAAGATTGATGATGTTGCACTATTGTGTGAAACCCCTGGACCACACTTATACACACATAAATATGATTGCACGTGGAAACGGGTTAAATAGTTTTAAAGATTGAATTTTTGAATCCAAAATAGTTTTGGAATTAGAATCGAAGCTTTTGAAAATGAATTTCAGAAATAAAAGTTATTTTGAATAACTTGATTGTGTTTTGAAATTTAAATAAGTTGATTTAAATTTGAATTCAATATTTGAAATCGAATTCTATGATTTGGAACTAGGGTTTAAAAATATTATTCAACTTATAAATGGTTATATGGGTTTTAAATCATTTTAAAAGTGTAGTTTTGGAAATTTGAATTTAACCTAAAGATTTTAACTTGTATAAATATAATTAGATTTTTCTGAAACGAAAACTATTTTTTTCAAATAATAAAAGCTTTCACATAAGAAATAAACTTCCAATTTGTGTTAAAAGGATTTCAAGTCTAAAATGGAAAATGGTTTTCCTAGTTATGAATAAATGTTTGGAAACGGGTTTGAAAGCTATAAGTTAATTCTTTAATTTAAGGATTTAAACGAGTTAGTCCAAATTGAAATGGGAATTGTTTTGAAATCTGTAAATGGATTTTTGTGAAACTGGGTGAACTTTGTGAAATGAATCTTTTTATTTAAAGATTTAAAATGGTAAATTGTTTAACCATTTTAAATAAAATCTTTGGATTTTTAAGTTGTGACTTAACTGAAATCCCATATCCATATGTTTTTAAAGATTGCGCTCACCATTCGGTTTAGCCGGGAGAGGACTTTGTGTCATATAACCCATTTCGAATAGTGATACGACGTTATGGATTGCATTTGAAGACCGGTGTTGAAGACCGGGTGTCTTCGAGAACGTTAGGATGACCTATCGATTGTCTCTGCACCGAGTAGCTACGGTATAGAGATTCCCTAAGTGATGGGAAGTCTGATCGGGATTGTGGATACGCGGATTGCAAGGGATTCTTCGAAAGTGCCTTTGGTTCTGTTCAAACCCGGAAGAGACTTGTATGGTTGTATGTCCGACATTACACTTTGAGATATTAAACTGATCTCTAAATATATTTCTGCTTGGTGGCGGATAATTTATTCTCTTAGCTTAACACCCTTCTCTGAGACATATGAGATCAGAGGTTATGTAGTTGATAGTTAGCAGTGATATACTCCCAATTTGTTAGTGTGGCATGCTGAGTGCAGTTGTGTATCATTTGTTGATCAAAGCATGGCTTTTGTATAAAGCGTAGCATTGTGGTCGAGACTGCATCAGGACCTCACACCCCAGAAATGGTCAAAAAGGAAAGATACGGCAAGGTTATGTGGGTCGCGCCCTTTAAGGTGTGTCATTCCCTTCTGGAAAAGGGTGGTATCATGGTATGGATCCCAGATACTTACTCATGTGGACACCACAGATCTATTACTTTGTGATTGCTTTGTGGTTGAGAGGCACCTCAGATAAAGGTCCCAAAGGACTGGGGGATGGCACGGTCGTGTAGTTGTTACCTAGTTACGGAGGTAACTCGGCCTTGTGTTGGTAGAGATCCGGTTAGGTTCTCAGGACGTCCCGCCTGAGGCGATCCCATGGACAATAGAAATTTCCTTAGCCTGACCATTTGTTGGAAATCCATTCAAAATAATACGCGCCCTGTACGGTTTTAGTTGTATAACCTACCACAGAATGTGGTGGTAACCTGCGATTGAACATGGTAGCTATAGTAGGCATACGATACTGGTCGTATGTTGGCTAGGATTTATATTATACTTTCGAAATGGTTTTCCACACTTTGCACTTATAATAATAATATCAAAGAAATTTTCTCGTATCAAGCATATTTGACTATCATAAGGAGAAATCTCCTCCAATTCTTCGTTTGCATTGTGCGTGTGGCAGGAGGCATTATGGTAGTTTCATTTTCCAAAAAGCATTGCGGATTTGTTTTAAATTCTTTTGTTGTTTGTTTTAAAAGATAAACTGTTTTTTTTTCTCATACCAGTCCCACGACTGACCTGGAGTTTATTGTTCCTTTTCTAAACTCTGGGTGCCCATAATTTTCCCACCCGGGCAGTCTAGAGTTGGGTTTTTAGATAGTCAGGTTTAGTAGATTATCTGGAGCTAGTTCAGTCTTTGGATCCGGACTGACCTTGCTTATATAGGTGCAACGTCGTTATTGGGAGTTCGAGCTATTTCTAGATTGGTGCCTTGGAGATTTTGTTCTGCTGCTAGTGTTATCTTTTCTTTCCGCTGCTATTGTCGTGTATCATATCTCTGATGTATATTGATATTCGTTGTATCTGTTATTGTATCAAATATTGTATATATATATTCCTTCCGCTGTGTTGTACTTATTGTGTTATAAGCTCCGGCGAACCAAATTCGACGTCTGGATCTGCGGCATTTGAATACGAGTGTCGTATTCGGTGCCGGTTTTCAAAGGTCGAGTCAGGGTCATTATAAATACTGAACAAAGAATTTCACAAACCTAAAGTACTGCAGCCTAAAAGCCCACCACAGGATTCTGATTCGTAAGTAACTAATTTATTCATTTCTTCTCTGGTTTAAACTATCATTTCTATTTTTAAATTGCAGTAGAATGCATTAAATATGCAAAATGATAATTAAAACTAGCATTTCTAATGGACATTTATTGATCTGCATTTATTTAACAAAATATTATGTATAAAATGCACATTCCACACGAAGCAATGATGCATCTATGATTGCAATGATTAATATTGTGATCAAAATATAAAGAAATATTTTAGAATTCTAGAGTAAAAAATGCAATATTATTTTACATTAGGTTTTACTGTAATATTAACTAATAAGTCTGTTTGAAACAGACTTGATTGTGCGTTCTTTGTCATGGTAAACATGAAAAAACCGGACAAGGATCAGATGCTAGAAAAATATCCAAAGGAAATGCTTAGAAACCTAAGAGCTGTAGTGGTGTATAGCATACTCAATGATCCACAACACAGTTGGTCAGTGGAGAAACCCTGCAAAGATTCTACATAAGAATAGCTGTTGTAATTTAACTTCTTAAAACTTTGAATATATTTCAACTGAACCACTTCTGCTAATTGAACTGGGATGGAATCTGAAATGGAGTCTGAGATGGAGTCTTATATGTTTTCCAATGCTTGTATTTTTCTCTTAGTGTATAAACTGCTCAGATGAATTTGATCTTCTTGATTTGAATTTGATTCGATAATAGTTGTCTGTTTTCAGTGCATGAACTACAATGCATAAACTATGGATGTATTCAAGTGTCATTTTTATGTGTTTTTTGATACTTTTACTGTATTTCTGATGTGTCAAATAATGTTTTATACTGAAATGCTAGATAGAACTAGCATTACGCGAAAATACATTTCTCGGTGATTGAACTGTGAAGAATAATGTGTGAATTTATCCATATAGCATTTTTATATGATTTCCAATGTTTGAACTCCGTTTGAACTGTGATGACTACTGTTTACACTATAATTCTAGTTTTAATTAGCATTTAACTGAAATGATAAGCAGCAATAGGCAGTTATGGAGATGGTAGGTGCTAGGGTAGAAAGATGGAGATGGTGGTTTTTTTGGAAGTTATTAAGGCAGAGGCAATGGGTTGTTGTATGGTCATAATGGAAGTGTTGATGTATGAAGAAAATAGTGGAGATGGAAGCAATTTGGCAGTGGTAGTTTGAATGTGGAATATATAGCAGCAACAAAGTAAAGATGTAGTTTAAAATAAAGTAGCATGCAGTAGTGGTAGTTTAAGTAGTAAAGGGTAGTATGATGTTGGGATAGTGATGAAGTATGCAGGGTGGAAGAAGTGATTGGTATGGGGATGACTAGTATTCACAGTTGTGACTGAAGTAAAGAGATTAGTTTGCACAGTAAGTGAAGTAGTTGTTGAAGGCACTGTTTGTTGTGTACTAGTGTATATTGTTTTCTGTTATTTTTTGAAACAGAGAGATGTAGTCTACATAATAAAGATATCCCATTTACAAATTATTGTTAATTCTTTTTTCTAACTGTTGTTTCTAAAAATAATGGAAGATATTCAATTACAGTATATAAGAAATATGAGAGCAGAAGTTCCACCATATCATATAAACAGTACATCATCATACTGGCAAATCATTACAAAACCACTTATATAAACTCATCAGCTAATCATATAAATAGAATATCATCATCATCATCAAATCCTTCATTCTTGCTCAACAGCTTACTCAGTTCTATACAATGACAGATGATGGGTTTCAATGACAAAGAGATGCATACATGATTAAAATGAAATGCTAGTTACGACTGGCATTAGACTGAAATGATAAATACATATAGCATTGAATAGAAATATTAATACCGAAATGCAGAGAAACAGCAGATATTAGAAATTAAAACCAATTAACCAAAACAGTTCACATTTTATTTTCTAATGATTTCACAAAGTCTGACTTCATTTTTCTATGAGCTTTAGCAGCTGGACACTTAAAAATCTTCTCAATTACAATAACAAAACACATAAATTTTGTTAACTTTTTGAAGAACGAAGACAATTCTTTTTGTTCTGGCCAACTTCATTACACTGACCGCATCTGTTTCTTTTACTTTGAGAATAACCAAATCCACCACGCCTCTTTGTAGATGGTCTTCCAGCGCCATGAATTTCTTTAGGAGGCCTAATCAAAACATCATTTTCAGCAACAATTGGCTTATCAAAATCTGGAATTGGATTGATAGCATTAGCATACGAAGATCTGAAAGCATTAACAGTAAAATAGTCCTCCAATGTAACGACCCGATATTTTCAGCCATTCGCACATGTCGGACTTGAATTGCTCAAAATACCGCATTGTAAATAAATTTGGAGCAAATGAAATACAATCACAGAATCCTAGACACAGAAATATCAGAATAACTCGCAGCGGAAATAAAATACCATAGTAGTTCATGAAGCTACTATAACAAAGTCTCAAAACATAATATTAGTCTGAAACATATACAATAGAAATCTCAAATACATAGAAGTTTATAAATACCAGAGCTGAAATAGAACAACGAAAACTGAAAGGAAATAGATAACTAGACAAGCAGAATCTCCAGCGATTCCTAGCTCCAGAAAAGAAATCCAAAGCTAAGCTGTAAATACTCAGGCTGACCCGAGCGTAAAGTAAAACACAAAACACTCGAGTCAGGACAATATATACTTATATAATGTAAACCAACTCAAGTGAACTGTAGTAGAAATACACAATAACTTAAAGGATGCTTGGGATCGCCCATCCTTTAAGAATCAGTTAAACTATAAATTAAATACATCCCGTGGTTAAAATTTAGAAATGATATTTTATACTTCAAAATCAAATATCATTTCAAAATTCAATATCATTCAAAAATCCATTTCAAAATATCAAAAATGTAATATCTTCCAAACCACACTCATTTTTATTTAATTTAAATACCATTACAAAACACATTTCAAAATAGTTTATATTTCAAAACAAATTACTTCATTTTAAATCATAAAATGAAGTTATTATATTTAATAATTAAATTATTAAATTTACAAAAATTTAGTCTTTCAAAATTCATTTATCCACTTAATTTATTAAAACAGATGAAAATTCAACTTTCGCGGCATTTAGAAATTGTTACAGAAGGTTACATTCAAAACAGTTCAATTTAACAAAAGATAGCATTTAAAAATGTTGTAACAGAGTTACATTAGTTTCAAATAAAACTTAGTTAAATTCAACAATTATTGCATTTAAAAAAATGCTATAATAACCTTTAATTAAACTTAGCCATTTGGTTCATTATTATCAACTACAACATTTACAAATGCTGTATTATCATTTACATTAGAATTAATAGCATTTCAGAAATGCAGTTAATTAACTTCAAGTATTCAATATAATTTCACAAACATTTATATTTTTATTTAAATCATTTTTAACTTATAAAATCATATGATTTCACTTTTAAAACAGTCATTCAAATACCCTTATATTCATGATTTTATAAAGTTAAATCTCCATTCAAAAATCAAAATTTAATAATAATTCACTTATTAAATTCCAACATAAAATTTCAAATTCATTAAATTAAATTTAAATTAACACTTAAGTTTAAAATTTTAAAATATAACTTAATTTCATTTTTATTTACTTAACTTAGAATTCACTTTTAAGCCAAATTTCCAATTTTAGTTGTGTTTTCAAATTTCAACCTAAATATTCATTCATTTCACATTTAACTTTATTCAAAAATCATTAATGTATTACAAAATCATTTTAAATTCATTTGATTCAAAATATCATAAATTTATCATATTTTCATATTTAATTTAAATTCCATTTATCACCAAATTATAATTTCCAAAATAAATTACATTTCAGATTTCTAACTTTACCCTTTATTTTTTTCACTTATAAATTTTCAGAAAATCAATAATGCTTTACAAAAATCATTTTTAATCAAATTTAAATCAAAATATTATAATATTTACATTTCTAAAATAATTTAAATTTTTTTAGAAAAACATATTTTAACAACGGGTCTGAATTTCATTTTCTAGCATAGGTAAAGTGATACGGGTAATATATCATTTCAACCCGTAATTTACAAAGAAAACCCGGGTTTGATCATTTCAAACCCGCAATCCCAAGTAAAAGAAAATAATTGAAAATCATTCAAGCCTATCATTTCAGCCCATAACGGTTTTCTCCTATTCTAAAGTCCGTTCTGGTATGTATCATTTCAACCCATAGTGATTCTAGTCTACAGGGAACTTGCAGTGTGATAAACTGATGAAAATAACAGAATAGCATAATATAATAGTAACAGATGTTATAACAGGTGTATAAGCATGGGTGAATATCATAAAGTCATAATATAGCAGGTGTAACATGATAATGCATTTTACAGATTCAAAAGGGGTCGATTTACTAGTTATATATGTACATATTTTCTGGTGAGAATAACTCACTGTTTTGAGCTGGAGACACAACGACGAATGCACGAATGAGATCCAAACAAGCACGATAACACGATACAGATACGAAATGGAGGAGCCAAGGATTAATTCCCTTGAATACCAATCAAACAAACAATACAAACAGCATAAGTTTTCAACCCAAAATTTCAATAAAACATTGTTAGAAATGACTGCATAAAACCACCTATGGTTCAGCTACAGGACTAAAATGTATGACTAAGGGGTGAGTTTGGATCTGGTCTTGGGTCCATAGGGTCGGCCTAGCATGGTTTACATGATAGTGAAGAGGTAGGTGCTTGGAATTTCAACTATATGGCATAACAAAGGTTTCAAGGCAAAATAAAGCACCAACATGCCACGGCCAAGGCAAGTGGTCATGGACAGAGGCAAGGCGAGGTCACATGGTGATGTGGCAATGGTGTCAGGTCAGAATTTGGCTGGTGGTGTGATGGAAGTGGCGGCCAAGGTGGGGTTTTGTGGAGGTGGATCAAGAGGTGAGCTCGGCTAGGCTACAAGGTGAAATGTTTGCAAATTTTGTTGGATCTACACATCAAGGGAGCATGGCTATGGCTTGGGGTTGTGCTGGAGGTGGTGATGACTGGTTGTGGTGGTGGTGGAGGCGGCCACAGTGTTGGAACGGAGAGGAGCCGATCCTAGAAACGATGAAAGCAAGTGCAATTCACATGGAAACAAGAGAAAATTATAGAAAAGAAGAAGAAATTTTACCAAACTCTTGAGATCATAAATGGACGAATACTTTTGAGGAAATGAGAGAAAAAATGAAGTACTTGAATGAGAAATGAGGATGGCAGCTGAAAGAATGAAGAGATATGGCCACTTGAGTGAAAAGAAACGTTAAAATGTGAAAAGGTGGGAAAATCAAAAGCCATAGGAAACAAAAGGTCACAAACCCTTTCAATTTACCTTTTATTATTTATATAAATTTATGTAGCTGAAATAATAATAATATCAGATAAGATTTCAAAATTTTTAACAAATATACAAATATATACAATATTTACCAATTATGTAAAGTAACATTAAGGAAAATAGTTAAAACAGTGAACTAGACTAGCAAAATTTGAAGTTAAATGAAATAATTTTTAGAAAATTCATATAAGCTTGTAAAGTATTTTTAAACATAAATAATAACATAAAATACAAATATATTCACAAAATAAATATTTAAGATTTAATTTAAATATAAAATTTTAATGTAGAAAATAGCAGAAAATGGGAAAACAACCCTTAAAAATAGGAAATCAACACAGTAAATTTTGGAAAAATTCTATTATTATTTTAAAAATATTTAGAGATGAATTTTCACAAATAAAAAAAATTTAAAATAAAATAAAGAAATTTAAAAATGAAGAAAATGGCAGAAAATTAGAAAACAGCCTTTAAAAATAGGAAAAATTACAGTAAATTTTGGAAAAATTATATTATCATTTTAAAAATGTTTAGAAATGATATCACACAAATAAAAAAAATTAAAATAATTTCAAAATGAAATAAATTCAAATTTAAATATATAGTCAAAATCTAGGGTTGTTACACTCTCCCCCACTCAAATCTTTTCGTACTCGAAAAGTAAGAAAGCGGAGAAACAATTAGAAAGAACAATAGTTTGGAAGACATCCCAAAAGAAGGTAGGGAGAAAGTAGCTAGGAGGGAAAGCATGTTGGAAGACAAGGGTGAACCATTATTTAAACCATTATACATTTCAATTAAAATTTCATAACATTTTATAATATGATGAATAGTCATTTGATTCAAATCTGATGGTTCAAGGTAAACAATATTTAAAACATTTTAAATTTTTAGAAGGGAAAATAACTGATGAAAATATTCTTTATACAGTACTTTATCAAGATGTTTTTATCAAAATACTTTTATAACTCGATGTCTTAACAAGTTTACTTTCGTTCCTGCAGACTCTGGCTATTCGTTGATCAGGCGCAAAGCTAGAATTCTCCAAGTACTTAGTAGACTTGTTTCAACACCCAGTGAAAATAATGAAAACACTTTTAAAACAGATATGGAAAGTACAATCCAAACAAATCAACCAAACCGAAACAGTTGTCTAACCATGGATCGTAGATACACAATGGTTACGCCTGGATCCACCAGGAAACAATCCGTATCCGTAAGCTTTCTCAGCCTTGCGAGTTACGCCATGATGACGAGTAGAATGCAGGATACACAATGGTTACGCATGGATCCTCCAGGAAACAATCCGTACCCCTAGGCAAGACTCAGCCAGGCACTTGCGCTACTCTTCGCGACCTACACAGATTGCAGGATACACAATGGTTACGCCTGGATCCCCCAGGAAACAATCCGTACCCCTAGGCAAGACTCAGCCAGGCAGTTGCGCTATGTAGTCGCGATCATAAGACCACGGGGATCGCCATGGAATTCGATGGACACTCGAGTATCATATCTGGAAAACCCAAATCAAAGAGAGAGAATAATATCGATAGAATGGATCCACAGTGTGGCCACAAAGCGGATATAAAGCAGAAGGCACTTTCCATATCTTTACTTCGAAAATATGTATCATATAGTACCTTTCAAAATCACTTTCAAATATCATACTTATATAAAGTCCATTATATATAAGATTTCATTTCAAATCAAATACTTTCCAAAATAATAGTATATCAAATCACACTTATATAAATTTTGATTATATAAGATTTCATTTTTCAAAATTGAGTACCTTTTCAAATCAACAGTTCTCAAATCATTGGTTTACTTATACAAATCATTTTTATATAAGTTCGATAGCTCCCAAATCAAGTATTAAATAAAATAGGTTCTCAATTTTAATTCATTTCAATAGTATTTCAGTTTAAAAATCATATATGATTTCACCAAATCATTTCTTTCAAGTTATACATATTCAGTTTCAAAATTTCTTAAAACAATAGGTTTAGAAAATAATCCAAATCAACAAAATTTAGGTCAAATAAATTCATTTCCATTTCAAACATGTATTCACTTCAAAAGTCATAATACTTTCAAAGTTATGAATCTTTCGAAACCAAAATACTTGAAATCATTTCACTTTGAAAATCATAACATTTTGAAATCATACATTTGAAATCATAAAACATGCCCTTAATTCTTTACATTTCAAATTATTTTCTCAATTAAACCAAAATCTAAAATTTTCAATTTTAATTCAATTCAAACCATCAGTTTCAATTCAATTTAGTTTTCCAACGAAACAATTTCAAATATTATC
Organism: Allium cepa; assembly: GCA_030765085.1. NCBI lineage: Eukaryota > Viridiplantae > Streptophyta > Magnoliopsida > Asparagales > Amaryllidaceae > Allium > Allium cepa. The sequence continues at coordinate 201,589,062 of CM060934.1, read as the reverse complement.
AAATTTCAAATATAGATTTGATTTACAAAATAAACTATTAAATCTTAAATATGTTTCAAGGCTTAAATACACCATATTTCAAAACTAAATTTCATAATTTCATATATCTCAAATTTTACTTCATTATTACTTAGTGTTGAGATATTTATTTCATAAATCCATTATTTTTAAATAAACTCAAATTACAGGTAAACCAAATATCCTTTCATACTAATATAAGCTTCAATTATTAATTTATCGAAATCCATGGTTTTCAAAATCATCTTATACTTACATAAAGTTTATCTTATATAAGGATCAAAATTTTCAAAAAAAAACAATTTCGCTGCATGAAATGCCATATGGGATTGAACATCTTTGCTTACTAAAAGATTTTTAACTAAGAACAGTTTTGTATATAAAATAGTTTGTATAAAAAATAGAATAAAACAGTTAGTTTAAGAAGAATAAAAGAAAAATAGTTTTGAAAAATGGTTTTAAATTTGATAGTAGTTTTTCATAAAAGAAAATTTTCAATTAAATTACAAAGATATCCAACCCAACAACTTTCAATTTCAACGTCAAGTATATAAGGATATAAGATGTACATATGTCATCATTTCGCAACATTACATTCGATCGCTCGCTCGATCACACAAGTTCGCTTTCGAACTAGTATTGTCCATTCGACTTCCCTAATGCGGACTTCGATATGGTTTCTCGACTAGAAGCCATCAGTCTCCTTGTATAGCCATATACTATGATAGAGAATTCTAGAATCAAGCCAAAAATCCGTATCAAATATTCGCCATCAAGAATCAAATGAAAAATCCTAACACGAAATGGTGTAATTCACCTCGAACTTGTGTACTCAAACTTGGATCAGATTAATTATGCGAATAAAACAGCATACGTACAACTTATGTACCTATTCCAACTTGTTAAATAAATAGTTTCATAAAGATGTTACTAAGTTAAAACATTTAAAACCAAATTTTTCTCAAACATTTGAAGACTAATTTTTTATCCAAAAAATTTCAAAACTAAATTTCATATTAGTATAATTCAAAATAGTCTTATTTATTTACTTAACAAGCCAGTTCAACTTATAAAAATCATATTATTTCATACTTGAAACATACAAACTACACTTATATTCTTTATCAAATAACATATACCTTTCAAATATATTAGCTTTGAAAAGTTAACCCTGATTTGGAAGTGCTCGAATCTTAAAATAGTCGAAGAAATCATATTTTCAATCCAAGAGTTGGAAGTCAACAACAAATTAGTAAACCAATTTCAAAAGATAGTGTTATACCAAAACAAATCTGGATCTCGAGGACTGAACACCGGCTTACTTTAAATCATTTCAAATGTATGTGTGTATATATATATATATATATCTTTCGAATACCAAACCATACTTCAAAATCAAAAATCAAAATTGGTTTCACAAAATCACTCGCATAGCAAAGCTACAAGAGTGGCCTCTCCCCCACTCAGAAACTCGAAAATCAATGTCGATGATGCATGCATTCATCACCGAAATTATTTTCCAACGACATAAGTGGTTCTGGACTTTTACTTTCTTGAAACTTCTTTAAAATCTCTTCAAAATCTTTGGAATTCATTCAAATACATTTGAAATATTTCTTATTCAGAAAATATCTTTAAATCATATTATTATTATATATTTTCCAAAATCTTAAAACCGATTTCAAAACACCAGAGTTCGATTCCTTGAAATTCAAATTCAAAACCTTTCAGTTATAAATCATTTTATATAAATTTAAATTTGTCATAAATTTTCAAAATTTCAAATCCTTTCGAAATTTTAAATTTCATTTTTGAAAGGTATATAATCCTAATCGAAAACATTTCACTTTTATATATAAAAATATGGCCATCCTTAATAATTTCGATGTATGCACAATTTAAAAATACAACCAAACACAAATTTCCAAAGGATGATCCAAGGAAGGATTTCAAACAAACAAAGATTCAAAATTAGAGGAACTCTAATCAAATAGAATTCTAGTTCGAAGATAAACTCATATGAAGATGAGATAATTTAATTACCAAATAGAGGATAGATAAGCCTATATAAATCGCGGGCGACCTTAACTGGTCAACCGAGACTTTAGGAATATAATCAATACGGAAATCTAAGGCAAATCGACCTTCGATCGCCAGAGATAGAATCCGGGTAGAGCAGGAGATAGATAGCATCGACATCCGAGGATACAGAAATCTCCAGTGAATCAAAGCCAATTGTAAAGGAGTTTCACCCCTTTACAAATCATTCAACGATTTACAGAATCACCGCCCTTTAGAGAGGTCATTCCAAAGTAGAGTTACGGAATGCTCCGAATCAAAAGGAAAAATGGGGAAAACAAGACTGGATTCCAGAACAAGTGGGAGCGTTCCAAAGTTCAAGAAATCCTAATCGATAAGAATATTAACCAAGAGATTTCTAACAAGGTGGATACCGAAGAGATGAAGTTTAGAAAATCTTGATTTTGAAACAAGAACATTTTTATACCAAAATAATCTTTGAAAATCCTTTAAAAATCATTTGGAAATCATTTTATACTTCGAAAATACGTCCTCTCACAAAGAAAGGATTCTGAGATTGATTTCACTCATTCTAGGGTATTCCTACCCTATCTCTAATGAGTTTTTGCTCCGCAGGCTAAGGTTTGCCTAAAACCAAAGCTCTGATACCAAGTGTAACGACCCGATATTTTCAGCCATTCGCATCCGCACATGTCGGACTTGAATTGCACAAAATACCGCATTGTAAATAAATTTGGAGCAAATGAAATACAATCACAGAATCACAGACACAGAAATATCAGAATAACTCGCAGCGGAAATAAAATACCATAGTAGTTCATGAAGCTACTATAACAAACTCTCAAAACATAATATTAGTCTGAAACATATACAATAGAAATCTCAAATACATAGAAGTTTATAAATACCAGAGCTGAAATAGAACAACGAAAACTGAAAGGAAATAGATAACTAGACAAGCAGAATCTCCAGCGATTCCTAGCTCCAGAAAAGAAATCTAAAGCTAAGCTGTAAATACTCAGGCTGACCCGAGCGTAAAGTAAAACACAAAACACTCGATTCAGGACAATATATACTTATATAATGTAAACCAACTCAAGTGAACTGTAGTAGAAATACACAATAACTTAAAGGATGCTTGGGATCGCCCATCCTTTAAGAATCAGTTAAACTATAAATTAAATACATCCCGTGGTTAAAATTTCGAAATGATATTTTATACTTCAAAATCAAATATCATTTCAAAATTCAATATCATTCAAAAATCCATTTCAAAATATCAAAAATATAATATCTTCCAAACCACACTCATTTTTATTTAATTTAAATACCATTACAAAACACATTTCAAAATAGTTTATATTTCAAAACGAATTACTTCATTTTAAATCATAAAATGAAGTTATTATATTTAATAATTAAATTATTAAATTTACAAAAATTTAGTCTTTCAAAATTCATTTATCCACTTAATTTATTAAAACAGATGAAAATTCAACTTTCGCAGCATTTAGAAATTGCTACAGAAAGTTACATTCAAAACAGTTCAATTTAACAAAAGATAGCATTTAAAAATGTTGTAATAGGGTTACATTAGTTTCAAATAAAACTTAGTTAAATTCAACAATTATAGCATTTACAAAAATGCTATAATAACCTTTAATTAAACTTAGCCATTTGGTTCATTATTATCAACTACAACATTTACAAATGCTGTATTATCATTTACATTAGAATTAATAGCATTTCAGAAATGCAGTTAATTAACTTCAAGTATTCAATATAATTTCACAAACAGATATATTTTTATTTAAATCATTTTTAGCTTATAAAATCATATAATTTCACTTTTAAAACAGTCATTCAAATACCCTTATATTCATGATTTTATAAAGTTAAATCTCCATTAAAAAATCAAAATTTAATAATAATTCACTTATTAAATTCCAACATAAAATTTCAAATTCATTAAATTAAATTTAAATTAACACTTAAGTTTAAAATTTTAAAATATAACTTAATTTTATTTTTATTTACTTAACTTAGAATTCACTTTTAAGCCAAATTCCCAAATTTCCAATTTTAGTTGTGTTTTCAAATTTCAACCTAAATATTCATTCATTTCACATTTAACTTTATTCAAAAATCATTAATGTATTACAAAATCATTTTAAATTCATTTGATTCAAAATATCATAAATTTATCATATTTTCATATTTAATTTAAATTCCATTTATCACCAAATTATAATTTCCAAAATAACTTACATTTCAGATTTCTAACTTTACCCTTTATTTTTTTCACTTATAAATTTTCAGAAAATCAATAATGCTTTACAAAAATCATTTTTAATCAAATTTAAATCAAAATATTATAATATTTACATTTCTAAAATAATTTAAAATTTTTTAGAAAAACATATTTTAACAACGGGTCTTAATTTCATTTTCTAACCTAGGTAAAGTGATACGGGTAGTATATCATTTCAACCCGTAATTTACAAAGAAAACCCGGGTTTGATCATTTCAAACCCGCAATCCCAAGTAAAAGAAAATAATTGAAAATCATTCAGGCCTATCATTTCAGCCCATAACGATTTTCTCCTATTCTAAAGTCCGTTCTGGTATGTATCATTTCAACCCATAGTGATTCTAGTCTACAGGGAACTTGCAGTGTGATAAACTGATGAAAATAACAGAATAGCATAATATAATAGTAACAGATGTTATAACAGGTGTATAAGCATGGGTGAATATCATAAAGTCATAATATAGCAGGTGTAACATGATAATGCATTTTACAGATTCAAAAGAGGTCAATTTACTAGTTATATATGTACATATTGTCTGGTGAGAATAACTCACTGTTTTGAGCTGGAGACACAACGACGAATGCACGAATGAGATCCAAACAAGCACGATAACACGACACAGATACGAAATGGAGGAGCCAAGGATTAATTCCCTTGAATACCAATCAAACAAACAATACAAACAGCATAAGTTTTCAACCCAAAATTTCAATAAAACATTGTTAGAAATGACTGCATAAAACCACCTATGGTTCAGCTACAAAACTAAAATGTATGACTAAGGGGTGAGTTTGGATCTGGTCTTGGGTCCATAGGGTCGGCCTAGCATGGTTTACATGATAGTGAAGAGGTAGGTGCTTGGAATTTCAACTATATGGCATAACAAAGGTTTCAAGGCAAAATAAAGCACCAACATGCCACGGCCAAGGCAAGTGGTCATGGCCAGAGGCAAGGTGAGGTCATGTGGTGATGTGGCAGTGGTGTCAGATCAGAATTTGGCTGGTGGTGTGATGGAAGTGGCGGCCAAGGTGGGGTTTTGTGGAGGTGGATCAAGAGGTGAGCTCGGCTAGGCTACAAGGTGAAGTGTTTGCAAATTTTGTTGGATCTACACATCAAGGGAGCATGGCTATGGCTTGGGGTTGTGCTGGAGGTGGTGATGACTGGTTGTGGTGGTGGTGGAGGCGGCCATAGTGCTGGAATGGAGAGGAGCCGATCCTAGAAGCGATGAAAGCAAGTGCAATTCACATGGAAACAAGAGAAAATTATAGAAAAGAAGAAGAAATTTTACCAAACTCTTGAGATCTTAAATGGACGAATACTTTTGAGGAAATGAGAGAAAAAATGAAGTACTTGAATGAGAAATGAGGGTGGCAGCTGAAAGAATGAAGAGATATGGCCACTTGAGTGAAAAGAAACGTTAAAATGTGAAAAGGTGGGAAAATCAAAAGCCATAGGAAACAAAAGGTCACAAACCCTTTCAATTTACCTTTTATTATTTATATAAATTTATGTAGCTGAAATAATAATAATATCAGATAAGATTTTGAAATTTTTAACAAATATATACAATATTTATCAATTATGTAAAGTAACATTAAGGAAAATAGTTAAAACAGTGAACTAGACTAGCAAAATTTGAAGTTAAATGAAATAATTTTTAGAAAATTCATATAAGCTTGTAAAGTATTTTTAAACATAAATAATAACATAAAATACAAATATATTCACAAAATAAATATTTAAGATTTAATTTAAATATAAAATTTTAATGCAGAAAATAGCAGAAAATGGGAAAACAGCCCTTAAAAATAGGAAATAAACACAGTAAATTTTGGAAAAATTCTATTATTATTTTAAAAATATATAGAGATGAATTTTCACAAATAAAAAAAATTTAAAATAAAATAAAGAAATTTAAAAATGAAGAAAATGGCAGAAAATTAGAAAACAGCCTTTAAAAATAGGAAAAAATATAGTAAATTTTGGAAAAATTATATTATCATTTTAAAAATGTTTAGAAATGATATCACACAAATAAAACAAATTTAAAAATAATTTCAAAATGAAATAAAGTCAAATTTAAATATATAGTCAAAATCTAGGGTTGTTACATCCACAAAATCATAAACTGATAATCTACCCTTGTTAATGCACTTAATTGCATGGGTACATGGAAAACTAGTAACTCTCCATTAATTACAACTGCATAAACAATTTTTAAGATCAACAACCTGTAACTTAGGAGATTTAACTTCAAACACAAATTCTTAAGACTTATAAACATCCCAACCAAAGCCATCATCTACTAACTTTGACAAATGTTTCTCCATAACAGGACAAAGATATGTTGTCCACATACAACATTCCTCTCTTCGTCTCGCCATTTGCTCCATAACTTTCACTCGAATACCATCCAAACAAGAAGTTATAGGCATAACTCTATCTTCCAAAATCCATGATTTGAAACTTTCTGCAACATTTGAAGAATATTCACCATAACGCTTTCCTTGAAAAAACAAATCTGCCCAATGGTCAAAAGGTTTATCTATTAAAAAAAATCTGCAGATGTACCCCCAATTTCTTTAAATTTAGAAAGATAACGCTCAAAATCATACACATTAGAAGCTCTAGCACAAAGTTTGAACAACTCCACAATAGATGAATCACCTTTAGCCGCCTTGACAACAGTACCAATATTATGTTCCATGTGAAGTAAACAATAGCTATGATATGAAGAAGGAAATATTTTGGGAACACCTAAAATGAGACCCCATTGACGATTAGACATAAAAACTAAAGACCGATCTTCATTAAGCATTACTTTCAGATGGGATAAAAACCAAGACCAATTAGATTCAGTTTCATGTCAAACAATACCCATAGCAAGAGGAAAGAAACCTACAAAATAAATGATTAATGACAGCTCGGTACTAAGAAACATGAATTATATTAAACATCAAAACCTGTATTAAATGTTAATAATTTCTATTATGCACAATTAAAGTAGATTCAAAATGATATATGAATATGGCATATGTTATTTTAAAGTCTTTTAGTTACTGCTGCATAAAATTTTATTTCTTGTTTTTGTAAACATTTCTACCATAAACATTTCTAGTGTAACCAGGTCAATCATTGAATAAAATAAAGCCAGCAATTCTTGTGTAAACATTGCTGCATTATAATTATGTATAACTTTGAACAATGATAGCTTAATATATCATTACTAGAAAAAAAAGTAAATAAAACAAAACTAAAATGAAACTCATACCTTGGTTACCATTTTTAGATGTAGCAGCTAACAAAACACCCGGTCTTCCCTTCAAAGCAGCTGCATCTAAAAATATTAATGGCCGACAGTGTTTAAATCCAAGTAGACAAGCACCAAAACCAATACAAACTCTCTCAAACTGTTTGGTTGAAGCATTAACTTCCATGGCCACATAACTACCAGGATTATACTTTTGCAATGCCTCTAAATACCAATGTAAAACATTATAGACATAGCATCATTCCCATATATTTCTTTCAAAGCCAACTGTTTTTCGCTATAAGCATAATAATATGAAATAGTAAAATTGTACTCTCTTCTAAATTCCTTCATAATATCTTTTGGATTCTTCAAAGCCGCATCTGAATTTGATCAACAATCAAAGATTTAACAAATCTACTTGAAATGTTAAATTTATTAACATCTCTACGACCGGCTCCACACGAATGATGAAAATTGTAAGTTCTAAAAAACCGAGAGAGTAGACCAGGATCCGAAGAAGCATTAACATAAAACTTACAACCATCCTTCAACCAAGAGCAATTAAGCGAAATTCTATCTGGAGAATTCCTTACAAAAATCAAATCATAACCATTTTTTATTTGATATGCCATTAAAAAATCCCGAAAATCCTCAGCTCCATTAAAACAAAAACCAAGAAAATGCACAATAATTTTTTGAGAACCTTTATTTTCAACATATCTTTCAAATAATAAGAAGAATCGGCTTGTTAATTGCTATTTGAACCAGAATTACTACCAATTGAAGTGCTTTGAACACTTGCATTGCCTAAACCACAGCCACCAATATCAGCTTCCATAGAACAAACATTTTCCTTAACAGTAAACTTAAAATATTGACTCTTCTCGAAAATTAGAAAACACAGAATACTAATCAAATCTGAATTAGTATCAACAATTATATTCTTATTCTCAAGAACATAAGATATCTCAATAGAAAATGGACTAAGATATGGCCAAACTTCACAGATTTCAGTCTTAACACCAAACAAAGAAGAGCCCGTAGTGAGTCGAGTAGAATAACAATTCTCATTATGTTCAAAATTAACTAGCAAACTATTTGCTTCATCATTGTAGATATCAGTACTGAAAAAGAAATTAAAAAACCAATTAACAAACTTACTTAATGTTTACGAATACAACAACAATAGAAAATTGTTAAATTAACATAGCATAACAAATTGTAATCAAATTAAGAGATAAATGAAAGAAATATAAATTAATTAAAAAGCAAACGATAAATGAACATAGCACAATCAAATTAAAAAAACTGAATACAACAGCAAAGAATGCTATATAAATATAGCATAGCGAAACAAACTACATATGAAATTCACTAGAATGATAGATCAACACTTAAAAATTTGAAAAAACCTTAAAATGTGCTGAAGAAACAGAATGATACACAATAAAATCTTACGTTGCCATTGAAAAAAATCCAAAGTAGGAACTGAAATCTAGAAGAAGACAAACTGTGCAACATAGAAAGACAAAACTATACTTAATAATCGAACGATATTATATCAGAGGAAGATAAGAAGAATATTGAAACAAATAAGCAATATACCTGAATCTAAGAAAATTGTTTGATAAAGATCCATAGCACGATTAAGATCGACGATAAAGAAACACGATGAAGATCGATGACAATTGAGAAGATCAAATACAAAACGCGTCCTTGAATCGAGAAGATCGATGAACTAAGATTAGTAATATCAGAATGAAGGTGGAGAAGAAATTATGACGAAAATTTAAATTTTACATAATTTGTTCTTAGAACGAAAAAATAAAGCCCGCGTCCTTAAACGAAAAAAAATGATCCGCGTCTGTAGACCCAAAAGGAGAAGTAAGAACTTCCTCCAGCCCATTTTCCTGTTAATTAAATCACTTTCCAATTCAAATTTAATAATCTTCAATTTCTGTCATTCTAGATTAATTGGACATTTACCATAATCTAAAACAGATTAAGATATCAATTCAAAGTTAATTACTTTACCAAATTACAGTGTTGAATTTCAATCGTAATTAAATCCAATTATTTATAATTAATCTTAATAAATTGATTTTATTTGATTTCAATCTTTATACTCAATCAATAAATATTCTTTAGACATGTTTAACATTATTTTATATTTCATTACATTAGTATCCTCTAGTTTCCATCTTTTATTTATATTAACTACTATATTTCAATTATATTGAATTTTTGTCAATTTTACCCATTAATTATAAATTAAAAATCTTAGTTAATTTATTTAGCTTGATTTCATTCTTTTATTACATCAGTTATTTCCTTATGGATATAATTGACATTTTATACATTTCATTACATTCATAATTTATCGTTACTGTCTTAACTCAAATTAATGTAACATTTAATTTCATTTAATTATAATTTGATTTCCCATTTGATTTAACAGACTAAATAAATAGGTAACATATAATTGTTGCTACCATTAACCTTTAATCACATTATAAGTTTATTATTTACAGACAAATGTTGCCATTGCTACATAACATGGATTTTATTCAATTACCATTTATTATACTATTCCATTAGTTAATTCAATATTTACATTTGCTCCCTTATATTAAATTTATGACTAAGTTATAACATCTGCATTACTTCCATTGATTGGAATTTCATTAAAGTCGTTAATGATTAACTCATATTTACATTGTTACATTTTATTCTATTTATCATTTCATTTTAGTTATTATCTCATAAATAAATTACAAAATTTTATTTCTTTCAATATTTAATCACAAAATTCTTATTAAATTGACTATTTTTATTTATCGGAATTTACGGGTCGTTACAAGCAATTAAAAGAATTTACTAACTGTACCATACTAGATAGGAAATTCAAGAATCTAATAAAAGCTAGTAAATTCCACTCAAACTTTATTTAACAAATTATAATAATTATTAAAAGAATTATACAAAATGTCTCATACCAGTCTGACAATTTAATCTTTTATTAAGATTCTTTATTTTATAAAAAAAACACGAAATCCAGTAGAAACAGAAATCGTCCAACTGTCTAATTAAAATTAAATTGAAATCAATATGCACATTTTAAACAAAAGAAGAATTTAATAAAAAAACTTAGTTTGGTTTATTACTTTGAAATAGTAAGAAAACTCCTTTCAAAACATATACACACACTCCTTTCAATATATATATATATATATATATATATATATATATATATACTAACAATCTTTTCGATGTTCTTGAATTATTATAAAATCCATCTTTTATTATTTATAATTAAATATCCTGATTTACTATTATATGAAAAGATTATTCTCATTTACTATTGTAAGGAAAGGTTATTTCTTTTCAAACCAATATACTAATGAAAATCAATTTTATTCGTGGTTTTTATAAAATACTCTATTTATAAAAGTCCATATTTAACAAATCAAAATATCAAGAATTCAATCAGTAAGTACTTTTGGAGATCAAAACCACTTACATAGAGTTAACCAAAAACTATGGAAACAAAAACCAAATAAAGCCAAACACATCAACAAAGGCCTACTAGCACCCTAAATACAACAAATACCTATAATTGTGTATATGGTGTGTGTTTGTGTTCATAATATAAATTCTAAAATTTAGTCATATACTTCAACTAATCAATTCATTCATCAGAAGTTCACACAAGATAGTAAATCAATTCAGATATCAAACAAACCAGATATATTTGTGTGAGATAAAAATCTCATCTTGAATCAATATTTGTAGAAATTCCAATTACAGTTAAAAGCACCTAAACTCTAGTCTCGGAGTTTGCGATTCATAGCATCACAAAGCATGCGCCCACTTTCAAGTTGCAACATCACCATATCAAAGTCGCTTCCACCTATTTCTAGTCGCCATCCCCTCCCTCATTGGCCATCAACAACCCATCGTCCATCATAAACGAGGCGTAAACCTCCGTCACTCCCAATTGTCACACGGCTTCTATTCATCACCATTGACTATGTGCTTCCTCCTGCTTGCCTCGGCCTTTCCCTCCCTCCGATCATCTAAAGTCACGATTTATGCTAAATTTGATTTTTAAATTTAGAGCTCAAGGTTCGAACCAAACAAAAGTGAAAGGCTCGTTTTTTATATATAGGAGATAAAATGAGGTTCTTAGGCTTTTTGGGTAGGGGTTAAGGCTATTAACAAGAAATAGAGGGGCTGTTTAATTGAGCTGATTATAATAAGCTAAGGAAGGGATTGAATGGATTTGAGCTAAATTTTAATTCAAATTGATCTTCTATTTTGTTTTACCACATATATTTTAATAAATTATACCGGATATGTAAATCCAATAATTATTCATATTCATCGATTACTGATTTTATGGAATATCAAATAAAATTTCCTTTCATCCATTTCAGGTATATGAAATTATTTTCACTTTAAAATGTTTTATATTTATTAAAACATTCCATTTTAATTTTAATATATTATCTAAAAAGGAATATTTTAACTAATTTAGTTTTAATATAACAAAATCCTTTATTAAATAGATGAATTAACTTGATTCCAAAAATAATAATGGTCAAAAAATAAAATTCAAACACTTTTGTTTTAATTAAATTAGTTTAATGTTACCACTTCGAAAACATGGTTGTTGTAGGAACCGCCAAGTAAGAACAGCCTAGCAAGTATTGCCTGACATGAACAACCTAACATAAACAACCAACCAGGAACTGCCAAGAAGGACAACAGAATAGAGATAGGCTAACAGGAACAATTGAACATGAATAGGCAACTAGGAATAAACGAACAATAATATATGAACATGAGTTACCGAACAAACTTCATAGGAGCTATATATTACTTTCACTGAGCAACAAACCATCATATTATATGCTCCAAACATTGTATCAAAGAACTATCTTAAGGATAATGAAAATAGATAGTGGATATAGGCGCATTCTGGTCGAATCGCTATAAATCTTTGTGTGTACTTTTTATTGAAATTACTTTCTTTATAACTTATACGCGATCTGCTCTCTGAAAATCAATCATACTACAAATATAATAACTGTGTTACATACCCTATATTTGTGACTCCACAACTAATCGATTGGAAGTGTTTGCGACTTTTCATGCAAACATATAGAGATTTGTGTGTGATTCCTTTATATTTCTGATCTATAACTCAGTAAAAAGCCATCTATTTATAAATAGCTTATGCACATATGTCCTTTTCCATATAAATAAACAGGAGGACATTGAATGTTGTTGAACAAATTTACTATAAAGAGGGTGGCATGTTGAAGTTATAAAATACGTAAAACCTACACATGAAGACTCAACATAACATTTTTTATAAAATTATCTCTTCTTATTTTATAATACTTCTGTTATTTAACCAAGGTAAGTTGACCAAAAAAATATTCCATATTTTCATTTTCTTATTTTACGGAAACATACACTGACTGAATTACCAATATACTATTTGTAAAAACTACTTGAAAATCCTTATATCGATTAAGTTAGCTTTAGTCATCCATTCAAGAATCAAAGCAATGTTTGTTAAAACAAATGATTATGGAAGATTCGGTCTTGCACTACATTCACAAAACTATAGTTTAATAATAATTTGAATTAATCAAGTACTAATAGAAGATTGAAATGTACAAATATCTATAATTATGAGTGGTCATCAAAGCTTTATTGGTATACATATAGTATGTCATATGCATGAACAGAAGACATGATATTATAAATTTAAGTGGACTTGATTACTATAAAAATGACTATTATTTAGTAATTAAAACATCATATTTTTTGGATAAGCATGAATTTCAAATTGAGTACATTATTTTTAAAATACATGTCAAATTATGCAGGTGTCAAGTTCTCGTATATAAGGTCAATATTGATTTGTTGCCGAGAAATATCAATGGAAAAGTTGATTGTATAAATAAAAACCAAGTAAATGAAATATATAAAGTAGCTTGTTTGGATAAAAAAATGGCATAAACGCCTAATCCAGCAGTAAATGAAAATTATAGAAGAAAAGGGATTAAAAGAGAGAAAATAACACACAATTATTATAGTGGTTCGGCAAACACTTCGACCTACATCCACTTGATCATTTTCTATTAATTGTACTTTGCTCCTACAAAGTATATTTTACAACTCGTATTTCATAACTCGGGTGTGATAGTATCTAGTTCAGGAATGAATCTGTAACGACCCGATATTTTCAACCATTCGCATCCACACATGCCGAATTTGAATTGCTTAAAATACTAGATTGTTAATTTATATTTGGCAAAACTCAGCATATACAGTAGATAAAATAATCGCAGAATCATAGACATAGAGTAATATAACAATAATGCAGCGGAAACAGGAGAATAGTAGTTCATGAAGCTACTATATATATATATAAAGAGTCAAATAAGATACAACAAAAGTCTCGAATACAATAGTCAAATACAATATCAGAATACATCACTAGAATCAACTGAATATTGAATGATGGATAGATAGCTGGATTTACAAGCGAAGCTCCAACTCCAAAGGTGAGTCTCAAAAGATGAACCACTCAGTCTGACCCGAGTGTAAAGCAAAACACAAAACACTCGAGTCATGATTAATATTCTTATATCAACAAATCCAACTCAAGTGAAATAACAACTGAGATACAAGTAACTCAAAGGATGTTTGGGATAACCATCCTCTAACGATCCGTTAAACTATCTACTATGTGGTAATATATGCTATTATAATAATGTCTAAAGTAAAATATAATATATTTTAAAAATAGTGTTAAGGCTTTACATTTTTCACCTCAACACATTTTATATACTCACATAGTCTATACAGTGCCATAATCTCCCATGTATTGGGCGTCGTCAGAGGGCACTCCATAGGTATGGTACAAACCAAAATCATATAAGGCGCGCTAGGGTAGATGACACGGCATAATTAGGCAATGCCAGGGTAGATATACCAATTGCACTTTTCGACCGGTGGTAATGCATAGCAGCCACTACCGCCCACCTCGAGCCACACTCCCAAAAGAAATCAAAGGTGCACCCAATCAATCTCAAAGTAATAGAATGGTATCGAAGGAGTGTGTCCGATTAGAGGAGCTACTTCATTATCCCGTCGATTGCTCTTGTTTTAGCCATCTTATGCCAACTCACGGGAGTCGGATCCATGTATATAGCTCAATAGGACATCGCCACCATCCTACTTCATTCTGGAATCTCCACCGCTTACGCGGTTGTTAAAGTGGTTTTCGAAATTGGCAGAGAGTATGACAACTTTTGATCCCGGTCTCTTTAACGGCCAAACGTTATTATAACACCGCGGTAATTTCAAAATAGTTTATACTTCAAAACCAAAATATCATTGCCATTTCAAAACGATATCATTTCCATTTCAAAACCAAATACGATATTATTCCCAGAAATCTTAGCACTTTCAAAGTCATAACATTTTCGAACCAAACACATAAAATTAGAACACTTTCAAAACGTAATACTTTGAAATTCATAACTTTGAAAACATAACTTCCACCACTTAAACAGTTTAGATATTAAAATAGTATATATAATAAAATAGTTTATAAACTAAATAGTATATATATAAAAGAGTTACAAGTTAAAATAACTTATAATAAAATAGTTAGTATATTAAAATAATTTATAAAGCAAAATATAAATAGTTTTAAATTATAAATTACTTTATAAGATAAATAATTTCCTCAAACTTCACAAATTGATTCAAATCAACATGAATCCAAAAATTCAATTTAAATCAAATCTCAATTCGTAAATCTCAACTCAATTCAGTTTTCAATAATCCATATCAATTTATGTCAACTTCAAAAACAGATATGAACCTCAAATAAACCATTTCAATTTTCATATATTTCAAAGCTTTAAATATTCCATAATTTCAAAACTAATTTTTTTCATAATTCCATATATATCGAATTCAATTTACTATTATTTAGTTTTGAAATATTTACTTAATAAATTCAGTATCATTTAATAAACTCAGACTTGAAATATTTATTGATCACTTTAAACGACATCAAGTTATAAAATCATATCCTTTAAAATCTCAAATTCAATAAGTTCCAAATCAATTTTAAATATAATTCTTAATTAAATACACAAATCAATTTCAAATCCATCTTCTCAACCTTAATTTATTAAAATTATAAATTATAAACTCTATATTAAAATATAATTTAAATAAATACTTAACCATATTATATTTTAATAAAATCAAACTTTATTATTAAACTTATTTTATATTAAACAACTTTATACATAGTTAAATTTAAGAATTTAACTATAGAAAAAAATATTATTTATATAATATTAAGAATCAATATTTATTAAACCATATATTTCTTCCAAAACCATAGAAACCTTTTCAAAATATTTATATATAGGCCAGCGGTGTCTGTATATAATTTTCTATCCTATGGTCAAGTGATATGGATATTTATCATTTCAATCCGTAATTTAAATATATACACATATATATCGTTTCAACCCGCAATCCCAAATTCAATTAAATGATAATCGCTTAGGTCTATCATTTCAACACATAACAGTTTTCTCATATTCTACAGATCATTCGGGTATGTATCATTTCAACGCATATTGAATTCTATACTAACAGGGAACTTGCAGAATGATAACAGATATGATAATAATATAACAGGCATATATTATCAATATAAATGATAGATAATTGTGTCAAATATCATAGGTGAATAGATACAGATAATAGCATATATATGGCAATGTACATAACTAACAGAAGCATGTTTCAATTGTCGTTTCAATTGAAATCAAATTTAATAAATATAAGAATGTTAATCTGAGTGATTACTCACCTTTTGAGGCTAGAGAGATTCGACGGATAATGAATTGAGTTGTGAATCCAAACACGAATTCCAAAGCAAAGCGAGATTAGCATGGATTCGACCGATAAAGCTAATAGATAGAATTGACGAAATCAAATTAAAACTGGATCGAAGACGATAAATGGTGCAGCGAACTTATATATAACTATATATATAAATCATATTCTAAATTCAAACATATATTAAATTAAATATATATGTATTTCAAAATCCATTGTTGTAAATTAAAACACATATAATATATATATATATAACACATATAATATATATATAAACTAACCGATTATGTAGACTAACATATTAACTACAACCATATATAAATAACTTTATCAAAATCATTATATATATTAAAAATAAAATGATAATCAAAATATCTTCGTAATCTACTAACGTAAATTTTATATTCAATAAGATATAATACTGTAACAATGGTTAATGTAAAATATATACACTGTATAAGCTAACATACGTAGTGAAGATATGACTAACATAATATATTATTATATACATATAAAGTATATATATATATATGCTAGATAA
Organism: Allium cepa; assembly: GCA_030765085.1. NCBI lineage: Eukaryota > Viridiplantae > Streptophyta > Magnoliopsida > Asparagales > Amaryllidaceae > Allium > Allium cepa. The sequence goes on along the minus strand of CM060934.1, from coordinate 201,571,949 downwards.
AGTTACATTCCGTAACTTCATAAAATTTGAAAGCACAACAGATTAAAACATTTATATATATAAGCTAACATCAACCTTTCCATACAATCACATATACACTCCACTGTAACATTTTACAAAACCTGAACAATATATATATATATATAACACATACATACATCTGCAAATATATATACTATGATGGACGTATATACCATGTTATATAATAGAGCACAAATGGTATAACATATAAAATATCTTATATAATATCTACTGTAAGCTAAACATAAATAAGTCTTATATATATATAACATAAAATACGCACGCTTTAAATAAACATGCAAAACTAAAGTATAATATACACCTGACCTGAATTATACATTGCATGGATTTGAGACTGAAGAAAGTGGGTGGCCAGAGGTGGTTTAGAGGAAGTCGAATGCTAGAGGGGAGGCTCGGGTGGCTGGACTTTGATGGATGGAAGGTTTGTGGTAGGCATTCGCGGCTAGGCGCTCGGGTTGGAGTTTGCCAACGTGAGGTTTGATGTGCATGGTGGGAAAACACGTTCATGAGGAGAAGTGGAACACAAGCGAGGTAATGAATCTGGGTTTGAGCGGAGAAGGAGGCGTTGGGTGGAACGGTGGAGGAGCTTGTCGGTGACGTGGCATGGCAAAGAAAGGAAAAATGATGCAGACTTCTCTTTTTTTATTTTTTTTATTTGAAAGTGAGAGCTAGAAAGATGAGAGGAAGTAAATAGAGAGTAAGAGAATGGAATATATAAGTATGAATTGGAAATCCAATAGATAAAAGTTTACGTTGCAGGATAAAAGCATGGACAATGCAGAAATGAATACAAAGTGAAAGAGATGGCAACGTCACCCATCTTTTCAGCTGAACAATTAAAGAAATTAATTGATGCTTGGAGTGCACGGCTAATGTTTGAAATGCAAAGGGAAAATAAGAAGACAAAATTTATGGTATGACAAACTATTTAATTGTCTCCATCGCGTACCGTATTTCAAAACACAGAATTGAATATACTGTAGAGATTAGCACAATGAGACGATCAAAATGATACACAGATATTAGTGGTACGATCATTCGATCAAAAGTCGGTAATCGGTACCGAAAATGCTGCTATTTTGCAAAAAATAAGATAGACGGAGCAATAGCAGTCCAAATTTGAAGAAATGAAATATGACGCCTCGTCCAGAAGACGATTTGCAAATTTTCAATAGAAAAATATTCAGGTTTGGAAAGCATTTTATTATCATCAATTTTAACTGATTTAAATTGAAACAGAATTACACAAAAAAATAAACTTCCATGTTATCAGATGAAAATTTTCCATTTTCTCTGTTTAATTAAACGTATTCCAAATATAAAATCTTTATTTACAAATTCAAATATTTAAAATTTCATAATATTTCAATTAATTAAATAAATAAACCATTAAAATTTTCGAGTCATTACAAAATCACTCAACTCGCATAGATTCAGACTAGAGAAGAAAAAGATCCTCCTTAAAGTATATCTCCTCCTCCAGTTATAGAAGAAAGCCGCTATCGAAATCGCCAGAAAATACTCAGCTACATTCTCCACGTCATGCCAAAATCAATGCCAGAAGATTGTGGGCAGAGCCTATTTCTCTTTTTCAACTCGATATAGATTCATGGTAGAGAAGAAAAAGTGCAACAACCCGAAATTTTACCGTCTTGGTTTGTAAATATTTAGTAAAATTTAATTATTAAAGTAATAGGTTTTATAATTAAAAACATAACTCTTTTAACAAATGATGGTAAAATATATTTGTAACAACCTTGGATTTTGCCACTTTGAAATAGGCTATTTAAATATATTTATATAATCAATAAATGGATTTTTATTTGCAAATAAACCTATTTTCATTATTTAATAATGATGATAAATTAGTTTTTAAAATTTGTTTATCAATATAGATAGTTAAATAAAAATAGAAAATGTGATCGAAATACATTTTCGAATTTTTGAATTTTCGGCATTGAAAAGTTATCGGGAAACATTATGCACACTAGTGTACACATGCACACATATATGCACATGCTATGTTAAGTTAATTAGCGAGTTAATACTAAATAAATCATGCTTAGTTTAAATTAATGCTTGATTTGACATATTATGTTTATTTGATAAGTATATATAATAAAAGAATAAGCTCTCATGAATCACCTCACCTTTAAACCCATACCTTTGTACACAACAATGGCTAGCATGATTTGGGGATAAATGGGGCCTTACCAACGTGTAAACATGAGAGGATGGGAGGGACAAGTGACAACATCTAATTGGTTAAGGGTATTTTTGGTAGTTTTCAAAGTTGGTTAGTATAAGTACCCCTACCATTACACTTATCTTCACTTTTAAAATTCCTAAGACATTTCCCTACTATTCTTCATAAATTCCTACATCCATTTGTGGCTACCAAATTAAAATTCCTAAGAGAAAAGATAGAGAAAGTAGTGTAAAAACATAACTAAACACTTTTCATTCACTTCCAAATCTCTTATCTTCACAAAGCAAGCACACATCACCTCAAAATCACCTTGGGCCGAGCCTAATTATTCCCTTGGCCAAGCCCATTTGCACCGTCAAAGGTTACTATGTCATATTTTTCAAGATAAGGCAGTTTGTTGGTGTTGTAGCCAAGTTTGGTGGAAGTTTAGTTTGATTTAGATAACTTACTGTGTGTAAAGTTCACGTTTTTAAAAATCAAGTTACGAACTTTTTGAAGTTGTAAAAATTATGAGTTAAAATGTTTCTTAAATATGCAGTGATGTTATATGTTGTGTATTCATGAATATATGTTGATTTGGTGTTGATTGTTTATGTTGAAGTTTGAGTAGACATTGAAGATTTTACCTTGAATATTGGAAAAGTTAGTTAACATTTCGAAGTAATACTTTATTTATGGTCGTGCTATAATGTTATGATGTGATATTATATTTGAATGTTTTTTTTTGAAAAAGGGCACTTTATTAACAAACAAGAACTCATATACTTTCATAATATGCCTCGTTAAAACATTGCAACCCCCCAACCTAAATGGGTATTTGCCAGTAAAAAGAGTACATATCATGTCCATATATTAACAATACAGCAGAAACAATGCTAGAAAACCAAGTTGTCAATAGATGGAGGAGTAAAACAAAGTAGCAAGACACTCAAAACCATCCATACGATCAACTTGGGGTAGCAAACCAAAAAATAAATAAAAATCAAAAACAAAACATGACATGTGGATCAACCAACCCATAAAAAAACACGAAACAGCACTAAGGATGAAGACTAGTCAATAAAGCATGCTAGAGAGAGAATCTTCAATCAACATTAATAAAAAAAGTTCTCAGATCTAAATACTCCACCCAGCCAAGTCAAAAAAGGGAGAAAATCCTGGTCATGCAAATCATGGAAGATAACATAAGTTATGGTAGATCAAAGTATAAAGCATCTCCGAGATCAAGGAGGTCGGAGATTCGAATTTGGGTCAATAGCAATACCGAAGTTTGACAAGATAAGTTCACTTTCTTTAATTTTCTTCTTTGAATCTAGTTTATTCTAAATTAAATACTTGCAGTCTTGCATAATGGGCATGATTCTCACTTGAAGTGGCAATTCAATGCCTTTGGAAACCCAAGAGTTTTTTCGCATCAAATGTGGAAAATCATGGAAGTAAAAGCAATGCTCATGAGATGATTAAGAAGTAGATTATCTTTCTGATTTTGACATATAATTTCCAAAATTTAGGAGATTTCAGAAGAGTTTTTGATGTTAATTTTAAGCTTTTGCAAAATCTTTATTAGAATTTGTCTCTAGTATACACAGTTAAAGAAAAAGTGGTCTCTGTCTTCATGTTGGGTTAAACAAAACACAGAAGATCGATCAATACCATTATTCCATTTGTTGATTCTCTCTTTAGTGTTCAATCTGTTTAATTTAGCCAGTAGAGAGAAAGTAGACATTTTTGGAGCGCAATTATTATGCCAAATTATACCGGTCCAATTAAGTTCTGCATATTTGTTTCTGATATGATTCCAAGCAAGTTCATACTATACTGACCATTACTGCTAGGAAGCCAGAACCAAAAATCATGTTGCATTGATTGTGAATTTTGATATTATGCACAGTATTCTGAATTTGAATAGGAATACACTCCAGACGATTATTCCATTCATTATCTGATATAATAGTAGAAACTTTTCTATTGCTACCACCAGTAACAGACATAGCATTCCACCAAAATGTATCCACCAATGAAGAGCCATTAATCCATGGATCTAACCAAACATCAGTATTATCACTATTAGCAATTTTCCTATCAATTAATATTTTCACCATTGTCTAGCTCTAAACACTAATTTCCAAGTATAATATGCATTGTTATTCATAGCAGCAGTCCAAAAATTTATACTTTTGCAGTATTAGGTACACATCCATTTGGCCCATAGAGTATCACCTTGTATAGATTTCCAGACCAATTTAACTGCAACTGCTTTAACAATTTCATTTATGTTTCGAATACCAAGGCCACCTTCACTTTTGGTTTTACAGACATCATCCCAGCACATCTTATGAGCTTTAGATTTCCATATAAAATTAGCATAAAGAGAATTAATTGGCTGAATAATTGGCATAGGAAGTTGGGTAAGTTGCATCCAATTGAATCATTGGGCGAATAATAGTTTTAACTAATTCAATTCTACCACTGATGTTGAGCAATTTGTTGTTCCAATGATTAAATTTTTAATTTATTTTGTCTATTAGACATCCAAAATCCCTTGCTTTAAGTTCGTTGTTAGATAATGGGATGCCTGAATATACCACTGGAAGGTTTCCAATACTTATATTTTAAAATATCAGATATTTGTTGCTTGTTAGTAGCTCCTTTACTAAAAAAACAAAGTAGATTTGTTTTCTGTTAAGTCCAAGCCAGTTAAAAATTTCAAAACCTAAAAAGTATGCAGAATACATTCAGCATTCTTTATGGTAGCTTTGGCCATTATTAAAATATCATCCAGGTAATCATAGGATCAATTTTGTAAACAGGGGTGATATTACCTTTCAAGTACTCCACATCTAGATTAATTGTAAGGAACTCCATAGCCATAACAAATAAGTATACCTAGAGAGGATCACCTTGTTTAACTCCCTCAAATTTTCAATAAAACCAAAAGGGGAGCCATTAATTAACACCAAAAACGAAGGAGTAGACATGCACTCATAAATGAGGTTAGCAAATATCATAGGGAACCCTATGGAAATCAGCATGTGATGAATAAACTCTCTATTTATTTTATCGTAAGCTTTATGAAAATCAATTTTCAGGCAAAAATTATTTGAATGTTTCCTATTTAATACTCTAACCATTTCATATGAAAGTAAGGAATTCTCAGTAAGTATTCCCCAAGGAAGGAAAGCATTTTGATTATATGAAATAAGGTCATTTATATAAGGTTTTAGTCAATTACAAAGAATGTTGGCTAAACTCTTATAGGTGACATTGCAAAGAGAAATCGGTCTAAAATCAGGCATGTCAACCGCATCAATTTTTTTTGGAATTAGACAAATAAAAGTATGATTGATTTCTCTAATTATTTTACCCGATTGGAGAATTCCATTCATAGCATTCCAGATATCATTTTTAAGTTGCTCCCAATATACTTTGTAGAATTTAGAATTGATGCCATCTGGTCCAGGAGTGCTGTTGTCATTAATCTGGATTAAGGCAGATTCCTCTAATTGAAATGGCTTGCATAAATTGCTCCTTGGATTCCCAGAAAGGATTATCTTACAAGTAATGCCTGAAAGTTGAAAAGTGGCCTGAGATGCTGAAAACAGACCAGGAAAGTAATTAACTTATTCATACGCAAGTTTTTCTGATGCTGATGTCCATGATCCATTCGAATTAAGAATATACTTACTCCTTCGACGAGGATTATGAACATTTATTCTATTGTAAAAGAATTTTGTTGGCCTATCCCCTTTAACCAACCAATATAGTTTCATTCTTTGCTCATTTTCAATTGCAATTTTCCTCATAATTGAATGAATCGGTGTTGTTTTTGAAGAGTATTATTCTATCAAATTCTCATTCAAAAGATTTTGAACAAGTTGTTTATATAATTCATTAGTATCATCTTTTATTTTAGCAATCATGTATGAATGTTATTTTATTTTTTTATCCAAATTTTTAATGCAGATTTTGCTGCTTTCAGTATGCATAGGAGAATATGAAGGGGATTACCATGAAATTCGTGCACCAAAGCATCTTGAAAAGAAGAGCGGTATCCTGCTTGAAGATGCCAAGAGTTGTTGTATCTAAAAGGTGCTTTGTTCTTCTTTTTATTATGTATCATGAGTTTAATATTAATAGGAGAATGATCACTTAAAGAGTGATTTCCAAAATTAATACCAAACTGACAAAACATATCCATCCATAGGGAATTAACAAAAACATGATCAATCTTACTATGAATAGAGAAATTTTGTCCTCCTCTCCAAGTAAAGTAATTACCAGTACAATCTTGTTCCAAAAGATTAGATGACGAAATGCAATCAATAAAATCCTAGTTACCCATCGAATTATAAAGAGTATTATTAATTCTATCATCAAACGATAGAATAGAATTAAAATCGCCCGTCATAATCCATGAGAGGTTAAAAATTTTAGACTGCTCAACAAGATAGTTCCATATCTCTATACGCTTAAAAATCATCATTAAAAGCATAGACCGTCGTGCATAAGATATTAACACCACTCACATTATGTAGGATAGAAGAAATTAATTAATCATTAGAATGTAATATGATGTTGACCATTGTGAAGAATCCCACAAAATTAAAATTGTACTTTTTTGGCCATTAGAAATATTATGAGAGTGCTTCCAGTTATTATTGACTTTGACCATTAATCTATCAATGCTATCCAAAGATAACTTATTTTCAAGAATGCCAATAAAAGGAAATCTTTTACTATTTAACAACTGCAAAATTTCCACCTGTTTAGACGGGCCATTCGTACCCCGGATGTTCTAAAAAAGGAACTCCATCTATAAATTATTATCTGAAATGCTACTATCAATAGGGTTAGTAGCAGCCCCCAATGTCTTATGTTTTTTCGTCTTTTTATTTTTCCCTTTCAAATGATTAACTAACATGGTCCATGCAGGGTTCTCTATAACATCAGATGAAGAGGTGGCTTTAAATTCAAAAGGTAATACCTCTGATCAAATTTTCCACGTCGATCTTGATCAGGTGACACATTGAGTTTCAGTGCTTTGGACATCATTTACAAAGCAAGGAGATGGAGCAAGAGACGCATCAGGCAACTCAATAGAAATATTTGTCTGCATATCCATATCATTTGGTGCATCAGTGTTCGCTTCATTTCTACAATTATCATTTGGATGCATATCCTTACCAGAGTCTATGAATAAAATAATCTAATTTGTTTCTGTATTAATAATCGAGAATAGATTATTCGACCGGACATTTCGAGCTTCATAAATAGTTTGTTCTTTCGAGATAATGTTTTTACTATCAGTTTGATTGTTGGTATTTATAGTTTCTAGTTTTCGATTGACTGTATTCATTTGAATATCTGAGTTAATTGATGAGGATGCCAAATTGATTACATTTATAATATTATCATCAATATTCATTTCATTACTATCTGTTGACTGGTTCTGACGAGGGGTTTTCGGTCTCCAGACCTTATTAAATTGACAGTGAACACCTGAATGTCCAAAACTAAAGTAATTCGAGCAAATAGACGGTTTCCATTCATATGTCACCTCTTTCCAAATGATTTCATCCTTCTCTGATAAAGTAGGCATCTTATGTGGAAATTCAAAGGAGTTGTTGATTTCAATTAGGACTCTAGCTTAAGCAATTTTTATTATACCTTTTGTGAATTTATCTGGTTCGATAGAGGATCCAAAGACCGAGGCAATATGACTAATTCCCTCTACCATCCAATAATCAAGTGGTAAATTAGGAAATTGAACCCAAATCGGAATAAAGTGGAGGAGTTCTTTGTTAAGTTTCATCCCAAGCAACCATCTCTTCATCATCATCTATTTATTGCAATATTAGGGACCACATTCTAAAATTCTATCACAATCATGTTTATTATTAAATTTAATAACATAAAAACCATTCTCCTTAGAATATATGAAAATTCTTCAATAGGTTTCCATATTCTAGTAATATAATTCCCGAAGTATGGATAGTATGGTTTAGGACCAACTACATAGATCACAATGGTATTATGCCACTGTTTTCTAGCATCCTGAACAACCTCAACAGACATTTTGATACATTGCATTGAGTTAAATTCATAGGGTTGATAAAACTTTAATGGAATAGCGATTGGAATAATATTACCCTTGACAACTTCATTCCACTCTTGGCTAGATGTGTTGCAAAAATTCCATTTGTTGGTAGCAGATCTATTCTCAGATTGAATGGGACGATTAAGGTTACTTTTGGTGTGGGCATAATTCTGATGCACGTTTTGATGTCGAGAGGGTTGCAAATTCTTCTTCTGTAAATTATTGGAGGTGAGATTAGTCGAATTACGCTGCTGCTTGACTTTGACTTGGCGTTTCCATTTTTGACCAAACTGGAGTGAATCTTTCGTCAATCTCAGTAGTGGAATCGAGAGACACTATAGGTAGGAAGCCAGGCGGCGAATCGAGGAAGATTGGAGGCGGATCATACGGTGGAAAAATTGCCGGTTGGCATGGATAGGGAAGCCATACGAAAATGATTGAACAGAAGTCGGCAACGAATAGGAGGTAGGCAGGGATGAAAAGGTGAAGACAACGACAGATAGGCTGGCGGTGGAGCAAATCAGATTAGGACAATTAGGGTTTTTCAATATATATATATATCATTATGTTTAAATTTTGTATGTGTTGTACGTGGGTTCATGACATGAAGATAGCAATTCGCTAACTATATGCGACTTAGAAATCCCTCTTTTTGTCGAAAAGTTGTTTTTGTTTCAAAGCAAAATGTTTTCAAGTTCAAATCTTTGATTTTGGTTTCAAAAATTTATTTTCATTTTTAAAGAAGACATATTTTCAAAGTTGAAGTTTAAAAAGTTAGAAAAATCAAAATTTCAAGTTTTGAAACAATGGGTCATATAGTAGCCGCCATACGTGCAGTTCGCAAAAACCAAACTATTTCCAAATTCGAAACTTGTTTCCACCTAGAAACTTTTCGAAAGGTGGTTTATAACCTTTTTATAAGTTTTAGAGTGTAAAAATAGATTTTTGAAGTAATTTGCTTAAAATCAAAGTTTTGAAATTACGGGTTCGTATGCGATAATCGCTATACGCATAGTTCGAAAAGTCTAACTATTTTTCTAATCTAAAATTGTTTAACTTAGAATATTTTTAGAAAATATTTTCTAACTTTAATTTAGTAATTAGATAACAATTATTTAATTGTTTATCTATTTAATGATTAATTAATTAAAGTAATTAGTATTTAATCATTTGCTAATAATGATTTTTAAACTTAAATGTTAATCAATTAAGTTAATCATAATTTGCTACTTAATTAAGGTTAATTATTATTTAATTATTAATTAAAGATTAATTAATTATTACTTAATTATTTATTTAAGGTAATTATTATTTAGAAAGGGTTTTATTTAATTAATCTTTGATTTAAGTTAATTATGTTTTGATAAGGTTTAATTACTTTTAATTAGAGTTTAATTAGTATTTAACAAGGATTTGATTCTCATTTAAAAGGGTTTTATTTCATTTTAAAATCGCTTTGAGTTTAAAGTTCTGTTTTAAATTGTTTTTCGTTTCAAATTTGTTTAAAATCAAGGGATTTTTATGTCGCTTACCCTTTAGCAACCCCATATGATTAGAAAAAATAAAGGACATCTATTAGCAGAACAAAAGACCATTCTACTATAACAATTAACTTGGACATTTACTTAAGTTGATTGATTATTATGTGTTGGTCCCTTATATACATGTTGTTATGTGATTCCATATTAAACTGGATAAGTAAAAACAAATTAGAAGGCACCAGTGTGGTGGCTAAGCCTCTGTTTGATTTTGTAAGGATAAATATTTCTTTTTCTTTTTAAATGGTTTCAAAGTTTGTGCATTTTGAACAAGATATTTAAGAATTATTTGACAACTGGTTTTACTGAAGATGTTTTAACTAATGGGAAGGGTTTTCCATGTTACAAAAAGAAGTTTTTATAAAGGGTATTATAAATGGATTTGGAAATTTATAAGGTGTTTTGGGCAAATGGATTCAAGTTTTTAAGCAAAGAAGATTTCATAAACAAGGGAGATTTATAAAAATATATTTTCTTATTAAAGGAAGCTAAATTAATTTAAGGTTATTTAAGAAGTTGTTTAAACAAGAAAGGTTTATAAAGAAGTTTATGAATGATTTTGGGGGGATTTATAAAAGAAGTTTTAGGAAATGATTTGGATATTCATAAAGGGAGTTTATATAATGGTTTGGATATTTATAAGAAATTTTACATAAAAAGCTTGGATATTTATAAAGGAATTTATATAAAAGGTTTTGAATATTTATAAAAGGGTTTTATAAATGAATTTGGAAGTTTTGGAAAGAATTTTGAAATGGTTTTGATTACAAAAGTAAAACGAGACATCATGAATGAAATAGTTTTGTTCAAAAAGGATTTATCAAAGAAATATAGAAAGAATTTGAGATATGAGTTTCTCTAAACTAACCTTTTAAAAATGGTGGTATGGGACATCCGTTTAACACCGAGGGAATAGGGTTTAGGGTTGTCCTTACCTCCATTTTAAACAACATTTGTTTAATCCCTTTTAGCATGATTTGGAAGTAAGAAGTTATTCGCAAATGTTTTGTCAATATACTTATGTCAGAGAGATAATTATATGAATGCTTGGGACAAATGTTTCGAAAAGAGATTTATTAAATAAAGATTTGTTTTGAGGCTTAGCGGTTGCTATGGATAATTAAATCACAAATGGAATTGGTTGTTTTTTTTTATTTGATAGTTAAATAACCGACTATCAAACCTAGACCTATTTTAACCCAAAAGATATGTCATTTATATTCGAGTTTCCCGATGAGGACTCGATTGCTTAGTACATACTTCCAAAAGAATCATAATTGAGTTAGTAGGAAATTATCGCTCGGTTTTGGAGACATCGGTCCCCGGATTTATCCAAACTACTCCAAAGTAATAACGAACAGTGTTACATCATTTTAAAGAATGCTATGGAGTTAAACTATTCTTCCTGAGGGTGATTTCAAAATGGAAGATAGTAACGTGGAATGTTTGTTCGATCCTGAAACAACTTGCATGGATGAATGCTGACATTGTATCTCTGCCAGTAGGGCAGTGTTAGCATTCCAAGATGATCTACTAAGAGAAAGAAGGTAAAGACACGACCTCACGAGCCTCACAAACCAAGAATGGAAAAAATAGGGTATGCAGCAGAGCTATGTGATCAACTACCATTAGGAGCCGTCATCTCATTCTAGATTGTCCATATTCGAGTTGTTTTGCGCGCAAACACCATGGTAGTATAAGGCCTTGGTGTCAAAAGGGGATGAGGCAATCTGCCAATCTGGTTCGCCATGTTAAAGGGGCAGCCGACTCTGTGTAGCAGGGGTACTAGAAGTTCTTGTCAGTCTCCAATGCATTTTCTAGGTTGTACCATCGAAAGGTAGTCCCTTACCTTTCCATAGTATGGAATCCAATCTCAAATACATGCATTTACGGTTTTTTAGTTGAGAGCCTAGTATGTTGAATTTAATATGGTAACAATTTCAGCTATTCTGACATGTATTTGAATCCTTATACATTATTATAATATCACTTGATTTTATGTACAAATGTTTTGGCTATCATAAGGTAAAACCCTGTATGCGTTTATGTGCGGCATAGTTTTATGAGATGTCAAAAGTTTTTGTAAAGTTAAAGACTTATGCTTTACTCATACTAGACTCATGTCCCACCTAGAGTTTATTCTTTTTTTTCTAAACTCTTGGGTGCTCAAATTTGAACGGGTAGTTAAGTAGTTAAGTTTTTCCACAGATTCACCTTGAAGGAGTTTGGAGCAGGTTGCTTCATCGATAGCAAGTTATTTTTCGTATTTCTGTTGTCATATGTATATTTTATCTGTTAGGTAGGGACGGGTTATTACAACTGTTCTAAGCTAGAATTTGTATTAGTATGACTCTGATGTAACATTTTTGAAATGACTTTGTAATATGTTATGTTGAGTAATATATATTATTCCATTGCATTATGAGATTCTGTATTGCTTAGTTTCTTCTGTTCCGTCTTTTCTTTCTTTCCCCCTAATGACCCATCTTTTGAACGAATAAATGATCGGCACACGAATGCTGAGGATGTATTAAGTCTCGTCTTTGGTACTAAGTAAGGTGGACCGTTACAAAATGGATCCTCCTTAATGTGCATCTCCTGCTCTATTTATAGACGAAAGATGCCTTTTCTATTCTAATTGGATTCTATTCACCTTTGATTGTGAAGTACATGTTATAAAATATACCATGTAGAACATTTCTCGAATCATTATATAATTGTGTTTTCTTTTCACTCTTTTAATATCTTTTCTTCTATAATTTCCATTTACTGCTTGACTGGGTGTTTGCACCAATTTTGGTCCAAACACAATTCATCTAATAACGGTGATATCTTGCAAAATAAATTACTGAGAAATTCACGAGTTTCGAGAGGACCAACGGCACATTTTTGTTATCTAATGTTGGTTGTGTGGAACATGAGAAACCCTAAAATTTGCGAAGTTCAAATGGAGAGGAAAATAGTCCACTTTAATTAATGGAAGACTAGAAAGTTGAAAGATGAAAAAATGACTCAATATACCACTAGAAGGTGTACAATACGTAAAACCTACACATAATGACTGAGCATAATATTTTTTATGAAATTTTCACTTGTCGTGTTATAATACTAAATTATTTAACCATAACAAGTTGACCAAAATAAAGTATTTTGTATTTTCATTTTTTTGTTTGATGATAACATACACTAACTAAATTACCAGCCTACTATTTACAGAAAGTGCATAAAAATCCTTATATCAATGAAGTTTTAGCTTTAGTCATCCATTCAAGAATCTAGGCGATGTTGGTTAAAACAAATTATTATGAAATATTCTATCATGCACTTCATTTTCAAAACCACAATTCAATAATATCTTGAATGAGGCGAGTACTAATAGAACATTACTATAAATATGTATAATTATGAGTGATCATCAAAGCTTTATTGGCGTGTGTATCATGTGTCATATGCGTAGACAGAAGACATGATATTATAAATATGAATGGTCTTGAGTGCTATGAAAAATGACTATTATTTAGTAATTAAAAACATCATGCTTTTTGGGTGTTTTTTTGGATCAGCATGAATTTCGAATCAAGTATGTTAACGGTAAAATACAAGCCCAATTCTGCAAATTGTTGAATTCTCGTATATAATGCCAATATTGATTTCTAGCTAGGAAATATCAATGGAAAAGTTGATCAAACGAATGAAAACTAGCTAAATGAAATATACATATATATATATATAAAGAAATTTATCTAATAAAAGCTATATCATTTAAAAAATACTTAGAAAAATCATGAGTTTCGAAGGGACTAATGACCACATATTTCATTTCTAGCATTTATTGTGTAGAACATTAGAAAAAATAAAATCTACAGAGTTCAAATGAAGAGAAAAATAGTCCACTTTATTAGTGGAAGATTGGGAAGTCGAAAGAAAGAGTAACGACTCAATATACTATAGCAATTTAATTATTGTGGAGGTAAAGACCGGAGAAGAACGAAAATATGATTAGAAATGAAGCGAGGTTTATCCCAAATCAATGAGAATAGATTCAAATTGTGATATGAATAATTAGTGGGTGTAAATGTTAAAAAACAATGAAAATCAATGAGAGATTAGTCTTTCAATTAAGATTAGCTGAGAGCAAAGAATACAGATGGTTAGGATTCAATTTCTTATACAATAGAATAGATAGATAGATATGATAAAAATTAATTCAATTCTTAAAAAAAAAGTAATTTGAGTGGGAAAGTAAAAAAATTTACCTATAAAGGTTTCTATGATGAAAGGTTTGGATTTTGTAGGATCTTATTCTCATTACTTAAAGAGATGGAAGAAAAAAAAGATTTTTTGACCATGCATTATTAGTGGAGTTTTTGCATTGGTATTAATTAACCCTAGCTATTGGTTAATTAGGGCAACCTCTATGTTAGCTCCTTGTCATATGATTTGTTATTTTCTAAGTTAACGCAAGATAGTGGAATTTGGCACCAAGAACTAGCTAATGTATATTGTCTTTTTAAAGCTCTATGTTGTATTGACTAACCTAATTTTTGTTCATTTACTAGATAATAAATATTTTTTCATAGAAAAAAGGGTAGCGTTAAAAGAAGTGGAGGCAAAAAAATGTATAGGTTTATTCATTTTCCATTAAATTATAGAATTTAATGCTTTTGACATTCTAAGAAATAAAGAAGCAATAGGAAGACTTGTGCAAAATTTAGGTCAAAAACAAGGAGCGTTGTGTATTAAAGCGGAGAATGAATGGTGAAAAAGAATACAAATGGTCAAAAGTTCGCAGATATGCAACAAGGAATTCATGAATCATTATCTCTATCATTTTCAAGGAAGGCAATTTATTATTTCCACAAAGTAAGCATCCACTAAAAAAACTAAATTTGTTCTACTTATCCCAAAGGTTAAGAAACATGAATAAAATTCATCAACCAGAAACAGTTCATCAAAATGTATTGTACATAACTTAAGATTGAATTCGCACACATCCGAGCGAAAAAAATCCATCAAACAATTCACTTAAGGAGAAAATATGTATATGAATCATAACAATATAATATAAATAAGTTCTCTAATAAGTCTGTGCAAACAAACAACCTCTGCTTTTTTTCCTACATAAATAAATAACATAACTAAGTATGTGATAGGAATCATGATAGAATGGTAGTTAAATCAATATCTAGTATAGAGGGCATAAAGAAATATTAAAAAAGGAAAACACTTACATGCAAGTCTTGGAATATTTGGATCTAACTGACTCGATGAATTCATTTTAGCAATATTTTCTACTGTCGAACAAATAACACCAAAATTTAAATAATTTGATATAAAAAAATAATAAAGTAAAAATGCTACAGGTCCCTATTTTTTATGTTGCTATAAGAAAAGTGCATATAGCAATAAATATATAAATTTAGTCCCTGCTTATCAAAAACAGAAAACTCTTGGTAACTTGCACTTTTTTGATAAAAAATGCAAGTCGACTTGTAGTTTTTGAGAAAAAATAAAAAATTCCATAAAATTCGATAATGTTGAACAAATGTAATTATTTATTGAAATTATACTTCAATTACAACTATTACTATTTACAAAAAAAGAAACTTAGTTTTTCAATTTTTTGTAAAGTGCTAGTTAACTTGTACCATAAATCAGGAAAGTGCAAGCTAGTTTGCTAATTTTGATTTAGAAAAATAGGGATCTAATTAACAACTTCATTGCTACATGGACTTTTCTTACAAAAACATTAGAAATAGGGCCCTGGTGTGCAAAGCCCTATAATAATATTCAAAAGTAAACAAGTAACTGAAATAAAAGAAATGCACTCAAGTTGATTGTACCAGCATTTATGAGATCGGTAAAAGATCCCCCTCCAGCTCCATTTCCCTATTAGCATGACAAAAGATAATTTAGTTAATGTTAAGAATATAGAGGAATATGCTATGAATCATCATAAAAATTATTTATATATGTTTGTGTATTAATTATTTATTATAGACATTTACCATATATGTGTATGAATAAGTTTTAACTTTAAATAGTCTGCACATATTAATGTTATTTTTGGAAAAGGTACATTGTTAAGACGAAAACGACCCCATATACTTTTATCATATATCTCATAAAAACCTTGCAATCCCCATAAACTAGATAATTATGAATTGCATTCAACATTACAAGACTAGTTTGAAAATCAATTTTACTATGTGAAATTTATATGACCCATTAGTTTATAAACTTCACAAAATGTAGAGATGGTTTTTAACATTTAGAAATCGGTATAGGAAATAATACCAAAACAGAGAATATATTAAGAACAAAATTGCTCACCATGATTGGATCATAAAAGACAGATGAAGGTGATGTCCGCGTTCCACTAAACAAAGGACTTTGTTTATCCAACACAAGTTTCTCGCATTCCAATAATCTTTGTTGGAGATTACAAAGCATTTTCTCTAAAGTTTCAACCTTGTTTTCCAAATCACTTACAATCTTAGTACAACCATACACATTGTCTTCTCTTCTCATTCGAGCTTCAAATAATATACTTCTTATAAAATCTTTGTGTTTATCGACTGGAACATCAGTCAGCATCTTCTCTATGTTACCAGATTCATAAATTGCATTGATATCTTCAAACTCGTCTTGAAGAATATCTGTAGGATATTTTGCAAAAACATTATTAACTATGCATTTTTGTTTTTCACTTTAACATGTTATACATGATAATTTTTAGTTTTGGATAAAATGTTTTAGAGAGATTATTTTAACTTTTGATGAAGGTAAATGAGCAGAGTTAGTTATATAGAATGTGTTTTACGTCAATAGTTAGTACATAGTTAATTCAGAAGATTGGAGCATTATAATTACCAGCATGCAATTAGTTTAGAAATTTTTAACTAAAGCTTTACTTAAAATTATTTGATATAATTAGTATCTTAACTCATAGATCCAAAAAATAACAATAACATAGTATATTTTTTTGTATATTTACTAGTAATATAAATAGTTAAAACATTACATTTATACTGTATAATTTATTAGAAAGTTAATATCCATTTAAAATTAAAATATCTTAGTTTATATTCATAATCCAAAAAAATTAAGTATATATGTAATTATCTTTAAATTTATTCTATTAATCTATTAACTTTATTAGTTATTTATAGCGATGTAGAAAGAAGTACTCTTTTCTTCTTAATTCATTAAAAAATAAGACAAAAATAAAAATTCCAAGTAAACAAAGTCTAGCATTTAATTTTACATCAGCATATGGAATGCATGGATCACCCACTAATTAATGTAAAAAGACAACATGGTTATATTTATCCCATAGGTTAATAAACACAAACAAAATTCATTAACCAGAAACAGATCATCAAAATGTATTATGTATAATTCAATAAAGAATTCCTATGTGTTCGAGCAAAATAAATCCGCCAAATAGTCCACCTAAGGAGAAAAATGCCTATGAATAATAATAATTTTATAACATATCTAAGTTCTATAACAATGTCTGCGGAAAAAAAAACCTCACCTTGTTTCTAGCAAATAAATAAATAATAGAACTAAGTAGAGTTACTTAATTTAAATAGCCATGGTATGATGGGAATTACGATAGAATGGTAATTAGTACAATATCTAGTATAAAGGTAATAAAGAAATACGAAAACAAGAAAATACTTACACTCAATTCTTGGAATTGGATCCAACTGACTGGTTGATTCTGTTTTAGCAATATTTCCTACTATCGAATATATAACACCAAAATATATATAATTTGATATAGATAGAAATATTCAAAAGTAAGTTAACAATTGAATGAATACAAATACACTCAAGTAACTGGTACCAGCATTTAACAGATAAGCAAAAGATCCCCCTCCATCTCCATTTCCCTATTAGTATAACAAAAGATAATTTAAATAGTGTTACTTATATAGAGGAATGTGCTACAACTACCATCATAAAAATTATTAGGTGTGTTTACATATTAGATATTTATTATGTACATTTACCATATATGTGTTATGTCTGTGGCTTGCATTATTGTGGGATGGATAAGTGGATTAGACGAAAATAGTCATACATTACATGATACACGGAGAAAGCATGGTGTTTATTTGGGATTTTGGGTAATAACCATTGAGAATTCCTTTTGATACAAGAAGTGTTGTCATGATCATGTATGTGCTTGCTTAAGAGGCAAAAGAGAGATATCCAATCAAGACATCAGTGCATAAAGGGGTTTATGCTAGTAGACAGTGCGAAGCATGAGGACGATGCAAGTGATGAGCGGAACATTACGGAGTGCTAGTGTCAATATTATGCACAACCAAAGAGGGCTTCTTTAGTGTCCTTCCCTTCCAACATTGAATGAACGTGTGGGTATGGACAATGAATGCACGTGGCAGCACTGAAAATTAACATGCTGTCAAAGCTCTAGGTTCACAAGATTGATATGCAAGAATAATAGAAACATGGCTTCAGGATTATGGTTGAGTAAGAAATGCTAATAAAGGTGGAGAACGAGTACCCAGTGTTTTGTGTAATCCACTGTTTGAATACGCATTATAACTCCAAGGTGATTTGAGCAATTCTCGCCAAAGTCGAGAATGTTAGTTTTATGGCTTGCATTGTTATGGTGTGGATGCGTGGATTGAACAAAAATAGTCACACATCACAAGATGCATAGATGAAGCATGGTATATATATGGAGTTGGTGGTACGTATAATTGGGAATTAGTTTTGACACAAAAAGTGTTGTCAAAATCATGTATATGCCTATTATTCGCAACTAACTAAAGCGTTACGAAACTAACTGTAACTTCAATAACAGTTACAGAATAATACAGAAGAAGTAACGGCAAAAACTATCACTAATTTTGATAAATTGTAACACAAAAATGCCTGACTAGAAACGTATGAAAAGTATTACCGATTAAAGAGTCCGATTCCAGTAGAAACTGTTTCCTTGAAACAATATTGTCGCCGTATGTAGTTTCACGGGCGTTACCAATTTGTTCCCCAGGATAAAACGGACCAGTCCCGCAGCGTGGTGGTTGTAGACGGGGCGCCGACGAACTGAAGAGACTATAGCACTAGAACAAAGAGACGTTGGAGGAAGAAGGAACAGAATTTGAGATAAAACCGAATTGATAATTCTCAGATTCTGGCCGCCTATTTATAGGCTGGAGGAGGTGCCTATTCGGAGCGGTCGTGACTGTTGGAAAGGTTGCAACCCTTAAACCAAAAGTAGGGACCGTTGTGTGCGCGCGTCTGGAAGTGAATGGCTGCATCTGGTGACCTTTCAAACGAACAAACTCATCCGATCGAAAAATAGCCGTTGTAGCGCATGCAGGCCCAAGCAGCAGTCGGTGGCCCATTTAATCACGAGTCCCCAAGAGCCCCAAGGCCCAAGGCCCAATTTTTGACATTTTAAATTTAATATGAAGGCCCAAAGCCTACATTGCCACAAGTCTTCATGTCACCTTCTTCTTTTCTTTTGAATTAGTATAATGGGTTGTGATATATAAGGTGATATTGAAACAAATATCCCATGATGTGAGACTTTGTTTCAATACACACTCTTATTCTTCCTCTTCCCCACTTCCTCATTCATTCATTTCTAACATTCCCCCACATGAATGAACAGTTGTTCTTAGTTTCACGAACAATTTATTGTATCGGTTAAAATAGCACAGAGGCCTTGAACTTTCCTAGTGTTTACCTATTTGAATTACAGGCGAATCAGTAAACACAGAATGTCCTTGAACTGTAAGCCTTTTGTGTATTCTACAATAGATAACACACAACAAACATTTCTTATAATCCTTCGTTCTCTGTATGTGTTCATTTTTTCCTTGAACACCTGCCTGGTATCATAAGTGCTTAGAGAATTTGGCCTTATAATTCTCTTTGAAGCGGCGCCTTCGCACTTACGTAGGTGATTCTGTAAAGGGTATTCACAATTCCTCAAGTACAGACATCATTAAAAGTATCAATACTTATCCTATTATTCCAACAAATAAAGCACTGACTTATCATAGGAATGGTTTGTGTGTAACAGTGCTGTCAAGTTTCTCTTAAACTTAGTTGTCCCTTTGAACCTAGATCTTGGGATCTCCAGTCAACTAGGTGGGGTTTCCATTAAAAAAAACTTTTATTCTATGGGCCTTAACCCCATTCCCATCGATAAGGTTTGAACTTTCTCTCTTGGCAAGCCTTTAGTTAGTGGATCCGCTATGTTATCTTTTGACCTTATGTAGTCTATAGTGATAACTCCATTAGAGAGAAGTTTTCTAATTGTTTTATGTCTACGACGAATATGCCTAGATTTACCATTGTATAGTATACTATTAGCTCTTCCAATTGCTGATTGACTATCACAATGTATACATATTGGAGGCACGGGTTTGCTCCAATTTGGAATATCTTCCAAGAAACTTCGAAGCCAGTCTGCTTCTTCTGCGGTCTTATCTAGTGCAATAAACTCTGATTCCATCGTAGATCTAGCTATACAAGTCTGTTTGGATGATTTCCATGATACTGCTCCATTTCCTAATGTGAACACATATCCACTTGTAGACTTTGTATCTTGTGATCCAGTTATCCAGTTGGCATCACTATATCCTTTCACTGTTGAAGGGTAGTTTCTATAGTGTATACCATAGTTCTGTGTATACTTTAGGTATTCTAGAACTCTGATTATCGCTTTCCAATGATGTTTACCAGGATTGCTGGTAAATCTGCTCAGCTTACTTACAGCGTATGCGATATCTGGCCTAGTGCAGTTCATAACATACATGATACTTCCTAGTATACGAGAATATTCAAGCTGGTAGATACCATCACCAGTGTTCTTTACCCAATTTTGGTTCATATCTACGGGTGATTTTGCAATAGTTATATTATATTGCTTGAATTTTTCAAGTATCTTACCGATGTAATGTGATTGGGATAATACATATCCCTTTGGTGTTCTCAAAATTTTGACACCCAATATCACATCAGCCAGTCCTAGGTCTTTCATATCAAATCTAGAGGATAACATATTCTTTGTAGATGTTATTATGGCTTTGTTATTTCCTAGGATCAACAGGTCATCAACATAAAGACAAACAATGACATATCCTAAATGTGTGTGTTTCATGTAGACACATTTATCTGATTCATTTATTGTGTATCCATTTGATAACATAGTTTCATCAAATTTCTCATGCCATTGTTTTGGAGCTTGTTTAAGGCCATCAAGCGACTTTACTAATTTGCATACTTTATTTTCCTTTCCATAGCTCAGAAACCCTTCAGGCTGCTTCATATATATTTCTTCCTCTAGGTCACCATTCAAAAATGCAGTTTTTACATCCATTTGATGTATTTCTAAATCAAGTATGGATGCAATTGCAATAAGCATCCTAATTGATGTTATCCTCGTCACTGGTGAATATGTACCAAAATAGTCCAGTTCTTCCTTTTGTCTGAATCCTTAGACTACAAGACGAGCTTTGTACTTGTCTATTGAACCATCAAGTTTCAATTCCTTTTTAAATATCCATTTATTACCTAAGGTCTTGCATCCTTGAGGTAAATCAACTAATTCCCAGGTATGATTAGCCATAATGGATTATATCTCATTGTTAATAGACTCTTTCCAGTAAGGGGCATCGCTGGAGGACATAGCTTGTTTGTATGTCAATGGATCATCTTCTAACATAAAGGTATAGAAGTCTGGTCCAAAGGTTTTTGAGGTTCTAGACCTTTTACTTCTCCTTGGTTCCTCCACTTGTTGATCAACACTTATTTGCTGAAGGTTGTCTTCAATATCCTCAAGAGAATTGGAGATTTCATCTTCCCTTGGTCTCTTATGAGTGTCACTGTCAGTGCCCTGCTTTAAAGGGAATATATGTTCGAAAAATCTTGCATTTCTCGACTCAATGATGGTATTTTCATGAATATCATCAATTTCAGATTTGTGTACTAAAAATCGATAAGCAGCACTGTTTTGTGCATATCCAGTGAATACACAATCAATTGTTTTTGGTCCTATCTTGACCTTCTTTGGTTTAGGTATCTCTACTTTGGCAAGACACCCCCATACTTTTAAGTATTTGTAGGATGCTAGTCTATTTTTCCAAAGTTCGTGAGGAGACTTGCATGTTTTCTTTCATGGTATTTTATTTAAAATATGGTTTGCCGAAAGAATAGCTTCTCCCCAAAAGTTATCTGGCAAGCCAGAACTGATTAATAAAGCATTCATCATTTCTTTAAGAGTTCTATTTTTCCGTTCGGCTATACCGTTGGATTGAGGTGAATATGGTGCTGTAGTTTGGTGTATAATACCGTGCTCAGCGCAGAATTCCTCAAAAGGAAATTCATATTCTCCTTCTCTATCACTTCTTAAAGCTTTAATTTTCCTGTTGAGTTGATTCTCAACTTCTGCTTTATACTGTTTAAACATATCGAATGCTTCATCTTTGCTTCTAAGGAGATACACATAGCAGTACCTAGTACAATCATCAATAAACGTAATGAAATATCTTTTTCCTCCTCTAGTTTGACACATTTTCAAATCACATACATCAGTGTGTATAAGGTCTAGAGGTTCAGTTTCTCGTTCAACATGATGAAACTAGGTTCTTGTCAATTTTGCTTCTGCACAAACTTGACATTTATAGTTGGAGTCTATGTTACATTTTGGTATACATTCTAGATTAATCATTTTTCGCAGTGTATCAAAATTAACATGCCCTAATCTAGAATGTCATATGTTAGAAGAGTCAACAATATAAGCAGAAGATTCACTTTTATTCATATCAATGTTTGGTACAATAGTTGTTACATTTGCCTTGAATAAACCATCACATACATATCATCTTCCTACATACACTCCATTCTTTGATAATACAAACTTATCGAATACAAAGGTTAATTTGAAACCATGCTTGCTAAGCAAGGACCCTGATATCAAATTCTTGCGGATTTCTGGAACGTGAAAAACATCACTCAAAGTAAGCTTTTTTCCAGAAGTTAGTTTCAGCACAACTTTTCCCTTGCCTTCGACCTTTGATGTAGATGAATTGCCCATGAAAAGTTGTTCATCATCAGTTGTAGTTTTATAAGTTGTAAACATCCACTTATTAGCACATATGTGTCAAGTGGCACCTGTGTCTACAAACCATTCCCTTGAATTACAAACAATGTTGCATTCTGATATTACTGCACATAAATCCGTATCAGAAATGCCATTTGTAACTTCAGCCGTATTTGCTTCTAATTTCTTCTTTTTGGGAGCGTGACATTCGACTGCTTTATGCCCCTTCTTTCCACAGTTATGGCAAGAACCCTGAAATTTCTTCTTCGACTTCTGAGGCGCATTCTCACGTTTTCTCTTGTTAAGTTTATCTGACTCAACAACATTTGCTTTGGCAGCCATATTCTGAGAGATCTTTTTCTCAGAATTTCTATTATCTTCCTCTATTCGCAGACGAACTATGAGTTCTTCCATTGTCATTTCCTTACGCTTATGCTTAAGGTAATTTTTGAAGTCATTCCACGATGGAGGAAGTTTCTCAATGGTTGCGGCAACCTGGAAAGATTCGCTAAGTATCATCCCTTCATCATGCAGTTGACGGATGATCAGTTGTATTTCTTGAGTCTGGTTGATTACAGTCTTTGAATCTACCATTTTGAAGTCGAGAAATTTGCCAGCGATGAATTTCTTTATGCCTGCATCTTCAGTTTTGTACTTTCGGTCCAAAGCCGTCCAGAGTTCCTTGAATGTTGCAACAGTACAATAGACATCGTAGAGGCTATTATCCAGACCATTCAGAATATAGTTTTTACATATAAAGTCAGAATTTTTCCAGAAATTTGCGGCCTCCACTTTGATTGCATCGGGTTCGAGTTCGCCAACTTCAGGAGCATCTTTGGTCAGAAACTTGGTGAGGCCTGATGTTGTTAGATAAAACAACATCTTCTGTTGCCAACGTTTGAAGTCTGTCCCGTTGAACTTTTCTGGCCTTTCTCCATGAGACTGTCATTGTCGGAAGTAGAAGGGTTGGCTGAGTGTTTGTCACCGTCTGTGTTGGTGCAGCATTATTGTTGTTGTTATTTTAAGACATTGTCGTCTACAACAATCAATATTGTTTCAAGAATGTTATTCGCAACTACCGTAAAGCGTTACGAAACCAACTGTAACTTCAATAACAGTTACAGAATAATACAGAAGAAGTAACGACAAAAACTGTCACTAATTTTGACAAATTGTAACACAAAAATGCCTGACTAGATCCATATGAAAAGTATTACCGATTAAAGAGTCCGAGTCCAGTAGAAACTGTTTCCTTGAAACAATATTTCCGCCGTATGTAGTTTCACGGGTGTTAGCAATTTGTTGCCCATGATACAACGGACCAGCCCCGCAGCGTGGTGGTTGCAGACGGAGCGCCGACGAACTGAAGAGACTATAGCACTGGAACAGAGAGATGTTGGAGGAAGAAGGAACATAATTTGAGATAAAACCGAATTGATCATTCTCAGATTCTGGGAGTGAATGGTTGCATCTGGTGACCGTTCAAACGAACAGACTCATTTAACCACAAGACCCCCAAGGCCCAATCTTTGTCATTTTAAATTTAATATGAAGGCCCAAAGCCTACATTGCCACAAGTATTCATGTCACCTTTTTCTTTTCTTATGAATTAGTATAATGGGTTGTGTTATATAAGGTGATATTGAAACAAATATCCCATGATGTGAGACTTTGTTTCAATACACACTCTTATTCTTCCTCTTCCCCACTTCCTCATTCATTCATTTCTAACAATGCCTACTTAAGAGGCGATAGAGGGATGCTCAATTGGGATGTTGACACGGGAAGAGTTTATGGAAGTAGACAGTGCAAAGTATGGGGATGGTGCAAGTGATGAGCTAAACATTGTGAAGTGCCACTGCAAGTATTATGCGTAACCGAATAGAGGTTCATTAATGACCTACCACCCCAATACTGAAAGAAGTGCATGCATACAGAAAAAAGATGTGTGCGGAAGTGCTGAAAATTAACACTCTGTGTATGAAATTAGTTTTAACTTTAAATAGTCTGTAGACATTAAATTACATAACTAGCATAGACTGATAATAATGGACTATATTCAATAATACATAATTATTTTGAAAATTAATTTTGTTATAGTGGTTGTGAAATGTCATATTAATCCATAAACTCCAAAAGAATAGCGTTGGTATCTATCAATTGAAAATTAGTGTAGGAAACAATTTCAAACAAAGCATATACTAAAAATAAAATTACTCACCATAATTGGATCAGAAAAGTTAGACAAAGGTGATGTTCCCGTTCCACCAAATAAAGGGCTTTGTTCATCCAATATAAATTTCTCACGGTTCATTAGATTTTGTTGGAAAGTATGAAGCATTTTCTCCAATGTTTCAACCTTATTTTCCAAATTACTTACAATCTTTGTACAGCCATACACAGGGTCTTCTTTTCTCATCTGAGCTTCAAATAATATACTTCTTATAAGATCTTTATGTTTATCAGTTGGAACATCAGTTAGCAACTTCTCTATGTTGCTAAAGCCATAAATTGCATTGATATCTTCAAACTCGTCTTGATGAATGTCTGTAGGACATTTGCAAGAACGTAATTAGCTTTGTATTTTCGTTTTTGGCTTCAACACGCCACACACAGTAATTTTGAGCTTCTAGATATTATATTTTGGAGAAATATTATTATAATTTTTGATGAAGGTAAATGAGGAGAGTAAGTTATATAGAAGATGTTTTATGCTAATAATCTATACATGATTAATTTAAAAGATTAGAGCATTTTAATAGCCAATATGTGATTAATTTAGAAATGATTACCCCAATATAAATAGCTAAAATACAAATCATGACATAATTTAAAGATGGTTGGATATTAGTTTTATGCTAATAAGTAGACTAATAGAAAAACTATACCGATGTACAAGCATATATTCACAATCAGTATGAACTGTTAATTAGTGCATATAAACGTTATATGTTAACTTTGGGGACAAAATATTATTCAATACCTCTATTGCATACATATTCTTTAAAAAGATATAAAAAATTGTTGCAAATAGTGAAATTAATTTAAATTCATTTGTATTAAAAAAAAATATATCCGTACTTCATAAAAACATGGTATTCCACTGGCTCAAAGCAAGTGGTAAGACGCTCTAAGCTGAGGTTATATAGGTCTTGGTTTTGAATATCCGAGGCATAAGAATGAGTGTTTTATTTTAAAATAGAACCATGCTAAGTTTACAAAAATCCTTTTGTTTTGTATGTTTTAATTCCAAATCATGCTTATTGTTACGAGACCAAATCTAAAGATTCCTACCTTACTTGCACTCACTAGTATGCTAATTTTCATTGACTTCTTTCGGTTCATTTTAACACCATATCTCTCAATTCTACTGGTTTCATCACAATGAGATGGCCCATCCATTTCAACCCTAAGCACTTATAGCTAAACACATTATGTATTATTTATGTTCATAATCATGATTATTCACAATGCTATCAACATCATATTAAAGTAATAATTATTACTATTATTTAATTATTAACTACTACTAATATTATCATTATTTTTTCTTAAATTATGACTGATATTAACTTATTAATATAAGAAGGAAGAATAACATAACTTTGAAAACCATCAATGGCTCAACATTTGTTTTATTTTTCATTTTTTTTAATATTTATATTGATTATAGACATTATTAATATTTCTATTATAATTTTTTTTAAATTGGATACTTAGATGGTAGTCCATATATGTATATCACAAGTCTTAGTACCACTGTAAATACTATTATACGCCTCTTATTTTCTGTTTTGATACGTGAAATTGTTTTTTCAAAAACATGTTTTAAATTACGTCTCTATTTTTTATTTTAAAACAAAAGTTTTTTCCATATTTTCAAAAAAAAGACCTAAACATTAATCGCATGTCCCTATGATTAAAATAATTTTTTTGAAAAAAATGAAAATATTTGCAGCGAACTCTGCAAATATTCGCAGCTTTCTCTGCAAATATTTGCTGAATTCTCCACTAATATTGACAGGTTTTATACAAAAATATCCTAAAACTAAAAATATGGGTATTTACAAGTCTTGTTTTCGAACAGAGACAACTGTGTATTTTGAAACTTAGAGAGGGTGTTTTTATAAAAGTTCCCTTATATTTATTAGCTATTATTACTACAATTATTATTATTATCATTATTGATATTAGTAAAAATACTATTTTTTTTATTATATTCTAATGATTGTTATAACTATCAATTTAAGAAAAATATATTGACACGCTTTTATTTATCATTTTTCCCCCCAAATCCTCCGACCAAATTCATAATTTAAAGAGGCTTCTCAATTAGAATTTTAAGGACATGATAAAAAAAATACATTCTCTTTTTCTTCTTTTCACATCATATATACTTATTTATATTTATTTTCTTCCTTTTATTTTTGATCCTATTAATTTCTTGAAGAGTATGAAAATATTATCATGCTACCTATTTATTAGTTGTTGTCAAACTAATTTAAACAAAGAATCTTATTGAAGAGGAATAGATTATTAATTTTGGGTAATATGAGAAGATGCATGAATTGAAAATCTAGAATGCAGATAATGCATAAAAATTGTTTGATGAGCAGATGGCCTAAACAAAACATGCATTTTTTGTTTGAAATATGCTTGTTAGAAATGTATAATTTGAACTTCGGTTAACTCACGTATGAAAACTAAGGGAAAAAATGGCTCGATGTTATGGAAAGCATATCACGTGCAAATTTCAGTAACCTAGTAACTTGAATTTCACATGCTGCTAATTACAAAAACCTTGCATTATAAAGTCATCTAAATTTATCAAATTATTTAATTTTTGAAACTGAATAAAATCAATTATCAATGAGTCCATGTCACCTTCAGCAATTTTGGTGGCTTCATAGTACATTGCATTTTTACAGTGCAAGCTTGTTAAAGTTTTAAATTTATTAATTTTTACAAAAATTCCTTACATTATGTTATTAAATAAAATGAAGTATGGTAATAAATGAAATAAACTGTAGAATCAACATGTCATTTTCCGCAATCCTGACGGCTTAATATACTATACAGGAAATTATTGTCAAGGACAAAATTTTACAGCTTTTTAGCCTCAAAGACAGACCTTCAATATTTTATATATCAGTTTTTAGTTATTGAGAGCAGTTTTTAGGTATCAGTAGCAGTTTTTAAGTATCAGTTTTAGCTCGGTAGCAGTTTTGTTGTCCTTATGAATAATTTTGAAAAATATTTGTTCTTATGAATAATTTTTAAAAGAATGTTTGTTCTCATGGTAAAAATATTGACGTTGTGTCCTTGAGGCAAAAAATATACAAATCTTTGTTCTTTAAATTAATTCCCCCTACCATACAGGATTGCAATTTTACAGCACAAGGTACCTAAAAAATTTATTTACTTTTACTAAATTGTCTTGTAATATAGAAGTAAATTAATTGATGCATTATAATAAATAAAACTACTAAATGTTCAAAATCATATCTTCTGCACAACATTGATCACTTTTATTGTATCTTTCTTTTGCATAATGCTTGGTTTTTTATTTATATTTTAAATAACATGTTATAAATGATATAAACTGTATGTTTTAAAAATTCATGTATATTATCCTAGATCAGTTGCGTTATGGGGTCAAAAGTTAAAACAAAATTATTGTTTATGAGCCTATAATAATTAGATTCTACAGTGACAAAGAAACAAAAAATTATATATGAGTATAATCATCATAATTACAAAGAAACACAAGTATCTCAAAAATAAAAGGCTCAAATCTTCCACCTCCAAATTGTCATATTCTTATATTGCCATTACATCTCATCAATTCAGTAAATAAGACAAGATTTAATGGCATGAGCTCACAAATAACATGCACCATATGTAAAAGACATAGTAAATGATACAAATTGATCACCCTCCACATGTGACAGATAAATGTTCAAAATTTCAAAATCCAAAAATTAAATGTCAATTACTTACCGACGTCATTACACCTGTTTAATATTTGTAACAGTAGAAATTTATATAAGCTTAGTACAAACAGTCTAACATATATTAAACATCATTGTAATAGTTGTTCTCTATCTTTTTGCTGATCTACACACAAATGGCGATAGCAAAAATATCATTTGTAATGGAGTTTAAAACATTTCTGAATCATATTTTAATGTCATTTGTAATGCTTAATCAAATATTTAATTTAACAGCTACTGTTCATTTTATTAGAATATGTTCATAATTCATCGTTGTTTATTAATTGTAAAAGAAAACGCAAATTTGATATGAGCTTAATGTTTACGAATGAGATTATCAACATGTTAATATTTTGTATTAGGTTATGTTGACATGTAAATTGCACGTGCATATAAAATATATTTTTGAATAAAACACATATATAATAGTAATAATTAATTTTGACATGTAGTTCTGATTCATTCAAATTTGACAAAATAATTTGAAAACATACACATGCTTATGAACGATTCCATAATATTGAATTTAGATGAAAATGGTACAAATACGCTTGCGCTCACACAAAAACACACATTCACACACACATATACATACATACATAATCTTAAATTTTATTCATAATATTTAAATAAAAATCCTATAAGTATGAGAAAAAATTGAATATCATATAAAATGTTACTTAAAGAAATGTTATTGTAATTTTTTTCTCAAAAGACAAAATATGAGAAAAATCCTAAATGTTATCCAAATGTTACCTAAAAATAGTTTTAATTATGGTTACCTGAAATTATATATATATATATATATATATATATATATATATATATATATTAGTTGTTGACAGCTTTTGGTTGAGATTATATATGAAAAGCTATCTTTCTGTTAAAAAAAAAAAAAAAGGTAAAACAAGTATAAGATAGTTTGGCTTTTTAAATAAAGGTTGTATATATAATGAATAGCTTGGAAAAAAAAAAAAATTATATTTTAAGTTCGAATAATACTTTGAATAAAATCACAAAGCAGGAAAAAATTATAGAAAATCAAATAACAAGTGCATTCAATATTGTTTTGAAGTGAATGAATAATGGATACAGACTTATCGATACTTATTGGAGAAATGACAGTAAAAAATTGAAAACTAGAATAAAACATATTTTAAAGAGTGTTATCATTGATATTCGAACCTATGACATTAATAATATTTCAAATTTATAATAGATAGTAATGGAGCTTAATTTTCCATGAGTGGTGTTTGACTTTCTAACCTCATCTGCTTATAGAAAGGGCATTTTGGAAACTTCATGATTGAACCAAAAAACTATTATTATTTTAACCATTAGTAAGTATGATTTGGTTAACAAAATATATAAGCATTAACCCGATGGGTGAAAATTATTGGGAATGGAGAATATACAAAATTAATGATAGGAAATATCATGTGAAATATAAATATATGTATGTAAACATTATGCATGTTTTATATGTTATTGAGTTGATTTTCAAGACAAAAATTTAATTAAGCTACACAAGATGGATGAAATATGCTTCGTCAATATTTCTTCGTTCGTTAACTTGAAAAACTGAATCATATTCTAGAGACAACTATCATTTTCAAATGAGAAAAACTAACATTTTCAGGCTTCGCGAGAAGTTGCATCCAATTATATACACTAATTAAATTTTCTTTGCTTATTCAAAAGATCAATAAACATAGAGAAAATTCATTAATCAGAAACAGGTAATATAAAATGAATACATAATCGAAACTGAAATGTCACATGTTCTAGCAAAAACATTCTATCACAAATTCACTACACAAGGAAACAAACAGTGCCTATGAATAAAAGTGGTCTTTTTAACAATGCCTTTGAAAATAAATAACCTCAGCTCATTTGTCCAATAAACAGATGAATACAAAAACTGACAAGAATTGCTTAATTTTAAATTTTCATAATAGGATTTAAGATAGAAGACATTATATGTTTGAATTTAACGTCTAGTACATAGGACAGAGGCAAAATAAGAATAAAAAATTACTTACAATCAATATTGCTAGAGACATTTAGATCTAGCCGCTCAACTGAATTCATGTTGACAATATTCACCTCTATCATAGAAATAACACCAAAAATTACATAATGTGATATTATAATTTAATTTACAAAATAAAAATAAAGAATGAAATAAGATACGCTCAAGCAATCTATTCTATAATTTGAGAGATTGGTAAAACTTGGAACATCTAAACTCAACTAACCAGGTGAATTCATTCCAGCACCATCTTATGCCATAGAAATGACACCAAAGTAAGTAATTTGATGTAAGTAACATATATCAACATTAAAGGAACGAGTAAAAGATAAGGATCCGTGTAACCGATAATAGCATTTAAGTTTTAATTAAATTTTAAATAATATGTTACAAATAATATAAGTTATACAATTTTTAAAGTCATGCGTACTAACTTAGCTTAATTAAGTTATAGGTATGAAACTTTTATAATTTATGTGGTTGAAAAGTTATATCGCACGATGACAAAGCAGTAAAAATTTATATGAGTGTTATCATGTGACCAATAATGCAAAAATATAAAAGGTTCAAACCTTCCATCCCAAATAACCAATTTCTCATGTGACAATCACATCTCATCAGTTTATATGCAATGCCATAGGCACTGGGCGTGGAAGGATAAATGATTAGTGCAACTAGTAGACGATTCACACATAAAGGAAAAATAAAAAATATAAATGATATGCACTCTCCGTATTAAAGATATAATAACTAGTGCAAACAGCTCACGTTATCTATGTGATGGATAAAAGGTTACAATTTAAAATTCAAAATATTAAATATCAACCATTGAAACTCGTAACATTAGTTCAACATATGTAAAACTTGTACACAAGTTCAAACACAAGTTCAATACATATTAAATATAGTTGTAATAGTGTTTTCTCTTCATTTTATGATCTACACATAGTTATCATTTCCAAGATATTGTATATGATGACATTTAATATGTTTTAAAGAGTATTTAAATCGAATATACATAACGCTAAAATTTGAACGCTAACACCCCGGTGTATAAAGTGAGATCGTGAAAGCACCACCCGATAACTCGGGAACATATTATAAGCAGATAATAGTGAAAAAACAGTAAACAACAGCAATTTTATAGTGGTTCGGCTTGAGAGATAGCCTACGTCCACTTTGAATATCTTTATTGACGATTTGATTACAAGTCAATGCAGTTACACTTTGATTACAACACACTTTGAGTTTCAAGTGACTTAGAACAAGTAGCCTAAACTTCAACGTCGATCCAAATCTTTGAACACATGTTTGACATGTTTGATTTCTTCGTGAAGTTCCTTGAAGGTGTTGAAGTAGTTCAGAATGCAGCAGAGTAACGGCGCTTGAAATAAATGAGCCAAAAGTCCCTTGAATGTTGGGGGTGGCCATGTATTTATAGGCAAATCTGGATAGAAGTTTTTTGCCTAAGTCCTGAGCCGTGACCGACTCAGGCTAAGCCGTGGCCGAGTCAAGTTGAGTCGTGGCCGGCTTATTTGATTAAACATTTGGTCTTCTCACTAGCTCATTCTCTTTCTGGATTTTAAGTCAAGTCCTTGCGAGTCAATTCTCACTGGGTCATGCATTGTAGCAACGGAGTACGACTCAGTTTAAGTCGCGGACGAGTCATCCTGAGTTATGAGTCATCAAGTCATTTCTTAGGTCGTGAATTCTCTTGAGTCGTTTCTTATGATGAGTCGTGGACCTGTTGAGTCGCTGGGGCAAAGCCTTTGATGAGTCGGTAATGCATTGAGTCGGTCCTGCCTTGTGAACTGTTAACCCCTTGAGTCGTAACCCTTTAAGTCGCTTTGAGCTTTAGGTCATTAACTCCTTGAGTCGGTGACTCGATGAGTCGTGAGGCTTCCTGAGTCGTGAGGCTTCCTGAGTCGTTAAACACCTTAAGTCGTGGCTCGTCCCAGGCCTTAAGTCGTTGACTCCTTTAACTCGTAGGCTGGAACGGGGTTAACATTTGCCCCTCGAAGCACACGCTTAAGTCGTAAGTCGTGTGCTTCGACTTATCATAACCCGGGCGTGCCGATTCGAGTTTCAGCTCTTCCAGATATAAAACGCTTGACTCGTTCCTCCTATCTCCCACTTCTTATCAGCGATCTTCTAAACCGCATCCGCCATTAACGCACCTCTAAGTTCTTACAGGCGATTCCAACTCGACTCTCCTCTGATCATCTTTGACACCACATTACGTAAGCAATCTTGCTTCCCTTCCGATTATCGATCATCGTTAACCTATGCGCTCTGTCCCTACCTTCATTTTACTCCCTCGAGTCTTGCGAGTTCGGTCATTCTAACCATCAATGGATGTAGGGTTGTTTGATCTGATGATTTTCGTCTTGAGGTGATTTAGCGGCGTGATAAGACCGGGGTTGTTTATTGAGAGTTTTATTGGGTTAATGGTTGGAAGATTAACGGGTTAGGAGTGAAATGGTTTATGGGTTAGAAAGCAACCTGGTTAGGAGTTAGGTGATTAGTTGGTCAGATTGATTCGAATACTGCTTTTGGTACGACTTACGACTCACGACTCACGACTTACGACTTACGGCCTAAGCCTTGAGTTGAACCAGAGCTTCTCCCTTTTTATACGACTTACGACTTAGGGCACTGCCGACTCAAAATTTTTGAGCCGTTGACGAGTTAGGACTTGCGTGAATTCTGCTCGAACTTTGGACCATTGCATTAACTTTGAACTGTTGAATTTTATTGCATTCATTCACAGGTTATTTTGACTTGCAGGCTAACAATCTGTTCAATACAACATTCACAGAAAACTGGGACGAATATACTGTCATCGACTGCCTATATCAAATGACAGATTAGTTAATAACAGATAATTAACTTAAACAAATCGTGTGAACGAAGTGCTATCGATTTCAAGTAGAATATTAAAGCAACACTGAAACAGTCAATTGAAACTGACCAGCCTGCACTAATATTATGCTTGAACTTTAAATTAACAAGTTCTGAAATTACCATAGTCGATCAATCGTCAACCAGTTTAATTCCAGTTATATTTACTTGTTATTTTCATTAGTTCTGCACAACACTTCACACTTTTAGGAAACGTGCACCTTCGCATTTGAACACCCAGTTGCTTGTGTAGAATGACATCTCAACAAGAAGAACCGATGGGCCAGGCTGAAGATGTCTTCCCAGTAGCCAACTTGTTGGATAACCCTCCGGAGAGAACTCCCACAACTCTGAATCAGCGGGTGTTTAACCAATTGCTCATCCAGTTTGGCATTGCCGAAGCTGATGCCTTACTACCGGGGCCAAATGATACTGCAGATAGGCCCCCTTCTGGCTTTATTGCTGTCAACCGCCAAATGTGCTTGAGCGGTGCCATACCACCTTTCAATGACTTCCTTCAGCAGTTCCTGCTTCGACTATCTATCTCTCCATTCCAATTGCACCCCAATGGTCATGCCATTCTGATGGGGTTATGTGTGCTATTTAGTAGAGTTCTGGGCCGATTACCGAGCTTTGAGGAAATCTGCTACTTTTGCTCATTCACAAAAATTAAAGATCATCCCTCTATCGTAGTTATAAGGAGTGCTCGAAACCGCAAGCTCATCACCGATCTTCCTGAAAGCGTTCATGGATTTCTAAATCAGTACTTCTTTGTCCGCTGTCCTCCAGGGTTTTATGCCATATGGAGAGTAGGAAGTAAGATTTTCCTGCTTTTATTTCTCCATTCTTGGGCTTTTCGAAATCTGGGTTGCTAAACGCTAACTTGGCTTCTTTTTTTTTCCTGTTTCAGCACTTCCCCCTCCCTCTAGAGATCCATGCTATAAACAAATTTTTGAGAGATTGAACGCCGTGGCGGCAGAAGAAAAGAGTATAAAGTTCTTGTTAAATGATGGATTTTTACATCAATATGGGATTCTTCATTCCTCTCGCTTCACTCAGCTTCGTGAAGTCCCAACTGAAATTCCTGATTCTCCGACGGAAACTACTGATGCCCCGGTCTCTACTAAAGAGCACATGCAGGGAGGAACCTCTATAGAAACTCCACTAGTGAAGTGTTCAATTCCAAAGGACGTTGTTGGGCCGTCCGACAAGTCCGCACTTGCCCCAGTTATCGAAGAGGAAGAAACTCCACGATCTTCCGGAAGATTTGCTGACGAAGGAGTTGAGAAAGCCAGTCCCAAAAAACATAATGGCGATGATGTTTTCGAGGGGTTGAGCGATTTAATTGTGACTTCTCAAGAACTTTTCAAAGATGATGTTTCCAAAACTATCTCTTCTGTAATTGAGGCGACATCCTCTCTACAACAAATGTCAACTCCTTCCACTCAAGTTATCACTACCTCTACTCCACAGAGTGGTCTGTAACTTGATGCGTGTAGTTTACACATTACACAACACTTAGGATTTTTCAGCACTTCTACGCATTCATCTTCTTATACTTTAAAGATTTCTAAAGCTTATTATTTTTATTCCAGATTCTCCAATGGGGCGCAGTAGTTCATATTATGACGATTTCCAGCGCTACGGAAGGCGGAGTCAATATGATTATAGGCGTCACCTCCCCTCTTACAGAGAATCGGATGAAGAGAGGGCCATCAGGAAAGCAGACGAGAGACGAGCATATGAAGAACGTCACTGAAGAGAACAAGAAAGACATGACCCCCCCCCCACAGAGATGATGATACCCAAAAAAGAAAGACTCACGATGAGAGAGGTAAAGGTCACATGGACGATTCTTCTAGCAAGCGGGCTAAACTTACTGAAGAAACAACGCCGACAGTTTCTCAAAATGTTCCTGCTCAATCTCCTGCCCCCGTTCGTTCCGACATTCAAACAATCATCAACCGGCCCGCATACCAAGTTGGGCAAGGTCCTCCCACTCTTCAAAGTCGATTCCCTCAGTGGTGCCTGAGAGGGGTTCGATTTGATCTCGACTTGGTTCCTCTTGACAAATCGGCTATGCTACGAAATCTTGACGCTGTCAGGACCGATATTGAAAGAATGTCGAACTGGCAAAAACTTATCGACGAGCTTCAGAGGGTTAACCGAGCCAATCTCGAGGCTATGCTCACAATGGAGAACGATAAGGCTGAGTGGCAAAAGACTCTCGAACAGCATGACGCCGAAATGAGAAGTATTGCTTCCTATAATGAAAAGCTGGAAGCGGAAGTAGAAAAGCTTAAGGAAGAGTTAGCTACTTCATCTACTTTCCATTCTCAAAAGGAGAGCATGCTTCAGCAACAAGTACGAGATGCGCATGCTAGTCAAAGGGCGGTCGAAGATAAGCTTACACACCAGGAGAAGGTCATAGAAGAATATCGCGCTGAAACTTTACAGCTGCGAGAACAGACCGGCTCTCAAAGCTTGGAGATAGAGATGTTAAATGCCCAACTTGCTATGGCCGAAAAGGAGCGTGACGAGGCTGTTGCTGGTAAACTTGCGGCCGAAGAGGCCCATCAAGCAACCAAAGCTGACATTAGCTCCACATTATTTGATTTTTATCTGCACAGCATTTTGGGGCATGGCAGCCTTGCCTACCTAGGCCCTAAGTATGAAATTACACTAGCTGAAGTTTGGGAGGCAGCACTCGATATGCTAGGTGGTAAAGGTGCTGGCTACGCTGAGACAGCACTTGAAGAGCATTATCTCGATGATGATGCCCGCACCGCTCTTGCCAAGGGAAAAGAGCAACTCGCCAGAGTACGGGCCGGAATGGCGGAAGAGGAACGTTCTGAAAAAGAAGTACCACCTACCACTTCTGAACGTCCTTTAATTTCTTCCGAAGTTGACATTACAGGTTCCAGTGCTCATTCGCTGCCTCCTACAAGAACCGGGGTAATTACCCCTACTGATGATGAGGCTTTGGAAGATATCGGGGCTCAGAATTATGAGATTGAACTAACGAAGCAAACATCTTCAGGTAATTTTGACATTGGTCCGATTCAGGTGGATTGCCTGCTTGCTCCTCAAAAGTTTGATGAGCTTCTCGATTACTTCTTGAATCTCGACGAACCCATATCTCCCTTCTTTTGGGGAGATACTAATATTTTTAATTTCTCTTCTTCTGCAGTTGAAACACCGAGTGCTGCGCAAATTTCACCTCCTCCGGTTATCCCTCCTCCGTCTCTTCAGGTGACTCCTCCTTCTGCTTCATAACCCGGGTCGCAAGAGGAGCAAATTGAGGCTCTTCATGGCTTGGATGACCCTATCGCTTCGCAAGAGCAGAAAGACGAGGGACTTGAAGGAGGCGAGATCTCTCCGGAGCGGACTCCTTCTGATGACGTAGTTTTATCCGCTCTTGTCACTCCAGGAAGTGAGTCTTCTTCGAAGAGAAGAAAGAAGCACGGAACATCGAAGAGGAGGGGGAAGAAAATCCTTGCTACTGAAGAAGAACCGGAAATTGCGCCGGTTGCACCTCCTTCTCCTTCTTCCCTTATGCCTGTAGATAGACCTGAAAAGCTAATCATTCGGCCGGGCAAAGGGTCCAAAGGTGGTAAGAAGAAGTGAAGAGTCGGACTTCAGGCTTTTTGATTCCTTTTTTGTGTAATGGTCGGATGTTGTGCAGGCACCAGCCCCTACTTTTTTATTTTGAAACCTGTATCTGCAATTGAATAAAATGATCCTTTATTTGTACAGACTCTTGTTTGAATTTGAGAATGCATTTATTATTCATTTTTGCACAAGTTTATTTATATGATATTGCGGTGAACTTGTGGTATGTTGCTTGAGCGTATTTTATCGATATAGCTATACCATTTTGTATGTAACTATACCATGTTGCCCCCATACCATAAGCTTCCTGCAATATTTTATACTTTGAGGGGACTTGCACTCTTATTTTCTGAAGAGTAATTACTTCATTCTTGAAGAAATTTTTCGTAGAGTACGACTTCCTTCACATAAATTTTTACGCTTTATCCTTCGAAGAAATCACTTTTTTTTTACTTGTGTATGCATTTTGCCAAGTGAATTCTTCTATGTGGTAAAGCGGGCCTCTGAAGGGTACTTTAACTTTCTTCCTCTTTTTTTTTTTTTTGAGGAAGGTTATTTTCTAGAATAGGTAAATCACTCTTCCTTTGAAAGTTAAAGTATGCCCTTGATGAGGATATTTTTTTTTTTGTTGAAGTAGAAATTTGTACTTCTGAGGAGGGATTTTTCACGTTTCAACACTTGGAAGTTTTATTTCAATCTTGGTGAAACGTGTACCTCCAAGGAATTGCGCCTTCGAAGAAAGCCTTTTCACGTTTCAACACTTGGAAGTTTTATTTCAATCTCGGTGAAACGTGGGCTTCCGAAGAAGTCTTTCTTTTTTATTGTGTCCCCGGGAGGGGGTTGTACCTCTGAGGAGGGATTTTTCACGTTTCAACACTTGGAAGTTTTATTTCAATCTTGGCGAAACGTGTACCTCCAAAGAGTTGTGCCTTTGAAGAAAGCCTTTTCACGTTTCAACACTTGGAAGTTTTATTTCAATCTCGGTGAAACGTGGGCTTCCAGAAAGGTCTTTATTTTGTTTTGCATTTCAACTTTGGTGAAGTGAAATTCCGAAGAGCGGCTGTTACACTTCAACTCCTGGTGAAATGTGCCTCCGAAGAGGTCCTTATTTTGTTTACATTTCAACTCTGGTGAAGTGAAATTCCGAAGAGCGGTCGTAACACTTCAACTCCTGGTGAAATGGGCCTCCGAAGAGGGCTTTTATTTTGTTTACATTTCAACTCTGGTGAAGTGAAAATCCGAAGAGCGGTTGTTACACTTCAACTCCTGGTGAAATGTGCCTCAAAGAGGGTTTTCATCGCCTGGAAGTTACTCTCTCATGGTTGGAGGGTCATGACTCCTCCAATCTTTTTTGTTGAGTAGAGAACTTTCTTTTTTGTGGCGTATGACCCATTAGAGGTCTTTATCCTCCGAAGAGTTGTGCCTCCGAAGAGGATTTGTGCTGCCGATGATGGCCTTGGTTGTTCCCTTGTCCACTTGCTTATGCTTTTTCAGTGATCCTCTTTTTTTTTTTTACAAGTGACTTGTTTAATCCAAGGAAATGTACTTCATTGCCAGGCAAGTTCGTGAGAACGAGCATCAGCTTCTTAATTGGATGTTTGTTTGTTCAAACGATCTCAATTTATTAGCAAATGCCCGTTTCTGTCGAAATCATAGGCCGTTCAATTGAAGTACTTACTATCTAGGATTTGAATTTGGAGCTTTTGTGACTTGAAATTTGGCGAGAATCACTGGGTCTTATTATGTGCAAGTTTCACTTCCATTGTCTACAAAAATTTAAATCGACATTTCAGCAATACATTCTATGTACTTTTTATATCGAAAATAAAGCAAACATGTAATAATAATAAGGATCACAAGATTTATAGTGGTTCGGCCAGGAAATTGGGCCTACATCCACTTTATATTTTTTTCATTATTTACTTGCATCAGTTTTACAATTGCCTTCAATTACAAGAATCATACATTCATAATTCTTTTCACAATATTTCGACAAAATTTTCAAGTAAAGTATGGACGCAAATGATTGCTGTTCCATGCCCTTGGGATCTGATCTCCTTCAACAGTAGTGAGTTTGAATGTGCCGTCAAGAAGCTTCTGACTTATGACATATGGTCCTTCCCAATTTGGCCCAAACACACCTGTCGCTGTCATAATTCTTTTCAGGACTAGGTCTCCAATCTCAAAGTTGCGTTGGCGAACTTTGGAATTGAAATGTCTGGCTATCCTTTGCTGATGAGCTGCAATTCTGAGATTAGCCTCATCTCTTTTTTCATCAAGGAGATCTAGCGCTTCATGCTGTAGCTTTTCGTTTTCTGCTTGGTAGAAATGGATTCTTCTCTGTGAAGGGACCTCTACTTCTACCGGAATCATTGCCTCCGACCCGTATGCTAATGAAAACGGGGTGTGCCCAGTCGCAGTTTTGTGAGTGGTTCTGTATGCCCATAGTGCCAGTGGTAGCTTATCGACCCAACCACCTTTTGCTCTTTCAAGTTGCTTTTTGATGGTTGACTTAATAATTTTATTCACGGCTTCCACTTGCCCGTTTGCCTGCGGATGAGCCACTGCTGAGAAGCTTTTTCGGATTTTGAATCGCTTGCAAAAATCTTGGAATTCTTCACTTTCAAACTGAGTACCATTGTCTGTAATTATTTTTTGAGGCACACCGTATCTGCAAATGATGTTTTTAGTTACAAAACTTATCATCTTCTTTGAGGTGATAGTAGCCAGTGGTTCAGCTTCTGCTCACTTAGTAAAATAATCTA
Organism: Allium cepa; assembly: GCA_030765085.1. Classification (NCBI taxonomy): domain Eukaryota; kingdom Viridiplantae; phylum Streptophyta; class Magnoliopsida; order Asparagales; family Amaryllidaceae; genus Allium; species Allium cepa. The sequence goes on along the minus strand of CM060934.1, from coordinate 201,531,664 downwards.
CAGCAACAATGGCATATTTAATTCAAGATTTGGCAATTCGTAACCGTCCTACAAGGTCTATCCCCCATATTGCAAACGGCCATGGACTGACCATCTGTGTGAGTTCAGTGGAAGGAGCTCTAGGAATTTTGGCGAATCTTTGGCATCTGTCACATTTTCGGGAATACTCTGCTGCATCTCGATTAATTTCTGGCCAAAAATATCTGTATCGGAGAATTTTCTTTGCTAATGTTTGACCACCTGAATGATCACCACACTCTCCTCCGTGTACCTCTGCTAGGATTGCTTTGGACTCTTCCCTGGATACACATCGAAGTAATGGCATTGAGAATCCTCGTCTGTATAATCGGCCATCCTGGATTATGTATCGAGAGGCTTTTCTTAGTAGCTTTTGTCGTTCTTTTGAGTTCCCTGGTAAGGATCCATTGAGCAGATATTCTGTTATCGGAGTCATCCATGATTCTTGCTCTTGAGACATGCTCATGATCCAATCAATGTCCATCTCATCAATGCTAGGAGTCGACAGGACCTCCACCGGAGTTAACCCCAGAAATTGAGCTTCGCCGGTGCTAGAATATTTTGCGAGAGAATCTGCTTTCACGTTTTCTTCTCGAGGAATGTGACTTATCATGTAATGATCGAAATCACCCAGGAGTTCCCAAGCCTTTGACAAGTAGGCGGGCAGATTCCCCCCTTTTGCTTGGAATTCCTTTTTGACTTGGCATACAATAAGCTGAGAATCACTGAATATCTGCAACGCTCGAATGTTTAATTCTTTAGCAATCCTTAAGCCAGCGATAAGGGCTTCATATTCTGCTTCATTGTTTGTTGAAGGAAATTCCAATCTTAGTGCATAGCATAATGATCGGCCTTCAGGGGTCTCAAGTACAACTCCGGCTCCAGAACAGTAGTCGTTTCTCGCACCATCGACATATAACTTCCATTGGATTGGGGAATCGTCGACCGTTTTCTCCTCACTGTTACCCTTATCTGTGAATTCTGCGATGAAATCCGCTAAAGCTTGTCCATTGATTGCTTTTCGGGGGTGATAAGTGATGTCATACTGACTGAGTTCAATATTCCACTTTAGAAGACGACCCGAAGTCTCAGGGCGAAACAGGACTTGCTTTAAAGGTTGATCAGTGAGGACTCTGATAGGATGAGCTTGAAAATATTGCCTCAACTTTCTAGATGCAATTAGTAGGCAATAGGCGAGTTTTTCCAACTTAGAGTAATTCATCTCTGCCCCAGTGAGTCTTTTGCTGATATAGTAAACTGGATGTTGAATCCTTTTGTCTTCTCGTATCAGCGCTGCACTTAAAGCATGAGATGATACTGCCAAGTATATAAGAAGATCCTCGCCATCGCCAGGCCTAGAAAGTATTGGAGGCGTTTCCATATGGCGAATCAATTCATCAAAGGCTTTTTGGCATTCGGGAGTCCAATCGAAGTTTTTCTTTCCTTTCTTTAGGGCGTCAAAGAATGGGATGCATTTATCTGTGGCTTTGGAAATGAACCGACTCAAGGCGGCGACTTTTCCATTGAGACTTTGCAATTCCTTCTTTGTTCTAGGGGCTTTGACTTCTTTCAGTGCAGTAATTTGAGCTGGACTGGCCTCAATGCCCCTAGCGCTCACGATGAAACCTAAAAACTTGTCGGATTCCACTCCAAATGAACATTTCAAAGGATTGAGTTTCATTCCGTATTTTCGGAGGACTGCGAACATGTCCGCTAAGTGTTCTATGTGATCCACTGCTTTCTTAGACTTTACGAACATGTCATCGACGTAGACTTCCATAGTCTTGCCTAATTGCTGTTTGAACATAGCATTAACAGGTCTTTGGTATGTTGCCCCTGCATTCTTTAGCCCGAAGGGCATAACTCTGTAGCAGTAAAGACCAATGTCGGCGATAAAGCTCGTGTCCTCCTGATCTGGCTCATGCATCATAATCTGGTTATATCCGGAGTAAGCATCCATAAAAGATAACAATTCGTGTCCCGCTGTTCCGTCTACCAGTTGATCGATTCTGGGTAATGGGAAGCAGTCTTTGGGGAAGGCCTTGTTTAGATCTGAAAAATCGATGCATACTCTCCATTTTCCGTTGGCTTTCTTAACCAGCACTGGATTTGAAACCCAATTCGGATAGGTAGATTCTTTGATAAAATTATTCTCCATGAGCCGATCAACTTCTTCTTTTAATGCCGCCGACCTTTTTGGACCTTGAGTTCTCCTCTTCTGTTTCACAGGTGTAAATTTTGGATCAATATTTAGAGCATGCACTGCAACTTCTGGGGATATTCCGCACATATCGGCATGAGTCCAAGCAAAAACATCCAGATTTGCCTTTAAAAAAGATATTAAGATATTCTGAATTGACACATTAAGTTGTGAACCCACATTCAACACCTTGTTTGGGTCCTTTGGGTCAACAGGTATTGGTATTGTCGTTTCCACTGGTACCACTCTATTTTCCCCTGCACTGACTTTTCTAGGGTCCATCTCTTTCCTTGCTCCGCTGTGCTCGCCAGTGCAGGGTCCGCCCTGTAATTGCTACAAGGCTGGTTCTTTGATGCGGACTGGGGCTGCCGCATTCTTTCCCATTTCTCTTTTTCTGGTTTCTCGTAGCTCTGTCAGATAACACTCTCGCCCAGCATTTTAATCCCCTTTTATAACTCCCACTCCATTGTCTGTAGGGAATTTAATAGTGAGGCACCACGGGGCAAGAACAGCTTTGAACGCTGCCAGAGTTGGACGACCAAGGAAAGCATTGTAAGCAGAAAATTCATCGACAATCACAAAAGTTTGCTTGCGGACCATTTTTCTCTCTCCTTCTCCAAGTTCCACAAACAAATCAATGGTCCCTACCGGCTGCTTTGGCTCCCCAGTGAAACCAGCAATTTTCTGCGATGAGGCTTGCACATCAGCCATAGGGATCTTCATTTGGTCGAATGTTTTCTTGAAGAGGATATTACAGGATGCGCCACAATCAATGAGAACTCTTCTGACAATAGCTGGCCCGATACCAGCCGAGATGACTAGAGGATCCAAGGTAGGAGCTTCAATACCTGCGGAATCCCTAGCTTTGAACACAATATCATCATCAAAAGTTCTTTGTTGCTTCAAGGGCGTAGCACCTTCCAAAACGAATACATCTTCCTCGGTCGGTACATACTTTAAAGCTCGGGTATACCTTTCCATCTCACCCCAGCTTCTGCCTGCTGGGTGAGGTCCCCTGTAATGACATTGATAATGGGCCTTCCAGATTCATGCCCTGCAGCCTTCTCACTCGTCCTAGGCTGATGAGTAGGAGCCTGTTGCCCCTGACTAGATGAAGCAGGATTGTTGCTATTCTTTTTCACAAATTGCTGCAGTTTGTTTTCCCTTAGCAACTCTTCAATCAGATTTTTCAGCTAGCGGCATTCGTCGGTCTCGTGACCGGGTTGATTATGGAAGCGGCAGAACTTCCCACTTTGTATAGCCTTTTTCCCGGTCCTTAGAGGAGGAGGTTTAGGAAAGTCAACAGAATCTTTAGTGGCAAGGTAGATACGCTCCGGCGTATCTGATAAAGGAGTATATTCTGATGGCTTGAAGGATCGGGGTTTCTTCAGATTACTCTGCTTCTTCCCATTGTTATTTTCCCTTTTTTGCCCTACAGATTCATTCTTGCGTGGAACAACAGTGTTATCTTCGGCTTTTTCCAACACTGCCTTTACTGGTACGGGACGGCTTTCTAAGCGTATGAATTCATCTGCTTTTTTATAGAACTTTTCAAGGGAATTTGGTTCCTTCATGTTTAGCCATTTCCCAAATTCGCTCGACTTGTCAATACCCTTCATCAGATAAGTCAATATCATTCGCGGTTCTGCATTGTCCACCTCAGCTAGCGCTATATTAAAGCGGTTTAAGAAAGATCTGATAGTCTCTCCTGGATTCTGCTCCAAACTTGACAGTGACATGATATCCTTGGCTTTCGAGGCGTATAGTCTGAACTGCTCCTTGAACTTCCGGGTTAAGTCAGAAAACTGATCGATAGATCGGACTGGAAGTTTGGTGAACCAAAGCAGAGCTACACCTTCGAGATACACAGGAAAATATCGGCACTTTATTTCATCAGAGGCTCTGGCACCTGTCATGTGCCAATCATACTTGTATAAGAATTCGTTCGGATCACTTGTCCCCCTGTAAGCTGGAATGGTTGGAGGGGCAAACTTCCTTGGGAATTCAGCCTTTAAGATTTTCTCAGTAAAAGGAGTTTTACTTGGGGCGAAACCCCATTCTTTCTCGTCTTCAACCCTCTGCATACTCTCTTTCATAATTTGTCGGACCATTCCAGAAAGATACTCCTCATCATGTCGAGTTCTAGATCCACCAACCTCTGGAAGTGTTTGTTCAAAGGGGCTAGCAGCCCTTTCAGGAGCATTTCTTTCCTCAGCATCACGAATGTTGCCAGCAAAATTCCTTTCATTATCTGTCGGTTGACGGTTTTCCCCAAGCAAATCGTTCAACCTATTCAGAATTAGGGCATTCTGGGCATTCTAAGCCTCGAATTGTGCATTTTGGGCATTTATCTGTTGGTTCAGCCCTAAGATTGCAGCATCCAGCTCTGCCTTTGTAACTCCGACAGCTGGAGTGGCTTGATTCGATATAGGGGAAGCGGAAGTTCCCTCTTGAATATTCCCAGATCTGACAGATCTACTTTTCCTTCCAGGAGCCATAATCTCGGATAGACTTCTGGTTTTCAAGGAAATTCTCTCTACAAACCTCTGTGAAGCAATGATGATAACTTGCCTGAGTTCAGTTCTCAGTGAAAGCACCAAAAATGTTAACGCTAAAATTTGAACGCTAACACCCCGGTGTATAAAGTGAGATCATGAAAGCACCACCCGATAACTCGGGAACAGATTATAAGCAGATAATAGTGAAAAAACAGTAAACAACAGCAATTTTATAGTGGTTCGGCTTGAGAGATAGCCTACGTCCACTTTGAATATCTTTATTGACGATTTGATTACAAGTCAATGCAGTTACACTTTGATTACAACACACTTTGAGTTTCAAGTGACTTAGAACAAGTAGCCTAAACTTCAACGTCGATCCAAATCTTTGAACACATGTTTGACATGTTTGATTTCTTCGTGAAGTTCCTTGAAGGTGTTGAAGTAGTTCAGAATGCAGCAGAGTAACGGCGCTTGAAATGAATGAGCCAAAAGTCCCTTGAATGTTGGGGGTGGCCATGTATTTATAGGCAAATCTGGATAGAAGTTTTTTGCCCAAGTCCTGAGCCGTGACCGACTCAGGCTAAGCCGTGGCCGAGTCAAGTTGAGTCGTGGCCGGCTTATCTGATTAAACATTTGGTCTTCTCACTAGCTCATTCTCTTGCTGGATTCTAAGTCAAGTCCTGAGTCGTTGGCGAGTCAATTCTCACTGGGTCATGCATTGTAGCAACGGAGTACGACTCAGTGGCTTTAAGTCGCGGACGAGTCATCCTGAGTTATGAGTCATCAAGTCATTTCTTAGGTCGTCAATTCTCTTGAGTCGTTTCTTATGATGAGTTGTGGACCTGTTGAGTCGCTGGGGCAAAGCCTTTGATGAGTCGGTAATGCATTGAGTCGGTCCTGCCTTGTGAACTGTTAACCCCTTGAGTCGTAACCCTTTAAGTCGCTTTGAGCTTTAGGTCATTAACTCCTTGAGTCAGTGACTCGATGAGTCGTGAGGCTTCCTGAGTCGTGAGGCTTCCTGAGTCGTTAAACACCTTAAGTCGTGGCTCGTCCCAGGCCTTAAGTCGTTGACTCCTTTAACTCGTAGGCTGGAACGGGGTTAACAAGGTTACAATTTAAAATTCAAAATATTAAATATCAACCATTGAAACTCGTAACATTAGTTCAACATATGTAAAACTTGTACACAAGTTCAAACACAAGTTCAATACATATTAAATATAGTTGTAATAGTGTTTTCTCTTCATTTTATGATCTACACATAGTTATCATTTCCAAGATATTGTATATGATGACATTTAATATGTTTTAAAGAGTATTTAAATGGAATATACAATGCTTATTCAAACAATTTTAACTTAACAACTATTGTTCATTTTATTTGACTTAGTTTATAGTTCACCATTAGTAATTACATGTAACTGCTAGGCAAACTTTACATGCAATTATTTACAAATGAGACCGAAAAACTTGTTAATATATATATATATATATATATATATATATATATATATATATATATATATAGAAATGGTACTTTATATACAACATGTCACCGGGATAACATATCACATGTCAATAAACGTTCGAATCACGTTACGCAAGTTTCGAACTTATGACATCTCGCATCAAAGTCGAGTCACTTAATTAACCGCTAGGACAACAGTGCTTGTCTAACTTGTTAATATATTATATTAGGTTGTGTATACTTTGACATGTGCATTGCACAAGTGTATAATGTTTAAACAGAATACACATTTATTTGAAATAATCTAACATTAAGCTTTAGCTTCTTTGTTTTAGTTTGGATAAAAAATTCGAAACACATACATACACTTATAATGATTTCACTTTTCCCCTTATGGTCAATGCAGTTGGTCAGAAAGTCGGGTTTCAATGATGAGATAAAAAGTTCAATCTTCACTGGCTACATTACATATGTGATTTATCTGGTGTATGTATCACGATCACAGTGAATATTTCCATATAGTTTACAAGCAATAGCTTGGTTCTTTGGTTTTAGAAAAAACAAATTAGCTTGAATGTCAAAATCAATTAGCTCAAGTGGCAAATGATAAGGCACTTTAGTGAGGTTCTAGTGATCTTGGTTTTGAACCCTTAAGACATCAAAATGAGTGCCATAATTGAATAAACTACCATTATGGTTCTAAATAAAGATGGTAAAACTAGAATCAAAATGTTACTAAAGAAATATTTTCTGTAATATTGAATTTTTTTTTCTCAAATAACCAAGTATAAGAAAATAAAATTAAATATCATCCAAAATGTTACTTAAAAAGGGAATTTATTTGTGACTATACGAAATTGGCATTTAATTCAGAAAATATCTATAAAAATTCAAATGAGTGCAGCCGTGTTATCTAGAAATGAATGAATAATGGAAAAGATTTATTAATACGTAGAAGAAGAAAAGACATTTCAAAATAAAAAATAGAAATAAATAAAATATTTGAAAGACATTCATCATTGAGATTCGAACCTACAACATTAATAATAACCGAAACTTTATAATAAATATTAATGGAGCCTAGTTTGCTACAAGCCTGATTTGAACGAGTAACTTTATATGCCAATAGTAAAGGAGTTTTTGAAATTTCAAGTTTACACAAAAAAATTGTTATTCTATTCCAACTATTAATAAATATGTATTAACTAAATAAATAAGCATTAAATTGATGGGTGAGATCTAGTGTAGTGTTCATGTTTGACATTTTTAAATAACATATGGTGGTATTACGATTTTTTTGAAATAGGCACTTTATTTACCAAAAAAAAACAAGGGTATAAACTATAGCAAGTAGAGAACAAACAATGGTAGGAGTGTTAAATATAAATCATACTAAAAACCATCATATGTTCCCTAAATGCACGAGAAGAACTAAAACAAATAAATAAGAAAATTACTGGAAAGGAGAAAAAAACAACAAAAAATGGCACAAAAGCATCAATCGTGCAAGACTAAAGTTTATCTTATACCAAACATTAATTAACTTCGTTCAATATTGAATTACATACCCGAGCAAGATTTCATGGTGTCCAATGTGCTTAGCATTAGCTCAAAGCTCGTCGATTTTGACATTTATCGCACACCGACGAGTTGATTCACTGCTACTACCCCTTTGTGAAGTTAGTGTTGTTCCATATGCTGCTTGAGAGAATACCTATGATTGACCTTGTTTGTGTCATATTCTTACCTTTTGACTTTAACCATGTATCATATTTTACCACGTAGGATTGATCACACTATCAGGTTTGATTGCAGTATGCTCAAAAGGAATTTATTCTTGCTGATACTTCATTTTCTATTTAGACCTTGAATGTGTTCCAATGTGACCATAAGAGAGCAAAATGTGGGTTCCAGATTGTGAAAACTTTTCTTGAATATCTGCCATAGTCTGATCATCATTTTGATCTGGCTCGTTAGCCTCTTCACCGAGTTCCACCAAAGTACTTTTATTTGTATCCTTAGTTTCTTCATGTTGAAATTCATTTTTAAACTGAAATGCATTATTTGACTGATGTGTTTCCCTATTCGTAGCGTCTTACTATTGTTCATGAAAATGTGAATCTTCCGAGCTGTTATTTTTTCTAGTAGTTTGATAGTTTTAGTTTGTGTTTGTTTATGCCATCCATACCTTTTCAAATTAATATAACTTTAATGGATGGCCAAACCACTTAAAATTAGGACATACAAGAGATCTTCATCCGTATTCTACGAGTTTAATGAGCACCTCGTTGTTCGCATTCGCTATCATAACTTCATTTGAAAATTTAAAATAATTATTGATTTCAACTAAAAGCCCGGCATATAAGATTTTAGTCATACCTTAGTGATCAATTTTTAATGGATTCCCCAAGACCGAAACAATTCTTCTAAGCCCTTCTTCTGACCAAACTCCAATCTTAGGTCCGGAAGTCAAACCCACACTTGAATGGATTTCTTGAAAGATTGAGATCTGATCACCATCTTTTCATCATCATCAATTTTTTATCATAGAAATAATGACCTTCTAATAATATTCTTCCAGTCTTCTCTATCTACAAATTTAATAACATAAAATCCATTTTCTTTGGTATGGACATAGTACTCTCCTTTAGATTGCCAAATCCTTTCAATATTTGATCAAAATAATATAATACTGACATGAAAAATCAACAAAGATAAAATGTACAGTTTTCCCAATACCTTTTAGTAGAATCTAAAAGTCTACATGGTGGATCGTATAGTGTATATGCAAGTATATGTGACAAAATATATGATGCAACTAAAAACAATATTAATCTAAGTAAATGTAGAATAAGCACACCAGGATTTTATACTGGTTCGGACCTCTCGTCCTACGTCCGGTCCCAAAGCTCCCATACAGAATTCGACTATCAAACACCCTCACTTCATACGGAGGCATAAGCTTGATTACAATTGGTTGTTCTTGTCAAATGTGTGTCCAATATATATCTAGAGAGTATTGTCTGTGAAGAACTGAATATATGGAAGAGTGAAATACAAGTATAGATTGCTAGAGATAAAGAACATATGACAGAATATGTAATTAGAGAGCGTAAGTAAGTAAAGTTAATTTGTTCTCTTGATTCTTGATGATATATATAGTTGTAGAGAGGTTCCTTGAGTAGTTTCATCCATTAACAAGTGTTCTACAGTTGCTTCTATTGATGATGAAGTGTTGCAGCGAAGAGAAGCGGAGATGTCTATTCGAATGTGGCAGTTGAAGTTTAAATTTAAAATCCAAGTTTGAAATCAGACGTCTGATACAAATACCAGACGTTTGATACGATATAATTTTTGTACATAGTAGATTTTCAGACGTCTGAGTGCTACTACCAGACGTCTGGTTTAATCTGTTTGTTGTTCCAGAGGATTTTTCCAGACGTCTGGCTTGTGCATCCAGACATCTGAAACTTGTGCATGTCTGTTTTGTGCATCTTTTCTGTTGCTTCTTTGTACCTATCGACTTGTAGTCTCTTGTAGTGTTGTTTGAGCCTTATTCTTGTCTTTCTAGTGATGCGGCTCTAGCAAGTACCTATCGATTTCCATTATATAGTTGTTGTCATCGAAACAGTATATTTGATTTCCTAACAATCTCCCCTTTTTTGACAATGACAACTATACAATGTACTTATATACAATTTTATAAATCTCCCCCTGAATATGTTCTTTCCATCATTTATTGTGATCTTTATTATTTCTCCCCCTTCGGCATTATCAAGAAGGATTTATAACTTTTTAATTGAAGACATCATGTTCATTCCAAGATTCATAAATATATAAGAAATAACATAACAAAAAAGGAAATTCCATTAATGATATTAATCGATTACATTCATAGATTTTTATCATTTTATACAAAAGTTGGAATCCTAAGAAATTTAAGGATCTTTTGGGGAAGCTTTATCTTGATCATCTCCTTTATCTTTGTTTTTGAAAGAGTTAGCTTGTTTTGTAGGAGATGTCAGATTTTTTTCGAAAGGTTCGTTCTCCTCCTCAAAAAGTTTAGAATGTTTTAAAGGAAGAGGAGAAGGCACTGGAGTTGGCTAATCTTCTAAAGGTGGTGTAGGACCATGAACCCTTTGAAGAACCTCCTTTAGAACAGATAATGTAGTTGAAAGTGACGTTTCAACTGTGGCTAGGCGAGAAGCAAAAGATGTTTCAAAACTATCAACGTGCTTAGCCAACAATTTTTGATTTCGATACAAAATAAGATGACTTTGGAGAGTTAGGTCGCGAATACTCTCATTTTGATTCGTCTGTGTGCAAGTTTCCAAAATATCATCTTAGGATGTATAATCAAAGGGTGAAGGAGGGTGAGGAGTAGCCTCGTGATGTTGCTCGACCTCTTGTGATGGTTCAGGTTGTGTTTGAGGTGGAGGCCAAACTTGTCTGGTTTGACGATGTTACATCCACTCTTCAAATGATATAAAATCTAGAGGATTTTCCGGTAAGTGCATTAGGGAGAAAATTTTTGTGGATGCATATTTTGGAGAAAATTCTTCAAAAGTAGATAAATATGAGGGGATGTTGTAAGCTTGTGGAAGTCTCATGATATATGTACGTTCATAATAGTGAATGGTAAATTGAAAATGGTATGGTTTGCAAATAAAATCCAAATACGTAGAATTAAATTGAAATGACCTTGTAATTTATTTAAGTGAACCGAGAATGAATCCAACTTGGAAATTTGAAATGTAAAATAACTAATCAAATAAAATTTGTAGTCTGAAACGAGATTGGATTGAAATAGAATCAAGTTAAATTGAAAAAGGGAAATTTATTTGCAAAATGAAATGAGCTTAAGTATAGAAAAAAAAAGATTGAATAAAATGAAGTGGAATAACTTAAGCAGAAGAGATGAAGGAGAGTTGAATTGAATTCAACTTAAAACTAAGTGTAATGATAGTGGATTGGATTTAAATCAAGTAATAATGATTTTAATTGAAATAAAATTTGGTGAGTTGCCGATAATATTTAATGGAATGAAAATTCTTAAATAAATAATGGTAAACCATTTAAATTATTAAGGGATTGAAATAACTTGAGACAATAATAAAAAAAATAGAATGTTTCAAGTTTACTAGAATGGTTTAAGTGAATGTGGATAAACTAATTATGTTAAATAAATAAATGGATGGGATAAATAAGAATCAAATGGAAGTGAACTTAAGTTTGAAGAGAAATAAATTGAGTAAATCAACTTAAGTTGAGAATAACTAGAAGCTCGACTACGAGTAAAATTGGAAGACCATTAATTAAAGCTTGGTATTGATTAATTCGGGAGTGCAAGCTTGGAATTGGTCGAGCTAAATAAATGGTCGTGAATGAATTAAAATAAAAAGGAAATTTAATTGGCAATGAAGATGAAGCTAAATTGTTAATGGTTTTGAATGAAAATGGTTTATAAATTAACTGGAATAGTGAATTAGTATGGAAATTGTATAAATTGCTTACGGAAAATGTTTGATGTGCATTTCTTTTAGAATTTATATGTTTTAACCATTGCAACTAAGTGAAATATAGTTAAAATGCATAAATTTGGCACTTACATGTTTAAACTGAGTAAGTACAGGTACCTGGAGGCCGGGTGGCTGGATTTTGGACACGCTAACTGCTAAATAAATAAGCTGTTTGCTTAAAAATGCTAAATAAGGTACGCCTATGCAATAAAAATAGGATATATGAACTGTTTTTGGTTTTTCCGACCGTGTGGGTCGATGTATATATATTTATCTCTTTTGTCAAATTGCAAAAGCTCCTCCGTACAAAGGGGACTCTGCCAAAAAAATTCGGAAATTTTGGGAGTTAGAAAATTTTTAAAAATTTTGGAAATTTTGTTAACGACCAAACGATTTCAAATTGGAAATTGAAATAATTTAGTAGATGAAAATAATTAAAATAATGGCATAAATTAGTTTTAAAATGACAAATAAAATTTAAATATTCAGAGTTAAAGATAAATTGAATTCATATGGCAATGAAAGAATCAATTTGAATAGAAATAGATATAAACTGAAGTGATAAGACGGAAATAAATAAAGAAACATATAAAATGCTTATGTTAACTTAAGTAAGGAATGATCAATTCTTAATTGGAAATTGAATATTGCAAATATATTCTAAGTTGATATTTGGATGAATATTGACATTTGGTAAGGAAGTCGATAAAATGTTTTTGGGAATATTGTGATTGGATATTAGTGTTAAGCAGGATATGTAGGTATTATAAGGAAAAAGGAAAATTGGTTTTGATTTCAGAAGATAAATTTGAAATGCGCGACAAAAAGGTATGTATTTAAATTTGGTGTGAAATTTGATTGGGATTTTGGATTGAGCCACTTGGCGTTTTCTTTTCTTTTTGGATTTGGGAGGCCGTAGAGCCATTTTGTAGTTGTACCGAGCTAGCCGCGCAAAGGAGACGCTGGCCAAATTTTTCGGGAATTTAGGGAGTTAGAAAAATTTTGAAATTTTTTTGATAATTCAAAATTTTAGTTTTGAATTATAATTTGAGTAGCTAAACAAGTAAGTTATTTGAAAACTATAGAAGGTTTTGAAAAAGTTTGGAAAGTTAATAAGAATAATAATGGACCTTTTATAAAAGATAGTTGGTAAGATGTTGAATTGTTAGAAACAGTTTGGTTTTGGAAAATAGTAACGGGAATTTGACAATTCTTCCTAACTAGTAATTTCGAAGACGAAATTCTTTTAAGGGGGTAGGAATGTGACGACCCGAAATTTTCGAGCATTTAAAATCAGAATATTTAATTAATTTTAAATATTCAATAGAGCAATTTTAACTTGAATTACGAATATCACAATTTATTTGATAATTTAATTATTGAATTAAATAATTTGAAGTTGAGAAAATTTTTGAATCTAGAATTTTAAGCCGATTAAAAATAATTAGAAGACTTATAAAATTTATATTGATAATACTGAAGATAATAAAAGTAATAGAATTGAATTTAAAGATGATTATTCAGTTTTAAAAATATATCGTTTAAATTGAAATTAAAAATAGCCGATTTGGAATTTAAAGATAATACTTCAACTAGTCAAATACATCTCACATCAGAACTTTTGGAGTTCATTTCGACTCACTGTACCAGCCTCAGCCGACATGCAATATTTCCTTTCCATCGTTCAATCAGTTCAAAGTCTTGTGTTAGGTAATAATAAAATAAAAGCAGAAGCTTCTAACCGAAGATACTTCCTCTTTTAAAACAAAGTTACCACTTTCTCTTTATAATTCGAAGCAACAGACGAGCCTCTGCCTTCATTCCAATTTAGGGTTCTTCCAGCATTAATTCGAGATCGAAGAAAAAAAATATATAATATAAACCAAATCCCGTTCCTCTTTCCATCATCCTCCCAAAACCGATCTCCCTCCCTCCTTCACTCAGCATTCACGAAATCATTCTATTAAAAAAAAACATAGAAGCCCTAATAAATGGAAATCGATTGGAGGGTTTCGCTCGAGTTGATCGGTCTTGGGGCGCTCGCGTGAGGCCGTGAGATCATCATCGAGGCGGTGTTGCGAGTGCGATTTGATTCGGGGATGGGTGGTGTGCGAATCGAGTTTGTGGAAACGCGATTATCTGACAAGCTGCGGGGCAAGCTAGGGTGGTGGTACTTCCCATGATGGTGGCCTTTGGAATGTCGTCTATATGCCTGTAGATCGTCGTAGGGATGTGAGTTGGCGATGTGCCTGTGTGGAGCGTGGCATTAGGGTTCGCACACGGGGTTGAACGATCGAGTTTGGTTGACGGCTGCATCGTGGAGTTCGCCGAAGGTAGTGATTTCTTTTATTTAAGTGGATATATATATATATATATATTTGAGAATTATTTTGCAGAGGGACAACGTACTGTTCCTGTTAAAAAAATAAAAAAATAAATAAATAAAAGAAAAAAAATATTTCAGTGTTGATTTTAGCAGTAGAGATAAGTTTGTTTAAACAGAAAGTGATATATGCACTTAGGATTCAGGAAATAGAAATTTTAAAATGGTAAGATAGATGATTTTTTATAGACATGTATGTATATAGAATTTTGAAATCTATACAAACTATTTCCATAAGAGTATGTGTTTTCAAAAAAATAAATAAATATACATTCACATATTTTCATATATATATATATATATATATTAATTTATTTTAAATACTGAATTTAGGGATAAATTTTTCCAGATCAACCTAGTTAAATCATTTTGGTCACTAAGTAATTTATGTAAGAAAAAAATTTAATTTAATTTATTAAATGGAAATATAATTATTCGAATGGTTTAGATATTAATAAAATCATCTAATGTGTGACAAGGTCTAAAAGTCATGGAAACGAGCCAGTTTGGATTGGAGTGCAAACAAAATCAAAGGTGAGTTAATCTCACTCGGTAAAATTTAAATTTAAATGATTGAATTTAAATAAATGTTTGAATGGTTAAATTTATTGATGTGCTGTATAGTATAATATATATTTGAAATTGGTATTATATATTGTGCTAACATCTGCGGATGCAGGAAAAACAGGTTGGAGGGATCCAACTGGATCACTCAACATTTATTATTTAATATCCTCTATGGTGATTATTTGATATTCTATGTTGAATTATATTAGAATATTGAATGCTATGGATTGATTGGAAATTATTGAGTATGATGAATTACTAGAAATATATAAATTGGATTTTGGAAAGAAAATAAAGGAAGGGAATTTGTAAGTAAAATAATTATAGAAACTTGAATAAATTTAAAAATGAATTAGAAAAGAAATAAAGTAACTTTAAGATTCTAATAAATAAATCTTGAATATAGAAAGGAAAGTTGAATAAACAGAAAGTTAATGAAATGTAAACTTCAGTGTTATTAATTAATAGAACAAAGCTTTTATTTTAAATTTAAGATTTAAATTATTGAAAAGGGATAAAGAAGAAATTGAGGAAAAAAAACTGAAATTCATATATTTCAGTTAAAAAAAGATTTAAAATAAAAGGGAAATAATAATGGTAATAAAGTCCATAATTAATGAATTTTAAAATGAATTAAGAAAGAAGATATTTATTTCAAATGTAATAAATTGGGAATCAATTTGTGAATTGATTTAAGTGAATGAAATTGGAAATTTCTTCCTGGGTAACCAAGTGCGTTTTCAAAGTAAATTTTTAAATATAAGTTAATAGTTTAAAATTTGTTTTAAAGGGTATGTTTTGAAAATTTATTATTTCTAATATTTAAATTCTAAAGTAAGTATTTTCTCTTAATCTATTATAGTAGTAATTATATAAAAGTGACTTAGTATTTTGTTTTGAAAGTGTCAACCTAGTTTTATATTTTATTAAGTAACCTTATTTTCAAATATTCATATAGTATGTATTTTTAACAAATTATTTAAGTAATTTTAACTTGAATGTTTTAAAAATATATTTTTAAAGGTAAAGTGTTTTAAATTAATTTAGAAAAATCTAGTTTTTGTGCTTGGTGATTCCAGAAGAAATAAAAATACTTGAAATTTATTCTGAGAAGGCAGATAGCCTTGAAACTGTTTTCAAAGGAATTTGGAAAGTAAACACATATCTTGGTAAGATATCTTTGAGATAAATAAATAATGTGGAAAATTATTTATTTTGTGATGGATGTTTGTGAATATTAATTGATAGTTAAATAACCGACTATCAATATTGGCCAAATGCGTTGATCATTTCGAAGAGACCGGGATCGAGATTAATTTCTCGAAAACCACTTCGATCCGGTTTGTACGTTCGTGAAAACGATTTTTGGCTTCGAAGATGGAGCAGTGAAGTGCAAGGGCTAGTCGCTACTAATCCTGAGGATATTTCCAAAATGGATGTAGTAGGAATAGTGCCTTCGGTTCCGTTCGAACCCGGGACGGACTTGTATGGATGAATTCTTGCGAAACATCGTCAGGTGGACGATGGGCATTCTAAGGGATATGTTCTTAAAGGTAACGCTTAGCCTCAAGCCTCATCAAATGGGAATGACTGAAAATCAGGGGTTATGCAACAAGGCTAGGTGGGTAGCACCCAAGCAGGGTGAGGTCACTCCAGTCTAGATGTCCCTTTTTATTTCGGCTTAGTGGGCGGTTGTTGATCCCAACCGCTGGGTGATCTCACTCGGGATTATCCAGTAAGGGGTAGTCCCGGCCTTGTGTTGCAGGAGAGCGGGCATACTCCTCCGTACGGTGATCTAGGCCCCGTACTGTGACAGGTGGTACCCCAGTGCCTAGTCATTGGATGGAAATCCATTTTCCCTACGAGCCTTGTACGAGTTTTGTTTGTATTACCCACTCTGTGGCTAGTAGCTGGAATTTAATGAATGTAACGATTTGGCTATTTTATAAGTATTTGTATATAGATCCTATTATAATATCAGAGGATTTCTATAAAAATTGTTTTAGCTATCGTAAGGTAAAAACCCGACATGTTTATTTGTGGCGTGGTCTTACGAGATGCTTTTGTTTTCAAAGGATTTTTGAAACTTTAATAATCAATTGGGTGTGATTTTCTCACACTGGTATTCCAGACTGACTCGGGTATTATTTAACTGTAATGCTCGGGTCAGACCGAGTATTATAGGATACGGGATATGATGCTTTGGAGCTCAGGAGACGAGCTGGATGACGATACGTACTTACGTACTTGTTTATGTATATATTCCGCTATGTTGAGTTGTTGTGTATCCATTGTATGATATTGATGTTGAGTTGAAATTGATGTACTTTGATGCTGTAATATATGTAAACAGAAAATTTTGACTTTTGAGTAAAGATTATTTATTATCTATTATATTTTATTCCGCTGCGATGGTTAGATTCTGTTGTTGTTTTCTCTACTTTCTTCTTCTACCTCTTCTTCTTTAAACCAAATGGTTTGTATTTCTGTACAACTTGAGTTGATTGTTGTAGAATAGTGTTGACTCAAGGGGTACGGATTTGCGGGCTGTTACATCCTTTTTCTACATTGTCACGTAAAGAATGATGTTGTATATCTATATGTTGAGTACGCGAGTGATTTACAAGGTTTTTTGATAGATTTATTGCACTTGTGTTATCGCAATATATTGGTGATTTAATGATAACTTTGTCGAAATCCGTAAGTGTTTGTTGCATGTATATCATTTTTCCGAAGGCACTCTCTTATCACATCCTGTCGAAAATTGAACCTAGAATTAGTAGCGAGAAGTCCTTCCATCGAAGATCTTAAATGAAGATCTACTGCCACATAATATAATGTAGGAAATTTCCATCGAGAGTCAATGGCAAGCTGCCCTACATTCCATTTTCATAATTATCTTTTTATCTTCACTTCGAATATGTCAATTTGTTCGAAGTGGTCTTCGGATAGGAATTATCCAAATCCGACCCAGGTTTTTACGAACCAATCATCGATAAAAGAGGTCAAGTGAATGGTAAATCATTCTTTAATTTATTAAGTTCTTTATTTTATCAAAACATCTTCTGGAGATATTCATTTCTAAAACAGTCTTTCTGGTATGAACAGAATTATAAAACCTCTCTTATGAAATCCTTTGATAACTTTTAAGCCCCTTTTAAACTAGGAATAAATTCAAAATCGTTACATTTTTCAAACTAGGAATAAATTTCAAAATCGTTTCATTTTTCATTTAAGAAGATGTTGACTCGAGTAAACCAAATTCACTATCCCCTCCAATGGGCTAGCCCGGATAGCTAAGGAGAACAGGAAACTGGTTTTCCAAACTCAAGCTAGACACTATCTCTCTTACACCCAAAAGGCGGTCAAGTTATTTGGTCCACTTTATATCATTAGCCATTCAATAAATCCTTCAAAATCATCTTTAGAACACTCTATTTAATATCTAAACATATTTATAAAAGGTTTGAAAAAGAATCGTTAAGTTTAAAACGGTATTTTAAAAGTTATAAAAAAAATGTTGTGGAAAAGTGCCGCGGAAAATGCTTTTTAAGCTATATTGATCAAAAGCCACTTTTTATTATTTGAAAATTCAATTTTATAACTTAGACCACTTTTAAAACATTTTAAAAGAATTTTAAGATTTATTCCATGGTTTCTATCATTCTGAAAGAAATCCTATTTAGGATTCCGAACCGCATAACCGCGATTTTCCATAAACTTGTTTGACTCATATTTCAAAATCTACTTATCGAAAACTCTATTTTTTTCCTTGGAAAACTGTGAATATAATAGTTTGAAAAATTCTTATCTCGTAGAATTCCGTGCTATATTCCATTTTATGTACTCATTTGACTTTTATGGTGCGAAATCACGAACTACCGTTACGCGACGCGTCTATTTTTGACTAAATTTTCACTTCTCATTCAAACTTCATTAAAACACTTTTAAATATTTATAAAAAAATTCAAACTCATTTTAAAACCTTTTTAAAGAGGTTTAACATTCCATATACACTAATTTATTAATATAGAGGAAAGTGATTTCTTTTATGCTTATTGACGTGTATTTTCGTAACTTGCATATATATTCAATATTCATGTGAAACAAAAAATTTGATGATCAAAGCATATTAAAAATACATTTGCAAAAATTGTATCATCATCCAAAATATAATACTATAGTTTAGGAGTTCTCACCTTGAGTTTTCAACGATTAATTAAAAATTCGTTATAGCTCCGCTACTCGGTTTACAAAGCACACTATTCTTTAGGATTTAGCTCCTAGATGCCTTAACCACAGCTTGAGGCAGCTTGGGGGTGCACGGTCTAGGGTGGAGCAAGTAATTCTCGGAACATGATGAAGTGGGGTGGAGATCGTGAAGAACAAGGAGAAAAATGGAGTTTTGGGATTGTTTTGAGGTGTTTAAGTATATATAGCTATATATTATAATCTAAATTCTTTTTGACATAAAATTTTCCATTATTTATCCTAGGATAGAAGCCATTAAAGAGGAAATTTTTTTTTAGAAATATGAAGAAGATGATGAATGAAAATGAAGAGAAGATGGTAGGGTATTTATAGGAAAAGAAGAGAGTAAAAATATCTATGCACGCATCATCTTTTACATCACCATCATATGGCTTCACCATCATCACTTTCTCCCTCCCTAGGCACGGCAAAAAATCCCCTCCATTTTCCCATCACTTCCATCATCTCATGTATGCATATGTTGATTTATGTATGCTTAAGGAGTAAAAAAAACTTAAAATATCTTATATATTTTATATTATATTTTTATACCTAATTAATTATATATATATGTATATATATTTACGTAAATGTTCTCATATACGCAAATGTACATGTGTGTGGGTATATTACATAATCCTACAATGTTGCACAACTTCCACACGTTGTATCGTTACAAATCCCAATTCCGATTTTCGGTCATATTTTCTTTCTTAAATTAATATCCATATATTTATAAACAAATTCTGAAAATAATTTTTCTTATCAATCTTAACCAATGAAAATGATCATATTTTATTTTTAAAATCACATAAATAATATTAGTTATTATTTACAAAATTATTGTTATATCGATAAAGCAAAAGGATCATTTATTTAAAGTGATATACTTATGTGTCATTACACCTTTCCAACAATGTCAATTGCTTTATGCCTTATGCCTTCTCTTTGCTAGAACTCCTTATGCCACGTTTAATGTAACATCCCAAAATTATCAATTAAAATAAACAATATATTTTAAACTCTTGGAATTTAATTTGAATATAAATTGAGGAAAAAAATCTTAAACAAATAAAATAAGTGAAAATAATATATGAAAAAAAATTCAATTTTTATTTCAAGTTTAAAATATTGTAATAAAGAATGTTTATAAAAGTCATGCTAATTTAAAAATCTTATATATATGTATATTACATATATGAGTAAAATTGAATACATATTGAAATTTAATTTAAATTGAAGTTTAATTTAAATTGAAATTTAATTTAATTTTTTTAAGGTGTGAGTGAATATAACAAATGAACATAAATGTTTATATTCAAGTTTGAAATTGAAGTTTGAATTTAAATTTAAAATGAATGTTTTAAAAATTAGTGGCATTTAAAATTATTAAGATGTAATATATGTAATGTAAATATTGGTTAAATTCTTTTAACATTGTACATATACATATATTTATATATACACAAATGAATAAAGGAATACATTTATTTATAAGGAGTATACGATATAAATATAAAAATAAAGTTTATAAAATTTTCTTGTCTGGTAAAAGTTCACAAATGTAAATAAAGATTCACACGGGAGATAGAGTAAGATAATTAACAAAATCTAGAGCTTATGATATCTTTTTACAAATGGCACAAGACATCATTACTTAAATAAAATAATCAAATAAAAAAATTTCAGAAAAACCTTTCAGCTTCCCAATTTAAATTTTTAAACCTCCAAATCTCTGAAGTTTAGTAACCAAAAGATTTTGCAATCTTTAAACTCCAACACTCAAGCAAGAAAAATTAAAAAAAAAAAACTGCCCATCTTCAATTCAATTCAATTCAAAAGAAAAAGAAAAATATCTGAATCATCTTAAAGCTTTAGGCTCAGGTAAGTTTTTAAAACTGTATAGTTAATGAAGTTATGATTTTAAAACCAAGTTTTAACACAAACAAAAATTCAAAACTGCAGATTTGTAAAAAAAATAGGCAAGCTTCAGGTTTGCCTAAGAGCAGTGCAAAGTTTTTTCTGGAAATAATTTAAAAGGCAAGTGAATCTTTTCTTTTAATTTGAATTTGGGGTTATAATCTGCAATGGAGCAAGATTTACAATAACATTTAATCAATTGCAGGAAAATTCAAGTTCAAGGCTAAACTAGGTTTCTGGTTTCAAAACTGTAGATCTTTCTTTTATAGTATAAAAGAAAATTCAAATTGTAAGTCAATTTGAGATTTGTTGTTATTAATAATTAAGTAAATAAGTACAACAAGGAATTTAATACAATGATATCCAATCTGTTGCAGGAAGAATCAAGACTTAAAAGCTTTAATCTACTTCTAGTAACAAGTTGCAGAAAATAAAAAGGCTTCTCCGTTACAAATCCTAACTATAAGTAATTATAAACCACTGTTATTAATAAATTAAGTGAATGAACATAACAAGAATAATCACAGATCTGTGTTTAAAATTTGCAGATCTAAACTTAAAAGAAATTAAAGTAGGAAAAGTAAGGAAGTTGCCACGCCTCATCTCTGTTTTGAAAACTGACAGGAAAACAATTCTGTCTTCTGAAAATATGTGAGTAAACCTTTGATTTTTTTTCTATAAATTGTTGATTTTATGGATGCTGAATAATGCTAAACCTTTAGCTTGTGAAAGGATTGCTATGATTGAGTTTTTCTTTGCCTGGAAATGCGATTTCTTCCTGCTGTTTTTTTCTGTTTCCTGTAACACTATGGTTTACAGTGTAAACCATGCAAAGCCAGAAACTCTCCCCTTATTACTTTTGAAAATAAATTGTAACAAGTTGGAGTTTTGTGTTTAAAACTTGCACCATGTTTCAAAAATAAATCAAAGCAAGTTTGTAGTTTTTTTCTGGAAACTGAGTATATTCAAGTATCAAGTTTAACAAAGTAAATCATTTCAAAATCCTAATCTTCTCTCCCTCATTTATTCTGAAAGTAAATTGAAAACAAGTTGGAGTTTTTGTTTAAACTTATACTATATTTTTCAGTAATGAATCAAAGCAAGTTTTGAAATTTCCTTTTTACTGGAAACTATGAAAATACAGTTTCACCTAAGTTCTGTGTTACAGGTTAAATCATATCAAAACTCAAATCACTCTCTTCCTCATTTCTTTTGAAAAGAATAGATTATAAAATGAGTTAGAGTATTGTTAACCTGCACGATGCTTCTGCAACAAACTAAAACAAAGGCCATGTAGTTTTCTTTCTAGAAAGTATGAAATACAGGCACTACTTAACTTTTGGCAAAAAATTCGATTATCATGAATTTAAAATCCAGTAGTGCTATCTTAATATCCTCTAAAAATAATGATTTTTGAAACTAAAATCCAAATTTTTCATTAGCCTTGAGATATCTGGGATAATCTGAAAAATGAAGTCTTGTCAAATTCTGGTGATCTATGAAATTAAAGGCCTCGAGTTCGTTGTGGAAGCAAGATTTAGTGAACGAGATCACCAGAAAAATACTAGTTAAATTTATAAAACATTGAGTCTTTGATTCAAGATCAAAGTAGGGTTAAAGAACCCATTTTTGCTCATGATCGAAATATTGGTGCCGCGCCATAAATACGTGATTGTACTGCGCGCCTCCGGTGCCAATCGAGGCGTCGCGCGATGATGAAGCTAGGGTCAAAGTTTGTTGGCCGCGAACCATAAGGGGAGGCGGCGTGAGATGTTTTACTGATGATGGTTCTGATGGGTTTTGGTGTCGAAGGGTCTCGATTCTCGTTCACAAATCTTTTTAAAATTCTGGGTGTTTGTGGCGCCTTGAGGGAAGGTGGTCGACTCGAGGGTAGCTGCAGCTTCGACCAATGGCGGCGAAATTGGCCGTGCACATGCACGTGGAGGAAGTGGTGTCAGTTGTGATGGTTTGGGGAAGAAGACAGGCAGCTCGAAGTGTTACTCGGGAATTTAGGGTGGAAACTCGAAGGCGAACTCGAGTCGTTTTGACATTGCATCGAGTTGGTCTTAAAACTTAAAACAAATTTTTGAAATAAAATGTCACTCGGGTCAATTTTGGCTAAAACTCGAAGCAAGTGAATGTTTTCCTCGGGTACCACTCGAGGAAGTCTCGGGTTAGTAAACAGCAGGAAATCCAGTTCTTACTAAATTTTGAAATATAAGTTAAATATTTTTTTTGAAAACCCACTCTTTTTAAATTAATGATAATTGTAAATGGAATATTAGGTAAATGATATTGAGTTAATTATTTAGAATTTATGAAGTTCAAGAATATTTTAAAAACTTATAAAAGTTGTTTTCAAAATTTGACTTAATAAAAATTTAAAAGTAAAGCAAATATCCAAGTGTTAACTTTAAACCAAATTTACTTTGAAATAGTAATTAGCAATTAATGTTTGTAATGATTTGTTAATTAATAATTAATTAGTTAAAGAATAATCAGTTTATAAAGGTAATTAAACTTAATTAATTAATAATTAAGAATTAATAAATTAAGATAATCAAATAAAGGAATAATCAATTAATAAAGTTTATTAAGATTTAATAATTCAAATTAAGTAAAATTAAACATTGATTTAAAATAATTGATAAAGATAATTATATGGTTAATTCACTTTAATCACAATCATCTTAATCAAAGATGATTTACCATCATCAAATATTCTGTACTGGATTGTTATTTCTGTTGTGATACTATGATTTCTTTGTGATGTACTGTGATTTGTGATTTGTTCCTATATGTATGTGAAAAACCCTTTTAGCTCGTAAAACAGCATTTGAATTTCGATGAGAGAGGGAGTCAGATTCCAGTTGGTTATCCGAAACCCACATTGAATTGTAATGATGAATCTTCATGGTTGATAAATTTACTTTATCTATGAATCTTTGAACGAAGATAAGCGTTATGGGTTATACCGCTTACCAATTTAATATGATCGAATCTGTGATGATTGATGTTGTGCACTATTGTGTAAAACCCTCGGACTACACTATACACACACAATATGGATTGCACATGGAAATTGGTTAAGTCACAGATTTTTAAAATATTTTTAAAAATTGAATTTTTGAATCCAAATGGTTTTGGAAATGGATCGGATTTAAAGTGGAAAAAGCTTTTGAAAAGGGATTTCACAAATAAAAGTTATTTTTTTTGAATAACTTAATTTAGTTTTGAAATTTGATTTAAACTTGAATTCAATATTTGAAATTGAATTCTATTTTGAGAATTTATGATGAAAAAGGTCATACAAGTTTATATGGGTTTTTAAACCATTTTTAAAGTGTTGTTTTGGGAATTTGGATTTAACACAAAAAATTTAACTTGTATAAATGAAATCGGTTTTTTTCGAAATAAAAACTATTTGTTTTCAAATGATAAAAGCTTTCATATAAGAAATGAATTTGCACATTGTGTTTAAGGAATTTCAATTTTTAATTGAAATGGTTTTCCATGTTATGGATAAATATTTGGGAACGGGTTTTGAAAGCTAAGAGTTAAATCTTTAATTTAAAGATTAAATGAGCTAATCCAATTGGAATGGAAATTGTTTTGAAAATCCGTGAATGGATCTTTGTGAAATTGGGTAAAATTTGTGAAATAAATCTTTTGTTTGAAGATTTGTTAAACCATTTGAAAGAAAGATTTGGAATTTTAAAGTTGTGACTTAAGTAAAACCCCATATCCATATGTTTTTAAATACTGCGCTCATTATTCGGTTTAGCCGGGAGAGGACCTTGTGTCATATAACCCATTCCGAATAATTATATGTCATTATGGATAGCATTTGAAGACCGGTGGTGAAGACCGGGTATTTACGAGAACGATAGAATGACCTATCGATTGTCTCTGCACTGAGTGGCTACGGTATAGAGATTCCCTAAGTGATGGGAAGTCCGATCGGGATTGTGAATACTCGAATTTGCAAGGGCTTCTTCGGAAGTGCCTTTAGTTCTTTTCGAACCCGAAACAGACTTGTATGGTCGTGTGTCTGACACTACACTTTGAGATGTAAAGCGGATTTATTTTAAATACATATCTCTTGGTGACAGAGAATTTATTCTCTTAGCTTAACACCCTGCTCTGAGACGTACGAGCTCAGAGGTTATGTAGTTGAAGGTTATCAGCGATATACTCCCAATTTGGTAGTGTGGCACGCTAAGTGCTGCTGTATGTCGATGATCATTTGTTGATCATTTGTTGATCAAAACATGGCTTTGTGAAAAACGTAGCTTTGTGGACGAGACCTCGTCGAGCCTCACAAACCGGTAATGGTCGAAACAGGAAAGATGCGGCAAGGTTTCAAGGGTAGCTCCCCTAGGGTATGACCATTCCTTTTGGAAAAGTGTGGTATCATGGTATGGAGCCCGGATACTTACTCATGTGGATACTGTAGTATATTTATTACCCTGTGATGTTGTTGGTGTTGAGAGCTCTCGGATAAAGGTCCCAAAGGACCAGGGTGGCATATCTTTGGTTTTATTCCCCGAGAAGGGGGTAGCCAGCCTTGTGTTAGCAGAGAGCCGGGTAGGTTCTCGTGGCGTCCCTCCAGAGACGTTCCCATGTGGCAATAGGAAGTTCCTTAGCCTGACCATTTGTTGGAAATCCATTCATCCAATACGCGTCTTGTAGGGTTTTAGTTGTAATACCTGCCATCCACTTATGGTGGCACCACACTGTTTGGATGGTAGCTATAGTAGGCATACAATAATGATTGTATGCTGGCTATGATTAATATTATACTTTTGAAAGGTTTTTCTACACTATGCACTAATAAAATATCAAATGGTTTTCACGTATCAAGCATTTTTGACTATCATAAGGAGAAATCTCTTCCAATTCTGCGTTTTCATTGTGTGTGGCCTTATGGTAGTTTCATTTTCCAACTAGCATTGCGGATTTCAAATTTTAAAATCTTTTGTTTTTTTTAAAAATAAAAACTGTTTTTGTTTGCTCATACCAATCCCATGACTGACCCAGAGTTTATTGTTTCCTTCCTAAACTCTGGGTGCCCACCATTTTCCACATCGGCGGTCTTGGGTTTTCCAAATAGTCGAATAGTAGGAATTGATTCGATAGCCTTCGAAGCCTTTTGGATTTGTGGATCGCCTTTGCTACACTTCAGCATTTGCGACCGACCTTGCTTATCTTTGTGCAACTTGATGAAGGTTCGAGCTAGCTTAGGATTGGAGATGGAGTTCTTGGAGTTTGGCATTGAAGACATTATCTTTCCGCTGCTGTTTCTAGTATCTCTGATAGTATTGATATCTATTGTATCATCATTGTATCTGAATATTTTATCAAATGTTGTATATCAATGTATTATTTCATTTTCTTCCGTTGTGTTGTACTTAATGTGTTATAAGCTCCGGCGAACCAGATTCGACGTTTAGATCTACGACATTTGAATAAGAGTGTCGTATTCGGTGTCGATTTTCAAAGGTCGAGTCAGGATCGTTAGAAGTGGTATGAGAGCTGAAGGTTAAAACTTTAGCTTAGGAGTATAACACATTAAGTGACGCATTAGAGATAGGGTGAAGTATACCCTAGAATGTGTAATCCCTAAGATATCCATTCGAACGCCTAAGTAAATTCTCTTACTATTCACTGATAGTAAGTATGAGTGCAAGAAGAGGACGAGATAGGGGACAGGGAAATACCACTACAAATGGTCAATGCCCTGCAACAACAGAAATAACTTTCTTTATCAATCTCCTTTGATTCGTCTTTCCAATTTCTTTGATTGCTTCGTAGTAGCTCAAGGAAGAAGCTTCGGTGTGATGGTGGCCCTACGAATCGTGTAGATAAGTCTCTATTCCATATTCTCTTGGTCAAAATTCTATCATCTTATCGTTCTTAACTTTAGCAAAAATTGAAATTTGATAAATTGGTTAGTTAAAATATAAAGTTAAATAAATTGTATCGATAAAACAATTTTGATTAAAACCAAATTTGAAATTTTGTTGTAATTGCTTATGAGTACAAAAGTCGAAAGAGGGACCAGTTGTGTATACTTTGAGATATTCCAACCTGGATTGGGTACCTATTGTTTGTTCTATTGGGTCTAGATATAGTCTACGAATGGTTAGTTATCCCTTCAAACTAACCAATGCCCATGTATATTTCTAGATTTGGACGGCCCCAAGTATCTTGTAAAGAGTTAAATAGATTCGTTCTTGTATCTATTATTGATATTCTGATTTGGTAAGCCAAATACAGAATAGATAATCGACTTGATTTGTGAGTCGATTCTCTATCTTTGCGTATCTTTCCAATCTTTGTTGTCTCCATGGCAAATTTCGGTGATGAAATTTTCTTAAGGAAGGGATATCTGTAATATCCCAAAATTATCACTTAAAATAAACAATATATTTTGAACTCTTGGAATTTAATTTGAATATAAATTAAGGAAAAAAAATCTTAAACAAATAAAATAAGTGAAAACAATATATGAAAAAATATTCCAATTTTATTTCAAGTTTAAAATAATAAAGAATGTTTATAAAAGTCATTTTAATTTAAAAATCTTATGTATATGCATATTACATATATGAGTAAAATTGAATACATATTGAAATTTAATTTAAATTTTTTAAGGTGTGTGTGAATATAACAAATGAACATAAATGTTTATATTTAGAGTTTAAAATTGAAGTTTGAATTTAAATATAAAATGAATGTTTTAAAAATTAGTAGCATTTAAAATTATTAAGATGTAATATATGTAATGTTAATATTGGTTAAATTCTTTTAACATTGTACATACACTTATATTTATATATACACAAGTGAATAAAGGAATGCATTGACTTATAAGGAGTATATGATATAAATATTGTAATGTCCCAGAATTTTGGGCAATACTTATTTAATAGTTTCCATTTATAAATTATTTTAAAATATGTAATATTGATTTAATAATCTAATTTAACCAAATATTATATATTCAAAACTAATAATTAATCTATTTTAACAAATGTTATCTTTTCAAAAACTCAATAATAATGATAATTTAATTTGGAATGTTTATTCTTTTCAAAAGATAATATATATATATATATATAATTAATTAATGATAATTAATCTTTCTAAGTTAATAAAAATATTCTATTTGTAGTGTATATATATATAAATTATAAATAGGAAATTGGTTTCAATTTAAATTTAATAAAAAAATATTTTTAAATTATAATATATATTGTGATTTGGAGTTCTGTTTTAAAATTCAAATAATTTCTGAAGTTAATACTTAAAATGTTCTATTTATAATGTATAGATATATTTGTAAATATATATTGTAAATAGGAAAATATTGGATTAAACCTAAATAGAAAATGTGTTTTCAAATTTATAATATACATATGTATACATAGTGATTTGGAAGATTTTTGATTTGATTTAATAAAATGCTTTTCAAAAGCAATTTAAAATTAATTTTTATTTATAAAACACTTAAAGGAAAATTTAATTTTATTTAAAAGTATAATAGCTTGAAAATAGTACATTATTATAAAAATTTAATTTGTTTTCTTTTAAATTGGTTTTTGAAAACAAATTTAGTTTTTATATATAGTATCAATGTTAGTTATAATAATTTAAGTTTAAACTTTCTAAATAAAATTTAAATAAATGTTTACTTTCTTTCTTTTAAAACTTATCTTTAGGAAAATGGATTTTTAAATAATTATAAATCAAATCATGAAGTTATGAATACATTTCATAGTTATTTATATAACATAAGTATTAGGTTAATATTGTAATTAAGGTTTAATTCATTTGTAGATAAGTAATTAATTTAATAATCACATCTTAAAACACTTGGCAACATAAGAATTTAGGAAAAACACACTTGTATACATAATAATAAAGGTTTTGACATTTGTAAATACATGGATTTATTCATGAAACAAGTGGCAATCTTTGTTGAAAACTTTGTTTATAATTAATGTTTTTAAAAGAAAGGTCAGTTTTTGTTCTCTTTAACTAAAAAAAAATTTCAAATGCAAGATTCAAACTGAAATCAAAAACAAATTCAAACTGTAATAAAATCTGAAGCTATGTACAAACTTCAGATTCAAAGTATTCAACCTGAAAACATGGTTTCAAGCTTAACTGGGAATCAACAGCAGATTCAGTAAGCTTTCAAAAGATAATTAATGGAATTTATAGATGTGAGCATCATCAGATTTCAACAGAAGTTAAAATGCAGTAATTCTGTGTCCTCTGCTTCTAAAAAAACCGTGAGTAAATACCTTTCTTAAAAAAAGTTTTAAATCCTTTATATGTTTGTTCTGTGAAATGATTGATATAGTAAATATGATATCAATGCTTGCATGTTGGATTTGATGATGTTATAATCATGTTGTTTCTCAATTTATCATCTTTAATCTGATTTGTGCTGTACAAACTTGAATACATACCTGTATATGTATATTTTGTGTTCTCTATAAAATCTGTTGCAAGATCAACTACAATAACTCAAATCTCCCAGCATAATCACAATTAAACATTGATTACTGAAGTAAGATGTTAATAACATTTTATTCTTGTTTTTAAAATTAATTACAAGTGATTGTATTTGGATAATACTCTGTAAAATATGAAAATACAACTGACATTCGAAAATGAGTAAAATTCAAGTTTGATGAATTTTGAATTCACTTAGATAATCTGAATCGTACTATCAAATTATGAATTTTAGTATAAAATTTGTGATTCTTAATTTTGCATATAACGTGAATTTGAAAGGGGATTGAATTTGGAGTTTGGGTCGATTGTCGTTGACCAGAGTTGAGGTGGTGGTCGAGTTTCGATAGGGAGGTGGCCGTGGTGTCAGGGGACAGGGGATAAATGGTGATGAATGTCAATGATAACCATGGTGGCCGTGAAGAGGCGTTGTAGGGTTTTATTGCTCAGTTGGGTTGGAAGGGTTGCTGTGGATTTCTCGGGGGCTATGGTGCATCGAGTTCTAGCACATGGAGGGCGATCGCGACGTTGGGGTGCAAGGCGGCTCTGGAAGTGAAGCCCTGGTCTCCGGTCATCTAGTTCATCGGCGTTTGGCATTCTGTAGTTCGATTGTATTTTTTGGTTGAAGGTGTTGTAGTGCATATTTTGATTCAGTGGCGATTTCGTTGATTCTGGGGAACGTGGTGGTCGTAGGGGTAAGGAGAGACTTGTGGAGTGTCGCGATATAGTTCGCCGTCGACCAAATCTAGCGTGCATGTGCACGGTGTCGAAGTGTGCATATGGAATTTTGGTTAGGGAAGAAAGTGTTTGGCTGTATTTTTTTATTGTATTCTCGAAGTGGGTCTCGTGTATTATCGAGGGTGACTCAGGTTTTTCGTGTATTGCCTCGTGCAGTTGTTCCAGATTTAAGTTTGTTCAGTTTTTAGATAGTGAAATTAAAGAAATTTTTTTAACTTATGTTTGTTACAGGATTTGAATCTTGTTAAATCCTATTGGTTTCTAAACTGTAAAATGTATTTTAGAAATTTGAAAGCAAACTAAGTTTTTAAATAGTTTAAAGATGTTTGAAATGTATAAATTTAACACTTTGTGTTTTAACAAGTTTAAGTTAATCTTACTTTTAAAATAGATTGTTTTTAAAAGTTTTAGTATTAACCGGATTTTTGTACTTTTTAAAATGAAGTTACAACATTTGAAAGCAAATTGAATTTTGATCTAGTGTTTTAATTAGTTTTATAAAGAATGAATGTTTGACTTTAAAAGAATTTTAGTTTTAAAGTTTGGATTTTAAAATTTTAAACTTTTGATTAAAATAGTTTGTTTTCAATTATTGCTTTGTTAAATTATATAATAATGTTTTCAAATAAAGTTATAATCAAAGTGATTTAAAATGTGATTAAAGTAAGGTATTTAACTTAGATAAATTTAAAGATAATGATAAATTAAAAGATGATGTTTTAGTGTAAACCAATTACAAGCTTTTGAATTTAAAAAATTTAATTTTTAAAATGATTGATAAAAGTTAATGGAATGTATGGTTTATCTTAATCAAGTTTTAATTATAAAGGTAACTAAAGTAAATTACTCAATTAACATAAACAATTAATGCGGGTAATTAAATTTGGGTAAATTAGTTAGTATAATTAATTAAGTGTAATTAATTACTTAATTAAAAATTAATTAATCAAGGTTAATTAATTAAGAAATAATAAAGTAATAAGTAATTAGGAAGTTAATTACTAAATGATTAAGAATTATTATTTAAACATAATTACTTAATGAAGTAATTAAAGAAATTAATTACTCTGTGTAATCAATTAAGTTATTGTGGATAATTTTAGTTAATTAATTAAGTTTAATTAATTAGAAAGAATTACTTAATGATGAGATTAAGTATAATTACTTAATGTAATTAAAAATGTGTAATTACTTAGTAAAGTAATTAATGAATAATTACTGAATGTAATTAATTAAGGAAATTACTTGATGGATAGTAATTAAAGGATAATTACTTAAGAGAAGTAATTAAGGGATAATTACTCGGTGTAATTAAAGGATTGATTAATGAAATTAATCAAGGTGTTGGTTTAATTGGTGAAGTAATTAAAGGAAGTTAATTACTGATTGTGATTAATCAGGTTTGATTAATAAATGTAATTAAGTGTATAATTAATAATTAAATGTAATTATGAGAAAAATTGATTATAAACTAATTAGAGGGTCAGTAATTCATGTAATTAATGAATAGTTAATTGTTTAATTAATTAATAAATGTGATTAATTATAAGATAATTAATCAATGAAGTGAGAAAGAAGTAATAATTAGTTAACGAAATTAATTAAGGATTTATGTAATTAACTATTGTTAATTAATTAATCAGAAATTAATTAAGATTAATTAATGATTAAAGATAAATTAATTTGTGTGATTAATTTAGAGGCTAATTTCATAGTGTAATTAAAGAATAATTAATCTAGGTGATTAATTAAGAATATGATTAAAGGAAAATTAATCTGTAAATTGAAGATTAATTAATTGAATTATGATGGTGATTAAAGGGTGATTGGTTCATTAATTGTAATTGATTAATGATTGTTTAAGTAGGATTTGTTGTTAATTCTCAAGTAATTAATTTAATTTAAAATGATTAAATTAATTATAAAGGAGTTAATAATACCTGTTTGTGTATGATGGTTTGTGGAATATCTAGATTGGTTGATATCTATTGGATGATATGTGGTGATATTCTGTGATATGATATTTGATATATCAATGCTAAATGTGTGATATTTATCTGTGAATGATGCTGTGTGAATTCAATGTTTTAAATTGAATTAATTTGTTAAAATTAAATCACTTGGACATTAAGATGGCGTTTGGATTCGATGAGACCGGGATCGGGTTTCCATATTTGGAATTCCAAAAACCACATCGATCCAAATAAAACGTTAGGTCGTGAATCTCAAGTGAAGAGTGAAGACTCGAGGTGTAAGGACTATTGTCATTAATACTCTGAGGGTGATTCCAATACGAGTTTAACGGGGGTAGTACTTTCAGGTTCGATGTGACGCCCCACCTCTATACCCACGTTAGCAAAGAGTATTGTATAGATAATACCGTCTGCTAACACGGAGAATAAGGCTGGATAGGAGCGATCATGTGTAAACTTACCTTAACTATTCACTAAACACGTCGAAAAGTAGATTCACAACAGTTCGACGTATTCAATAAATATTTAAAGCAAGACTACAATGGCTATAGGATCTATCAGAACAGAATATAACAACTCAAATGCAATCTACATCACAGAACAGTAAACCATCATATACACATATATATAGATACATAACAGAGTATACAAAATAATACATGCCAAGTGGTATAGCAAACCATAATATACAGACGAGTTCCAGATGAATACATATCAGAGTTACAACAGAAAGGACTACACAAAAAGCTAAGACAAAAAGGAGTCAGCGGAATAGTCCATGCGGAAGCAAAAGAGGCTAAGTCCAAAAGCACCTAACCTGAAACATCTCGGTCTGACCCGAGTATAAAATACACGGGTCAGTCTAGATAACAAATCAGTTAGATAAACTGAACCATAATAAACCTGCAAGGTCACAATATATATCAAATATCTCTAAAAGAGATAACCCAATCATCTAACATAAGATGAATCATATAGATCAAGCCTCATATCATCGACAACATATAGAAACAAAGGATAAGAATATCCCAAAGCAAGCCATAAGGCAAACAACAAATACCGATAAATACGAGTTCCATAAGGTAGACGCTATATTTCGTGTGGCTCCAAAGAACCAATACAGAAAAGCAATACCTAGGGAATATACATATAAATGAAACATCATGAGCGGTGGTGAGTAAACCACTCCGTTATCCCTTGAGCGGTGGTGAAGAAACCACTCCAATATCTCTTGAGCGGTGGTGAAGAAACCACTCCATTTTCTCTTGAGCGGTGGTGAAGAAACCACTCCGAAAGCAATGCAATAGGGCAACTTAATATCACCCATGTGGCGCATAACGGCCGACATCGGAAGCGATACATCAGCAACCCAATATCACCCATGTGGCGCATAACGGCCAACATCGGAAGCGATACTATAGCAACCCAATATCACCCATGTGGCGCATAACGGCCACATCGAAAGCGATACTAAAGGGCAACAAACCAGAAGGAGACAGTCCGAAGACACTATCCCAAAGGCGATATGTGTCACAAACTCCCGAAAGGAATCCGAAAAGTGGTAACGTGAGTCCCATAACCACCCGTTCGCACTAAACGGTTTACTATCCGTTAGTTTATTTCACACTCAAAACAGTACAAATTTACCTCATATCATCGGTAAACTAAACCCGAAGGTCAAAACGATCAATTGAATAGGTCGGGGATTAATCGAAAGGATAAACGCACAGATTCATGGTCCGTGTTTTGCCCAACCATTTAATCACCCTTCCACTTCGCTCGAAGTGCGAAAGTGTGTGTTTTAAATAGAATTTATAAATTGGAGAAACGAGATTTTAAATGCGATTCGAGAAATTATTTTATAAAAACCCGTGGATGAAGTCAAGAGTAAGTTATCCAAGCCAAATATGCAATAACAACCACTAAAAAGAAACTTGAATCGATAAGGTCCGGAAAAATCAATCAAATATGCAAAATAAACAAACCAGGCAAAACAAAGCAGGTCGGTCGACCGGACTGCAGGGCTCGGTCGGCTGGCCAAATGCAGAAACCCAATTATGGCTCGGGGCAGCAGGTCGGTCGACCGAAGCCTGCACTCGGTCGGCCGAACCTGGTGATTTTGCACTTCCTGCCCTATTTCAATGAAAAGCAAATTCCTTCCAATTCCAAAACAATGGCACATGCATACTTGTTAGGAATTCATACCAACACCCATGAAATCAAGAGAAGTAGATGTGAGTTCAAAACTCACCTTTTACACAAAACAAAGAAGATGAAGAAGCACCAATGCAAGGAATCAACCAACTACACTCCACTTCAACACTACAAGCTTCAATCTAGAATCAAAGCAAGTATTTCCTAAGTTAGGGTTAGGAAATTACTGAAATTGAAGAGGAGAAGAGATGGAGAAGATGGAGATGAACTTACCAATGGATTCTCTATGAATTTGGAGCAAGAAATCAAGATACAAAGGAGAACTAGGGCTTGCTAATTTCTATTTCCTCTTCCTTTCCCCCATTTTCAGTTCTAAGCTTAAGTTTTAAGAAATGAATAAGTGAATGAGAGGAGTGGCTAAGCTAGAGGATTAGTTAAACTAGTGGGCTGAACCCAAACCCAAACCCAATAGAAAAAGTAACCAAAAATTCACAAACTCCAAACATATCAAAGATTATACTCAAAAAGATCGCAAACGCCATTTTGGAACCAATGGAGGTGGTCTTGAGTTCCAATTCGGCCATTTGCAGAAAGTAACATTTCGGACCAAAATCCGACTAACGACGCTATATTTAAATTAAACATTTAAATATAAAATCGTTAAATATGCGGGTTGTTACATTCGAGATGAAGATTCAGAGTGCAAGGGATGTTGTCGTTAACTCTGAGTATGATTCCAAAACTAGTGTAACGAGATAGTGCCTTCGGTTTCGTTCGAACCCGGAATGTACTTGTATGGATTGAATGCTTTCAGAACATCGTCAGGTGGACGATGAGCATTCTAAGATAGATGTCTCCTATAAAGGTAATCGCAGCCTCAAGCCTCATCAACCGAGAATGGCTAAAACAGGGGAGGTGCGGCAAGGCTAAGTGGGCCATGCCTACGTAGGACGAGATTTAACCCTGTCTTGAGGTCCCTTTTTATTTCGGCTGTGTGGGCGGTTGAACATGACAACTACCAGGGTGGTCTTGTTCGGGACTGTCCAGTAAGGGATGGTTCCGGCTTTGTGTTGCAGGGGATCGGGAGTGGTCCTCGGTACGGTGATCTAGGCCACGTACTATGACGAGCGGTAACCCAGTAGCGCTGCCATTGTATGGAATCCAAAATCCAATAAGTGCCTGTACGGTTTTGATTGTGCCCAACTATGTTGGAACGTGAGATGTAAGCATTCCAGCTATTTCCATATTTTATTTTGAAAACCCTAGACCCTATTATACTATCACTGGATTTTCTATCAAATGTTTTGGTTAGCGCAAGGTAAAAACTTACCCATGTTTATTTGTGGGAAGTCTTACGTGATACATTTGTTTTCAAAGGATTTTCAAAGTTAAGCAACTTTTAACCGTTTACTCACACCAGTCCCATGTCTGACCCGAGTGTTTATTTTCTGTTTTATTAAACTCTTGGGTACTTATATTTCGTATGAGTAATCGAGGGATTCAGGTGTGCTTTGACGAGTTCTGGAGGAGATATGGAGCAGGTGGCTTCAGCGTGTAGATATATGTACAGTATTCTGCTGTGTTAGAATTGTATCTATTTTCTATTATGTACTTGAATTGTAATATCTAGACAGGAGTTATAACTGTCTAGTTTGTGTTGTTGGAGTTGTATAACTCTGATGTATATGATACTATGTAATATTTTATTTGATTAATATAATTTATTCGTTCCGCTGTGAGATTCTGATATTGTTTGGTTCTTTCTTCTCTATCTTTTCTCTTTTCTAACTCTTTTTTCCCCCTTAATGATGCGTCTTTCTGTGATATAAAAGGCGGGTCGTTACATTGTGGTATCAGAGCGCTAGGTTGAGCGAATACCTAAGCTCTGGAGTGGTGTCTTTCTTGAGAGAGCGTATTTGTAATTTTGAATATATATATATATATATATATATATATATATTCCTACCAATTTTGTTTGGTTACCTGTTCGGGTTTGCCAACATAAGTTCTAGAAGTAGAAGAGACAGTGGTGCGTATAGCACAACTATCAATGGAAGAAGTCTGAGTATTTGTGGTTGGAAGAGTATCTACTAGGACAGTTTTGGGCATCTTGAGTAAGTTTGGCAGCTGGGTATATGGATTTCATCGATCTCTGAAGGAAACCTTTTAAATGTTTGGAGTTTATCTTTGGAGTGTAATTTGAATTACGCTCGTGTGAGCGGATTTTCTAGAATTTGGATCAGTCGGAAGTGCTGAAGCAAGTAATGGTTGGTAACCATAGGAAGGAGCCTTATCTGTATTGGAGTTGGAGACTCAGTTCAGCTAAGTGTTTGTGCTTGGTTTGAAGCTCGAGTTTCTTGAGAGGTTTCTGCTCATCTTGAGGACTCTTTTGTGGAGTTGGTTGATATAGATTTAAGATTCACGGAGCTCTTGGATAGGAAGTCTATGGTAGCAATGGAAGCTCAGAGGTCTTGAGTGTGCTGTCAGGAAGATCTTTTAGCTCAGTAGTATCCTAGAGGTGGAGTTTGGAAACAGTTGTGTGGTCCGTTTCTTCGATGGTTCAGAAGTCTTTGAGATTCTTTTGTCAGTAGGACGGGCAACGGTGAAGGCTTATCCACTTCTTCTGGAAGCTCATCTGGGTAAGATGTTTGTGATTAAGGTGGGTCATCAGTTTTTCTTTTGAAGGGCTTAAGCTGTTCTGTTATGTAAGAGAGAATAGTTTCTTTGGAATATGAACTGGGTATTATCGCAAAAGTGACATGCGATGGTTCGGAAGTTCTTTTAGTAATCTTTGCTTTAGTTTGAGTCATCTCTAAAGATGTTGGAGCTATCGAAGTGGTTTGAGACTTTCTGAATATCTTTGAGGAAGTCAAAGGAGTGTGTCCATATCGGGAGATGGAGTTCTGTTTGGATTTGGTTCTTGGATTTTCCGGTGGTTTAATCTAGCAGAGAGAAGACTCCAGGAGAGAGGATTTTGTAAGCAATCGGGATTGATTGGATCTAGTTTTCTGACTGGATTTATGCTGTAGTATTTGTAACCAAATCTGATAGGTCATTAAGCTTTTATGGAATTTGATGGACAATGTTTCTTGATGAGTTGATCAATTTTGTGCTTGTGTTCATCAAAACATTCTCATCTTCTTTAGATCAGAGTTGTGCAGCGGAGGCATGGTGGCATCTATCCCAGAATAGAAGCAACCTCGGATTCATCGAAAGATTTGTGTTTTCTTGGATTAAAGGATTTCTTCGGGAATTTCTTCCGGAATCTGAAGGCTTGGATGTCTGGTGCATCTATTCTGTTTTCCGAATAGGAGAAGCTAGTTTAAAGTCTTTTGATGCTTGTATAGTAGATTGGTGTTTTGGATTTTGATGGATTTTGGGAGAACCATCTTGTTGAGTAGAATCAGGAGGTCATCTCGTTCTTGATCCAGCTTTGATTTGAGAAGCATCTGTGAAGTTTGGTTGATCAGGAAGGTTGAGGGCAGCCCAGGATCAGCAGAGGTTGTGGTCAAGAGACGAAGAAATTCAAAATTAAAAGTCAGAGATTTAATTTTTGGATAAGTTTTCTCCGATCATAAGAGCAATGAGATTGGATAAGATATGAAGCTAGCTCAAATGTATTGGAATCTTTCTGTATTCTCTTAAGGATAAGTGTTTGATCTATCACTGGTTTAGAACCAGCAGATCATGGAGATTTGGAAGTTGAACCGGACTTGTCTGTGATCCGGTATCTTGTCTAGATTGTAGATCTAGATATAGGAGTTCTAGATCTGAGTAGAGCAGCTACTTTTAGATTATGTAGAGCGAGTATTCCGGTGTTTGTACCTGGAAAACTCTAGGAAATTTTGTCCAGAATTTTGTCTGGATAGTTAGAATTGATTGTTTGAATTGGATGTTATGGTTTCTAGTATGGTTGATAGCATTTGTTGCTACTCTAAAATTAAAATCTATATGGAATTATTAAATTATCTTTGCTTTTAATTTCAGGGATGAAATTCTTTTAAGGAGGAGGAATGCGATGTCCCAGAATTTTGGGCAACACTTATTTAATAATTTCAATTTATAAATTATTTTAAAATATGTAATATTGATTTAATAATCTAATTTAACCAAATATTATATATTCAAAACTAATAATTAATCTAATTTAACAAAAGTTATCTTTTCAAAAACTCAATAATAATGATAATTTAATCTGGAATGTTTATTCTTTTAAAAAGATAATAATATATATATAATTAATAATAATTAATCTTTCTAAGTTAATAAAAATATTCTATTTGTAGTGTATATATGTATACATTGTAAATAGGAAATTGGTTTCAATTTAAATTTAATAAAAAAATATTTTCAAATTATAATATATATGTTTATATATTGTGATTTGGAGTTCTGTTTTAAAATTCAAATAATTTCTGAAGTTAATACTTAAAATGTTCCATTTATAATGTATAGATATATTTGTAAATATATATTGTAAATAGGAAAATATTAGATTAAACCTAAATAGAAAATGTGTTTTCAAATTTGTAATATACATATGTATACATAATGGTTTGGAAGATTTTTGATTTGATTTAATAAAATGCTTTTCAAAAGCTATTTAAAATTAATTTTTATTTATAAAACACTTGAAGGAAAATTTATTTTTATTTAAAAGTATAATAGCTTGAAAATAGTACATTATTATAAAAATTTAATTTGTTTTCTTTTAAATTGGTTTTTGAAAACAAATTTAGTTTTTATATATAGTATCAATGTTAGTTATAATAATTTAAGTTTAAACTTTCTAAATAAAATTTAAATAAATGTTTACTTTCTTTCTTTTAAAACTTATCTTTAGGAAAATGGATTTTTAGATAATTATAAATCAAATCATGAAGTTATGAATACATTTCATAGTTATTTATATAACATAAGTATTAGGTTTAATTCATTTGTAGATAAGTAATTAATTTAATAGTCACATCTTAAAACACTTGGCAACATAAGAATTTAGGAAAAACACACTTGTATACATAATAATAAAGGTTTTGACATTTGTAAATACATGGATTTATTCATGAAACAAGTGGCAATCTTTGTTTTAAAAGAAAACTTTGTTTATAATTAATGTTTTTAAAAGAAAGGTCTGTTTTTGTTTTCTTCAATTAAAAAAAAATTTCAAATGCAAGATTCAAACTGAAATCAAAAGCAAATTCAAACTGTAATAAAATCTGAAGCTATGTACAAACTTCAGATTCAAAGTATTCAACCTGAAAACTTGGTTTCAAGCTCAACTGGGAATCAACAGCAAATTCAATAAGCTTTCAAATGACAATTAATGGAATTTATAGATGTGAGCATCATCAGATTTCAATGTTTCAACAGAAGTTAAAATGCAGTAATTCTGTGTCCTCTGCTTCTAAAAAAACTATGAGTAAATACCTTTCTTAAAAACAGTTTTAAATCCTTTATATGTTTGTTCTGTGAAATGATTAATATAGTAAATATGATATCAATGCTTGCATGTTGGATTTGATGATGTTATAATCATGTTGTTGCTCAGATTTATCATCTTTAATCTGATTTGTGCTGTACAAACTTGAATACATACCTGTATATGTATATTTTGTGTTCTCTGTAAAATCTGTTGCAAGATCAACTACAATAACTCAAATCTCCCTGCGTAATCACATTTAAACATTGATTACTAAAGTAAGATGTTAATAACATTTTATTATTATTTTTAAAATTAATTAAAAGTGAATGTATTTGGATAATAATCTGTAAAATATGAAAATACAGCTGACATTCGAAAATGAGTAAAATTCAAGTTTGATGAATTTCGAATTCACTTAGATAATTCGAATCGTACTATCAAATTATGAATTTTAATATAAAATTTGTGATTTTTAATTTTGTATACAACGTGAATTCGAAAGGGTCTTGAATTTGGAGTTTGGGTCGATTGTCGTTGGCCGGAGTTGAGGTGGTGATCGAGTTTCGGCAGGGAGGTGGCCGTGGTGTCAGGGTACAGGGGAAAAATGGCGATGAATGTCAATGATAACCGTGGTGGCTGTGAAGAGGCGTTGTAGGGTTTTATTGCTCAGTTGGGTCGGAAGGCTTGCTGTGGACTTCTCGACGGCTATGGTGCATCGAGTTCGAGCGCATGGAGGGGGATCGCGACGTTGGGGTGCAAGGCGGCTCTGGAAGTAAAGCCATGGTCTCCTGTCGTCTAGTTCATCGGCGTTTAGCACTTTGTAGTTCGAGTGTATTTCCTGGTTGAAGGTGTTGTAGTACATATTTTGATTCAGTGGCGATTTCGTCAATTCTGGGGAGCGTGGTGGTCGTAGGGGTCAGGAGAGACTTGTGCAGTGTCGCGACGTAGTTTCGCCATCGACCAAATCCGTGCATGTGCACGGTGTCGAAGTGTGCATTTGGAATTTTGGTTAGGGAAGAAAGTGTTTGGTTGTGTTTTATTTCGTTGTATTCTCGAAGTGGGTCTCGTGTATTATCGAGGGTGACTTAGGTTTTTCGTGTATTGCCTCGTGTAATTGTTCCAGATTTGAGTTTGTTCAGTTTTTAGATAGTGAAATCAGAACAAAAATTTTAATTTATGTTTGTTACAGGATTTGAATCTTGTTAAATCATGTTGGTTACTAAACTGTAAAATGTATTTTAGAAATTTGAAAGCAAACTAAGTTTTTAAATATAGTTTTTAAAGATGTTTGAAATGTTTAAATTTAAAACTTTGTATTTTAACAAGTTTAAGTTAGTCTTGTTTTAAAAATATATTGTTTTTAAAGGTTTTAGTATTAACCGGATTTTTGTACTTTATAAAATGAAGTTACAAAATTTGAAAGAAAATTGAATTTTGAACTAGTGTTTTAATTAGTTTTATAAAGAATAAATGTTTGCCTTTAAAAGAATTTTAGTTTTAAAGTTTGGATTTTAAAAATTTAAACTTTTGTTTAAAATAGTTTGTTTTCAATTATTGCTTTGTTAAATTATATGATAATGTTTTCAAATAAAATTGTAATTAAAGCGATTTGAAATGTGATTAAAGTAAGGTATTTAACTTAGATAAATTTAAAGATAATGATAAATTAAACGACGATGTTTTAGTGTAAACCAATTACAAGCTTTTGAATTTAAAAAATTTAATTTTTAAAATGATTGATAAAAGTTAATGGATTGTATGGTTTATCTTAATCAAGTTTTAATTATAAAGGCAACTAAAGTAAACTACTCAATTAACATAAATAATTAATGCGGGTAATTACATTTGGGTAAATTAGTTAGTATAATTAATTAAGTGTAATTAATTACTTAATTAAAAGTTAATTAATCAAGGTTAATTAATTAAGAAATAATAAAGTAATAAGTAATTAAGAAGTTAATTACTAAATGATTAAGAAGAATTATTTAAAATAATTACTTAATGAAGTAATTAAAGAAATTAATTACTCTGTATAATCAATTAAGTTATTGTGGATAATTTTAGTTAATTAATTACGTTTAATTAATTAAAAAGAATAACTTAATGGTGGGATTAAGTATAATTAATTAATGTAATTAAAAATTTGTAATTACTTAGTAAAGTAATTAATGAATAATTACTGAATGTAATTAATTAAGGAAATTACTTGATGGATAGTAATTACAGGATAATTACTTAAGAGAAGTAATTAAGGGATAATTACTCGGTGTAATTAAAGGATTGATTAATAAAATTAATCAAGGTGTTGGTTTAATTAGTGAAGTAATTAAAGGAAGTTAATTGCTGATTGTGATTAATCAGGTTTGATTAATAAATGTAATTAAGTGTATAATTAATAATTAAATGTAATTATGAGAACAATTGATTAATAAAGTAATTAGAGGGTCGGTAGTTTATGTAATTAATGAATAATTAATTGTTTAATTAATTAATAAATGTGATTAATTATAAGATAATTAATCAATGAAGTGAGAAAGAAGTAATAATTAATTAATGAAATTAATTAAGGATTTATGTAATTAATTATTGTTAATTAATTAATTAGAAATTAATTAAGATTAATTAATGATTAAAGATAAATTAATATGTGTGACTAATTTAGAGGCTAATTTCATAATGTAATTAAAGAATAATTAATCTAGGTGATTAATTAAGAATATGATTAAAGGATAATTAATCTGTAAATTGAAGATTAATTAATTGAATTATGATGGTGATTAAAGGGCGGTTGGTTCATTAATTGTAATTAATTAATGATTGTTTAAGCAGGATTTGTTGTTAATTCTCAAGTAATTATCTAATTTAAAATGATTAAATTAATTATAATGGAGTTAATGATGCCTGTTTGTGTATGATGGTTTGTGGAATATCTGGATTGGTTGATATCTATTGGATGATATGTGGTGATATTCTGTGATATGATATTTGATATATCAATAATAAATGTGTGATATTTATCTGTGAATGATGTTGTGTGAATTCAATGTTTTAAATTGAATTAATTTGTTAAACTTTAATCACTTGGACATTAAGATGGCGTTTGGATTCGATGCGACCAGGATCGGGTTTCCAAATTTGGAATTCTGAAAACCACATCGATCCAAATAAAACGTTAGGTCGTGAATTTCAAGTGAAGAGTGAAGACTTGAGATGTAAGGACTATTGTCGTTAATACTCTGAGGGTGATTCCAATACGAGTTCAACGGGGGTAGTACTTTCAGGTTCGAGATGAAGATTCAGAGTGCAAGGGTTGTTGTCATTAACTCTGAGGGTGATTCCAAAACGAGTGTAACGAGGTAGTGCCTTCGGTTTCGTTCGAACCCGGAATGTACTTGTATGGATTGAATGCTTTCAGAACATCGTCAGGTGGACGATGAGCATTCTTAGGTAGATGTGTCCTATAAAGGTAATCGCAGCCTCAAGCCTCATCAACGGAGAATGGCTAAAACAGGGGAGGTGCAGCAAGGCTAAGTGGGTCATGCCCAAGTAAGACGAGATTTACCCCTGTCTAGAGGTCCCTTTTTATTTCGACTGTGTGGGCGGTTGATCATGACAACTACCGGGGTGGACTTGTTCGGGACTCTCCAGTAAGGGATGATTCTGGCTTTGTGTTGCAGGGGATCAGGAGTGGTCCTCGGTATGATGATCTAGGCCACGTACTGTGATAGGCGGTACCTCAGTAGCCCTGCCATTGTATGGAATCCAAAATCCAATAAGTGTCTGTACGGTTTTGATTGTGCTCAACTATGTTGGAATGTGAGATGTAAGCATTCCGGCTATTTCTGTATTTTATTTTGAAAACCCTAGACCCTATTATAATATCACTGGATTTCCTATCAAATATTTTGGTTAGCGTAAGGTAATAACTTAGCCATGTTTATTTGTGGGAAGTCTTACGTGATACCTTTGTTTTCAAAGGATTTTCAAAGTTAAGCAACTTTTAACCGTTTACTCACACCAGACCTCTGCCTGACCCGAGTGTTTATTTTCTGTTTTATTAAACTCTTGGGTACTCATATTTCCTATGAGTAGTCGAGGGATTCAAGTTTGCTCTGATGAGTTCTGGAGGAGATATGGAGCAGGTGGCTTCAGCATGTAGATATATGTATAGTGTTCTGCTGTGTTAGAGTTATATCTGTTTTCTGTTATGTACTTGAATGGTAATATCTAGATAGGTGTTATAACTGTCTATTTTGTGTTGTTGGAGCTGTATAACTCTGATGTATATGATACTATGTAATATTTTATTTGATTAATATAATTTATTCGTTCCGCTGTGAGATTCTGATTTTGTTTGGTTCTTTCTTCTCTATCTTTTCTCTTTTCAATCCCTTTCTTTCTCCTTAATGATGCATCTTTCTGTGATATGAAAGACGGGTTGTAACAAATATAAAAATAAAGTTTATAAAATTTTCTTGTCTTGTAAAAGTTCACAAATGAAAATAAAGATTCACATGGGAGATACAGTAAGATAACTAACAAAATCTAGAGCTTATGATATCTTTTTACAAATGGCACAAGACATCATTACTTAAATA
This sequence comes from Allium cepa, assembly GCA_030765085.1. Lineage (NCBI taxonomy): Eukaryota > Viridiplantae > Streptophyta > Magnoliopsida > Asparagales > Amaryllidaceae > Allium > Allium cepa. Next base: position 201,487,426 of record CM060934.1, on the reverse strand, counting down.
AAATAATCAAATAAATTTTTTTCAGAAAAACCTTTTAGTTTGCTAATTCAAATTTTTAAACCTCCAAATCTTCGAAGTTTAGTAACCAAAAGATTTTGCAATCTTTAAACTCCAACATTCAAGCAAGAAAAATTCAGAAAAAAAAAGAAACTGCCCTTCTTCAATTCAATTCAAAAGAAAAAGGAAAATATATGAATCATCTTAAACTTTAAGCTCAGGTAAGTTTTTAAAACTGTATAGTTAATGAAGTTATGATTTTAAAACCAAGTATTAACACAAACAAAAATTCAAAACTGTAGATTTGTAAAAAAAACAGGGAAGCTTCAGGTTTGCCAAAGAGCAGTGCAAATTTTTTTCTGGAAATAATTTAAAAGGCAAGTGAATCTTTTATTTTAAAATTAGAATTTGAGGTTATAATCTGTAATGGAGCAAGATTTAATACAATAACATTCAATCAATTGCAGGAAAATTCAAGTTTAAGGCTAAACTAGGTTTCTGGTTTCAAAACTGCAGACCTTTTCTTTCTTAGTATAAAAGGAAATTCAAATTGTAAGTCAATTTGAGATTTGTTGTTATTAATAATTAAGTAAATAAATAAAACAAGGAATTTAATATAATGATATCCAAACTGTTGCAGGTCGAATCAAGACTTAAATGCTTTAATCTACTTCTAGTTTCAAGTTGCAGAAAATAAAAAGGCTTCTCTGTTATAAGTCCTAACTTTAAGTAATTATAAACCGCTGTTATTAATAAATTAAGTGAATGAACATAACAAGAATAATCACAGATCTGTGTTTAAAATTTGCAGATCTAAATTTAAAAGAAATTAAAGTAGGAAAAGTAAGGAAGTTGCCCGGCCACATCTCTGTTTTGAAAACTGACAGGAAAACAATTCTGTCTTCTGAAAATATGTGAGTAAACCTTTGATTTTTTTCTATAAATTGTCGATTTTTATGGATGCTGAATCATACTAAACCTTTGGCTTGTGAATGGATTGCTATGCTTGAGTTTTTCTTTGCCTGGAAATGTGATTTCTTCCTTCTGTTTTTTTTCTGTTTCCTGTAACACTATGGTTTACAGCGTAAACCATGCCAAAGCCAGAAAGTCTCCCCTTATTCCTTTTGAAAATAAATTGTAACAAGTTAGAGGTTTGTGTTTAAAAATTGCACCATGTTTCAGAAACAAATCAAAGCAACTTTGTAGTTTTTTTTTCTGGAAACTGAGTATATTCAAGTATCAGGTTTAACAAAATAAACCATTTCAAAATCCCAATCTTCTCTCCCTCATTTCTTCTGAAAGTAAATTGAAAACAAGTTGGAGTTTTTGTTTAAATATACTGTGTTTTTCAATAATGAACCAAAGCAAGTTTTGAAATTTCCTTTTTACTGGGAAGTATGAAAACACGATTTCACCTAAGTTCTATGTTACAGGTTAAATCATATCAAAAATCAAATCACTCTCTTCCTCATTTCTTCCGAAAAGAATAGATTATAAAACAAGTTAGAGTATAGTTAATCTGCACTATGCTTCTGCAACAAATTAAAACAAAGGCCATGTAGTTTTCTTTCTGGAAAGTATGAAATACAGGCAATACTTAACTTTTGGAAAAAAATTCGATTATCATGAATTTAAAATCCAGTAGTTCTATCTTAATCTCCTTTAAAAATAATGATTTTTGAAACTAAAATCCAAAATTTTCATTATCCTTTCACTGAGATATCTGGGATAATCTGAAAAATGAAGTATTGTCAAATTCTGGTGATCTATGAAATTAAAGTCCTCGAGTTTGTTGTGGAAGCAAGATTTAGTGATCGTGATCACCAGAAAAATACTAGCTAAATTTACAAAATATTAATTCTTTGATTCAAGATCAAAGTAGGGTTAAAGAATCCATTTTCGCTCATGATCGAAATATTGGTGCCGCGCCACAAATACGTGATCGGACCGCGTGCCTCCGGTGCCAATCGAGACGTCGCACGATGATGAAGCTAGGGTCAAAGTTTTGTGGCCGCGAACAATCAGGGGAGGCGGCGTGAGATGTTTTACTGATGATGGTTCTGATAGGTTTTGGTGCCGAAGGGTCTCGATTCTCGTTCACAAATCTTTTTCAAATTCTAGGTGTTTGTGGTGTCTTGGGGGAAGGTGGTTGACTCAAGGGTAGCTGCAGCTTCAACCAACGACGGCGAAATTGGTCGTGCACGTGCACGTGGAGGAAGTGGTGTCAGTTGTGATGGTTTGGGGAAGAAGGTAGGCAGCTCGAAGTGTTACTCGGGAATTTGGGGTGGAAACTCGAAGGCGAACTCGAGTTGTTTTGACGTTGCATCAGGTTGGTCTTAATACTTAAAACAAAATTTTGAAATAAAATTTCACTCGGGTCAATTTTGGCTAAAACTCGAAGCAAGTGAGTGTTCTCCTCAGGTACCAATCGAGGAAGCCTCGGGTTAGTCATAAAACAGCAGGAAATCCGGCTCTTACTAAATTTTGAAATATAGGTTAAATATTTTTTTTGAAAACCCACTCTTTTTAAATTAATGATAATTGTAAATGGAATATTTGGTAAATGATATTGAGTTAATTATTTAGAATATATGAAGTTCAAGAATATTTTAAAAACTTATAAAAGTTGTTTTTAAAATTTGACTTAATAAAAATTTAAAAGTAAAGCAAATATCCAAGTGTTAACTTTAAACCAAATTTACTTTGAAATAGTAATTAACAATTAATGTTTGTAATGATTTTTTAATTAATAATTAATTAATTAAAGAATAGTCAATTTATAAAGGTAATTAAACTTAATTAATTAACAATTAAGAATTACTAAATTAAGATAATCAAATAATGGAATAATCAATTAATAAAGTTGATTAAGATTTAATTAATTCATAATTAAGTAAAATTAAACAGTGATTTAAAATAATTAATAAATATAATTATATGGTTAATTCACTTTAATCACAATCACCTTAATCAAAGATGATTGACCATCGTCAAATATTCTGTACTGGATTGATATTTCTATTGTGATGCTGTGATTGCTTTGTGATGTACTGTGATTTGTGGTTTGTGGTTTGTTCCTATATGTATGTGAAAAACCCTTTTTGCCCGTAAAACGGCATTTGAATTTCGATGCGACAGGGAGTCGGATTCCAGTTGGTTATCCGAAACCCACATCGAATTGTAATGATGAATCTTTGTGGTTGATAAATTTACTTTATTTATGAATCTTTGAACGAAGATAAGGTTATGGGTTATACCGCTTATCAATTTTAATATGATCGAATCTGTGATGACTGATGTTGTGCACTATTTTGTAAAAACCCCGGACTAAACTATACACACACAAATTGGATTGCACGTGGAAATTGGTTACATAGATTTTTGAAATATTTTTAAAAATTGAATTTTTGAATCCAAATGGTTTTGGAAATGGATCATATTTAAAGTGGAAAAAGCTATTGAAAAGGGATTTCACAAATAAAAGTTATTTTTTTGAATAACTTAATTTAGTTTTGAAATTTGATTTAAAATTGAATTCAATATTTGAAATTGAATTCTATTTTGAGAATTTATGATGTAAAAGGTCATACAAGTTTATATGGGTTTTTCAACCATTTTTAAAGTGTTGTTTTAGGAATTTGAATTTAAACCAAAATTTTTAACTTGTATAAATGAAATCAGATTTTTTTTGAAATAAAAAATATTTGTTTTCAAATGATAAATGCTTTCATATAAGAAATGAATTTCCAAATTGTGTTAAAGGAATTTCAAGTTCGAATTGAAATGGTTTTCCAAGTTATGGATAAATATTTGGGAACGGGTTTTGAAAGCTGTGAGTTAAATCTTTTATTTAAAGATTAAATGAGCTAACCCAATTGGAATGGAAATTGTTTCGAAAATTCGCGAATGGATTTTTGTGAAACTAGGTAAACTTTGTGAAATAAATCTTTTGTTTGAAGATTTGTTTAAACCATTTGAAAGAAAGATTTGGAATTTTAAAGTTGTGACTTAACTAAAACCCCATATCCATATGTTTTTAAATACTGCGCTCATTATTCAGTTTAGTCGAGAGAGGACCTTGTGTCATATAACCCATTCCGAATAATGATATGTCGTTATGGATAGCATTTGAGATCGGCAGTGAAGACCGGGTATTTACGAGAACGATAGGATGACCTACCGGTTGTCTCTACACTAAGTAGCTACGGTATAGAGATTCCCTAAGTGATGGCAAGTCCGATCGGGATTGTGAATACCCGAATTTGCAAGGGCTTCTTTGGAAGTGCCTTCGGTTTTGTTCGAACCCGAAACAGACTTGTATGGTCGCGTGCCTGGCACTACACTTTGAGATGTAAAGCTGATTTTTTTCAAATACATATCTGTTGGTGGCGAAGAATTTATTCTCTTAGCTTAACACCCTGCTCTGAGACGTACGAGCCCGGAGGTTATATCTTTGAAGGTTATCGGCGATATACTCCCAATTTGGTAGTGTGGCACACTAAGTGCTGCTGTATGTTGATGATCATTTGTTGATTAAAGCATGGCTTTGTGAAAAAGCGTAGCTTTGTGAATGATACCTCATCGAGCCTCACAAATCGGTAATGGTCGAAACAGGAAAGATGCGGCAAGGTTTCAAGGGTAGCTCCCCTAGGGTATGACCATTCCTTTTGGAAAAGGGTGGTATCATGGCATGGAGCCCAGGTACTTACTCATGTGGACACTATAATAAATATATTACTGTGTGATGTTATTGGTGTTGAGAGCTCTCGGATAAAGGTCCCAAAGGACCGGGGGTGGCATATCTTAGGTTTTATTCCCCGGGAAGGGGTAGCCGACCTTGTGTTAGCAGAGAGCCGAGTAGGTTCTCGGCGCATCCCTCCAGAGGTGTTCCCTTGTGGCAATAGGAAGTTTCGAGCCTGACCATTTATTGGAAATCCATTCATCCAATACGCACCTTGTACGGTTTTAGTTGTATTACCTGCCATCCACTTATGGTGGCGCCCCACTATTTGGATGGTAGCAATAGTAGGCATACAATAATGGTTGTATGTTGGCTAGGATTAATATTATACTTTCAAAAGGTTTTTCAGCACTATGCACTAAAAATAATATCAAATGGTTTTTGCGCATCAAACATTTTTGACTATCATAAGGAGAAATCTCCTCCAATTCTGCGTTCGCATTGTGTGTGTGGCGGGAGGCCATATGGTAGTTTCATTTTCCAACAAGCATTGCGGATTTCAAATTTTAAAATCTTTTGTTTGTTTTAAAAATAAAATCTGTCTTCGTTTGCTCATACCAGTCTCATGACTGACCCGGAGTTTATTGTTTCCTTCCTAAACTCTGGGTGCCCAACATTTTTCACACGGGAAGTCTAGAGTTTGGTTTTCCAGATAGTCGAATAGTAGGAATTGATTGATAGCCTTCGAAGCCTTTTGGATTTGTGGATCGCCTTTGCTACACTTCAGCATCTGCGACCGACCTTGCTTATCTTTGTGCAACTTGATGAGGGTTCGAGTTAGCTTGGGATTGGAGATGGAGTTCTTGGAGTTTGGCATTGAAGACATTATCTTTCCGCTGCTGTTTCTAGTATCTCTGATAGTATTGATATCTATTGTATCATCATTGTATCTGCATATTGTATCAAATGTTGTATATCAGTGTATTATTTCATTTTCTTCCGTTGTGTTGTATTTAATGTGTTATAAGCTCCGACGAACCGGATTCGACGTTTGGATCCGCGACATTTGAATACGAGTGTCGTATTTGATGTCGATTTTCGAAGGTCGAGTCAGGATCATTACATTTATGCCACGGTTTCCTTTGAATTCCCTACACTTTATTGACTTTCCATTTCCAATGTTCTCCACATATTTGTCGATGCTTTTCCTACACCATTACTACACAACTTTAAGTTCTCTATGTTTTCCCTATTTTCCTTTTTGAAGTGCTAAAAATGGATTTTCCCTACTTCTTCCTATGCCAACCTAAAGCAAAGTTTGGTAGAATTATACTACATTTTACTTCATCCAATAAAAATCAGAATATGATATAATTTAAGTCAAAAAAGCTGTCCTTGATAGGAAATACTATCAATACACATTAACATGGGCAAGTAATAACAAACATAAACATTACAAAGCCATCATAAACATATATAATACAATGCACATCACGTCTGAAGAACAACATATTCGCAACAAATACATCTATATCACATCAACTCTAATACAAACCAAAATATCAAATCATTTATGTAAAACCAAATTAAAGGTAATTCATGAAGAAGGTCTAGTGCACACAAACGATACTCAACTCGATGCGACGTATCAATCCGACTATCCCACATAAACCTAACCTGATCCAAATTAGTGTGATTCAGATATGGGTTAAAATTTCTAACTCATAATATAAAGGTTGAGTGTGATATTTTATTATTTTTTATGCCAACACAAGCCGGGTTGACTAGATCCTTAGTAGGATTTTATTAAGCAACATAATCAAGATTTACAAAGCAAAAAAGAAGAGAGACAAGTAAAAGAAGAAGAAAGAAAACAACATCGCCAAAAAAATGTCAGAAAATTAGGCCCAAGGCCTAAATTTTAATTGATTAGTTAATGCCCCATTAAAATGGTATTAATGTAGTTATAAAATCTAAAGGCATAAGTCTTTTACTTCTTTTCTTTAGTGAATTTCACTATAAAAAATATTCGACAAAGGGAAGATTCACCATAACAATTCAACAAGGGGAAGATTTACTTTTGAATATTTTTCATTTCTCTCTTTCCAAACTACATATATTATTTTCTTTAACCGAGTGATTAGTAGCGTAGATGTAGGGTATCTAAATTTTGAAGCTTTGAAAATGTTAAATGATTCTTCCTAATTACTTATACTAGGAGTATGATGGTTAACATGATATAAAACCAAAACCCAAACAGTGAATACATAATTTCATTTGATGAAAAATTATGAAATAGTTTCAAAATGGTATAAACATAGAGTATACTTGTTAGTGTAGTCAAAACCTAGAACAAACTATATGTACCTAAACTAAATATACTCTAAAAGGCATATTCAGTGATAGCCCAAGTAAAATTAGATTAGTTAAAACTCAGGATTGATTGAGAGATTCTGGTGAATATTCAATGAACATTTTAATATATTTTAGAATGAAACTCTGAGCTACTTATGTAGTGAATCTATTTCAGTGATGTATTTTGTAATGAAATTCTAATAAATTATGAGTAGTAGTGAATTTGTTCCATTTAACATTTTATGATAACTAAAATCTTCAAATTTGGGTTAAATATTTTGATATTTTATTTGGATATTTTTTTTACAAATTCTCTTTTTTATATTAGGTATATATTAACTGAACCAACATATTCTTCAACATAACCAATAAATTACGTCATATGGAATCAGGTATGTGTTGAAATAGCTTGAACCCATACCTATATGGGTTGGGAGAAATATATGGTTCAACCCAACCAGCACTTATGCAAATCTAAGGTCCAGCCCCTATCCTTGCTCCTACCTCTACTCCCATAAAACTCCAGTGCAAAACTCATCTCTTCCTAGAGATTGTCCAATGTACTCCTTAGTTCTCGATTTTTACTCTTTAGCTTTCGTATCTCCTCCATACGCTTCTCCATATCATTTGAAACTCTCGACCTAGCACTCTATGTGCTATCTTTGTATATTTGGATACAATATCAAATTAATTTTACTTCAAATATATAATGGTTTTTCAGTTACTAATTTCTTCTTATATAAATAGTTATACATTAACAGCTTACTAAATATTTTAAATCTATAGAAGTAAGAATAAAATAAAAATAGTTAGGAGTTCGGGCAAAAGACCAAATTTCACTGACTAATAGGCATAGGAGGCCAAACCACCAAATCCAATACCAGATTCGGTAGCACAAACAACGATGGGAAACTAATTGAAGGAAGTTGTGCTTGGGAATGAGAAGAAGCAAGGAGAATGGTTATTCAAAGGGGACATCAATTATTCCTCCATTTGATAATGGATCAAGGAAGAAGGCTTCAAGCCATTGGAAGTTATAAAAAGTACAAAAAACATATAATATAATTTATTATGTGTATGTTAGTCGACCAAATTATTATTAGTTCAGATCGTTCTTCAATAAGGTCTAGAAACCAGTTTCAGCATGTGAAATCAACAACCGACTAAATGCATTTTACATATGGAACTTATAGAATAAAGAAAATATAGCAAATACGGTTGAAAATTATCGTCATACATTCAATGCATGACTAGTTATAATCAAAAACCTAGGAACAAAGTTTAAATTTTGAAAAAAAAATTCGCAAAAATTCATATATGGGTGAAACTTTTTGATTTAAAATTAGAACTATGGGACTCGAAATCAATAAGTAGAACTTGTAGTGTAATAGGTAAACAATGCTCCTTGATCAAATTGCTACAAGATGCATAAGGCTAAACTATGCAAAACAACTTTTTGAATTCAATATGGACACAGCATTTCCTGATTCAATAGTAGTACAAATGCAAAGTAAGAAAACAATATGTGTCTAAGTTATGCCACTAAAGCGCTTAGCGGTGGAGGTGCAAATAGCTATAACGGGGATGTGTCCAGAAATAACAAAGGTGTAAAAAAATCATTAGAGATAAGTTGATATATTCTCATTCTCACATCATTTATGAAGAAAAAAGAAATATTGTTCACTCCTATATAACAAAATAGAAGAATACCATGATCCATTCAGTTCAAACATGGTAAATAGAATAAAGTTCTAATTTCTCTTAAGCACTTAAGACATAAAATATAATACCCTGATGTTTTGATATTAAATTATAAAGAGTATTTTGGTCAATAATTTATTAATAAAGGAAATGTTCATTTTACAAACATTTTCATTTGACAATTAAAGTTGCACCATCATATAGTGCATGTTTTTCTAATCCGTTTCGACTATAAACTTGTTCAAACTGTATGTCGTATGTGGGCGTAAGCCTGGTTTCGAGCTTAGCGGGATTTAATCCTGCAATTTTAGTTTGATTTTAAAACATTTCTTCTATTTCATCTTTTCCATTTGACTACTTAAACCAGAAAATACGTATGTTTACTTCTTATTTTTCCTTCTTTCCCAAAATGACATTTCTTCCCTCTTCTTCTTCAAATCTCCAATACTAAATATCTCACTCAAGTCATAATGCAGTCCAACGATCTTAGTATCAAAACGATCGTGCACGGCGAAGAAAACGATCTACTGCAAAATTCCATGCAAATTGTTGAAATTTATGGGTGTACTTTTGGTGATTATTCCTAATTTTTGGGTTGGATTTCCAAATCGATATGAATGGATAATTTCTATCCGTAAATAATGTGACCATATAGGTGTACCATCATTAGGGGTTTGATAAGGGCTAATGACAAACTTATATACGAATTTACAATGATAAATTTGATAATCAATGTCAATTTATATTAATAGTATATCATTTATTGACAACTAACGATTATAGGCACCTTATAGAAAACCTAGATGAATCGGATAATGAAAAACTAACTATACGATTATATAATGAAGTAGAATTAAGTAGAAATTGAAATATATAAGAAGTGTAATCAAATTATAAAATTATAGTATTAGACTAAACGAGTTGGCAACCGAAATGAATGAAACAATGCAATAGAACTACGTTGGCCGGTCGATTGGTGGCCTATAACTAAAAGATTGATCGTAACTGATCGATTGATTATCTATAACTAGTAGATCAGTTAAAGGCTAGTTGGTCTAGGTTGAACTTGGATCCAACCGAGACAATCTGATCATGAGGCTTTTGCGGAACTAGGACTTTTATGGGAGACATCAGGATATTTTAGACGTGACAATGTGGAAAGACCTTGACATGGCGATGTGTGTAGATAACCTAGATCATGTATGCACGATATATATATATATATATATATATATATATATATATATAATAAATTGGTTATAAGATAGGTTTTGTAATATTTGGTGATTGTATCAAGTCTATATTGAAGTATAATGGATATTTAGGCAATTGTGTTATAGATATACTGAGTAGCTATATTGTGATGCACAGGTGAAGGGGGAAATAGTTTTCCAAGAGAAATAGTTATTCCATTAGTATTGTAGGAAATGGTTATTTTGAGGAAATTCGGGTTCCATCAACAATGTAGGAAATGGTTGTTCCCTTAGTAACGTGAAATGGTTGATGTTATGGGTTGCAACATGATTCTGTAGCACTTGCGGTGGGTCTAGAAATTGTTTATATATTGCGTGGTCAGTTGTAAAAAGATCATGTAGTGCACAATGCAGGTCTAGGGTGCATTTAGACATATTTACATACATATATTAATAGATAATGATGACGTTTTATTAGTATTATTATAATATGTATAAGATAGACTTATTACACTTACTTAGACTGTATGTCTGATCCCTCTCCTTATTCTTTTTGTATATCATTGTTATGTTGACGGATGTATGGACTTGTTCGATAAGTGAAGTTTGAAGGTGCAGATAATGAACTTTTTGCTTGTGTGTTTGTATATAGATAATCATCAAACATTATAATGTTCTAGTATGGATTAGATTAATTGACATATATGACTACGTAATTGGAATTATTTGAATATGGATAAAATTATATTATGTGTTGTTTCCTTTTGCTATGAACTCAGAAAGATATAGTTAGAATTTATTTTATATCTTGTTATCATGCCCTAATGATTTGATGTTTTCTGCTTTTATGGTTATAATGTTGATTCTGATATTAAATCAGAGTGTCATAAATGGTGAGTTGTTACATGTGGTATGAGAGATAAAATTTATCCTCAATTAAGGATAAGGACATTGTAAGCAAGCGTGTGTATATATATAATGCGAGTTAAGTACATATTTATATATTGTTTACTATTCTAGTTGTGCCAACTACTTCTGAGGGAGTTGGTAATGAATCACATAATACATTTACAAATAGCCAAACATGAGTAACTTGGTAGAAACTGGAATAGAGGAAAATACTAGTGGGGCTGAAACTAGAGATGGAAATGGCACTAGAGTCGATACTATGAATTTTTCGAGTGTGAACATTTCAATTTTGGTCATTCTAGTATCTGCAAGTGATAATCTAGACCAGTGTAATTCCTATTGTTTCCTCACCTACTACCTATGGAGTGGTTCCTGTCCAACCACCATTGCCTCAAGATTTCCTGGATCTATGCAGGGATTTCTCCAGTTAGGATAGGAAATCCAATGTAGGAAATAAACCCTATTCAATAACACATGCATAGCTGAGCTCCTATAAAAAAATATTTAATCTTTTGGGTTTGAGAAATATCAACTACTAGGAGATAGTTGTCTTCCTGACATACAGGGAGAAGCAATAAATTGGTGAGAAATAATTATTTAGGATGTCGATGAGGAAAATATCACATGGGAATATTCTAAAAGGAGCTTTTAAGTTAGGATTTTCTTAGGATTCGAGAAAGGATTGTTATTGGAAAATTTCATCCACCTGAAGTAAGGAGAGTTGTCGGTAGGAGAATATGTTGGGGTAAGTTTAATGATCTAGCAAGGTTCGGCTTAAATTCAGTATAATACCCCAGACAAGAAGAGGTGAAGTTTTCGAAGGGATTGAATTCACCACTTAAGGAGTTGGCGTTGATTTAGATTCCATATATGTTCATTCCAAGGGTTAGTTAAGGCAGCATTGTTGAATTCGCTCAACGGAAAAATAGTTTAGGAGCAGCCTAAGAAGAAAGTGAGCTGACAGTAAAGAAAACGTAAAAGTGAAGAACCTTGGGAAAGAAAAGAAAGGACAAGGTGCAACCATTATCGAAAAAATGTCATGTAGCGGAGGACAGTAGATTTGATTTCTCATAGATCATGTGTTATAACTATAACTAGTTGGATCATACAAATGGAACCTGCCCAACATTACCAAAGGACGATCAAATAATCAAAGCTTATGCACTAGAAGCAGTGCCAAGTGCAAGTATGCTACCGTCTACTTGAGAGAAAGGGAAGTAGATCATGATAAATTTGAGTTATTACTTTTGGATATGGAAGTGTTATAGTAGATAACATGGCCTTTAAATTATCACACAGTTAATAGCTTGACCCATCTATTTATGATTTGAAATTGGATACACATGGTGTAAGTGCTCTAATGACACATATGCACCGAGTTATGGGGTATGGATTGATTTTGGAATAGACTGGTTGACTCAACATGGAATGTTGTTGATTTGTGCTCGTGAGACAATTTTGATGAGAAGTAATGGACTAGGCATAATCTTGTCATATGTCATGATCCTGATAGTCCTATGACCATGAGTTGTTATTCACCTATAGCAGAGGAATCCTTTATACCTCCCTTAACGATTCTTATCTCCATCCTAAATAGATAAAACTCACTACCATTGACATACCATATATGTATATAAATCTAGAAGAGAGTCGGGAATTGGATAAGAAAGTTTTGAGTTGCTGAAAGAGAGATCACATGTTGGGTTAGAGAAAAGTAAGTATGAATTATTTTGTTAAACGTTATAGAGAAGAGACATTATTTGTACAATGTAATAATTAGATTAAGATCTAAATGAAGAAGATTGAGTCAAAGTTATACTTGCATTATAGTAGAAGCTTTTAAAGATACAGTTGGAGTAGAGTTTCACTTGAAAAACTGACAGTAAAAAAGGAACTGGTGGTATTGGATTTTGCTTGATTGGATCTTGTTCACGAGTAGACTGGAAATCTTTATGATGTGGTTAGAATTTTTTTTAGAAGGGCTTAGAGTTTGTTCCAAGGTAGGGTTCCGAGGACCCAATGTTATTAATATGTGACCTGATTCGGTGTTCAGTCCATAGGTTAAACTTATGAAATAATTTTCATTTGCATTCTTTCGTACCCTATCATTACGGTAATGGCTGGTGATGAACGAGAATATCATGTAAATGATTCCCTGTTTGGACATCACTGGTATAGTTAGATGATTTGTATGGTTTGCAGATATATGTCGTTGAATTTGACATTTCAGGCAACGTCGCACCACACAAATTTGTTTTAGGCGGGAGGTTACAGAATACCAGGCAAGTAAATTGTCATCTTACCATATATGTTTTGTAGCTATAGTTATAGAACATTAGTACTTGAGTTATTGTTGCAACTTTAAGAATTAGTACTAGAGTACGTGGAAAATAGAGCAGAAGATTTAATCTATTCATCTCGACTCTTTTCTTTGTCTTTCTCCCATTTGCTTATTTGTTAGCGTAGTTTTTTTTAATATAAGTATGGTTAAATGAATGCTATAGGTTATTATTATGATTTAATTTGGTTTATTTGGTTGTTTGTTTTATTTATGATATGAATTATGCTTGATTGATTTTGGATGTATTTACATGCCTTGATTTAGTAACATGCTGATATATGAGTTCACCCTGTGGTATGCTAAATTTAATAATTGTTGCATGCATATGGAAATTATATGTTCATCCTAGGATGCCCGCATACATACTTGATATGTTGCGTCATCACATTATATAGGAAAGGCTAAAAGATGGATGCTTGTATTAATTCAATGTCATATTCCATGATCGTTATACATATGTATTATGATGCTACGTTGTTATTTATGTTCTGCAAAGCATACAGGAATCACTATAGTTTTTCTAGTATGATAGAGTACACACATACTAAGGATACTTGTTAGTTGGTTGTGTATGTCATGTATGGAGGATACGTATCGATGATTGGTTGTTTATGCATGTTATAAATAGCATGCAGGTGATGCATGATACAAGAGCATGTGAGTTGCATTCTCTATACTTTGGTAATTTCGAAGATTAAATTCTCTTTAAGGGGCGAGAATGTAACATCTTGGTATTTGAATAATAAATTAAAAAGGTTACTTTGATCAATTTATTTGGTAAGGGTGAAATGATTATTTGGAAAAATTTGAAATTTATGGTGAAAGTTGCACCATTGCTTAGAGCGTGTTTGTCTAATCTGTATCAAAATATAAAATTGTTCAAATCGGAGGTCGTATAATACGAGGAAAAATAAGCTTTGGGCTTAGTAGCCTTTAGATCCTATAATTAAATTTGAATTTAAACACCCATGCCATTTCATGTTTTCCCTCTAACTACTTAGACCAGAAAATATATATGTTTCCTTCTCATTTCTCATTCTTCCGTAGAATGGCATTTTTCCCACTTCTTTTGCTTCACAACAGAAAATCTCATTAAATTTTAATGGAATCTGATGATCTGAGTATCAAAATGATCACGGAGGTGACAACTATGATCTAGTGTGGAATTCAAGATGAACTAGTGAAGTTTCTAGACACATCCATTCGGAGAGAGGAGACTGTACTTCTTTTCTGGGATGGATATTCTAACTAATGTAGGCACTTTTATGAAAACTGGATGAATTAGATGATGAAATACTAACTACATGATTATATGATTAAGTAGAATTAAGTAGAAATCGAAATATATCTGATGCCCCTTGTTTTTAACGTATAAAATCAGTAATAAACGTCATCAAAATATGAGTGCAACTACTTTCAGATATTAAAAGCAGTGGACCATGGATATATAAAGTTTAGAAATCAGAACTACTGAATAAAAAGGGAAACCTCACAATGGAATTAAACAATATCACCTATACATGTCTTAGTAACTTAATATCATATAGTTTCAACACTTAAATTACGCTCACGTTTTTTAATACGTTAAACATCATTAAAAAAGTGATATAAATATGGTGTAAGATAAATATACCCAGTCAAGCACCTGTGGATTTAATTTATATCCAAAGCTTTATGCCCTCCTCTGCTCCTATCTGCAATTTTATAAATAAATATATAATGAAAAAGATGGGCGACCAATTATGTTTAGATTGCACCTTATCCTGCACACTACAGCTTTGCGTATCAACGGGCCTAGTTCTGCCTGGGTATCTTAAAACTTAGACCTAATCTTGGTTACAATAATCAAAACCCGAGCCCGGTTTAAACTCGTAGGGTATTTCAAAACCAATAACCGAACCTAGCTTGTTTGTCTTTTCAAGCCCGTTAGGTAATACCCTTATATCGAACTCATAATATTTACATTAAAATCATACTCGAAATTTGCAATTTTATAAAAATTATACATAAACAATGTTAACTTACAAATTGGGTAGTGATGCAACTAAATATATAACAAATGTAAGCAAAAACATCTTTATGCAAACAAACAAAATGATAAACAAGACAAGCACCATTGTCCAAGTGGTTAATTGATTCGGCTTGGTGTAGGATGTCAGAAGTTCGAAACTTGCTTTCGAACGTTTATTTGACATGGGATATGTTGTCCCATTGATTTGTTGTATATAAAGTACCAGTTCAAAAAAAAAAAAAACAAAATGATAAACAAATAACATAAACACTCATGTTTTGATACTATGGAATTTTAATAACTTAGTCGGGTCCAACCAGGCTAGGTATCGATAAAACCATACCCGACCGTTATAGTACCGGGTCGGGCCTGGGTAGTTAGGGCATAACCCATACCCATATTAATAGGCGGGTTTGGTTTAGGCTCAGTCCAAAGCCCATACCGTTGACAAGCCTAACTATAGCCATAGGATCGATAGCTAATGTATAGGGAAAGGCTACCTACGTACCCATTTTGGAGGATCAAGCTCATGCGGTTCTATTTCATGCTCTTCTTCTACATCCAAATACTTGTTAGCACATTACAACTATAATATCCATGCAACTAATTCAACCAGTGCAACCATTACCACCAATGCAAGATGGAAACACTGCTATCGCAAAGCTATCAAAATTAATCATCATATGGGTAACAATAATAAATAGCACAGGAGCATGAAACATTAACAATACTGAATGCCAACCCCAAGCATCAAATAAGTCAATAATAACAAAAATACTTATGTACATACTAATTATCAACTATTAGCAATACCGTTAGAACCGGGTCAGCCCGCATTGAAAGAAATGAGTGAATTTCAAAACTTTCTACCATTTTGGATCTTTATTGGGCCTATGAAGTGTAGTTCATTTAGAACATTTCTATATATGTGTGTGTGTGCACATGCGTGTGTTCATGTATAACATAGAACCATGTAAGGTTTAACATGCCCGTGTATAAGTACTAGGATTTACACCGCAATGGACATGTTAGCCTCTTTAGTATACCAATAAATCATCCAAATGTATGGTCATGTGCTTTAAATCATATATACAAAGCATTACAAACACACACACATACATATATATAATTTTGAATATTTTATACATATAAGGACTTATAAAAATATACACACGTGCGCACACACACACACACACACACATATATGAATGTAAGAAATTAATGGCGAATGATCCTGAAACTAGCAGAAACCCTAATTGGTGAATCATCTGCAATCAAGGTTTTAAATAACGGATTTCGGTCACGTTTCGTCTCGAATTTTTTACACAAGTTATCTAGTATCGGGAGAGATCTCGGACGAGATGAGTACGTATCGGGTGTACGTCTCAGATTGACATCTCGGGTCCTATAATGCATCTCAGGAATATCTCAGATGTACTTATATGTTTAAAATTTATGTGTCAAAATTTATTTAACGATTATAACTTTCTTAGTAAAATAAAAATAGTAACATACTTGATTCACATGGAAAAAGAAATATTTTTAGAAGAGTAGTAGCTTGATTGGCTTAATTGATTTGGTAATGATTGAATAATATCCTTTTATTTGAACGTAATAAAGAAGTGAAACCTTTCGCTATGAATCATTAAGATAAAAAGTAAAGAATATGTTCAAGAAGTTGGTAAATTATAATTGGAGTGAGTATATGAAAATAAAAATTATTATGCAAAATAAGAAAAATGTACAACTTGAGTGAGATCTCAGATTGAGATTTTGATCCATATATCGGGTGAGGTTTGAATATCTCGGACGAGATGAGTTCGAGGGAGATATGGAGGAGATTTGATGTCTTGTCTTGTTTAAGTGTGAAAATGTGATCTCGTGCGAGATCTCGGGCGAGATATAGGAGATTTAAAACCATGTCTGCAACTGAAGAAGAAGACGACACAGGTTGGCAAAAAGTCACATCCAAAAACAAAGGAAAGCATCTAATTGGGGAGAATCTACAGCAACATAGGAGGGAAGATCTCAATCGGCGTGTATTTCCAGCAGGCCCTAGAATCAAAAAACCAGAATTCAAGGAAGGAATAAGGACTTGGGCTGATGCTATTGCAGGCAACACGTGTATAGAAGGTGGGGTTTACAATTTTGAACCCCTAGAAGATGCAGAGGGACCCTTTGCGGATCTGGATGAAGAGGTATTTAACTCAGCTAAAAGCATGTGGGGTACATCCGTTTATATTTATGTAGTTGGGAAAAGACCTTATTATATACATCTCAACACATACATTAAAAGAGAATGGAAACCATCAGGTAAATGGGATGTTTTTCCTAGAGAAAATGGATTTTATCTTATTAAATTTAGTAATGAATTGGACTGTAAAAAGGTGCTGGAAGGAGGTCCATGGTTCATTGATAGCAAACTTATTTTCACCAAGAAGTGGGAACCTAATCTAAGACTTGAAAGAGACATGTTAGAAACACATCCTGTCTAGGTCAAACTAATGAACCTTGATTTATCCCTATGGAATGCTCGTGGAATTAGTAAAATTTCTAGTCTTATTCTAACCCCTGGCCATGGATGATTATACCAGACATGTTAAAAGATTGAAATATGCTAGAGTTCTAGTAGAAATCTAAGCTAATGATACAATTAAA
Organism: Allium cepa; assembly: GCA_030765085.1. Lineage (NCBI taxonomy): Eukaryota > Viridiplantae > Streptophyta > Magnoliopsida > Asparagales > Amaryllidaceae > Allium > Allium cepa. The sequence continues at coordinate 201,469,580 of CM060934.1, read as the reverse complement.
TATCAGGTTCGTGCCAAAGATGGAAGTGGAAATATATACATACAGGAAGTAGAGTATGATCACATCCCACCTGTGTGTACCAAATGCAAGTGTTTTGGTCACTCTACAGATCAATGTGAAATTGTTCTAGGTTCCATTAAGCAGGTATGGAGACAAAAAACTACAGTAGAGACTAGTCAAACCAGGCCTACACAAAATATACAACAAAATGAGGCACAGATTGAGTCCAGCTCTGCACCAAGACATGTACACATAGAACGGTCAAACATAGTAGCTAACAACCAAAAGGAAACACTTGTTGAAACACTTGCTGTTTTGGAAGAAGTAGAAAAGGCAGCTGTCCCATCATTGGTAAATACTGCGGAAACTACAACTGAACATAGCCCAATTGGGTATTCACCAGCATATGAGCTTGTCACATTAGATGAAACTCAGGAGATTAACAAAATGGTCCTGGATAAACTGTATTCAGACACAAGTATAGAGGAAAGTAGCCCTAATAAGTTCACAAAGAACAACTTGGAATATACTAAACAATTTCAATATCCAGAGGCTAAAGGTAAGATGAGACTAAATCGTGAGGTCTCTCCTATGAAACTGAGGAGTAGACCTTCAAACTCCAAATGTCAATAATTAGTTGGAATGTAAGAGGTCTAAATAATGATATTAGACATTTAGACCTCTTAAACCTGAGGAGAACCTACTCTCCTTCTATTATAAGTATTTTACAAAAAATAAATTCGTTTAATGAAAATTTAACTTTTTTTACTGATTCTTTGGGAGATGAATGGAACTTCATACATAATAATGATGTGGGAGGCAATGGCCGTATCCTATTACTATGGAATAAGTTAAACTGGAATATCAGTCTCCAGAAGAAGGATGACCAACACATAACTGTTGATGCTACCAATAAGGGTGGTCTGAAATTGACTTTGAGTTGTGTATATGCTAACAATTTGGCTTCTCAAAGAACTTACCTATGGCAATCCATTAAAGATATAGGTAAAAATACTAATAATCCTTGGATTGTGCTTGGGGATTTCTATTCGGTGCTCATGGCTGAGGAGAAAAAAGGTGGACTTACCTTGAGAGTTTCCCAGTTAGAGGAATTCAATAACTGCATAATAGAAGCAGGGCTGCTTGAACCTGTCCACAGTGGCCTGAAATACACATGGAGAAGTGGTGAAAATAAAAAGATATCATGCAGACTAGACAGAGTGCTTATAAATGTGAAATGTATTACTCTGTTTTCTAATATCAGAGTCAACATTCTTCCCCCATCTACTAGTGATCATAGTCCTATTCTTGTTGATTTAGTAGATAAAGGATTAGTCATCAAAGGCAAACCATTTAGATATAGCAACCAATGGCATGAAATAGAGGGCTACAAAGAAGCCACTAATTTCAATTATATATCAAGGGTTGAGGGCTCTCAATGTTATAAACAAATCCAAATTATCAAAAAGTAAAAATAGACATAAAGAACTAGAACAGATGTTGACCCAAGGAAGGAGATCAAATATCTAATTTGCAAGGAAAATGCGAAGAATTCCTGGCTATGATAGACAATGGCACTGATGATGAAAACACATGGTGTAACAATTATCAAATTCAAAGCAATTTAAAAGAAGCACTTAGAATTAAAGCTGCTGATCTTAAACAAAAAGCAAAGGAGAAATGGATAACCGAAGGGGATGAATGCAGCAAACTATTTTATGCTAAAATGGAAATTCATAGTAATAAGAATAGTAATATTCATATTATTAATCAGGAAGGAAATTTAACAATTGCAGTAGAATTTGAGAAGCAAGCAATAAAATATTATAATGTATTGTTTAATGGGGAAATCTGCACTAACTTACCAAGCATTCAATGCAAGAGACAGGTAAATTCCAAAGGCAGAAGGATGCTGAACAGGCAAATCACTAAGGTTGAAGTCCTGGATGCTTTGAACTCCATCCATATTGATTCCAGTCCAGGACCCGACGAATTCGGCTCCAAGTTCTACATTCTCCATTGGAGTGACCTGAAAGACCATATCATATCAGCTATGCAATAAATTTTACAAACTGCAAAGTTTGTTAAATAAATCAATCATACCTTCATCTGTCTAATCGATAAAAAAGATAATCCAACAAAATTGAGGATTATCGCCCTTTTGCTTGTTGCAATGTGATATACAAAATTCTAAGCAAGATTTTATGCAACAGAATGAAGATGATCTTACCTGATCTTCTCCCTGAATGTCAAAGCGCTTTCATTAAAGGTAGAAGCATCTCTGAAAATTCGCTTATGGCATATGAGTTGATAAGTAATTTTAACAAACTAGGTACGGACAAATTATGTCTAAAGGTTGACCTCCACAAAGCACATGACAAAATCAATAGACACTTGATTATCCATATGATCACTGTTATAGGATTTCCTTCAAAATTTGTGAGTCTAATAAAAGAATGTATAGCTACACCTACCTTCTCTATCCTGATCAATGGCATACCAAAAGGTTACATAGGGTCCAATAGAGGCATTTGGTAGGGTGACCCTCTATCCCCTTACTTGTTCGTAATTGCCATGGAATATTTTCGCTACAATGGAGTTGGCTACTCATCACAAGCTTATTCGGACTATTTTTAACTTCCAGCCTACTGTGAGTCATTTACTTTATCAGATGACTTGCTCATCTGATAAAATCCAGCAATGAATTAGCATCAGCAATTAAAGACATTTTCATTAACTTAGAAAAATATAGTGGGCTGAAACTGAATGAATAGAAAACCAAATGCTATTTTAACAAAACATGCACCTGGATAGCAGAGGTGTTGGATCTCTTAAACATGAAGGAAGGTAATCTACCAATCAAATACTTAGGGGTTCCGTTATCTTCAAATAAAATCACAGATAGAGAATGTGCAGTCCTCATATCTTCCATCAAGGATAGATTGTAGGGTTGGAGCTCCAAAATGTTATCTCTTGTAGGTTGTATCGAACTGGTGCATACTGTTATTCATTCTAAAGTTAACTTCTGGTTACAAACATTTCAACTTCCTGATGCTTCTATCCAAAAAATTAAAAAGGTTTGTGTGGATTTCATTTGGAAGGGAGGTCTACATAAAATCAAATATGAAAAATTATGCAGGCCCAAAGATGAAGGAGGTGTGGGACTTAGAAGACTCAAAGATATGAGAACAGTGCACACTCTCAAACAAGCTTGGAGAATTATTAATGGTAAAGGATTATGGGGCAAATATATGAGAAAAAGATACATCAAAGGCATTTTTTGGCAAATGCACATTGACAACAATGCTTCAGCAAATTGGAAAGAAATTATGAAGGCCAGAAACATCTTAGCCTCTATTTGTACTCGTGAAATAGCAACTGGAAAGGAAACTGACCTATGGAGAGACCCTTGAATTCAAGGAGAATCATTGATTCACATCTTGGGACTTCATACATTTTCTGATTTTGGATGCCCGAATAATAGAGTTCAAGATGTGATCAGTAATAACAGGTGGAATTGTTCCTCCTTGCCAATAAATCAAGACAAAAAAGAAGCAATCCAATCTATGCCTATTTGTAATGGTAGAGAGACAGATATATGGGTGTGGAAGCCTATTGGAAATGATTTCACCACTAAGGCTACTTGGAATGAAATCAGACTAAAAGATAGTAAAGCTGCATGGAGTAAAATCATATGGGATCATGTAAATAGCCTGAAAATGGGACTCACTTCTTATAAAGCGATACTGTGAAGATTACCTACCAAAGATAGGTTATCAAAATGGGGCTTGATAAATGATACCGTCTGCATCTTATGCAAACAGAATATAGAATCTCATGAACACCTATTTTTTGAATGCTCTTACTCAAATTTGGTGTGGAATTCATGCAATAACTTCTTAAACATAACACCTCACTCAAATAATCTCGAAGAACAAATCAGTTACCTGACTCAGAGAGGTCACGGCAAAGACATTTAACCCAAATTGCACAAAATCGACATCACTGTAGCTGTATGGAGTATTTGGAAGGACCGCAGAATATTTCAAAGCAAACAAAGAAACCACTCTGAAGTTAGTAAGCTAGCGATTGGAGGCACGCAGCTAACTCTAAAAAGAATTAAGAATAATCCTCTTACCAGGCTGGAACAAGACACAACTTGTATTGCAGAAGCGGATCGAAACTCTCCATTGGCAGGAATCCCAGGTAGGAGTTATCAGACTCGGGCGCCATGACTTCGAACTGCTTGATTGAAGATGAAGAACAGTTGTCTTATTATGGAAAGGGTCCAGATGTATTATTCTTTGTCTATTCTTTGTACCGGTCCAAATTGGGCTAACATTTTAGGATGAAATGCCTTAATAAAATCTTAACCCATTTACAAAAAATATGAACGTAAATAAACGTAAATCTTTTAAATAAAGTACTAAAAATTTATTTATTTATTTATTATAAAATCTAAAAATTAAATTAAATTTTTTATTTATAAATTAATGTATTATATATATATGCTTATAACTAATTTACTAATATATATATATAACTAATTTACTAATATACATAAATACATAAAAAATACATATATATACAAAATAAATATAAATATATACATCTAATAATGCTTATGAAAAAGACATTTTTTTAATATTTATTAATATTAAATTTTTGTTCGAAAATTTAAAAAATTAAATTAAATTATTTTTGGAAATAAATTTTTTTATTTTAATACTTTGTAAAAAAATTGAATAGTATTTAACATTTAGATATTTCCATATATATATATAACCAATTTTCAATTCAATTTTAAATTTTTGTGTATATATAGATAAATATTTAATTTATAGAAAATTTAATTTTTCGCCGACGAAAGAATATTAGATATGGAATTAAATTTACAAAATTTAAAACAATTTTATGTGGTATAATTATTGATATTATAAATTTATGAAATTTATTTAATTTAAATAGTAATTCGATTATATATATATATTAAAAAATTAATGTCGAAACCTTTAAGGTATAATTGTATTTGTTTAAAATATTAAAACATATTTCGTATGATATAATATTTAAATTTAAATATTACCATAGTACATAAATTTGTGAATTATTGCTGTGAAAATAACATCCATTGTGCATGTTAAAACTTGACTTATCCAAGGCTTTCAATTATATTGATTGGGTGTTTTTAAAAGGCCTTTTACTGGCATAAGGCTTCAGTCCAGATGGGTTAGTCAGATTATGTCTCTATTAAAAATTGTGAATTATAGTATTTTGGTCAATAGTTTTTTAGGTAACAAAAATCAATCTAAATGTATTCTTTGGCAAGGTGACCCTTTTTCGCCTTCACTATTCAACCTGGCAGCGGATGAATTTTTTAGGATCATAAAATTATCAACTTCTAATAGGGTTTAAGTAGTGTGAGGAATGAGGTCACCAATGAGGGTCTTTTGATTTTGTAATTTGCGGATGACACAATACCTTTTACCTCTCGTATTCCTCAACACATTACAGCACTTAAACTTGTTTTAAAAAGTTTTGAAATACTGCCAGGGCTTGAGATCAACTTTGATAGGACTTCCTTCCTTGTCCATAATAATGTTAAAAATGTTGAAACCCTTGTCGAAAATTTCCTTAATTGTGAATTCATGAGGTTTCCTATACAATGCATAGGATTCTTGATTATACCATCAAAGCTTGTAAAGGAGGATTGGCATATAATAATTGATAAAATTAATAGAAAACTATCAAATTGGAACAGTAGGTTTTTATCTAGACTAGGGAGAATTGTTCTCCTCAACACCGTCTTCTCAAGTCTACCGATCTATTGGATGTCATTTTATCTTTTTCCACAATGGGTCAGTAGTAAAATAGATAAAATTATAAGAAGCTTCCTTTGGAATGGGGATAGTTCATGTAGTATCATTAACTATCTCGTTCATTGGGAGTTTCAAATCAAAATAGGATGGAGGGTTAGGAATTATAAACCTACACAACCTTAATGTTTTGCTTGTAGGTAAATGGCACTAGAAGTTCAACAATGATAACGAAAAACTTTTATGTAAAGAATATATTTTAAATCAATTTTATAATAGAACCTACGATCTACACATCACTACTCCTAACTATAATGATATGTCTTACTTTTGGAAAACCATCTTAAAAAAACCATAATATTTTAAACCTTGGTATCAATAATATAGTCCACTCTGGCAATAACACTTTATTTTAGCATGATAGTTGGATCTCTGCTATACCACCTAAAGTTGAATTTGAAGAACTATTTGATATTTTTAATTTCAAAATGCAATAATTTCAGAGGTCCATAGGCCTCATAATGTTTTTCCATGGAATCTTACATTCAACCTTGCACTTGAAGGCAGCACCCTAGTCCAACTTTTCTTTCTTTGTACCAAACTGGAATACTATGACATAGATGATGAGAGAGACACTAAAACTTGGTATTGGGATAAAGGTAGAATCTACCCCCAAGCTCATCGTACAACTTTCTAAACTTCTTAGGGACTACTTAAAATATGAAAGGTTAATGCTCCTCCTAAGGCAAAGTTACACACTATGAATGAAGAGGGCTATCTGTAACACGATGCAGAATGGATCTTAACACTATTTAAACAACAGAAGGGAGGAATTGTGTATTTTAAATACTAAAAACTTACTTATGAATTTAAAACAATATTTACCTAAATTGCAAACCGAATAATCACATAATCGGTAAGTAATAAAGTAAATGCAGTAAGTAATAACACCTAAAATTTTCATACTGGTTCAGATTGACCAATCCCACCTCCAACCCTATACTTCACCATATAAAATTTCACTATTCATTGCTTGCTTTCCATGGGTGGAAAGAACACCTTTACAATCTTGATTTCATGGGCTACAAGATGCATTATCTTGATTTACGCCTACAAGAAAATGCTCTTCTCTAAACAAATGACAATAGAGTATGGAAAGTAGTCTTATCTTTAATATAGATTCTTGCAAATTCGGTACAATGATCCTATAAACTCCAGTAGCAATATATCTTTGAGTTCTTTGAGGAATAGGATGAAATCAGAGAGGAAATTATATGAATTCAAGTACAATATTTGTAATAACCCGTATATTTTATGATTGTATATTTAAATATTTTATTTAAATATAGCATCTTTGGTCCGATTTAAGTCCGAGAAAGTTACTGTTTGAAAATAGTCGAATTAGAACCCGATACCACTTCCATTGAGTTCAAAATGGCGTTTGCAACCTTTTTGAGTATAAACATCGATACGTTTGAGTTGAGTAAAATTTTGATGTTTTCATTTAGGGCTTTGGGTTTGGTTTTGGGTTTCAGCCCACTAGCCCAAGTCATCTTATATCCTAACTCCAACCCCTCTCCTCTTCATTCATTCTATTATTTTCTTAGCACTTCAAGCTTTAGCAAAAATGGGGGAAGAGATTGGAAACTAAAATCTTAAACCCTAGTTTTCTTTGCAAATTCAAGTTCTACCACCAAATTCTAAAAGAAGCTTAGGTAAGCATCCTCTTCATCTTCTCCATCTCAATCTCTCTTCAATTTCAGAATTTCCTATAACCTAACTTAAGAAAAACTTCACCTTTTATCATAGATTGAAGATTTTAGAGGTGTAGTGAAGAGGAATTGTTCTTGCCTTGTTTTAAAAACTTCTCCCTCATTGTTTTTGGGTTTAAAGGTGAGTTTTCGAACTCACATCTATGTTTATAACTTTCTTTGTGGTTAGGTATGAATTCCTAACATCTATTCATGTTCATTTGCTTTTGATTTGAATCTATGATAAAAGGTTTTCCTCAAAACTCTTTCATCAAAACGAGGTTCATCAAAGTTCTACCACCTAGTTGTCGTTGCTCGTTCGATCGCATCTGGAGCTATAATTTATTTTGCACTTCTTAGTGCATAGGCTGAGAATATTGGAAATGCCAGTTCAGTCGACTGAACTGTAGGGTCAGCCGACTGAACCTGGGGGACAGAAATTTTCTGTCCCTGTATCAGTCGATTGACCCCTATGTTCAGTCAACTGATCTTGGAAACTGAGAGTTTCCAGGCATGCATCAGTCGACTGACCACTACAGTCAATCGTCTTCTTGTCTCAGCTATATTGTTGTTTTGTGTGTAATCGTTTCTCGTCGTTTCGATTTGTTGTTATCATTTATTGACTTTGATGACATCTTTTTCGGGATTTTCAGGAATATCCATTTTGATGGATTTTGTATCGATTTCTATAGATTTGATTTACGGCTTCATATGTGAATTTTTGGTGATTGATTGTTTTCACAATCATTTTTGTGATTTGTCACTTTAAAATACAAAGGTTTCTATACTAGTAGTAAGTATCAAAACTCTTTCATCAAAACGATTTCAACACTATTTTCAATATCAAGCTTGTTTAGAAAACCGTTTTCCAACCTATTAATGTATACAAAACTTTACCTCATTCGTATGAGAAATCTAATTAAACGGCTTAGCAAAACAAGTGGTATGAAACACTAGCGTGTACTTTATCGGTTAATTCTTGGACTTGTTCGATTGAACTCTTATGACAACTTTAGAGTGGAAATCTACAATCTGTTCGTAAATATTTAAGTTAAGCCAGTGGTTATGGGACATGAAGCTAAAATCATATATTTACTAGCTTAGTGTAATTTACACTTATTTTCGAGTGGAAGTCTACAATTTGTTCGTAAATAATTAAGTTAAGCCAGTGGTTATGGGACATAAAGCCTAAGTCATTTATTTACTAGCTTAGTGTAATTTACACTTGTGGATCTATGAAGATCCTTTGGTGGAGTTTCAGTTCAATTTTGTAGGGTAGCGACCCATGGTCTTCAGACCGTTTTGTGGAGCTTCGGCTCAAAGGTCTTCGCGCCGTTTTGTGGAGCTTTGGCTCAAATTTGATGGTTAGCGACCGTGGAATAACATTCCGCTTGTGATGCGCGTTTTGGTGAGTTTTCATGCTCCCGTTTTGTGATAGGCCTTCTCCTTTTTGTGGTTTCTGGATTTCTATTTAATGATTTCTATAATTTGTGTTTCACCAACTTTTGCGAATTGGCCTTGATATGTTTGTCAATATTTGTGGTTTGGTGAATTAAATAAAGAATATGACATTCTTTTTAGTGTTTTGAGATTTCTTGAGGTATTGTATGATTTTTGTGTTGTCTAATGTATACTTTTCATAATATGGCATTATTGTTATCGTACGTTTTGTTATATCTCTTATTCTATCTCATTTTATTTGATATTTATAGCTAGACTGATCCGTTTATTATTTTCTTATTAAATAATACTCGGGTCAGACCGAGAAGTTACAGGTGCTTCTGCTTGACTCCTTATCTGGGATCATCATCTGACCTTTGTCTAACTACTTTAGATTAGTAGTTTTTGTTTTATACATTCGAGATAGAGACTCCTTGATGTATACATATTCTTTTCTCTAGCACTTGTATCTATTCTTTTGCGACATTATGGATCTTGTTTGACACTACTCTGATGTATACTTCTACGTGTTATATTCATATCTATTTCCGCCTCTGTGATATGGATATCTGTGACTGATTTGTGTTATGTTTATTTCTATATTTGTTTCGGAAGGCCACATAGCCACCGTGTAGTAGCTTTGAGTTTGTGTATGATATGTCGGATTTGCGATATTATCTGACATATCGGTACTAGCACAAATCAATTACATGGATGGTCGCTCCTCAACAGCCTTATTCTTCGTGCTAGTTGACGGTATTACTCCACAGTGTCCTTGGCTAGCGTGAGTATAGAGGTGGGGCGTCACAGCATGGTATCAGAGCCAAATTTCGGAACAATGTAGAATAATCTACCAAGGATCATTGTCCTAAGTCCTTCTTAGGAGTCGTGCCTTAGGATTTATCCGAGTCTTAGGACCCGTTCTATCCTAATTTCTTTTATGATGCCTTGTTTTACCAATCATGATTGTTTGATATTCTTTTTGAGAATAACCTTTTTCTTCTTTCTTTCTTTCTTTCTTTCTTTGAGAAGAAGAGATGGTTAGTTTCGGCAGTCCTAGCGCTGGTCAATCCAGTAGTCCATCTCTTGATGGCGTATTCATGTCTGCCCAACAAATTTTGGATCTTGTAAAGAATCAAAGGTTTATCTGTGCTTTGAGTAAGGACCCCGAAAAGATTTTACCTCTGAAACTAGAAGTTCCTTTCGATCAGCTTGTAGATATCACTCTACGATTAGAAGAGGTCGATAAAGGAAGTGATAGTGATGTTGGAGGTTCCAAAAAGAGCCTCAATAACAACAAGAAGAGGCATATTAAGTTCAAAAGCACTAATCCGAAGAAGAAAGAGGAACAAGAAACTCTGGCAGCAAAGACTCCTACCTCTAGTTGAGGACAATGCTACAATTGTGATTCTAAGGACCATTATGTAATTAAGTGCCCAAAACCCCATTATTGCCGCTATTGCAATGGTTCGGGACATCATTTATCTATATGTCCCAAATTTCCAAGCAAGATGGAGGGAAAGCTAAATATTGTGCAAGCGCCTAGTAGCACTTCTCTTGGTCAGCGTATTTGTCATTCAATCTTTGATGACATTTTTTTGTGATTATCTTATTCGAGTTCTTGTTGACATGGGTTCATCTCATTATTTTTATATCAAAAGAACCTGTCGATTCTTTTTCTTTAAATATTCCGGGCTTGATGATTTCACTGAGAATTGCGAATTCGGATAGTGGATCCGCAACGCTCAGTTTGCTGTGAAAAGACGTCGAGATTATTTTATGTGATTATTCTTTTTGAGCCGATTTGCATGTTATGCGTTTCTTAGGCTTGAGAATTGATTTTTGTGAAAGGATTGGCTTAATCATTATGAAGCCGTATCCTATGTCTCGTGTGGACAATCCATCTTCGACATCTCAATCTGTTATGCAGATTTCTATTTTCCTTGATGATTTTGATTCCAATTTTGTGGCATCATTTTATTCCCTAGACCCACTTGTTGAGGAAGATGTTATTCTCCTCATTCAAGCAGTTTGTGAAATTTTCCGGTATCTTTGAGCTTGTCTTAGGATTACCACCTAAGCAAATCTATTGAGTGGTACTAAGGTCTTTTTAGTTCGACTTTGCCACCAGTTTTCATTAGCTATGAGTTGTGGACGATACGTTCTACTAACGGCAACCCACACTCATTATGATTATTATGAATGGCTTGTTATGCCATTTGGTTTGACGAACCATCCAGCTTCTTTCATCCATCTTATGAATCGAGTATTCTATGAATATTTCGATGAGACCAACCTTGTATTCATTGATTATAGATGAAAACAGCAATTTAAAATTTGCAAATCTTTGTAACAAGATACATTTATAAGTATAATTGGATTTTTCTCTTAAAACTTCATATAGAAGATGATTTTGTGTTGTTTTGCCCATTGAGTGCTTTAAGAATTCTGGTCGATGCGCTTGATCAACGTTATCGATAGGAATCTCCTAAACGCTAGGATGAGACAATCTGACACAATAACTTGACTTGTAAAGAGTTAATTTTTCGAAGATATAATTACATAAAGTTAATTGTAATTTTGAGAGTCTTAGCTTTTTGGGAAAGAGGATCAATTAAAAGAACTCTTTTCCGATACTCTTATTCTTGTGATTCCCGAAGGGAAAGACTACACTATTTGTACTGATGCTAGTCGTATTGGTTTGTGTGTCGTTCTCTTGCAAAAGGGAATGTTCTATCACTTATGCTTCTATACAATTAAAGCCTATCGAGAATAGGTACGCTACTCATGATCTAGTGCTCGCGCCTATTGTTTTTGCTTTTAGAAATTCGGCATCATTATTTTTGGGAGAGAAATTTGTTCACTACACCAATCATAAATCTTTGGAGTATTTATTTTCTCGAAAGGAACTTAGTTTGTGTCAACAATGTTGGCTCGAGTTCCTTGTGTCTTATGATCTTGATATTCTTTACACTCCCGAAAAGGAAAATCTTCTTGCCGATGCACTTAAGCATAAGCAACAAGCGGTTGTTTCAATGACAATATCTGAATCTAATGATCTCAAGACTTTATCTACTTGTGAGATTTGAGATCATAAATCCGATTTATGTTCTTCTCTTGTTTTATGTAGCCTTGAGGCTCATCCCGATCTTTTAGACCGCATCCATGAAGCCCAAAAGCTAGATCCCGAATTGGCTCTTCTTAGCCAAAATTTTAGGGATAAAAATTGATATTAAAGGTTTGAAAGACTTTGATATTGATGCTCATGGCGGCATTCGAAAATTTGGTAGACTCATCGTGCCAAATATTAGTGACCTTCGTAGAGATATTTTAGAATACTCTCGTCATTCTAAATTTACCATTCATCCCGACAATAGAAAAATGTACGTAGTTATAAAGCGACTCTATTATTGGGATGTGATGAAATCTGAAGTTGCTAACTTTGTTAAGTTTTGCATGACTTGCCAACTCGTTAAGGCCGAGCATCAAAGAGCTGGTGGGTTATTGCAACCTTTGGACATTCCAATTTGGAAGTGGGACCAAGTCTCCATGGACTTTATTGACGGGCTTCCCCGCTCTCGTTCGGGTCATGATAGCCTGTGGGTGATAGTTGATAGACTTACAAAATCCGCCCATTTTATTCTCGTTCAGTCTAATCGGACCGTACATCTTTTGGCCAAACTCTATATTAAAGAAATTGTTAAATTGCATGAGTTCCTACTTCTATTGTTAGCAACCATGATCCATTATTTACTAGTGTATTTGGAAGAGCCTTCAAAAAGCTTTGGGAATGAAGCTTAATTTTAGCACTGCTTATCATCCTCAGTCCGATGGACAAACCGAGCGTGTGAATCAAACTCTAGAAGATCTTCTTCGAGCATGTGTTCTTGATTTTTGTAGAAGTTGGAAAGATCATATTTCTCTTGTTGAGTTTTCTTGTAATAATAGCTTCCAATCTAGTATTGGTATGGCACCTTTTGAGGCACTCTACGGTAGGCCATGCTGATCTCCTTCTTGTTGGCTTGAGGCCGGTGAGAAGCTGGTTTTAGGTCCAGACTTTATTTATGTTTCACCTATGAAGGGTGTTGTGCGTTTCAGTTGATCGGGAAAATTAGCGCCGCGATATATTGGTCTATTTCCCCTCACCGAACGCATTGGTTTCGCGGCTTATCGCCTTTTATTACCGGCTCAGTTTTCTGCTATTCATGACATATTCCACGTCTCTCAATTACGGAAATACCTTTGAGATACGATTCTATTCTTGAGCCCGGTGTTGTGGAAGAAATTCAAGTTTCATCTAATTTTACTTATGAGCAACAACCTATTTATATTATTGCCTCGGAGGTTAAACATCTTCGAAATAAAGAAGTCCCTCTTGTGAAAGTTCAATGGTCCTCAAATCATAAGGTTTTCTCTTAGGAATCTAGAGAATTCATTGACCAAACACTTCCGGAATTACTCTCTCATGCCCTTTGAAGTGAACCTCTTAGTTCAAATTTTCTTTTGTGTTGATATGCTTTTATGGTTGTTACTTTTTATATCTCATTTTTATTAAGTATTATGAGGACGAAATTTCTTTAAGGAGGGGAGTCTTAACAACATGCATATTTTACGATTGTATATTTAAATATTTTATTTAAATATAGCATCTTTGGTCCGATTTAAGTCCGACAAAGCTACTTTTTAAAAATAGACGGATTAGAACTCGAGACCACTTCCATTGAGTTTAAAATGGTGTTTGCAACCTTTTTGAGTATAAACATCGATACGTTTGACTTGATTAAAATTTTGATGTTTTCATTTAGGGCTTTGGGTTTGGGTTTGGGTTTCAGCCCACTAGCCCAAGTCATCTTATACCCTTACTCCACCCCCTCTCCTCTTCATTCATTCTATTATTTTATTAACACTTCAAGCTTTAGCAAAAATGAGGGAAGAGATTGGAAACTAAAATCTTAAGCCCTAGTTTTCTTTGCAAATTCAAGTTCTACCACCAAATTCGAAAAGAAGCTTAGGTAAGCATCCTCTTCATCTTCTCCATCTCAATCTCTCTTCAATTTCAGAATTTCCTATAACCTAACTTAGGAAAAACTTCACCTTTTATCATAGATTGAAGATTCTAGAGGTGTAGTGAAGAGGAATTGTTCTTGTCTTGTTTTAAAAACTTCTCCTTCATTGTTTTTGGGTTTAAAGGTGAGTTTTTGAACTCACATCTATGTCTATAACTTTCTTTGTGGTTAGGTACAAATTCCTAACATCTATTCGTGTTCATTTGCTTTTGATTTGAATGAATTTGGTGAACTTTCTAATTTATGGGTTTTGTTGTCCAATTTTATGAAAATCCTATCTTTGATGTTTGAACATGTTTTTGGGGGTGTGTCGAAGAGCCTATAAGGCTGGGTTATCGGGTGGCATAAATCCCTAGTCGTCATTGCTCGTTCGATCGCATCCGAGACTATAATTTGTTTTGGACTTCTTAGTGCATAGGCTGAGAATACAGGAAATGCCGGTTCAGTCGATTGAACTGTAGGGTCAGTCGACTGAACCTGGGGGACATAAACTTTTTGTCCCTGTATCAGTCGACTGACCCCTGTGTTCAGTCGACTGATCCTGGAAACTGAGAGTTCCCAGGCATGTATCAGTCGACTGATCACTGCACCAGTCGACTGAACCTGCTTGTCTCATTCATATTGTCGTTTTATGTGAATTTCCAATTTTTAATCGATTCCCGTCGTTCCGATTTGTTGTTATCATTTATTGACTTTGATGACATCTTTTTTGGGATTTTCAGGAATATCCATTTTGATGGATTTTGTATCGATTTCTATGGATTTGATTTACGTCTTCGTATGTGAATTTTTGGTGATTGATTATTTTTACAATCATTTTTGTATTTTGTCACTTTAAAATACAAAGATTTCTGTACTAGTAGTAAATATCAAAACTCTTTCATTAAAACAATTTCAACACTATTTTCAATATCAAGCTCATTTATAAAACCGTTTTCCAACCTATTAATATATACAAACCTTTACCTCATTCGTATGAGAAATCTAATTAAACGGCTTAGCAAAACAAGTTGTATAAAACACTTGCGTTTACTTTGTCGGTTAATTCTTGGACTTGTTCGATTGAACTCTTGTGACAATTTTAGAGTGGAAATCTACAATCTGTTCGTAAATATTTAAGTTAAGCGAGTGGTTATGGGAAATGAAGCTAAACTCATATATTTACTAGCTTAGTGTAATTTACACTTATTTTCGAGTGGAAGTCTACAATTTGTTCGTAAATAATTAAGTTAAGCCAGTGGTTATGCGACATGAAGCCTAACTTGTTTATTTACTAGCTTAGTGTAATTTACACTTGTGGATCTATGAAGATCCTTTGGTGGAGTTTCGGCTCAATTTTGTGGGGTAGCGACCCATGGTCTTCGAACTGTTTTGTGGAGCTTCGGCTCAAAGGTCTTTGGACCGTTTATGGAGCTTCGGCTCAAAGGTCTTCGGACCGTTTTGTGGAGCTTCCGCTCAAAGGTCTTCGGTCCGTTTTGTGGAGCTTCGGCTCAAATTTGATGTTTAGTGACCATGGAATAACGTTCCCTTTTTTATGCACGTGTTGGTGAGTTTTCATGCTCCCGTTTTGTGATAGGCCTCCTCCTTTTTGTGATTTCTGGATTTCTATTTAATGATTTCTAGAATTTGTGTTTCACCAATTTTTGCAAATTGGCATTGATATGTTTGTCAATATTTGTGGTTTGATGAATAAAATAAAGAATATGACATTCTTTTTAGTGCTTTGAGATTTCTTGAGCTATTATATGATTTTTATGTTGTCTAATGTATACTTTTCATAGTATGACATTATTGATATCATATGTTTTGTTATACCTCTTATTCTGTCTCATTTTATCTGATATTTATTGCTAGACTGATCTGTTTATTATTTTCTTATTAAATAATACTCGGGTCAGACCGAGATGTACCTATGTGCTTCTGCTTGACTACTTATCTAGGATCATCATCTGACTTTTGTCTAACTACTTTAGATTAGTGGTTTGTGTTTTGAACATTCGAGATAGAGACTCCTTGATGTATACATATTCTTTTGTCTAGCACTTGTATCTATTCTTTTGTGACATTGTGGATCTTGTTTGACCACTACTCTGATGTATACTTCTATGTGTTATATTCATATCTATTTCCGCCTCTGTGATATGGATATCTTTGACTAATTTGTGTTATGTTTATTTCTATATTTGTTTTCGAAGACCACATAGCCATTGTGTAGTAGCTTTGAGTCTATATATGTTATGTCCGATTTGTGATATTATCTGACATATCGGTACTCGCACAAAGCAATTACACAGATGGTCGCTCCTCAACAGCCTTATTCTTCGTGCTAGTTGATGGCATTACTCCGAAGTGTCCTTGGCTAGCGTGAGTATAGAGGTGGGGCGTCACCAAATCTCTAATATTGTGTGGTTTGCAAATCCTTGAAGAATTGAAGTGAAAGAGTATGGATTTACAAAGAGAATGGAAAAGCATGCGATGGATTTATCTCACAAATGGATAGAGCAGAAAGAGTAAGAGAAAATGAGAATTATACATGAAAATTCATTTTCCAGAGAGATTAAAAAGTGGTTGAAGAGATATGTCTTTTGATGAATAGGTGGCAGGAAATCCCTTCATTTGAATATTAAAAAACTAAAAAATGATATGTATGTTGACATACTAAGGATGCATTTGTCGACATATAGGTGTTTCAAAAAATAGAAATTCAATAAACTGTTGCAAATTTTCATATTTCAATGTACCTCATATTTATGGATATTTTTTGACTTGGTTAAGGTCAATGGTTGATGATCTTCAAGTACAATTGTCGTCGCTTCTTCAATAAAAGATTATAAGATTCATCACTTCAAATACCTCCATCGTTTCAGCAATTGAATTTCTTCTTCAATCAGTTTTATTCTTCCATTTGCTCCAGTTAATCTTCATATACTTAATTCAATTTCTTCCACTGGGTTTTTGTTTATCTCTACAAATGTCTTATATTTGAAAGTACTACACAGCTCGTAGAAATGTTAGTAGTAATATTTATATGATTGTTTATCAAAATTATTACTAAGGGTATTAACACATATATGGTTAATCCTTTACAAGAAATTAAACAAAATAAAATTAATAAAGAAATTTTTGCTTATAGATAAAAGAATATTTTTTTTTTGCAATTTAGAACTAAAAACTTCACGCGCCTCTACTACAACTGTCCTACAACTAGTTCAGTACTTGTTAAATCTCCGAACATATTAGAATTAACCTTGACTAACACTTATCGTAGCTTTGACAATTATAGGAATAACCTCATATTCTAGTGGTGTAAAGATTATAAATTTTTATTTGATATCATATTCTTTATTATTTGTAGGTATATATGGTTTGAAAGGAACCAAAGAATATTCAATAACATTAACTCTCCTCCTAATAACGTAATATATGCCATCATGATGTTCATATAAAACAGATAGCTAATCCTAGTTATAAATTGTCTAATATAGTTTATTTTAAGGAGCAATTTCAAAAGATGAAAAGTCGAATAGATTTCCTAAAAGTAAAATTAGGCTTCAATAGGAGGCACTTAATGACCATAAATGACGACACGACACAAAATTTTAACGAAGACAACTCTCCGGACATAGTTCTCTTGATTGGTAACTAAATTTGTCATATCTTACATTACCATCTTTTACCCTCCCATACATATATTTATATAATTCTATATCAAATACATATGTGTGTGCTATGCTCATGCCTGGTTGAGTTTTTTAGTTTAATTGGAAGCCATAGGCATGGTAGCTCAAACTGTCTGCCCGTGGAAGCTTGATTACGAGGATAGGTGTAATATCCCGTAATTTTAGGAAATTTAAAATGTGATAATCTCTTAATTAAATTATTTAAAACTGATAAAATTGTAATCTTCAAATATAAATAACCAAAACTAATTTCATGTGATGTTTTTAAATTTAGATATAAACTAATTTTAAATAGAATATTTATTTAATTTGTGTTATTTTATAAATTTGATTTTAATAGGTTTAACATTTCAATTTAATAAGTGTTGTTTAAATATATATATTTATTTAAAAATTAACTTTAAAATTAGAATTTAATATTTCATAATTTAATAATGTGTTTGTTTAATCTAATATGGATATATTTGATTTGATTTTAAATTGAAGTTTAAATTGAATTTGGATTTAAAATTTGAAATTTAATTGAAATTTAAAAAAAAAAGGAATTTATATCTTGAAAATAATTTTGGATATAAAAGGATTTGTGAATAAAAGTTTTCATTTTAAAAATAAGATTTGTTTTATATCAATTTAAAACAAAAGATTTTTATTTATATAAATTTAGAAAATATTTATTTAGCAGTAAATAAATGCAAAAGCATTTAAGTTAGCATTTAAAATGGATCAAATAATTTTATAAGATTTTATTGAGAATTTGATTGGTTTTTATTTGATTTTCTTTTAAATTTTTTATTTTTATAAGATAAGAAAAAGCATTTATAAATTTATAAAAGCACATACATATTAGGAAAATTAATAATAAAGGCTTAAAAGTCATTTAAAAATAATTTAAAAATAAGAAAGGACAAGTGTTAATTTTTAAAGCTTATTGATTAACAGTGTAAGTAGATTAGGATTAGTAATGACAAACGTAAACAAAATTGAACAAGTGTCTTTTTCTAATTTTCTTTTTCTTTAATTTTAATAAACCATAAATTTTATCACATAAACTCCCATTCTTTCTTTCTTCATATTTTTTTCCCTTCAAATCAAGCAAGAAATCCGTGGCCATAACCTCAAAATCATTTCTTCAAAATCCTGTAAACTTTCCTCAAGAAAACCAACATGTTCAACTCTACAGCCCTGAAATTCACTTTCTCAAAAATCAAAACCTGTAACAAGACAAAACCGGTAACCATTTTTATCAAAAAAATTTCAAAGCCTGTAATCTTCTCAACAGCAAAAAAAAATCAAAAACACTTCAAGCATTTTCAAGGCCTGTAGAAATCTTCAAAGCTGCAACCTGTAAAAGCACTTTTCCTCAAATCTGTAGTTCAATAAACCTGTTAGCACTTTCCAAGCCTGAGAATCAAATTTTCAAGTGCGAATACAACCTGGCAACCCAACAGACTATCAAACACTTAAAAGCAAAGACAAGTTTCAGAAATCAAAGCTTTTAGGAATTAACAACAGCAAAGTATTCGAATTTTCAAAGTTTTCAATCCAGTTTGCAAATTATCAATACAGTTCAAGCTCTCTTCATTTTTAAGGTGAGTAAACATTTAAATTAAAATTTAGGTAAATAAATATCTGTGTATGTGAATTCCTGTGATGATAATTGTTTGCATGTATGTATATAAGTAAGCCTCTGTTTATAGTTGTAGTGTACATATTTGTTGATTCTAATCACATCTTTTATTAGTTCAAAGATTATGGCTTTGATATCAAAATCTTTGTATCAGATCTTAGACTATGATATTCAAACATGTTAAATTAGTTTAAACTCAATCTATGTTTTAAAAATACATCCAAGCATAATAGGATTGAAAATCTACTGAGATCAAGAATTTACAGTAGACATGTTAAAATCATGGTAATTCAAATCTTGTACATTTCTGATTCAAGTTTGTCACAGGAATCAAATCTGTAAAATATGATTTTTAAGATGAAAATTTAAATTTTTAGTCATGTTTTGAGAGAGCATTTTTGAGTTGATTGATTTTAGATTTCTGGGCATTTTCTTTTGATTGGAAAATGGTGAAATCTCGTGGTTGCTCCCAGAGGTTGTTGGAAGGTTGTCGAAGCCTGGAAAAATGGCGTTTGATTTTATTAATCACCATGGCATCATAAATCGATTAAGGTAGGGTTTAACACCCAGTTTTGCTCATGGTTGTGGTATAGGCTGTTGTGGCGTCTTGGGTGGTTCGAGTTACTCGAGAATGGGAGGAAGACTTGTGAGTGTGTGGCCGTGGTTGAACACCCTCTGATGATCGAAGTCGGGGGTTCGGTGGAGTTTCAGGAGACGCTGTGTTTCCAGGATTCGACATGAGTAGTTCGTTTTCTTTTTAGGCCTTGTAGTGTATAATTGGGGGTTGGAATTGTAAGAGGTGATGATCGAAAGGTTGAAGGCGTCGGCGGTGGTCAGTATCGCCACGATCACCTGTGCAGGTGCACCAATTGGGGTTGGTGTCAGTGATTGGGTAGAGGAAGTGGTTCGAGGGAAAACTCGGGGGTTTCAGCAGTTTTCTCGAGTTCGTCTTCGGGGACGTGAATATTTAGCTTTTGCAAATTATAACTTAAACAAATTCTAAGTTTTTAAAATAAAAAAATAGGGTAATGGGAAGAAGAGGAAGAAAACTCGGGTTTAAACCCGAGTGACATTCGGGTATGACCCGAAGCTATATGTTGTGCAGTTTTTTTTTAAAATAAGGGTTTTAAAAAACTAGGTTTTTGAAATTTAAAATTTAAATTAGCTTAAAACCTTTTATATAAATTATTTTATATTTAATAAATGTTTTCTTAAATATTTTTTAAGAAGTTTTGAAGTTTTGATAAATTTAAATTTGTTAAGTAAATTTAAATTGATATTTAAAATTGAGTTATGAAAGTAATTTTAAAAGTTTATATAAAAAGACAAGTTTTTAAATTCAAATTGAAACTAGTTTTTAAAACTATAAATTGATAAATGTTTTAAGTTATTTAAAGTTATGTTCTGATAACTTTAATTTATCAAGTTAAATGATTTTTTATTTTAAAAAACTTAATTAATAATTTAATTAAGTAAAGGTAGTTATAAAGATAAATGATGTAAATATGTTAAGGGCAGTTAAAGCATTTATAAGATAATGTTTTATCTTAATTAAGGTTTTAATATCTTGATTTTGATTAAGTTAATTTAAGGAAATTAAGTTTAATTAATTAGTTTAATTATAAAGGATTGATTAAGAAATTAATTAAGGAAAAATAATTTACTTGATTAATAAATGATTAAGGATTAAAGGTTAATTAATTTAAGGTTAATTAATTTGTAATTAAAAGATCATTAATTAGATTATTAATTAATGATTAGGGATTCATTAATCAAGTAATTAAGTGTAATTAAACTTAATTAATCAAGTGATTAAGATTTATTAATTAAATAATTAATGAGTTGTTAATCAAGTAATTAAAGGTTACTTAATTAGTAATTAAGAAGTTCTTAATTTATAATTAAGTTTCATTGATTAATAATTAAGGTTTTATTAATTAATAATTAAATAATAATTAATCCGTAATTGAGGATTAATTAAGAAGTTGTTAAGTGGTAATTAATTGATTAATCAAATGTGATTAAGGATTAATCAAATGATAATTAAGGACTGGTTAACTGTTAATTAAGGATTAATTAACTGGTGATTAAGGAGTAATTAATCTGTAATTAAGTTGCTAATTAATTAATAATTAGCTTTATTAATTAATAATTAAGAGATAATTAATTAGTTAATTAATGATTAATTAATTATAAAAGTAATTATGGATTAATTAATTTGTATTAAGAAATATTGATTAATAATTAAGGTTATTAATCGATAGTTGATGGATAATTAATCAGTTAATTAAAGGTTAATTAATTGATTATGAAAGTAATTAAGGATTAATTACTTTGTGTTAAAGGAGATTAATTAATAACTGAGGTTTATTAATTGATAATTAAAGGATAATTAATCTGGATTAGGGATTAATTAATTGATTAATTGAGTTAATCAAGGAGTGATTATTAATTAAGGTTAGTAAATAATTAATGATTGTATGTGCAGGATTAAGTGATTATTTCTTAAGAGATTAATTTAAGTAATTAAATTAATTATGTTATGAATTGTTAATGCTTGCTTATGGATGATTGTTTGTTGAATGTCTAAATTGGATGATATCTATTGGATTGATATCTACCGATGATATGTTGTGACATTCTGTGATATGATGTTGGTTCTATCAATGATAAATGCATGATATTTATTTGTGTTAATGCTGTGTGAATTCAAGTATTGAATTAAATTGAATTGAATTTTTTAAATTATTAAACAACTTGGCCTTTAAGATACGTTTAGATTTCGATGAGACCGGAAGCGGGTATCAAATTTGATTATCCAAAAACCACATCGATCCAAGTTAAACGTTAGTTCGTGAATTCAATTGAAGATCGAGTTGAAGACTCGAAGTGTAAGAACTATCTGTCGTTAAAAACTCTGAGGGTGATTCCAATACGAGTATAACAGAGATGGTGCTTCCAGATTCGAGATGGAGTTTTCAGTGCAAGGGTTATTGTCATTAACTCTGAGGGTGATTCCAAAATGAGTGTAATGAAATAATGCCTTCGGTTTTGTTCGAACCAGGAACGAACTTGTATGGATTGAATGCTTTCAGAACATCGTCAGGTGGACGATGAGCATTCTAAGATAGATGTGATCTATAAAGGTAATCATAGCCTCAAGCCTCATCAACCGGGAATGGCTAAAACATAGGAGGTGCAGCAAGGCTAAGTGGGTCATGCCCAAGTAGGACGAGATTTACCCCTGTCTAGATGTCTCTTTTTATTCGGCTGTGTGGGCGGTTGCTAATTAGAACCGCCAGGGTTTTTTTGTTCGGAACTGTTCAGTAAGGAATGGTTTCGGCTTTGTGTTGCAGGGGATTGGGAGTAATCCTCGGTACCATGATCTAGGCCACGTACTGTGATGGGAGGTACCCCACTAGCCCTGCCATTGATGGAAACTCAATCTTCCTACGTGCCCTTACGGTTTTGATTGTATTACCCACTTTTGTGGCTAGTAGCTGGAATTTAATGAATGTAACAATTTCGGCTATTTTCTATTTACTTGAAAACCCTATACCCTATTATAGTATCACTGGATTTCCTATCAAATGTTTTGGTTAGCATAAGGTAAAAACCTACCCATGTTTATGTGTGGGGAGTCGTACGTGATACCTTTTGTTTTCAAAGGTTTTTAAAAGTTAAGCAACTTTAACCCGTTTACTTACACCAGACCCATGTCTGACCCGGAGTTTATTCTGTTTTTCTTAAACTCTTGGGTACTCAAATTTTTACGAGTAGCCAAGGGATTCAGGTCTGCTTTGACGAATACCGGAGGAGAGATGGAGCAGGAGGCTTCAGCGTTTGTAGTTATAAATTATTTCCGCTGTGTTATATATCTGTGATGATATATGAGTTATACTAGATTTGTATAATAGACAGACTTTTATAACTGTCTATTTTGTGTTGATGTATCTGTGTAATTCTGATGTAAGTGACTATGTAATAGTTATGTTATATATTATATTTTGTTCCATTCCGCTGTGAGATTCTGATATTGTTGAGTTCTTTTCTTCTATCATTTTTATTTCTACCTCTTTCTTTCTTAATAATGTTGCATCTTTCTGTGGAATGAAAGGCGGGTCGTCACACTTGGTATCAGAGCATAGGTTAAGTTAATACCTAGGCTCTGGAGTGGTGTCTATCTTGAGAGCACGTATTTGTAATTTTTATATAACTATATACCTATATAAATTTGTTGGGTATCTGTTCAGATTTCCAACATATGTTCTAAAGGAGTTTCATCTCTTTCCTTGTTTGCTTGGCCCTCTTACCTTTATATCTAGCCCTATAGGCGGATAACCGGGATAGATAAGATCTGTAGAGGCTTAAGATTTTCTTATCTCCCTCATAGTTTTTCTGGAGACCTTTTTATTTGATTTAAAGGGTTTATCTTGTTTTGGATTTGGGTTGATGGATAGTATTGGACTATTTTGATGGTGAAGCATGGATTGTATCTTTGGAGGCTGAGTTGGGAAGAATTGCAAAAGTGACTTGTGATCATGCCATAGTTCTTTTGAGTCATCTTCTGCATGGAGTGAGGCATCTCCAGAAGGTGTAGAGTCCGTCGAGGTGGTCAGTGATTTTTCGAATGTTCCGAGGGAGCGAAGGTTTTCCTCATCGGGAGATAGAGATTTGGATCGTCTTAGTTTCGGAAGCAGTGCCTGTTGTTTAGACTAGTTTTTCTCGGTTGGAATTCAGCTATTGTCTTTGTGGCCAGGACGGATGAGTCCGTTGAGATTCTGTGTGGTTTTGATGAACCAAGTTTTTGGGATGTATGGTTTAAGTTTTTCTTGTGTTCATCAATGTTGTTCTTGTCTACTCCAAGTCTGAAGAGGAGAGCTAGCGACATTTGGAGTTAGGATTAAAGGCTTTAAGGAAGCATTTTATTTTGGTATGGTATTTCTGTTGATCCAACCTGGATAGCCACTATTCAGGAGTAGAAGCAACCGAAGTTTTTTAGTTTGACAGAGTTCTACAGGAAGTATAAGTGGACCCGAGTGTGAAGAGATTTTATTGGATTTGAAGGCAAGCCTGACTAGTGTGCCTTTTTTAGTTACCTATGATGGCAAGAATAAGTTTGAGATATGCTCAGAGTGGATAGATTAAGTTAAAGAATGATCAGTGTACCAGTTTGGAGAAGGATGTCCAAGGAACATTGAGGATCATCGAAAAGGATTTGTGTTCCGAATTCTTGGATTTCGAAGCAAGAAGTTTAGCATGGAGTCATCTCTCCAGGTTGTGTCCAACCCAGGTTATTCAGAGATATATGGACATAAAGGGAGTCTTCTGATGGCCGAGTGTGAAGTAAGATGTAGCTGCTTTTGTCTTTGGATATGCGATCTGTCAGCAAGTGGAGGTGATCGGCAAAAGACCGTAGTTTTTTGTAGTCTTTGGAGGTTCCGAAGTGAAGTAGGAAATGATTTCTTTGGACTTCATCGATGTTTTGCTAAGGAACGAAGACGAAAATAGAGTAATATGGGTGATTGTCGATTGGGTAACCAAGAGCACCCATCTTATTCCAGTTAAGGCAATCCGTTCCGTAGCATCTTTGGCTGAGTTTATCTTGGAAGAGTTTGTCTGTGCTTGGTATTTCAGTCAGCATTGTTAGCAATAGTGATCTTATCTTCTCCAGCTAGTTTGGGAGGCTTTACAGATCAGCTTGGGGTTCGAGATTAAATTTGGGTACAGCCTATCATTCCCAGACCAACGGAAAGGCTGAACCAAAATTTTGAGGATTTGAGAGAGCTTGTGTTTTGGATTTTTGATGGATGTTGGGAGGAGCATCTGTATTTAATGGGATTCTCGTTTAGTTATCAGGAGAGTATCTAGATGGTACCCTGTGAAGCTTTGTTTAGAAGACCTTATAGATTTCCATTCTATTTGGAAGAGTCAGGAGTTGATCCTTGGTCCAGTTTTGGTCCGGGAGGTATCTGCGATGGCGGAGCTTATCAGGAGAAGATTAGTGTTGTAGTCTTCAGGATTGAATTTGCCAGTTGGATGGCTGGAATTCATAATGTATTCACGTAACTCATCTGGGAACTACGTGAATGATTTATCTTTTGTTGTGAAGTTAGGATTTCAGAGTTTCTTTTGAGGAACTCTGAATAGTTTTAGGAAGACTTATCTAGATCCATGTCCGGATAGCTAGGATTGTTGATTGAATGAATTATTTGTTTAAATACACTGTTTGTTTAGATGGATTATTGTTGGTTGATAGTGAATGGTTGATAGGAATGCTTGAATGGTTAAAATGTAATAAAAGATTTTGGATTATCTTTGTTTTAAATTTCAAGGATGAAATTCTTTTAAGGGGGAAGGAATGTAATATCCCGGAAATTTAAAATTGATAAAATTGTTATCTTCAAATATAAATATAACCAAAATAAAATTTATGTGATGTTTTTAAAGTTAGAGATAAATTGATTTTAAATAGAATAATTATTTAATTTGTGTTATTTTATAAATTTGATTTTAATAGGCTTAACATTTCAATTTAATAAATGTTGTTTAAATATATATTTATTTAAAAATTAACTTTAAAATTAGAATTTAATATTTCTAAATTTAATAATGTGTTTGTTTAATCTAATATAGATATATTTGATTTGATTTTAAATTGAGTTTAAATTAAATTTGGATTTAAAATTTGAAATTTGAATTGAAATTTGAAATTTTAAAAAAAGGAATATATGTCTTGAAAATAATTTTGGATATGAAAATATTTATGAATAAAAGTTTTTATTTTAAAAATAAGATTTGTTTATATTAATTTAAAACAAAAGAATTTTATTTATATAAATTTAGAAAATATTTGTTTAGTAGTAAATAAATGCAAAAGCATTTAAATTAGCATTTAAAATGGATCAAATAATTTTATTTGATTTTATTGAGAATCTAAATGGTTTTTATTTGATTTTCTTTTAAAAGTTCTATTTTTATAAGATAAGAAAAAGCATTTATAAATTTATAAAAGCACATATATATTAGGAAAATTAATAATAAAGGCTAATAAGTCATTTAAAAATAATTCAAAAATAAGAAAGGACAAGTGTTAATTTTTAAAGCTTATTGATTAACAGTGTAAGTAGATTAGGATCGGTAATGACAAATGTAAAAAAATTTGAACAAGTGTCTTTTTCTAATTTTCTTTTTCTTTAATTTTAATAAACCATAAATTTTATCATATAAACTCCCATTCTTTCTTTCTTCATATTTTTTTTCCTTCAAATCAAGCAAGAAATCCGTGGCCATAACCTCAAAATCATTTCTTCAAAATCCTGTAAACTTTCCTCAAGAAAACTAACATGTTCAACTCTACAGCCCTGAAAATTACTTTCTCAAAAATCAAAACCTGTAACAAGACAAAACCTGTAACCATTTTTATCAAAACAATTTCAAAGCCGGTAATCTTCTCAACAGCAAAAAAAATCAAAAACACTTTAAGCGTTTTCAAGGCCTGTGGAAATCTTCAAAGCTACAACCTGTAAAAGCAATTTTCCTCAAATCTGTAGTTCAATAAACCTGTTAGCACTTTCCAAGCCGAGGATCAAGTTTTCAAGTGCAAATACAACCAGGCAACCCAACAGATTATCAAAGTCTTAAAAGCAAAGACAAGTTTCAGAAATCAATGCTTTCAGGAATTAACAACAACAAAGTATTCAAATTTTCAAAGTTTTCAATCCAGTTTGCAAATTATCCATACAGTTCAATCTCTCTGCATTTTTAAGGTGAGTAAACATTTAAATTAAAATTTAGGTTTATGTGAATTCCTATGATGACAATTGTTTGCATGTATGTATATAAGTAAGCCTCTATGTATAGTTGTAGTGTACATATCTGTTGATTCTAATCACCTCTGTTGTTAGTTCAAAGATTATGGCTTTGATAAAAATTCAAAATCTTTGTATCAGATCTCAGTTAGACTATGATATTCAAACATGTTAAATTAGTTTAAACTCAATCTATATTTTAAAAATACATTCAAGCATAATGGGATTGAGAATCTGCTGAGATCAAGAATTTACAGTAGACATGTTAAAATCATGGTAATTCAAATCTTGTAAATTTCTGATTCAAGTTTATAACAAGAATCGAATCTATAAAATATGATTTTTAGGATGAAAATTTAAATTTTTAGTCATGTTTTGAGAGAGCATTTTTGAGTTGACTGATTTCAGATTTCTGGTCATTTTGTGTTGACTGGAAAATTGTGAAATCCGTGGTTGCTACCAGAGGTTGTTGGAAGGTTGCCGAAGCCTGGAAAAATGGCGTTTGATTTTATTAATCACCATGGCATCAGAAATCGATTAAGGTAGGGTTTAACACCCACTTTTGCTCATGGTTGTGGTATAGGCTGTTGTGGTGTCTTGGGTGGTTCGAGTTACTCGAGAATGGAAGGAAAGTAGCATGGAAGGATTGTGAGTGTGCGGCTATTGTCGCACACCCTCTGATGATCGGAGTCGAGGGTTCGGTGGAGTTTCAGGTGATGCTGTGTCTCTAGGATTCGATATGAGTAGTTCGTTTTCGTTTTAGGCCCTGTAGTGTAGAATTGGGGGTCAGAATTGTAAGAGGTGATGATCGTCAAAAGGTTGAAGGCATCGGCGGTGGTCATTATCGCCGCGATCACCTGTGCGGGTGCACCAATGGGGGTTGGTGTCAGTGATTGGGTAGAGGAAGTGGTTCGAGGGAAAACTCGGGGGTTTCGGCAGTTTTCTTGAGTTCGTCTTCGGGGACCTGAGTGTTTAGCTTCTTCAAATTCTAACTTAAACAAATTCTAAGTTTTTAAAATCAAAAAAAAAGTTAGGTAATGGGAAGAAGAGGAAGAAAACTCGGGTTTAAAACCGAGTGGCATTCGGGTGTGACCCGAAGCTATATGTTGTGCAGTTTTAAAAAAAAAAGGGTTTAAAAACTAGGTTTTTGAAATTTAAAATTTAAATTAGTTTAAAACTTTTTCTATAAACTATTTTATATTTAAAAAATGTTTTCTTAAATTTTTTTTATGAAGTTTTGAAGTTTTGATAATTTTAAATTTGTTAGGTAAATTAAAACTGATATTTAAAATTGAATTATGAAAGTAATTTTAAAAGTTTATATAAAAAGACAAGTTTTTAAATTCAAATTAAAACTAGTTTTTAAAACAATAAATTGATAAATGTTTTTAGTTATTTAAAGTTATATTTTGATAACTTTAATTTATCAAGTTAAATGATTGTTTTATTTTAAAAAACTTAATTAATAATTTAATTAAGTAAAGAAAGTTATAAAGATAAATGATGTAAATATGTTAAGGGTAATTAAAGCATTTATAAGATAATTTTTTATCTTAATTAAGGTTTTAATATCTTGATTTTTATTAAGTTAATTTAAGAAAATTATGTTTTATTAATTAGTTCAATTATAAAGGATTGATTAAGAAATTAATTAAGGAAAAATAATTTACTTGATTAATAAATGCTTAAGGATTAAAGGTTAATTAATTTAAGGTTAATTATTGTAATTAAAAGATCATTAATTAGATTATTAATAATGATTATGGATTCATTAATCAAGTAATTAAGTGTAATTAAACTTAATTAATCAAGCGATTAAGATTTATTAATTAAATAATTAATGAGTTGTTAATCAAGTAATTAAAGGTTACTTAATTAGTAATTAAGAAGTTCTTAATTTATAATTAAGTTTTGTTAATTAATAATTAAGGTTTTATTAACTAATAATTAAATAATAATTAATCCGTAATTGAGGATTAATTAAGAAGTTGTTAAGTGGTAATTAATTGATTAATCAAATGTGATTAAGGATTAATCAAATGATAATTAAGGACTGGTTAACTATTAATTAAGGATTAATTAACTGGTGATTAAGGAGTAATTAATATGTAATTAAGTTGTTAATTAACTAATAATTAGGTTTATTGATTAATAATTAAGAGATAATTAATTAATTAGTTAATTAATGATTAATTAATTATAAAATTAATTATGGATTAATTAATTTGCGTTAAGAAATATTGATTAATAATTAAGGTTATTAATCGATAGTTGATGGATAATTAATCAGTTAATTAAAGGTTAGTTAATTGATTATGAAAGTAATTAAGGATTAATTACTTTGTATTAAAGGAGATTAATTAATAATTGAGGTTTATTAATTGAAAATTAAAGGATAATTAATCCGGATTAGGGATTAATTAATTGAGTAATTGAGTTAATCAAGGAGTGATTAATTAATTAAGGTTAGTAATTAATTAATGATTGTATGAGCAAGATTAAGTGATTAATTCTTACGAGATTGATTTAAGTAATTAAATTAATAATGGTATGAATTGTTAATGCTTGCTTATGGATGATTGTTTGTGAATGTCTGAATTGGATGATATCTATTGGATTGATATCTACTGATGATATGTTTTGACATTTTGTGATATGATGTTGGTTCTATCAATGATAAATATATGATATTTATCTGTGTTAGTGCTGTGTGAATTCAAGAATTGAATTGAATTGAATTGAATTGTTTAAACTATTAACAACTTGGCCTTTAAGATACGTTTGGATTTCGATGAGACCGGGATTGGGTATCAAATTTGATTATCCGAAAACCACATCGATCCAAGTTAAACGTTAGGTCGTGAATTCAAGTGAAGATCGAGTTAAAGACTCGAAATGTAAGAACTATCTGTTGTTAAAAACTCTGAAGGTGATTCCAGTAGGAGTATAACGGAGATAGTGCTTCCTGGTTCGAGATGGAGTTTTCAGAATGCAAGGGTTATTATCGTTAACTCTGAGGGTGACTCCAAAATGAGTGTAATGAAATAATGCCTTCGGTTTCGTTCGAACCCGGAATGAACTTGTATGGATTGAATGCTTTTAGAACATCGTCAGGTGGAGCATTCTAAGACAGATGTAATCTATAAAGGTAATCGTAGCCTCAATCCTCATCAACCGGGAATGGCTAAACAGGGGAGGTGCACCAAGGCTAAGTGGGTCATGCCTAAGTAGGACGAGATTTACCCCTGTCTAGATGTCCATTTTTATTCGGCTGTGTGGGCGGTTGCTAGCTAGAACCGTCGGGGTTGTCTTGTTTGGAACTGTTCAGTAAGGAATGGTTCCGGCTTTGTGTTGTAGGGGATTGGGAGTAATCCTCGGTACGGTGATCTAGGCTACGTACTATGACGGGCGGTACCCCAGTAGCCCTGCCATTGATGGAAACTCATGTTTCCTATGTGCCCTTACGATTTTGATTGTATTACCCACTTTTGTGGCTAGTAGCTGGAATTTAATGAATGTAACAATTTTGGCTATTTTCTATTTACTTGAAAACCCTAGACCCTATTATAATATCACTGGATTTCCTATCAAATGTTTTGGTTAGTAAGGTAAAAACTTACCCATGTTTATGTGTGGGGAGTCGTACGTAGTACCTTTTGTTTTCAAAGGTTTTTAAAAGTTAAGCAAATTTAACCCGTTTACTCATACGAGACCCATGTCAGACCTGGAGTTTATTATGTTTTTCTTAAACTCTTGGGTACTCAAAATTTTGCGAGTAGCTAAGGGATTCAGGTCTGCTTTGACGATACTGGAGGAGAGATGGAGCAGGAGGCTTCAGCGTTTGTAGTTATAAAGTGTTTCCGCTGTGTTATATCTCTGTGATGATATATGAGTTATATTAGAGTTGTATAATAGACAAACTTTTATAACTATCTATTTTGTGTTGATGTATCTGTGTAACTCTGATATAAATGACTATGTAATAGTTATGTTATATATTATATTTTGTTCCATTCCGCTGTGAGATTCTGATATTGTTGAGTTCTTCTCTTCTATCTATTTTATTTCTACCTCTTTCTTTCTTAATAATGATGCATCTTTCTATTGAATGAAAGGCGGGTCGTCACAATAGGTTTTTTGTTGGCCTTTATTCGGCTTTGAGTGGCCCGGCCATCTCTCAACTAATTTCTTATATTAGCTTCTCCAATAGATTTGTGTGGTGTTTGTTGATGTATTCTCTTAGACAATACATTCCACTAGTCTATTTTATGTGTGCTTCACTTCGTTTTCAGTAGTTATGGTTTTGGCCATGCTATTGTTTCAAACTTCTTCTTCTTGGTTTGGTTGGGGTTTTTATTCTTTTTGTTTTGCATTGTACGAGGGGGAGGGGGTAGGGGGTTCGCTACCCACAAGATTTGCTGGTAGCTCCTTTTCTAGTGTAGAACAAAATTATACGAGTGCTTTCCTCCTCTAGAGGATCACTCATTTCTCTCAATATTTAATATTTAAATTATAAATCCTATATAAATTTAATATATATATATATATATTAAAGTAATTTTAAATTAAAAACATATAATTTATTTATCATGTCGTGACCATTAAGGATTGTATATACTGTACAAATTTTTGTAAAAATTATTTGAACATATAAATATACAACCATCATAAATTTGACGATACATCGATATTTTAGATTCATCACCTATCGATCTAAATACCATATGATGTAAAATATAACATTAATTTATATTTGTAAATTAGTGACATACCTTCACCAAAGCCAATTGAATACACATTGAAGCAAGATACGAGCTCCTTTGAATCCAAATCCAAAATTTGAAGGTGCTAGCTTCGAATGGTTGACCGTCGGCTTTTGAATAGCCTTTACTTTACTTGATTTGAGCTCAAAAAATGGAGGATGAGGTTGTTAATTTTCGGCTAGCAATGAAGTGGGTGGTGGCAGTAAGAAGTGGCTTTAGAATGAGGGTTCTAACTAATTTATATGGCAGAGGCCAAAGAGATAAAGTAGGATCGAGATCCCATTTTTCTCTTGCTCATTCTCCCCCATTTTTAAAATATCATAACCCAGGCCAATTTCCATCTTATGGCCCTCCTTTCTCTAATCTAATCATGGTTGAAGTTCCCTTGCCCCATATGGGCTTCAAATCCACTTGAAGCCTAAACAAATTTTATCTCATTTAAATCCAATTTAACCCCATACCGATATCACATATCCATTAATATATTCCTAACAATTATACACACATTTCTTAACATTGTTTAGCGCATCAAATAAAAAATTTATAACTTATATTTTATAAGCATTAATTAATTTAAAATAATTACAAATTATTTAAATCATATGGTCAAAGGAGTATACAATAGTTCGTTGTGTGACTCTTTAGATGTAAACTTAGTCAGTGATTAATATCGAACCACTCAATTAATAACGTTCACGTCACTTAGCAAATGTTGTGACATTTTGACTAAATTTACCGCTTACTTGGTTTCAGTAAAATCCAATTTTACTTTATTAAGCGTTACCGGGTAGTGTCGATTATTTACACTAATTCTCTTCAATAGAACTATATCACTTTGGACTTATGGAATTTGGTAATGGTCAAAATTCCAGCATCATTCATATTCAACTCTATAGTTCAAAAACAAAGTCATTGGTTCAATAATAACAATTATTATTAACCAAATTGCTTTGGCCAAAGACTTTGACTTTGAGTTGACTTCAGTGACCATGATGCTAACCTCATAAAACTGAGGAGATGAATCCTCACTTGAATAGCGTTTCACTTTTAATGCTTCCACTCGACCTAACTATAGTCGTTCGACGGATGTTGTGTTATGATTTTACTATAATCGACGCAAAACTGCCATAGTATTCTCAAGCCAAGAGAGCTATGTAATTTTATCACATCAATATTGTTCGATTGATTTTGGCTATGATAACCAATAGAAAACCATTGGTTGGGTCATTCCATAATTATCCAATAACTATCGATACATAACCCCCTATTGCCCCCAGTAATCATGAGTAATACACTACCCAACATTTGGAGAGCATTACATACGCTAGTCTCAATAGATGCATTGATATCTAGTCTTGATACATATTAAATGAGAATATTTATATCCATATATTTATTTTGTTGTGATATATCACTCGTGGTTACAACGCATTATAACTACTGTCACAAAGCATACCATTATGGATATTCTATTAAATATGCTTTTAATTAAATTAATTAATATAACATATTATATCAAGTATATAAGACACATAAAACACCTTTTATTTCAAATAAGATTGGCCATCGAGTTATATCTATAGATACATACATACATACATACATATATATATATACAAAAATTACATACTTGCCTCAAGGATATAACCAAGCTCTATCAATCTCCCACTTGCACTTGAGATCGATTATGGAATCTCTATCCCATTTCCTCAATTGGTTTAATGAGGACAAATCGAGTTAGATCCTTCGTGAATGGATCTGCTATGTTGGTTTAATTAAATTCTTTGTCAATCAACTCACTCTGATATTGATAAACTACCTTTACCATATGGAATTATTCAGAGTATGTTTCTTGAGTTCTATCGAGCTTTTATTATTACATTATTATCTCATAACAATCATGTAGCATTCTTAATACTTGAAATCACCTTTAGCTCAGTTATAAATTTATGCACTTATATGTATACACATTGCTTATATTGTGGCGCTATTCAAGGCGATGTACTTAGCCTTTCATTGAATGAGCCACAATCTTTCGTTTGGAACATTTTCAACTTAAAGCTTATTAATTAATTTTTGAACATGAATTTAATATTAACATTCTGTACTCAATATCAGTTATCAAGTTTAAGTTCATACACTTATGTAACAACCCTGCTTTCTACACCGTATAAATAAACAAAGTTAATTTAAATAAAATTGTTTGAATTCGATGTTTGTTAATTAATATTTTGAAAATTAATTTTTAGTTAATTAATTTCTATTTAGTAAAATATTTTAATTTAATAACTTGAACTAAATTAATAAATTATTTTTAGATAATATTTTGAAACTGAATAAAATATTTTAAGAAGTATAAAATATTATTATAGTATAAATTAATTTACATCAAACTGAAACTTATTTATAAATAAAATAAAGCAGTTGTGAAAAGTAAAGAAAAAAATGAAAAATTAAAACTTGATGAATTAGAATTTAAGGGCCCAAACCAAATCAAGCCCATTTTCTTTCCTCCTTACTCAAGAACCTTCCTTTCTTCACTCTCTTAGTCCAAAACCAAAACCGCTTTTATCATTTCAGCTCTAAATTCCTCTAATCTAATCACGACTTGGAGAATTTAATTTTTTTCCTATGAATCGTGATTGATGAATGAAGCTTGGTATGGCGATGATACCGCCAACGACGTGGAAGGTGATGCAATGCTATTGCTTATGACACTAGGCTTGATGGCCAATGGATTGAGGCATACAATTGGAGGAGTGATAGCACCGATAGGCAATGGTGTAACGACCCACCTTTCCAACCCCCCAATATCAGTGCTAATACATCCACGGTATTCATGTGCCGCGCACCCAAGTGTCAGAAAGTAATAATGCAACGGTAAAAGAAAACGGAAAAGAAACAGAATAAGAAGAAGAACATAATATCATGATCTCACATGCAGAATGATAACATATAATATCTCAAAAAGGACTTTACCAAAAAGAAAACTTTGATCTACATACAAAAATAGAGTAAACTAACCTATCATCGGCCTAGACACTTATAACAGTCTCTCCTCACAATTGCTGATAGATATAAATCAAGTAATTCAGCGGAAAATAAGTACGGTAGGAAATCATTTGGCTCCTCCCTAAGAGCTCCAATGAACCACACCTAAATATGGAAAACATATTTAAGCTAACCTGAGCATTATAAGAAAATAACACATAGATCAGTCCGGTAATGTAGCATGAGAAACTCAAATCATATGGATTGCTATATTTGTAAAACCTTTCTAATATAAAAGTATCTCGTAAGACCACACAGCTCATAACATAGACAGGATTTTACCTTCCAATAACTAGACCATTTATATTATAAAACCCAGTGATGATATAATAATGTCTAAGGTGTGGAAAATAAATAATCACATAGCTATGATGCATATGAGTGTACATCACAACAATAATAGGTATACAATAACAACTACTAAGGCGCATTCACTAATTGTGCAGGATTCCATAGACGTTCTCTTAGTAGTTCGAGAATGGTCCTCTCACACAAGGATCAAAGATATCCTCCTAAGTATTGTATATCTCTAGATAAAATATACTATAGGAGAAACATAGGCGGTCCACGCGTGAATCAGGTTACATCACTCTCGCATGCATATCCGTGTATCACTAGAACGAAGTGCATGCACTCTTTTAAGTTAGTTAAACCCTGTAGATTATGTCTCATATCTATGGTTTCTGTCATTACCAAATAGTGAAGTCACCTTCAACATCCCAGCACATGAGTCATGACTCAAACAGATCTCGACACATGAGTCCCCAACTTGAATAGATCTAGAAACTACACATGGATTTCCATATATCAACAGATCTCGAAATCACACATGGATTCCTCAAAAGAACTCAAAATCACACGTGGATTCCCATGTCGCAATAGGTCTTGGAATCACGCATGGATCTCGGAATCACACATGGACATTTTGAATAAATTCGAGCAACTACATGTCTTCGAGCAACTCAAACAGATCTCAAATCTCCACATAGATTCCAGCATCTCGAACCAATCAAAACCCTCTTCCAAAGGATAGAACACATATATAGTTTTGTATGGTTACGGTTTCAAGTCATCTCATATAAGTTCACTCCCTCGCTTACCGGGTACTCCAAAACCAATCGATCGATTTCCTTGTAATCTTAACTTTAGTTCCATAGAAAATAAGCAGACAATACATAGGATCGAAGATCACCTCCTAACGGTTTAAGTGAACGGATTTCCTTATAATTTGCCCTCAAAAAGTAAACCGAGTTCATACGTACAGTATAGCATTAGCGAAGATAACTATACCATATAATCTCTGTGTTTCTTTTAAATTTTTCCAGAGTATATTTGGTCAAATCCAGTAACAATGAAAATAATCACATACAGGAAAACTATGTCCCATATATAGTCCATATGCATGTAACAAACAAAGCACGATCAAAGCACACAAGCACGATCAAGTCATAAACGACTTCTAATCTCCTTTTTAATCATTCTTCTTTTATTAATTAAAATCCTCGTTTACAAGAAAAAACTCCTTTTTACCCAATAAAGTTCTTTATAAATGAAACTCCATTTTATTAACTAAACTTCAATATGTAATTTAAACTTCCATATTCATTTCTACACATTCCAATACTTGTCAAAAGTATTCATATACTTATCTCTACCGCATAAGTATATTTACAAATCAACGTCAAAGTTCTTAAGATAAATGCTTACTCAAACATCGTCACTGCACACCCAAAACCATTTCATACCTATTATTCACTTTAAAATTCCATTATTAAAGATCTAATTATCTTCCAAAATTGTTTAACAATATCTTACAACTTTAAAATATTATCCAAGGGTTTAAAAACAAACATAACTAAAGCATTGTTTACAACAAACCCAAAATTGTAACATTCCTGAATTTTAGTCAAGTTTAATTTGGTAATTAATTTAATTTTTGAAATTAAATGGTGAATTAATCTGGTATTTTCCCAAAAATCAATAGATACTTGTTTGTTTATTAATATAAACATATATGAATATGATTTTTGAATTGAATTTCTAATTGGAATTTCAAAAATAAATGTTTGGAAGATAAATTGATTATAAATTTAATTATGGATTAATTTGAAAATTTGAAAAAATATATATAGAAAGATATTGTAAATAGAATTTTGATTTGGAATTCAAAAATAAACATCTTGAAAATAAGAGTTGAATAAAAAGTTTATATCCTTTCTTTTTAAAATTTGCTTGAATTGAGTTTGTATAAGAATATAAAAAAAACATATGTATATTTATAAGAACATGATACATAGTTTATACTAACACAAGGTTTAAAATAAAATTTACAAAATAATGTAAATTAGGGATATAAACAAAATTGACAAAGACTTAAATCTATGTAAATAAATAAAAAATAAGACAAGGGTTGAAACATAAGAAATGCATTTTTAAGACATTTGTAAATATACAAAGACATGCAAAATAAATTTGTAAAATATTGATACAAATATTGACAAGTGTTGAATTAATTGAACAAGTGGAATTTATCTTTTAATTTGAATTAAGTAAAACATTTTCTCAAATCTAAAATTTCAAAACAATTCAAAAAACAAAATCCTAAACAAAATTCAAAGAAAAACTGAGATATGAATGCATTTCAACCTGAAACAAAACTCAAATCAGAACCAAATTTTATCAAACCAGAAAGGAAAAAAAATCAAACTGCAAACTTGATCGAAAACAAAGCCAAGCAACCACTCTTCAAAATCTCAATCAAAGCCTGAATCAAACAATAGTACCAAAGATGTCAATTTTTGATCAAAAGAACAAATACTATAAAAAAAAATCTTCAACCTGAAACCAGATCTCTTTGTAATGCAAAATCAAGCAAGTGTTCAAGCTTTCCAGCCTGAAACAATTTTGAAGCAAGCAAGTATCAATCTAACGTTCCAGAGTTCAAATTCAAAGTCCTAGATCAAAGCTCAAGTTTAAAATAGAATTTCCAGATTTCCCATCTATCCTTTGCTTTTCCATTCCTCAGGTAAGCAAACTTCATTTTTTTAAAATCTAGTTTCTTGATTTTAATACCTGTGATGATGATGCCTGGGAAAGTAATGAATGAATGTGTATATATCAGCTCGTATATATGTATTTATATGTGTGTATGTCTGTGCTCATGAATGTTTGCTCTGTCTCAAGTTACAGGTTTTAAAACCTGATTAAAATTTCAAATCATTTCACCCACAAACAATTTTAAAGATTGATCTCTGAAAGAAAGGTGTTTGTTTATGTATAACATCATTTCTAAAAATAAAATCAAGAGAAAATATTGAGTAAATGTTATGAAAATTATAAATAACAGTGAAACTGGAAGAACGAGAGAAAATTCAAACTCAACGATTTGTAAATTCAAGTATATATTCTGAATCTTCCAAGTGACATATTATTTTTAAAACAAAAATTATGATTTTTAGTTTAGTATTTTGGTTGCAGTTCGTAGTTGAACGAGAATTGCATTTTATCTTTCTTTCGGCGGTCGACTAACTCGGGGATGTCGTGTTTGTTTTTGAGGCTTGCTTGTCAATCGACGAGGTGGGGAAAAATGGAGAAGGTGGTGATTGGTGGACGTGGCATCTGTATTTGGTCGTAATAGGTTTTCGACCCATGTTTTGGACTTAGCTAGAAAAATGATTGCCGCAGCTTCGACAGAGCATCAAAATCTATGGGACTGGAGGATATCGTCGTGTAGGTCATTGCCGAAGCTTAGGTTGTGATGGCATAGATGCAGGTGCCTAGGATCGTTGGCATGGAGTAAATTTGTTGATCGAGATGGGGTTTTAGTTCATTCAATATGCTTGATTTTGTTTCTCGATGCTTTTAAGTTGGTTGGGTGTTCAAGATTAATAGGGAACGCATTTGTCGTCGTGCCAAGAACTCGGCGTTGATCGAAGATGGTTCTGGCCATCATGCACGTGCACGTGCATGATGGTGAAATGGTGTTAGGGGTTGTTTTGGTTGTTGTTGAAGCTTCGGCTTGTTCAAGTTCTTACTCGAAGTTTTCCCGTGTTAACTCGGGGAAAGGATGTAAGCGTGTATGTAGAAGTTTTTGAAAATTTTAAAGGTAAAACAAGGTTTTGGAAAAAAAATATAGGGTGGCTCGGGAAAGTTGTGTGGTTGCTTCGAAGTGGATCTCGAGGGAGACTCGAGCGAGTCTCGGGTTTAACATTATCGTAGATTTTAAATTTTTATGTAACGAATGTTTAATTAAGTTAAGAATGTATTAAAAAGGTTATTTAATAATTTATTTTTTATGATAATTAAAGTAAATTATCAAGATAAACAGATTACCGTTTTGAAGTCTTAAGTGATTGGAATGTTTATTACATAATGAAAGTAATTTAGAAGGATAATTATCCAATGTTTTTTAAAAGAATTAATCATTTAGTTTCTTAAGGATTTGTTAATCAAGATGATTAATTTGTTTATATGATTAATTTAAAGGTTATTTAATTAGGGTAATTAATTACTTAGATAATTACTTAATGAAAGTAATTAAGGATAATTTATTAATGATTAGAGGTTGAGTAATCAAGTGATTAAGCAATATTACTTAAGGATAATTAGTTATGTGATAAATTAATTAAAGTAATTACTATGATGATAATTAATTAATTAAGGATTAGTTAAATAATGAAAGTGATTAAGGATAATCACTTATTGTAATTTTATTAATTAAATGATAATCAAGGGTTAATTAATTTTGTACCAAATGTAACACCTCGGAAATTTCGATTCCGAAAATTCCAGATAGTTAAGGAAAAGAAGAAAGAGATAGAAGAAGAAGAAGAACAGAAACACCAACATCTCACATTTCGTAGCGGATCAAAATATAATATTATATATTTTAACAGTTTACAAAACAAAACTGTATCAGTCAATTACATTTTTATACATCAGAGTTAATAACCAATACACAACACTGTACAGTTTAAACAAACATGTCCAAGATAAA
This sequence comes from Allium cepa, assembly GCA_030765085.1. Lineage (NCBI taxonomy): Eukaryota > Viridiplantae > Streptophyta > Magnoliopsida > Asparagales > Amaryllidaceae > Allium > Allium cepa. Next base: position 201,429,579 of record CM060934.1, on the reverse strand, counting down.
TAATAATATGTCACAGCCGTATACACTCCATACGTTTCTGCCATCCAGCTCACCTCCTGAGCTCCAACACGTCCTTACCTGAACTGACCCAAGTATTACATCAAAGTAACACCCGGGTCAGGCTGGAAACCAGCATTAGTAAATCCATCTAACAAGGAATACAAAAACATGCAAACTTATATAAACCCGGGGTAACTTATATCAGTTTTCAACTTCACAAGCTGTTATAGACATTACTTGTTTCACACATCAATTTCTAAGTGCCAAACTTAGATTAAATGGTCCAATTTACTTAAATCATTTCGTATTAACCTATTGATTTCACATATCAATCTATAAAGAATCGAAGTGGTTTTGGGTATTTACTAATACCCAACTCCGGTCTTTTCGAATCCGATGTCATCTTAACCAAAGTTATTTAAGTGATTAAATTCAAATACTAGATGTCACTTTTATACAGCAATAACACAAATAAACATCACCCATTTATTATTGATATAAGCCTTATCATATCAAAAGAATGTCACAGTATATCATCCAGTAGATATCATCCAGTAGATATCATTCAATTCAGACATTCGACAAACAATCATCCATAAGCAAGCATTATCAATTCATATCAAAATTAATCATCTAATCCTGCTTAATCAACCATTAATTAATTACAATCATTTAATTAATTTCATCACTCCTTGATTTCCTTATCAATCAAGCAATTAATCTCTAATCATAGATTAATTATCCTTAAATTATCAATTAATAATCTTCAATTATTAATTAATCTCCTTTAGTACAAAGTAATCAATCCTTAATTTACTTTATAATCAATCAATTAACCTCTAAATTACTAATTAATTAACCTTCAACTATTGATTAATAACCGTAATTATTAATCAATATCTCTTAATACAAATTAACAAATTAATTATATCTTAATTATTAATTAATAAAACTTAATTGTTAATTAACAACCTTAATTACAAATTAATTAATCCTTAATCACCAGTTTATTAAACTGTTAATCAACCCTTAATTAATACTGATTAATCCTCTAAGTATTAATTAATAAAACTTAACTTATTAATTAATAAAACTTAATTACACATTAAGTGCTTCTTAATTTTTTTTAAGTAACCTCTAATTACTTAATTAAAAACTCTCTAATTAAATCAAACTTAATTACTTGGTTCATTTATTCTTAATTACTTAATTACTCAATTAATTAACCTTTGTCATTAATTAACAATCTTTAATTAATAATCCTTAATTACAATTAATTAACTTTTAATTAATTGATTTATAACCCTCACTTAATTATTAATTAACAAATTAATTATTCTTAATTAATCACATAATTAATCCTTTATAATTAATTTATCAAATTAATTAATTATACTAACTATTCTCAAAACCTGATAACCTTAATTATCTTAAGATTTATAACCTGATAACAAAGTTTAACAATCTTTCAATGTGGCATACGAAGTGCTGTTGATCATTTGTTGATCGAAGCATGGCTTTGTGAAAAAACGTAGCTTTATGGACAAAACTGCATTAGTACCTCACATCCCGGAAATGGTCGAAACAGGAATGATGCGGCAAGGTTATGAGAGTCGCGCCCTTTAAGGTATGTCATTTCCTTAAGGAAAAAGGTGGTATCATGGTATGGAGCCCTGATACTTAACCTATGTGGTTGTTGCAATCTCATTACTGTGTGGTTGTTACTTTATGGTTGAGGGCCCCCGGATAAAGGTCGCCAACGACCGGGGGATGGAATATTCGTGTAGTAGTTACCTAGTTACAGAGGTAACCCGGCCTTGTATTGGCAGAGAGCTGGTTAAGTTCTCGGGACGTCCCTCCAGAGGCATTCCCAGTAGGAAGTTCCTTAGCCTGATCATTTGTTGGAAATCCAATCATCCAATACGCGCCTTGTACGGTTTTAGTTGTAGAACCTGCCATTTAATATGGTAGCTATAGTAGGCATAGTATAATGATACCTATGCTGGCTAAGATTAATATTATACTTTCGAAATGTTTTTCTGCACTATGCACTAATAATATTATCAAATGGTTTTTCGTGTATCAAGCATTTTTGACTGCCATAAGGAGATATCTCCTCCAAGTGTGCGCTTGCATTGTGTGTGTGGCGGGAGGCCTTATGGCAGTTTCATTTTCTAAAAAGCATTGCAGATTTCAACTTTTAAAATCTTTTGTTGTTTGTTTTAAAGATAAAACTGTTTTTGTTTGCTCATACCAGACCCATGACTGATCTGGAGTTTATTTTTCCCTTCCTAAACTCTGGGTGCCCACAATTTTCCACATGGGTAGTCTAGAGTTGGGTTTTTTAGATAGTCGAGTAGTAGGAGTCGATTCTGTAGCTTTCACTCTTTGGGAATCTTCTTCAGTCTTTGGATGACTGACCTTGTTTGGTACAACGTAATTGGGGGTTCGAGCTAGCTTTGGATTGGAGATGGAGCTTTTGGAGTTTGGCATTGAAGACACTGTCTTTCGGCTGCTGTGGTCTCTGTTATTGTCTTATATCTATCTTGGATATATTGATAGTCATTTGTATTTGATATTCATCATTGTATCTGAATATTGTATCAATGTTGTATATTGATATTATTTCATTGTTTTCTTCCAATATGTTGTACTTAATGTGTTATAAGCTTCGGCGAACCAGATTCGACGTTTCGATCTACGGCATTTGAATACGGATGACGTATTTGGTGCCAATTTTCGAAGGTAGAGTCATGGTCGTTATATTTGATATCAGAGATGAAGGTTGAAACTTTAGCTCAGGAATATAATACATTAAGTGCCTCATTAGAGATAGGGTGAAGTATACCCTAGAATAACTATATCCCTAAGATATCCGTCCGAAAGCCTCAGTAAATTCTCTTACTATCCACTGATAATGAGTATGAGTGCGAGAAGAGGACGAGATAGGGGACAGGGGAGTACCAGTACTAATGGTCAATACCCTGAAACAACAACAGAAAAAAATCTTTTCCTATCAATCTCGTTTGATCACCATTCAATTTCAATTCTCTGATGTCTTCGTGACAGCTGCAAGGAGAAGCTTGGGTGTGGTGATGGCCTTGAGAATCGTTGTAGAAAAGATTCAAGTTCCTAATTCATATTCTCCCTATCAGTTCTCTATCATCTTTTCGTTTTAAACTTTAATGAATTTAAAATTTTATTGGAATAAATTGGTAAATAAAATATGAAGTTAAATTAAATTGTATCGGTAAAACTATTTCGATTAAAACCAAATTTTAAATTCTATTGTGATTTCTTATGAGTATCAAAGTCCGAAGAGGGACAAGTTATATATACTTTGGGGTATTCCGACTTGAGTTTGGAATCCATACCCAGTGTTTGAGAATTATGGAAGATTAAATCCATTTATCTATTGCTTGGGTCTAGAAATATTCTATGAGTGGTTAGTTATTCCTTCAAACTAACCAGTGCCTCTACATATTTCGTAGATTTGGTGACCCGAGTATCTTTTATAGTATTGAATGAGTTTGTTCTCGTATCTGTTAGTGATATTCTGATTTGGTGAGCCAAATACAGAATAGATAATCGGCTTGATTTATGAGTCGATTCTCTATCTTATTGTATCTATCCATTCTTTGTGTCTCTCTGGAAAATTTCGAGGATGAAATTTTCTCGAGAGGGGAATTTGTAACATTCCCGAATTTTAGCCAAGTTTAATTTGGCAATTAATTTAATTTTTGAAATTAAACAGTGAATTAATCTGGTATTTTCCCAAAAGTTAATAGATATTTGTTTGTTTATTAATATAAACAAATATGAATATGATTTTTAAATTGAATTTTTAATTGGAATTTCGGAAATAAATGTTTTGGATGATATATTGATTATAAATTTAATTATGGACTAATTTGAAAATTTGAAAAAAATATATATAAAGACATTGTAAATATAATTTTGGTTTGGAATTCAAAAATAAACATCTTGAAAATAAGAGTTGAATAAAATGTTTATATCCTTTCTTTTTAAAATTTTCTTGAATTGAGTTTGTATAAAAATAAAAAATAAAATAAAAACATATGTATATTTATAAGAACATGATACATAATTTATACTAACATAAGGTTTAAAATAAAATTTACAAAATAGTGTAAATTAGGGATATAAACAAAATTGATAAAGACATAAATCTATGTAAATAAACAAAAAATAAGACAACGGTTGAAACACAAGAAATGCATTTTTAAGACATTTGTAAATATACAAAGACATGCAAAATACATTTGAAAATATTGATACAAATATTGACAAGTGTTGAATTAATTGAACAAGTGGCATTTATCTTTTAATTTGAATTAATTAAAACATTTTCTCAAATCTGAAATTTCAAAACAGTTCAGAAAAGAAAATCTCAAACAAAATTCAGAGAAAAATAGAGATATGAATGCATTTCAACCTGAAACAAAACTCAGATCAACACCAAATTTTATCAAACCAAAAAGGAAAAAAATCAAACTGCAAACTTGATCGAAAGCAAAGCAAAGCAACCTCTCTTCAAAACCTCAATCAAAGCCTGAATCAAACAATAGTATCAAAGATCAATTCAGTTTTAGATCAAAAGAACAAATGCTAAAAAAAATCTTCAACCTGAAACCAGATCTTTTTGCAATGCAAAATCAAGCAAGTGTTCAAGGTTTCTAGCCTGAAACAATTTTGAAGCAAGCAAGTATCAATCTAACATTCCAGAGTTCAAATTCAAAGTCCCAGATCAAAGCTCAAGTTTAAAATAGAATTTCAAGATTTCCAGTCTATCCTTCGCTTTTCCATTTCTCAAGTGAGCAAACTTCATTTTTTTAAATTCATTTTCTTAATTTTGATACCTGTGATGATGATGCCTGGGAAAATAATGAATGAATGCGTATATATTAGCTTCTATTAATGTATTATATGTGTGTACGTTTGTGCTCATTAATGTTTGCTCTGTCTCAAGTTACAGGTTTTAAAACCTGATTAAAATTTTAAATCATTTAACCTACAAACAATTTTAAACGTTGATCTCTGAAAGAAAGGTGATTGTTTGTGTATAACATCATTTCTAAAAATAAAATCAAGAGAAAATATTGAGTAAATGTTTTGAAAATTATAAATAACAGTGAAATTGGAAGAACAGGTGAAAATTCAAACTCAACGATTTGTAAATTCAACTATATATTCTGAATCCTCTAAGCAAAATATGATTTTGTAAAACAAAAATTTTGATTTTTAGTTTAATATTTTGATTGCAGTTCATAGTTGAACGAGAATTACATTTTATCTTTCATTTGGCGATCGACTAACTCGGGGACGTCGCGTTTGTTTTCGAGGCTTGCTTGTCAATCGACGAGGTGGGGAAAAATGGAGAAGATGGTGATAGGTGGACGTGGCATTGGTATTTGGTCATAATAGAGTTTCGACCCATGTTTTGGACTTAGCTGGAAAAATGATTGCTGCAGCTTCGACAGAGCATCGGAATCAATGGGACCGGAGGGTATCGTCGTGTGGGTCGTTGCCGAAGCTCAGGTTGTTATAGCATAGATGTAGGTGCCTGGGATCGTCGGCATGGAGTAAATTTTAGATCGAGATGGGGTTTCAGTTCGTTCAATGTGCTCGATTTTGTTTCTCGATGCTTTTGAGTTTGCTGGGTGTTTAAGATGAATAGGGACGCATTCGTCATCATGCCGGAGAACTCGGCGTTGATCGAAGATGGGGATTGTTTTGGTTATTGCTGAAGCTTCGGCTTGTTCGAGTTCTTACTCGAAGTTTTCTCGTGTTAACTCGGGGAAAGGATGTAAGCGTGTATGTAACAGTTTTTGAAAATGTTAAAGGTAAAACAAGGTTTTGGAAAAGAAAATATAAGGTAGCTCGGGAAAGTTGTGTGGTTGCTTCGAAGTGGATCTCGGGGGAGACTCGAGCGAGTCTGGGGTTTAACATTGTCGCAGATTTTAAATTTTTATGTAATGAATGTTTAATTAAGTTAAGAATGTATTAAAATGGTTTTTTAATAATTTATTTTTTATGATAATTAAAGTAAATTATTAAGATAAACATATTACCTTTTTAAAGTCTTAAGTGATTGGAAGGTTTATTACATAATGAAAGTAATTTAGAAGGATAATCATCCAATGTTTTTAAAAGAATTAATCATTTAATTTCTTAAGGATTTGTTGATCAAGATGATTAATTTGTTTATATGATTAATTTAAAGGTGAATTAATTAGGGTAATTAATTACTTAGACAATTACTTAATGAAAGTAATTAAGGATAATTTATTAATTATTAGAGGTTGATTAATCAAGTGATTAAGCAATAATTACTTAAGGATAATTAGTTATGTGATTAATTAATTAAAGTAATTACTATGATGATAATTAATTAATTAAGGATTAGTTAATTAATGAAAGTGATTAAGGATAATCACTTATTGTAATTTTATTAATTAAATGATAATTAAGGGTTAATTAGTTTTGTAATTAACTTAAGGTTAATTAATTATTGTAATTAATTAAGGATAATTAATTTAATGGTAATTAATTAAGAGTTAATTTATCAATTAATTAAGGATAATTAATTACAGGATGATTAAATAATTAAAGGTTAATTGTTTAATGATTAAAGGTTTGATTTATTAATTAATAACTAATTAAAGGGTAATTAATCAAATGATTTGTAATTAATTAATGTTAATTAATCGAGATTAGTAATTAATCTGATTTAATTTAATCAGATAACTAATAAATCTTACTTATGAATGTTTGGATTCTATTGAATGTTTGAATGGTTTGATCTTCCTCATATGTGATGCTTTGTGATACGAATTATTCTGATTTGTGTTGTAAACTGTGATGTAATTTATTCATATGTGATATAATTTATTCATCTGTGATGTAATTTATTCATTTGTGATGTAATTTATTCATTCGTGATGTAATTTTTTTATCTGTGAATCTGTGTATATAGATAAGCATTATTGGAATATACAGCTTATCAATATTAATATGATTGAATCTGTGATGATTGATGTTATTGCACTATTGTGTAAAACCCCAGGACTACACCTTACACACACCAATACGGATTACAAGAGGAAATTGGTTAAGTCATGGATTTTGAAATAATTTTAAAGGTTGAATTGTTTTGAATCCAAAAGGTTTTGGAAATGGATTTGAGATAAATGTAAAAAGGCTTTTGTAAAGGTGTTTTCAAAGATAAAAGTTAATTTGAAAACTTAATAAAGTTTTGAAATTTAAATAATTTGGTTTAAATTTGAATTCGAAATTCAAAATTGAATTCTATGTTTTAGAAACTACGGTTTAAAGATGTTATACAAGTTATATATGGGTTAAACCATTTTAAAGGTATTGATTTGGGAATTTGAAATTAACTCAAGGGCTTTAACTCGTGCAAATATAATTGGACTTTTTCGAAAAAAAATTTATTTGTTTTCAAATAATAATAGCTTTTATATAAAGAAAGGATTTCCATTTTATGTTGAAAAGATTTCAAATTTGAAATAGGATTGTTTTGAAAGCTATGAATTAATCTTTGTGAAAGATTGTTGAACTTTGTTTTGAAATTGAAGAGGATTTTAAATGGTGTATTTTTTATATAAAAGAATAGAATTGAAAATGGTTTTAAAAACTATGAATTGAATTTTTGATTTAATTGGATGAGTTAATCCAATTTGGAAAGGGAATGGTTTTGAAGGCTATGAATGAATCTTTGTGACAGATTGGTAAACTATGTGAACTAAATCTTTTTTTTCAAAGATTAAAAATGGTAATTTTTTTAAACCATTTAATGGAAGGTTTTGGGCTTTAAGTTGTGACTTAATTGAAATCCCAACATCCGTATGTTTTTAAATATTACGCTTATTATTCAGTTTAGTCGGAAGATGACCTTTATGACATATAACCCATTTAGAATAATGATACGTCGTATTTGGATAACATTTGAAGACCGGTGGTGAAGACCGGGCATTTTCAAGAACGAAAGGATAACCCGTCGATTGTCTCTACACCAAGTCACGCCGGTATAGAGATTCCCTAAGTGATGGGAGGTCACGCCGATATAGAGATTCCATATTCATTTATACAATTTGAACGACATTATAATATAAAATCCTTTTATTTCTTAAATAACGTCCACAACAATTTCTAAACCATATATATACTGTTATCCCATCTTTTGGTAAGGCCATGATACCAAGAAGTTAGCTAGAATCCCAAAGACAGTTTTTTCCCAAGATCGATTATACGTAGGATCGCTATGGATATCGATAAATTTTGTCCAAGTCCAGATCGAGCTACAATTGACAATACATGATGATAAAAGCTATAAAAGCCAACCTTCCAAATTTCAAGTCAATCGGAGTTCGTATGCTTAAGATATGTTCGACGCAACTCAAGTAAACTACCATTCGTATCCATCAAAAAGCCATGTTCGAGTCGATCTGTTCGAATCCATCCGTAACCGCACCGTTCGCATCCATCATGTTCGTATCGGTTAGAGTGACTTCACTTCGTATCCATCGTGTTCATATCGATCCAACGAGGCCTTATTCATATCCATCGAATTATAGGTTTTCGTATCCATCAACTCACACACGTCCATCTGTTCATAACCATCACATTATCCGTTGTATGTATCCATCAAGTTGGAACAAATTCGATCGATGCGAACAAAACCACATAATTGATATGAATAGTTCAACTTGAATCGATATGAACAGAGCCACGACACTCGATACGAACATAGTAGCTTCGACCGATACGAACAAGAACTATGCAACTAATAGATATGAACAAGGCGGCTCGATATGAATGGAATGGTTAAGATCGATACAAACAAGGCGAAAACCTTGGAATAACTCGGTCAATTCGGCATCAAAAGTGGATCGATCCGAAGCGTTAGTGCCACGTCAACTTTCAAGCACGTGCCTGGATCGATTCGAATAGATCAATGCGAAGAGCATCGACACGAAGAAAACCGCCCACCGATAAATCGAATTTGCTTCGATCATAACTCACAATCTACAAGTCCAAATGCTATGAAATTTTCATAGGAGCTTACGTACAACATAATAAATGTTCCTGCTCAATTTCGACTCAATTGGGCCAAAACTTGATCGATACAAAATTGGTTCGTACCGATCATGGATTAAGTGCAAATCACATGGGATCGATCATGTTGGCCCGCCCACGTGCCAGAAGAAGTCTCCCGAGATCTAAGCAAGATACTTTCCATCTATACCTTTAAATAGCACCCCAGAGCCTATAGAAAAGGGATATTTTGTCTCTCGGACATCCAGACTTTGCCGAAACCATTTTTATACTTCAAGACTGCTATTGTACTTGAAATTCATCACTGTAATCATTTGTAATCAGCAAGTGAATATCAACAAAATCATAAACTTTATAGTGGACATAGGCCATGCACCGAACCACTTTAAAATCCTATGTTTCTGTGTGTTTTGCTCATCTGTTTCTAAAGTGTTTATTAGATAATTCTCATTTTACATTTCTATTCTTCAATTTCGTCTCTTCAAATACTTTCGAAGTGTGTTGTGCCAAATTTTGGTACAAAAACTTTGGTGCTTTCACTAAGAGAATACAATTTTCTCCTGCTCATTAGATCTACTATTGGTACCGGATTGCACAAATCTGATAAGAAGATCCAGTTTTCAAGTCCAGAGTTCTCCCATCCTATTCAGATTTGCATCAGATCTAGGAAAGGGCTCTATCAACCACCATGGTTAGTACAAGGACCGCCTGTAACGGTACGGGGATTTTCGTTGCCGGAAAACCGACATCGACACTCACTTTATCGACTGCCGAGAAATCAAAGGCCGAAAACCCGGAATGTTATGGGTTTTAAAAAGAAAAGAAAAGAAAGAAGAGAGAAAAAGAAGAAAGAAAAAGAAAAATAGAGGGAAAAGAAGATAGACAATTTTTAGAAAACAGAGAATTAGAAAAACAGAAGATAGAAGAATTTTAAAAATAGAAAAAGAGAATTTGAAAAAAAGAAAAAAAAACAGAAGAAAATAGGACGGGACAGAAAACAACAGAACAACAACAGAATCTCACAATTCGCAGCGGAACAACATATAATAATAAATGAATAATCTTTAAACAAAGAACTATATCAGTTATTACATTACATCACATTTCATTACATCATATCATCAGAGTATACAACAACATACAATAACAAACAATACAGCGGAAAAAGAAATACTATATAAACTAGTAATACGCCATGCCATCCAGCTTGCCTCCAGCAACTCCAGAATATCCAGAATATCCTGATAAACCTAACTCTTAACTGCCCGTGTGGAAATTGGTGGGCACCCAGAGTTTAGGAAGGAAAACAATAAACTCCAAGTCAGTCATGTGACTGGTGTGAGAACTCAAAACAGTTTATTTACTTTAAAATCAAAATAGAGGAATATTTTTTAAATCAATTCGCAATGCTTTTAAAAATGAGACTACCATAAGGCCTCCCGCACACACACACATGCAAACGCAGAATCGGAGGAGATTTCTCCTTATGATAGTCAAAGATGCTTGATACGCATTTAAAATAACATTTGATATTATTATTAGTGCATAATGTATAACAAATCATTTCGAAAATAAAGATATAAATCTTAGCCGACATAGACATTTCGAACTATGCCTACTATAGCTACTATCCAAACAGTGGTGACCACCATAAGTGAATAGCAGGTTCTACAACTAATACCGTACAAGTTTCGTATTGGGAATTGGATTTCCAACAAATGGTCAGGCCAAGGAACTTCCCATTGCCACTGAGAATGCCTCTGGATGGACATCCCCGAGAACCAAACCGGATCTCAACCAACACAAGGCCGGGTTACTCCTAACTGAGTAACAACTGACCGAATATGCCATCCCCCGGTCCTTTGGGACCTTTTTCCGAGAGCGCTCTCTAATCAATTCACACAATCATAACAAAGTGTTTTCAACATGAGTAAGTATCTGGGCTCCATACCATGATACTACCCTTTTCCAGAAGGAAATGGACACATCCTAAAGGGTGCTACCCCTCATAACCTTGCTGCTTCTTTCCTGTTTTGACCATTTCCGGGATGTGAGGCTCGACGAATTCACGTCCACAAAAACATACTTTATACAAAAGCCATGCTTTGGGTCAATAAATGATCAACACAATGATCACTAAGATAGACGATCAAATAAATGATCCTATCACAATAATCAACACAATGATCATTTCAGCATCACTCAGCATGTCACATTACCAAATTGGGAATATATCGCTGATAACTTCAACTATATAACCTTTGAGCTCGTACGTCTCAAAGAAGGGTGTTAAGCAAAGAATAAATTCTCCGCCACCAACAGAAATATATTTGAAAGAAATCGGCTTTACATCTCAACTTGTAATGTCAGGCATACAATCCATACAAGTCTGTTCCGGGCTCGAACAGAACCGAAGGCACTTACAAAGAAGTCCTTGCAATCCGGATATTCACAATCCTGATCGGATTTCCCATCACTTAGGGAGTTTCTATACCGGCGCGACTCGGTGCAGAAACAATCGATAGGTCATCCTATCGCTCTCGCAAATACCGGTCTTCAACACCGATCTTCAATGCAATTTCACAACGACGTATCACATATTCGGAATGGGTTATACGACCCCATGGTCCTTTCCCGGTTAACCCGAATAGTGAGCGCTTATTCAAAAATAAGTGTGCATTCAAATTCAATCAAATCACATCAAATACCCATTCAAAGGGAAATACTGATAGTCGGCTATTGAACTATCAATGGATATGCATACATCACCAGATTCCAAATAATTTTCCAAATTATTTATTTTTCCAAAATATCTTTACAAGATATATAATTTCAACACTTCAAAAATAAATCAATATTTATTTTCAAACAAATTCCACTTTTCACATATAAATTCCATAATGAATTTATATTTCAAAATATTCGTGCATATACGATTTCAATAATTCATTTCAATTTATCTTCAAAAAGATAAATTCTAATTTTTCACTTCATATTGGAAAACATTTCCATACTTATTAAAAATAAGTAATTCACAATTTTTTTTTATTTTCAACACTTAGAAAATATTCAATATACTTAAATCGAATTAAGTATATATTTCATTCTATTAAGGAAATCATTCACTTAAACATATTTATTTGGGCCAAAACGAATGTTACGTAAAACATCGTTACGACAACCCAAAATCACTAGTATAGGGATTCGAAATTAAAATAGATATATAAATCCCAATACTATACAAAAACATTTCCTTTCGGAAATCATTTACTATAACAACGGTGTTATAGTCCATCATCTCCTTTCATTTCTCGAAACATCTATTTCAACAATAAATGTTGAAATCTATGGTTTCGAATCTCAACATGTTTAAAAACATCGTTAGATTGTTTTAATTATATTTAAAACATCATATTCAAAACAATTCCTTTAACGTGTCATTCACTATTCAAAAATGTGAATAAACTTCGTTAACAAATCTCATCCTTTTATTCATTTTAATTCAAAGGATTATTCACTATATAAAAAAAATGTGAATATAACTCCATTTCTAAGTTATAACAATTAACTTGTCAAAATAAGTCATTTGCGAATTTATAAAACAACGTTTATAAATTCCTTTTCTATTTATTTATAAAAACTTCCTTTTTATAAATCCTTTTATTTACCTATTCAGTTTATAATTCAATTATAGACTAAAAGTTCATATTATAAGTTAACTACTTATAAATCGATTATTTTACAAAAATCGTTCTTTTTAAAGACTTTTCAATTTATAAACCTTATAACTTATAAGATTTATTTATTTAATCAATCTATTCTTCAAATAATTTCACCAAATTTATAAATCTTACTATTTATAGATTTTATTTATAACTTCACAGTTTATAACTCTATAAATTTCATTCATTTATGAAATTCATTTTCACTACATTCAAACACTTATAAAAACTTGTTTTATAATGTCAATTTTTCAATTTATAAATATCCATTTATAAATCTCTTATTATAAATCAGTTTATATTATTATTCTAAAACGTCTTTAAATTCTTTTATAATTTCATCATTTCGATTTATAAAATAATCAAATTTTATAAATCCTATATTTAAACTTTTATCATATATTCAAAAATCCAATCTAAATTATTTTATAAAATCATTAGTTCATATTTCTCAAAAATCGACTTTTAATCGTATTTCTAAAAATCAGCTTTTTAACTATATTTCACAAAAACCATAATTTTTATAACTTTTAAAAATTATAACGTTTATTTATTTATAATGGATCAATTCCAAAAATATAGTATATTTTCAAAATCACTTTAAAGATCATTTTAAAATCCCAAAATTTGGGTCCAATGATGCTACACACCAAATAGTCAATCACGACTAACAACGATATCATATATCGATATGATAATCCATCAAATATCAAAATATCTGAAATAAAATAAATACTGTTGAGGAATCCAGTTGGATCCCTCCAACCTGTTTCCTGCATCCAAAAACATTAGCACAATACCAATTTCGCTCCAGTACGAAATTATCGCGGTACATGTTCTTATTAAATATTATCCGCTTAATAACGGCGTAATAGGGTCTCATCCGCTAAACAAATAAATGCGGGAAATCAATAACTCCAATATATACATATGCCAATATATATATATTGCTATTATATATAATACCAATTTCACTGTTTATGAAATATTCGCGGTATATGTTTTTATTAAATAACATCCGCTTACTAACGGCGCATAATGTCTATTTTAACAATCAATAATTTACAGTCATCATTCAAACATGCATTCAAATATTTTAAATCTAACTATTTAAAATAAAATCGAAATCTATTCGATTGAGTGAGAAGTTCTCACCTTGGTTATAAATTCCGTTTTAGCTTTTATTTCGAATAAAATTAAACGCGTGTTTAATTTTACCCGAAATTCTCACTAACTCCAAACGACTCCAAACCAACTCCATCGCGTAGTGCTCGTCCATACGATTCCAACGCAACTGAGTTTGCATTTTTTCGACCTCGTATGAAAAAGATATGAATTTATGAAGTTCGTACACGATTTTATAACTAAATTTCAACAATAACTTTTATATTTTAAACCCAAACTCACACCAGCCCTTAGATCCAATCCCATGCAAATCTGGCCCTCCTTCCTTCATCTTCCACTTGCGTTTCAAGCTACAGGCAATAGGAATGAGGCCGAACCCATAGTTGATTCCTAGGGTTTAATATTGCAACTTCAATACACAACTATACTTCATCATACCACTCCCATGTCGAAGAGCACGACGCAAGCTACCTCCACCTGCCACCATGCTGAGCTCGGCCCTAAGATGGCCCTTGAATTTCGTGCGCACGGCAGCAAAGTCGGCCCCACCTAGCTCCTCCTCCGATGCTCCAAACTCGATCTCAACCGTTGATCTCGTAGCTCTCGTCGTGTTCTTCATCTTTGTAGTTGAAACCTAAGGCTAATTGTCGACGAATTGGAAGATAATCGAGGTGGAAGTCGAGTGTTTTCTGGCCATTCATATAGGAGGTGGCGGCTGTAGTTGCTTGCTAGGGTTTGGTGTTATTTTTTTTATTTTATTTGTGAATGGTGCTATTTATAAGAACGAGCAAGCGTAAACACTATTCATCCCGGGAATTCCGAACTCCGATTTACGCGCCGTAACCAGCGTTTCTAAGGTTTACCCCGCGTTTCGGACACAATGGAACAGGTTTCGGAAGCTAATTCGGAAGTATGTGCGAGTTATGGCTATAAACGCTCAATTTAAATTAAACCGATTTAAGCGATTTTTCTAGGCGTTTTAATTTGTACCGGACAAACGGTAAATCCAATTGACTTGAAATTTGAAATCTTACAATAATATCACATTACGGATCCGATGAAATTGGTTTCGTCGAAATCCGAGACTTTTTGAAAAATGGCTATTTTGACTCGCCAAACTTAAATTAAAAACGATTCGATGCGTTTCGAGCTGCCACGATGAAACGATAACTCCGATTGACACGAAAATTGAAATCCGGTAATAACTAACTATTACGGATTCAATGAAACTGGTTTCGTTCAATTCTGAGACTGTCCAAAAATTGGCTATTTTACAGTCGATTATTAAATATTAAAATATTCAATTTTCACAAATTTACTTTTAATTCGATTTTAAAAGTTCTAAAATATTTCTATAACTCCAGTATGATTAAATAAAATTTTCCAAATTATTTACAATCATTTTTAACTCAATTTTCAATTATTTTCATAATTTAACATATTAAATTATCGATTTAATTATCCAATTAAATCCAAAAAATTCAAATAAAAATTTATTTGACTTATAAATTCACTTATAAATATTTAAAATTAATTAAATATTCAAATTTTAATTTAATAAAATTCTGGGTCGTTACAATCTTTCCCCCTTAAAAGAATTTCGTCCTCGAAATTACAATTAAGAAAGGTTACAGAATTTATTAACTTTCCAAAATTTATAATTAAATTCCTTACAATACTTTACTAAGTTTTCAAATCATACTTAGTTATCTTTTCAAAAACAAACTATACTGTTTAATTTTCAATTCCAAAATCAAAGTTAAAGTTTTCAAAATTTTCCAAATTTTCTCAAATATTTTCTAACGCCTTAAATTTCCGGAAAAATTCGCCATAGTCTCCTTTGCGCGGCTCGATCCGAAAAAAAAATGACAGTATATATATCACAAATATACATCTCATCAAGTAATGAGGCATCCCGAAGGGAAAAAAGTGTAAAAGTGCGATATTTAATCCGAGATATGTACCTTATATTTTATTAGCAAGCATATACGGCTAATATAGCGCTAAAGCGAACTCCAAATGCGAAGCAAACGCGATCCGCACCTACTAAACACTCAACAAACAACATGAGAATATGCTCATATGCAAATAATCTCAATATACAACATATAGCAACATAACAACTATATATATCACATAGCAAATGCAACAATAGAAATATATATTCAACCATCAACCAACTAACATTCAACAAATTCATTCATATTCTCATTAATACTTAATGAATTGGTTTTCACTCTAAATCATATTTGATTTATCAACATTGGATTTTATCAACATTCATTCTCAATTTTAATTAGTTTGCATTCACTAATTAAATCTAATTCACTTTCAATTCTATTCAAATTTATTTACTTCTAATTTGAATTCAATTTCATAGCTTTCGATTTCATTAACAATAAATGAATTACATACAATCAATCAACAATCATATAACAACCAAAGTATATTTATTACAACCAAATTTCCTTTGCTTATATTCATCCTATTTGGTTTAACATTAAATTGATTTCCGTTCCAATTTATTTATTCAATTCAATTACCAAAGTTGAATTTCATTACATAACTCAAGTTCATATTCATTTAATCCACTTGATTATTTACTTCGATACCAAAATCAATTCCATACAACAACTCTTAAGTTATATTTACATTTAAACATCACTTAGTTTTACATAACTTAAATTCCCACTTGTAAATAAATTCAGATTCCAACTCTAAAGTAAATTTTCATTTAACTTTAAATTCACTTCTTATTTATAACTCATATTCATAAATATATTCATATAGTTTCACTTCTTATATATAAGTTTATTTCACAATTGTAAATCACTTTAATTATAATTCAATTCTTATAATTCATTTGCTTATACAATTATTCTTTTATTTAGACTATTCAAACAACTAAACAATCTACTTATATACACTTTAATAATTTTTTGAAAATTATTTCTTTATATATAAAATATACTCAAGGTAAAATTATTTCATTTATCCAATTTAAAACAATATTGTGCCGAATTGTTCTATTCAAGTGTTTAGAAACCCCTTCGGCATAGTCTTGCGGACCACGCTGACGAAAGTTCATATGCCACTCAATAAACCAATCATCACAATATAAAACAATTTTTTTTTATTCACTAACAAATACGCTCTCATAGCTATTATTACACTCAAACTCATTCTAGAGTACTACTGACTCTATCTCTAATGAGTTATACCCAACAGAACCATGGTTGTCGCTTAACCATCAGAGCTCTGATACCAAATGTAACGGTACGGGGATTTTCGTTGCCGGAAAACCGACATCGACACTCACTTTATCGACTGCCGAGAAATCAAAGGCCGAAAACCCGGAATGTTATGGGTTTTAAAAAGAAAAGAAAAGAAAGAAGAGAGAAAAAGAAGAAAGAAAAAGAAAAATAGAGGGAAAAGAAGATAGACAATTTTTAGAAAACAGAGAATTAGAAAAACAGAAGATAGAAGAATTTTAAAAATAGAAAAAGAGAATTTGAAAAAAAGAAAAAAAAAACAGAAGAAAATAGGACGGGACAGAAAACAACAGAACAACAACAGAATCTCACAATTCGCAGCGGAACAACATATAATAATAAATGAATAATCTTTAAACAAAGAACTATATCAGTTATTACATTACATCACATTTCATTACATCATATCATCAGAGTATACAACAACATACAATAACAAACAATACAGCGGAAAAAGAAATACTATATAAACTAGTAATACGCCATACCATCCAGCTTGCCTCCAGCAACTCCAGAATATCCAGAATATCCTGATAAACCTAACTCTTAACTGCCCGTGTGGAAATTGGTGGGCACCCAGAGTTTAGGAAGGAAAACAATAAACTCCAAGTCAGTCATGTGACTGGTGTGAGAACTCAAAACAGTTTATTTACTTTAAAATCAAAATAGAGGAATATTTTTTAAATCAATTCGCAATGCTTTTAAAAATGAGACTACCATAAGGCCTCCCGCACACACACACATGCAAACGCAGAATCGGAGGAGATTTCTCCTTATGATAGTCAAAGATGCTTGATACGCATTTAAAATAACATTTGATATTATTATTAGTGCATAATGTATAACAAATCATTTCGAAAATAAAGATATAAATCTTAGCCGACATAGACATTTCGAACTATGCCTACTATAGCTACTATCCAAACAGTGGTGACCACCATAAGTGAATAGCAGGTTCTACAACTAATACCGTACAAGTTTCGTATTGGGAATTGGATTTCCAACAAATGGTCAGGCCAAGGAACTTCCCATTGCCACTGAGAATGCCTCTGGATGGACATCCCCGAGAACCAAACCGGATCTCAACCAACACAAGGCCGGGTTACTCCTAACTGAGTAACAACTGACCGAATATGCCATCCCCCGGTCCTTTGGGACCTTTTTCCGAGAGCGCTCTCTAATCAATTCACACAATCATAACAAAGTGTTTTCAACATGAGTAAGTATCTGGGCTCCATACCATGATACTACCCTTTTCCAGAAGGAAATGGACACATCCTAAAGGGTGCTACCCCTCATAACCTTGCTGCTTCTTTCCTGTTTTGACCATTTCCGGGATGTGAGGCTCGATGAATTCACGTCCACAAAAACATACTTTATACAAAAGCCATGCTTTGGGTCAATAAATGATCAACACAATGATCACTAAGATAGACGATCAAATAAATGATCCTATCACAATAATCAACACAATGATCATTTCAGCATCACTCAGCATGTCACATTACCAAATTGGGAATATATCGCTGATAACTTCAACTATATAACCTTTGAGCTCGTACGTCTCAAAGAAGGGTGTTAAGCAAAGAATAAATTCTCCGCCACCAACAGAAATATATTTGAAAGAAATCGGCTTTACATCTCAACTTGTAATGTCAGGCATACAATCCATACAAGTCTGTTCCGGGCTCGAACAGAACCGAAGGCACTTACAAAGAAGTCCTTGCAATCCGGATATTCACAATCCTGATCGGATTTCCCATCACTTAGGGAGTTTCTATACCGGCGCGACTCGGTGCAGAAACAATCGATAGGTCATCCTATCGCTCTCGCAAATACCGGTCTTCAACACCGATCTTCAATGCAATTTCACAACGACGTATCACATATTCGGAATGGGTTATACGACCCCATGGTCCTTTCCCGGTTAACCCGAATAGTGAGCGCTTATTCAAAAATAAGTGTGCATTCAAATTCAATCAAATCACATCAAATACCCATTCAAAGGGAAATACTGATAGTCGGCTATTGAACTATCAATGGATATGCATACATCACCAGATTCCAAATAATTTTCCAAATTATTTATTTTTCCAAAATATCTTTACAAGATATATAATTTCAACACTTCAAAAATAAATCAATATTTATTTTCAAACAAATTCCACTTTTCACATATAAATTCCATAATGAATTTATATTTCAAAATATTCGTGCATATACGATTTCAATAATTCATTTCAATTTATCTTCAAAAAGATAAATTCTAATTTTTCACTTCATATTGGAAAACATTTCCATACTTATTAAAAATAAGTAATTCACAAATCTTTTTTTATTTTCAACACTTAGAAAATATTCAATATACTTAAATCGAATTAAGTATATATTTCATTCTATTAAGGAAATCATTCACTTAAACATATTTATTTGGGCCAAAACGAATGTTACGTAAAACATCGTTACGACAACCCAAAATCACTAGTATAGGGATTCGAAATTAAAATAGATATATAAATCCCAATACTATACAAAAACATTTCCTTTCGGAAATCATTTACTATAACAACGGTGTTATAGTCCATCATCTCCTTTCATTTCTCGAAACATCTATTTCAACAATAAATGTTGAAATCTATGGTTTCGAATCTCAACATGTTTAAAAACATCGTTAGATTGTTTTAATTATATTTAAAACATCATATTCAAAACAATTCCTTTAACGTGTCATTCACTATTCAAAAATGTGAATAAACTTCGTTAACAAATCTCATCCTTTTATTCATTTTAATTCAAAGGATTATTCACTATATAAAAAAAATGTGAATATAACTCCATTTCTAAGTTATAACAATTAACTTGTCAAAATAAGTCATTTGCGAATTTATAAAACAATGTTTATAAATTCCTTTTCTATTTATTTATAAAAACTTCCTTTTTATAAATCCTTTTATTTACCTATTCAGTTTATAATTCAATTATAGACTAAAAGTTCATATTATAAGTTAACTACTTATAAATCGATTATTTTACAAAAATCGTTCTTTTTAAAGACTTTTCAATTTATAAACCTTATAACTTATAAGATTTATTTATTTAATCAATCTATTCTTCAAATAATTTCACCAAATTTATAAATCTTACTATTTATAGATTTTATTTATAACTTCACAGTTTATAACTCTATAAATTTCATTCATTTATGAAATTCATTTTCACTACATTCAAACACTTATAAAAACTTGTTTTATAATGTCAATTTTTCAATTTATAAATATCCATTTATAAATCTCTTATTATAAATCAGTTTATATTATTATTCTAAAACGTCTTTAAATTCTTTTATAATTTCATCATTTCGATTTATAAAATAATCAAATTTTATAAATCCTATATTTAAACTTTTATCATATATTCAAAAATCCAATCTAAATTATTTTATAAAATCATTAGTTCATATTTCTCAAAAATCGACTTTTAATCGTATTTCTAAAAATCAGCTTTTTAACTATATTTCACAAAAACCATAATTTTTATAACTTTTAAAAATTATAACGTTTATTTATTTATAATGGATCAATTCCAAAAATATAGTATATTTTCAAAATCACTTTAAAGATCATTTTAAAATCCCAAAATTTGGGTCCAATGATGCTACACACCAAATAGTCAATCACGACTAACAACGATATCATATATCGATATGATAATCCATCAAATATCAAAATATCTGAAATAAAATAAATACTGTTGAGGAATCCAGTTGGATCCCTCCAACCTGTTTCCTGCATCCAAAAACATTAGCACAATACCAATTTCGCTCCAGTACGAAATTATCGCGGTACATGTTCTTATTAAATATTATCCGCTTAATAACGGCGTAATAGGGTCTCATCCGCTAAACAAATAAATGCGGGAAATCAATAACTCCAATATATACATATGCCAATATATATATATTGCTATTATATATAATACCAATTTCACTGTTTATGAAATATTCGCGGTATATGTTTTTATTAAATAACATCCGCTTACTAACGGCGCATAATGTCTATTTTAACAATCAATAATTTACAGTCATCATTCAAACATGCATTCAAATATTTTAAATCTAACTATTTAAAATAAAATCGAAATCTATTCGATTGAGTGAGAAGTTCTCACCTTGGTTATAAATTCCGTTTTAGCTTTTATTTCGAATAAAATTAAACGCGTGTTTAATTTTACCCGAAATTCTCACTAACTCCAAACGACTCCAAACCAACTCCATCGCGTAGTGCTCGTCCATACGATTCCAACGCAACTGAGTTTGCATTTTTTCGACCTCGTATGAAAAAGATATGAATTTATGAAGTTCGTACACGATTTTATAACTAAATTTCAACAATAACTTTTATATTTTAAACCCAAACTCACACCAGCCCTTAGATCCAATCCCATGCAAATCTGACCCTCCTTCCTTCATCTTCCACTTGCGTTTCAAGCTACAGGCAATAGGAATGAGGCCGAACCCATAGTTGATTCCTAGGGTTTAATATTGCAACTTCAATACACAACTATACTTCATCATACCACTCCCATGTCGAAGAGCACGACGCAAGCTACCTCCACCTGCCACCATGCTGAGCTCGGCCCTAAGATGGCCCTTGAATTTCGTGCGCACGGCAGCAAAGTCGGCCCCACCTAGCTCCTCCTCCGATGCTCCAAACTCGATCTCAACCGTTGATCTCGTAGCTCTCGTCGTGTTCTTCATCTTTGTAGTTGAAACCTAAGGCTAATTGTCGACGGATTGGAAGATAATCGAGGTGGAAGTCGAGTGTTTTCTGGCCATTCATATAGGAGGTGGCGGCTGTAGTTGCTTGCTAGGGTTTGGTGTTATTTTTTTTTTTTTTATTTGTGAATGGTGCTATTTATAAGAACGAGCAAGCGTAAACACTATTCATCCCGGGAATTCCGAACTCCGATTTACGCGCCGTAACCAGCGTTTCTAAGGTTTACCCCGCGTTCCGGACACAATGGAACAGGTTTCGGAAGCTAATTCGGAAGTATGTGCGAGTTATGGCTATAAACGCTCAATTTAAATTAAACCGATTTAAGCGATTTTTCTAGGCGTTTTAATTTGTACCGGACAAACGGTAAATCCAATTGACTTGAAATTTGAAATCTTACAATAATATCACATTACGGATCCGATGAAATTGGTTTCGTCGAAATCCGAGACTTTTTGAAAAATGGCTATTTTGACTCGCCAAACTTAAATTAAAAACGATTCGATGCGTTTCGAGCTGCCACGATCAAACGATAACTCCGATTGACACGAAAATTGAAATCCGGTAATAACTAACTATTACGGATTCAATGAAACTGGTTTCGTTCAATTCTGAGACTGTCCAAAAATTGGCTATTTTACAGTCGATTATTAAATATTAAAATATTCAATTTTCACAAATTTACTTTTAATTCGATTTTAAAAGTTCTAAAATATTTCTATAACTCCAGTATGATTAAATAAAATTTTCCAAATTATTTACAATCATTTTTAACTCAATTTTCAATTATTTTCATAATTTAACATATTAAATTATCGATTTAATTATCCAATTAAATCCAAAAAATTCAAATAAAAATTTATTTGACTTATAAATTCACTTATAAATATTTAAAATTAATTAAATATTCAAATTTTAATTTAATAAAATTCTGGGTCGTTACACCGCCTCTACAGTTGCAGATCAAGAAGGACGGGACAGACAGAATCCCGTACAACTGCCTCCATCCAATTAGAATGCTACCGGACCATCAGATTCGCAAAGCCTTGTTACCAGGGAAGAATTCCAGATGCTTATGCAAGAGATGACTCAGAGCCATCAACAACTCACTCAAAAACTGCGTGCCAACACAGAATTGACTAATTAGCTAAACCGCCAAAGGCGTAGGAGATCCAGGAGGGACTAGGCCTCCTATTCCTCCATGGAGAGTTCAGCCTCTTCGGGTTACCATCACAGATCTACGTTCCCGTGGCTAGACGGAAGTTACACTCAAGCTACCGAACATCAACCTACATTGAACATTAGGCATCCCAGAGTTGGCCCATCAACCAGCTACCAGACTGGACCCTCCTCTCGGGGAGGTACTGTTCCTCACTACACCACTGACAGCCATGCAACCACCGCTGCTATTGAACCAGGAGTTGACGCCCGGAATCAGTCAGATCTAAACCATCGTCGGCATGGACATACTCTCGAACCCTATATTATAGAGCTTCGAGCCAAGGAGGCGAGATACAGACCATCGACCACGACCGGTCCAACCTTGCATTGTGGGACCCGACTACACCTTGGCCTAGCATGCACAAAATGTATAGATGTCAAACATCCTCACGATGATCCGTTAGATGATTCGAGAGAGTCAAGGCCTCACAAATGATGATTGGGGAATCTCTCGAAGTCATGCTCCCTTTATCGGTGAAATACTTTATGCTGAACCACCTTGGCGATTCAGGATGCCGACTCTACCAGTCTATGAAGGAAGTTCTGATCCCAACCAACATATCCTGAAGTGTGACTTGTCAATGAGTGCTGCATGGGATGACGATGCAGTTAAATGTCGAAGCTTCTCGATCTCTCTAGGGGGCATAGCTACTATGTAGTTCACTCGTTTGCCACCCCGATCCATTTCTTGTTTTGACCAACTGGAAACCAAGTTTGTTGAGCAGTTTCGGATGCAGGTTGCAAGGCCGAAGGATGTTAACACTCTGTCCAGTGTCACTCAAGCACCTGGAGAGACACTCCGGTGTTATTTAGAAAGATTCCATGCTGTGTGTGCAGAGATCAGCAACCCTAACGATAACTCCATTCTTATGGCATTGACTAAGGGGATTGACTCTGATTCTGAATTCGGCACCAGTTCATCGGAAAACCGCCTACGTCATTAGACCATTTCTATTCCAAAGCAGCCCAATCTTGAGAAGGGAGGATGTGAATAAGTCTAGGAAGGAGGATGACGCAGGGCTAAGCATGGAAGGAATCTAAAGTAATTTTGCAGTTAAATAGTCCGAGGAGAGCTTCAGGAAAGTGAAATTGAATATCCAGAATAAACAAACTCAGCCAAAAGGTAATGGGAATCAGAATAGAAAGAGGGATCAGAACCGTGGTCCACGAGTAGAGCTCCTATGTTCGATAATTACACTCCTCCGAATACGTTGCTAGAGAATGTATATCTACAAACCTACAATACTATCCACTATAAGAAGCCTGGTTCGAAACCATCATCGGAGAGGCAGATCTAAACAGGGAAATTTTATAGGTTTCACGAGAGTTATGGCCACAACACAAATGAATGTCGTCATTTACAAGATCTCATTGAGAAGTTGATTAGAGAGAGGAAGTTATAACAGTTTGTGCAGGCGCCGCAGTTTGGAGGTGCAGTCCCATCGAATTAGAATAATGTACCGAATCAGGTGAGACAGGAGGAACCCGTTGGTACCGACAGGGGGTTAGTGATAAATACTATGAGTGGTGGTCCTCATCCAACAGACCAAAGCTGGAGGGAAATGGAGTCGTATTTCGTGTATTGTAGTAGTTTTGATGATGGGACTCCGACAAAACATCAGAAGATGATGACTGACAAAATCATGTTCCGAAATAGAGACGCTGACAAGGTCGAAGCCCCCACTAATGATCCACTTGTCATATCAGCCCAAGTTGGTCCTTCTCGGATGAAGAGGATCCTGGTTGACAGTGGAAGTTCTGTTAATATACTGTTCAAGCGAGCCTATGACCAAATGAAGATGGAGGCTAAAGATCTGAAACCTTCCAGTCCCGAATTCATGGTTTCAATGGAAGCGCTACTATACCCATTGGAGTTGTGGAACTACCGGTGGAGTTGGAAGTTGGAGAGCGCCGGGGAGTTCGGATACAGTATTTTGTTGTTTTGGACATAGATTCGCCGTATAATGCTTTCTTGGGCCGACCGGCCCTAGCTGAATTCAGTGCAGCCATTGCCCCATGGTGCTTGACTCTAGAATTCCCCACCGATCATGGGGTTGGAGTCATTCAAAAAGATCAGGCTACTGGACGAGCCTATTATATTGCTGAGCTGAGCGAGGCGCAGCGAAAGGAGAAAGGAAAGAGCGTAGAGGAATATTTCTGCGTCCATTTTGTTGATAACTGAAAATTGGTGCCTAGGCCAGGCCTGGGCACCCCAACCAATTCCAAAGAGATCTTGACCCAAGAGATAACGAAAGTGAAGACGAAAGTAAAGACAGTCAAGCTTCTCCGGTTGAACCGACGATTGATGTCCCAATTGACGATAGCGACGATTCTAGAATGGTGAAGATTGGATCTCAGTTAAGCCAACAGACACAAAAGGAATTTGTTGAGTTTCTCCAAGCGAACCTCGACATATTCGCCTGGATGCATTTTGAAATGTGTGGGATCTCGTCGGACATCATGAGCCTCACTTTGAATATTGACCAGCGGTACATCCTGATCAAGCAAAAAAGGTGTTGTATGGATCTAGAGAGATCTGCCGCTTTTAAAGAAGAGGTTTATAAGTTGAAATCGAATGGTTTTATTCGAGATGCCTTATGCCCATAGTGGGTATCCAATCTCGTACTTGTCCGATAGCCAAATGGAAAATGGAGAACTTGTGTTGACTACTCAGACTTGAATAAAGCTTGCCCGAAAGATAGTTTTCCAATTCCTCGAATTGATCAGCTCGTAGATTCAATGGCTGGCCACGAACTCTTATCCTTTATGGATGCATATTCCGGTTACAACCAGATACCTATGCACTTACCCGACCAAAAACATACCAACTTCATAACCGATCTGGGACTCTATTACTACAAAGTCATGCCATTCAGACTCAAGAACTTCGGGGAGACGTACCAACGACTAGTCAATCGAATGTTCGCTAACCAAATCGAAAAGACCATGGAAGTGTATGTGGAAGATATGCTGGTGGAGTCACATTACTCCACTGACCATATTAAAGACCTGGAATCAATGTTTAGTATCCTTCGAGAATATAGGATGAAGCTCAACCCATTGAAATGTCACTATGTGGTCGCATCCGAAAAATTTCTTGGGTTTATCGTCAACGCTTAAGGAATCGAAGCAAATCCCGAAAAGATCTGGGCGATCAGAAATCTTGAGACTCCAAGAACCATAAAGCAAGTCCAAAGCCTCAAAGGGAAAGTAGCAGCACTGAGCAGGTTCATTTCAAAGTCCACCGGCAAATGCATTCCTTTCTTTGATTTGATTCGAAAAGGGAAACTGAATTTTGAATGGACCACGGAATGTGAGGGCGCATTCCGAGCACTAATTCATAACCTCTCCACACCGCCTATTTTGTCAAAGCCTATAGATCACGAGTAATAATACCTTTACTTGGCAGTATCAAAAAACGCAATCAGTGCTGCCCTAGTTCAGGAGAAAGACCAAGTGCAAAAAC